>JALGQJ010000007.1:23117635-24541278 GCA_023055345.1 Quercus wislizeni | reverse complement strand
GCAAATATGTTATTTCTGCAATTTCTAAAAATTAATGGTAGTTTGGTGGTTTAATTGAGTCTAGAGAGATCCTAAGTATCAGGTTTTATTCCCCTTTGCGTATTGTTCACACCATGTGGACAGATTCAATTTTCTTTTCACCTGTTTTGTAACTAAATTTTTCCCATACCAAAACTTTTGTTATTCTTTGAACCCTAAGCTTCTTTCTAGAGTTCTAAACAGCTTAACCTTGAGCCCATGAAGTAGATTCTTCAATCTGTCCTATCATAAACCTTCTTATATGAGTGGTCTTAATGGGTTTAATTTTATATTATTTTATGCTAATGCTTTCAAATGATGCTGCCTCATGGCAAATAATGATGCCAGTGTCAGTCTTATAGAAATTAATGGAATTTTTCTTAGAATCAAAGCATACTTGTCTTTATCCTTTTTTTTTTATTTGGCCAAAATGATATTGAGCATGTTTCTCATCTCTTCTTAAAATGCAAATAGGTTGTTTCTTTGCTAAATTCTGTTGAATTTCATACCTGTCAGTTCTGCCAACATTTCCATACTGGTTAATGATGGTATGCTTTCTTATGTCTCTTTTAGCTTCTTGTTTGTGTCCAAATATGCAATATCCAAGTATTATTTGCTGATTTTTTTTATTTTTTTAAATAATTGTGTATGAATAAAGTCGCAAACCAAATTCTCTTCATCCCCCCCCCCCCCCCAATGGAGGAAATTGGTGAAAAGGAAGGTTGTTTTAGAAATCTAAGTTGCTTAGAGAAAAGAAAGAATGAACTAGCTCTTCAAGAGACACACATTTGGAATAATACCTCATAGGTAGAGATTTCTTGGATTCAAATTTAACTGTTTACAACTAGGGCATCCTTGCTTATTTATAGTTACATAAAGCAAGCTGCTGAGTTAGTTACAAGAACCTACCATGTAGGTGTCATGTGATTGGCCAAAGCCTAACAAATTTCTCTAACTAACTGATAGGTTATTGCACTTATCAACTAACAATCTTTTCAACTAATGAGAGATCCATACCAAACCTCAAGTTATTTTTCTTTAGAACTTTATTGGATTGGTTGGCTGCTCTGCGAAACCAATCATTCTCTTCTTTCCTTGATTTTCTTGATTGTCGTAATTTTTGTACTTGATTGTTGACCCCTGTACACTCCCTGTGTACTAGGGTCTCCCTTTTTGATATCAATAAAACTTATTACTAATCCACAACAAAACAAAAACAAAAAAAACAAAAACTAGTAAATAGTTAGCTTTAAAAATGGACCACATTAGGATTGTCTCTCTTTTGGTGGTTATGGAAGCCCTTGGGAGGATGTTGGATAAAACTATCCATGATGGTCACATGTCAGGCTTTGGCATGGGTCATTTAGAGGGAAGATCTTTGGTAGTGTCTCATCTCCTCTTTGCAGACAACACTTTAATTTTTTGTGATGCTAATCTGGATCAGGTTTTGTTTCTCCGTATGATCCTCATTTGGTTTGAGGCAGTTTTTGGTCTAAAGATAAATTTGGGCAAGTTAGAGTTGGTTCCTGTTGGTATGGTGCATAATTTTGACTTATTGTTGACTATCCTTGGTTGTAAACAAGGTACTCTTCCTATGAAATATTTGGGTCTTCTCTTGGGTGCTAAATCCATGGATAAGACAATATGGAATCCTATTCTGGAGAATATAGAAAGAAGATTAGCAGGGTGAAAACGTTTGTACCTATCGAAGAAAGGCAGAGTTACTTTAATTAAAAGCACTCTATCTAATTTACCCACACATTTTCTATCTTTATTTCCTATTCCAGTTATTGTGGCTAACCGAATTGAGAAACTTCAAAGGAATTTCTTATGGGGTAGCGTTGGTGATGAACCAAATTCCATTTGGTTAATTGGGCTACTATTTGCAGTCCCATTGCTTTGGGAGGTTTGGGGATAAGGAAGGTAAGACTTTTTGATGAAGTTTTGCTTGGGAAGGGGCTACGGAGATTTGGGATGGAGAGGGCTGCCCTTTGGAGGCAAGTGATAGCGGTGAAATATGGCTGTGAATGGGGTGGCTAGTGTACTAGACCTATTAATGGCCCTTATGGGGTTAGCTTGTGGAAAACTATTAGTCCAAGATGACCTTCTTTTTCTTGCCACATTCTATATGATATTGGGGATGGGTCTAGGGTGAAATTTTGGCAAGATCGTTGGTGTGGCGAAACATCTCTTGTAGTCAGCTATCCTGAATTGTTTCGAATTTAACAAGATTAGGAGGTTAATGTGGTTGAGATTATGAAGTTTCATAATGGAACTGATGTGCATAAAATATATACAATAAAGTACTCACATATCTACATATTTAACCTTACTTTTATGTTATTTTGTGACTAATTATATATTATCTTTGTGTTGCAGGTAACAAGAGCTTTACATGCAAAGTGGGGTTAGGCCAACTGAATCAAGCCAACTTACATCCAGCCAGGCATGAATTCAAGAAAATACCAACCCAATCAAATTTAAGTCCAATTGGAGAAAGGAATCAAAGGAAATTTACACCAAATCCAAGTCCAATTCGGATTAGGATTCCAGCCTGCACATCAGTTAGTATTTTTGACATAACTTTTGGCTCAGATGTCCAATCGAGATGATTCAAGTTGGGCTGGAAAGTTAACTTAAATGGATACAACTTTGTAGTTTACTAAAAGCCCGAATTCTGATGCTAAATGGGCCAAAACCGTCGGTTAAGTAAAGCCTAAAAATCTGGGATTTTCTCCAAACGGGAATTCAACTTGTAATAGGATTCCTTTACCTATTTAAAGGCTCTTTAGGGCAAAATTCAAAGAGGCTACAGCTAGGGCTGAGGGCTGAGCATAGAGAGCTGCGGCTACTTCTTTGGTTTTCTTCCATGACAGTTAATTTTATTTTATTTGTCTAGTTTAATGTTTAGTATTTTATTTTTGTGTTTTCTTTCAATTACCATGAGTAGCTAAATTTATAATTAGGGTTGAGGATGAAACCTTGTTAAGGATTATCAGTAATATTTATGTGATTTGATTTTTCCCACAATAGTTATTCTTTAATGATTTAAATTGTTCTTGCTTCATATCAATTGACTAAGATGAGATTCTAGATATGAGTTCAATCATGTTTTTCTCATGATTTAGGATTTGTCTTAATTAATTGAATGCTTGGTTTATTAATTCTTGATTATAAAATTGGATATCGTTTGTGATTTGTCTGTCAATGGATACAATTTATGATTTGATTTTTAAAATTGGATATATCTTGTGATTTGTTTGGCTACGAATACAATTGATGATTCGGTTTTATACTTAAGAAGCGAAGAAGAACATGCTTTAGATTTTTAAACATAAGTTTTGATGATGATATTTTCCATGATAGCAAGATTGATTTCTAGATTATCATGTAGTGAGTTGGGAAAAATTAATGATCATAAATATATGCTGATATGAATTACAAGGTGGATTCCAAAACCTTAATTCCTTTCCCTTGATTATTTACATCTTTATATTGCTTTATATCTTTTGTTTAGTTTAACTATTTGCTTAATTTTATTATTTGCTTAGTTTATTTAATTTCAAAACAACCAATTTTTATTAAACTAGATTAGGATTAGTTTGGTTAAGATTTGATTTAATTTTCCTACGTTCATACAAGTCCCTGCTTTAGGGAAATGCTTAATGATTGACAATCTACGGAAAAGGAAGGTTTGGATATTGGATTGGTGCTACATGTGTAAGTGTAATGGTGAATCGGTTGATCATCTTTTTTTTCATTGTCCGATTTCAATGGATCTATGGGCTATGGTGTTCGGTTTGTTTGGAGTGAGTTGGGTTATGCCACAATCTGTAATGGGGCTTCTAGCATGTTGGCAAGGCAGTTTTGGTCTTCATCGAAATGGGTATATATGGTTGATGGTTCCCCATTGCTTATTGTGGTGCCTTTGGAGGGAGATAAATAGTCGGTGCTTCGATGATAAGGAGAGATCCATATCTGACTTGAAACTATTTTTCTTTAGAACTTTAATGGATTGGTTGGCTGCATTGCAGAACCGATCATTTTTATCTTTTCTTGATTTCTTAGATACTTGTAATTTTTGTTCTTGATTGTTTCAACCCTTGTACAGTTCCTGTGTACTAGGGTGTTTCCCTTGTTTTGACATCAATGAACTTATTACTTATCAAAAAAAAAAAAAAAAAAAAAGGACTGTCCCTCTTTGGAACACACTTGTTCTCAAGTGTGGCTAGTTGTAAGCTGATCTGGTGCATGATAGGACAGCAAGTGATGCACATTGAAACTTTTGGAGATGTGCGTATGATATGGTAGTTCGACTGACCCGCATTCTTGCTAGTTGCTGTATCAAGCTGCTGCATCATGCTCTAGATTAAGGACTGTTTCTGCGTTGTGCCAATGCTTTGCAGCCATGTAGATGTTGTTGCATCCAACCTTCTTCATTTTGACCATTGGTTTGGGGCTAGCTTTCCCCTTCTTTGGTTGCAATGTGTAACGATCTCCTTTCTTGTATAAGCTGAATGTGTTGCTCCTTCCACCTGGAATGGTTTGATATGGAAACGATCTTTCACACCCAAGTAAGAGATGACAAACATCCATGGTTGTCACATCATAAAGAATATAATCTTGAAAGTCATTAATTAAGAACACTAAGCGCTTTCTTGAATCTCTAACTTCACCTCCTTTCTTGAAGCAAGATAGATTTTGTGGTTGGAGCTGGTCTTGATTCTTCGATTCAAGATTGTCAAAAACTTATTGTGACACCATATCTTCGTAACTACTTCTAAGCCACTTGTCATCCATTTCTTTCTTTGGAACTTTCAAGACATTTGTTACTAATGATAAAATCTCTTCTTCCTCTAGCATCTACTTCTTCCACGTATTGATCATTTGTTCTTGAATGCATTCCCTTCCTTTAACTGTCTTCAATTATCAATACACTGTCACACATTTTCTTTTTCTTCTTCATGTTGTTCATACACGTGTGCATTCATCAACATTTCTTCTTTGGATGCTAGAAAGGAGTTATCAAGGATTAAAGCTATACCTTCTTCTTTGCATGTATTGGCTGCCTCTGATGAATCAGATGCGGCATTAACGAAAAAATACGTTGCTGTATTTCCTATATCATTCTTGGTCTGTCAAGAATCATTTTTGTAGATAGCTTGCATATGGTTGTAAGGCAGAAATTGATTTTGCAATTTCTGCTTCATTTTGAACCATTCTTGGATCTTTCCTTTAACCCTCCTACCTCTCTGAACTTGGAGTTGTTCCCACACGCCAAGTTGAAGCTCTCCCTTGGAATTTTGGAAGGCCAACTTTGATGTTTGGCTCCCATTTTGGCTCCTCTCTGAGGAACTTGCAAATGCACAAGACCTGGCCTTGGTTCTTGCAAAGGCACTTGCTGATTTCTGATAGGCTATTGCACTTATAAACTAACAATCTTATCAACTAACTTACTGTTACAAGTAAAAAGGAACTGCTTATCATACAACATGAGCACTAGTAAACAGCTAGCTTTAAAAAAAAACCGTGTCAACCCCTCCCTCCCCCCCCCCCCCCTTCTTTTTTAATCCTTTTGAGGTCCTAGTGCTGTACCTCTTTTCATATTTTTCCGTTACCTGGGTGGGTTTTGTTTAATTTTGAAAAGTTTTAGCTTTTACAGAAACATTGATTAGAAATGCTTTTTTTTTAATAACCGATTTAGTCTTATTGTTTGGAATTCCCTTGCTGAATTGCTTTAGATATACCATTTCTTAGGATTTATTTGTATCTAATGAGTCAATGTAGCCTACTTGGTTTTCGTTACAATTAACAATGATTCTCTAAGGAGGTTCCTTAGGTGAAACATTTAAAATTGGGATAATTACGTTGACCTCACGTGAGGTATTTGTTCTTACATTCACATTCCCTCTAGTTTGTAATAAGTTATTCACCTTCCATCAAGCATTTACATATGTACTACCAACCTCTCCTAGATGATTCGAAAAAAAAATAGTTAAAATATCTTTATTTTTCTAGTCATCCATGGAGGTAAAGTGTAAATAGTTTACATTTTAAGAAAGGTGAGTGTCTTGATCTAAACTCGAGGGGATGTGAGTACAATAACTGAAAACTTATAATACTAAAAGCTCTTCTCATGGAAGGCAATGTCATTGATATTTTACTAAAATTTAAATGAGCATCATCATGGGAAAATCATTTAAGTATATGATAAAGAGGACAAACTTAACCAACCTCTGCACATGGCTTGACATACTCTCTCTTTCCCTCCAGTTGCATCCATTTTTCCCTTCCAACCTTGAAGTCATCATGAAAGAATTCATCAAAGCATACTGCCCCTCTACCGTTGGAGTCAAATTATCATGCTGTTGGAATATTATTAGTCCATCGATGTTATACGGCTGAAGCCATAAACCATATAAAGATAAGTCATTATGTTTTTATCTCCAAATTTAAACTATTAAGTATATTTTACTTTATTATCATTGTGCCACTGGACTCATGTTATTATGCCGCTAGAATGTTATCAGCTCACTAATGCTATACGACTGCAGCCATAAACAATATAAAATGACGCTATATGGCTAGAATCACAAACCATGTCAAGATAAGTCATTATGTCTCAATCTATAAACTTACATTATTGAGTACATATTGCTTCATTATTACTATGCCGTTAAATGCAAGCTGCTTTAATATTATATCACTATTTAATAAACATGATTTTACCAATATTTCACTAATATATATATATATATATATATTATTAATAATAATATGATCATCTCATTGCTGGATATACATTATTTGGACATAAACCACTCCTAGATATATATTATTTGGACATAAACCAGCGCTAGACATATATTAGTTGGACATAAACCATTGCTGGATGTGGACTATTTTGGACTCATCCCATCACTGGACATATGATAATTAATTATTCTTTAATGTTGAACATCACTTAATATACATAATTATGATCTTTAACGCATAACTTAATCAAAGCTATTATATCAAACATAACATAGTACTTTATTTCAACCACTATCACAATTCTTAAACTTTGGGTTTTATCTATATTCTTGGCTTAAAAGTGCACCGGAAGCCATTGGTATCTTTGGCCCAATGTCGAGTTCCGAGTTTGACTCCCCAAAACAAATCTGGGTCTAGCAAGGTCAGTCCTCTAGGGGATGACATGTGGGTACGTGCAAAAAGGGCCCCCAACAATGTCCAATTTGTCATACCAATTATTTGTTATATTATATGGGTACTTTTTGATATTTTTCTTACTGAGGGTTAGGCTAGGTTTTAATTTTTGGATAATATATATATATATATATAATCCATAGTTTTATCCTTGGGATATATTAAGCCCCAAACTTTATAATGAGACATTTGAAACTTTAGAGTTTCACAAAAGTACCAAACAAAACCCCAAACAAAGGCCCTCAAGAATGCTTCTAGGATTTAAAATGCCCTATTTGTGAAACTTTGAAGTTTAAAAAATCCTATTAAAATCTTGAGGTTTAGTGCCCATTTGGGATGCACTTATAAGTTAGCTTATTGCTTATTTTTCCTACTATTTTCAGGCCTTACTTGAGTCACCTACTTATTTTATTTAATTTTGACCTTTTATCCACAGTACTTTCAGCAAAAGTTAGATGAGCAGTTCCCAAATGGACACTAAATATGTCCCAAGTGTAAAATTATGGGGTTTTTATGCAATTTCTCAAGGGTGTGCATGGGTTGGGTTGGGTTGTGGGGGTTTTTTTCAACCCAATCCACCATGGTCAAGTTGGAAAAAAAACCCAACCCATCACAGGAGTCCAACCCAACCCAAATGGATCGGGTTGTATCAGGTTGGATAGTTTTTTTATAAAAAAGAAAAATCCTAAGCATTAGAATAGTAGTAGCTAGCAAAATTACAAGTGTTTGCTGCCCTTGCCATCTTCTAAAATTTCTAAACATAGCATCATACACAAATTATCAAACCAACACAAATAATCAAACCAAATGACATTTAAAGAGTAAAATATCAATATTTTTATCTCAACTTAGTTGAGAAACAAAATAGAATAGCAGTAGTATTTCAACTATTTGCCACTCCTTGCTATCTTCTAAAAATTCTAAGTAGTGGCACTACCATACACAAATTATGATACCAACTCAAATCATCAAAGCAATGACATTTAGTTAGTAGGAAATCAAATAGTTCTATTCCAACTCAGTTGAGAAATGATACCGAAAAAAGTGGTGAAATAAAAGACAAGAAATAGGACACACACAATAATATAACAAGCTCACCACCATAGGAAAAACCAATTGGATATAGAAAATTCACCACCAAAGGAAATTACCAAGGATACAAGGCTAAAGACACTCACCACTCAATGGACCACCCAAAGAGATACAAAGTATAACACAAATAATTCCAAATAATAACCACTCTCATAATCTCATTTCTCAATCTACCTAACTAGCTATATATATAGTGCTTAGAACATCCCTCTAAGCATAGGGGAATTAATGACTACAAGATTTTCAAGACATAGAAAATAAGGATGTAAATAAATGACCTAGTATTTCCCACAATTAGCATACTTCAAGATTCAACTAATTAAATGCTTTAACACCAGCAAGATTGACAAAATAAATGTTGTAGGACTAGCTTTAATGAGATTTGAATAGCAGCACAAACTATGGATAATAGGGCCGGCATGAGCCACCATGTCCAAATCATAGGATTCCTCTATTTGGGCTTGTAACACAACAAGATTGTTAGGTATGTTGGCTTTTTATTGAACAGTACCGTGTCAGACTCCCTCGGTTGGAAAAGAGGTCAGCTACATTGAAAGTTGTTGAAACTCCATAGTGGTTACGTAAATCAACCTTAGGCTTGAGTTTAGCATACTTGCCTCAATCTATTGCATGTCTAGTCATTCATTTCCATCCATTTATTTCCAACAATACATGTGAATCGACATGTTGCTTACCAATATTTCTCACTCATGATAAACGTATGGGCACAAGCGCTTGAGATGTGGTGTTACCCTCTCCTTCGTGGGAAGTAAGCCTTGGCCTGGGGTGGACCATGGTGTAAATGGAGTCGCCACCTAGTTTAGGTCTAGGAACCACTAATATAGTGCCCTTTTATGGAAGGACTAATCTTTATCAGAGCACGTGTCTGGAGTTTAGGTATGAGGATGGGAAGGTGTTAGACACCCAACCCCACCCGACCCGCGGGTCAGCTTCCACTCATTGTGTTCCAAGTCTTAATCTCATTAAAGACATATTTAACATGTTATTCTAACTCACATACACTCTAGCATGCATCTAAAGCCATCAACATGGCATAATCATCCCCAAACCTGGCATTCATCTATCATGGCATGTAAGCATATATCTCCAAGAGCAGAAACATCACAAGGCAAATCAGGATAAACATCTTATAGCATCTAAACATCAAACACATGGTATTCAACTAAGCACATTCATGTTCATCATCCATATTCCATATCATACTCATCATCCAAATTAAATGCATGTTCGTGTGATTATCCGTAACTTACCTTACCTACCTCACTACATCACAACATCTATGCATCAATACATATTAATGGTATATGCATGGTGTGGACACAACAGGGAGTTGCCACCTAGTTTTTGCAATGGTTTAGGAACCATATATATAGCGTCCTCTTGAGGAAGGACCATTGATCTTACTACCAGAGATATGGGTTCGAAGTTAAGGTACGATCTTAGAAAGGTGTTAGGCACCCAAAATTGCAGAACACTAAGGTTGGCTTCCTCTCATGTGTCTTATGTCTTAAACCTATTAAACATGTGTGCGCAAGCCTCTAGCTACGTACGCAGACACTTGCCCAGAAACCTTAATCCAAATTCCTTATGTTGTTTGTTTGGTTTGCTTCACATGCTTTGTCCCTTTTCAAAGTCTTTTCATATGTTCATACGTATTTGTGCCTCTGTCTTGTATGTTTGTTGCCTTTAACAAGCTTAGATTAGGGTTTTTATGTTTATTTCTTGCTTTCAATGCTATACCGTTCATTCACATGTCCATACATCAATGTCATAGGTGTTGTGTTACCGAAAGGTAAGTAAAGGGTAAGTCACGCATTAGAAATGCCCATGCATTGGTGTTGTGATTTTACTTTGATGATATGATGAAGCATGCTTACATGTATGATTAGCGTTTATAATGTGCTAATGCTTTGTTCATGATATGTGTTGTGATATGCTTGCTACAATGTTTGGGGCTGCTGCCTCGTTTAGATGTATGATAGGGTTTTCACATGTTAAATGAGTGCTAGGGTTTTCTTATGTGCGTTTAGCTCTCTTTTGCTTTGTGGATAGATATGTATGCTTGTTTAGGGATAAAAATGCCATGTTGTATGTTAGATGCATGATTTGTGTGTGTGTGAGTTTAGAATACAAGTGTTGTGTTAGTTTTTAATAGGGTTAAGACATAAGACACAATGATGAGAGACCAACCTTAGGGTTAGGCGATCTTAGGTTCCTAACACCTTCCCAAGAGCGAACCTAAACTCCGAACCCATTCTCTAGAAGTAAGATCAAAGGTCCTTTCTCGAAAGGATGCTATATATATGGTTCCTAGACCATTGCAAAAACTAGGTGGCAACTCCAAACCCCTTGTGTCCATAGTGGCGACTCCGCTGGTGATAATGAGTTTAATTCCTATGTGTCTTGTTTCTTAACCTTAATAAAAATTATTTCAATACTTGTTTTACACATATATCACTTGTTCTCTTTTGTCCCTTAACCTTGGTTCTTAGAAAACAACATCATATGCCGGTTTGGGGTACCCCAAGAGATCATTTTTGATAACGGTTCCAACTTTGAGAGGAAGGTTCGAAGGATCATGGTGTTGTACAACATTGAGCATCACAAATCTTCATCGTATTGACCACAAGCTAATGGGGCAATAGAAAAAGTTAATAAGAATATGAAGAACATCCTAGCCAAGATGGTACTAACATACAAAGATTGGGTCGAGAAGCTTCTGTTTTCCTCATGGAATTATGGAACTTCTATCTGTGCATCGACTAGGGTAACACCTTACTCTCTTTGTATGTTAGTAAGGTGGTGCTTCCTATTGAGGTGAAGATACAATCTTTAAAGGTATTGGTGGAAACCAAGGTCCTAGAAGAGGATTGGGCTAAGGCGAGATATGAACAATTGGCGTTGATAGGTGAGAAAAGGGCAAGGGTACATTATCATGCACAAGGGTACCAAGGTGGTCTGGGCCTTTTATCATTAAGAAGATCATGTCCGGAGGTGCTTCAAGGATCAAAAATTTGGATAGGGAGGAGATGCTTCGCCCAATTAACATGGATAGACTCTAGAAATACAACATCTAAACCAAAAAAAGGGAAAAGCCTGTTAGGTTGAAATCCCGAAAGGGTGGCCTAGGCAAAAATTAAGGTAAAAGAGCCCTGCAATTGAAAACGCGAAATGACAGTTTAGGAAAAATTAGGGGAAAAGACCATAGGCATGGCAAAAATTCCCAAACGGACGTTATGGGCAAAAATTACATGGTAAAGGAAAAAGAAAAGGAAAAAAAAAAAAAGATGACAACAAGCAAAGATGATAAAAAGGAGATTCTATTATTACTCAAATTAAAAGATGATAAATTTGTTTTCAAAGGGGATTTGAAACATTCCAATCCTTTATTAAATTCAAAAGAAAAAACATGAGAATCATAAAAGTACAGAAAAGTAAAACATGGGGCCCATCAAGGTGGTCACTCAGTCCTCCTTGCTTTCTTGCTAGTCTTCACGTAAGCTTTCTCATTCTTCAGAATCCACTTCATGTCATCTGTTGATACCATATTTTATCCGCCCTCAATTTACGTGTCAAACCCCAAAAAATCCAAAAATATTAGTTTCTCTCTATGGGGCCGTGAGAACATCTAGAATGACGTGGCGTAACCCATTCGGACACCAGAGTACCCAAAGTGCCTTTTTCAGCTAAAATGACCAAATGCCCCTAGTCAATCCTAGGTTGACCGAAAGTCAAACAAAGTCAAAATCCCCTCAAAACAGCACCTTTCATATTTTTACATCAAACCCGAGCTTTTCAAATATTTTTTGCAACTTTGACTAAGTTTAACCAAGTTTGGCGAGCCCTAGAAACCCTAATCTTGGTCCAGCAGTCAAAAGGGTTGAAACCAATGCCATTGTAAAGATTATAAAATTCTCAGTCCAATGACTATTCACAAGACGAAATCGGAGTTAGTAGAGCCGAGATATCATGAAAACCGAGCTAACATACCAATCGATGCACCACTAACTTTCAAGGGCCATAACTTTTGATCCAACTGTTGGATTTTCAAGTTCCATACCTTTTTAGAAACAGAGAGTCAAGATCTTTCTAGGGGTGTCAAGATCAACCCAATCTGAGAGGTTCCCTTGAAGGGCCGCCCCCTCATAAAGTGTGAAGAGGCTATAAAAGGCCCTATGTACCTCCAGACCGAACGAATAGGGACTTTTTTGGGTTTTGCTCTTTGCCTAGATGTTTTTTGCACATTTTTTCCTCTCTCCCAAACACATTTTTACACATAAAAACACACAAAAAACACAATCAAGCCTCTTGATTCTTCCTTCTTCACCAAAAATACAAGGTATTGTTCTTATACCCAATCTTCTTTTCCTTGGATCTACATCTTGGATTTGGGGTTTAGGGGTGTGGATGTAGCTTTTTAGCTGCTATCCACACCCCTAGTTCTCTAAATCTTTCCCTGGCTTATATCTTGCTTTCACTTGCTTTAATAACATGATTTATTGCTTTATCTAGCATGTTTCTTGATTTACCTTGCTTCTAGCATGTTCTTGGCTTGTTTCCATATGCTTCCGTGTTTGTTCATGTGTTACATGCCTCTTCTACATGTTTTATGATTTATGCCATGCTTTAGATGCTTAGATCGTTTCGTTCCCATGTGTTGATGTTTGGGTCTACATGCTCACATGCTTGATATTATGTCTCCGGCTATGCCTTGCTTAGATCTACATGTTTGTATGCATGTTCTATGCTCCTATGCCTATGTCTATGCCTTCACATGTTTGTATGCTTGGATTTGTGTTCTTCCATGCTTTTATGCTTACATCCACATACTTAGATGTACATTCACATGCCTACATGCATATTTCTATGCTTATATTTGTAGATTGGTGTGTTTACATGCTTAAATCGATGTTCTCTACATGCTTTATGCCATCATCTATGTGCTTGCGTGCTTCACGCCATGTTTATGGGCTTAGGCCTAGACCTTGTTTGTCATGCCATGTGCTATTGTAGCCCTTTTGTTCCTTTTATCGCATTTTCTTGTGTTTTGGCCTAATGGTTAGGACCCGATCTTGACCCTATGGTCTTTGTCATTGTCCATACACCAAGGCCCACATCAAAGGGTTTGGATCACCTCTATTTTCATGTCTATACTTGCTTGCTTCTATGTTTTATGCTTGTGTTAGCCTCTCTAGTTCTAGGCTTTGCCATGTTTGGGGCCCTCCACAGGATTGACCTCGTGTGGTTACATCCAACGCCCATAAGGCCTTGTTCGGAGGTAACCATTTGGGAGGCATCTCCAGATGCCGGGTTGCTCCATGCGTACCCTTCCCTTTACTGCTTCACATGATTCTATGCTTACCATGCTTGTTTGTGCCACCCGTTGGCTTTCTATGCATCTTTACATGCTTGCTCACATGTCCATGCATGAGTCTTGCTTACTAGTGTGTCGTCCACGCTTCAACACAATGAAGTTATGGACATTCAATCCAAACCTACATTTGTCCCTCGCGGACACCACCTTTTGTTTTCTTTCTTGCTTGTTTGCCTTCTCGCTTGTTTGCATGCTTTCTTGTTTCTTTGCTTGCCATGTCTATCATGCTTATATGCTTTATGCCTCTTTCATATGCTCTTTGCATCTTTTCCTTCCATTGCTTATCTGC
Organism: Quercus wislizeni; assembly: GCA_023055345.1. Taxonomy (NCBI): domain Eukaryota; kingdom Viridiplantae; phylum Streptophyta; class Magnoliopsida; order Fagales; family Fagaceae; genus Quercus; species Quercus wislizeni. Next base: position 24,527,275 of record JALGQJ010000007.1, on the reverse strand, counting down.
TGGTTTCTTGTTCTTGCCTTTGCATGTACACACATGGAGCAAGGACACATGGAGCTAGGGCACGATCTCCCAGGCGCAAGTAAAAAGCATGTCGATATAAGCCAAGCAGCCATGTTCAGTAGATTTAGGGGTCTAGCCTCTCCCATTTGGTTATGTACTCCTTTAAACCCCCTTCCTTCCTCCCTTATTTCTCTCTTAGATGGGTTGTATTAGGTATATCATGTCATGTACCATTCGCCCTCATCTCTAGCGTACGGCAACCCCCATTTACTTTACTGCACCTATATTTTGGGCCATGCTCTAGGGATGTAGGCATTTACTTTTCTACTCTATGTGCTTGCATTGTGCACTATGTATGTATATATATACCTGCTCGCCCTTTCCAGTGTGATTGTCACAGTCCATGTCACCTAAGGAAAAGCGATGCCTAATTTCTGCTGCGAAAGTAAGGTGACATGTCGTCGGATTTTCACCGTGGAAATCTGGTACTTTGCTTGAATGCCTTGGGAAAGCATAGATTGGGACCACACCCATTCAAAATCCAAACCTCAAAGCCCCCCATGCATGCAAAGCTCCAAAAGCTAATGCCAAAATCATGTTTTTACTGTCGATCTCTGAAAATTAAGGTTTTATCAAAACAAAGGATTGTCCTTGGACAAGCGTTGTGGGGTGCCTAACACCTTCCCCACACATAACCAAACTTTCGAACTCAAGAATCAAGATTTTTTTCCATCCACATTAGATTTGGAAAAATGCCTTTTCTTAGCCTAGGATTGATAATAAAATTAACTAAAAACAGGTGACCAATCACACCTTAGGAAAACCCAATGATTGGTGGTGACTTTACTTACCTTTGGTAATCACCTAAAATTTTGCCAAGATTCCTGCCACACCTCCAAAGGTAGACCTACCTTCCTCCCCCAAGAGAGAGTGTACCCGAAGCTCCACGTGAACCACACCAATTATCTAGAGGGGCCTCTAATGGTCCCCACACGCCTGGGAGCATCACCACGGCAGGTGGTCAAACGAAGGCCCGATGGTGATTTTCCAGCCATTCGCATCCCGAGCGTCAACATCACCCTCCAACCATTGCTTGTACCCCGCAGTGGGATAGATGTATCGAGAAGGAACAATATCTTTCGTCACCCTACGGCATGACCAGGCCTTACTAATCCTGCCCAAGATCCTATTGGTAAACACCGCAATATGGAAGGCACCTTCATCATGAGAAGCTCCTTGACGCTCTCCAAATTGCCTTGAGATACAACAAGTGGAGTAGTATAAGCAGCAACGAAGTCTAACTAGAGTCACACAATAGTCCTTGCAGCAACTATGGACCATGCTTGAGATGTGCCACCACTCCACGACCCACTGAATGTCAGTTTCCTTGAGGTGACCCATTAACTCCATGTACTCCTCAAAACTCATGTCATTTGGATGGAGCTGGGAATCCCTAAGGTGCATAGGGAGGAAGTTGATAAGAGGAATGGAAGGAGGTTGAAGCAACCGAAGCCTCTCTTGTAGCCATATCTGAAAAGAGAGAGAGAGAGAGAGAGAGAGAGAGAGAGAGAGAGAGGATGGAGTAAAAAAAACAAAAACACAAAACAAAAGAGAGCATGAGTGAAAAAAAAAAGTAAATGAAAGACGATATAAGGTGCCTCGATGGGTTGAAAACCGAAAGACAACCCTTGCAAAAATTAGAGGGATCCCACTAGGTTGAAAACCTAGGCAAAAGCTAGGGATTATGCCTAAAGGAGAAGAGGACTTCCTTCAAAAAAGCTTGCTTCCTTCTTATGAAAAGTATCCAACCCATTGAGGGTCTCTGCCAAGATCAAGCCCACTGAGTTACCTCTCTTTAGCTTGTAAGCTACCATGCACATCCGAAGGTCCACACAGTATGAATTTTGAACCAAGAAATACCTTGAAAGAGTATATAAGCAAAAGGCATGAAGAAAGTACGAGCGTAGCCTCTCACCCTCGGGAAGGGTCGAACCAGAAAAATACTCAAAGACCAACCTAAGGTTGAGCTTGCCAAAAACGCACCACCTATTTGCCGTGGAAGCAAGGACATCTAACACAACTCACAGCAAAGAAGGAAGATCCCCACCCATGGTAGGAAGATGAGATCATCAACCTTTGATTCACCCATGATAGCACCAAATTCTTCAATAATGAGGAACAGTTCTATTCCGTTAAAGCAGAATAGATGCCAAAAGGAACCTAATAGGTGGCAACAGCACGAAGAAGAGTTTTTTGCCATTGGAAGACCTCAAAAAAAGGTTCTCTGGGTTGAAAATACGTTGGTGAGGATTTTGAACTCAAATGGCTACTTTTATACTTAAGTAAGTCGATTAGGGTTTTTCTGATTCACAGCCCACGTACACAAAGTCAACCTTGTGTACACGAAGTCAAAACTATGTACGCTTGCTCATTTCCACGAACGCATGGCGCTTGGCAGAAGTCCATTCTCCCCTATTTTGAAAAAAGTTTTTTTTTACTCCAAAGCATTCCTAGGGTTCCTACAGCCTAAGAGATCATCCAAGACACATTCCAAGCATAAGATTTCAAGCATCAAAGAAGCAAAGTTGTATAGAAACATACAATTCATCACATATCTTGTATAGATCATCCAAACTTTTGCTAAAGGGAATAAAAAAAGAAAACCATAAAAAAAATAATAAAAAAAACCGTGTTGTATACCTATATGTCTTGAATTGTAGGTAATCAATGGTGCCGCCTTTTCCTTGGTTGGTAGCTAGGAGTCACCTCCAAATCACCTCTATCATCATCATCACCACTGCCAGGGTGGGCCACTCCTCCAAAACCATATAGCTCCCTCAAATAGTTGGTCGCCTCCAACTTGAGATTTTCAGCTAGCCATACCATCTCCTCATGCTCTTAGATAGTGGGCTGCAATCCAAAGCTATGTACACTTGCTCATTTCCATGCATGCATGGTGCTTGGCAGAAGTCCATTCTCCCCTATTTTGAGCAGAGTTTTTTTTACTCCAAAGCATTCCTGGGGTTCCTACAGCCTAAGAGATCATCCAAGACACATTCCAAGCATAAGATTTCAAGCATCAAAGAAGCAAAGTTGTATAGAAATGGACAATTCATCACATATCTTGTATAGAACATCCAAATGTTTACTAAGGGGAATAAAAAAAGAAAACCATAAAATAAATTTAAAAAAAAAAAAAAAAAACTGTGTTGTATGCCTATATGTCTTGAACTGTAGGTAATCAATGGTGCCGCCTCTTCCTTGATTGGTAGCTAGGAGTCGCCTCTAAATCACCTCTATCATCATCATCACCACCGCCAGTGTGGGCCACTCCTCCAGAACCATATAGCTCCCTCGAATAGTTGGTCACCTCCAACTTGAGATTCCCAGCCAGCCATACCATCTCCTTATGCTCTTAGATAGTGGGCTGCAATCCAAAGAAAAAAGGGTTGGTGATTGAAACAAAAAGAGAAGAATGGAAAAAAGAGAAGGACAAAAGGAGAAAGAACTTACCACCCACATGTTGGGAGGGAAAGGACAGCCTATGACAATAGGATTATGGGGCACGACACGCTCTCGAGCAAAGCCATCAGGGCCAAAAGCATAGACAGTCCAAGGGAGATGTAGAGGGCCAATGGGCTCAGCAGCAATAGGTCCCCCCCTATTACAATTTCCCACATTAGAAGTCATGACAAAGAAGGAAAAGGAAAAGAGGAGAAGAAAAAGAAATTGAGCATATACTTGAATAGTAAAGGAAGGCATGAAGCGAGTGATATTGAACTCCTCATAATACAACCCCTCAAAAAGCCACTCAGCATAGGAAACGCCACTCCCCCACGAGTTGTAGTTAGCATCAGTCATGGAGTATGGCGCAAGCATGAACTTAGGAGGGTCCATCGGAATCTGTTGGTCATTCGTACCCACCAACTAGCACCTCACCCTCTTCGCCAAGAATAGTACCCTTAAGCCCGCCCCTTCAAGGGGTTAGGTGATCTCTGAAGTAATGAGAGCAACAAGCTCTAAGTATCGAGTAGCAGGAAAGGGCTGGCTAGCCCATGGGGCCCTATTAACCTGTAATGGCACAAAGTTAGAAGAAGAGTATTCTAAAGGAAGTAGAAGATTCTTCCTCTAAGTCCTCAACGAACCATGAAGGAAGTAGAAGATTCTTCCCTAGTGGATCACACATCTACACTATTCCTCAACGAGTCCATCCATACTACTCCTCAGCAAGTTTCTCATCCCCAAGCTAGTCAACAGGTGGAATATTCCTCCCTATGCGCATCTACTCCTTAGCTAGTTTTCACCATCCCTAGTAGACCCAACAATCAAGACTACTCGTGCACATATCCTTCAAGAATTGAACATGCAGGCTCAGTAGAAAAAAGGTAAAGGTAGTGATAGAGAAAAAGACCAAGGTCAACCCGAGGCAAGAGCCTCACCAAAAAAGGTAGAGGTAGAAGTGAAGAAGACAAGAGGAACAAGTCACCCGAAGAAGTTTGAGGCAAAAGCCTCGGATGGACACCATAGAGATTATATCCTTTTTCTTTTTTTGTTGGGTTAGCTCGTAAGAGCACCTTTGTTTGCTTTCTTTTTCTTTTTAAGTGACTCTAGAATAGTGAGTCACTTGCCATTTGCTTGCAAGTGGCAAAACAGGTTTTGGGATAGTGAACCTATCGTTGCTCATTTCCTAAGCAACAAAGGTGGGACTTCGAACATATGAATCCCATGCAACTCTTTAGAGTTGCACCCTGTCCTATGTATGCGTCATATGCATCATGTGCATGGGTTGGGCTCGAGCCATACATCGAAACAAAAAGTTTTGTCTCTTATTCTTTTGATTTTGTTAGCGAAGCTTACGAATCAAAAGAGGAGCATCTGTAAACACCGTATTTTGTACCCCTTACAACTTGGGCCCCCGTTCTCCAATGATGCTTGAACTCTAAGGCCCAAGGCCAATTTAGAGCCCAATCAGATATCAAATTGACTTGAGGAGTGTTAAAATGAAAAATATCACTTTTTAAATGCACAAAAATCTATTTTTGGAAATAAAAGACCAAAATGGCTCTTGGCCCACGTAAGTCATGCATTAGAAATGCCCATGCAATTGTGTTATAGTTTTATTTTGATGATATGATGAAGCATGCTTAGATGCATGATTAGGGTTTATAATACACTAATGCTTTGTTTATGATATGTGTTTTGATATGCTTGCTGCCATGCCTAGGGCTGCTACCTCGTTTAGATGTATGATAGGATTTTCACATGTTAGATGAGTGCTAGGGTTTTCTTATGTGCGTTTGGCTATCTTTTGCTTTGTGGATAGATGAGTATGCTTGTTTAGGGATAAAAATGCCATGTTGTATGTTAGATGCATGATTAGTGTGTGTGTGAGTTTAGAATACAAGTGTTGTATTAGTTTTTAATAGGGTTAAGATATAAGACACAATGATGGAAGGCCAACCTTAGGTTGGGCGATCTTGTGTGCCTAACACCTTCCCAAGAGCGTACCTAAATTTCGAACCCATACTCTAGTAGTAAGATCAAAGCTCCTTCCTCGAGAGGACGCTATATATATGGTTCCTAGACCATTGCAAAAACTAGGTGGCGACTCTAAACCCCTTGTGTCCATACCTATCATTGATTTAGAGGGTGAGCCAGGTATTCAGCTAGGCATAGATGTACTAGAGCATAGGTACTCGAGCAAGCACATCCCTTACTTCAACCTGGAGACGGACTACAGACCACTTTCTCAGGCGATGCTCGATGACTATGCCGAGATGGCTAGGGTGTTCTTGCTGTTTCTATTGGAGGCATACCTCTTCGCCAATGGAGTGCAGATGGTGTCCTTGAGGTGGCTCGCTATCTTCCACAAATTTGAGCATGCGCAGGAGGTGAACTAGGGCCAAGCTTATCTCGCCTACCTCTACTCAACTACGGACACACTCAGCCGGGGGACTCTGCGCCAGCTAGTAGGGCCTTGGAAGCTCCTTGAGGTTAGACTTGTTTCCTTTTCTCATGTAGTTTCACAAATTGTACTTCGTACTCTTGTAAACTGTGTTTATTCACATGCCATCTAAGTTCACAAAACTACATTTCATGCTCTTTGCAAAATGTTTCCATGCTCTATTTTGCAAACTGACATCTTGAAAACTATACCATGCTATCTGCTCGCAAACTGTCATCTTGCAAACTGCTATCTGTATTCTTGGAAACTATCATCATGTAGGCACAATCCTTATTCTTGAAAACTATCATCTTGTAAACTGTTCTCTGTATTCTTTTTCTTGTAATGTTAGGCCTTAGACTATGGCCTCGTTGCTCATGGTGTAGATATGGACCTGAAGGACTTCCTTTTAGTTAAGGCTCACCTCAACAACCTCCCCTCCGAATATGTGAGTAAAAATCTTCTCTCCTAGCTATCATCGCATGTCTCAAAAGTTTTCTTTCTAACCACGAGTGCTTTTGCAGACCACTTAGGGACCTTGGGTGGGAATTCCTCTCGTTGCTAACCCGGGCCTAGAGGCAGCCACCATTATCTCTTCTAGGACCACACAACCTTTAGAAGGTGCTACTCTGAGGGTTCTTTACTTAGCTAAGAGAGTTTCCTACCAACTAATGGGTGCGAATATGCCTTAGATTCTAATAGATCCTCCTCTGTTCATGCTTGCCCTGCTTTCGTTGACCGATGCTAAGTACCAGCTATAGAGGAGTGGTATCCCCTATGTCGAGTGACTCTTGGGCAACCTCGACTATGAGGAGTTCTACGCAACCCACCTCATGGCTCATTTTCCTATCAAGGTGTGTACTTTTCTTTCTTCCAACTCCCTTTCCTTTTTACCATGCATTTATGCCTGTGAGGATACTCAAATGCGATGATCATTTCAAAGCACAGCTGGCTCGGTTGCTGGTGGCCCTGTTGACCCTCCTCACTTGCCTTGGTTGGTCTACACCTACGGTTCTAATGGGTTTGCTTAGGAGCATCCTATTGGGCGTAACCCTAATGTCATGGGTTATCCTTTTCGTCAAGGCACACAAGCAGTGAGTTCTCTTTATCCTTATCCCTTGCATTTTCTTCTTTGCATTTCTTTCTCTCTCGCATTTCTTAGACTTGTCTTAACACTACCTTCTTTTCAAATTCAGCCTATTGTAGCAGAGCATGAGAAGCTTGTCTAGCTTACTAGGAACTTCAAGTTGGAGGCGACTGAGTATTCCAGGCAGATTTATAGGCTTGGAGAGTATGCCTACCCTAGTGATGATGATGATGATGGTGGTGGTGATGACCCTGAGACGACTCCGAGCTATTAGTCGAGAAAGAGGCATTACCAATGCTAATCTCGCAATTTAGACACACACACACACAGAGACATACTTTTTCCAGTTTCATTTCTTTTTCCTTTTTTTGCATTATCTTCTACATTTTAGATTTTATTTGAGACATTGGGATGTATATAAAAACATCTTTATATTTCTTCTTTTATTTTAGGAAATGTACTTATTTACAACTCATGGGATATGTGTGCATTTTCATTTTCTTCATTTTCTTTCGCTTTTGATGAATGATGAAAATATGAGTTTGAATCTGTCTTAAGTAGTCCCTTAGGCCATTGGAGCCATGAAAGAAGCCTTGGTATGGAAATCACACTCCAAATAGGAAAGGGAATCTGAAACCCTAATGAACCTACATACGCATACACGCATGTGCATACGCATGTTGCAAGGCAAAAAAACCTTAGCCGACTTTTTTCTCTATAAAACAACCGTAAAAGGCTTCCAAACCTTCATAAAATGTGTTTTAAGCCCAGGAATCATTCTGTAAGGTCCCCAATGGTAGAATTCACTTCTTTAGAGGTCTCCATGTGGATTAACATGCTTAATCTTAATTTCAAGGATGTCTCTCATCCCTCTTGGTCTTTTTTGTATCTCTTTCTTTCATCAAATCAAAGTGAATGAGCCTTTTCTTTGTGTAGCCACTAAGTTTTGGATCCCTACTCAACATGCTTTCCAATTCAATGGTGTGGAATTATGCCCCACTCTTTAAGAGTTGGGTGCAATCATTGGTGAACATGACTTCGGTGCTATCATTCTTCCCACTCTCAAGGAAGATCTTTCTGACCTAGGCCATTAAATTTTAGGAGTTCCCCTAGCTATGCCCAAGAGATGGTGCAAGTCCAATAAGTTGAGTATCTTCATGGTTTTCAATTTCTTCTCTAATAAGGATGTTCCATTGGCTGGAGTCAAACGTTCTCATCATCTCAACACTTTTTGCCTTTGCATTCTGGCAAGGTTCTTTTTGGTGCATGAAACACCTCGTTTGGATCCTGGAATTCTTCATGTGGTCAAACAACTAGGGAGTGGGAGCCTACTAGAATTATCTTAGCTGAAACCCTCAATGGCTTGGATGGCGTTCATAGGGAGGAAGCCACGTTCTTCACGGGGAGCCCTCTTCTTCTTCAAGTATGATCCCTAATTTTTGCCTAGGTTTCCTCAACCTAGCGGGATTCCTCTAATTTTTTCCTAGATTGCCTTTTGGTTTTCAATCCATCGAGGCTCCTCATAGTGTCTTTGAATATTTCTATTTTTTTATATTTTTATCTCTCCTTTTTACACACAACATTCATGTTCTCTTTTTCTCTCCCTTAGATATGGCTGTATGAGAAGTTAAAATTGCTTTTTCCTCCCCTTGTTTCTCCTAGTCAATATCAACCAAAGCAATATTGTGATCATAGACTTAAAGTCAAAGATATGAATCCTGCCAAGCTTACTGAGCTTTTAAAGCATCTTACTTCCTTGGATGTCCAATGTGTGGTAGAATAGTGGCACATCAAGGCCATGTCTTGCTGTGGTTTAAAGAAAAATAGTGTTCCTTTGGTTGGGTTTCGCCGCTGCTCTTACTATCCTACATGTCACATTGCACAGTAATTTAGTGAATGTCAAGGGGTTCCTTATGGCAATGGGTCTTTTCACACTCTAGCATTCACTGAGAGAATCTTGGGCAGAATCCATGAGACCTGGTCTCGAAGGGTGATGAATAGGGACATCCATTTTCCTCAATTTCTCGATCCCATTTTTGGATACAAGGATTGGTTATCTACTGATATGAGAGCAGTCCATAAAGAAGAGAATGATCACAAGAAGTCCAACAAAAGGAAGAGGATCGAGTGACTACCTTAATATGTCCAAGATTTTACTTTTCTGCACTTTATGATTCTATGTCTTTTCATTTGAGTTAATAAATGATTGGAATGTTCCAAATCCCCTATGGAAACAATTTATCATCTTTTAATTTGAGCGATGAGAAAATCTACCATTTTATTATCTTTGCTTATTGTTTTTCTTTTTCTTTATTGTTTTTCTTTTTCTTTGCTTATTGTTTTTCTTTTTCTTTATTTTTCTTTTCTTTTTTCTTTTCCATGTAATTTTTTCCCATGATGTCCTTGTGGGAATTTTCACCATGCCCATGGTCTTTTCCCCTAACTTTTGCCTAGGATGCCCTTTTGGGTTTTCAAACTAGCGGGGTTTCTTTGCCCTAATTTTTGCCTAAGCCGCCCTTTCGAGTTTTCAACCTAGCCAAATTTTTTCTTTTCTTTTCTTTTTCTTTTTCAAATGTTGTATTTCTAGAGCATGTCCATGTTTATTGAATGGAGCATCTCTTCTCCATCCAAGTCAATAATTCTTATAGTGCCTCCTAACAAGATCTTCTTGATAACAAAAGGCCCAGACCATCTTGGCTTCATCTTTCCTCTCGAATCAAAAGTTTCATTTCTAAGTACCTTTAGGACTAAATCTCCTTCCTCAACGTTCCTAGGTTTCACCATTTTGTTGAGTGCTCTAGCAATCCTCTTTTGATAACCTTATGCATGGTATTGGCTTTCATCATCTTCTCATCTATCAAGGCTAACTATTCATATCTTTCTCTCATCCAATCCTTCTCGAGGACCTTGGTCTCCACCAATACTCTCAAATATTGTATCTCTACTTCAATGGGAAGCACTGCTTCACACCCATAAACCAAAGAGGAAGGAGTTGACCCAATCAATGCATGGGTAGAAGTCCTATAACCCCACAAGGCATATAGAAGCTTCTTGGCCCAATCTTTGTATGTCACTACCATCTTGGCTAGGATGTTCTTGATATTCTTGTTGGCTGCTTCTACGGCTCCATTAGTCTGAAGTCGATAGGGTGAAGACTTGTGATGCCCAATGTTGTACAATTCCATGATCCTTCAGACCTTTCCCTCAAAGTGGGAACCATTATCAGAGATAATCTCTTGCAACACTCCAAACCTGCAGATGATGTTGTTCTCTATGAATCGAAACATATGCTTGGCTTTCAGTATGGAGTAGGAGGCTGCCTCTACCCACTAGGTGAAATAATTAATTGCAATTAGGATGTACTTATTCCCATTCAAGGATTTAGGAGCTATCCTTCTAATCACATCTATTTGCTATACCGAGAAAGACCATAGAAATGTCATTCTATATAACTTACTAGGTGGCACATGGTTCAAGTTTGCATGTGTTTAGCAATCATGGCAGCTCTTCATGAAGTCCATGCAATCGGCTTCCATTGTATTCCAATAATAACCCATCCTTAAGATCTTCTTTGCTAACATCCTCTCATTCATGTGAGGACCACAAATCCCTTTGTGGACTTCTTCCATGATTCTTACGGGTTCTTCTTTCTTTAGACAACAAAGGTATACCCCATTATAGGACCTCTTATAAAGTTGACCTCCACATAGAATGTACTGCATCGCCATCATCTTAACTAAACGATGTTCTTTCCTATCGGCACCATTAGGATAAATTCTCAATTCTAGAAACTTTATGATGTCGTAAAACCAAGGGAATCATTCCTCTTCTATGGCCAAGACATCTGAATCCTCCTTCTCTTTGTGTACTAATTGATAGCTTTGCTAATCTCTAAGGGTCGTGTCCAAACTCCTTTAGGTATTTCAACCATAAAGGCCAAAAGCGTCTGCAAACTAATTATGAGCCATAAGGATGATGGTGTATTCAACTTTGTTGAAAGTTCTTGTCAACTCCTTCAAGTATTGCTAGTAAGGCTTTAGGTGTTCTTCTTTCACCCTCCATAATTTTTGTGCTTAGGCTATGACCAAAGTCCAATCCCCAAAGACTTCGGCTTCCTTTACCCCTAACTCTCGTAGGGCTTTCATCCTTGTGATACAAGCCTCATATTCTGCCATGTTATTGGCTACTTCGAAGTTCAACTTAATGGCCAAAGGTACATGAGATACATCAAGAGTGATCTAGAGTACCCCTATCCCATTTCCACACTAGTTCACGGCTCCATCGAAATACATCTTCCATGCCCCTAGTTCTATATCCAAAATGTCCTTATCTTGGAAATCCTCCCACTTTCTCCCTCTACAGGGTTCTCAGCACAAAAATTTGATACAACGCTTCCTTAGATGGTTTTTCTAGCCACGTATTTCAAGTCAAATTCCACCAATAAGATCAACCATCTTGACAACCTACCACTCAAAGCAAGCTTCTCAATTAGGTACTTCAACAAATCCATTCTAGCAACTATCCATCCTTGGAACTGTAGGATGATATGTCTTAGTTTCTGTACAACCCATATAAGAGTGAAGCATGATTTCTCTATGGGTGTGTATCTAGTATCATAGTTATGGAAACTCTTGCTCAAGTAGTACATGGCTCTCTCATCCTTATCATCATCTTCTTGTGCTAACATGCTTCCTACTGCATTTCCTATGAATGAGAGATAGGGGAGCAAAGGTTTCTGAGGTTCTGGAGGCACCAAGATAGGTGGGTGGAGAAGATACTCCTTGATAAGTTCAAAGGCTTTCTGACACTCATCATTCCATGTATGGGGTTCGTTCTTCCTCAAAATTTTGAAGCACAAGTGGAAGTGAGTTTACCAATGAATTGACTAATGTATTGTAACCGGCCTAAGAATCCTCTTATCTCCTTTTCGCTCTTAGGTGGAGGCATGTCCAATATGGCGTTGATCTTTAATGGGTTGACTTCTATCCCTCTGTCACTCACTTGGAAGCCTAGTAATTTTCTAACAGTTACTCCAAAAGTGCATTTCTGTGGGTTTAATCTCAGTCTATATTCTTTGATTTCCTCGATGAAACTCCTCAAATTGGTGATGTGACATCCTCTATCCTTGGAGTTCACGATCATATCATCAACATATACTTCCACCTCATTGTGCATCATATCATATAGCAAGGTTATGGCCATCCTTCGATAAGTTGCACCTGCATTCTTGAGCTCAAATGGCATTACTGTGTAGCAATACATTCTCTATTCGGTGGTGAAAGTAGTCTTGGTCATATCCTTAGAAGCCATCTTGATTTGGTTGTATCCTAAAAAACCATCCGTAAAGGACATTAAAGCACTACCACCAATATTGTCTACCAAGACGTCTATGTGAGGCAAAGGGAAATTGTCCTTTGGACAAGCCTTGTTTAGATCCCTAAAGCCTACACACATCCTAACCTTCCCATCCTTCTTGGGTTCAGGCACAACATTAACTATCCATTCAACTTGGTGTACGGGATTGATGAACCCTACTTTCAACTGTTTTGTGACCTCTTCCTTGATCTTAAGTAGACATTCAGTCCTCATGCGTCTTAATTTTTGCTTGATGGGCACCATGTGAGAAAGAGCATCAATGTGATGTTTTCCTATCTCAGGATCAATGCCAAGCATATCTTCATAAGACCATGCAAACACTTCTTGGAATTCAATGAGAAGTTCTTTGAGATCCTTTCTTTCTTGTTCTTTTAGAGTTGTGCCAATTTTAATTAACCGTGGATTCTCATCATTGCCCAAATTAAGAGTTTTAAAATATGGTTCCATAGGTTCAATTTTCTTTTCCAATTGTTTATTAATTTCATTTTCAAATTCATTAGAATCATTTAAGTGCAGAATTTCAATATTATGGGACACATCAAAATAAGCCAAATCAGAATTCATTTTATTAAAAATTCCAAAAAGGACATTGGAACTTGCTTTACATGACATCTTTTTCATGCTACTAGAAAACCCAACCCAAGTCCAATTGCTAAGTTGCCCATAAGTAGGCTTGATGAAGGTAGAAGGATCGCTTGGCTTTTTTATGGTGATGGGGAGCACGTCCCCCTCAACTTCCTATATAGCTCCCATCGCTTCAGCGTCCATGTAGTCCATCCAATTAACCTCTTCTTGACCCTCTTTGATCACCACAATAGGCTTCTTCTTGAAAGTAAGCTTTTCCTCAAAGAAGATCTCCCATCGGGGATATAATTTTCCATCCATGTCAACCCAAAGGTTCAAGAAAGCCATAGAAAGGGATGTCTCCTCCTTCCTTCACAAAGTTCCCATTGAGAGTACCAAGGTTCTTCTTGATTCCGTAGTAGCCTTTAAAGAATCCCAAACCTTCCTTAGTCAATTGAGTCTTGTAATTAGGGAATTCAACCACCCCTCCTCCTTTTTTTCCAAGACCCATATCAGGCATGTGCCCTATCTATTTCATCATTGCAATCACCTTGTGACTAAAATATAGGAGTAAATCTGTAGTGTACCTCTCATCTTTCAATTCATAATCAACCATGTTCACGAATTCAATGCCACTCATTTGAAGCTCATTGTCTTCCCCTTTGAGACCATAAACGAGAGCTATGGTCTCCCCATCTCCAAGTAATACAATAATCCCTCCTTTCCATGGGATCTTCATCTTTTGGTGCAAGGTAGAAGGAATAGCTCCAATGGGATGAAGTCATGTCCTTCCTAAAAGGAGATTGTAGTTAAGAGTGATGTCCATCACATGAAATTCCACAATTGTTTCCAACAGACCAATTTTGCAAGGAGCTTTGAAAATCCCATAACCTTCCTAGAGGTGTTGTCATATGCCCCAACAATCAAAGGAGAAGGAATGATTGTTTCTAAGTCCAAGTCAACCTTAAAAGTGAACCTAAATGGGCATACTTTAAATGCAAATCCATTATTAATAAGCACTATTGGAACCTTGGCACCTATGCACTCAATGGTGATTTGCAAAGGCCTAGTATGAGTGGCTCCTTCTGAAGGAAGCTCTTCATTGAAAAAGGTAAGGAAAGGATGAGATGGGGCCTCGACCCCCATGAGAGATAGAACCTCTTAAGGTGTAGTCTTTATAGGCACTTCTTTTTCATTCAAAGTGTCTAGAAGTGCATTGCGGTGCTTGTGAGAGGCCATTAGCAAACTCCAAACAGACACATGAGCTTGAGTCATCTTTAATTAGGTCAAGACCCTATCTTCCTCTTCTTCTTATTCCTTCCCATTGAGTCAAACAGGCTTTGATCCTTCCTACACATTTCTTTCGAAGGGATCCCTCTCCAAAAAGCTTGGTTTGTAATGCTTCCCACTCCTAGTGATGTTCACTACATCGTCTTCTAGGAGCCTTTCTTCAAATCAAACATTCCTTTGGGAAGTATCCCCCACATGGCTATAACACTCTTCAAATCCTCACCTTCTTCATCCCATATTCCTTGGATTTCAACCATGTTGACTTCCACAACCTCTATCAGCTTAAAGCAATCCCGATTGACCTCTTCCACTTGCACACAATTTTGATATAGGGGAGGAGCTTGATAATAATTAGGTAAGGGGTTCTTCCTAATGTTAGGCTTAGTGATGATGTTTGGGTTTGGGAGAGTCCTATTGTCTATCAAATCTTGTATCTCATGCTTAAGGTGAAATCAATTGCTAGTCTTATGGCTAGTTTTTTTATGAAAGTGACAATATTCATTGGAGTTCCAAGTAGGAGGTACAGGATTGGGCATTGGTATGGGATCTAAAGGTTTTAGAAATCCTTTGGAAGTTAGGTTCTCATGTGGCAAAGGTCATTCCTAGGTCAGAAAATTCTCGGTGAGCATTCTTTGTGAAACTTTGGTAGGCTAGAGGTTGTTGGGGGTATGATGGCACTTACATTCACAAGGTTAGGTGCTTTAGAAGTGGTTTCTCCTCCCCCATACTTCTTTTTTACTGGAGGCTTGTTCTCCCCTTTCTCCAATTGCTCGTTGTTGATGGCATCCTCTATCCTAGTTTCTCAATCACACAACTCTCCAAAAGTACTAATAGGCAATGACAAAAGCCTACTATTGTATGCCGGAAGCAAGTTCTTAATGATCATGTTGATTTGGTCCTTCTCATTTGGCCTATTAACCATCTTGGTTGCTTTCCCTTTCCACCTTGTCTTGTATTTGGAGAAGGTCTCCCAAACTCCTTGCTTAGTGGTCTCCAAATCTATTAAGGTCACATCAATCATGGTATTGAAAATGAATTGATCCACAAACAATTCCACTAGCTCATTCCACACTTTAGTCTTACTTAGGTCTAAGCTATAATACCATCTTGATGCACCTCTTGTGAGTGAGAGAGGAAATGCATGCAAAATTTGCTTCTCATCTAACCCCTTCATTTTGGCAATACTTATGTATCTCCTAACATAATGCTTAGGGTTCCCAGTCCCATCAAACTTTTCCACATCAAAAATCTTGAACTTGGGAGGTAATGCAATAGGGGATTTAGGGCTTAAACCACCCATGTTGTAAAGACAATCATCCATCCCTTAAGCCTTGCAAAAAGGCTAATTGCATCTTTTCCATCTTTTCTTTCATAGCCACAATATCTGTGGTAAGCTTCTCAAATTTCTTGTTTCTCTCATAGTCAGCCTTATCTCATTCATCTTTTTCTTCTTCTTCATTTATCTCTATGTGCACAAGCTTTTTGATCTTACTCTCCTCTAGCTTTAAAAGATGACTTCCCATCTTTTTGAGAGCCTCGCCTTGATCTTCTATTGCCTTGTATATCTTTTTTGCAAGTATGTCATCAATTGGAGCAGTCATTTCTTCTTGAGGTATCTCTTCTTAAGGTGTGATTTCAACCTTGATCAAGAGTATTCCATTGCTTTCTCAAACCCAAGTTGAAGTGGGGACGTGCTTACTTGATCTTGGTGGTGCAATAGTGCCTGAAAAGAAATGCCATCTTTATTAAGCCCATGTCCCAATTAAAAGCTTCTTTTATTTAGATGTGCTTAGAAAGTCTTTAAGTCCATTTTAGTAAAGGTCCAATTACAAAATCACTCCCTCGCCTCTCATGGATCTGACCCCTTGTTTCCTTAAGCTTGGTCCATTTATAATAAAGCACTTAATCTTACACTCATGAGCTTTCATTAGAATGTGCTTAGAGATTTTCACCCATTCGTCTCAAATACGGGCCAACAATGTATTCATCACCTTTGGGCTCTCCTTTTCTTATATTCATTGTCAATTTTTTTGAAGTAGCCTTCTAGCTAGAATATATTGTGGCCTTCCTCTCAAATCCCATGAATCTCTCATCATTTTAAGCCTTTACATGCAACAAAGAAGCCTAAGATTAGGGAGATTCATATTGACTTTGTAGGATCTTGGATGCTAGGTCCATCGTAAATTTGTTACCTTAAACCCAAGGCTTTCTTCTTCAAGAAGCCTTTGATTTTGGGCTCATGATAGCGACTAGGCTATGATCCTATGAATCTTTGGATTTCGGGATAAGCCTCCTATATGTGAGAACTTCATTTTTTTTATCCCATTGTCATGGGGTATGCCATAACTTTTAGGCCATCCTTTTAAATTTTGCATCTTTTATTTGTCCTTTAGCATTAGGTGAACACAAGATATCTGGTTAAACAAACAAGAGATATAAACGGTACTCTCTTTTGATAAGTGTGGGTAAGCTCATTAAAGCTAAAGGGATAGATCAATAGGTCACTCACAACTAGGTGGGCCATGATTCCAACTTTAGGCCTAAATAGACAGTAATGGATTGGTGACAAACCATTAATGTACTAAAAGCTCATTATAAGCAATGGCATAGATTGTGAGTTAGTGGGATGAACTTCAGAAGATTTTGGCCCGAATGGAGCCTCTCCCTTCCCATTCATCACCAACCATGGAAAAAGGACAAAAGAACCAAGTAAAAGTGTGTGCAAACAATATTAAGAAATGGAATACATTGGAATCAAACTTTCTATCCCCAATGGAGTTGCCACTATGGGCGCAAGTGCTCACAACATGGTGTCATCCTCTCCTTCGTGGGAAGTATGCCTTGACCTGGGGTGAACCATGGTAGAGGGTGTAAATGGAGTCGCCACCTAGCTTAGGTCTATGAACCATAAATGTAGCGCCTTTTCGTGGAAGGACTGGTCTTTACCAGAGCACGTGTCCGAAGTTTAGGTATAAGGATGGAAAGGTGTTAGGCACCTAAACCCACCTAACCAATAGGTCGGCTTCCACTTATTGTGTTCCAAATCTTAATCTCATTAAAAGCATATTTAATGTGTTATTCTAAATCACACACACTCTAGCATGCATCTAAAGCAATCAACATGGCATAATCATTCCCAAACCTAGCATTCATCTATCACGGCTTGTAAGCATATATCTCCAAAGGTAGAAACATCACAAGGCAAATAAAGATAAACATGTTATAGCATCTAAACATCAAACACATGGTATTTAACCAAGCACATTCAAGTTCATCATGCATATCATACTCATCATCCAAACTAAATGCATGTTCACGTGATTATGCATGACTTACCTTACTTATCTCACTGCATCACAGCACCTATGCATCAATGTAAGTTTATGGTATATGAATGTTCATGGTATATGCATGTTCATAGTATTCAACCAATCTAAAACCCTAATAAACAATCAAAGAGATGAAACAAAACAAAACAAAATAAAATGGAGTGGCAGAGACTTAAAGACACATAAACCAGGTTAAAAATGCATGTCCATGGTATATGCATGTTCATGGTATATGCATGTTCATAGTATTCAAACAATCTAAAACCCTAATAAACAATCAAAGAGATGAAACAAAACAAAACAAAATAAAATGGAGTGGCAGAGACTTAAAGACACATAAACCAAGTTAAAACAAGGGCTAAACGTGTAAATAAAACAAAGGTGCAACAAGCAGGAGTGAACTAGAGTTTCTAGGCAAGAGTATGCGTGCGCATACATAGGGCATGCGTACAAAGCCCATCTGTATGCGTACGCATACTCGTATGCAAACAGCATGTGCACGCATACACGTCTAAGAACCCTAATCTGGTAATTGCAGAACAGAAACACAGAAACAAGAAACCTAGCAGCCTAACATGCTCTAAATACAAACACAAAGTAAACCTAGACTAAACAAACATATTATGAACACATAAACTCATATAAAAACTTGAAGAAAAAAAGAAAAATCAAAGAAGAGTGAAGAGTCAAAGTTAGAAACTTTACCTTAACACTAGAACTCTTTAGAGATTAATTTTGACCATTCCCATCAATCGATCTAGTCACAACCAATTCAAAATAAGTTAGTAAACTTTAGAACTCAAAGATCAAGGCCAAAAAAGGTCCCAATCAAATAAAATTTGACTTGAGGATGTTTTGTGAAAAAATCCCTCTTTAATTCACTATTTTCTAGTGAATCTTATGTGTTTTACACTAGAATCCGTCCTCCTTGAAAAAGTACCTTTTACGGCTTTATATAGTTTAAAATAGGAGTTTAGGGCAGCTCCCAGATGATGTGGGATTCTTTCCAAACAAAATTTTAGATACAAAACTTGCCTTACATAGTTTCTAAAACCCTAGCATGCGTACGCATGCACTGTATACGTATGCATGCATACGCATGTATGCGTACATATGCCCTACAGTTTCCTTGACCTTTCTTTTCCAAAAATAGTTTATTTTTTCTAAAAATAAGTTATATTTTCCATAAACACTTTCCTCAATTCAATTTTCATCTAAATGGGCTCTAAATCAACCTTGGGCTTTAGAATTCTAACATCATTAAGAAACAGGGGCTCAAGTCGTAAGGGGTACAAAATGAGGTGTCTACAAAACCTTGTTGGACAAATTTTGGGACGTAAGTTGTTTTTCCATACTACAGTACATGAAGCCAATGTCACAAACAAATTAGCATATTTATCCATTGATCCTAGATTTCATTTCCCTTTCAATTCACATGGCACAAAAACTTCACTCATCTTTTCAGGGCAAAAATTCAAAAACCCTTTATCTCCATTGATGGGCCAAAATCAATATCAAGTTTATCGTTAGGAAATAAATATTTTTCAATCCCAAGAAGATCAATGTAAGGATTTTTCTCCTTAAAAGATAATGTTACAACAATAAATCTCTCTTTTGTAAAATTAAAAACATTTTATATTTGACCAAAGAAAGGCTCATCATCATCTTCCAAAACTTGTTTTCACAATTCACAATCTTCATCAAGGTACTTGTTATAGATTGGTGGAGAATTCCAATACATAGTAACATATTCTACTATTCTTTAAAGCATTTTTCATCACATTCAAATATGTTTTGAATACAACAATCCATTGACCTCACAAAAGTAGATGAATAGAATATTTTGGAACAAATAACTTGGATAGATCCACAAGAAAGACTTACTGTGAATATAGTTATGAATTCCATTCGATTCTGCTTGAAACAGCCAAAACTTTTCATTCCAATTAGTTAATCGGTACAAATCACCCATATGTTCCATCTTGTTCTATATTCCGACCCATTTCGCTCCACTCCACTAAATTTCACTTAATATGGTGATTTAGTCCAGTAAGTAAATGAATCATTATTTTTTTTCTTAAATCCATTTTTTTACTACCTCACTCTCATATAACATTTTATTATTATTTTCCTTTAACAATGTATTTTTCTTGTTTACTTTACTCACATATGACATAGTTTTTTTCTTCATTAATATTTTTTTTCTATATATTTATATTATTTAATGATGATATTAAGAATTTGCATTATTTGATTTGAATTAATAGTTTGATATGGTATAATATAAAATAATTAAAAAAAAATCATTTGTTATATATATATAGTTTTAGTGATAACCCTGAAATGGTACGTTGAAACTAGCTAATATCAAAATGTTTTGTTCCAATAAACAAATTGAAATGATGTCCAAAACGGTATTTAGAACATTGGCCTTGATACCAATTTGATACCAAAGAAAAAAGGATGGAAAAAAATGACAAGAAATAGGACTCACATGCTAATATAGCAAGCTCATTACCAAGGAAAAAACCAATGAAATACAGAAAATTCACCATCTAGAGGGAATTACCAAGGATACAAGGCTAACAAACTCACCACTAATGGAATTAAGCCAAATAGATACAGAGAATAGAATACAAGAATTTATGTATAATCACTCTCCTGATCTCATTTCTCAATCTAGCCAATTAGCTATATATAGGGTTTGTTTGTTTGGTTAGGCATTTTGGGAGCCTAAAAGTGCATTTATAAAACTTAAAATTCCATTTTACAACAAAAACTCCTCATAACTTTTTTACAAATGCTCATTTAAACCCAAAACACCGTTTTGCAACAACTTAAGTAAACACACCAATAGTGCTTAAAACTTCCCTCTATTCATGGGGGTATTAAATTACTACAAGATTTCCAAGACATAGAAAATAAGAATGCAAATAAATGATATAGTATTTCCCACAATCAGCATACTTCAAGATTGACTAATTAAATGCATTAAGACTTGCAAGATTGACTAAATAAATGTTGTAGGACCAGCTTAATGAGTTTTGACTAGCCACACAAACTATGGATAATAAGGCTAGTATGGGCCTCCATGTCAAGATTATAAGATTCCTCCATTTGGGCTTGTAAGACAATAAGGTTGTTAGACCTGTTGACTCTTTATCCAACATTCCCTTGTCAAGAAATACATGAACTAATTCTATTTTATAGCAGGGAGAGGGGCAAACTAATAATTAACAAAAAAAAAATGATAAATATTTTAAATATATATTAAAAATAAGTTGATCAAGTCGGCTTGGGTAGATATGTGAATCTATTGACCTAAATCCGACCCAACCTGAAAAATAGAAACCCGACCCAATCCATCAACCCCTAAAAACAGACCTAACCTGACGAATTGGGACAGTTTTGGTGGGTAACTCTCCTCTCATTTTTTTTAAAGCATACTCGTAGCTTCCTTTTGTGGATGAAGCTGAATTTATTTTATTTATTTAACCCCTGAAAAAAAATAAACAGAAGAGTCAGTCAGTTGTAGAGATCTTACTTTGACTGACCAGCGACCATAATAATCTCAAAGAGTAACTAATGCGTGAAGACCTAGATGGCATGGGAACCACAGAATCACAAGTACTCACTAGGTGGATTAACTTGAAGTATATTGATGTCTGAATTGCCAAGGCATCTATTTTATTTTTATACGGACAACTTGAGCTTGCTTTAAGCCATTGACAAGAATTAATCTAGTCATATAGGAAAAAAACTGGTACATTTAAAATTACAAGAAAAATTTTTTAGTTTTGTTTCTACTACAACAAAGCTGAATAGCTGACATGTTGGCTGTTTTTAATTCCAGATAGCCCATTGCTTGAACTTGTAGCGGTTAAAGGCCCGTGAGAGCTTACTTCTTGTACTTTTATGTGCTATGCCTTATTTGCCACTCTTTCTTAAATTATATATTTAAAACGTCAATTTGCTTTGGTTGATTTCGTTCCCCCACGAGAGATTTGGTCTCTGTGTCTGTGTCTGTGGGTCCGTTTCTTCACATGTCCCGAAAGTGCTACTCCCATGAAAGTCCAAAGCCAATCAGGGAACCTAAGTTGCATATGTGACAAATGGAATAATAATACAGATATACTGAAAGCATTGCTTCTTGACTTGCAGGGCCTGTCACCTAGACGAGACAAACCTCTACATTATCTTTTCTATTTGTTGTACCAACTTGTATTCCCTTAATTGAAGAATGAAATTTTGTGTCTTTTCCACACTAAAAAAAGTAAAGTAATGCTTTGATTGGTTAGACAAAACTAGGGCTATAAATGAATCAAGCCGTTCATGAACAACTTGGGTTCGACTCGATAAAAAACTCGTTCATGTTCGTTTGTTTATAAATAAGCCAAGCTTGAGCCTTAGTTTTAGACTTGTTTGATAAACAAACCGAGCCCAAGCAAAAAAAATTGTTCGTGAACAAGCTCGTGAACAATAGGGCTTGATACAAAACATGCCGAGTTTAGACTCATTTATAGCTTGATATATGTTTACTAAATTAACTCATTATTATGACATTGCACATTTCTTAATAATAACATAGTCCACATGAGACCAGTTACCACTACCCATTAATTTTTCTTTTTGTTTACTTGATTTTTGGTGATATAAGCATTTAATAATGAATTTTTTTGGATCCCAAGCTAAAAAACTTGACTTAAGCTCGAGTTTGAGCTTGATATTAAGCTCAAACTTGGCTTGACTAATTAATAAAGCCAAGCCAAGCCAAGTTCAAGCATTTTGGCATTCTCACGAGCTCGAGTTCAAACATTGTCTTTAGGCTTGTATCAAACTCGAGCCAATCTTGATCATTTGATTTTTATTAATGAGCCAAGCTCAAACATGCACTACTCGACAAAGCTTAGCTCGTTTACAACCCTAGACAAAACAAATTGATACCAACATGAGTGACACATTGTAAATTATACTACAGATTACAAACTAATGTGTCATGCACGCACAAAAATGTAAATTCAAATATTCATTTATTAGGATGTTAATGTTCACCAATAATATTTATTGCCAAGTCAGTTTTTAAATATTTTGTAGTGAAATTTGTAGTAATTTCACTATTTTCTTGGATAAATACCAAAGCACCTCTAGCTCAGAAAGGGTGTCTTTATTTTTCCTTTTTCTTTTTCTTTTAAAATTTTGCTCCTTAGGGAAGCATCGGCAATGATGCTCTAAATAATCCACACATGGTTTTGATTCTGCTGATCATTTACTACAAAAAAGTATCGCAAGCATTGCCCCACTATATTATTGCACAGTGCATATATAAATGTTCTTTCCTTTCTCTTCTACCAGCACATATCATTCAGCATTTCTCACCGTCCGTGACACAAACATAGTTTTCTTTTCTTGGTTTCCTTAATGCAAATCAGCTATGCCAGAGTTTAGTGATTTGCAAATCCACATCAATGGTGAACAAAAATTCTTTCTGAATGAGGTACTCTAAAAGCTCTATCAATAGAATTTTTTTAATTAAAATTTCGAAATTTCTTTTTTGAAGTGTCTAAGTTTCATTTGTGCAGAAGATTGTATCAAAATATTCTGCAAGGTTAAAGAAAATGATTGACCAAGAAAAAAGAAGAACCAAGACCAAGAAATTGGGTATTGAAATCGATGACTTCCCAGGAGGTGCAAATGGGTTTGAACTGGTTTGTAGATTTTGTTACAACAATGGTAAAATCTCAATCACAGTTTCAAATGTGTCCCTTTTCTACTGTTGTGCAGTCTTTCTTGGGATGACTGAGAAGGTTTCAACCTGCAATCTCTTGCAACAAACAGAGACCTTTCTAGCGGGAATGTTTTACTGGTCATGGATTGACATACTTGTATGTCTTAAAAGCTGTTTTCCAATCTTTGCACATGCAGATTCATCTGGCCTTGTTCAAAAGCTCATCTCTGCACTATTAGTAAAGATTGCTCAAAATTCAGATGCAAACTTCATTACCTCATCTTCTTCATCTTCATCTTCTCCTGAAACTGCATCTGGGTATAGATTCTCTTCCTCATCCAAATCTACTCCTGATTTAATCAAGTCATCTTCATCAAGCAAAGCATGGTGGTTTGAAGATTTGGCTGTTTTGCCACCAAATATCATTGAAAAAGTCATTCAGTGTTTAGGGGCTTATGGGCCTGATAACAACAGTTTGGTACTCACAAGATTCCTCCTTCATTACCTGAAGGATGCAGCTCAAAGCAAAGCAATTAATCAATTATATTCAAAGTGTGAGTATGGTGGTCTTGCAGATACAGCTATTCATGGTGTTGTCACAGTGGGGAAAGAAGCATTTTCTTGCAGAGGGCTGTTGTGGGTACATAGAATTGTCTCTGGTTTTGGTCTTAACAAAGACTACAAAGTGGGGTTGGAGAAATTAATTGGTGGAATGCTTGACCAAGCAACATTAGATGACTTGCTGGTCTCTGGCCATGACAGGGCTGTTTATGATGTTAATTTAGTTTTAAGATTGATTAGGGCATTTGTTAATAGTGATGAACTTTCCATCCACAAGATGAAGAAAGTTGGTAGATTGATTGATAAGTATTTGGGTGAGATATCTCCTGATCAGAACCTTAAGATCTCTAAGTTTCTTGGAGTAGCAGAAAGTTTACCAGATTTTGCCAGAGATCGCTTTGATGGGGTCTACAGAGCCGTCGATATTTATATTCAGGTGAATATTTTCATAACCTTTTCTTTGTTTCCATTCTTACCAAGTATTGCCATATCATTGAACACTTTAGGTAGAATATAAAACCAAACCATATACAATCAAAGATAAAAATAATATATTAAGACAAATTCTTTTGGATGCGCAAGCAAGTTCTCTTTCAATATTTCTTAATTCCAATCTGGGTAGGAAGAGTTATAAGGATACTTTGTTTGATTCTTTGTCTTCTTATATTCTAAAATAAGACTTCTTCCGTTCGGATCATTTCAGTTTGAAATGAGTGTATTTCACGTTATTTATAATTTTAGATGACATGACACTCTGAACATTGTCAAGTCTAGTAATTAAAATCTTAATATGAAATAGACTTTCTCTTTAACTGGAGAGGATTCCTCATTGGACTCAAGTAAAGATAGTAATGGGTATACTATCTTCCATATGCAAGCTAGATATACACCCTACTAATTTTTCTTTTCTGTTCCGAAAATTAGTTCCATTGTGGCAGTTCTACCTGTTATCTAATTGATAAGATATGAGTATGCAAACTATTTCTGTGATTTTTTTTTTCGCTAAACAAATAGTTCTTTACATCATTATCCAATCCACCGAAAGGGGGAGACAAGGGGAGAGAAAGGATAAGGAAGTTCCCTCCGGAAAAGGGTAGGGAATGGGGGGATGTATTGGGAATTTGGGAATCAATATTATTCAAAAATCTATGGCCCATATGTTTTGCCATATTTTTATTCTTATTTGTGTGGCTTTCTTTTGGTTTCTCTCTACTTGAAGCCGTGTGTATCCGTAGTTGTCCACATTTGCTGCTGCCATCGACAAAATATTAATTTGTCCTAACAAATAACATTTGTTATAAGTAACCTATATTCCCTTTATAATCAAAGTATTTATTATTTCAAGAAAAGGACAACGAGAATATGACAATCAGTTGACGTTTAGAATATAAAATTGGAAGGTCAAAAAAAACATTTTCTCCATTAAGTCCCTGTGATTTCTAGTGGTGAAAACTTGTTCATGTTATTTGTTAGAGATATATTAGCCCATTAGCATAGGCCCAAGTCTAATTCTACTTTGTGTGCAAGTCAAGTCTCCTACTTGTACTAGAAGTCTATTAGTCTAGGGTTTAGTCTACTATATATACACATGTTATAATTCATTGTAACACAGGATTTGTACTACACTCTAATATATTATTGATGTAGCCCTTTAGGGTTTCCTCCGTGGATGTAGGCTGTTTGGCTGAACCACGTAACCCTCGTGTGTTATTGTGTTCTATACTTTATGCTTTCGCTTCCGCATCCATACTAGCATATTCAACATGGTGTATCAATGCTAATATATCTCTAACATTATTAATTGAATGCAATGCCCATGATTGGTGGTGGATTGTTACATTCCTTGATCTTGACGGTTGCATACAGTTATATGTCTCTCTCCCACACACATATGTTCCTGCTTCCATACTTAATTCTGACCCAGTGTTTCTATTCATTTCTAGAATAGTGCTCGCTCTCTCTAAACTAACATGATTTGTGGATATTCAGTCTCACGTAAGTCTTTCAATTGAGGAACGATCAAGATTATGTGGATGCCTTAACTATGAGAAGCTCAGCCTTGCAGTGTGTAAAGAGCTCGCAAAGAATCCTAGAATCCCTCCGAGGATTGCAGTTCAAGCACTTATATCTCAACAATCCAAAGTACCGAAGGAGTTGGATTATTGTAACAATCTGAGCACGAGCAGCACTACCCAGATGGTTTTGTACAATGACGCAGAGAATTTCTTGGAAGAGAATGAAGATATGAGACAAAACCTTACAAGGATGCAATGGAGGGTGGTAGAGTTGGAGAAAGTGCGTAGAGAGATGAAGGGTCATATGTCAAAATTGGTTAGGCAAAATGTCCTGACAATTCCCAGTCACAACAGAACTTTGCCAAGACTTTGTTAAATATCTCTCCTTCACTTTCATATGGATATATGAACATGTGTTTTGACTCTGAAATTAAGACTGTATTTAAGTGTGATTTGTAATTTAAAACGTAATAGAGTGAAGAAAATTACGGCAATCATCAATGGATTTATAATGAATACAGGCAAGCATGTATTTATGTGTGAAATCCATTGATAGTGTGTGATTAATAGAACCATTCGTGCAATTTTGATCCAAGTTTTTAATATCATTTCACTTATATCATTAGAGCATTAGCATTTTGGGGTGTAAAACCCCCCAAATGGCTATTTTTAGACACCCAAACACCAAAAAACCTCTACTTCGGGTGTCTATAGCTAAAAAAATTTAGCCACAAGCTACAACAAGGTTGTATAAGTACAACCTCCTCACTGTAGCAAGTGCTTATCTTTTTTTATTCTCTCTCTCTCTCTCTCTCTCTAACCTTTCTACCACCATCAAATTGGGTTGTGGGTGAGATTGGGTTGCGATGGTAGTGGTGTAGTAGGTTGCAGTTTCACCTGATCTGATTCTTTTTTTTTTTTTTTCCTTTTTTGGATTAAGGTTTGCTGACTATTTGTAGTTAGTGGTGGTGGTGATCGATCCTAGTGGTGGGGGCTACTATCGTTCAAGTTTATTTTGCTACGGGGTTTGATTTTGGGATGAGTTTTGATTATGGGTGAAGAGAGAGAGAGAGAGAGAGAGAGAGAGAGAGAGAGAGGCAGTGAGAAGGGATTGAAGTGAAGAGATAGAGAGTGGGTGAGGAAGAGAGAGATACGACTACAGGTGAAGAAAGAGAAAATAGTTAAACCAATATAAGAAAAGCTAGGCCGCTTTATGGTTAATGAAATCACTAAAAGCATCCAAGGATGGGCTTCCTGGAAAGCCTTGCTCAAACTTGGCACAAAGAATCTCATAATACCTTCTTATCTCATTGTCTTGGCAGTAAAAGGTTGAATTCTGCCTCTCTCTTTGTCTGAGCTAAAATGGTGATGGTAGGACACTTAAAATTTCTGATGTATAGTCTGACGAGAGAGAGAGAGAGAGAGATTTTTCTTTTTCCCCCAAACTGAATCACATGAGAACAACACTTTTGTTGTTGTTTTTAATTTTTAAATTTTAATATGACATGACTATACATATGGCAATTTAAGTGGTAGATAAATCATTTTTTATTCAGTCCATTTGACAAGTCAAAAATTTCCATCCAAGAGTTAACAATAGGGACCAAAATGACACAATACCGAAAAGTTAGGAATCAAATCGACATAATTGAAAGGTTGTTGGGGACCCTTTTTTCGGCCCACGTGGCGTTACTTCATTGGCAACCCATGCCACATCAACATATTATTCATTTTTTGGGTAAATCTCTTTAAAGCCCAAAATAAGCTCATATCTCATTCAACTACATGGATTGGGCTTATATGGTCTGCGAGATCCTTACTTCAAGAGGCAGATTCATGGTCCAATTTCCTTTTCATCAATTGGGATCATAACCTATGATATCATCAACACCAACATATGGATGGGGCTTAAGCAATGAATCTAAGCTCACGGCCCATATTACCTCTCTTACACTCAAGGCAAGCGGCTTCTTCAACAAGAACCCATATTTACATAAAATGACAACAAAACCCGAGGTACGTCATCTCATCTTCGGCTTATGATCCAAGCTCATAAGTCTCTTGGGGAAACTTTGAGAGTCGTGGTTTGAAGGGCCAAGAGGTATGTTCAGTAAAGCTCCAACGGTTTAAAGTTGAAAAAAGAAACATGTTGCTTGGCATGTCTTCTCCAACTTCCTAAACTCTAATGAGTCCATGTGTAGTGGGTAACGTATGGTAAGCATCTCTTATCACATAGCACTTTAGATCATAAAATTCCCATTACTCTTTTCCTAAAGTTTAATATTCATCATGTGACAAATACTCAATATCTCCAGCCATCTAACTGCTGGGAAAATAACCGTTCATTCAATCCCCAGCCGTTGCTATACATATTTAGAAACTTTATTATATTATTCTACATAAATCTTATTACTACTTTCAGCTAAAATCCAACTCAAACTCATTGCCTAATCTGATTGGCTATCTTTTATCTCCAACTATATACAAAATATTCATGATATCTTTGATATCCAACTGTTGTCTGCGACAATTTAACCATATATTTCTCTGCCAGCTGTCAGAGCAGAGCATTAAATACTCTTCTTGCTCACCAAGATTATGTCACAACCCAATGAGGCCTTAACTAAATCTCTAAAGCTTCATTAACTTTCAACCTATCCTTCTATTACTTGCTAAAAATGTGTTGTAATAGAACCTTACACCAAAAACACAAACACCCAAAAAATGAAACATTTCCAGCTGAACCCCAGCAGTGTATTCAGCACTTGACACCTGGCTGAAACTGATGTTACCAACCATTTAATGATGATATCCTAGCAACCAGCTATTATACCCAAAATAGCAAAATACCCTTCAAAGATATCTTACCATTTTCAGCCAAATCCATCCAATAAATGCTGAATGTCCTCTCCAGCAATCTGAAATCACCCATCTGACCTCATTGGCTTCTACCTAAAGCAAACAGCTGTCTTATGACAGCTGGGACAACTTTTTCATGATAGCTGTCGTAGCTTTTCCTGACAGCTGGGACAACCTTTTCAGAACAGCTGTGACAGCTGACCCAGCAGCCTGAACATTACTATTTTTTTCAACATTTGGCTAAAACCAAAACCAACTATTGTAACTACCTTTTTTCTTGCTAAAATACTTTCATTTTCTACTATTCTTCCCCCAATAGCTCTTACCCGAAACAGCAAGAATACCTTAAAGCAAAACGTACCATTTTTTACCAAATCTTAAGATGGATTCTCTGAAAATTCATTGCTGTTTAGGACAGATTTTGGCTAAGATTCTTTGCTAAAATACCCCCCTTTAACTCAGCTCAAAAGGGACCCTTCATTAACACCTCAAGGGGGACACCAAGGGAGGACTCTCTCATAAACTTTTCTCTCCCTCTAATAATCTTCTAAAGTCCTTAATGAAGTTTTAAGCTTCTGGGTTTTTTAGTTTCTAAACTAGGAACTAAACTCTTCGTTGAGGACTATTTTTTCGGTCCACGTGGTATTACTTCATTGGCAACCCATGCCACATCAATATATTATTACTTTTTTGGGTAAATCTATTTAAAACCCAAAATAAGCTCATATCTCATTCAACTACATGGATTGGGCTCACATGGCCCGCAAGATCCTTATTTTAAGAGGCGAATTCATGGTCCACATTTCCTCTTCATCAATTAGGATCATAACCCCACGACATTATCAACATCAACATATGGATTAGGCTTAAGTAATGAATCAAAGCTCACGGCTCATATTACCTCTCTTACACTCATGGCAAGCGGCTTCTTCAACAAGAGCTCATATTTACACAAGATAACAACAAAACCCGAGGTACGTCATCTCATTTTCGGCTTATGACCCAAGCTCATAAGTCTCTTTGGGGAAACTTTGGGAGTCGTGGTTTGGAGGGCCAAGAGGTATGTTCAGTAAAGCTCCAGTGGTTTAAAGTTGATAAAAAAAACATGTTGCTTGGCGTGTCTTCTTCAACTCCCTGAACTCTAACAAGTCCTTGTGTAGCGGGTAACATATGGTAAGCATCTCTTATCACATAACACTTTAAATGATAAAATTCCCCAAAGCACTTTTCCTAAAGCTTAATATTCATCATGAGACAAATACTCAATATCTTCAGCCATCTATTGGGAATATAACTATTCATTCAATCCCCAATAGTTACTATACATATTTAGAAACTTCATTATATTATTCTACATAAATCTCATCACTTCTTTCAGCTAAAATCCAACTCAAACACATGGCCTAATATGATTGGCTATCTTTTATCTCCAACTATATACAAAATATTCATGATATGTTTTATACCCAACTGCTGTTTGCCACAATCAGACCATATATGTCTCTGCCAGCTGCTAGAGCAGAGCATTAATTACTCTTCTTGCTCACCAAGATTATGTCACAACCCAATGAGACCTTGACCTAATCTCTAAAGCTTCATCAACTTTCAACCTATCCTTCTATTACTTGCTAGAAATGTGTTGTAATGGAACCTTGGACCAAAAACACAAACACCCGAAGAGGAAACATTTCCAGTTGAACCCCAGCAGTGCATTCAAAACTTGACACCTAGCTGGAAGTGATATCATCAGCCATTTAATGCTGAAATCCTAGCAACCAGCTGTTATACCCAAAATAGTATGATACCCTTCAAAGAGATCTTACCATTTTTTAGCCAAATCCATAAAGTAAATGTTGAAATGACCTTCCCAGCAGTCTAAAAGCACCCATCTGACCTCATTGGCTTTTGCCCAAAGCAAAGAGCTTTTCCTGACAGCTGGAACAGGTTTTTCATGATAACTATCACAGCTTTTCCTGACAGCTGGGACAGCTTTCTCATGATAGCTATCACAGCTTTTCCTAACAGCTGGGACAGCCTTTTTCAGAACAGTTGTGACAGCTAACCTAGCAACTGCACATTACTGATTTTTCCACATTTGGCTAAAAGTAAAACCAACTATTGGAACTACATTTCTCTTCCTAAAATACCTTCCTTTTATGTTACTCTTTCCCCAGCAGCTCTTACTCGAAACAGCAAAAATACCTTAAAGCTAAACATACCATTTTTGGGCAAATCTTAAGATGGATTCCCTGAAGATTCATTGCGATTTGGGACAGGTTTTGGCTGAGATTATTTGCTAAAATACCCCTTTTAACTCAGCTCTAAAGGGACCCTTCATAAACACCTCAAGGGCAACACCAATGGAGGAACAACTCTCTCATAAGCTTCCCTATTCTTTCTCCCTCTAGTTATCTTCTAAAGCTCTTAATGAAGTACTAAGCTTCTGAGTTTTTAGTTTCAAGATTAGGAACTAAACTCTTCAGCCCTTAGCTCATAAATGCCTTCATAAGCCTTCATACAATCCCAGCAGAAAATCCCAGCAGCTTTGCTAAATACACTATAATACTATTACTCTCTTATACTTATCATCTCACTCTTCATATTCTGAAAAATACATATATCTTGCTGCCCATATCTCTAAACATCTATTTTCTTCACCTCTTTTACACAATTTCATACATACTTACTACACCATTACATATAACACACCACAACTCTTCTAAGCTCCATTCTCATACTCTCTCACTCTGAAATTTTATTATTTTGCTGCCCATAAACACATCTCCATATCTCTCATACTTCCATATATCACACATATTACAAATATTACATCCAACAAAACATCTATTTCTTTACCATCTCCACACTTCTTAAGAGATGCCAAACACTCATACAAAAGCCATTCTCATGGAAGGCATGAACTTCCATTAATAAAGCCCTTCTCATAAAAGACATTAAGATCTTATATCAAAGCCCTTCTCCTACAAGGCACAACTACTTCTTACAAAAGCCCTTCTCTTAGAAGGCACAACTACTTCTTACATAAATCCCTTCTCTTAGAAGGCACATATACTCTATACAAAAGCCCTTCTCATGGAAGGCAACTCTATTCATAACTTTACAACAATTAAAAGAGCATTGTTAAAGGGGAAACTCATTTAAGTGCATGATAAGAGGGGCAAGCTTAACCAACCCCTACACACAGCTGGACATACTCTTTTTCCCTCCAGCTGCACCCATTTTTCCCCTTCAATCTTGAAGTTATCGTGGCAAACTGCCCCACTACCGCTGGAGTCACTCTACTGGGATATTATCAGTTCACATAAGCTGTATAGTTGGGGCTACAAATCATACAAAGATAAGTGACTTTGCTTTCTTATCTTTAAATTTACATTATTGAGTATATGATTACTTCACATTTGAATACATATTACTTTATTCCAACTACTATCACAACTATTAACCAAGGCTTAAACTCATTTAAATGCATGATAAACTAGCCTCTATCGTTGGCATTCTTGTGGAATCCTATCAGCCCACTAATGCTACACAGCTGGGCTATAAATCATACAAAGATAAGTGACTTTGCTTTCTTATCTTTAAATTTACATTATTGAGTATATAATTACTTAACATTTGAATACATATTACTTTATTCCAACTGCTATCACAACTATTAACTAAGGTTTAAACTCATTTAAATGCATGATAAACTAGCCTCTATCACTGGCATTCTGCTAGAATCCTATCAGTCCATTGATGCTACACAACTGGGTTACAAACCATACAAAGATAAGTGACTTTGCTTGCATATCTTTAAGTTTACATCATTAAGTACATGATTACTTTACCTCTAAGTAAATACTACTTTATTTCAACTGTCATTACAACTACTAATTAAAGTTATCATATCAAACATGAATTACATATTTACTCAACCATTATCGTGATTCTTAGACTTTGGCTTTAATGATTTTATAGGCTTAAAAAAATACACCGGTAGCCGTTGGACCATGTGGCCCAATGTTGAGTTCCGGACGCAACTCCCCAAAAAGAACCCAAGCCTGGTAAGATTATCCCTCCAATGGACCACACATGGCTGGGCATCCAAAAAAGGCCCCCAAACACTCTTCAACCCTTAGCTCACAAATGCCCTTCATAAGCCTTGATACAATCCCAGCAGAAAATTCCAGTAGCTTTGCTAAATATACTACAATACTATTACTCTCTTATACTCATCATCTCACTCTCCATAGTCTGAAATACATATATCTTGTTGTCCATATCTCTAAACATCTCTTTCTTCACTTTTTTTACATAATCTCATACACACTTACTACACCATTACATATAACACATCACAACTCTTCTAAGCTCCACTCTCATACTCTCTCACTCTGAAATTTTACTGTTTTGCTGCCCATAAATAGATCTCAATACTCTTCTACACCTATCTTACTGCTCCTATCTCCAAATGACTAAACACATCTCCATATCTCTCATGCTTCCATATATCATACATATTACAAATATTACATCCTACAACACATCTATATCTTTTACCATCTCCACACTTCTCAAGAGATATTAAACATTCATACTAAAAGCCTTTCTCATGGAAGGCATGGACTTCTACTACTAAAGCCCTTCTCCTAGAAAGCACCAAGATCTTATATCAAAGCCCTTCTCTTAGAAGGTACAACTATTTCTTACATAAAACCCTTCTCTTAGAAGGCACAAATACATCTTACAAAAGCCCTTCCCATGGAAAGTAACACTATTCATAACTTCAACTAAAAGAGCATTGTCAAAGGAGAAATTCATTTAAGTGCATGATAAAAGGAGCAAGCCTAACCAGCTCCTACACGCAGTTGGGCATACTCTCTCTCCCTCTAGTTGCACCCATTTTCCCCCTTCAATCTTGAAGTTATCATGGCAAACTGCCTCTTTACCGCTGGCATTCTATTGGAATCCTATCAGCTCGTTGATGCTACACAGCTGGGCTACAAATCATACAAAGATAAGTGATTTTGCTTCCTTATCTTTAAATTTACATTATTGAGTATATGATTACTTCACATTTAAATACATATTACTTTATTCCAACTACTATTACAACTATTAATCAAGGCTTAAACTCATTTAGATGCATGATAAAATGGGCAAGCTTAACTAGCCTGTATCATTGGGATTCTTCTGGAATCTTATCAGCTCACTGAAGCTATACAGCTGGGATTGTAAACAATCAGAGATAATTGACTTTGCTTCCTTATCTTTAAATTTACATCATTAAGTATATGATTACTTCACATTTAAATACATATTACTTTATTCCAACTACTATTACAACTATTAACTAAGGTTTAAACTCATTTAAATGCATGATAAACTAGCCTCTACTGCTGGCATTCTGCTGAAATTCTATCCTATCAGCCCACTGATGCTACACAGTTGGGCTACAAACCATACAAAGATAAGTGTCTTTGCTTGCATATCTTTAAGTTTACATCATTGAGTACATGATTACTTTACCTCTAAATAAATACTACTTTATTTCAACTATCATTACAACTACTAATCAAAGCTATCATATCAAACATGTATTACATATTTACTCAACCATTATCATGATTCTTAGATTTTGGCCTTAATGATTTTGTAGGCTTAAAAATATGCCAGTAGCCGTTGGACCACATGGCCCAATGTTGAGTTCCAGACTCAACTCCCCAAAAAGAACCTGGGCCTAGTAAGGTCATCCCTCCAACGGACCACACGTGGCTGGGCAACCGAAAAAGGCTCCCGAACAAAGGTCAAAGACCAAATTGACACAAGGTGTACAATCTAGGGAACATTTATTTAATTTACCATAGTATTAATAAAGTGGCAATATCTTTATGACTTTATTTCACTATATATGTATGATGTCATGGAGGGGTCTAATGCAATTTTAAGTAGTCAATGGATATCTTGTATAATTAAACAAAACTTAGAGTGCAATTATATATATGAAAGACCAAGGCCCATTGAAAATAGGTTTTTATTTTCCCATTTAGTCCTACCTCAAACTATATATATTCTAAACTCCTAGAGTGCTGGTCATAATTTTTATATTGGACCTTTTTAGTCACATACAAAAATTTTATGAGGAAAACCCCTAAGTGGTGGATACATTGGGTTATGTAATGATTGTGTAACCCTAATTGTGTAATCTTTTATAATTTTTAATGATTTTTTTTTTTTTTTTTTTGTGAATGGATGAATTGTAAAATTTTATTGTAAAGTAGATAAAGTAGCTTTTTTGTGCTAAAGTAGGGGCTTTTTTTCTTACAAGCCCGGCTATGAATGCACTTAACTTGTGCTCAACACTGATGTAATTCCAAACCCATTGATATTTGACAAAAATATATATAAATTGTGCCATATTATGAATTTCATTTCCCTTATGTGTCGTCATCATGCTATATTCATGATCCAACAAAGACATTCAGGGTTCAAATCTCCCCTATCTTAACTATATAATTATCAACAGAGACATTCAAACTTCTTACACAAATAAATTGCCAGACCTTCATGTTCCTTACCTAAGGTACCCAAACCTCTTTTCAAGTAATTGGATGATGTTGTGGCACGTGCAAGGGAGGTGTGTGACATCATCGACGAGGAAAAAAATAGGGTCTAAACGACGTTGTTTGTGAGCTACAGGGTGTAACAGAGATTTTCTCAAAGAATTTGTAGCGTTTAAGTAACGGCGTCAACGAAATGTTCCATACGGTTTTATGTACTAGAAACAGCGGCATGTTAGACAACATTAGAGTGATTCAGAAGCAAAAATGTTAGTATTATTTAAAACCAAATTTTTTTTAAAAAAAAAGTATTATATACACGTTTTCAGCATGAGTTGTAACTAATACTTGTAATCTATATCTATATAATAACTAATACTTAAGAAAAAAATCATTTAACATTAAGGGTGAGAAATGTTCTGGAGCTAGTTTCTCTATTCTGGAGGAAATAGGGTTTTTTAACCTATTTTCCTGTTAGACTGTAGAATTAAGGGTGAGAAATGTTTGTATCCTTGGAGTAACTAGGTTACATCCAAGGTTTGTAGGGCTTTGTTTCTTGGGGATCTGGGAAACAGTAAGTGCTTAGAGTTTCTGGTTGATAGTATTTCCAAATGGACAATCTCTCAAACAGGTGGAACAAACTATCACTCTCAGAACGTGAAGGAGGTGAGTTTAAATTCCAGGCATAGCACAAGTCACAGGAGTTCTCAATTGTGGCTAAGTTCTACACGCCTAGAATTCTGAATGTGGAGGCAGTGGCACGTACTTTCAATCCTATCTGGAGATCTAAGAATGGGTTTCGGATTCAAAACCTTGGAGAACATAGATTGCTTTTCATTTTCGATAATAAAGCAGATGTTGATAGGGTTCTACAAAATGAACCTTGGAGCTTTGATAAGCATGTAGTGATACTCCAGTTCTATAATAAAACCCTTCCTTTACGAGATTTGGTCTTTAGAGAATCCCTTTTTTGGGTCCAAGTGCATGATATTCCGATCACTTATATGAACCAAGCTACAGCAGAAGAGCTCTGTTCTGTGATCGGTGAAGTGATCCATATGCCAGGGGGTCCTTCGCTGGGCGGATAGGGATTTTTGAGAGTTAAAGTACGAGTGGATGTGACTCAACCCCTCTGTCGTGGAAGAATTTGTCGCTTGAGAATGGAGAACAATCATGGGTGGCGTTCCGATACGAGCGGCTACCCAATGTATGTTACTGGTGTGGGTGTTTGGACCATGCTGATAAAGACTGCGAAGTCTGGATTCACAACAATGGTTCTCTCAAAACCAAGGATAGGAGGTATGATTCTAGTATTAGAGCCCTTCCTTTTTATTCCTCCAGCAAAAATGTTGTTTGTGTGCTTGGATATTTTGAATCACAGAAACAGAGACTGAAGGAAAAGGCTGCATATGTGAAGAAAGCCAACCGGAGCGGAAAGGACGATCATTCATTCCGGCCAACGGTGCAGACAGAAACGGAAGGTGCTGATATCTTGGTTGGCATTAATGATGATTTGAATTTAAATAGGGAGGATTCTTCGCCTTGTTTTCAGAGTCAAAATGAGGCACGTACAGTTGACATGCAAAATCCCATAAATTCGGAGAGGATTTTCGGGGATTTGGAAATGCATGAAAATCCTCAACATTTTGGGCCGGGCTGTGTTGGCAATGAGACTACAATGGACCCAACTAGCTCACCTTATGGACCTGGATTAAAAAGCCCAAACCGTAATACTCCTTTAGTGAAACCGGGCCTGGTGAGGGAGACTTCAGTCAAATGGGCTAGAGCTACTCGGTCCAGTGTTAAATCTGATGAGCTTGTTCACCCAACAAATCTGGGAAAACGCCATGCAGAGGCTTTTGTCCACGAGCTGCTGGAAGCAAAACTTCGTTCCAAAAATTCTGAGCATGGTGATTCAAGTACAAGTCCAACGGTGGAGGCTGTTCAACAGCCCCGCCGAGAGCTATGAGTTGGTTATGTTGGAATGTGCGGGGGCTTGGGAACCAACGCACCATTCATGAGCTTGCATTGTTAATGCGGGCACAAGATCCTGATGTCCTATTCTTGGTCGAGACTTGGGCAGACGAAGATAGGCTGGCGAAGTTATGTGATGATTTACATTTTGATGAGAAGTGGGTTGTTCCAAGAGTTACGAGGGCTGGCGGACTAGCCTTGCTTTGGAAGAACACGGTGCAAATTACTGTAGATTCATCTTCCCTCAACTATATTGACGTCATCGTCAACAAAGGGAAGGATGACTCTTGGAGATTTACTGGTATGTATGGGGTGCCAAAAACTGGGAGGAAGCATGAGACTTGGGATTTATTGCGAACTCTTGATCGGAAATTTAGCTTGCCATGGTTGGTGGCCGGTGACTTCAACGAAATCTTATTATCACATGAGAAGTCTGGCGGGGCATTGAGAAGTGAAGCAGCTATGAGAGATTTCAGAGAAGTTGTGGATGATTGTGGACTACGGGATTTGGGGTATGTGGGTAAAAAATATACTTGGCAGGGCAAACGTGGCGACGGTATGGTTTTGGAACGGCTTGACCGAGCTCTAGCTACACAGGCTTGGCTTGCGATGAAACCAGCCACACAGGTGCAGTGTATTAGATCAAATGTCTCTGATCACTATCCCATAATTGTCAAGCCTGAAGGTATTGTGGGAAGACAAGGCAAATTGTTCAGATTTGAACACATGTGGCTAACAGAGAGTGGTTGTGGTGATACTGTTAGGGAGGCTTGGATGACTCACATGCCGTACTTGTCCTCTCAGATAGTGTTGGAGAAAATCAAGCTTTGTGAGGAAAAGCTAATGGAGTGGAGCAAACGCTCCTTTGATAGTGTGAAGAAACAGATTGAGGAGAAGTCTAAACTCCTAGAAAGGGCAAAATTTGCGGCGGCACAGGGGGCTGATTTGGAAGCAGTACGAATTCTTAGAGTTGAAATGAATGAGTTGCTTGAAAAAGAAAGCTTGATGTGGCAGCAACGAGCACGAGCTTTACATCTCAAATCTGGTGATAGCAATACCCGATTCTTCCACAACAAAGCTTCTCAGAGATTTCAACGTAATAGAATTGTGGGCCTGCTTGATGAATCCAACTCTTGGTGCACGGATAGATCACAGGTCAAGGATATAGTTTATGGCTTTTATTCTAGCTTATTTACATCCTCTAAACCAGCTGGTGCTCATGCTGTGTTGGAGGTCATCCAGCCTTTAATCACTGAGGATATGAACAATGGCTTGACTAAGGAATTCACAAGACATGAGGTAGACATTGCCCTAAAAGAGATGGCCCCGCTCAAGGCCCCGGGTCCTGATGGTATGCCCCCTCTTTTCTTTCAATCTTTTTGGCATTTGATTGGAGATGATGTCTCAAAAGTGATTTTAGATTGTTTGAATTCATGTCATATTCCTGAGGAGTTTAATTTCACTTATGTTACTCTTATTCCCAAAGTGAAGAACCCTGAAAAAATATCTGAATTTCGACCTATAAGTCTCTGTAATGTTATATACAAGTTGATTTCAACGGTGTTGGCAAATCGTTTAAAACCTTTATTACCACTTATTGTTTCCGAAAACCAGAGTGCTTTCTAGGTTGGCAGGGTAATTACTGATAATATTCTTATGGCTTTCGAAACCTTACATTACATGAAAAATCATCAGAGTGGTAATACAGGTTTTATGGCTCTTAAACTTGACATGAGCAAGGCTTATTATTGAGTTGAATGGTCCTTTATGAAGGGTCTATTGGAAAAGATGGGTTTTCACAGAAAATGGGTTGATCTTATGATGGAATGTATCACTACTGTCACTTATTCCATTCTGATTAATGGGGAGCCATCTCACATCATCCACCCTAGCAGAGGACTCAGACAAGGAGATCCTTTAACTCCATATCTCTTCCTTCTTTGTACTGAGGGTTTGCATGGCTTACTAGCTAAGGTAGCTGCCTCTGGCGAGATTAGAGGTATATCTTTTGCAGAGGTGGACCCCAATTAACCCATTTATTTTTTGCAGATAATAGCTTGCTTTTCTGCAGAGCTTCGGTCCAGGAATGTATGCACATCTAGGACCTTCTGTCTACTTATGAAGATGCATCCAGAAAAAAGCTGAATAGAGATAAAACTACTCTTTTCTTTAGTAAAAACACGGATAGAGGGATTCATGATTCTATCATAAACCTGCTTGGTGTTCCCGAAGTAAAGCAATATGAAAAATATTTAGGCTTGCCATCCTTTGTGGGAAGGAACAAAAAAACAAGCTTGGCTTTCATCAAAGATCGGATTTGGAAGAAGCTTCAAGGGTGGAAGGAGAAAATTCTATCCCAAGCCGGGAGGGAAGTTCTTTTGAAGGCGGTAATGCAAGCCATTCCCACATATTCTATGAGCTGCTTTAAGCTTCCTATTACACTTTACCATGAGATCGAGGCAATGATTCGGAAGTTTTGGTGGGGTCAACGAGGCACTAGAAGGCGTATTCATTAGGTTAAATGGAGTAAAATGTGTAGGCCTAAATCGCTTGGAGGTATGGGTTTCCGGGAATTACAAAAGTTCAATGATGCAATGCTTGGCAAGCAAATTTGGCGTTTATTACAAAACCAAGATTCTCTATTCTACAAGTTTTTCAAAAATAAATTTTTCCCGCATGGGACCATTTTTGATGCTAAGGAAAATAGAGGATCCTTTGCTTGGAGAAGCATCTTGAAGGGAAGAGAAATCATCAGGCAAGGTTTGAAATGGAGAATCAGGAATGGTTCTAAAGTCCGCATTTACGGTGATGCTTGGCTACCTGGGTCTCGGCAAGGCAAGATTTTATCCCCTGTTATAGATGGTCAAGCTGATGCAAGGGTGTATAGCTTAATAAATCATGATAGTTTGTGCTGGAAGGAGGATGAGATTGATAGTTGTTTTATACCGAAGGAAGCTGCACTCATTAAGGCCATTCCGCTCAGTCTTTTCAATAGAGAAGACGTTCCATATTGGCCTCACACCCGGGATGGTGTCTTCTCAGTCAGGTCTGGGCACCGGCTCTGTTTGGACCTTGCTGAAACAGAGGCAGCCAATAGCACAGGTGCAGAAGACGCTACAGCGGTGTGGAAGGCTATTTGGCGGCTCTAGGTTCCAAACCGAGTCAAGAACCTTCTGTGGCGAGCCAAGAATAACTCCTTGCCAACTCGGGCCAACCTTGTTAGAAGAAGAGTTCTCGACGATGCGTTATGTCCGGAATGCAAGCTTAACGCAGAGGATACTCTGCATGCGGTCTGGTCTTGCCCGAAACTGGTTGATACATGGAAAGTTCACTTCGTTCAACTTCAGGCGACCACTACTCATTGCGCATCCTTTCTCGACATGATTGATAGAGCTTCACTAGAGAAAAATTCTTTCGAGCTTTTCGCAATGACAGTCTCTACAATTTGGATGAGGCGCAACAAGCTCCGGCTGGGTGAAAAATCAATTCCATTGGGGCAAGTTCCGGCCTCAGCTTTTGATGCTCTCAAGGAATTTCAGCAGCTGCGTCCTACACATGCCAAGATACCACGAACAACTCGGGCAGTACGATGGAGACCACCACCTAAAACTTGTGTCAAGGCGAATTTCGACGGCGCAGTTTTCTCACAGGCTGGACTAGCTAGCATCGGCATTATAATCCGGAATGAACAAGGATTAGTTATGGTTGCTCTCTCACAACAAATTCTGCTACCTACTTCGGTGGAGATGGTGGAAGTACTAGCAGCTCGTCGGGCTTTGGTTTTTGCTAAGGAACTCGGTTTTGATAGAGTGGTTGTGGAAGGAGACTCTGCAAACACTATTACCTCTATTAATGGAGGGCACATGGATCTCTCGGCTATGGGACATGTTCTATTAGATATCAAAAGCTTAATTTCTTGTTTTTCTTTTATTTCAATTCAGCATATTAATAGAGATGGAAATTGTGTGGCTCAAGCTGCTAGTGTTCCTTTTTTGGTTTGGATGGAGTCTGTTCCACCAGACGTTTTTGAGGTGTATCAACTCGATTTATTATGGATGCAATAATAAGATCTCTACCCAGAGGGGATTTTTCTCAAAAAAAAAATAATAATAATAACTAATAGTCGAAACGTTCGATTTTTTGTTGACCTCACCTTATTGCACCAGGTGGGCACCATATGGCTACATAGATTAATGCAGGTCTACAATTAAAAAGATCAACATTTGTGCCTTTTTGGGATCTTAAGTTACCGTTTAGTTCAGTTTTGTTTCAAAACACCTTTTAAGTTTTAACTATAAATTACACGAAAAGCTCCCAACCACATTCTATTTTACAAAAAAATAGAGACAGAGCCCATAACCACATTTAAAGAGGAAAGCTTTCAGGGTCCTTCACCATCAGACCGACTCCTCACTAGAAAGCTTTCCTCTTTGATTTCTAGGTTGTAGTTCTACAGTAGGCCTACTTCCTCCCAAAAAGTAATCTCCTCCACCCATAAACATTGCCACTGACAGGTTCCTACTCTTTCTCTAATAAAAAAAACTCCGTTCACCCATAAACAACACCTCCGATGGGTTCTTATTCTTTCTTTGATTTTGTTTAAAACACAAATCTAAAAGGTAAATGTGAGAGACCAAAAACTTGGGTGCTCTCAAAAAAGAGATTGGGATGCTTTTAAGGGAACCTCTCTTTTTGGGTAAGTGGTGTGGAGTCGTCACTTATTTTTTATACAAAAAATAAGAAAAAATACAAATACAAATTACATGTTCAAAATACTTCATTGTCATTGATTGAATAAAGAAAAGTACAACTTTGGTAAATTAACCTTACAAGGCTTTGGGTCCTAGTTACAATCTATGCAAAAGAATACCAAACTTTGGTCCTAGTTACAATCTACCAAAATTAAAAGACAAAATACTAATCTACCTATCCAAAAATCCTAAGCTCGGGGGCTAGGCTACGGAATGGGAAGGTGTTAGGCACCCATTCCGCCCAGAAAGAATCTAGTCTTCTAGACTTTAATGACCAATATACCCTTTTTGAATGATGTTGAATGATATATTAAACACACATGACAGACACTTGACAAAAATTAACTTAAATAATTTTGCCTTATGGATGTGTCCTCTTTTTTAATGAAAAATCAGATCTGTTGTTTGTAAAGGGTAAGAAAAGAGATTTTATCAAGAAAAATCAAATCTATTGTTTGTGAAGTTAAAAAAAAATAAAAATAAATAAATAAATAAAAGATTTGATTTGTAAAAATCAGATCTGTTTTGGAAAGTTAAAAAAAAAAAAATGAGGTTTGATTTGTGAAAATCAAATATGTTGTTTGTAGCGTTAAAAAATAAGATTTTGTTAAAAAAAAAAAATCAGATCTGTTTTTACAATGTAAAAAAAATGAGATTTGGTTTGTAAAAAATTTAGATCTATTGTTGGGAAAAAAAAAAAAAAAACTTTTGAAAGAGGATTCACATTCATGAGCCAAACTTATTATGCATGCATCACATGTTAAAAAAAAAAAATTAACCAAACTCTTAATTCTTTCTTTGAAATTTCAAAATATGCAATTTTATGACAAAGAAAAATTTTCAGATTTGTGTTTAATGAAAATAAAGATCAGTTTTAAGATTAGAAAAAAAATCAGATCAATATTTAATGAAAATACTAATCAGTTTTGAAATTTAAAAAAAAAAATTTCAAATCTGTATTTAATGAAAATACAGATCAGTTTTGAGATTAGAAAAAAAATCAAATCTGTATTTAATGAAAATACAGATCAGTTTTGGGATTAGAAAAAAAATAAATCTGTATTTAATGAAAATACATATCAATTTTGTGATTAGAAAAAAAATTAGATCTATAAATACAGATCAGTTTTGAGCTTAGAGAAAAAAAATCATATCTGAAAATATAGATTAGTTTTGAGTTTAGAGAAAAAAATTAGATCCAAAAATATAGATTAATTTTAAGTTTAGAGAAAAAATCAAATCTGAAAATACAAATCAGTTGAGTTTTTTTTTTTTTTTTTTAATAAAAAAACTTTGATAGTCATTAGCAGATTTTGAAATTTAAGAAAAATAATTACAATAAAAAAATCATCTAAAGAACATGCAAAGAAAATTCTAGCAGAGTATCTAAGCATGGCAGTTATATATTAAGAACAAGACATCATAAAACATACTAAACATATTCATGCATCATACTAATTAATGGAAAAGGAAAAGAAAGAAAAAAAAATCAAAATACCTTTTGCATGAGCGTGCTCTTCTAATGAATGAATATTTTAGAAATCAAAAAAGTTTGTTCACCTCATTGAGGTCTAAAATACCTTACTTACAAAAAAGAAGGTCCTAAAGCAAAAGTCTCTAGAACGTCTTTAACATAAGGGGAATTGAAAAGTCAAAAGAGAAGAGCCCTTAATTCTGATTTGTTTCCTCTATTTATAGAGGTTGGGATGCTGAATGAGATCAGATACGAATTGGAACATGTCCTTATCTCTAAAAAGTCAAAAAAAGATAGGTTTTATCTCAATCCAGAAGTCCCTGGGCCAGGCCGAAAATTTGGGCCAATCAACACTTGCCATGTGACGATCGGCACTTCTCATGTGCCGATCAGCCCTTTTGGGTGCCACGTCCACATTTGAGTTTTGGTCCAATTTGGACTCCCTTTTTGAGGATTTCTTAGCCGGAAATCGTACCTAGACACATTTTTTAATCATATTCTTAAAATTAATCCATTTTTCTTGATATTCAGGTCATTAAAGTGATAATTATCTTGTAGATAAATATTCCAAAAAATACTTGATTATCCACAACTTCTTTGTTATTTGATTATCCACTTTTCTCCTATGCAAGCAAGATTACTTTTGAC
The DNA here is from genome assembly GCA_023055345.1 of Quercus wislizeni. Lineage (NCBI taxonomy): Eukaryota > Viridiplantae > Streptophyta > Magnoliopsida > Fagales > Fagaceae > Quercus > Quercus wislizeni. The sequence goes on along the minus strand of JALGQJ010000007.1, from coordinate 24,483,115 downwards.
ACTAACCAACAACCAATCATAAAATTATTTAATTAATTATAATTATCTAACCAATCAGAATTAATTTAAATTAATCATGCGTGATCGGCTTCACTCAAACAAAATGCATGCAGACTGTGAAAACTTGATCATGTGATATCTTTCAATCTGACAGTCTAATTTGGAAATCGGACATACCGTCATGATCGTTAGAATCTCAAGATCATTTTTGTGATATGCAATTAATGAATTAATGCATGTAATGAAATTCTAAATTTTGGGGTATATGAATGGTCACTCTAGCCATCTTCTAAGATTAAATTATGTGTGCAAAATCAAGTGTCTACAGTAAATTAGATTTGTTATACATTTTCAAATTTTACAATTATAGTTGGCTTTGGTTATAGATTTAAATTCAAAAATTAGGGCTTAGAAAATAGGATTCTGATATGTGACAATTTTTATTAAATATTTTCGTTAATATTTTTTTTTTAATTTGTCTCTTTTGGATTTAAATCGTTTAGTATCTTTGCAGAGATGAAGTGGAATTTTTCACAATGTAGAGACTCTAATTTCATCAAAGCAAAAGTATTAATTTCTTTTTCTAATATTCTCTTCAATTATGGTTTGTTGTTAATTTAGGAATTTCAATTCATAACCCTTTTCCTCTCTATTTATTGATATGAGGGAAAACCCCTAGAAGATGAAACCCTATCTGAGTTTTAATGATTAGTGATCTTTTAAACTTAATCATGTCACTTTAATTTTCAGGTTTTGTTTCCCTCTTATCTGTTCTATTATTCGTAAGGGGGAATGAAATTGAGGAATTTTGTTGGTTTGATCTACTTTTGGTTTTTTGGGTTGCTATGGTTGAATTGTTGGCCTTTGGTTCAACGGCGTCAAAAGGGGGTTTTTAGCAAATTTTTAACAATGTAGTATTGGGAAAAAAAATTTTAAAAAAAAGTTTGGTTACAATTTTGGGTAATTATTGAATCAATGGAATTATTAATTTTCTATTCCAATTTTGTTTCAAGCCCTTTTGTCCTATTATAGTTTTCAGCAATTTAATTCTGATTTCTTTTTCTTTTTTTGTAATGAATATGTGTTGTGCAAAGAGAGTTGGAGAGAGAGAGATCTATAGGAGGCCCTTCACTACTATCAGACCGGTCCCCTCTGATACTGATGAAGAGATTACTATATTAATTGCTGATCTAACACAACCGGGTGAAGCATGGAGTCAAATGTTTTGTATATGAGATTGTTTTGGTATTGGACAGATTCTTTTTCTTATCTTTTAGTTTTATACTCTTGCACGGATTGTTTGCTCTTCTCTTTTCCATTTTTTTTTTTTTTTTTTAATCTGAATGCAACCAAATGACCAATCTTTGGAACTCTGGCATATTTCTCAAGGAGTCAATTTCTTATAGTTAGCATGTCTATTTGCTGGGCTTGGTTCTGGCAATTGCTAGGGGTTTATTTGAGTGCCTAATTGTTATTTCCTAATTCTTGAAGAAATTAATATTCTAGGTATCAAAATGTTTTGAGAGCATGATTTTTTTCCAAAATAATTTCTAGACCAAAAAGATTTTGATAATTTCCCTACGCTTTATTGGTGGCAGTGTACAGTTAGTATAGAAGGTTCAAAACCATAGTTCATAGTAGTGGTTTCTGTATCTGTTGTCTTTGGCTTATCTTCAATTGTCATGAATTTCACATTAGTTTTGTGTGTCCTGTGATATCAGTGGTGATGAATTATAATTGGTAAGTGTTGATTGCTATTATCAGATATGTTGATCTCTTACTTCCCAGCTTTTGTTTTATTATCAAGTATCATGGTCAATGTCTGATAGCAATTTCAAAATATCTATTAGTTAGTCTAATTGGGGGCTGCAAAAGTAGGAAATGAAAATTCTGGAATTCTGCTTTTGTCTGCAAAGTTTTGCAAGGCAGGAAGGTTATGATGGGGGAGTTTTAGTTGTAGTGCCTGAGAGAAGAATGAAGCAATCTAAGAGAGATCCTTTGGGATACAGTGTATAGTCAACAACATATGCTTGCACCTATTTTCTCATATTTCTCATATTGTGCAACTGTTACAATGTTGCTTGAGAAGATACAAATTCTCACCAAAACTAAATGGAATTATAGATTCTCACCAATATGTCTAACATTTGCTTTTTTTGGCAAAAGCTTTTATATCACCAAAGCTATGAAGCTCAAGCTCCAATTCTTCCAACTACTAATGGCATTTGGAGAGCCTAAGCATTCAAGGAAAAAAAACAAAGAAGAATCTTATTAAGAGTAGTATGAGATTTTAGTTGTAAAATAGTGTTCAATACATAATAGTAAGTTTATTGATTTTCATTTGTTCTTCTTTTCCTGAAAGAACAGTAGTTTATAGAGAGCTAACACTTTTCCTTTTTGTAAGTTGAAGACAACTTGGTGGGTTATCATAGGTGGACACAAGGCTCTTTGTTAGTGTTACAAATGTATATGAAATTCTAGGAAGACCTCTAGTGGATAGTGAGCATGTGTGGAAGAGGTGAGGCTCTATCACTGTTGGTGGGGCATCACACCATCATTATAAATATATATAAATGCCATTTTGTAAATTTAGTTATTGTTTTGATACTTTGATCCAGATTCTCATGTTGTAGTTGCTTTATGGTTAGAATTGTTAGATACATATGTTTGATCGTTAGATACTCCCTTTTTTTTTTAAACAATTTCCACACCATGCTGTTGTTGATTAGTCATAAATTTAATTAAGCTATTGGTATCTTAGTGAGCATATTTTAATGTTCTATGGTTCCATTAGACACTTTGTACTTTGGATGATATATTTGCATATGAAAGAAAGCTTTACTTTACAATTCTACCAAGTTACTCTCAGTTCTTGGTCTGCAAAAGTTTGTATCTTCCTCACTCATTTTAAGGGCTTTAATCATTTAATATAATGCTGTAAAATAAATGTCTTTGTTCTTTAAATTTAATGTAGTTGTGAATTTTCAATTCATTCATCATGATAATATTTGATATCATTTTCATTGTCCTCATATATGTACAATTTTGTTTTTAGGTTCAATTTCAAAGAAATAAAAACTCTTTGTATTTTTAACCAATTTTTTAGTTGAACCTTTATTTTAAACTAAATTATTTATTTTCCTTCATTTTTAACTCAATTTTATACAACTATCCCGTGCATCACAGGTTAGCGACTAGTATATTATAAAACCGAAACCTTTGACTTTTTGTTAACTTCATTATATGTTGACACATAAGCTTTGAAAGCCTCACAAATTTCCACATTATTAATTATTTTATTTATTATTTTTCTATTTTAAATTAGAACATGCTACTTTTCCCCACACACACACACACACACAACCAAAAAAAAAAAAAAAAAGGAACACGCTAAAAAACAATCGATAAAAGTAAAACACACAAAACCCTAAACCAAGAACAATAGAGCCGACTCCCATTCACTCCCATCCAAGCCTCTTCCCTACGGTATCAAGATTTGATGAAGATAGAGCATTATGATCTCTATTGTTGGCATTCTCAACGCATGATCATCTAGAGACCACAATCCCATCTACAGCTCTTTTACCAGAATATTCATCCATGAATAGGGAGGTGTATCGTTCAAATCTACTAAAAAAGAGCAAAAACAGATATTTCAAATCATTGGAACTTCCACCAAGTCAGTATTAACATGAAGAACAAAATTGCTTGCACAGATATTTTTACACCTGAAGAATCCCTAACAGAAATATATGCAACAAACACATGGCACTTACCATTGACGGAAATCATACAAAGTTGGGTAAATTACATAAGTTAGCCAAATTTTTCTTAGGTAAACATATAATTACAGTTTCAGCCTTTTAGGGGACCTAAAGTAGGGGAAATCAAGCAAAATCAATTGCTCTAACAATATGAGCACTACGCATAGGAATCAACAATATTAAAGCTTTGGCTAAATAAGACAGAACATACATAAAGTGCCACTATTGTTATAGCTATCTTCACCAATTAACGCTGCCATGGATTATTCAATGGAGGCTAACCAATTTTTCACTTATTTTTTTTTTGTTGTGTAGTCACATATTTCTCTAGACTCTAAATCTTTTGATTTACTAATTTTTATGGCATTTTGAAAGTTTTAAAAAAAAAACGGTTCATTTTTTGCAATATTTGAATTTGTTTGCCAGATTTCAACAGCTATAACCATGGATTATTCTCTAGAGGGTACCTTATCTTTTTGCAGTTTGGTTTTATATATTTTTGTTTTGTACTTTATCTCTTATATTTCTCTGTTGTGTAATTTTATATATATATATATATATATATATATATATATATATATATATATATATATATTTTTTTTTTTTTTTTTTTTTTTTTTTTTTTTTTTGTTTTAATTAATTCTTGGCTCTAAGTCATATAATTCTTTAATATTATTTTTGGACTTTTGGAAGTTTTGACATTTGATTCATTGACTTTCCACCAAAATTTGATATTTTTGGCTTTTTGAAAGTTTAATAACTGAATTTTTGGGTTCTTTTTTTGCAATAACTGAACCTGTCAACTATAGTCATGGAGTATACAAGATATATTATACATTTATGTAATGTTTTCCGGTGCATTGTATGGGATTAAGAAATATGAATTAAACTTAGTATAACATAATAGATTTTACTTTTACTTATGTAATGTGTTAGTAATTGGGTCGAATTTGACTTAATCCATGGCCAAATCATTAACGCTTATTTATTAAAAAATAATAATTAATATATATCATTTTTTTAATAAAAAAAACTTATTGAATTTGTTTCATCATACATTATACATGTATGCAAAATTTTCCTATGCATCACACAGGTTAATGACTAGTACTCATGTATGTGGGAAGAAGGAAGCAAAAGTGAAAGTGTAAGCTATGCACATGCACAATTGTATACCCAGCATAAAAGAAAAATAAATAATTGCAAATGTATTTTGTGGTGGTAGCCCACAACAATGTATGGATCGTTGGGACTAAACCCCCAATTAATTTGTATTATATTCTGGGTATAGCCCACAGTGGGAGGTCCCAAGAAGAGTTTGGCTAATAGATGATGGCTAAAAATGGTTGTGAGATTGCTTTTACTGCTAATCTAACTGCCCGAGGAGGATCTCAGACAGGCAAGGTATCCCTTAAGTGTCCTGAGCTGGATCACTTCTTCCCAAATATCAATTAATAATCTCTCCTTCACTTGTGTTTCTCTCACATGAAAAATGTTCCAACCCCCTCTTCTCAGGAAAATTATTGTGTACTCTTGGAGTACCATAAATGCATACTCCTTCTTCTCATATGAATGGTGGGTCCTACTAATTAAATTCATGGTAGGACCCATCATTTATGTGAGAGGGGGGAGTATGCATTTATGGTACTCCGGAAATACTTAATAATTTTCCCTCTTCTCATATGTCTTTTTCCTTTTATACTCTTTCACTAGTGGGTTTGCAATAATGAGACTATATTCCACATGTACGTGGGCCACGCCACTTGCAATATCTGGGTGGCCCCATGGGTCTAAGCTACTGTTCCAATGTGCCCAATCTCATGTCAAGGGGTGGGCCTGACTCCACCACTGTAATGATTCCCTAGTAACTTGAACCTGATATCGAGTCATGTGCTCGACTGGTAGACTCCCACAAGGAATTATTTCCCTTCCTCAGGGAGCAGGTGGAGGGCTTATGCGTTGGTCCAGCTCAGGCCTCTTACACGCAGGTGGGCTAGGGATTAATGGTCCTCGAGCTGAGCTCAATATGGGCTGAACTTTGCCCACCTACATATTTAATATGCAATTATGTAAGCTCACCACTTGCTCATTTCATCTTTTTTTTTCGGGTTTTTTTTTTTTCTCAAAAAAAGGAGTATTGTTTATTTATAGAGAGTACATAACAAAATTCAGTAGTTCATGGCCAAATCCATGAGGTCTCAGTTTGTCTTAGATTCCGTACAAAATAACATGTACCACAAAAGATGGGCATTGGTCATATTCCTCCAAATTGCTACACTGCCTGGTTAGCAACACACCTATTAGCTTCACGAACACTGCCTTGTTAGCTACACACCTATTAGCTTCACGATAAATGTGATGTGAAAAGACGGCTCAATCGTGCTCCATCATATTCTTGCAATCATAAACCAATACAAATATATTCAAGGCCGAAGTGTCACGGTTTGCTAGCCAATTAATTGCTAGCATTAAATCTACTACTATTAACATTAATTCCATAGTGGGTTCTAGTTAGCTTAACTAGTAAAGTAGTTTGCAATCATCATGAAGCGGATGCCATAAGTTTAAAATTCCATCATATAAAAAAAATTAATAATAAATAAATAAAAACCATTAGTTCCATAAAGAGGACGTGGTCCTAATTAAAATGCTGTAGTAGAACTTTATACAAGTTCATCTTGAAACTCATTTGAAATGAGTTGATGCATTCAAAACCTTAACGATGATGACTCTTTGACCAATATTAACATGATTATTATATAATTCAGAACCTAACAAACTTAACATGACCACATAGGATTCTGTCCTGGAGTGAGTGACCCTCGAGAGAATGAAAACTACTAGTAATGTTTTGTGGGTGGGTAGCAAATTTAGCATACAGTTTTGAGTTTTGAATCAGCTAAATTCTATGGAGGAACAGGACAGGTAGTAGTGTGACCGTTTGTTATAACTTATAACTAAAGAACATGAAAAAGCGTAAATAGCTCAACGAATACGTAGCGCCGGCCGATTGTGTTGGTAATCATTGTTTGATCACGCATTGGCATGGCATTGGTGCATATAAAGGCAAGTAGACTTGTAATAAAGAAAGGTAAGCAATATGGATTTGGATGGAGAGCTCATCAGCTCATGGAATCATAATAAGAGATAGAAAATCTATGCCAACCCAGAAGAGGAAGTCATGCCCAATTGGTCAAACCAACCCATGTTATGCCTACTAACATAATATTCATGACCAACTTTGCTGTTAAGCCACGCTTATTGTGCATATTACACTCACGCTTATTAATCGGACAAATAAACTGGGATTTTACAATTTTCACCTTTTTTTTGCTTTTATTTTAATATATCCTTTACTTGTTTCTTTTTTTGAAAAGAGTACATTAATTTCATTAAAAACAGAGTGCATTTTTCTTAGAAGAGAGCAAAAGCATTGATGAGACCTAATATTGGACGAAATTCCAAGCGGGAGATGCAACATGGAGATGAATAAAGATTAGACCATGAAAGTAGTGATATTAAAACATACCAAATTCGAGAAATTCTTTTCCAAATTAAACTTAGACAAAGCTTCAGCATTGTTTTTTTTTTTTTTTTTTAAGAATTATCAGCATCACATTTCTGGATCAATATAGAATTGAGCCCGAATTATTTTGATCCAGCACTCAGCCAAGAATTCTTACCAAACACCAAAAATTGCTCCAAAGACTCTTATAAGACAATTCTTATACTGCCCTTTCCAAAAAATCACCAGGAGCTCCCGAGTGACAATTATCTCACACAGCGTCTCTGTTTTCCATGCTGTATTTTTGTAATGTGTAGAACAGCAATCACAAACAGGATTTGTGACCTAATTCGGTCATCCATTTATTTAACTAATATTCTAGTCTCTAGATAATGAATTGATAATTGGCATTTCACAAAGCAATGATCAATAATTAAACATAATCTAACTGTGGTGGTAGTAACATTCTAAACTCTAAAGTTCACTTGGGAAAAATTAATTTTCATATTCATTTTGAGCTAAAATTCAAACACTACCTAAGTCATCTTTTTTCTTTTCATAATTTACAAGCTTTTGACAGGTATCAGGAACTCTAGCATTCAAACAGCCTACCTCTTTTCTGGCTACATAAAAACTAAATTCAATTACAATAACTAGTAAGAACTCGTATACCTGGTAGGAGCCAAAAAAGGTGAGAGATTTTTAATCATGCACTATCAAGGTTTAAGGTTTAAGTATCTAGTACTAAAAGAAATTTAATTTATCAGCTACTGTTCTGAATCTGCTGTGGTGGACATCTGTCATCAATTGCTGCTGTACTCAATATCTTCCTAAGAGAACGGTACTGCAGGCGGACATTCTCTCCAGTTCCAATAATCCTAAGCAAGTACCTGGGAAGAAAATAAAAGGAACAAAAAAACAGGGAAATATTCAATTATACTGCACTAGTGTTTTGGGTACTGAATAACTTGCAGAATTTGAAATCAAATCCCAGAGCTCATCCTAGAGCTCAAAGTACTCATCTGAGTTTTTATTTTCATTATTATTTTTTGGGAGGGTGGATGTGGTTTGGGCCAGGGTGTTTTATGGAAAGAATGCAAGCTGGTACTGGCACCAAAGGTGCAGAAACCCAATATCTTATCAGGTCATTATAATCATTTCAAAAGTATTGCCCTCAGGGACCCATATGTTAAATTCAGTAAGAATTTGAAGATCAGCTGTTTATTTCTCTCCACACACAATCCATTCCATTCATTAAAGTTGACACTTCGGTATAAACAAAAATCCTAGCTTTCCTGAAAGCCTAAAGAAAACAAAAAATAAAATAAAATAAAAAAGATGAGTTGCTCTGTTTCCTTTCTCAACTTCAAGACACAAATTGCCTTTTGGAATCTTTATTTAGGGTCCGTTTGGTTGGAGGAGTGGAAAAATGGGAGAATAGAAAATTGGGAGAAAATAGAAAAATGAGAGGATATAAGAAATTTAGTTTTCTCTCAATTGTATTTGGTTGGGATGATGGAAAAGTGGAGATATTGAAAATTTATTTGTTTGGTTGAAAAGAAAAATGAGAGGATGGAAAATGAAGTTGATATAAATTTACAATTATGTCCTTATTAAATAAAACAAAAAAGTAACACATTTTTTTAGCTAAACAATTGTGTATGTGCAAGTGGATGAAGAAAAAAAAGGGGGGGAAAGCAACTGATGTGGACGAAACCCATGTGCAAGTGCACAAGGGCATTTTCATCCATTTTGGGGCTTCTGTTTTCTCCCCTCATTTTTCTCCCAATTTTGGCGAGAAATTTTTGGTGGGCCCAGAGAGAAACACCTGGGCCCTACCACATTTTTTTTTCCACTCCCCCTCCTCCCAACCAAACACCCATTAAAACTTCTCTCTCCACTTTTCTCTCCATAATTTTCCATCCTCCCTAAAATCCTTCCAAACAAACAATGGAGAGAGAGAGTACAATGCCCCCATGGTTATCAAAATCAATTGCATACTTTTTTTCTCCCTTGAAGAATTTCCTACATTAAGTCAATAAGGGATTTCAAACAATGCCAGATCACATCAATATACATTAGAAGAAACCTTTGGAAACATTAAATTATCTCCATTAGCTCTTTAGCCTTATAATAGAGATTTTTTTTTTAGATATCCATACTACAGGGAATTAAGTTCTCTATATATGTCTAATGATAAAACCACCATAATAGATTCAATAAAATTCCAAGAGCAAAATAAAATAAATTATAAATTCAGAAAATTAAGTGGATGTCGTGATTCTAAAAACGAAACCAGACAAAGGAGTGATTCCTAGTCTGGATGTCAAACTGAAATTCAACCGATAATTAGATTGAGACTAATGTAGCATGTGATGACATAGCACGTGACCTGATGATGTGGCATTTGAAGTGACCAAATGTGTGCATGGGAGCATGTGACTGAATTGCATGGGAGTGTGGCTTTGGCCGAGTATGACGTGCTAGCAAGGAAAAAGGAAAATCTCCCTCTTAAGCGACTAGTTAGGTGTAGCATTTGCATGTGCTTAATTTTATTATGACATCATCATGCTATAACTAACTTCCTAGACACTAGCTTGCATATTTATCACATGCTAAAAGACACTTGCAAGCTCCAACTCAAGCTTTAGATCATTCAACACATCAAAATTAATCACACATGAGGGAGAACATGTAACGACCCAAGGAAAAGCGCTAGCCACATATACGCTTACCTCAAAAAGACTAGTCACAATTGAGACTCCTTGCAGTTGTTAATAAAGCCCAACTCAACCCAGTAAATACCCGATATGGGACTCATCATACACCCACACACATCACACAATCAATCAAATTAGGGCATCACAACACATGCCATGCCTAACTAATTTCCTAAATTTATACGCATGCACATGCTACAACTAACTAATCACATGAGGGAAATTTGCTCTGCTCCTTGCTAGCACGTCATACTTGGCCAAAGCTACTCTCATGCAATTCAGCCACATGCTCCCATGCACACACTTGGGTCACTTCAAATACCACATCATCATGTCACTTCAAAAACTATGTCATCATGTCATCACATGCCACATTAGAGATGTCATAAATTTTTTCATTTAACACAGTATTGACACAACAAATAATGATTATTTTTTTTCAGTTTTCCCAATATTAACATATTAAGCAATGTTTTCAATTAACCACCTTTGTTATGACCAATTCAATTCACAGTTAACTGGTTGGAGCAGTCGTTTCAAGAGTCCAATCCAGTTTTGAAAAGACATGGTTAGTTGGGTAAAACCAAACAATACTCGCCAGTACTCAATTGAACAGGTCCAACCGGCCAGTCTTGTCCAGTTTTCAAAACAGTGGCAAATTAACACATGCCATGGTTGAAGAGAAACACATGGACCAAAAAGTCAAGGACAAAATTAATCCAAGTAAACATACTTGGACAAAAAAGTAATTCTACAAAACCTACAGAAACTGATGGGCTAAGAATAGCCACAAAACAAATGCAAGTAATCACCTAATGAGAAAAATAGGAAAGGACACAAAATATACAGCCACAAAACAGAAAAGGACACTAGTAATCACATATGGCCACAAAATATCTCCTTGGATAGGGAAAAAAATGCCTTCTGGATAAAAATGTGCAGAATCTACCTCTTTCAAAAACACTAAGATGCTTAATTACTCTAAAATATCATGAAATTAACATTCCACTAAATGTTCAGCCTTGAAATTGGACAAACTTTTTATGATCTTCACTTAAGTTATTACCTTTTTGGGGGCCCTTCATGCCGCATCATTATATGTATAAAAATAGAATACCATTACAAGTGTATGAAGTTAGATCCTGCCAACTCACCAGCCATTGAGACATTGTGATGTGATGACTGCTTCCTTCCCAACAAATTTTTCTGGCGTCCTCCTGTTTCCCTGAAAAAATGAAGTATTGCCTTAAAATTTATATTGGAAAAGTAGAATCTGTCATGACCAATAGATAATAGCAGAAAAAAGTTGCAAAAAAAATCTCACCTTAATAACCACTTTCTCGTTTACTGAAAATGGATATTGCACCCCCCGATGGAGCCCATCATCAGCAGTAACATCTCCATTTTCCTATAGACAATCATGTGGCTATCCTTTATTTATTCATTAGAAAGAAAAACTCTAATGACATTGGGCAGTGGGTTGCATTTCACAAGACACTGCAAATAGCTGGACCATTGTTCAGATGAAACACTACCACCATCTTTTACTCGCAAATATCTCTCCTAAAAGCCATTCATTATTTACTAAATTGATATAAAGTTGATTTACAAGGTCAGATTGTTTTATAGGCTTTCGAGAATCAAACTTTCCAATGTCAGTTCATTATAATGATGCTCTGGGCCTAAGCACAAGCAAACATTTTACAAGTAGCATGAAGATGTTAACCTTTTCAATAACCAATTCAATGACATTACCAAAAAGAATTTTTTATTTTTACTAGAAGACATTACTAGAAAGAATTTTCTGCTTAAATTCCACCAAACATAGTAAAGTTATACCGGGTGAAACTTGAAAAGAAAATCTTTCCTAGAAAAATATGCACATGAAACATTTAAGATATGGTCCAATATGCTTCCAAAATATTTTCTTCATGATTGGTAAGTTACACACAACTGCAGCGGGCTTTAAAACTATGACGTCACCCTCCACCCCATTCTTACGAGGGGAGGAAGTGCCATTTAAACCAGATCTCATTGGCAAATGTTTCCAGAATATAGACATTTAACCCTTTTTCTTTTCTTTTTTTTGATAAGTATAGATAATTAAGTCTTTTTCACATAAAGATTTACCACTTTGTTTCATAGAATGTCATTAGATTGTAATTAACATTACTTATCTTCTACTTATTAAGTGTTACACCTCTCTGTGTTGCATATCCACATCTATTTCCATGTCTTCTACCATTTCAGCTACCAAAACCAGTCAAAAACATGTGCATAGACCAAATAATAGAAATATCCAATCTATGTCCATTTCTTCTACCATTTCAGCTCTCAAAACCAGTAAAAAACTTGTGGTAAGGTCAATATAGAATAAGTCATAGAAATACCAGGCACTCATTTGAAGCATACCCTGTTCGATCTTCTCAATGGATCTGTATGGTCACCCATTTCTTTCCGACGCTTCCGCAGAGTAGCATTATGAAATAGCCTTCGATCATCCTCATGTTTCACTGCTGCAGCGGCTGCTCTAAGAGCTGGGAAGGAAATCAATCCAAATAAAATTTAAACCAAAAAAAAAAACTCAAGAAAAGTGAATTAGGATGTAACATGATTATAATTATAAGTTGGATGAAAAACAATATAGTTGAGAGTGAGTGAGAGAAAATGTATAATTTTTTTTTTTAAAGGTGGTGGAATATACCATGATTAGGGATTAAAGACCCGTTCTCAATTTCTGCACTGCAAAGGGTACATCTAGACTGTGATGAAAACAATTGTAGTTATGATTCATGTCTCTTCCCATCTAGAAGTAATAAATTCATCACATAAAGGTAATGAAAAGAGCATAACTAGAATTTAGACATGATAAATGACACCATGAAACACATCTTAGGGACAGCATTCTTTAATAATAATAATAATATTATTATTTTATATATATAGATAGATAGATAGATAGATATAGATATATATATATATATAGGTCGCAGGTTTAATTCCAGGAACCAGCCTCTCCAAAAACAAAATTAGCCTACCAATCACCCCTCCCAAACCCAGCAAAAATGGGAGCTTTGTTCACTGGGTACAACCTTGGATATACGCCTATTTTTATATCGAGCAATTCTTAGGTACTCCCGAAGCACGGTGAATGGTACTTCCTCCTCTCACATTCATGGTGAGATCCCCTCATTAAATTCATGGTGGGGTCCATCATGAATGTGAGAAAAAAGAGTACTATTTCACTATACTCCATGAGTATTTAAGTATTTTCCTTTATATTTACATATATGGGTATGGATTCATTGAAAAGCAGAAAGGGTAGAACCAGAAGTCCCAGGAACAAGGAAAGAAATATAAATCCTAAAACGTGGTTGTATAACAAGGGCATACACATGCATGTGTACGTGTTAGTGGGTTCCTACACTCAAAACTAATTATAGATGGGCACCATCCAGTTGAACCAATCAGAAGCTGTACAACCGATTACACAATGAGACATTTAATTGTCTTGCAAATTTCATGTTGCGAGGTATATGCCTGTGTAATCCAACAAATTGCACCATTTCAACTACTTGGCATGAAGACGAACAGCAAGACAATTGAAAGCCCCATTGTGTAGTCAAGACAAAATTTCACTACCAAATAAGTGAAATTTTGGGATTGAGAATAGCTATCAAGGGTTGAGATTGAGAGCTCTCAACCCTTGAATTAAAAAAAAAAAATGAAAAATGAGTAAAAAGTAAAAAATGGTAAATGTGTTTGTGTGTAGGGAGGGGTGAATTGCACCCGATCCAAATCCCATATTGGTAGCCTTATAGGCATGACTTTCAGTCAAATTATGTAGAAGAGACAACATAGGTACAGCAGTGAATACTTTTAAGTGTCAGCAGCTAAGCTTGTCCAGAGTCTTTGTGGTTACCTATGGCAACTTGTCATGACTCGTAAGGTTTTCTGTTCTTGTACTTAAGAGTAATAGCCATAATCGCATCATTGTATTTAGAATTTTGGAGCACACCTGGAACCAGGCATCGTGAATCTACAGATTGAACTCAAAAGTTTAGATTAGTTGAAAAAATTATCTTTGCTCAAGAATATTGATGTTTTTTTCCAGTTGAAGTATTTGGTCTTCCTTTGGGTGTTAAATCCACAAAGAAGAAGTTCTGAAATCCAATTTTGGAGAAGATGGAGCGGAGACTAATAGGATGGAAGAGATTGTATTTATCTAAGGGGAGTAAAGGTAACTCTAATTAAAAGTACTCTATCCAGCTTGCCTACCTATTTTCTTTCACTACTTCCTATTCCGGTGGAGGTGGCAAATCGTATGGAGAAGTTACAAAGAGATTTTCTTCCGCGTGGTATTCGTGATGAACCTAAAATCCACCTGGTGAAATGGTCTCAGATTTTTGAACCAGTGCAGAACTAGGAAGCATGTCCACAGGTACCAATACAAGTCCAACATGGCAACACGAGTAACTTGTGAAAAATTATAACATGACACGATGGTTATGATACCAGTACAAAAGGGTACAATACCCCAAATGAAGTGTATATGCTTCCTAGGTGCAGAATGGAGGGAAGTTAGGCATTAGGTGTTTGAGAAGATGTAACCAAGCCTTGTTATGATGTGGACGATGGTACTAGAGTAAAATTCTGGGAGAATGTGTGAATGGGAGAGAGAGAGGGGGGGGGGGGGGTGTTGGTGCACCAAACCTATGTCAGGTCCTTATGGGGTTAGCCTTTGGAAATCCATTAGCCAAGAATGGTTGACTTTTTATAGCTTTCTTCAGTATGATGTGGGTAATGGTACTAGAGTAATTCAGGGAGAATGTGTGGTGTGGAGATTGTCCTCTTAAGGAAGCTTTCCAAAATTCTACAATATTAGTTGAGCTAGGGAGGCTTCGGTAGCAGAGGTTATGAGTTTCTCTAATTGGAGACTCCATTGGGATGTTCAGTTCTCTCATCCAGTGCAAGATTGGGAATTAGAATCATTGTCCTTGTTTATGGAAATGATCTATTCCACATCTATGTGGGTGATGGTTTTGATAAAATCTGTTGGAAGCCAACTAAGAGGAGAGGTTTCGAGGATATTATCATTCTTTATCCCATCCTAAAGTCATGTCCTTCCCTTGGAAAATGGTGCGGCAATCGAAGGTCCTAGGGAAGCGTTTTTTTCTCTTGGTCTGCTGCCTTAGGTAAAATTTTATCTATAGATAATCTTTGAAAGAGGAAAAATTATAGTTATCAATTGGTGCTATATGTGTAAAAGGTGTGGGGAATCGGTGGATCATCTTCTTCTTCATTGCCCTACCACGTATGAGTTGAGGACAATGGTGTTCTACTTGTTTGGAATCCATTGGGTTATGCTGCAAAGGGTTGTTGAGTTATTAGAGTCTCAATAGGGCAAGTTCGGTCGTCATCTAAATATCGCTAATTTGAGGTTTGTGCCGCATTGCATAATGCTGTGTATGTGGAGGGAACAAAATGCTAGAAGTTTTGAGGGTTGCAAGCGATCTATTCTCGAGATTAAATCTTTTTTCTTTTATACCTTGCTTGAGTGGAGTTTAGCTCTGTTAAATTACTGATTGTCCTAAAAGCTTGAGCTATTGGGATATGGTAAATCTAATCATTTAACCAATACTTCTAACACTTCCTCTCACGAGTGGACTGAAACTACCTTTTAATAGGTAATGCCCAACACATGGGAATTTAAATGAGAAGTAGAGTGGAGGAGATAAGGATCAAACTTAGGATCTCATGCTCTGATACCATGTTAAATTACCGATTATCCCAAAAACTTGAGCTCTTGGGATATAGTAAATTTAATCATTTAACCAATACTTCTAACAAGCTTTACAGACCTACTCATGTTTTTCCCTTCCTAATTTGTTAGACCATTGTGATTTGGGATCTTGATTGTTTTGCCAGTGTACTTGGGCTTGCTTTGCTTTCAATAAAAAAATTTCGTTGCTTATCAAAAAAAATAAATAAATAAAGAATATTGATGTTTCCTCTACGAGGTTGGATTAAACCTAAAATGTTCTAGGTAGAGGGGCTGATCAGATTGGACCAAGTCGCTAGCATAGGGTGATGAGATGGAACACCACAACACATCAATAGCAAGAGGGCTCCAAAAGGAAGCTAGTCATCAAAAGCTCATAGACAAGTCTTAACCAAATGGAGGAAACCACGCGCAATCAACTTCATAGCATGGTGAAATCCATATGCATCCTAGATATGTTTGTGAAAGCTATGAACATGGAATATCTATCCAACCAACTTGAGGAGATTCAAGCCAAAGACAGTGGAAGAGCTGGTTGTTGCAGCTGAGAAGACGAACATCAAGCTAAGGAGAAACACATTAATCAATCCAAAACATGGAAAATGATAAGACCTCAAAATTGTGGTGACTAGTATTTCCTTATTCTTTTCTTTCAAGTTGTTAAGTTTGTATCCATTCCTACATTCACATTGAAAGTAGTAATCTGTATGCTTTGCTTCTATTGTGTAATTCGTATAGTAAGTCAAACAACTAGCATTTGAACTAGGGAAAATATGCATGTCGTCCATGTTATTACCTCAAATCTAAAGTAAGTTTAAAAGTAGAGGGAAAAAAAAAGAAGGGAGGTGTGGGGGATGGGCTTTACCCTTCCCTGTTTGAAGACATAGTACCTGTTCATATATCCTATATATTAAAAGTTGAATCATATTTTGCACCCAAAAAGGGCCATGATTTTTATTGCACATATTGAACTCCAAAGGCCTCTCCAAAAAGAAAATTATTAGTAATAGTTTTAGTAAGCAAAAGGGAATAGTCTTACTGTTTCAATGACTCTTCTCAGCATCAGACCTCCGAATGAATGTCCACATGAAACAACCATGGCATCTTCAAGAAATGAACCACTAAAACATGGATAAATTTCCAAATCAATTTTTTTTTTTTTTTTTTTTTTTTTGTGGATAGGTAAAGGCAAAGGTATCAAATCAAACTTATATTTTTATATTTTTATATATATGTAAATATAATAAATATAAAAATAAAAATAAAAACAACAACAGCAACAACACATGCAACGTAGATAGACAATTTCATGCCTTTTTTTTTTTAATAATTCGATAGTTGTGGTGGTGGGATTTGAACTCTGGACGCCTCTATTGGAAATACCAAGCAGTGCCAACCAATTGAGATACAAGGCTCTTGGCAATTTCACACCAATTTTTCTTACGAGACAAATAGGGAAGAAAGCAAAATCAATCTACATTCAGAAATAGAAATTCTGTATTAAAAGAAAAAAGAAATATGCAATACTAAAATTAGGCTTTAGAGATAAGTTCATAATGAAAATTGAGATTTCCTAATAGATAACTGCAGATCGAGTAGTGACACAATTTAGCCTGCCATGTCTCCTGATATCTTAATCATATATCATGGTGATTGGTGACCAGAAACTCTATTTGGGCATTCGACCATCATGAGGAACAAAGTAAATTTAAGATATACAAGAAATAACATCCCTTCATAAAAAAGATATGTAAAATCAATGCCATGTGCAAGCTTGACTTCTAAGAAATGCAAAAATGAAAACGTCCCCTTTGAACATATTTATATGTAAGATGTTCACAAATCCTTTTTGATTGCAAAAGTTATACACACGCGGTGAGTCTTGAACCGATGACATCACCCTCAACCTTCCTCTAACAAGGGGAAGAGATGTCATTTGAGTTAGAACTCATTGGCATGTCTCACAAATTCATACAAGGTTAATCAATTTCTATTAAAAGAATTGAGGGAAAATCCGCCAGGAGCCTTGTAACTCAAATGGCACCATCTAGTGTTTCCAACAAAGTCGTCCAGAATTCAAAGCCCCTCTCCCCTAATTATCAAATTATCAAAAAAATAAAAGATACGAGGGAAAAGATCATTTTCCACTAAAAGAACATAGGGAAAAAATCCTATATATACAATGTAGATGATCAAAAGTCACCTTGATTTCACTTGTTTAGAGTGTGCTTGTGAATAAAAATAAAACCAAAATGCAGTTTTATCTCCATTAATGGTTCCAAAAGTGTGAAGCCTCATTTCAAGGATTTCACAACAATATGATCCACTTTAAACAAATATCACCTAATAGATTATAACAATGTCCGATACACATACAAGATACACTATACACACACATGTATAAAAAGAATTTAGGACTAAGTTATACTTGATGTAATTTTTGGTAATTGTTAAATTATTCAATATTTTTTGGACAAAATTTAGCTACAAAACTGGTTATAGCCTTAGGCTAAAACCTTACATAATAAAATAAATATTACTACATATTTTGAAAATTTAACCGTTGAATTGCATGTTCTTTACGCTCTTAATACACATGTCAAATTTTATGTTAATCAAATATTATTTATTGTATGATCTAAGCTTATATTTTATACATAATTTTAAACTATAAAAACTTGCAATTTAAACAATTTATTGATGACATTGCTATTGATCTTTAATTTTTTTAAAATTTTGCAAGTATAAAGAATATAAGAAGAATGTGTAATCCAATGGTGGATTTGTCAAAATTCACCTCCAATAAAAAGATATTGAGTAAGGTTGTAACTTTAGGCTACAAACAATTTTGTAGCTAAACTTTGTCCATATTTTTTTATTGACCAAGTATTTTATTAATCCCAATATTGGACTCGTCATGCCCGTTAAATATCAAGACAACCAAAGAACAATTTATCTCATCCATATATTGTTCAGATTTTAGTTTTTTATGTTTCTATATTTACTAAATGCATTGGCTTTTGAATTGGATAGAAACTGATATCTGATTGATATAAAATTTTGCATTCATGATTAGCATGGATAGATGTGTTCTAATGATGGGATTGATGGGATTTACAAAATCTTAACATAATGTAAAATTATTAAGTGCTGTAATTAGGTGTAACTTGTAACTTGAACCAAATATATAAATGTATGCATGTGTGTACCATTACCAATTGGTGATACCCTGTCCATATTTAAGACTCAAAAGACGAAAATTTTCGTAATATTATAGTAGAAAAGAACCAAGTACAAACACAAAAACTTACGATAAGGGATCGGAGAGAACACTTCTTAGTGATGGCTCCTTATTCAAACTGTTTCGAGTTACCTGCAAATCCAAAATCCAAGATTTCAATACATATAATGGTGTCAAGAAACACATTCCCAATTTGTAATTAGCAATTGTAGAAATGATTATTTTGAATCTAACAGCATAGAGGCCCACAATCTTGTTTGGCAAAAACACATTTACCCTCAGGATAAGAACTGTCTTTTCCTTTCTTCCTTTTTTGGTCAACTCAAAAATTCTAATGTTTCATAGATGCAGTGGAAATTGATGAAAATTTTGGAAACACGTGAAAACAGGAAATGAGTATAACTTAAATGAGAATGTTAAGAAAAATAAGTTGGAAATACACAGAAAAGATAGGATTCAAATTGAGGAAATTCGCTAAGAGATAGGGTAGCCCCTATTGGTAAAAAGGTGAGGGAGATTCATTTGAGATGGTTTGGTCATGTTTAGAGCAAAGCGATTATGAGTTGATCTAAATTGAGGGAACGGATAGAGGTAGAGAAAAATAACATTAGTAGAAGTAATAAAAAAAGGACTTGTCAATTAAGGAAGTAATAGAGAATATGAATTCAAATAGAATAGAATGAAGAAAAAGAACACATGTGGCCGACCTTAACTAATTTGCTGAAGATCTATAATCGACCCTAAAATTTTGGAACTAAGGCTTTGTTGTTGTCGTTGTGAAAACAGAAAATCATTACATTAAGTTTTTTATATACAACAAAGACTACCATAAAAGATGGTCTTAACTAAATCTGTTTTGAGGCCCACAAACATCTCAACTTCAGTGGGTCACTATGTTTTCTAATTTGATCATGAAGTGAAAAGATTTGATGAAATGGTGATGTTAGGCCAACAAAACAAACTAAAAATAATTCTTCTTATGGCACTGAAGTTTTAAGGTTCCTAGCATATTATGCTGGCTTGCCACAAAACTTGAAAAGTTTCCCCAATTTTGTCATGCATAAACAATAAATAATCTACAACTAAATGGAAAGCTGTTCAAACTGGGCAATTGAATTTAGTGCTTAGATGGATTTAGTTGTCTAATACATCAGAACCCTAATTCCCATACAAAGAAGCCCCAAAAAATGAAGTATAGAACTGAATATACACACAGTTTTGTACTTATTAATGGCCATTGGCCCGTAGGCCAACTTGCACATCCGCCCCCTTAGGTAAGTATGTCTGGGGTTGGATCCCCCCAAATGCTTCACCTAGCAAAAAAACGTTGTAATTATTAATGATAGTCCTTGAGATCTGCATGATTTCAGTTCAAGACGAGTTGCTTGAACACCCCAAAGGTAGCAGTAGCATAATAAGCTAGGGACCACGTCCCATCAAGCAGAGGTCACTGATTTAAATCTTCCCTTCCCCGTCCCCTTCAGACCATAACTTACTTATAAAAAAATAAAAAGAAGAGTTGCTTGAAGATATTACTTACGTAAGTATTATCAGAACGACTGCACAATACATCTTCCTCAGCAGAAAGGTCATCCATAAACTGGCTTACAGATATCGGCACATAGCTCTGAGGAATGACATGACCAGCTGCTGCAATTGGAGAACAATCTAGTATTGCATTTCCCTGCGGCATGAGCCTAAACGCAAGTGATGTCCTACAACCACAAAGCTAAATTTAAATGAACTTCTTGGGAAGTCAAATGTAATATTTTAAAAGTTTGCTTCATCAAATTCATTGCAAGAAAAAATTGCTTTAAGATAACTTGTACCTCCCACTACCATTAGTGCCTGCCATATAATCAGGAGCAGCCCTATAAGATGCAGCAGGACGAAGACCAGCAGTAGCATGGCTAAGTGCCTTGCCTGTAAGCAGTAAGAGATCCCCAGGAGCTGAACCCCCATCTGCTAAGTACCACCGACCATTTGGATCACAAACCTGTTGAAGGAAATAGCTCATATATATAATTTGAGGTGCAAGTCAATCAAAAAAACCACAAACGTTCTTTCATTGCACATGCACGTCAAACAAGTAACTATAAGTATAAGCCAAATGATAAAGGACAACTACAGAATTACAGGAAAGCATTCGAAGACTATTACCAATTTTTTTTCCACTCCAACATCTAAGAAAACCACATTCGTTTTAATATCAAAGTCATCATCAAGTAATAGGAAGACACCTGAAGACCGGGACTGTCTGAGGAAATCAATGTCACCAATCCTTTCTCCACTTCACCATTCATTGCTGGCTTCCCCCCTCCAATAGCACCCTTACCATTTTGCAAAGCAGCACTTAAGTAGGTTGCAACAAGCACTGATGACGACACCTCATTTGCAGGCAATGGGGTATCATCAAGCAAATGATTGAAAACACTGAACAATACATACTGTTGTAAATAGATAGATAGAAGAAATTGAATATAGAAAAAACACAATCAAAGCAAGTATTAAATAGAGATTGATCATCAACACTTACTCGCTTCGCAAACGAAGATACCTTGCCATTGCACAGAGAGCAGCACGAGCTGCCTTTCCCATGCACTTAAATATATCAGCCATGCATGGGGGAGATGAGTCCCAATCTTCTAAAGCCCTACAACAAGACAAGCTCATAAATTCATTATTTGTAAAAAAAGGCAGTACAATAACAAGAATAATAATAATTTTTCTTGTATAAGTAATAAAATTCATTAAAGAGCACCAACCTTAACATGGGACATATACAAGAGAACCACCCTAAAACAAACTAGCATCTGAAAATCAAACTATCAAAGAATTATAACAAATTCTAAAAGGCATTTCCCTCCTCTTTTTTTCCATCAAGAATGTTTTATAGGTAATTCTAGATATAATTTTGAAATATAGGATCTTCAGAGAAGGGTTAGAATGGAAATTCTGATGCCTTAGGCTTTCAATATAAACCCAAAGAGATGAATAGTCCCAAATAAAGGGTACAAAAAGTAACACAAGATTGAAGAGATTGCAAAAGTGAGTCTAAAGGGCTCTTCTTTAGAAAGTCTCCTTTCGTTATATATATTAGAGAGTGTTGAATACCCAACATCTTTTTGAAAGGTTCTACTCATTTTCCCTTAACAATTTTTCCGCTTCTAGGATTTAATTTTGGTTCATGGAAACATTGGTGATGTTGTAGCTGCCTTCCAATCATAGAGAGCCCTCAAGAACAATAGCTTAAGCCTTACAACTAATGGTGTGTGCATTCATTTCTCTCCAAATACACCACATTAAACATAAAGGAATTACCTTGTAAATTTTAGCACTGCCATGCTTACCAAAGTGTCCCCTCCAACATTTTAATAAAAATTCAAACACTGTCTTTGGAATAACTTTTTTTTTTTTGGATAAGTCACTGTCTTTGGAACAAGAAAGCATGGGTGCAGCTACATGGTAGCTGTACCCATGTCGGACTCGTCTGGGACATGGCGTGCATCCTGGACGCAGCTGCACGCGCGTCCCACACAATTTTTTTTTTTTTTTTTAAATCTGATACGGCAAGAAGGCGAGCAAAAATGAAATAAATTGTTGAGAAAATAAAAGCAATGGGATCACATGCCTCTACTCTAGATGTGTTGTTGCATGCATAAACTAGACTGAGAATTTGGAAGTTGCAGTGAGGAAAACTGTAAGGAAAACAAACTGAAGAAGGAGAAGAAGAAGAAGAAAGAGAAGGGGAAGAAGTATATGGTGTATAGATATTTTTAAGAACATGTGGTGGAGATTGCTCCTTGGGAAGGAGAGCCTTAGAGAAATAGAATAATAATAAAAATTTATGAGTAACATGCTGTGTTGGCAGGTGAGAAAGGGAGGGAATTCAAAGGAAAAAGGCAAAAGAATTTTAATTTATATTGGAGTAATTCTGGTACCACAACAATTTCCACAACTTGACCACATGGCGACTTGTGAGTAGTGGAATTGTGGACCCACATGGAATCATTACTTTTTTTCCACCACTTACACTCTGCCACATAGGCAAGTTGTGGCCAAAGTTGTGAAAATTGTTTTGGTAGTAGACTTACTCTTTATATTGGTTTTGGATTTTAAGTAATGTTACGGTACTTTTACAAAACTTTCACAATAATTTTACAATAAATTTTATGTAACTTTGAAACAGTACACCGAAATTGACCGGCATTGAAATATTTCATTCCAATGTACAAACCAAAACGAGGTCCAAAACAGTATTCATAACATTGAAAAAAATTGAGGAGAAAAATAGAATAATAAATGCAATGAAATTACTTGAACTTTGAAGCTCAATTTAAACGGATTTGTGACCCACTCTCCTCCACTTCCATCATTTATTTATTTTTTAAAGTATATATTTTAAGAGTGATATATATAATAATTATTAATTTATTTTATAATAATAATTATTAATTGATATATGTTTCCCATTATATGAAAAAAAAATGCTTAGCAATATATAGAAAATATAAATAGAAATTTATTTAATAATTAATTAATAAATGGATCCAGCTAAACCCGTATCCTACTTTTTCAAAAATTGTTGTGTCGCCGTATTGCACCCGCACCCATATCCGTGCAGGTGCTTCCTAGCTTTGGAATAACCTACCAAACCTAAAACAAGCAAAATACAAGAGACCACATTTATCTAGTGATATTACCATAAATAATACACGATATATTGTCTCCCTAGTTGATTTAGTATATGCAACACCTAACCATAATGATTTTTCAACAGTTCTACAATAATTTTTTTATTACACACTTCTACAATAATTGATCAGAAGGATCTTACTTATCAAAAAAAAACAATAATTGATCATAAGGATCTCACCAAAGCTGCAGTCCTAGTGAAGAATACTACTCTTGTGGCAGCTTCAATGAGCCACATGCTTTTCCAAGTAAAAGGACTGTTATCCCTGACCTTAAAGCCTTTTGTAGGATTTTAACTTGAAAGCAATGACATATAGCAATTACATATAGCACAAGTCCAAGATTATAGTTCCCAAATTACAACACTCTAAAAAATCTCAGTTTCCAATGAAAACTACCATTTGAATGGTCCAAATAATGTCATTGTTGCATCTTTATATCATAGAAAAGTTGAGGTAGGCCTCCTTTCAACAAGGTATCACCAAACCTAGTGGCGGACCAAGGAATTTTTGTTTGAGGGGCCATAGTTAATAGGCATTTCCTTTTGCACATGTTAGAGCGTTGTGGTTTTGGGGAGAAATGAGGAAGATGGATCTCTTTTTGTATTTCTACACAATGGTTTAGCCTTTTAGGCTACAGGGAAGTTAAGAACAGAAAATAAAAACAATAAACTTCAAGGCATCACACCTAGGTTTTCCTTGGCATCACACCTCGAAGTCAAACAATCTTCATAGCTTCTCTAAAAATTAGAAAACTTATTATCTCTCAAATTGAACACATTACATCCATATAAATAGATGGCTAAAACCAATCCATAGTGAACTTGGACTTCTTGAAACCCAGATAAGAGTTCAACTCCTTGGTCTTTTACAACTAAGCCAACTAAATAACTAAACTTAAATAAAAACCCAAAATAAGACCTAATGAGCCATTTTTTCAGCCCATGTCCCGAATTTAGGAAATTAAAAAATTGCCCCTGGCACTTAAAATTAAATGAAATTAAATATAAACACTGACATCTCGTTGTATGCATCATGAAGTCAGCAGCGACCTTCAGATTACTAATAAAATTATCTATCTAGGAAGAGTTGGGCATAGATAAAATAAAATTTTATATATATAAAAAATGTGGAAAAGCTTTTCAGTTGTGAAGCCTGGTTTTTAGATCTTTTGGGATTTCTTGGGTCTTGCCAAGATCGATTGCAGATACGCTTTTCGGTTGGTGGAACTGGTTTGGAAAGCACTCTTCCAGAGTTTGGAATCTAGCTCCGTTGTGCCTAATGTGGTGTATTTGGAGGGAGCAAAACTGGCGTACTTTTGAGGACAGGGACAAATCCGATGACCAACTGCTCGCTTATTTTAGTGGCTCTCTTTTTGATTGGTCTAGGGCTTGGGGACTCACCTCTAGTGATTCTATCCCTATGTTCCTTAGTTCTCTTCTTTGTAATTAGTTCTTTGTTGGCTCCGCTTGTTTTCTTGATTTTTTCTTTTTCTTTTCTCTTTTGTTTGTTTCCTTCTCTGCACTCTCTATTCTGCCTTATGTTTTCATGAGGTTTTTTTTTAATATATATTTTCTTACTTATCAAAAAAAATATATATAAAAAAAATTTTAAAAAAAAAGGTATTTTATTTCCTCTCTTAACCAAAGTGAACTTGACTTTTTGTTGGTAATTATGCGCACCTAATGAGTTTTGAACCTATGGACTCAGGAAGTGCCATTGGGAATGGAAATGAGGCAGGATGGGGTCAGATTAGAGGTGCCTCACATGGGGCAAGTGTAGGGTAGGTCAGGGTCGAGGCGGGTTAAAGGTATTTGGTCATGGCTTCAGCATTAATGATATTGAGATGAAAGAGAAAGGGGACAGGCAATCCTAAGAGTGCTGGGAGAGCAAGAGAGAGAAAAAAGGATGATAATAGAATTTGTAAAAAAATAAATAAATTATAAATATGATAGTAAAAAAAAATTAAAATTATAAAAATAGATAATTGAAATATATATTAAATAAATATGTGGAAGCGGAGCAGAGCAGACAAGTCGAGGACAATAAAACCCATCCCCACCCAGTCACCTCTTCAGGCGAGGAATTTTGGCATCCCTAGGTGCCATTTGACCTAAAGCTAATTAGCCAAAGTAATATTGATTTTTGTTGCCAACTTCCATCTTCAATAAGCTTAGCAACAATCGTCCTAACTATTTCCACATCTTGTAAATTCATCTCCTCTTCTAATGAATCCAAAGTGCAAAATAAAGCCATATAATTTAAACAACCTTCCCTTTGATAATGCAATTCTGAAGTGATCTAAACGTTGAATCAAATCAGAAAAGTTCTCGGAATCACCAAAGATCTATTAATCCTAGACATGGAAGGAGAATCCAACTTCTCTATAACAAAAATATAAAATAAAATAAGCAGAAATTGGATAGCTACCTGCCAGCTCTGTACATATGAACTCCACGGTTTCCCTTAGCAACCACAGTCTGCTGTTGCTGTTGCTGTTGTTGCTGCTGCTGAGCCCTAGTTCGAAAATAGAGGCGTGCCGCTTCCAAGCCACACCGCATGAGGGCGGTGTCTTCAGTCCCCAATTCGATGACCGCCGCATTGTGCCTCATCAAGGAACCAGCCAGCGCCTCCACTGCCCTGTTGTAGGGCCCACCGGGAGCCCCATCGTAGGGGGCGATATCCGAGAGCCGGACCCTGGCCAGCGGGGACGCCGACGCCGCCGCCGCCATCAAGGAGGCGGCGGCGGCAGGCTCCCCCGACGGATGCGCCACCGTGATCGGTACCAGCGGTCCAATAGCATGATCCAACGCGGCGTGGTGGTGGTGGTGGTGGCGGTGGGGAGTGGGCCCCGCTGATGCGAGAGAGATTGGCTGGGAATTGATCGGTTGCGATTGTGGTGGTGATCTAAGGGAGGATTGGGGATTGATTGGCTGCGACGCCACTGCAGAAGTGTTCTGCTGCATCACCATCACAACCATCAATCATCCTGAAGAACCGTTTTTGGCTTCCAGCTTCGATACTATTTGGTATAAATCTTTCAGAATATTTCACCAACCCAATGAAATGAAATGGTGTTCGGAATTTGCCTAGCTACGAGTTTCGATACTTTTTCTTTTTTTCTTTTTTTTCTTTTTTGAGAGAAAAAGAGAGAGAGAGAGAGAGAGCGTGCGTATAAGTGGAAATATCTAGTTTGAACTAATTTTATAGTGTTTAACTGTATGAAAAAAGAGCTTGGATTGGATTGGATTGGTTTGGTTTGTAAGTGTCATAAGCCTTTATAGGGTTTTGAGAGCTTCTGCTTTATATTTGCTACTGTGCAGTGGTCAGGAGAAAGGATGGCCTGAGGGAGCCTGTTTCTTCTTTTCTTCCTTTTTGCCTCTTTTTTTTTTTTTTTTTTTTTTCTCTTTCTTTCTTTTTATAAAGTGAGGAGGGGTCATTTTATATTCTAATTTCTTAAAAAATACTCCGTAGTAATACAGTGAATAGCAAAAAATATATTATGTTCCTTAACGCTGCATTCGGCAAAATTACTATAAATATATTTAAAATTCTGGTAAAATGAATTTTGATAAAATACGTTTTTATATAAAAAATAGTGTTCGGTAAATATACTAAAATTCTTATTCAAAAAAGTAATTATACTAACAAAATTGCATTTTTATTATACAAAACTGGTCTATCTTATAATATTAGGCAACAAATTATTTTTTAAATAACAATCATGTTAAAAGAATCGATAATCATATCTTTGCACCCAAAAAAAAAGGCTTATTTTTAAATACATAAATTTGTACAATAACAAAAGGACAAAAGCTAGCAAGAATTTGCAAATTTCTTGCCTTTCTTCCATAATTTTTCCAATTAACCACTACCACATTGACAAACATTTGTAGCCCTAAATCACTACCATTGATATTGTATTTTGTTCATCATTGATTTTCTTGAAATTTTCCAATTTTGACCTAAAAATCCCTAAATTACATTTCTTCAAATTTTCATTCAGGGCCATTGAGAACCGTGTCGATTGAGCCTGATCAAATCAAATAGAAGAAAACTTAGATACATTATTTAAGTGTTGTTCCTTAAATTCTCCTTTTAAAATTCTGTATTCTGTCATATGACTATACTTAACTAAAACTACACTTCCACCTCATGAGAAAAAAATCATGTGATAAAATCTTAAAATGAAAACTTAAGAAACAGCACCCAAGTATTGTAACTCAGTTTTGCCCTTTGCTAAATTTCCAAATTGCAATTTTGAAAGTCGGTACAGCCTCTCCTTTAGAAATTTCAAACAACAATTTTGCGGCAAAGCTTAGATTAGGTATAATCACATAGAAATTCACAGGATTGAAATCGTCTTTTTTTTTCTTACAACACCACTGATAAATATGAACTAGAAAGCCATGGAGAATTTCAGTTTAAAAATGAAATAAAGTCCAGGAAAATTTTCTAATTTACAAGATCAAAATCTATGATTAAAATCACAAGGCATTGAAATTATAATCTATGGAGGCTTCATATGCCACTATAATGTATATGGGTAATAAACAAGTTGGAAGCACAAGGCAACAAGCTTCTTCGTGGCCTGCTGCCATCAGAAACATCACTAAAACAATTGATTGAAGGACTTTTACGGATCAAACGACAATTAAAATGGAGACTTGACCTTCAATTGATGGCAATGTTATATTGGTGGGTATGGTTCCTCCCATTCATAAACCTGAAAACTATAACCAATTCATGGAAAATTCTGACCCTCCTGAGCTGTCTACTTGTAGATCCATTCGTTTGCACGGCCTCCGGACTCATCCATGTCTATAAAAATGCTAACTGCCTGCAACAATTGATAAATGAAAATGTTGACGAAATAAATGATAACAAACAAAGTCAGAGACGACTTTTTTTTTCTTTTTTTTTTGACTGAAAAGATAGAAGAGACGACTTATTAGATTATGTGATTTCTTTTCCCCTCTCATTGAGCTCCGTCCAATTTCATATATTCTGTAGGACATATCCCATCACTTTTTAGTTAGTGCTTACTGCTTAGCCTACATTCTTCTATGAAATTACCACTGTCCTAGACTAGATCAAATGCCTAATATACATACCAATTCATAGCTAGATCTATAAATTGGACACGTATGAGATAGATGAAATCCAGGTTCTTTTTTGTCTTATGTTTCTTTTACTTGAATGACTACAAATTTTTATATTTCTTTTACATTATTTCATCTTCTTGGATGTGACATTTTAAGGAAAGTAGTCCCAAAACTATCAATTATTTGATGCTAAAGAAGAGGAAAGAATCATTTCAGGGCGTTTTTCTTCTTCTTGAATCTCTTCAGGTACCACTTTTAGTAAAGAAGAAAAAAAAGGGTCTTCTACTAGATATCTTGGGGTGATAGAAGAAAGAACTTTTTTTTTCCCTGACATCATAAACAGTACAACCGTTTTGTATTCTTAGTAAAAATATTGGAATTCAAAAATTAGTATTCTTCTAGTAACACTTTTTTTTATTCTTTTTTTTTTTTTTCCATGTGATTGATAAGCTTTGGACCTAAAGCCTATTTTTATCCCCTTTGACATAATATCTCAAAATATAGTATTTTTTTACGATAGCATCATGAATGGTACGTAGAAGAGCAGTGCCCAATACACACTTGCAACTTTGACCACTTAAACGAGAGCTGCATTTGGTTCGCCGTAATATTACGTTACACCGTAATATTATATTATTATAATCTTACAGTAATGTAGTCTCAATACAAGAATACAATATTACATTGTTTAGGAAGATGATAAGATTAAGCTGATGCGATATATTTTGTAACTTTAGACTGACGTTTGGTTCACTGTGATGTGCCTTTGATATGACGAACATTACTATGATGTGACATTAAGATTTTTGATTTATTTTATTTTTTCTAACAATACCATAATCTAAAATTACAAAATATATCACATCACCTTAATCTCATCACCTTCCTAAATAATGTAATGTTGTATTCTTGTATTGAAATTACAATAATGTAATATTACGGTGTAATGTAACATCACAGCGAATCAAACACCTAAGTGCCAATTGCCAATAAAAGAAAAGCATAAGAAGTGTTGCTCCTACCAGGGCTGGTCCTGGGACTTCAAATTGGTCTTAACCTTATATTTGCAAAAGGGACTGCTCCTATGAATTTGACCCAAATGCAACAAGGTATTGACCCAAAATTTCAACTCTTTAAAGAAAACCAGATTTGAGTTTGGCCATTCACCTTGCATCTTCCTTTTGGTTTTTGCAAAATGCTCTAACAATGGGTTTCTACTTTCTATGACTTATGTAGTGAGCATATTTAACAAAAATTTTAAATTTGGCCTTGTTTGTGGAGGTACATAAAACTTTGTGTTTGATGAGTAAATTTAAAATTTGTTAAGTATTATTTGTTGATTTGGGCTATCAAACTACAATGGTGATAAGGTAAAAACATAAAAATAAAATTAGAAGATACTACACAGATCATACAATGAATGCATGCAAATCATTTGACCAAAGTTTTACCTTTCCTATCCGAGGCCGCTCTTTCAACTTTGTTAAGCTGTTTCGAATATGTGAGACAGCTCCCCAACATTTCAATGTATTTGCCACATCATCAAGCCTCAATAGATACTCTTCTTCAGTCAGCGGAAATGATCTCTAAGAGAACAAAGTAATTGGAACATGAGGCAACCAAGAAGGATTAATTTGTTACTACTCCACAAATTAGTCTAGTCATGATTTATTTTATAGGGCCCACGTGTGAAGTCCAATTGAAATAAAAGTAATGTGGTCTGGTTTAGTTATATGTGTTCTAAGGTTAGGGCTATAAATGAACCAAGCCGTTCATAAACAGCTCGGGCTTGACTCGATAAAAAGCTCGTTCATGTTTGTTTGTTTATAAACAAGCCAAGTTTAAGCTTTAGTTTTAGGCTTGTTTAATAAACGAGCCGAGCCTGAGTAAAAAATATTGTTCATAAACAAGCTCGTGAACACCAAGGCTCGATATAAAAATAAGAAAACAAGTTAAGCCTAAACTTATTTACAAGTTTGATAATAAAATCGATATGATCTTGACAAGTAAACTCATATCCTTCTAAGACTTTAATTAATTATAAGTTGAGATCACTCATCCAAACCAAATAGGTTAGATAATAAACTTGATATAGGCTTGATATTATACTAGTGTTAGATCTCAAGCTCAAAAGCATGATATTGAACTTGAGAGTTTAGGCTTGATATTGAGCTCGAGCTTGGCTTAACTAATGAATCAAGCCAAGCCAAACCGAGCTCAAGTTTTTATACTTTATATCGAGTTCAAGCTTGAACATTATTTTTAGGCTCGTATCAAGCTTAAGCCAAGTTTGAACATTCTACTTTTTCTGTCGAGACAAGCTTGAACATTCACTACTCGACAAAACTCGGCTCGTTTACAGCCCTAGATGCGCTAGGGTTAAAATAGTTTTTAATTTGTTTTTTTTTTTTTTTTTCCATTTAGATATGGTTGGTTTGGTATTAAAGGGAAAATTTGTAATTTTTGCAAATCCCCACGATTTAATGGTATTTTGGACATTTAGCTGAGACAAGATTCTTCTAAGTATCTTAGTTTCTTTGAGTCCAAGTTAGTCTTTTATTAGTTATTACCTTATGAGGTTTTTGGTTTACTAGTTAAACTAGGAAGGCTTATTATTACTAGTATTGAAAAGAGTCCTTGTATATTTATTTGTTCTCAATGAGCTCAAAGTCTCAAATAATAGATGTAGTTGATTAATAAAAATATTTTGTGTTTGAGCTTTGATGCGCATAGGGCTGTAAATGAACCAAGTCGTTCATAAACAGTTCGGGCTTGGTTCGATAAAAAGCTCATTCATGTTTGTTTGTTTATAAACAGCCAAGTTTAAGCTTTAGTTTTAGGCTTGTTTAATAAACGAGCCGAGCCTGAGTAAAAAATATTGTT
This sequence comes from Quercus wislizeni, assembly GCA_023055345.1. Lineage (NCBI taxonomy): Eukaryota > Viridiplantae > Streptophyta > Magnoliopsida > Fagales > Fagaceae > Quercus > Quercus wislizeni. The sequence goes on along the minus strand of JALGQJ010000007.1, from coordinate 24,451,421 downwards.
TATGAACAAGCTCATGAACACGAAGGCTCAATACAAAAGTAACAAAACAAGTTGAGCTTAGGTTTATTTATGAGTTTGATAATAAAATTGATATGAGCTTGACATATAAACTCATATCCTTTTAAGACTTTTAATTAATTACAAGTTGATATAGGCTAGATAATAAACTCGATATAAGTTTAATAATATACTTGTGTTAGATCTCTAGCTCAAAAACATGATATTGAGCTTGATATAGAGCTCGAGCTTGACTTGACTAATGAACCAAGCCAAGCCAAGCCAAGTCGAGCTCAAACTTTTATACTTTATAACAAGCTTAAGCTTGAACATTATTTGTAGGCTCGTATCAAGCTCAAGCCAAACTTGAACATTCCACTTTTGCTATCAAGCCGAGCTTGAACATTCACTACTCGACAAAACTCGGCCCTTACACCCTATTTGGTCTGGAGTCCTTGGTGAAGTTCGTCTCTTAAAAAACTCACCCCACTACAAAATTAAACTTAGAGATTGAATTTGTAGGTGCAGGGATGAAGCATTAAGGGGGGGAAAAAAGGATCTAGCTAAAAGGAACAATAATATGCAACCATATTAGAAACTTTTTTTTTAGAAGAACCTTATTTTAGAGCCTTGACAAGAAAAAGGTAATCTCGGGAAAATTACAATTGACTCTCTATAGGCAGCCTTTTTAACAGCTTCCTTTGTACACATAAGGGCTATATCGCTCTTACCAGATTAGATCCTTTTACTTTTTCTTTGTTCTTTGAAAAAAAAAACTATAAATGATAATGCTTTTACCCATATGTCGCTATGGCTTGCATTTTCTTTGGTAACCCAATTATGTAAACACATTACTAACAGTAATGATATGCTTCTACTCTTCTTTTTTCTTTGTAAAGCCCACTCAGATGGTTATATGTCATAATATAGGATGTTCATGTTCATAGTTATAAAAAAAAGTAAAATGAAAGATTTTTGGTAACTTTTTTTTCCCTTTATTTTCTGTTTCCAAAAACAATTTTCTATTATTGAGACTAAAAAACTTGTTTGGCAACCCAAAATGGATAGAAAACAAAAATTATTCTCAAAACTCAATTTGTGAAGAAAATTGAAAACATGCAAAAGGCTGTTTTCAGTTTATAATTTTCAAAAATCAATAAATAAAGGCATTTAATTTAATGAATTTGTCTCATTTAATGAGTTAGTATTAGAGTTCAAATCCTAGTAACAACATATTTTAGTATTTTCTATTTTTTTCTTCAAAAAACTATATTTTTAATTTTAACTAACCAAACATGTTTTATATTTCAAAAATACAAGAAAATTGTTTTTTTCTTTATATTCCCAAAAACAAGTTTTTGAAAATAGAAAATAAAAATTGTTGCCAAACATAACCTAAGATAAAACATGTGTTCCAAAATTCAATTCAAATGAAAGCACCTCTTCCAAATTGGCCAAATGTAAATGAAAATTTTCTGAATTAACATATATTCACATTGCCTATAAAACAATTTTTATGAAGTTCTTGTCTTTCTTTAAGAGTCTTAAGATCTTTTATGCATTTCTGACACTTGTTCATTCTACTTAATCATAAGGATGTACCTCAAATTCCATTTATTAAGCACATATACAAAGCACAAGAATCTGCATACCTGCTCCATGTATTTCCACATCACATTCAAAGCAAGAAGATTTTTTCCCATGAACTCCTAGAGTGGGCAAGTAGAAGTAACATGTTAAATGATAAAAATTAAAAAAAAAAATTGCAAATAATCTAATTCAGGTAATATGAACATAGAAAGCTGCAAGAGCAAGACTATTTATTTAAGTGATAAATTTTCAGTTTCATGTCCAAAATATGTATTGATAGAGTTAATATGGGTAACAATTTTCAGTTTCATGTCCAAAATAGTTCTAGTTGATTTTTTTATATTAGCATTTTTTTTTTGATAGGTAATACGAGAACTATTATTAATGAGAAAAAAAAAAAAGACAAGTATAAGTTGTTCATGATGATGAACAACAAGAAACAAATAAAACAAACAACAAAACAATAGAGAGGGAGATCAGAAAGATAATCTAAGGGAAAACATAAACTCTGAAAGAGACGAAGAATCAGTAAAGCCCCAACAATGAGACCACTAAAAAAGACTACGCTAGCATAAAACCTTTAACTCACCCAACGTCTTCTCCTTGTTCTCAAAGGAGCGATGATTTCGTTCTAACCAAACCATCCACATTAAGCACCCTGGAATCAAATTCCAAATATGCTTCCCAAGCCACTGATACCAACAAGATAACAATCCCGCCACCGATCCTGTCATAACCCAATGAATACCAAAGGCCTGAATCATGAAGGCCCATAAGGTGTGTGTAACAGGACAATGAAGAAGAAGATGGGCTACTAACTCCCCATCACAACAACACATACAACACCTATTAACCAAAGGGCGACCCTTAAGCATGAGATTATCCAACGTGAGAATCCGATCGTGAGCAGCTGTCCACAAGAAGAAAGCCACTCACTTAGGAATCTTTGGTTTCCAAACACCCTTCCAAGGGAATAAAAAATTTGGAGAGCCCTAAAATGCTAGGTAAAAAGAACGGGTGTCAAACTTCCCATCACCTTTGAGTCGCCAACAAAGGGTATCCCTCCTATCACCCCGAGGAATACGAGGTTGGATAAACTGAAGTAGAGAATAAGATGCAGCTAGTTCCCAATTTTCAAAAGCTCTATAAAACCTTAAGTCCCACACTCTAGAAGTACCTCCTTCCGGAATCCACAAAACCTCAGAGATGTAAGCCTCTTTGGCAGCTGAACACACATAGAGCTCAGGATAGAGATCTTTTAGGGTGTTGTCCCCAATCCATCTATCATGCCAGAAGCGGATACGGAACAAAAGAGTCCGAATTTGGTAAGGATGGGGTGTAAAACATGGATTTTACACCATCCAATAAGTGATTGCCACATCAGCATTTTACTTAAAATTTAATACGTCCTACCACACTAAATAACATCTCAATAAATTCCCAATTTGGTTGGATTTATATATGGGTATTAGAATTGATTGGGTGTGGATGTGGTTGTGCTTATTCTTAAATATGTGATAAGATAATGTGGCATATTGAGATTAGAGGGGTAAAACATGAGTTTTACACCACGTCCTTACAGAATTTAATCTCATAACAAAAATACCCTGAGCCTCAGGAACCAACGTCCTTACACTGACATTTAACAATGTTGGTCTAGAAGAGATCAATCAAAACTTTACTATCTGATCCACTTTGTCCCATGAGCCTCAGTGTCTCATGTTGCCTCCTGGGTGCGATCTTTGCCCGGTGGCATCAGTCCAAACAATATCCCTAATTACCTCAATTGGTCAACATTTTGTGCCTTAGTGAACTCCATCCTGTTATTTGACTATCAGTCAAATATGGGGTGTAAACACATACTTCAATCAAACTTAAAAAAAAAAAAGGCCCAAGTAAAGATAAATGTTCATTTGATGCTATTATCTTGCAAACATAGGTATGATTTTATAAAAAACAACAATGAACATTCAATGTTGTTGGAACTGAACAAGTTTCAAAGGAGAAGGGATTTTTTAGTGTTATTGTGACCAAAAAAAAACACAGTTGATTATAATAGATGCCACACAGAGAGAGAGCTCAAAACAGCTCCTACTTGCTTATCACAATAAATCCTTCTGGAAAAAGAAAATATGAAAAAACTAAAGTATAGCTATCCCTGTAGTGCAACAACTACAAATTAACTAATGACATGGCTTTTTTTTTTTTTTTTTTTTGATAGGTAAGAAAAAATATTATTAAAGAAGGAATAGCATGAAAAATACCCAAGGTTCACGATAGTGAACAAAGAGATAACATGGCTATTTTCAAATACAGAAAGCCTACCTTCTTTATTAGCTGTACATCATAAGACCTCCCGTACTTGTTCCTAATAAGGGTTGCAAGGTCTATCCCACTAAAGGCAGAATCATCTGTACCAGCCATTCTTTCGAGATTCTCCCGAAGCATCTCACTGTTCAACTGAAGAATGTAAATTAAGAGAATGTTGATTCAGAACATTTAATTCCTCCATTAATTACTATACATAGATTAGCATAACAACGTGTATTTCTTTAATGCACATGTTAGGTAATGAGGTTGTCTATTAGCAATCCATACCAGAATTTACTGATATCACACAATATTATTCGTGTTATGTTTCATTCAAGCCATAGATAGAGCCCTGCAGCTGGAAAGAGATGTAATTGACAAAAATGTTTTAAACAAAAAAAAAAAAGAAATTTTATCTAGAAAATACATCAAAGAAATGCACAAGGAGCTTTTCAATCCTACAATTATTTTAAAAAAAAAAAAAAAACTGAATCTAGTTCATCAATCTGTGCACTCAAAATGCTCACCCACTCCAACGTTGGATATAGCATTTTACTTTTTGATAATCTAACTGTTTCTTAAAGTGCTAATACTTGCAACCAGTACCTGGACAGTGAAGAAAAGATAAATCAACCAGTTAACAGTTAATCGAAATAGCAGAGAACCATAAGATGCAAAACAGTTTTTTTAAACTCCAATTTTTTTTTATTAAAAAACAAAAATCCAAATAGTCAATATTTATCTTGTTTTTTACAGTAGTAGGAAATTCACAAAAAAGAAGAAGAAATTCCAAACATTGAAGCCTCATTGTGCATTTAATTTTAATTTTTTGATACAATGATAAATTTCAACAACCACATTGTGATAAACTCATAGATTTGAAATGCAATTTGGAAAAAAAAACCACTTTCAGTCTACCCGTGGTTTTTGTCTATTGTCATTCTCACAGCAACAAATTAGGAAAAGGAAAGAAAATGTTAACATACTCCTCCAGTATCGCCTTTTGGAGATTCTTTCTCATTATTCCCATCTTGTGGATCATCTGGATCCATGCCATCATCCACCATACTGGACAAGGCAGGCCTGAATTTCTTAACACTTCGATGATATCTATGAGCAATGCATTGACCATGGAGAAAAACTAGTTTTTCCAGTCCTCTGGAAGGAGGATATGTACCAGAATATCCTGGAAATGGAATTTTCTTAAATCTTCCATTGATAAGATGCTCTTGAAATCCTAGTGACCAATTACAACGGTGGCTTGATATGGCGCTCATCATATCCTGCAAATCACATAATCATTCTAAAGTTTGTGAGAATATTTTGAGAGAAGGTCATAAGCATAATATTTGTTTCAAGATAACTTGCAAAGAATTAAACGTATTTAAGTAGAAGAACATATAATTATACTCGCATAAAATGAAACAAACAAAAAGCTAAAACCTTACAACAATGTTTCATGAAGTAGATGGAAAAATTAAACTTTTCCAAATAATATTTTTCATTGTTTCGGACTTGAAATAACCAAACTTCCCACTTGAAAGATTTTAATACGACCACTTCCCATTTTGTCAGACACAGATGCAAGTAAAGTGCACTTTGCACAATATCGTCTTTGTCCCAAACAGCTAAACCAATGATTGGAATAACTGAACTTGTTAAGAGTCTTTGATAGGTAAAGTCCACAGCCGTTATACAAATGATGAGACAACTTAAAGCGGTGGGATGGCAAGCATTATGTGTAACGTGTAAGCTGCACCATTGACTTGAGGACGGTTAAGATTAATCTGGGGGCGCATTTTGTGGTTAGATTATCAAATTTTCATGATAGATCATGGTTAAGCAGTTTCAAGCTTCACAAATGACAAAACTTATCTCTGGTCTATATAATAATTTAGACCAGAGAAGTTGATCAATCATTCCCACCAAAGTGGAAACCTCTTTTACGATATTGTGGTGTCATTTTCACTACGCTTTCTATGAGCTTAACTGTACATTTCATAATTCAGATTATATATTATAAATCTAAAGGTGTATTTTGAGCCTCTTTATATACACCAATTTCAAGTGAAATGGAGAGGATGAGGATCCTTTAGGTTTTTGGAAACATCATGAAGGTTTTTTTTTATGGTGAGCTAACAACTTCAAAGGGACTCCAAATGCAAAATCAAAATAATTGTTAGGCAAAAATAGATTTCCTAGATTGATATAATTGCGAATATACACCTCCTCGTGTCTACGATTGTTGCGGAGGAAAATATTAGTAAAATATGCACGGTACGGAGAGAGTTCATTCAAACCAACCGGCAACCAGGTTAGAATTTAAGGATTATCCTTCTTTTTTTCTTCTTCTTTTTTACATAGAAACTACACAGAGATTTCTGCACTAGTTTTTTAATATTAGAATTGTTGTTGAATGGATTAAAATGAAAACACGCACACACACACAAACCAAGTGAAAGAAATGCAAAAAAAGTAGGTGATAAGAGAGAGCAGAACAGAAGTGAGATGGGTTAATAAGTTGAGAGAACGATGAGCTATGTTTTGTTCAGCTGGAGAACAAAACATAGCTCAGAAAAATATGAATTAAAAGAGAGAGAGAGAGAAAGGGAACCTGGTGTGAACAGTGAAAGTCAGAGCAAATGAGATGAGAAGCAGGGGCTGTTGGTTTCTGGATAGAATACTAGGAATCATTAGTGTTGGGCCTTCCAACTTCCAACAGAGCAACTTTCAGCCATCAATTAATTACGCTAGTGATTCCTATTCTTTTACAATTATTTAAAACAGACTACACGTGTGTTCACGTTGACATTCAATTTTATATCTATAATAACATTCTTCTTACAAATATTTTTAAATACATAGAGGTAGAAAAAGGCGCTGCAATGGATCTAAATAGAAAGTGACTTCTAAGTGAGTGTTTGGATATGAATTATTGCATTCTGCTTCTTTTTTTTCTTTTTCTCTTTCAGCGTGTATGAATAGTAATTTATACTGTTTATGCACGTAGATTCACTATGCAAGAGACAAAATATACTATTTATGCACTATTTACAGATCATACGACACTATTCATACATTTAAAAATTATTTTGCTATAGTATTTTCAGTTTTCAGCAAAATAAGTTGTATCTAAACGAATAGTCAGGCATTGGTTTAATCAATAAATTTATCAAACTCTCTGCCATATAAATATTAAAACATATTTTTAGACAAGTACACTAAAATTAAAATATATATATATTATTATATATAATTAAATTCAACATTATATTCACAAGCACATTGTTATATTTGCATTTTGTTTATTTGATAATTGAGTATAAATCTAAGCTTGAACTTAGCTTGTTTTTTAAACAATTAAACATAAACAAACCTTTTCGTAAGTCAAGTTCGAGCTGTTCAAAAACAATTTGGTTAATTTATAGCACTACATATTTGGTTGTTGTTGAGGACTGTTTTTTCCGCCCAAGTGGCATTACTTCATTGGCAACCCATGCCACATCAATATATTATTGATTTTTTAGGTAAATCTATTTAAAACCCAAAATAAGCTCATATCTCATTCAACTACATGGATTGGGCTCACATGGCCTGCAAGATCCGTACTTCAAGAGGCGAATTCATGGTCCACATTTCCTCTTCATCAATTGGAATCATAACCCCACGACATTATCAACATCAATATATAGATTGGGCTTAAGCAATGAATCAAAACTCATGGCCCATATTACCTCTCTTACACTCACGGCAAGCGGCTTCTTCAACAATAGCCCATATTTTCACAAAATAATAACAAAACCCGAGGTACGTCATCTCATCTTCCGCTTATGACCCAAGCTCATAAGTCTCTTTGGGGAAACTTTGGGAGTCGTGGTTTGGAAGGTCAAGAGGTATGTTCAGTAAAGCTCTAGCGGTTTAAAGTTAATAAAAAAAACATGATACTTGGCGTGTCTTCTTCAACTCCCTAAACTCTGACGAGTCAGTGTGTAGCGGATAACATACAGTAAGCATCTCTTATCACGTAGTACTTAAAATGATAAAATTCTTCATTACTCTTTTCCTAAAACTTAATATTCATCATATGACAAATGCTCAATATCCCCAGCCATCTAACTGCTGGAAATATAATTGTCCATTCAATCCCCAGTTGTTGCTATACATATTTAGAAACTTCATTATATTATTTTACATAAATCTCATCACTTCTTTCAACTAAAATCCAACTCAAACACATAGCCTAATCTGATTGACTACCTTTAATCTCCAACTATACACAAAATATTCTTGATATCTCTAATACCCAGCTGCTGTCTGCCACAATCAGACCATATATGTCTCTGCCAACTGCTAGAGCAGAACATTAAATACCCTTCTTGCTCACCAAAATTATGTCACAATACAATGAGACCTTGACCAAATCTCTAAAGCTTCCTTAGCCTTTAACCATCCTTCTATTACTTGCTAGAAATGTGTTGTAATAGAACCTTGAACAAAAAACACAAACACCCAAGAAAATGAAATGTTTCCAGCTGAACCCCAACAGTGCGTTCAGCACTTGACACTTGGCTAGGAGTGATATCATCAGCCATTTAATACTGAAATCCCAGCAACCAGCTTTTATACCAAAAATAGCAAGATCTCCTTCAAAGAGATCTTACAATTTTCAGCCAAATCCATAAAGTAAATGTTGAAATGACCTTCCCAGCAGTCTGAAAGCACTTATTTAACCTCATTGGCTTCTGCCCAAAGCAAACAGATTTTCCTGACAGCTGGAACAGCTTTTTCATGATAGCTGTCACAACTTTTCCTGACAGTTGGGACAGTCTTTTTCAGAACAGCTGTGACAGCTGACCCAGCAACCTGCACATTACTGATTTTTTCACATTTGGCTAAAATCAAAATCAACTATTGGAACTACATTTCTCTTGCTAAAATACTTTCCTTTTATGTTGCTCTTTCCCCAGCAGCTCTTACCCAAAACAGTAAAAATACCTTATAGCTAAACATACCATTTTTGGCCAAATCTTAAGATGGATTCTCTGAAAATTCATTGCTGTTTAAGACAGATTTTTGCTAAGATTATTTGCTAAAATACCCCTTTTAACTCAGCTCTAAAAGGACCCTTCATAAAAACCTCAATGGGGGACTCTCTCATAAACTTCTCTCTCCCTCTAATTATCTTTCGAAGCTCTCAATGAAGTTTTGGGTTTCTGAGTTTTTTAGTTTCTAAATGAGGAACTAAACTCTCCAGCCCTTAGCTCACAAATGCCATTCATAAGCCTTTATACAATCCCAGCAGTAAATCCCAGCAACTTTGCTAAACACACTACAATACCATTACTTTCTCATACTCATTATCTCACTCTCCATATTATGAAAATACATATATCTTGCTACATATATCTCTAAACATCTCATTTCTTCACCACTTTTACACAATCTCATACATACTTACTACACTATTACATATAACACACCACGACTCTTCTAAGCTTCACTCTCATACTCTCTCACTCTGAAATTTTACTGTTTTGCTGCCCATAAACACGTCTCCATATTTCTCATACTTCCATATATCACACATATTACAAATATTACATCCAACAAAACATCTAGGTCTTTACCATCTCCACACTTCTTAAGAGATGCCAAACACTCATACAAAAGCCATTATCATGGAAGGCATGAACTTCTATTACTAAAGCTCTTCTCATGGAAGGCACCAAGATCTTATATCAAAGCCCTTCTCCTACATGGCACAACTAATTCTTACAAAAGCTCTTCTCTTAGAAGACACAAATACTTCTTACATAAAACCCTTCTCTTAGAAGGCACATATACTCCATACAAAAGTCTTTTTCGTGGAAGGCAACTCTATTCATAACTTTACAACAATTAAAAGAGCATTGTCAAAGGGGAAACTCATTTAAGTGCATGATAAGAGGGGCAAGCTTAACCAGCCTTTACACACAGCTGGACATACTCTCTCTCCCTCTAGTTGCACCCATTTTTCCCCCTTAATCTTGAAGTTATCATGGAAAATTGCCTCTCTACCGCTAGGGTCACTTTGCTGGGATATTATCAACTTGCAAAAGCTGTACAGCTGAGGCTGCAAACCATCAGAGATAAGTGACTTTGCTTCCCTATATTTAAATTTGCATTATTGAGTATATGATTACTTTATATTTAAATACATATTACTTTATTTCAACTACTATTACAACTATTAACTAAGACTTAAACTCATTTAAATGCATGATAAACTAGCCTTTACTGCTGGCATTCTACTGGAATCCTATTAGCCCACTGATGTTACACAGCTGGGCTATAAACCATACAAAGATAAGTGACTTTGCTTCCCTATCTTTAAATTCACATCATTGAGTACATGATTGCTTTATCTCTAAATAAATTGCTTTATTTTGACTACTATTACAAACTACTAATCAAAGTTATTATATCAAATGCATATTACATATTTATTCGACCATTATCGCGATTCTTAGACTTTAGTTTTAATAATTTTATAGGCTTAAAAAATACGCCAGTAACCATTGGACCACGTGGCCCAATGTTGAGTTCCAAACGCAACTCCCCAAAAAGAACCCAGGCCTAGTAAGATTATCCCTCCAACGGATCACACGTGGCTGGGCATCTGAAAAAGGCCCTCGAATAGTTGTTTCATCTTTCATTCAAGTTTAATAGGATTGCTTCATTTTAGTGTGCAAGTCGAAAACCCTCTCCAACTCTCCTATACTGATAATTGAGTTGGGATATTTATGGGAACTTGTCATAAACCTACACAATGCGCAGGTAAGTTTAAACTTCCACAATAGATTTTGACAATTTATATTTGCAATTTTTTTTATCTTTTTAAAGTATTAGTTATCTTAATGGTTGGGTTAGTGAACTTTACCTTTATTTATACAAAAAATAAATAAATATTGACCATTTGAAAATTGGAAGGATTAGAATTGGTGGAGTAAATGGGAAGATGAAAAGTGGGAGCGAATAAAACGTTCAAAGGGTTTGAACGGATTAAGTATTTAAGAAGTTATAAATGGAAAAATAGCAATAGAGGGCATAAAAATTATAAAAAAAATAAAATATAAAAAAAGAAAAAGAAAAAAAAAAAGGGTGTGAGTCTAATGTGGGTAATAAGTGGAGGGCTGAATTTTTCCTCAAAAAGAAAAAAAAAAAAAAAAAAAAGAGGGTTGAATTACCTGCAAAAGCTTCCAATTTTTTTATTTATTTTTTGGGTATAAATAGACTCCTTTTCTCTCTCTCTCTCTCTTTTTTTTTCTTTTTCCAATGTAAAGTTATTGAAAATCAAAACCCCAACATCAAGCCACTACAAGAATAAGAGTGATATTTGGCCAGTATCACTTATTAATGCATCCTCTTATTTCCTGACCTGAAACAAATAATTATGTTACAATTTACTTTTAACATAAAAATATCATTCACTCATACAAAAGGAGCCTTACCTCCTCCTCTCACAGGAGGTGTGGGCCCTACCATGACTCCTACACGGAGGCCCACACCTCTTATGAGAAGAGAGGACTCCTCTCATAGGTGTATATCATAAGTGAAAGTGTATCACTCTATACAAAACGTCTATTTTGTTGTACAATACAGGATAATTATACATCGGCAATACACTCAAACAAAAAATATAAATAAGCAAGTCAAGCAAATTGAGTTTATAAGCAAGTCAAGCAAATTGAGTGACTCAATTTGCTTGACTTGCTTATTTATATTTTTTGTTCAATGAAGTTTTCTAGTACAATTTTCTTCTTTTTTATTGTTTATTTTATTTTTTACCGAAATCAAATGTATTGTTTTTAGTTGTACATGGACTCCAGAATAATATTTTATTCAAATGCTAAACTGAAAATGAGCTGGAAGTAGAAAATTTGAGACCTCATGCAAGATTTTATGCTGAGTATTATAGATGCGTATAGTAATCAGATTTCATAATGGTATGTTCAGCAACACACCGAAGGCTGACTGAAATAAACTACGAATAGAGTACGCTCAGACTGAAAGAAGATTAATGAAATTAGAACTTTCTAACATTGCAGAACTTCCTACAACCTGATCGTCCACCTAACACTTATATGGAGAGCGGGGGTGCCATGAGAGCTGGAACTCATTCGCAACATTGCAGAGCAAATGGTATTCAGAAATAGGCAAGGCATGAACAAAGATACCTGCACACAAATGTGCTGAGCTATTTGGAAAACCACAGGGGAAATGTGCTGCATCAGAACATTCCTTAAAAGTATCTTTAGAAGGGAAACTTATTTACATATGAAAGTAGACTAAACTTGAATTGCTAGTAAATCTCAAAAGAGATTTTAGCAAACACACAAAAATGAAGTTGGGATGGGAGCTGTTCATCGAAATCAAAGTTGCCAATCTATGGGGGCAATACTCCTTTGTTCCAGAAGCTGGTTTGTGCGAGAAAAATGCCTGTCAACATTATGAGAAATTAAAAGAATATCATAATATACAAGTTTCTTGCCCATACTACATATATAAATACCTTCTGGATACTTTTAAATATAAGACATGTTATCCAAATAAAAAGTACACTTGGTGTGGGTGAATTCAATGCCATGATTGCCAATAGTTCAGAATAGTATTACTAAACTTGCACAAAGAATTTCCAGAGGGAAAAAGGGAAAACAGAACAGAACATAACATAACAAAACTATACCAGCATAAAGATCTTTAATGTACCATATTTAAAATTAAGACAGAAAAAAAGAAACAGCATGGCAGGTTTCAGTATTAGATTCAAATTAAAGATTAGATGGTTGGGATGCCTACATACTACTGTGAACCGCCTAAAAGCAGTCAATTGATCATAATTCTTGACAGCTTTCAGTCATGATATTCTTCATTCTGTTTGACACCAACTACTACATTTATAGTTCAAGAAGTGAAGTTCATTTCCGATGGCTTCCCAGACACGGAAAATTATCTTATGAAACAATCATATAAAAGACATCTCTAGTACAATACGCATGGGTCCCCACATGTTGTGAGAGAGATGTCTCATGAGATACCTTCTCCCCAGACAGGCAAACTAACCAACATCATATGTAGGATACACCAAAAACAGTGTGGACTCATCAACACTGACACATTTAGGGAAGGTAATACACTATGTAGTAGCTACAGTCTACAAGCCATAGCGTTTATCATGATATGAGGGTTTATATAGAAATCAGAATCAGTAATTCCCCACTATACTTCAATTAAATTGAGCCTTAATCACAATTAATTTGGGCTTGGCCTTGTGGATGCTCTTCAATTAGTTGTCGTTGGCAACTGGTATAGCCCTCTTCAATCATATGCATAATTCCCTTTTTTTTCAGAGTCAACATGTAAATAAAGTTCAGTTCTTAACTTGGCTTCATCTTCTTCTATCTCTAGGAAGAGGCCAGTATACCATATAAGTTAAGAGATTCTTTTAGACAATGTCTAGCCTCTGAAAAAGTGTTTGATGCTACACCTTGGGTCCTTGCTACCATCTACATCCCTATTTAGTACGTCTTTCAGGCCATCTACAATCCTATTTAGTAGGAATTCACAAACATTTAAGATGGTGCAGAACTAGATTGATATATTACAAATAATTAAGCAGACATGGTGCTTCTTTTAAATTTCTGAAATGTGAAAATTGGAGAATTGTAATTGCGTGCTTCATGAAATTAAACTTACCTGCAGCCAAAAAAGCCTCTGTTAGCAGACAAACCAGAAGGATGTGCTGCTTTGAGAATGTGATGCTTAGACTCATCAATCAACCTGTGCAACATCAATTTATTAGAAGCATGATACCAAAATCCTCCAATCCCAAAACAAAAAGTTGTGTTAGAAACTAAATTCTCCACATTCTCAAAAGACAATCAAAAGTCCATCCAACTGATATATAAAGAGAATGAAGTCATAATTTCTCTTGGGTGACTGGGGATCAAGTAACAGTCAAATAGTAATGGCATCCTTTGTAGTGTTTCATATATGTGGTTCGAATCCCATCTTCCCCTCCCCCTCTACCTACCTGTAAAAATAAAATAAAATAAAAATTCTCTTTTGGGAGGTGGGGTGCTTTTTAAGCTGAGGTTTCTGAATTAGTGACCTGATTTTCAAACAGAATGAATGAAATTAGGAAGTGATACACATATAAAGTCAACTATGACACCCTAAAAAGCAAACAAATAAATTAACCAAGAGTGGTGGATCAAGATTATCTTTAACGTTGGCTAGGTTCCAGTCCTTCAGATGCCAAAAAGAAACAGTGCTAGGCATCCACAAAAATGACACTCTTATATGATTAAGCTCACCCCGTCAAGGCCAATGATTTTTCAAAGGATTTCACTTAGGTGAACAGTCTGGCTTACATGGCATGATTCAGGCACCTAATTCAGATTAGATTGGTACTCGTGTCTCAGCGGGACCACTAAGAGTTGGAAAAGAATGTCCACACTTTTCTTTTTGAAGTTATGCATCAATTTGTATGCAGGGACATGGTAGGGAGCAGCTGGGTGGGGTGTATCTGTCATGTGGGTGTAAGTGAGAAGAGAAAGTAAAAAAGAAGACAAGTACTTTTATTTGCTATGTCTTCATCAGGAAATTCTATAAAAATCTAAGCTTGCCAAATGGTACTACCTGGCTTTCGCTTGAGCTGAGTTCCCCCAAAGGAGAAAAACAACTCCTTCCTTCTTTTGTGAAATAGATTGAATAACAGCATCAGTAAATTGCTCCCATCCTTTTTTTGCATGAGAGTTAGCCACATGCTTCCTAACTGAATATGAATATAGAAAGTTAAAAATAAAAAAAAAAAAAAAAAAAAAATCACTCTAAAAGAAAAATACTATATGCTGCCAGAATTTTTTTTTCCTTGCTCAATAAAAATGATCTTTTAAAATTCAGACGTGAAAAAACATTAGCATAACATCAGTGCTCAGGCTCAAGAGGAAATGATTATGAAAGAATAGAACGAATAGCATAGGCTTCAACTACAACATTTTATTGCAAAGTAGAAGCAAGGATCATCCTTTACTTATTTTTGTAATATTATTCCAAAATAATCAAGATCATATTAAGTCTTAAGATTATGTTGTTGACTTTGTTTCTGATCAACCTACTGTGGTCAAAATATAATTTAGGCATCTGTGACATATAGTAAATACATTTTGACTTGCATTGATTGCAAATCATGAATTAACCATTAAAATAGTTTTTTTTTTTTTTTTTAAATTGCAATAATATTTACAATCAACAAGTTGAGCACTATGAAAATTTTTGAATTGTATCTTATTAAGGAAAGTGAATTTAAACACAAATTTGTTCAACACTCATGCTTGCAGCTAGAGAGAACTCATATATAAAGGAAGAGACTCATATGATCTTTCCACAGGATAACTGCTAGCTGGAATATATAGATTTCAATAAATAACAAATGCAAGCATAAAGCTTTGGAAGCACTGCCTCAATTGTGCTTGAAACACAACTATCATACAACTTAACATCATAGCAATGTTCACAAGAAAAAAAAAACTAGAAGATCTAACAAAAATATGTGAATAAAACACATAAGTTGAGAGAGATGAGGAATTTCACCAGTGAGAACAGCATTGAGCAACAGTACACCCTGCAAAACAGTTCAAATAAATGTCAGGAAATTAAATGCTATAGAAGACAGTAGTATAGAAAATAAATTCAAATTATAAATTTATTTCACAGAAACAGTATGTTGTTACTCATAATCCATTTTTAGAAGATACAGACATGTGTTGAGCAACATGATCCTCAATACTCAGTCCAAATCAACAAGAGCATAACAAAGCACATTACCTGCACAGCCCATTTTAGTAAATTCCCATGAGAGGGGATTTCACAGCCAAGATCTTGGTTCAATTCCTTAAAAATATTGAGGAGACTGGAAGGGAGCTTGACTCCTTCAGGGACAGAGAAGGAAAGGCCCATTGCTTGGCCAGGCCCATGATAAGGATCCTGTCCTAAAATGACAGCCTTGACATTATCAAAAGGAGTAGAATTGAGAGCATTGAAGATCAATTGAGGAGGTGGGTATATGGGAATTGGACCGCCACACATCTCGGTTTTGAGAAATTTGCAGAGGTTGAGAGCATAGGGCTTTTGAAGCTCCCCAGTAAGAGCTGCTTCCTCCAACCATGTTCTTTCAACTAACAGCTCTGACAGTTTTACGTAGTCTGATTCGGATTCAGCTTCTTTGGCTTTGGTAACTTTCTGGGTACATATTTTGAGATTCAGTTTGGCTTTGGCGACCAATCTGTTGAGTTCCATGCGGGATTTTTGATGGGCATTGACGTTATCAGTATCATCTTCGCTGCTGACGACTGTTTTACAGACAGCTGAATCCGGCGATGGTGACAATTTTATACGCTTCGGCTTCGGAACTGCTGCCGCTGGTTTGAAGAAATCCATTAGACTTCTGGAGGAACCCGAAGCCATCTGTGTGTGTTTTTTTTTTTTTTTCCTCTTTTTTTCCACCAAATTGGGTGAAAATAAGGACACTTGTAGTGAGTAGTGACTCAAGCGACACCAAGTCCAAGAAAAACTTGGGAGGGAAAAAAAAAACCACGAATTTTTATGTACGAAACTATAGGCGCCAAGCCGTTTTTTATATTATAAATAGTACGATTTTTTTTTTTTAATATAAAATACAAAATTTTAACATGAGATTTAGGTGAATGTTAAGTAATACCAAGACATTTCTAAATGGAGTCCGGATTTAGTAAAAATAGATAATAAAACTTATGATTTACACCATTCAATAATAGATTGTCGTATTAGTATTTTACTTAAAATTTAATATATTCTACCACATTAAATAACATCTCAATAAATTTTCAATTTGATTAGATTTATATATGGGTATTAAAATTGATTAAGTGTAATTGTGCTTATTCTTAAATATGTAATAAAATAATGTGGTATATTGATATTAGATGGGTAAAATATGGATTTTACATCACATTCTTACAGAATTTAATCTCTTCAAAATATTAGGAAAAATTACACTTAACTCTTCTAAACTATACCCCTTTTACACCCATGAAATTATCTGAATGCACATTTAACCCCCCTAAACTATTACCCATGTAATACTTGCCCCCTTAAACTATGAGAATGTACGCTTATCCCTCTAAACTACTACCTATATACCACTTTGCACCACAACTCATTGGTAATTGTTTAGGAAAGTAAGTGTGCATTTGTGGGTGCAAGTGCCCCCATCGTGAATGCAATGAAAGTGGTTTCCTTATAGGAAGTACGCTTCTACAAGTATAACTGTATCACTTCCATATGCTAACTTAAGGGGGTTTATCCTGTGGGGGTTCTTATTGTTGTCTTGTATGCCTAAAGGACACTAGGTAGCTCATCGAGCCATATCCCTTTCACCCCTTCAAGCCAAGTCTTGATTATCTTGGACAATGATTAGTTTGTGACTTCTACTTGCCCGTTTACTTATGGGTGTGACAGTGAGGAATAGTGATTCTTAATTCCAAGATGCTCATAAAAATCGTCGAAGGGTTTTTTGTCAAACTGTCGTCTATCGTCTAAAACAAGCACCATAGGAATCCCAAAACGGTAGATGATGTTTTTCCAGACAAAGAATCTGATGCTTTTCTTTGTGATTTTGCCAAGGGTTCTGCTTCTGCCCACCTACCACTAGGAATTTCATTTGTTTGGTTCATGTTGGAAAGGTACCAAAGATATCTAGTCCCTGTTAGGCAAAAGGCCAAGGAGCTGTCATCAGAGTAAAGTGTTTCGATGGTCGTCTAGGCACATTATTATATCGTTGACTCTTGTCACATGCTTGGACTAAAGACTTAGCGGCTGCTTGTATTGATGACCAATAGTATCTTGCGCGAACGAGTTTTTGGATGAATGACTTTGCTTTTGAGTGGTTCCCACAAGCCCTTTGTTGGGGACGTTTTTGCGACAATGGCCGAAAATGCGAGAACGGCCCAAATCTCCCATTGGGTTCTTTAGAAGTGTTTATTGTGAGGAATCAAGCCCAAAATTCCAAATGTATAGTGAACAAAAGGCTAATGGTACTTTGACAAAAGAGAATCAAAATGCTAATAACAAAAGTGCAGAAAAAGTATAAAAACATAACAGGTTTGAAATTTCGACCTACAATTAGTGAGAAGAGGAAATTGAGAGAGGTTGTGAGGAAGAGAGAGAAGGTTCCCCTGTACCCATATTTCCACTCCTATGCTTCAGAATTTCAAGAATGTTAGCTGGCTGAATGGGCTTAACAAAAGTGTAGAAAAAACATAAATACATAACAAGTCTGAAAGTTCGACCCATAGTCAGCAAGAAGAAAAAATTGAGAGAGGTTGTAAGGAAGAGAAGGAAAGTTCCTTTGTACCCATATTCCACATTCCATCCCTATACTTCAGAATTGCTAGAATGTTAGCTGGCTGAATGGGCTTAACAAAAGTGCAGAAAAAACATAAAAATATAACAGGTTTGAAAGTTCAGCCCATAGTCAACAAGAAGAGGAAATTAAGAGAGGTTATGAGGAAGAGAAGGAAGGTTTCCCTGTACCCATATTTCCACCCCTAAGGTTCAGAATTGTGAGAATGTTTCCTGCCTCAGTGGTCTTTTGCTCTTAAATTTCAGCTCTATGGGGAAAATGTGGTTGGTCAATTTTTAAGTTGAAGAGAGAGTTTTATATAGAGTTTGAGGTGTTACTAATGACTGGTTTTTTGGTAGTAGAAGAGGCTTTTTTCCCCCAGAGTGCTATTTCCATGATGTGGTGTAGTTTACCTTTTGCTTAGGAAATGAATTGGTTGCTTTTTACATAATTTTGGAAATAAATAGGGTTTGCCTTAATTGGTTGCTTTTGGTTAGACATTTTAGACCATTAAGAGGTTCACGTAAGTGATGGCTAGCAAATGGAGTTGGTCAATGGGAGCCAACTACGTTTAAAGGCAAAAATGGGTTCGAGCAGAAACTTTAGACTGCCATCAGCCAGAGCATGAAGCTCTTTTGGGGTGGAAATTTTAGGTACAAGACCTCCTTCATAAGCCTGAGGTGTTACCAGTGTCCCTTGCCCACTTGGTAGCATGCATGGGTTAGGCTCATGCTAAAGGTTTGAAAGAAACCGACCCTTATCCTCCAAACCACACTTCCTCAATTTACCCAATAAGTCGCATAGGCTTGGGCCATGCTTAAAAAAATAAAATAAAACATAATACATGAATTGGGCTTGTAAAAAAATGTGTCGCGAAAATGGGTATCAACACCCTTTCATGTACATCCCTCATGACGTAGTTGGACTCGTTCAGAGTTAAGTACCTTAGGTAGGGCTAAGAAAAACTCCTTTTATACAAAACATTGTCTAAAAGAACAAATTTCGCTGCCCTGAATCTTAGCTTTTGAGTTTCTTCTTTATCTAAGGGGAGTAATTTGTCTTTTAGATAAGACATGATTGGTGGAGTCCAATTAGCTTCTCCATCTATCTTCTGCACTTCAGGAACATCTATGCATGGAATGTATTGGACTTTGGTTGGATTGTCGATGAAGTCGTCCATTAAGGCTACTCTAGCTAGGCTGTTAGCCTTTGTGTTCTCCTTCCTTGGGATTTGGTGGAATTTTCCTATTGTGAATTTTTTATGCATTGCTTGGCTTTGCTCAAATACTTCTCCATTCACTTTCCTTTAGCATCACAAGTTCCATTCACTTGTCCTATGATTAGAAATGGCAACGGGTCGGGTTCGGGCCGGGTTTCTTTATACCCGAACTCGACCCGCGAGCCTATACCCATAACTCGAACCTGGCCCGTTTAATAAACGGGTTTTTTTTGTTGCGTAAACTCGCCCCGTTGGAGCCCGAGGGGCCCGTGGGCCCCGACCCAAAATCACAAACAAATAAATCCGTAAAAACCCAAAATCACAAAATATCACAAAACATCATTTTCCTGGCAATTTTCTTGCCCTTCAAATGAATGCCAAGATCTAAAAAACCCAGAAATTTTGCAAATCCAGAAATAAAACTAGCAAATCTGAAAATCCCACCAACAAAACACAAAAAAAAAACCCAACAAATTTGGCTCAGAAAAACAAAACCCAAACCCAAATTTTGTTCACAAAAACATGAAAATAAAAAAACCCAAACCCATCCGGTTGTGGGTTTGTAATGGGTGAGGGGTAGTTCATGGTGGTTGTGGAGATTTTCGTGATTGTTGAAAGATTCGACTTGTCAGCGAGATGCTTGATGCTTGATTGTGGCTAGGCTTGTCAACGAGGATTTTCTTGGTTGCTTGAGGGAGGGCTTGTGTGGGGCTTGATCGCTTGAGGGAAGGCTTGCGTGGGGCTTGATCAATGATCGCTTGAGTTAAGATTGAGAGGAAGAGTGGAAATTGGAAACTAAGGTTAAGGCGTGAAAGACAGAGAAAGGTGACTATTGAGTGAGGGTTGAATAAGAAAAGAGTGAGACTTAGGGTTAGATATATGGTAATATATATAGTTAGGTTTTTTGGTAATTTTATCTAAACTAAGCAGGTTGGGTCGGGCCTGGTCCGAGTTTGGGCCGGGTTTTTCTCAAAACTTGGACCCGACTCGGACTCGCTTTAGGTTTATTTTTTTAACCTAAACCTAACCCTATTCTTTATCGGGCCGAGCCGGGTACCCACGGGTCAGGCAGAAATTGCCATCCCTACCTATGATCAGCTGCAAATCTCCTCGGACAACTATTGATTCATGCCTTAGTCAAATCTAGGCTTGTGGTGAAGGCTTCATATTTAGCTTCATTATTAGTCGTTTGGAACTATAGACGTATTGCATATTCTAGACGATCTCCTTCGGGTAACTACAAGACTACTCCAATCCCTCTTGCATGTTGGCTAGATGAACCATATACACAGATAATCCATTCTTTTGCCCCTTTATCTTCACCCTGCTCATTGTAAGTTGGAGTGAATTTTGCAATGAAATCTGCAAGTGCTTGGGCTTTTATTGCTTCCCTTGGTCAGTATCTTATGTCAAACTCACTAAGGTTAACTTCTTATTAAACCAATCATCTAGCTGCTTCTATCTTGTTCATGGTCTTCTTAAGTGGATGATCTGTCGGGACATTAATAACGTGGGCTTGGAAGTAAGGTCTGAGCTTTCTGGTTACTATAAATAATGAAAAAACTAACTTCTCCATTGGTGGGTATCATCCTTCAGCTCCTCTAAGTGCCTTGCTGGTGTAGTAAATGGGTTTCCGTACCTTCTCTTCTTCTCTGGTTAAAGCAAAGCTTACTACATGAGTGGATATTGCTAAGTAAGGTACAGTTCTTCGTCTAGCTTACATGGGCTCAGTAAGGCGGTGGTAGTAAGATACGATTTGAGACCCTCAAATGCTTATTGACATTCATCCACCCATTCAAATACCTTCCTTAACACCTTGAGAAATAGCAAACACTTATCAGTAGCTTTTGAAACAAACCTGTTAAATGCGGCTACTCATCTAATCAGGCTTTGTACTTCTTTGACGGTCTTCGATGACTCCATATTTAGTATTGCTTGGATCTTGTCAGGGTTAGCCTCAATCCCTCTCTATGAGACCATGAACCCAAGGAACTTTCATGACGAAATTCTGAAGGCACATTTGCTTGGATTCAGTTTCATGTTATATTGTTTAAGCATGTTGAAGGTCTCCTGGAGGTCGTCTAGGTGCAATGTCTCCCTTGCGCTTTTGATTAGCATATCGTCAACGTACACTTCAACGTTTCATCCAATTTGTGGATGAAACATCTAGTTGACTGGCCTTTGGTAGATAGCCCTTGCATTTTTCAAACCAAAAGGCATTACTTTGTAACAAAACAAACCTTGGCTTGTGATGAAAGTCGTTTTCTCCTGATCTGCCTCGTCCATCTTGATTTGCTTGTATCTAAAGAATGCGTTCACGAAACTGAGCAACTGATGCCCAACTGTTGAGTCCACTAGTTTATCAATATTTGGAAGGAGGTAGTTGTCCTTGGGGCATGCCTTGTACATATCTATAAAGTCCACGCACTTTCTCCATTTGTCATTTGCCTTCATGACCATCACTATGTTTACTAGCCAATCTGGATAGTAGACTTCTCGGATGAACTCCGCTGTGACTAGCTTCTGGACTTCTTCCTTAATGGCATTGTCTTATTCTGGGGCGAATACTCTTCTCTTATGACAGATAGGCTTGTAGGATGAGGACATATTCTGACGATGTATTATTACATTTGGGTCAATCCCAAACATATCTTCATGTTTCTAAGTGAACACGTATTTGCTCTTCCTGAGGAAATGGATGAGATCTTACTTTATTTTCTTTTCCATGCTTGTTTTTATTCGTGTGAACTTCTCTAGGTTGGATTCATCCAAGGGAACTTCTTCCAGTACTTCAATTGTCTCAACAGCCGCCCTTCTTTCTTCGATATTCATCATCGATAATCGTTCATCCATCTCTAACATGGCTAGATAGCATTCTTTAGCAGCCAACTAAGCTTTTTGTACTTCTCTTATGCCATACTTTGTTAGGAACTTGACAGACAAATGATAGGTGGATGTAGCAGCTCTCAAATTATTCAGAGTTGGTCGTCCTATGATAGCATTTTATGAGGATAAACAGTCGACAACGAGGAAGTTTACCTCTTTTGTAATCTGTTGTGGATAAGAACCAACCATTACAGGTAGGGAGATGGTGCCCATTGGTAGGACCTTCGTTCCTTCAAATCCTATTAAAGGAATATTCGATGGATGAAGTAATTCCCTATCAATCCTTATTTGTTGGGAGGCCAGGTAGTGGAGGATATTTATTGAACTCCCACTGTCTACCAGCACTCTTCTTGTTGTGTAGTTCACGATCGTTAAAGTGATGACAATTGCATTGTCATTAGAATGATGTAGTTTCCTAGCGTCTTCATTTGTGGAGGTTATGATTGGTTCATCCATTCTTGTTATCCTTGGTAGACGACCAATGAGTTGGACATTTTGCACTACTCAAAGATAGGTTTTCTTTGATTTGGACGACCCTCATGTTAACGTTCCTCCCATGATCACCCTTATTTCTCCAATGGGTGGACAAATTGGTTCATCTGTTCTACCTTTCGGTGGCACTGTGCTTTCGTCCAATAAAGTTCTTCAACTTCCCTTGCCTAAGGAGAACTTCAATTTGTTGCTTCAAATCATAGCATTCATCAATGTCATGGCCATGGTCTCCATGGAACCGACAATACTTGCTCTTCATCATTTTGCTAAGATCTCCTTTAAGCTTTTCTAGCCACTTCAACAGTGGATCGTCCTTGATTTGCATCAAAACTTTATCAAATGAAGTGTTTATTGGCATGTAGTTTGATATCGTCTTGAGGACGATCCTGCCTTCCTGCCATCTTGGTCTCTCTTCTCTCCCACCTTGGTCTTCTTCAAACGAGGGCCTTATTCTAGATGATGTGTATATTCAGCCTTTGCTTGTTCAGCTTTCTTCTTTTGTTTAGCAATGATTGCGTCTTCGGTGTTCATGAAGCTTTGTACTGAGTGTATTAGCTCTGCCATTGTCTGAGGCTCTCGGTCATATAACTTGTGAATGAACAAGTCTGAAAAGACTCCATTGTGGAAGGTTGCTAGGAGAATTTTCTCATCCATTTCGTCTACTAACAAGACTTCCTTGTTGAAACGGCCAATGAAAGACCATAGACTCTCATTTTCTCCTTGCTCTATATTTAACAGATTGGACGAAGAACGCTTGTGCCTTTGGCCTTCGACAAAGTTGTTGACAAAACAACTTCCTTAACTCTTAGAATGAAGCTATAGTATTCAGTGGTAATTTGCTGAACCATACTCTAGTCGGGCTCTTCAATGTTGTAGGAAAGGCTCTGCATATGATCAACTTAAACGTAGCAATGTGATTGCAAGGATCTCATGTTCCATCGTACGAGTCCAAGGTAGTCATCTTGAACTTTGAAGGTAGGGGATGAGTTGTGATTAACGCAGTGAAAGGAGAATTTTTCCTGTGGATAAGGTCATCTATGTGTGTTCTTCCTCTCATAGAGTCCCTCATTTGTCTCATGGCCATCTTTATCTGATCCACTTTTCTCCAAGTGTGGTACCTTCCGGGTGTGGTGCTTATTGACTGATCTTTTCATTCTACACCACTCTATGCCCTCATTTTCTCCGGGTTTCATCTAGGTTCCTCCTAGTTTGCACGTCGGTGTTAACGATGCATTTTCTTGTGGACTTCTCTAGTCAAGTCTTGGTTTTGCTGTGTTAGCTCCGCAACAGCAACCGTCATGGATTGTAATTGTTATTGGATGAAGGCTGGTGGAGGATTTGGTATGCAGTTTGGATGGCTGAAGGCGTCTCTGGTCTCTGGATGTTTTGGACTAGTGGCTATTGATATAGTCTAGACCACACAACCTTTTGTCTTTGAGAGCAAAGTGAATAACACTTTTTGTTTTCCACAGACAGCGCCAATTGATGAGGTGTGAAATCAATAGGCCGTATGCTCTGAACTTCAAAGATGTATCCATAACTCGAAAAAAAAGGAAAGACTATCGAAGGTGACTAGGGTTAACAGCCAAGGATCCTTTAAGGGTTAAGTCAGTTTCTCTTTAGGACTTAAGTATGATAAGTGGATGAATAGTGATGTGTACCTGATTTAGTGAGGCTTGGTTCTTTTTATAGAGAGTTTAGAGTGGATTTACTTGTTAGGTGCCATTAACATTGTGGGAGATGTGTAAGCTTAGTAGGGAGAGTGGAGCGAATTTCGGGGAACTCGCTCCATGTCTCGGAATTGTGAATCGTGGTGCAACTACTCTTGGTTTGGAGAAAATACTTTAAAATTTACTAAGTGTTTGTTGGTCGTCTATAGCCTATTGTAGTGTGGACGATTTGTCTTTCCTAGACTACCTGTTTTTTCCTCTTTTCCTTTTGGACAAAATTTTAGATGTGGGTCTTCATGGATGACTCTAATGGATGATATATACTTTTTAATTATTCATCATAAAATATAATAGAAAATTAATCTGGGAGTTACGTGAATGAGAAGAAACCTTTGGGTATGTAATCAATCTACTTGAGATTTGACCAAGGAGTGGATTGGTCGCATATTCAAAGCATGCTTCTCCTTCACTACCCTCATTCATTTTCCTTTTATGTTTTAGGTATTTTATTTGTTTTCGTTTTGTTTTGTTTTGTTTTAAAACGAAAAGTGTGAAGGGGATTATGAATGCATAATAGAGCCAATTTTAAATGGATAAAGTGATACTTTTCAAATCACATGTAGGTAACATAAAATTAACCTAAATCATGCGTGGGTGTAGAATAATTAACTCAAATTCTTAGTTTCTAAAAAAAAGGCTATCGGTTATTAAAGTGGTAGGTCAAGTTGAGTTTTTTAAATTGCCAAAACCCGACTCAGCTTGGTTTTATATATATATATATATTTATTTATTTATATATATAGTATTCAATCTCTTGTTAGTTTATATCTCCTATCTAATTTAAATTTTATTTTTTATTAACTCTATGATTTACTTGAATTGATATGGAAAATGTGATACTTTTTCAACATATTCTTAAGCATACATAATGACATGGGTATTTTTTTGGGTGGAAAATTACACTTTATCCTCTAAACTATATCATCTTTTTTTATCCTCTAAACTATATCATCTTTTACACTTACTCCCCTAAACTACGAGAACTCACACTTACCCCCCCAAAGCTATTACCCATGTAACATTTTCCACCCTAAACTATGAGAATGAACATTTATCTCCTAAACTATTACCCTTTTAATGTTTTACACCCCATCCTATGATAATAGGTTAGGGAAGTAAATGTGTATTCTCATAATTTAAGAGTAAGTATAAAATGAGGTATAGTTTAGGAGGGTAATTGTAAATACCTCATCTTGTATCCCTTTCGACTCGAGCCCCTATTCCCCAATGACGACATCACTTGGAGGCCCTCGGTTGATTTAGAGCCCAATCTTATGAATCTTTAGTTTGAGAGATGTTAAGATAAACCTATAGAAAACCCTAAGCATGTGCGCTCATGTTCCATTCATGCAGACGCATACTGAAAGTATGCACATGCATACTCGTGTATGCGTGCGTTAAGGTTTCATAATCTTGTAAGAAAAGTTTTTTGGACATAAATTTGTGTAAAGTAAATCCCATATTGGCTGGAAGCTGCCTTACACCCCTCTATGATCACTACAAAAAGGCCCCAAAGGATTTTTTACCAAGACATGCTGAATTTACTAAAAAATAGTGAATTAAAGAGGGAGTTTATTCAAAAACATCCTCAACTTAAATTTTTACTTGGTTGGGACCTATTTGGTCTTGACTTTTGAGTTTTTGAGTTTACTAACCTTTTGGTTTTGTATTGATTAGATTAACTAAGGGGAATTGTCAAATCAAAAGCTCAAAAGAGTTCTAGTGTTTGAGGTAAATGTCTAACTTTGTCTCATTCATTCTTGTTAATTTGTTTGTTTCTATTTTTGTTTTATTGCTTTAATATCTTCTTTGCTAGTTGGTTGTTTAGTTTTCATGATAGGTTGTTGGAATTACTGTCTTGTTTGCTATTTATGGGTTTATGTTTCTGGGCATGTATGCGTGTGCATGCTTCATGCATGTATATGCATACTCGTAACATGCATACGCATACACTTGGGATGTGCATGCATACCCTGTGTATGCGCAATCATGTTCGTGCCTAGAAACTCAGATTTAGGGTTCTTGTTATTTTCTTTGTTTTCTTTGCTTTTGTCACATGTTTAGGATCTGTTTTTTCTAGTTATTGCATGTTTAGGTATTAGGTTAGCAGAATAACATCTTTTACTTGCTTTTTGTTTAGATTGTATGATTAGGGTTTATGTTTGGATAATAACATGAACATGCATTGATGTGTTGACGTTGTGATGTAGAGAGGTAAGTAAGATAAGTATTGCATAAATCATTTGAACATGTATTTTTTTGTTTAATTTTGAGATGATTGAATGCCATGATGAATATGATAGATGAATGCCATGATGATTGAATACACATATGATAGTTGAGTTACTTACTGCCTTATGGATGTTTTATGATATGATGCTTGCTGCCTTTGGATAATGCATGCTGATTAGATGAATGGTAGGATCTTATGCCACGTGTGGAATTGGGATAATGTGCCATGTTGTGTTAAATGCATGATAGACTATGTGTGAGTATAAGATGAACATGTTAGAGGACCTTGTGATGAGATTAGGATTTGAAATATAATGAGTGGAGGCTGACCTATGGGTTAGGTGAGGTTGGGTGCCTAACATTTTCCTATTCTTATACCTAAATTCCAGACATGTGCTATGATAAAGATCAATCCTTTCACAATGGCGTTATATAAATGGTTCCTAGAGCTAATCTAGGTGGCAACCCCATTTACTCCTCTGCTTGATCCATTCCAAGCCGAGGCGTACTTCCCACGAGTAAACCATTCATCGTGGATGCTTATGCGCACAGTGGTGACTTCGCTAGGGATAGAGAAGTTTGACTCCAATGTGTTCCATTTCCTAAACCTAACAAATGATTTTTCTAATATTGTTTTGCACACACTTTCACTTGGTTCTTTTTCCTTTTGCCATGGTTGGAGATGAGAGGGAAAGTTGAAGCTCTATTTAGGGCCAAAACTTTCTGAAGTTCATCCCATCAACTCACAATCCATGCCATTGCCTATGATGAGCTTTGAGTAGATTAAAAGTTTGTCCACCAATCGATATGGGGTCCATTTAGGCTCAATGTTGGAATAATGACCCATTTAATTGTGAGTGACCTACTGATCTATCTCTTTAGCTTTAAAGAGCTTACCCACCTATAGAGAGATCCTAGATCCTATTAAAAAAGGGTTCCTTTTATATCTCTTGTTTGTTCAACTATATATCTTGTGATCACCTATAATTTTAAAAGAAAAATAAAAGATTAAAATTGGAATGATGACTTAAAAGTTATGGCATGCCCTAAGATTTTGGGATGGAAAGAAAAGAAGTATCTCACATGTAAGAGGTCGAGGTGTACTTCCAATGAGAAACCACTCTACTTGGTCCAATCCAGACCGATGTGTACTTCCTACAAGGAAACCACTCATTGTAGAAGCTTGCACCCACAATAATGCGTGCATTCTCATAGTGTAGAGGGGTAAATGTAAAAGAGAGTATAGTTTAGGGGGGTAAGTGTAAAAGAAGATATAGTTTAGAGGGTAAAGTGTAATTTTTCCTCCTCTTTTTAGAAGACACAGTTAGAAAAATACTCATACCATACCATAATATGTGTGAACTTTGATATATGAAAAAGTGGACATTTCCTATGATTTACTTTTATAGTTTATATTTTTATTGCAAGTCTTTAAATGGTTTATAGGAAATATTTTTTAAATTTTTTCGTAAATGATAAAATAAAATTTGATATCCAATGTACAATACATAACTAAAACTAACCCGCTCAATCCATTGAGTTAAAATTGCCCAAATTTTCAATTGTCTTGCCATTTTTGTAGTTTGGTAGGTTGGTCTTATCCAACCCGCGTAATGGTGGATTGGTTAAAAATTTGCCCCTCAACCCAATCAATCTTAGATAAAATATGTAAGGTTCATTTGTTACCGTTATTTAAACAACATTATACATATTTTTGAGCATTTTTACTCTACACGTATTTTTTTTTAAATACAAACAACCTTACAAGAGTAACATTATCAAACGGGTTGGGGTAGTTACCAAACTCCAAAAGTACGTGAGGGATATCATATCAATCAATGCTTGATTCTCTTATCGAAGTAGAGGAGTTGGGAAGAGATGGAAGCAAAAGGATGGATCACAGGGGACGAGAGTGCGAAAGAGATGCTGGGTAGGGTCTTAAGTAGAGCGCGTCCCTTCTTGCTTCTTCCTCCACTTCATAGGGTTCCTCTACGCCCTCGTAATGTTCTTGAGATCGTCGGCCCTTCTCCTTCTGCCAAAACCCACCTCCTCATTCAGGCTGCACTCACTTGCGTTCTTCCTATAGACTGGAATGGCGTCCACTATGGAGGCTTCGACGGCTTTGTTATCTTCATCGACTTGGATTGCCGATTTGACATTTTCCGCTTTTCACACTTGCTCAAGCTTCGATTAGCGTCTGGTAAACAATCTCTCTTTATTTTTTTTTTAATTTTTATATAGTAGGAGAATTTCATTTAGATTAATTGTAAGTCGCGCAGAGCATACCATATAACAATCACACTGTAAATCAAATTCTTACCGCCTAACTGACCTCACCCGCTAGAACCAAGTAAATTTAGGAGAAATTATACGGTCCTCACGACGGACCACATCACTTGTCAATCATTCTACTGAAAGACTCCTATTTGTTTAAAATTATCGAGTCAGTAATCAGTTTTTATTTAAAAAATTTTCTAACTCAGTAATTTTAAACAGGTTAGAGTTTTTTTAGTGGAATGGTAGATCACGTCACTTATCCACCACGAGAACCTTATAATTTCTTGTAATTCAGGGCTTTTCACCCCCTGACGGCCTAAGTAGTTTATCCTCATGTCCAGAGGCTTGGTTTTAAGTTTTAGTATAATTGTGATTTTTGGTGCAATCAAACACTAGAAAATTATATTATTTCCCCTATAAGAGATGGTTTATGTTGAATCAAGCTGAGGCCTATTGTATGAAACCAAGTGAAACAATTGCTGAATCTGCTCCTTATAGGGGTTAGGGGTTCAGTAATAATTTTGTTTCATCAAATTACAAATTTTATCATTCCATATTGCTGTTTTTTATTTTTTAGAACTTTGGGCAAGTTAGTGTTTAAATTTACCATAGTTTGGTATGATTTTTTCAGGATCAATCAGTGAAATAGATAGGGAGCAAAACAACAATACGAAAGAGAGATCAAGTATTGCTTATGATGAGGAATTATATACTTTGTGCATGAGACGTTTTTTGTATGTCCGTTGTTATGATAGTTTTGAATTTCTTGCCACTCTCAAGGTGAGGAATTCTTTTACTTTTTATTTTTTTAGCAAGTGTTATTGTGTAGTGTATGAATTTTTCCTTGAAATGCTACTATTGCTTTTGAAGGGAAAGAGTGAACCCACACAATGGAAGAGATGTAAAAAAACCAAAACAATTTATCTTCCTTAAAAGCATTCTTTTACAAGAATTCTGGTTTTATTTACGGGTTATACACAAATACCTAATAATTAAAATTAATCATAAAAGCATGTTCTGGTAAGAATTCTTGCTTCAGTTAGGGGCAAATTACATGTAACTGCATAATGATTACCTTGATAACTATCATCAATTGGTATGTTTTGTGAAAGTCACAATGGGCTGCTTAAGATATTAGAATTTATTATGAAGTACTTGTTAGGTGCTGCTAGAATTTAGAGGTAATGTGGAAATATTAGATCATAATCTAAATATTTCTTTCATGGAAACCTGCTCAATTTGACAGATACTTGTTCATTTATCATTTTCTTTCAATAAGATTTCCACGTGGTAGTTCCTTCTTCCTTCAAAATAAAAGAAGTGAAACCCCTTTCCATGGAAAAGGCACTATTCTGAATGGAAATAGTGCACAGAGGAGAAGGATAAGGCATTTTGGTAGGAAGAAAATAATGTGCTCTAGGATTGAAAAGCAAAAAAAACAAAAACAAAATTAGGGAATAAAAGAGAAGACATTGAGCATGGAGAACCAGTGTCTAATGCCTCTAAGAGTAAACTTGAACTGATATATAATTATGCTGAATTCTTGGTTATCGAGGCATAAGGTCAACCTCCTATCCCCTGGTGTATTATGGTTTTCTTTGTATATATACATTTATAAAAAAATTAAGTCTCTTCACATATGATGTAGGATGCAATCTTGAATATTTTTAAAGTCAAAGTGAGATTCACTAATAGATTGTTAGTTAGACTAACTTGTTTGGTTATGAGTCTAGCTTATTTTATTCTTGTGTAGGCTTATTTTAAGTTTCTTTCATCATCAGGAATTCTTTTATTTTATAGGGTAAACTTCATATTTGGTCCCTAACCTTAACACCATATTTCAATTTAGTCCCTAACTTTTCAATTGTGTCAATTTGGTTTCTAATCTTTCATTGTCGTGTCAATTTAATCCCTGCTGTTATATCTTAGATGAAAATTACTGACATGAAAAATGGCAAAAATAAAATCTAAGTTTATTGTCACATCAACAGAAGCTAATTTTTTGTTTTGGCCATTAGACACATCATCAATTTTCAGTCAAGAGATAATTGCATGGACTAAATTGACATGGTACTGAAAGATTAGGGACCAAATTAACATAATTGAAATATTAGGAATCAAATTGAAATATAGTGTATAGGATAGGGACCAAATACGTAATTTACCCTATTTTATAATTTCAACTTTTAGCTCTCCATAGTATGTTAATCTCTTGTGGTCTTGCAACAATTAGAGAAAACTTTGATTAATAAAATTTCAGCATATTTTACTGGAGATTCCATTAAATTTGTTAAGGTTAGACTCCTAAAAGGTTGTTGAGACTCAAATATTTCCTAATTCTACTTTCTCCTTTTTATTGACATTTGAGCCTGAACCAGATCTCAATTAGACCCCTTTCAAGCCCTATATAAATTTGAAAATCATATTTTATATAAACCCCAACATAGGTCCCAACCAATGAACACCAAAAATCCGTTAAAAAAAAAAAAAAACTCAAAGTTACTATTCTTGGTGCTGATCACAGGTGATATTCATAGCCTTTGGACAACATCTATTTTTCTTTGTTTTGTTGTGTTATTTCAACTACAAATCCTTTATAGTCCCAAAATTATACCTTGGTTATCACACAATCCTGTTATCTAGAGTGTTTAGGCCCACATATATTATCACAGGGATGATGGCACAATCATAGCATGATTAGAGAAAGAATATCCTCTTTGGAAGCCTAAGGCTAAGGAAAAGCCCAAGAATAAGTGTCCAAGATCCCTATTGGTTATAACACAATTTATAATTATCACATTGAAAAGTTTCACAAGGGTTCTTTCTTTAGGTTTTTTTCTTGGGGGTGGCCCTGGGGGGGGGGGGGGGTGTGGTGGGGCAGGAGAAGGGCAGGTTTGCAAGGATTATTCTTGAGAAAAGAATCATCCCTCATGCTAACAATGGCAGATATTACCTCAAATGTCCATGCCAAAAACAAAAGCAAACGTTTTACTATGATAATCCAACTACCTCGATCACATTTTTGTGTTTAAGAATCATTTATTCAAGCAGTTCTACATCCCCAAATACCTTATTGAAGAAGGTGCATTAATTTTGGCCATACTTTGTTATTGTTTCCTTGATAAGCTTATTTCAATCGTGGAAGGTTATAATTTGATTCTTTTACCTTCTGGATTAAAGACATTGCACCATCGGATTCAGAAGGAAAAAGCATATGGCACTTGTGTTCATATGCTCCTGATTGACAGGTTTGTCGTGTAATATGGAATATTATATATCTGTATTGTTTTCTAGGAGTTTGTTGTTGGCTTTACCAATCCCCCCCCACCCCCCCCTTCTTACCCCACTCCGGACGGAAGCTTGAATGGGTTGTGATACCAATTTTGATGTAGGATCATTAGATATTCAGCACTAAAGTAGAATTATTGATGAGGTTTGTTTTGAAGGGTTATTAAATGAGGTTGATGTTTGAGGGTTTAGGTAATGAAACAATAGGATTTTGAATGCGTTGATGGCTGTTTGGTATTAAAACAAGGAATAGTGCATGAAATAAAGAAAGATAAAACACCAGTCAATCACATGATTCACATCTATGTTCTCCTAACTCTTAAGCAATCACATTTGGCAATCATACCTCAAAGCTTAAAATAAGCTGTTGGAATTTTTTTTTTTTTAAATCAATCTCTCTATCAATGTTACTAATTACAATAAAACCTTTATTTAGACTATTGCTAGATATTTTCCTAGAAGAACTAGGACTCCTAAATAACCTGTTCCTAAAAAGACTAGGATTAATAATAAAATAGAAAAAGTAATTAATAACTTCTAAACCAAATAGAAAAAGGACTTAAAACAATAAGACTCATGGCCATGGGCCTTGGGAACAGACCATTACAAAATCCCTTTTAAAGTTTTCTGCTTGGGGAAGGGGGACCCTGGGGTGTGTGTTTACTAGCCTCTGTTTATTTATTCCTCTGCAAATGGGCTCATGATCCACAATGGTAACCTAAGCAGAGATGCTCTATCTAAAATGTTGAAAATTGACTTATGTAATTTTTGTAATTGATTGTATACCCATGTACTCCCTGTGTACTTGGGTGTCTCTTTCTTTGATATCAATAAATCTTTATTACTTATCAAAAAAAATGTTGAAAATTGACTTCACAGTTTCAACAGGACCCATGGCCATGGGCCTTTGGAACAGACCATTACAAAATCCTTTTTAAAGTTTTGTTTGGGGAAGGGAGAAAGGGGGACCCCGGGGGGTGTTTTTACTAGCCTCTGTTTGATTCTTTATTCCTCTGCAAATGGGCTCATGATCCACAATGGTCCTAAGCAGAGATGCTCTTTCTAAAATGTTGAAAATTGACTTATGTAATTTTTGTAATTGATTGTATACCCCTGCACCCCCTGTGTACTTGGGTGTCTCTTTCTTTGATATCAATAAATCTTTATTTCTTATAAAAAAAAAGTTGAAAATTGACTTCACAGTTATATATTGGATAGCATTGGTTGCCTCTGTAATAAGTACCACTTTTCTATAGGAAAATTAGTCGATTCAAAGACATGTTCACTGAATGCTTTCACAGTAAATTGTTTTTAGCAGGAAGCTACTTTTCATGAAACTGATGGAGCCTTATTCACTGCACATACAGGAGATCTATTCTAGAGTTGGGCCTTATTCACTGCACTTAGAGTTGGGCCTAGTGGGTTACATAATAGAAATTTTCTTAAATGCTGATAAATAATTGTTTACTGGTTTAGATGCCTGACTTCAGATATTAGGTTGCTAAGATTCCTTTTTGGCATTAGATATGAAAATTGCAACAAACAATTTCTATTTCCATGCTTCAAATATATTAATAAATAGAATTTGAATATTAAAGTTAAACAATTATTATGTGATGTTTCTTCCATTTGGCATGATATGCATTGTAAA
Organism: Quercus wislizeni; assembly: GCA_023055345.1. Classification (NCBI taxonomy): domain Eukaryota; kingdom Viridiplantae; phylum Streptophyta; class Magnoliopsida; order Fagales; family Fagaceae; genus Quercus; species Quercus wislizeni. Next base: position 24,417,327 of record JALGQJ010000007.1, on the reverse strand, counting down.
TTTTTTGCTGGTTTTGGCATGAGTGAAGTAACTTAATTGTTAATATCTGAATGTGGATCCCTTTCTTACCAGCATTGGGGCTTTCCATTGGATAGATCGTGCCTCAACATGTTTGCCACTAAGGGGTAATAACAACAGGTATCAGATACAACTGTGTGGCTTAGAATTGTGTACATAGCATACTTATCTTTTAGTCATTGTTTTACAAAAGTTGGCGTGGTTAATCCATTTTTCTTTTCCTTTATATAGAAAAAATGTTTGTCACTTGCTGATTTGCCAACAGCCATGTTTCTTCCCTGGTTTGGTTTTTTGTTTCTCATGCTAAGTATGTAAAACTTAGTAGAATTCCAGTGAGGCCTCACATCAAATTTGTCCTTTTGGATAACTTGATCTTTAAGCTCGCTTTCCTGGTAGCTTTTTGCTGCCTGTGTCAGTATGATGTCGGGAAAGTTATTTGATATACCCAGTTATTGTTTACAATTCAAGGTTCCAAATTTGGTCTCCAATTCGAGGAAGCCCCAGTGCCTGCCTAAGGATTTTTATCTGCAAGCAATAGGTGATGCTGAGACCTGTTCCTAACTAGCTAAGGGCCCTTTGCTGTTGTCTCTCTGCGTTTGAAATGGGATTTGATTCAGTGACTAGCACAAAAATACATAGATGGAAACATTGATTTATAGCCAATTGCCTTCTTCTTAACTGGTGAAAGTTAATCTTGGGTGCAGAGAAGTTTGGAAGATGGGAGAAAGACATTGCAAAAAAGAATAATCTGCTTGTATGATAAGAAGTTTTTTAGTACTAAAATTTTTAGAACTCAAATTAAATATTTAATGAATTGAGATACTGAACTAAAAACTGATGCAAAAGCCTTCTAGAAAAGCTAGATATATATATATATATATATATTTGATAAGTAATAAAGATTTATTGATATAGAAAAAGAGACACCCAGGTATATAGGGAGTAGGAGTATGCATACCTTTCTTGAGTCTACATACTATTTTTCTTCTTCCCCTAGTCTTGACGGTTCTCTTCCCTGTCTTCTTTGCTTACCTCCCATGTCTCCTCCTGATACTCGTAATCAAAAACCACTCCAGGTTTATTGTCTCAGCACCCACATATAAAAATAATACTTGTGTGTTAGGGAAATTAATTTTGAATGCCCAAAACACACTTCCCGAGACAACAAATGTAATCGCCGTTGTTAGGGTATTGCATTGAGTTGCTGCTGGCTTTGAGAAGTTGAGGAGGCAGGGTGGTGAGGGGGTGGGTCTGCACTTTGGCATGAGTTCAAGAGAAATGTGGAATGGCCAAGGTTTGGAATTACTAATTTTTAGTTTTGTTGTGGATTGGAACTCAATGCCAATTCCCTGCTCAACCTAAAGATCCTAACAATGTATTTGGCTTTGGGCCCTCTAACTCCAAATCCAGGACCCAATTCAATGCCAACTCCAAGCATCCAAACAGATCCCAAGTATAAGTGATGCAAAGTTAGGTGTTGATCTTTGCTACAACAAGTTTGTCCATGAGATCGGTATATGAATCTATTTATGCCAGAATAGGTGGTAGAGTTTAAAGAAATTATTTTTCCTTCACTGAATTTGTATGATCTAGTAACATTAAATCATTCAAGCTTTCATGTTCCCCCAGATGTTGTAACTAGTTATCATTCTCACATATATGCATTCAACTTTTGATTATTGTTAGTTACTCTGATAAATGCTGTGAAATTTGATAATTATTGGATTGAATATTTACTTATAAAGTCAGTCAGATTCTTAGATCGTACCTAATCTTAATGTATAACTGTTTGGTATGCAGAAAAAGCCATTCTATTCAGGCCGTGTTAGAAACTGTAGTTCAGGAGATTAGAAAGCTTCTGCTGCTGCATCCCATGCTTGCCATAGCTACAAAGGCAACTCTTTTCGGGAATAGAGCCATGGATGAGGCCAAATGGTGAGTTCCTAATAGGAAAAAAGTTCTGATTATGTCAGTATCGATACTCTTTTCTTAGTGTGAGAAGGTCTTAATTTTTTGTCCACATAGGTCATATACTATGACCCTGTTTGTTAATAAATTGTTTTTGTGGTCAATATAAAAGAACCCTGACACCAAGTTCATTAGATTGAAAAGATTTGGTACTATTGATTGCAGACAACATTTTTCTTGTCTCAATTGTACTTTATTGGACAGATCTGTTTGGTCAACATCATGTGTGTTCAATGCATATCCTATACCCCACTTATGTCATATCGAGTTAGAGCCTTAGAGGTGGTCACTTACCTGCATAAGATTGTCTTTGACATCAATACCTGTATCCATCATGCAAAGCACAAGTCATTTCTTACTTGTGTTCACTCCCTTGATTGCCATCATCAAAAGGGTCCTTAACATGCCCCAAGAGAAGTGCTCCACCATGAATGTTGATTCAGGACTGCCATTGATGACATTAGTGATAATAGATTCACTAGTTATTGAGGGATTGTAACTGATATACCTAGTTATTGAAGTAGACTGCCATTTTGTGAGAGATAAGATTCTAAATGGAGCAATTGCTACACCGTTTGTGAAGTCTGAAGGCCAACTTGTTGATATCATCACAAAAGCATTATATAGGAGTCGATTAGAATCAATAAGGAGTTTTAGCAAGTTATAGAAGGATAATATAGAGATAATATATATATATATATATATGTATGTATGTATTATATAAGTAATTTTTTTGGATAGGTAATAAAAGTTTTATTGATAAGAAAAATACAATGTGTTTACGATAGTAAACCCACTGCACTTGAAACAAATACAAACAAATCAAAGGGAACTAACAGAAATAAGGAAATCAGACATGGAAATAGAATGTGTAAAACACCAAATACGAGATCACTCAAACAACGTCCCAGCTAGCAAAGAATTCAATAGATCTCCAGGTCTCTCAATGTCTTCAAATGTTTGGGAATTGCATTCCTTCTAGATCAACCACATAAGACACAGCGATACCATATTCCAAACATTTGAAGAAAGTGCCCCCAATCATTTCTTCCATGCAAAAAGGAGAGACAACCAAATTCGGCATCACCCACTGGCCCCCAAACATAAGAAAGACTTCACTTCATAGAGCATGAACAAGCTTACAATGGAGCAGAAAATGATCTACAATTTCTTCATCACAACGACATAGGCAACACCAATTAACAAAGGGCAAGTTCCTCTTGACAAGGTTATCTATTGTAAGAATCCCACCCCTAGCAGTTGTCCATAAAAACACCATTTTAGGTACCTTAACACACCAAATGCTCTTCCAAGGGAAAGAAGCAGAAATGGCATCCAATAATGAATTATAAAATGAGCGCACATCAAAAACACCACTTCGAGTCAACTGCCAAATCAAGATATCATCACCCTCCCCCCTTGGTATTTTGGAGTAAATATGCACGAAAAAAGTATAAACTTTCTCCAATTCCTAATCGTGAAAGGCATGATGGAATATTAATTTCTAGCTTCTACATCTGGTGTAGTAAAAACCAAATCAGAATTTCAAGCTTCTTGAGCCATATCATAGGCAAACAAATCCAAATACAAATCTTTCAAAGAAATAAGACTACTCCAAGGGTTGTACCAGAACCGAATACAAATATCCTCTCCTGCTGCATGCACCACATGACCAAAGAAACTCTATGCACCTTTCCTAATTTTCTTCCACATCCCACAACCATGTGTCTCTCTGACAACTTTAGTGCACCAATCTCCTCTAGCCTTCCCATATTTGGTGGCTATAACCTGAAGCAATAAATGGGTGACTTCATTCCCACCTGCTTCACTAGCCAAACAACCTTTTCCCAAGCAACAAGCAGATATTCAAAGACTTTAGCATATCTCTCCCAAAGGAAATTTCTCTGAATCCTTTCTAATTTGTCCGCCACATGTTGAGGAATAGTAAACAAAGATAGACAATAAATGGGAAGGCTTGATAGAGTACTGTTCAACAAAGTAAGCCTATCTCCTTTTGACTAATATAAATGCTTCCAACCAGTGAGCTTTTTCTCCATCCTCTCTAAAATAGAGTTCCAAATCGAAGAATCCTTATAATGAGCCCAAAGAGGCATAACCAAATAAGTCATGGGCAATGCTAACCTTACAACATAAGATACTAGCTAGAGTAGCCAAATTCCCAACCTCACCATCAGGCACAATCTCACTCTTACCAAAATTTAATTCCAAGCCTGTGATAACTTCAAAGAAAATCAACACCATCCGAGTATATAATAATTTTTCCCTAGATGCATCACAAAAAAGAAAAAAAAGAGTAGTATCATCAGCAAAAAGGAGATAAGGAGGTTTAAGAAATATGCAAACCTCCTTGCGCATTAGGGCTTGCTTGGAAACCACTAAGAAAACCTCCCTCTTCAGTCCTTTTCAATAACCTACTCAACACTTGTGAAGCACGGACGCGGCGCCAGAGGAGCTGCACCCGCGTTCGACGCGGCGACGCGCGAGGGACGCCGCTGCCCACGTGTCAGGCCACGTCCTGCCACGTGTTTTTTTTTTTTTTTTTTTCCACGACTCACAATGACTTGCGCCGACGTGGCTTAGACTCAGTCCGATTCGCTTTGAATTGCGCTAAATTGGGCCGTATCGGCCATATTGGGCGAAACCACCGAAACGGCCGATTCAGGATGAAATTCAAAAAAAAAAAAAAAAAAAAAAAAAGGTGCGAAACACACTGCTTGAACTTAATAACAAACCCTAAAGTGTGTTTTTCCTATACTCTTTCATGCATCTCACTTCATCCAAACCCAAACTTTAGCTCTCTCATACTCCATCCCTCGTCTCTTTGTGCTCTCTGTGGTGTTAGAAGCTGCTGAGGGAAATATCAAATAGTATGAGAAAATTGTGTTTTTCCTTTTAGTTATTTGTTTGGGGCTCAATTCCACAAATAGATTTTGATTTCATTAGACATTTGATAAAGAAAAATAGGAAAAAAATATTCCAGTTCACTTTGGCATGTTGTATAAATATATTAAAAATATTTCAGTTCACTTTGGTATGTTGTATAAAAGAAGAAAAAGTATGCTTAGCAATATATTAAAAATATAAATAAAAATATTTTTAATAATTTTTTAATTGCTGAGTCCCGTCGCACCCGCACCCACTTTTTTCAAAAATTGCCGAGTCCCGCACCCGCACCCGCACCTGCACTTGAGTCCTGAAACGCACCCGTGCTTCATAGCTCAACACCTTCATCACCAATAGGAAAAGGAGTGGAAATAGGGGGTCCCCCTGATGAAGACTGCGAGAACTACCCAAAAACCCAGTTGCATTAACAAGCATTGAAAAATGTACTGTAGAAATACATGCCTTCATCTATCTCCCTCCTTTTTCCCCAAAATCTATCCTCTCCATCAGGTAAAACAAAGCACTCCAATTCACATGATCATAAGTCTTCTTAATATCCAACTTAACAATCACACCTGGAATGCCACTCTTCAATCTACTATCCAAGTATTCACTTACAATGAGAATAGAGACAAGAATCTGTCTTCCCCCAACAAAAGAAATTTGGGAATTGGACATGAGATTATCCAACGCACATCAGAGCCTATGAGCTAACACCCTTGACAGAAGTTTTACAAACTACCCACAAGGCTAATAGGATGACAATCTTTAATATTAACTGCATTGATCTTCTTGGGGATCAAGCACAAAAAAGTGGTATTGAGAGATTTCTCAAAGACACATTGTCTGTGAATGTCCGCAAAGAAAGCCATAACATCCCTCTTAAGCGCACACCAACACTTTTGAAAGAAAGCCATGGTAAAACCATCAGGACCAGGAGCCTTATCAACCTTAACCTCACAAATTACCTCAACAATCTCCTCTTTTTTCAAAGTCCCTTTCTAGTGATAACCTCTTAGATTCATCCAGACTAGAAAACTCTAAACCATCGACAATAGGCCTCCAAGATTCAGACTACTGATATAAATTCTTATAAAAACCCACCACTTGATCCCAAATATCCGAATCAGCCTTATACATAATGTCCTCAACCTCCACATCCCTCATTGTATTAGCTCGTCTACGGGAGTTAGCAAGCATGTGAAATAACCTAGTATTATTATCCCCATCTTTTTTAAAAACAAAGCCTTTGATTTCTACCTCCAAGAAATCTCCTCCAAGAAAGCTAAATACTTGATATTGGCCTTGGTCTCAGTTTTTCTTGTTCTATCTGTCAGAGACAAAACTTGCGGCCTTTCTCTCGTATCTAGATCCAAGAGCTCAGACAACAAACATTTTTTTCCTAAAAGACGTCCCCAAAAATATGTTTATTCCAATGCTTCAAATCTCCTTAGAGTCTTGAATTTACAAGCTAGAACATAACTAGGAGGGCCCACAAAATGATATCCATTCCACCAACATCAAACTTGTTCCACAAAACCCTCCACTTTGAGCCTCATATTTTCAAATTTAAAGGAGCTCTTCTCCCTCGACATGCCGCCTGCTTTCACAAGAAGAGTACAATGATCGAATACCACAAGAGGGGGGGGGGGGGGGGGGGGAGGCCTCTAGGTCACATCCAAGAAATGATTCTACTAGTCAGCTGAAACCAAAACTCTATCAATTCTAGACATAGAAGGATTGTCATAGTCTCGGAACCATGTATACTCACCCCCACCAAAGGTAGATCAACCAAAAAAATTCCTCAATAAAGTTCAAGAATTTGAACATGGTTGGACTAAAAGAAATACAACCTAAAGTCGTTTTACTGGATATCTGATGATGTTTAAATCACCAAAGACACACCAAGCCGAGCTCCACCTCATTCTCACACTACCAAGTTCTACCCACAAAGCATCCCTAAGACCATCAATAGTCGAACCATACACCCTATACAAATCCAAACAAACCTGTTTGCCACTCTAGCAACAGAAAATCTACCTACCACACAGTCAATTTTCTCATACACCCTTCTGTCCCAAGTCAGGAGAACACCCCCTGCTGTGTGAATGGCATCCAAAACTACCCCAATCTACAAAAGGACTGCTCCAGAGACTTTTCAAAACAGAGGAGTTGGTACAGTCCAATTTGGTTTCTTGAAAACACAACTTCACACTTCCACTCCTTGAGTAAATTCTTCATAGTATCCCTTTTATGAGGATTGTTTAATCCTCTCACATTCCAAGATAAGAGTTTCAAGTTCATGGACAATGATCTGAGCCCATCCCAATGGAATTCACACTTCCTCTAGTACTTCTACCAGAGTGACCATCATAATTAACAGAAGAAACTAAGTTCCTTAATTCCCTCATACCTTTTTTAAGTGAAGAAGCAGTTTGACGGAGACTACCTACAGCTCTCAAGTTGTTGAAAGAAAGTAATACATTGCCTCTCATTGGAATCCAGAGTAAAACCCACGAATTTACCAAAGCCTATAACCATCCTTTTTAGCCAAACCGAAGGCTCCAAATCATCTCCCACAAAAGTGTCATTTGGTACAGTACACCCTCCTCTGTCACTAAATCTAGACCCCATAATGATCCCATTGAGCTAGAGGTACACAATCCAAAGAATTCTGATCATTCTCAGCCTTACCTGACCCCATGGAATTGTCCCAATTCAACAATAGAATGTCATCTTCCTTTGAATTAGAAATCAGCTTAAAACTGGAGAGAATCGGTTTGGTCCCAACAACTTGTGGCAGTGAAGCATATCGGAGAGCTCGAAAACCGATAGCATTGTTGGAAATCCCACATTTGGAGAATCAACAGTTTCGGTGATGTCGGAAAGCCCATCAAAATGATCATCGGAGTTGGAAACATGCAAACCCACCTCAGCCCTAGTGATTGGACAACCCACAACTGGACCATCGGTGAATGTAGTAGCAAAATCTATCTGCCCCACCTCGGCATTGCTGCTTAGAGGGCCCACAAGAGAAGAACCACCAGCCACAGCCACATCAAAGCAAGCTTCGGACCTTGAAAACACCCAACCCACCTCATCGGTACTCGGAGACACTGTTGGAGTCTTCTCGGCTGACTCGTGGGAGCCTGACCCTCCGCCCATCTCCCCTGAACTTGGGTGATTCCGTCTCACCAAGTGTTAAAAAACACCGGGTGCCTGTTGGGTTTTGGCCATTGGGTGTGTTGGACTTGTTTGACCGCAGGCCCTAACATAGAAGGTTTAAAGACTTGGCCAGTCTTCACTCCTTTGGGTTGGACAATTTGGCCCAATTAACCATATGATTGCTTTCACCTTCTAAATCAGCAGAAATTTTCAAAGAAAAATGGGTCTGGGTCCATTTAACAGACGTTACATGCATGTGGCGGCCAGATTTGAAATGAGTTGGAATATTTGAGTTTTGAATTAAGTCAAATCCTCCAAATCTCTCATTTTGATTTAAATTGGCAGTAAGATTTGGAAACTGCTTTTCCATTCATTTCCTGATTTCACTTTCCATTAATATTTTTCCAAACTTGATTCCTCAAATTGCCAGTGGATTTTTCAAACCCACCACTGCCAACAACCACCTCCTTCCTAGCCTTGAAGCTAATTTTCCCAAGAAAAAACTATGTAACTTCACTTCAAGAAAAGCCTAGACTCACTTATTAACTCCTTCTAGGACATGCAAACAACCACGTCTTGCCCCATTATGATACTCTGAAATTTCCACAAAAATACCACCCTTATTCGATCTAATGGAAAACTCCAAGATTTTATAATTCTCATGAAAACGTTTGAAAAAATGTTGCTTGCTAAAATCCCAACGGAATAACTCTACCAAGCATGCAATGGTCCAATCCAAACTCGATTTACCAACCTAAATAGAACCATGATGCTTACCCTGCTTTTTAGTGATGGAATATGAATCCATATGAATAGTTATAGGAAGTATACTGGGTTAACAATTAGATACAAAAATTGCATAAATCTAATAAATCAGCAATAGAAAATAAAGATAGGCTCCTCATGGTTGTTAGCCAATCCAATAAAGTTCTAAAAAAGAACAACTTGAGATCAAGCATAGAACTTTCGGTGTCTTCAAAACTCCTGCTATTCCGTTCCCCCTAAATGCATCACATCAAGCAATGAGAGATAACCATCCAAATATGAGCATTCCGATGACAACCAAACCTACCTTGCTAGCTAAAAGCTCAACAACAGATTTTGGCATCACCTAATAAACTCCAAACAAACCCAAAATTGTGGACCATAAGTTTGACGCATTAGAGCAATGCAGCAAAAGATGATCAACAGATTCACAATTGCATTTGTACATTAACACCAATCTGCAATCCTTATCTTTCTCTTCCTTAAATTTTCAATTGTAAAATTTTTACCCAAAGTTGCAGTCCATGCAAAGAAGGCTACTCTTAGAGGAGCTTTTGTTCTCCATATGATTTTCCTAGGGAAAGAATGATCACTAGTGATTGCAATGGCACCCAGAAGTTGGTAATAAGTACCAATCTTGAAGCCCTTTTTCTTGTTTGGTTTCCTGTACATCTTATCATCTCCAACCCCCTAATTACCATACCATAGATTGTATCCATGAAGGTCATCAAGGACTCCAATTCCTAGTCTTGAATAGCCCGTACAAAGTGTAGATTCCAGTGAAGAACTTCATTGGTGAATTGCATTGAATCCTCCACACTTGCTTCCTTATTATGACAAATCCTAAATAACTCGGGGCCACAACCATTTCCCTAACAAGGTTTCATTAAAAAGTCTTAATCTTCTAATACCCAAACCACTAGAAGAAAGAGGAGTACAATCATCTGTCCATTTAACTAGATGAGATTTGGTATCTTCCCCCATACCACCCCATAAAAATTTTTGCTGTACTTTTTCAATACAGTTTGCCACATCTGCAGGGATAGGAAATAAAGAAAGGAAGTAGGTAGGCAAGCTCAATAGAGTACTCTTAAGTAAAGTGACTCTACCTCCCTTGGATAAATATAAATTTTTCCACCCTGCAACTCCTTTCCACCTTCTCTAAAATTGGATTCCATATTGTCCTATCTTTGAAGTTAGCACCCAAAGGAAGACCCAAGTATTTCGTAGGAACCATGTTTACATCCTAGCACATCCACCAATAGCAGAATATTCTGATGGAGAAAAAATGGTGAAAAGGAAAGATGTTTTAAAAAGCTAAGTTGCTTAGAGAAAAGAAAGAATGAACTAACTCTTCAAGAGACACACTCTTGGAATAATACCTCATAGGTAGATTTATTGGATTCAAATTCAGCTAGTTACAATGAGGGCGGCCTCACTTATTTATAGATGCATAGGCAAGCCGATGATTAGCTAGAAAGTTAGTTACAAGAACCTACCATGTGGCTGCGATGTGATTGGCCAAAGCCTAACAAACCTCTCTAACTAACTAATAGGCTATTGCACTTATTACTAATAATCTATCAACTAACTAACTTTCTGTTACAAGTGAAAGGATCTACTTATCATACAACATAAGCACTAGTAAACGACTAGCTTTAAAAATGAACTGCATCATATTTACTCCCACAGGAACCAACTCTGCTTTACCCAGATTTATTTTTAAACCTGAACTTGATACAAACCAGATGAGCACCATACAGGGTAGAAGTAGCTGATACATAACGCACCAATCAACAAAAGTGAAACCTTTTTTCCTTAAATTGTCACTGGTGAGTATCTTACCCCAAGTTGCGGTTCAAACAAAAAAAGAAACTCGTTGAGGAGCCTTAACACCCTAAGTATCTTTCCAAGGAAAGAAGACAGAGGAGGGGCCTTGCAGCCTATTATAATACGAGTGAATATCAAAGTCCCCATTCTTCTTTAACTTCTATCTCTTGCGGTCTCCATTTTCAGTTGAAGGGGTATTAGACTCCAAAATATGAAAGAAATCCACCACTGTATCCAACTCTCAATCATTCAGATGTCGAGTGAACCATACATCCCAATTCCTCTCCCCTACCCCTTGCCTTGCCAGAGAAAATCTACAGAGGAAAGTCACTCGAACAAGTTGATTCCCACACCAATAGTCATGCTAGAATCTCACTCTATTCCTCACCCCAATCTCAAACTGAGTATTTTGGCTGAAAGCCTCCCAACCCATTCGAATACCTCTCCACAAACGGCAACCATGTACAACCCTGCCCAACTTAGAAGTTCATTCCCCTCACACTTCCCCAAACTTCTAGCTACCACCCTTCTCCAATGTCATGTCTCCTCAACCCCAAAACACCATGGTATTTTTCCAACAAGGCTTTATTGAAGATAGTTAGTTTCCTTATCCCTAAACCACCGTTGGCCATAGTAGCACACACTTTATCCCATTTTACCAAAATGTAACTTAGATTCACCCCCATACCTCCCCAAAGAAAGTCCCATTACATAATCTCGATCGTGTTAGCCACATTAGTAAGAATGGTGAAAAGTGATAAATAATAGGTAGGAAGACTTGATAATGTACTCTTAAACAACGTCAATCTACCACCTTTTGACAAATACAACTTTTTCCATCCCGCCAATCTTCTCTTAAATTTCTCCAAGATAGGATTCCAAATAGAAGGGGACTTATGAGAAGCCCCCAGAGGCATGCCAAGGTAAGACATAAGCAAAGTCCCAACCCTACATCCCAAAAATCTCTGCCAAAGCATGCACATTATCAACCGCCCAATTGGAACCATTTCACTCTTACGTACAGTAACCTTCAAGCCTATCGCAACTTGAAAACAGAGTAACAACATTTGTATATGAAGGACTACTCCACGTCTGCATCACAGAAAAGAATTGTATCATATGCAAACAAGAGATGTGAAAAACATACCCGATCACCCCTACCATGAGCCTTGAACCCTCTTATTAATCTCGCCCCCTCCACTCTCTTCAACATCCTACTAAATACCTCTATCATAATTAAAAACATGGGAGATAATGGAGCCCCTTGAACTTCCAAAGAAATCATTTGGAGACTCATTTACCAAAACAGAAAACTGAACAGTGGAAATACAAGTGCGAATCCACTTACACCATCTCTCCCCAAAGCATAATATAGATAACAAATGTTTTGAGGGCTGGTATCTAAGAATTTCCAGCTCCTCCTTTTCTATACAATGTCATCATCTTTTATTCTTTTTCTTTAACATGTTTCAAGTCTCTATTCTAGTCTAGGTTCTTGATTTATTGTATAATATGCTAGCAGGAATTTAAGAAAACCAGATACTTCAAACTCACAAAGCGGGGGCATTACTGCTCTGCAACTTCCATACCGTGAGTATATGCCTTCTGTCTGGCAGGTAATGTTTCATGGTTAGTTACATGTTGATAGACTCAATAGTATATTTCACCAGTATATGGCCAGTTAATAATCAATTGTATGGCACATGTTATTGCGTGTTTTACTGATTGCGGCATGCTACAACTGAATCTTGTATTTCAAGATGAATATTGTCAACTTGGGCTTTGTTCTTTAGTTATATAAGAGGAAGATTTCTACAAATTAATGTGGATACCTTGGATGTATTTTTGGCATTTTTGCTCATGTCATATATCTTGTGAAGAAATTTTGGACTCTAAGAATACAAATTGAAACTTGTTTACAAAAAAGGTTTTACTAATGAAACTTTCTTGGTTAAAAGTCTTTGCTGATAATATACTGAGGTGTGCGGTGAGACATCGAATGTAAATTATGAGTTTAGACAGTGATCTTTCACCAGAAAATTTTCCTGAAATTATTATGGGGTCCATTCAGTGTTTAGAGTCTTACAGATTGATTGCTTGTATGTTAAAAATCTTTGCAGACCTTTGTTACACACAGGATACTTCTACGACCATCAGGTTCTGAATACTAGCCAACTACTTTCTGTCTTGTAGTCATAACAATACTAGCCAATTAATTTTTTTGTCCTTAAATATGGACGTATGCTGTTTTCTTTGCTTCCAGATGATCATCTTGCTGTAAGTGATGATCAAAATCACTCGGTCTATTTTTCAGAATGGCTGCTGCCATCACTGAGTTTCCTTGACAAATTTATAGTGAAAGAGGTGAGCAGATGCCTATGCAACTCATTGATTGAGGATGTTATTAAAGGAATTGAGATTTAGCTTTTTCTATTGGACGTTTCTGGTATTTTGTTTTGGAACCTGCAGGCAGGTGTCTTCTTTGTTGCATGAAGTATGTGAAGGCTAGTGGTGCATTTTTGCTTCTTATTTATTGATCGCTCCTAGGATGCCAGGTCAAACCCCCCTTCCCTTCCTCCCCCCCCCCCCCCCCCCCCCCCGCGGAAATGAAAAACCCCCCTTCCCTTCCCCCCCCCCCCCCGGGAAATGAAAATCCATATTTTACATGCTTTTTTTATTATTTAATTAATGGCTTTATCGATACAGGTTTTTTGCGCGTGTAAAATTATGTTATAATTGGTTCTTTTGGAGGCATCAGGTCCAAATCTTACCAAGAAAGAACAATTATAAAATCTCATTGGCTCTGCAACTGGGAGTTTATTGTTTTATTTATTTATTTATTTTATCGGCAAGAAAAACAAATGAAAAAAAAAAAGGGATTTGTTTTAAGATATAGAGGGAAAATTTCTCTACTGTCATATTAATTATATGCCTCTAAACTTCAATTAAAGGTATGAAATTTCAAGATATCGGTATATCCCAAGGATACAAAGGCCTCCATTCATCCAAAATTCATCGAGTATGAGACTGGAAATCGAATTATTGCCATTCCAGGCCTACTTCAATTCAAATTATTTATATAACACTGGATTAATTTAAAAGTATTGGTGTTGTAAGTCTTAACTAACTTTATGTTCCACTGGATGTAACATAAATTCTCTAGCGTTTGAGGTAGATGATTTGTTATTTATTTATTCTTTTCCTCTTTAAAAATGTGGATTAGTTAATAGGTTTATGAAGAACTTGAAATAGTCTATAATTGTGGCATTCCTGGCCTTAGAAGTAGTGGTTTTTTAGCTTGATGATGGGTTATGTTGGTAACTGTTTTATAATCGATTCTTAAACTTGTAATCACCAGCCTAATTATACCAAAGGTGACAAATAAAACTATATCCAATTGACTAGGGTTGTTCAGATCAACTCAACACCCGACCAACACAATGCCACTTGAACCGAAATAGACTTGATCCTAGTAGTTGGTGGTTGACAATAGGTCTTTGGCATCAGAACTCAAGCGGTGCAGGTTGAGTGGCAGTTTTGGGTTTTGAAACTCGACAAAAACCAAAATGATTGAATCCAAACTTGCAAAACTACCATCCCCTTGACCTAGTCCTCCCTCTCTTTCTCTCTCAATCTCAAATTTGTTAAGATCTGGGTGAGATCTTGTCGAGATCCGTCAAATGCTCTTAGGCCATTAATTGAACCATAAGGTCCTTAAGCCCTCAATTTTTACTAAAATATCTATGACACCTCCTTAAATATTAATTTTCACAACTACAGCCTAAATTCAAATAATTCTCTAGTTAACTAATTCCTTTCCTATGATTTTTTTATTAAATTTGTAGTAGCTAATGTTATAAAATAATTTAATCTTAGAAACAGATCACAGAATCCATAAATTCAATTTAAATGTTTCAAATACTAAAGGTATGGAGGTGCGGGATCTCACGAGAATACCTTATGTGACAAAGAAGGATGTTTTAAGGATGATATATATACTCTTTGGTATTTTGTGAAGTTTCCACTTTTTACAAGTAAGAATGTTGAGTAATTTAATTTATCTGAAAATTTTAAAATAGAAAATATTTTTGCAATAATTGTACGTTTTGTTTGTTGAAACCTAATAGTTTCATCTTACCTACGTCATTTTTTTAATAAATATATGCTTGTTGGAGTGTGTTGAGATTAAATATATAAATTTTAAGAATTATTCAGATTTAAGAAAACATATAAACTCATTCTTATAGTTCGAACATAGTTTGATACTTGATTTAGGATGAGAGGCCTTAAATCCTGTTAACCTTAAATTAGAAATAAAATCAATTATGCGATAAGTTTCCAATAATACTTAGTAAAAGTCCTATTTATTGGTGGTAATTTCACTTTCCTCTTGTTGATGCCCATTTTTTGACAAATGGCCCAATAGTAGAAGAAGCCCAACAATAGAGAAGGCGAGGAAGGGAAAACGGTAAAGGAATAAGGAAACAAGCTCAGTAGGCTAAAATGACAGGATTGATGGCTAGCAGGTCCACAAGAACAGAAAGAGGTGAAGAAGAATCAAATGAGCCAAAGAAGCCCAAAGAATAAAGTAGTAAGCCCATTGGAATAAAAAGAGATAACGAAGAAGTAAATGGGCCGGGAAAGCTCGGGAAATAAATTAGTAAACTCAATGGGTTGGCTTAAAGGCCAATAAGCCCAAAAAGTAATAAGAGATAAAGATATAGTAATTAGGTCGAGGAAGCTCATAGAATCTAGAAAAAAGCTCATGAGAGTAAAAGAGGTAAAGAAGAAATAAACATGCCAAGGAAATTCGAGGAATGAAGTAGTGAAATGAGTGGGCACGGCAGCAATATTGGCCAATAAAGCCCAAAAGAGGTAAAGATGTGAAAAGTGGGCCAAGGAAGCCCTGAGCAAAAGATGGATGAAGAAGTGGGTTGGTGCAGTAGGAGCATTAGCCTGCAAGCCCATGGGATAACAAGAAATGAAAAAAGAGGTAAAGCTATAGTAGGCACGATGAAGTGATATGGCAAGTTCAATAGCCAAAAGGCCTATAGATATAGAAAAGGAAAACATGGGCTTGGCAGGAAGATGAGGGTTCTTTGCCCAATCAATGCACAATCCAAGCAGGGGTGAAAGGCAGAAAATATGAGCCTAAAAGCTCACACGTCCTTCACGCCACAAAAGATAAATACCAACTAGCACGTACAACAAAATCAACAAACAAGAAGGCAGTAAAAATGGTGTGAAGGCCAAGAAGAAACAAATTTAGATAGAGTGGAGCATGCATAAATGGTCAGGACACCACCTACTGGTATCCAGCCAATACATGGGAGGTGGGCCATTGGTCAAGGCTTTCAAAGGGTGTGGTTTAGCAGTAGGGAGAAAAAAGTGGTCTATTCTTGGGTTCCTGCTCAAGCTTCTTTGGGAGAGATGTCTTGCTGGGATGACTTCTCACCCAAAAGAGGTAAGTATAGGCTGGGACCACTTGATGCATGCCATAAAGGTAGGTAATGAAGAGGCTGAATCCTTATTCGGAAGAGGGAAGTGAAAAACAAAGAAAGGTAAGAAACAAGATAAGCAATTTTGTCTGGGAAAGGAGAGTGGTGCAACCAACACATTCAGAGCAATGGTAGTGGCTGAGTAGTCGGCAGGCTAGTAGGCAGTCCTAGAAGGACACCCATAAGGAGCCAAAAGTAATTGAGGGGTAAAAATGGTAAATCCCACAATGGCAGATGGTATAAAAGGGGGTAGGTAGGAGCAAAAAAAAAAAAAAAAAAAAAAAAAAAAAAGGAAGGAGAGGTAGAAAGAAAGAGGAGAAAGAATAGAGAAAAAGAAAGAACATACAGAAAACTAGAGAGGTATAAGTGGTAGGAATAGATGCATGCATCAATAGACCACATTTTTTCTCTCCCTCTTGACAGATCCACTCTTTGAGGGATTGAGAATTGAAATTCAAACCATTTAGGTCATTTTTCCAAAGTGCGTAACTTCTACGGTAGAAGCCTTCCTTAAGGTCACTCACATTAGAAATTGGTTCCCTTCTTGAACTTGCTTCCATTGAAAAACTAAGCTTACTTTTCTGGTAGAAAAATTTTCTTTTTTATTTATACTTATTGGGTGATTAGTGTACCATTTAGTTGTTAAGTTGTTTGCCGTAGCAATTATTTCCATTTGTTATATTATTCTGTTGTAACTTTATTAGCTACTTTCCTTATTGGCGTTAGTCTTATTCATTCCGTTTAGTATTCTAGTTATTCTATCATATTGTATTCCTGCTATAACATTTGTAATAGTTTTTCCTGCCATGCCCATACCATATGCCTAGTCCGCGGTGCTTATGCCAGAATGCGTCTATATTGGGATGGCCTGACTTGCGCATAAGCTGACCTAAAGTGTAGTCCTATTTAGGCTAGTCCCAGCTCTCTTACCTTAGATCTACGGGCCGTAGTGCTGCAGGAGGGATTGAAGCCCAACAACATAAAAAGGCCCACCACACCTCTTAAAAGTGTATGCCCTTACTAGGTTAATTTCATACCATTATCAACAACTTAAAACAATCTAATAAAATACTTCGATAGGGAACCATCAAAAGACATCAACAAAACCCATAAATTGATTTTAAATCTACTTAAAGGTTAAGAATGGACATCCTCTTTGGAATAATGATTGAGGAAATAACCTTTAGGGTGTGTTTGGTTGGAGGAGTGGAAAAGTGGAAGGATAGAAAATGGTGGGAGGATAGAAAAGATTTTAATTTCTCTCCTTTTTGTTTGGTTGGGAGTGAAAAAGTGGAGGGATGGAAAAAATGAATTTGTATAAATTTACTCATATATCCTTGTTAAAAAATGATGTATAATTAAAATAAAAAAATGACAAGCAATTAAAAAAAAACAATCACCCAAATTTATTAAACAATAAAAATTATGTCCAGGAAAAAAAATCATGTCTAATTAAAAAAAAAAAAAAAACCGTAACACTACGTACAACCCAGAAAATTAAAAAAAAAGGATTTAAAAAAGAAAAAGAAAAAGAGTAGGCATTGTTCTCAGAAAGTGAAAATAATAATAATAATAATAATAATAATAATAATAATAAATAAATAAATAAATAAATAAATAATGCCTTAAAAGGAGCAAACGCCCATGAAAGCAGGCAGAAGAAAAAAAGAAAAAGAAAAAAAGACAATGGGACGAAATTAGTGCAGTGGGCAATTTTGTCATTTAGCCATAAAACTCCTCCCACACTATTTTCTCTCAATTTTGGAGAGACAAGTTTTAGGTGGACCCAGGTGGAAAATGCCTGGGCCCCACCAAAAATTTTCCTCTCCCTCCCTCCTTACCAAACAACACCCTTTCTCATTTTCTTTCCTATTTTCTCTCTAAACTTTTCCATCCTCCCTAAAATCCATCCATCCAAACATAGTGTTAGTTAAAGCTAATCAGCTTTCATATATGGTCTTTAGTTTAGTCCAAACTAGAAATTCATTATTTTATTAGTCACATCATATTGAAGTTTTAGTCTTATTTGGATTAGTTAAGATTTTTTTTTTGTGTGTGTTATTGTATTAAAATTGACCAAAAGTTGATTATTTGTATCGAGAACTTAGGTTTTTGGAAGAAATATTTGGATTGTTTTTAGTAATTTTTCTCTTTTACTTATTTTTATGCACTTGTGTGCATAATTGAATTAGTAGAGACTTTTATGAAAGAAAATACCATGGTTATACTACCCATGGCTGCCTTTTGCAAAAAGTCAACCTTATTAGCTGGTCCCAAATATCGCAATCATAATTGAGTTGAGTTTACTTTTTACTTATACATTTATATTTAATGAATATATTCTTCAAAAAATACATAATGTTTTTGCATGCATAATTGAGTTGTATTTATTTTTTAACTAATATTGTTACAATAATTGCCCAAAAAATATTGCCCTCATAATTGAGTTGAGTTTACATTTTACTGATCCATGTATAACAAATCTATTTCTCAAAAAATATATAATGTTATTGCATGCATTATTGAGTTGGGTTTACTTTTTAACTAATAAAATTGTAGCATGTTGATACTTTTTTGACAAAGAGCCCAACAACAGAAGAAGCCCAACAATAAGAAAGATGAGAAGAAAACGAGGGGCAAAATAGTAAAGAAATAAAGAAACAAGTCCAACGAGCTAAAGTGGTAGGATTGATAGCCAGTAGACCCATGAAAATAACAAGAGGTAAAGAAGAAATAAATGGCCCAAGGATGTCCAAGGAATGAAGTAGTAAGGTTATGAGAATAATGAGAGGTAAAAAAGAAGTAAATGGGCGGGGAAAGCCCAAGGAATAAAGTGGTAAATTCAATGGGCTGACGTGGTAGGAATAATGACCAATAAGCCCATAAGAATAATAAGAGGTAAAGACGTAGTAAAATTGCTGAGGAAGCCCAAGGAATTAAGTAACAAACCCATGGGAGTAAAAAGAGGTAAAGAAAGAGTAAGTGGGTCAAGGAAGCCTAAGGAATAAAGTGATAAATTAAACGGGCTGACATGGCAGGAATGATGGCCAATAAGCCTATAAAATTGATGAGAGGTAAAGATGTGGTAAATGGGCCAAGGAAGCCCTAAGCAGAGAATTAACAGATCAATGAGCTGATATGGTAAGAACATCAGCCAGCAAGCCCACGGGGTAATAAGAGTTAAAGGAAAGATAAAGCTGTAGCAAACACAATGAAGCAGTATGGCAAGATTAATGGCCAAAAGGCCCACGACCATGAAAAAGAGAGACAAGACAAAGGCCCAGCAGGCTATGGGGACAAAGGCCTTCGCTTGGACAATACCCAGCCCAGGAAGAGATAAAAGGAAGAAAACATGAGCCTAAAAGCCCACGCATCCTTCACGTCATAAAGGATAAATACAAGCTAGAACGTATAGCAGAACCAGACAATGCAAGAGCAGTAGAAATGGTGTGAAGGCCAAAAAGGAACAAATGCAGACGGAGTGGAGCATGCACAGTGGACCAGGGTACCATTTACTTGTACCCAGCCAATACATGGGAGGTGGGCCACAGATCAAGGTATTCAAAGGGTGTGGTTTGGCGATGGGGAGAAAGGGAGGTCTATTATGGAGTTTCCGCTTAAACTTCTTCAGGGAAATGTCCTGCTAGGATGTCATTTCACCCAAAAGAGGTAAATGTGGGCTAGGACCGCTTGATGCATGCCATAGAGGTAGGTGATGAGGTAGCTTAATCCTTATCCATAAGGGTAAAACAAGAACAGAGAGAGGTATGAAACAAGACAAGTAATTTTGTCTGGAAATGGAGAGTGGTGCAACCAATACTCTTTGGGCAGAGGTAATGGTTGGACAGCCGCCAAGTTAGTGGGCAGTACTGGAGAGATGCCTACAAGGAGCCAAAAATAGTTGAGGGACAAAAGGGGTAAATCCCACAATGGCAAATAGTATAAAAGGGGGTAGCCATGAACAGCAAAAAAGAAGAAGAACGCAAGAGGTAGAAAAGAAAGAATAGAGGGCAAAGAAAAAACGGAGAGATAAAAGATAAGAAAAAAATATTAAAAGAAAAATAGAAAGGGAAACTAAAGTAGTAGGAAGAGAGGCATGCATCAATAGACCACATTTTCCCTCCCTCTTGACAAACCCATCTTCTGAAGATTGAGAATCGAAGCTCAAACCCCTTAGACCCTTTCTCCAGAGCGTGTAACTTTTACGGTAGAAGCCTCTTCTTGAGGTTACCTGCATTGGAGATTGGTTCCCTTCTTGGGTTCGCTTTTGCTGAAAACCTCAGCCTATAATCCAGCAGACAAGTTGCTTTGTTGATTATGTTTATTGGATGATATTCTTATTGTTTGGCTAGAAGTTACTAAGTTATTTACTCTTTCTATTGTAGTGTTATTTCTACTTGCTGTATTATTCTGCCATAACTCTGTTAATTTCCTTCAAGGTGTTAGTTTTATTTAATATGTTTTATTGTCATAAGTTATCTTGTTGTAGTATGTTCCTGCTGTAACACTTGTAATAGTTAATCCTGTTGTGACCACACCGTACGTTCAACCCACATCACTCATGTCAAGATGCGTCTACATTGGGTAAGCCTGACTTGTGCACAAGTTGGCTTAAAGCGCAATTCCAGTGAGGCCAGTCCTAACTCTCTTATCTCAGACTTATGGGCCATAGCGCAGTAGAAGGGTTTGAGGCCTAACAATGCAAAAAGTCCCCCTACATTTAAATTGGCAACTCCACTAAGAAAATCCCTCGCAAGTTATGCCCTTAAGATCAAAGACAACGCAAAATATGAGTGTCATGCCATCATAGGCAAAGTCAAGGCCAGCCACACCGCACCAGCCCAATCAAGCAAAAGGTGCCAATGGAGCGTGGGCTGGGCCACAACAACAACGAAGAAATCTTGCTAACAATACTAACTTCTTTATTGAGGTGCTGCAGTCAGTACAACATTCCCAGTAGCAACTGATGGAGGAGATTTGGTAGCTAAATACAGGCAAGACGAAAGAAAAAGGGAGTTAACATGACCCCGAGCATGTGGTAGACAAGGAAAAGACTCCTGTGGGTGGTGGTCCACAGAACACGAAACAACGTTTTGTTAAGATGGTTGATGTAGCAGCACTGTTGGAACAAGAAAAGGCTAAGGCAAGGAAGGATTTTATTCAAGAAGACCTTCGTATCCCCTGAGGATACTCTGCAAACTGTATCCCAATAAGTATAAGCAGTGAACCTTCACACAGTATGATGGCTGGAGGGGAAGTGTCGTTGAGCATATAAGCAAATTTATAGGTACCTTTGGTCCCTATGCAACAGACGAGGACCTTTGCCTTAAAGAGTTTTCAAAATCCTTGTGTGACTGGGCGTACACTTGGTACACTAGCTTGAAGCTAGGATCAATCCCAACGTGGGATGATATGGTAGATGTATTTTGCACCGAGTATTCATGGAGAAGAAACAGTGACGCTTGAAACTTTGCAAGGTACCAAGCAAAGAAGCGGTGGACACTTTATGGAGCATATCAAAAGGTTCAAGGACCTAGCCCTTGATTGCTATGACCACTACGAGGAGTAGACATTGGTAGAAATGTGTATGGGTAATATGATAATGGAATATAGAGCTGTCCTAGGGAACCTAGAAATTTCCTAGTTCACCCAGCTGTTACAGAAGGCTAGGAAAATGGCCCAATCAATTAGGCCCAGCTCTGATAAGCCCAAAGAGCAGAAATCTACACCGCAAGCTATGACAGTGTCCACCAACTAGAAGAAAAAGAAATTAGAAGGGTGGGAGTACGAGAGTCGTCCACCAATACCGTGTACACCAAAAGAGCTAGATGTGCTCTTAGACAAATGGATCGCAGATGAGATTTTTAAACCCAATCATGTTTCTAGAAAATCCACTAAAGAAGAACGAAGAGATCCACAGTTCTGCCACCTGCATAATTATGTGTAGCATGCTACCGCAGAATATTGGGCACTCCATAGATTAATGCATCGCAAGATCAAAGGGGGGACCCTTGAACTGTCCCAACTGGAGGTCCAGAGGAACCCACTCCTTAATCACAAAGGGAAGGGGGTAGCAGCAATTGTCATTTGTGTAGACTCAGATGAAGACAAAGAGGAAAGACTATCGCTACTTGCCGCAGCCATTACAACATTGCATCGAAGCTCTCAATTCAAAAATTTGTTTGACCAATTGGAGCTTATAGCAAATGAATGAAAGATGGCCACAAAAGCTTTGGTAAGCATTGTTCCAAGAGCGGGAGTAGAATGCCTTACTGTAGAGGCTCGGATTGATAGAGCTTTTCTACAAGATACCAATGAAATCACTTTCAGTGATGAAGGCATGGAGGTGGGATACCCAGACCATAGAAGGCCTTTTTATCTAGCGGCCACCATAAATCAAATTCCCATTAAGAGAGCCCTAGTTGACATGGGCGCTTCAATAAATCTAATCCCGCTTAGCACATTGCAAGCAGCAAGAATACCAGAAAGCAAGATTTAAGGATGCCAATGAAGGTGACTGAGTTTGGAGGAAAATGAGAGTACACAGCAGGACACATACAACCATGGTTGAAAATGGAAGTCTCCTACCATATACTACTGGGAAGGCCATGGTTGCACAAGCATCATTTCATTCCATTCACCTATCACCAGTGTGTGAAAGGGAGATTGAATGGCAGGATGATATGGATTGCAGCTAAGCCATCCCCATTCGAGCAGGCAGGGGCCCATTTGGTCGAGACTATGTTCTATGATGAATAGGCACCATCTGTGGAAAGTTCGATGTCCAAGCCAACTAGCATTTTTATCCCTAAGTGAGAGGACATTCAAGACGACCCAGAACTTGATTTGAGGGAGTTGTTGTTGTGAAAAAGAAAAAGAAAAGAGGTGCTAACTTCAGAGCCTGATAGTACGCCCCAATGTGTCAAGGTTTGAGCACTTGATGACAAGATAATATATAAATTATGAAAGTGCGCGGGGCTTACCTGCAGCACGCAAGGGGGTCTCGAAAGAGAGCCACAACATAAGACCCTAGTATGCTACGTGGCCCAAGAAAGTTCAGGGGAAGAAAGTAACATGGAAAGCGAAAAGAAGATAGCGACAAAGAAAGAAGTACAAGTAACGGTAGAAGAAAAGCTGGAGGAAATTGACTTGGGCACAGACCCACAAAAGGCAAGACCAATTTCAATAAGTTCAAAGTTGTTAGAGGAGGAAAATGTAGAATTGATCCTACTGTTGAAGGAGTTTAGAGATGTTTTTGTGTGGGATTATAGAGAAATGCCTGGGCTAGACCTAGGATTGGTAGTACATATGCTCAACGTGGATCTTGGGGCCAAGTGAGTAGCCCAACCTGCCAGGGTGTTCCACATCGAAATAGAAGGGCAGATAATAAGGGAAGTGTGGAAGTTGTTAGCAGCCGGATTTATCAAACCAATTCAACACCCACAGTGGCTGTCAAACATTGTACCCATGAAAAAGAAGAATGGGCAAATACGATGTTGCGTCAACTTTAGAAATCTTAATTGGGTCTGTCCTAAGGATGAATTCCTGTTGCCCAACATGGATCTGCTAATAGACTCTGCCATGGGGAATGTGATGTTCTCCTTTATGGATGGATTCAGCGAGTACAATCAGATTCGGATGGCACCAAAAGATGCGGAAAAAATTGCCTTTAGAACACCTATTGAGAATTTCTATTACATGGTGATGCCCTTAAGGTTGAAAAATGCAGGCATAACTTACCAAATACTGGTGAACTGTATGTTCTCCCAGCAAATAGGGAGGAATGTAGAAGTATATGTAGATGATATGTTGGTGAAAAGTAGAGACAAAGTAGACCATTTGAACGACCTAGAAGAAACCTTCAACACATTACATAAGTACAAAATGAAACTGAACCTAGCAAAGTGTGTTTTTGTTGTTGCCTTAGGAAAATTTTTAGGTTTCATGGTGTCTCAATGGGGCATATAGGCAAATTCAGACAAGGTAAAGGCAATAATTGAGATAAAATCACCAAGAACTGTGAAGGAGGTACAGAGCTTGATGGTAAAAGCGACGGCCTTGAATAGGTTCATTTCTAGGGCAACAAACAAGTGCTTGCCATTCTTCAAAGTCTTGAAGAAAGCCTTCCAACAGACAGAGGAGCGCGAAGATGCCTTGACAAAACTAAAGGAATACTTGGCATAACCACCATTATTGAGTTCGTTAGAAATAGGGGAAAAGCTATACCTTTATTTAGCAATATTCAACACGGCGGTAAGCTTGGCAGTGATCAGAGAAGAGAAAGAAGTACAGAAGCCTGTGTATTACACCAGCCAGGTTTTTTAAGGAGCTGAAGCAAATTACCCAAGGCTAGAGAAGATTGCCTTCACTCTAGTAGTCGCCTCTAGAAAACTCCGTCCCTATTTTTAGGCAAATCCTATCATTGTTATGACAAGCCAACCAATAACGAAGAAGATGAACAAGATAGACGTAGTAGGGCATTTCCTCCGGTGGGCCATAGAGCTAAGGCAGTTGAACATCGAATACCAGCCTCAAGTTGCGATAAAAGCCCAAGTCCTAGCAGATTTCATTGCAGAATTCACTTATACTGAAGATGAAGAAGAACCTCTAAAGAGAAAACGAACGGTCCAAACAGACAGGTCCGCCACCAAGAAAGCTAGAGGAGAAGGTGTGATTTTCATATCACCGGTGGGAGAGACCTTGAAGTATGCAGTTAGATTGCAGTTCCCTGTACCAAATAACGAAGTTAAATAAAGCACTGTTAACCGGCTTGAAACTGGCAAAAATGTTAGAAGCAAAGGATCTCATCGTCTAAACTAATTCTCAACTGGTAATCGACCAAGTAAGAGGAGACTACGATGTGAAAAAAGAAAGGATGTAGAAATATTTGAGGATCGTTCAACAACTCATGCCATACTTCGATAGCGTCAACTTCCAACAAATACCTCGAGTAAAGAATGCAGAAGCCGATTTCTTGGCACGATTAGCTTCGTTCGACGACCATGACATATCCCCTAAGTTATTTATGGAAAGAAGGGAATAATCCAGCATAGAAGAGAAACATGTATTAACAATACAGTTGTAGGACAACTGGATGGCTCCAATCATCCTTTTTCTGAAGGAAGGACGGTTATTGGAAGATAAGTCGGAAGCACAGAAAGTCCAAATCAAATTTGCACGTTTCATTATCATTGATGATGTCCTATACAGACGAGGACATCCCCATCCGTACCTACGATGCACTGACCCAGAAGAATCCAACTATGTACTCCGAGAGATTCACGAAAGGATCTACAGCAACCATGCAAGGGCAAGATCTTTATCAGGAAAGGTGCTTAGGGCAGGGTTCTACTGGCCTACAATGACACCAATAAACACTCCATGGCCTTTTTCCTAATGGGGAATCTATATCATGGGCCCATTCCCAACAAGAAAAAAGTAGGCCAGATTCTTAGTCATCACAATCGACTACTTTACTAAATGGGTAAAGGCCAAGTTGCTAGCCAAGATAACAAAAGCCAGGATACAAAGTTTTGTAAGTTTTGTGTGGAAGAACATAATCTGTAGGTTTGGCATTCCAAACACCATTTATTAGACAATGGGAAGCAGTTTGATAACTCCGGGTTTCAAAAATTTTGTAAAGACTTAGGAGTCAAGAATCATTACTCTTCCCTAAGGCATTCACAAGCAAACGGCCAGGTTAGAGTGATGAACAAAAGCCTACTAAATATTATCAAAACCTGGCTTGAGGGGGCAAAGGGTACATGGCCTAAGAGCTACTGAACGTCTTATGGGCATATAGGACCACGACAAGGGTACCAATAGGAGAAATGCCATTCAAACTTACGTTCAGCATCGAAGCCATGATACCAGTGGAAGTAGGATTAACGAGTCTACAGATGAAGACCTTTGACGAACAAAAGAACCAGATGGAGCTCAACGCTAACATATATCTAATCGACGAAGTCAGGGATGAAGCCCAAATAAGGATGATGAAGTACAAGGAAGCGATGACCAAATACTATGACAGGAGAGTAAAGATCAAAAGGTTCAACCCAGGTGACTTCGTCCTCAGAAGAGTTTCGTAAGCCACCAAGGACCCGTCCCAAGGAAAATTAGGACCAACATAGGAAGGACCTGATGAAGTTGTTCACTATTCTAGACAAGGATCATATCACTTGAAGGCAATGAATAGAGAAGAATTATCCCATCCATGGTGCATAGAACACTTGAAGAAGTATTACCAGTAAAAAACCCTAAGTAATTTACAACTTTTTCTTTGATGTATCACTATCTATAGTCTTTTCATACTCTATCAATAAAGCATGAGGAACCGTATTATTCAGACATTATCATCGTCATTATCTATATGTTGCCTACAAACAAATGACTTAAAAGAATTATTAATATAAAATTTGCATCGTCATAGAAATATGACTTATAGATTTATTAATATATGGCTCAAATCGTCATTGATACATGACTCAAAGAGTTATTAATATATGGCTCAAATTGTCATTGATACATGACTTGGAAAAATTATTGATGCATAATTCACTTCGTCATAAAAATATGACTTAAAGAGTTATTACTATATGACTCAAATCGTCATTGACACATGGCTCAAAGAGTTATTAATATATGTCTCAAATCGTCATTGATACATGACTTGGAAAAATTATTGATGCATAACTCCCACCGTCATAGCAATATGACTTGGAGAGTCATTAATATATGATTCAAATCGTCATTGATACATGATTCAGAAAAATTACCGATACATAATTTTTGTCGTCATTAATACAAGACCAAAATTGTTAAAACACAACCAAACCGTCATTCATACATGACTCAAGAAATAGTTATTAATACGTACCTACATCATCATTCATACATGGCCTAAGAAATAGTTACTAGTACGTAAATATATCGTCATTCATACATGACCTGAGAAATAGTTAGTAATATGTAACTATACACATGACTTTAGAATATATATATATATATATATATAGTTATTAATACATAACTAAACCATCATTCACAAATGAACCAAAAAACAGTTATCAAAACTGTCATCCATACATAAAAGAAATGGTTAAGTCATCATCAACACGTGACTTGAAAAGACATTGATGCACAACGTACTACTGGCACACAATATAAAACTGTCATTAGTACATGCTCAAAACAGTGAGCCCAAAAATGTATAAGGACTCGCCTAACACATGAGAAAAAGAAATAAAGACATTGAGATAGAAGCTCAAAAGAAGAACCAAGAAAAGATCCTCACACAAACACAATTCTTAACTCGCACCTGCATAACCCTATGTACATGGGAAGACATCAACTCGTGAGACGACTTCAGTTCCAGAGGCTAAAGATTGTCAATAGAAATTGCCTTGTGGGCCTTTAGAATCGCAGCACCTGCGTCTTCCCAGAAAGAACCCAATGAGATCTTATCCCTTCAATTGGCCTTAGAGCTTCCGTTAGAAGGAGTGATTAACTTTAAGGAGGAGGTGGGCAAAGGTGGACGATGAGGCACAGAGGTAGTAACAGGGGAGGCTACCATGGGATCGTCCTTAGTCGGCTCACTATCCCTTTGGTGCTTCCTCATCAGAAGGCCACCCTTTAGGCCTGTCTTGGCCTTCTTCTCTTGAACCTTGGCTAACTTACCCTTGCTGAACCTAAAAAAAAAAGAAAAAAAAAAAAAAAAAAAGGATGAGTAGCCCAAGTCGTCATTCCTTTTCTTAACCCACAGAGCCAAAGTACTTACTCTTCTTGATAACCTCGACGTTCTTTCAAACTTGGCTCAACGGCTCTAGACCGAGAAAGTGAATAAAGAGAGACTGAGGGGAGATGAACTCGTCAAAATCTGAAACGGTCTCCAAATATCCTCTGACCCTCTCCAAGCGACCGTGATATTGTTTCTTTAGACAAGGATAGACTTTATTTGCAAAAAGAAAACAAACGATGACTCAAACCCCCATATGCGAGGAAATATGTACAAATAAACATGTATGTAAAGACACACCAGACACAGGAGTACCCAAGCTACGAAGAAATTTGGGGGTGTCATCCAAGTTTTCACCAGGAATGGTCTCCCAACCTTCACTAGAGATGAAGAAAAAGCTCGTCTTCTAGTTCCGAAGAGAAGAGGAGGAATTAAGAATTAGCCTTGAACTCCTATCCTAAGGCTTGATCTCCCAGTAACCACGAATCTTAGATTGTCTTAGACAATAAAGGTGCAAACACTCATCTATCCTAATGGTATCTTTGTCATCGGCTAACATCCACACTAATCTTTTCTCGTCCTTTTCCTTTAGAGCATAGTGGATGCTTTAGGCTTTATAAGGGGTAGACGGGGATGAAACCTCATGAACTCCTTAATCCTCAGACAAGGACAGACCCATTTCAAGCTCACTGGATCTAATCTCCTCACCAGACATTATTGAAGTTTGGGCAACTCTTACTGAACGGTAAACTAAAGGGAAGAGAAAAGGCAGAACAAACCTATAGGGGCAATCTCTCCTTACAAAAAGTCCAACCCCAGGACATTTTCTACCTACAGACTGAAGCAAACCACATTGGTGAGCAAGGAAAAAAGAGATAGAGGGACAACTTGTTCTAACCAAAGAAAAATCCACCATGAAAAGATGAAGGAAAGAAGGGAGATTAAGAAAAGGACTTACGAGAAATGAGAGGTATATTGGGGAAAAAGAAGAGAGCTCTACAGAAATGAAACTCCCACAAAAAATAATGCATCAATAATAACAGGAGGGAAAAGCACAGACCAAATAGAAGATCGTGTGCAGGAAAACTGAGAAAAATTGACATGACGAAGTCATCTTGACCATACACATGTCACATGGCATACGAAACATCAACTCATAATAAATACGTCGAACATGGAATACGAAGCAACAAGAAACTATGTTCTTATCTTCTCTCATATGATGGAGACACGGACAGGGGGGCAATTGATGAGTAGAAAAAAATAGTAAAATCGTGATTATTGAGTATGACGACCCTAGGGCGTGTTCCACATTCATTACAAGCATTTATGGCAAATAGTAATGAATGGAGCAACAATAACAAAAGAGCTGTACACACTAGAGCACCCATTTGTAACATACTAGCCGTTGCATATAAATATAGAGATTCATTGCCCTTTAAGGCAATGAACAACTATAAAAGAAAGGGGAAACAAAATCAAAAGGTACACACAAAATTTCATCCCAAAACTACTCTTGAGTCAAATCCTCTCTCAAAACTTCTTTCTGACTTAATCATCGGAGGGTTTTTGGCAAACACTACACCGGTGTATTCTTTTCTTAGTTTGCATCTTATTGCAGGTTTTACATTAGCGACGTATTCAACTCACTTCATCCATCGGCAGAGACGAGGAACTCAATTGCTGACCTTTTACGTCATCATCATATATATATATAAACTAGAATTTCATTAACCAAAACAAAATGCAATTACATCATTTGAGAGAATGTATTCTAATAAACTAGGGTTCTCCTCAATCCAAGTAACATAATGCTTAGCACCTAGAGTATCTTTTGCTAACAAATGTGCTGGTACATTCCTATCCCTACGAGTATGAGAGACCTCAACCCCACGAAACTCATGCGAAAGAGAACAAATAAGGGCTATAGATGAAGGAGGATGAGAGTAACCTGTCATAGCATTTACAATCACCTGTGAGTCCCGTTCTAGCACAAACTCTTGTATACCAATATCCCTAGCAAAGCGAATTCCTTCCTTAAGCACTTTAGCTTTAATCTCTAAAAGACACAATGGTTGCTTAATATTTTTGCTAAGTGCAACCATAACCAACCCCTGACCATCACGAACAACAAACCCAACCCCTGTCTCATGTTGTGATAGAAAGATAGCACTATCCACATTTACCTTATACAAAGGAGGAACATGTGGCCTCCAACTTTGAACACACACAGACACAGGTCCAGTAGTGTCAACCTTAGAATTGGCTTACTTAAAATTTGATATTAACATTTCACACTAGTGAAGAACATCCAGCCCAAATTTGGGTCTTCCCCTATGCCTCTTCTCATTCCTGTCAGTCCATTTAACTTATGAAATAGTCATAGCTAATTCCATAGTGTCATTACCATATTGTTGAGTGAACATTAAAAACTATAGAAAGTCCATGAAATCACCAAATAGGATACTGCCAGCAAAGTTGAAAGTAGATTTTAAAGCCCAAATATTTGACGCACACGAAAAGCTCCAAAAAACACATTCCACCGATTCAAAAACCATCACAACACAAGCCTCACATGTATCATTTTCAATAATCCCTCTTCGCCTAAGATTAGACATGGTAGGAAGAAAATTTTTGTAGGCATCGTGTTTTGTTTTTTTATTCTTATTTTTATTTATTTTAAATAAGACTGTAACATTGACTTTTATACAAGGGTAGGACTCTTGGCAAGTTTATAGGACAAAGTGTGACAATGTGTTTAGAAGATTAGAGATGCTATGTCCACAATATTTTCACAATAGTTTCACAACAAATCTTAGATGGCAGGTTGTTACGAGGTTTTATTTGGCAAGAAAATAATTTCATTGGTGGATTCAAATTAAAAACCATAACAATCTGTCATCTAAGACTTGTGGTGAATATGTTGTGAAAATATTGTGGACATAACACTTCTCTTAGAAGATAGCTAAACATTGTATTTAGTCTTTCCAAAATCTTCACTTTCAAAGTTGAAACGTTGGCTTTATAGTGTATTTGTAATAGGAGTGTCGGGACAAAAGCCATAACGATTGGTTTAGATGGTGTATCTGAGTAGTTGTCTTATTATACGGTGTTTTTGGGAATGAAAAATTATGTTGGTTCAGGATTGTAAGTATGTGTTAGATATGACACATGACATGGCAGGAGAGAAAATTGAGGATTAAATTTTTGCTATTATATATATAGATGATAGATGAATGTTTGATTTTTGAGTTTGAGAGTTGTGAGTAGCCCTTATCAAACTTAAAATTCTAATCTATATATACTATAAAACCGAAGCCTCCAGCCAATATTTGACTTTTTTTAGAGTTCTTACATTTTTACACATCAACATTATTAAAAAAAAAAATTTCTTTTTTCCCCCACCAAATACAAATTATAAAACCCGATGCTTCTTAAAAAACAAAAACAAAAACAAAAACACGATAAAGTTTTTTTTTTTTTTAAATCTCTCTTCTCATCTCTCACGCTAACATCTCCTTCCCCAAACCTAAAATTCACCCTTTCCTTACCCCAAAATCAAAACCCAAAACTTAGATCCTCCCACAACCGCCACCACCACCACGAATCACAGCCATTAGATCGATTTCTCTCTGCCTCTCCAGCCTTGACATTAACAGCCTTAACTTTTTCCAATTCTGACTTTAGCCATGTATTTGATGGTCTTCACAACTCCAATTGAGCTGATTTTGGTGTTCCTAGAAAGTTCTAGATGTTTAGTTTCTAGAACAGTAACAAATTGATGCATAGGTGTTGTGGTGCAATAAGGTAAGTGAAGTAAGTCATGTATTCACATGAACATACATATGGTTTTACCTTGAGAATGAGTATGAACATGTCTGGTTGAATGATGTGTTTTTGATGTTTAGATGCCTATAACATGTTGTTTGATTGTTGCCATGTCTATGTTTTTGCCTTGAATATGATATAATGCCATGTATGATGGATGTATGCTAGGTTTTTAGATATGATGAGATGCATGATAGATGTATGTTAAGGTTTGGGAAGAAAGTGTCATGTTGTATGTTTAGATGTATGCTAGTGTGTGTGTGAGTTTAGATTGATAGATGTTGAATGTGCCTTTAATAAGATTAAGATGTAAGACACAATTAATGGAAGCCAACCTACGAGTCGGGTGGGGTTGGGTGCCTAACACAGTAATACCTTCCCATCCCCATACCTAAACTCGAAACACGTGCTGTGGTAGTAGATCAGTCCTTCCACGAAGGGCGCTATATTTATGGTTCCTAAACCTAATCTAAGTGGTGACTTAATTTTCCTTCTCCACTTCGGTCCACTCGGCCAAGGCGTACTCCCCCTCGTTGTGCCCACTGTATGGTTGTTATGGTATAATAAAATTGAAGTTATTATTATGGTACGAATAGATTGTTGTAATGCTGAACCTGTGTTCTTGACATTATGTGGTTATGCTAGTTGAGTATCAAACCATGACACATCTCACAATCTATAGGTGGTGTAAATAACAACAAACCATCTTCAACACAACTTCACACATAACACACAATTAAGTAACACTTCTTTTATTATCAATATTCAGTTATAATGAACATTACCTAAGTAGGTAAGTGCTATTACAATGCAAATCCATCAACAACATTGCCTTAATTAATTCTACTAACTAATTAACTACTTCATGGCAACCTTAATCTCTTCACTCCAAAGTGCTTAATTGAGCCAAAACAAAATAAAAACGTAACAATAACAAAGAAGAGCCATGACAAAATTAGTACAAGCCTACACATTCTCTCTTTCTCACGAGCAATCATGGCTTTTTCCTTTACTTTTGCATAGACAACACGAACCTTTCTTTTTATCTCCTTGGCTTTGGCTTCCATTTCTAGAGCTTTTTTTGCTATATGCCTAGCTTCATCTACCATTTCCCGAGTTACCCTTTGCTACTTATTTGCAAGTTGGATAGCACTCTGAAGCTTAGATATCTTTTGACTAACCAAGGGTGAAGTTTCATTCCCCTGCATGCTCGTCAATACTGCCAAGACTTACATGTTGCTGACCTTGGTTTATTCTCTTGCCCAGAATTGATTTTGTACCCTCCTTTAGTAACTCCACAGGCCCATAATCCATTTGAGGAAACCTGGTTCGTGTATGTTGTTTGTCAAGTCCTTGAGGCCCAATAACTCCACTCTCATTTGTAGGCCCATCCAAGACCGTCAGCTCATCCCCACTTGGGCCAACAACTTCACCACCAAACGTGATTTCATCCATACCGTCTATATCCATAGACCTCTCTCCAGGATATGCAGGATTTATCAGCGAAACTTCTCGAACAATCTCGAGATTTACGATGTTTCCATCAACACGTTTGTCATCACCAACCCTAGGAGTAGCTTCAACCTTACCGCCATTGTCCACCGCCCCTGCCTTACCATTCACCTGTTGTGGGTTGGCACTCCTCTTGTCAGCCTTATGGTCATCCTCATTCCGAGCCTGACCTCTGCAGCTTAGTGAATGTACTTAAATTCCTGATGCCTTCATCCACTCCCCATATTGGCATGCTACATCCCCATTACTCTTAGTTGACGCAAAGTACTGAGCACAATGTTTGAGATCATGTCCAAGCAACCCACAGTGATGGCAGAACAGAGAAAGCCTTTCATATTTAAACATTACCCAAGTCCTCTACCAACTCGATCCTGCCAAAAAAGCCCCTCTCCGAATAGGCTTGGATATAGGGAGTGCAACCTTTACTCTTATAAAAAAATTTGGTGCATCTTGTTTCTGCCTCTTCTCCACTTCCTCAATGACCCTTAAGTAGCTACCTATCTCCTCTACAAGTTTCAGAGAGACCATATCAAACAGGGGCCCCCATATTTGCACCCAAAAGGATGCTGAATTAAACCTGACGTTGCCTACAATCATCCCAGTTTGCCACCTGACTAACAATAAAACGTGATTGTCAAACATCCATGGCCCCCCTCTCAAAACCCTTTCCATATCAAATTCGGTTTGAAACTTGAATTGAAAGAGGTTTGCCCCGACTTCCACCACTTGGACTTTATTCTCCAAGCCCCACACTCTCTTCAGTGTACTTTGAGCAGCCTGCTTGTTAAAAGGTTTACAAGTGAGAAACTTCCTGATCAAACTCTGAGAACAACTCTTGATCTCTTCCTTCTGTCCTTCATCTAAAATAGAGATAACTTCTTCCTCTTTTGTAGTCAATTTCATATTCTCTAGACTATTTATCACGTCGTCTGCCATAATCCGAGAAGAGCAATAACCAAAACAAAAGAAAAGTCAAGCCCTTAGTAGAAACTAAGGGAGGGAGAGGCTCGTATACAAACGAGAGAGAGAACTCCTACCCTAGAGGAGAGAGAATGGGCGTAAAAAGATTTGAACCTTTCATTTTAATAAAGCTAAAGATTATCCAAAAGTAAAATAAAAATTAAATAAATAAAATGAAAGAAATCCAAGGACTTCAAATCATATGATGTTAATTATTGTCATGGAATCATGCATGCATGTTTTTAAAACACGGCTATAGGTTTTGCTCTAAAAATATACATACATACATATATATATATATATATATATTATTCGGCTCGACCTATAACCTTGTTTTTTGAACGCGGCAATAGGCCTTATTCAATAAAAGGCGGCTAAAAACACTTAGAAACATGGCTATATACTTAACCTATAGCCGTGTTTATTAAAAACGCTGCTATAGGTTAGCTATAACCACGCTTTTTATAAATGTTACTAGATTATCTTTTAGTTTTGTTTTTACTTAAACTTTGAGATGTAGGGGCATTTTAAAAACCAAAAAATGAGGATCCTAAATAAAGGAAACTCTTTAAATAGTAGTATAGATATAGATATATAGCATCTAGGAGACTTTCTTCTTAAAAAAAAAAAAAAAAAAACACATCTAGGAGACTTTAGTACTAGTTTTGTTTTGGTTTCAGGAACTTTTTAGTATTTAGTTGAAGAAACTGTGTCTGTAAGGCTGTAACGCACGAAATTAAATTAATACAAACACTCAATTTATGTTTGTTGAACCTATAAAAAATAAAAAATTTATGTTTGTTGAACGAGGAGGAAAAAAGGTGCACGTTCGGTGGGTTTTTTTTAGAAAATAACAATAAGTTTCAAACAATATAATT
The DNA here is from genome assembly GCA_023055345.1 of Quercus wislizeni. Lineage (NCBI taxonomy): Eukaryota > Viridiplantae > Streptophyta > Magnoliopsida > Fagales > Fagaceae > Quercus > Quercus wislizeni. The sequence goes on along the minus strand of JALGQJ010000007.1, from coordinate 24,382,267 downwards.
AGTTAGCAAACGTTTCAAACTATTTTGATTTATAACAACTCGAGTTCAGAGGAAACGATTTCTGGGTTATAAAATCGAGTATTTTTTACTCGATTTTCCTATTTTGCACTGATCTAAAGTGGGTCTGAAGAGGCCATAAATCGAGTTCATTAGACTCGTTTTCTAAGACTAGAAAACGAGTTCAATGAACTCGGTTTGCAAGAATGGAAACCGAGTTCATTGAACTCGTTTTCTAAGAGTGCAAAACGAGTTCAATGAACTCGGTTTGCAAAAATAGAAACCGAGTTCATTGAACTCGGTTTCTTTTAAAAACTCTTCCCACGTGTCAACAACCATCGCAAAAGATGACGCACACCAAAGTTTAAACACCAAAGTTCAAAAAAAAAAAAAACAAAGTTCAAACTTTCAGTCTCTCCCTCCTCTCACTCTCAGTCTCCTCTCTCACGAGCTCTCTGTCAGTCTCAGTCTCTCCCTGTCGCTCCGTCGCCGGCACCGTCGCCGGCAGCTTCAGGCACACAAAAGTTGAAACCATAGCAACACACTAAAAAAAAAAAACTAAGTTCAAACAGTCTCTCCCTCTCACTCTTAGTCTCCTCTCTCATGAGAAGTCGAGCTCTCTCTCTCACTCTCAGTCTCTCCCTGTCGCTCTGTCGCCGGCACCGTCGCGGACTGCTCCTGGCGCCGTCGCAGCTTCCGTCGCCGTCGCCGTCGCTGCCTCTCGCTTCCGTCGGTCCGTCTCCGCATCGCTCACAAAGTAAGGACTCTCTCTTTTTTCTGGGTTTATTGGTAATCTGCATGCATTGTTTTGCTGCCATATCTAGTTCAGAAGAATGAGATAGCATTGCTGCCATATCTAGTTCAGAAGATGCAATATGCCATATCTAGTGCAGAGTTTTTTTTTGTTTTTCTTACATAAACACACTCCAATTCTCAATTCGCTTAATTTTACTTCTTTTCACACTCTTTAATTTCAAATTTATGGTTTTTTCGGTGGTGCTATACACACACACACACAGGCCATTCATGGCGAAGCTTGCTAAGATTTACCCAGACTTGTCCCTTCAATTTTGAAGTTGTAAGAATATATTAATAATGCTTCAAATTACATGAAGTCAAAAGGGATGACATTCTCAAAAACTTGTACATAGAAAACCCATTAACCATATGAAGTCAAAAGGGATGACATTACCATTTTCAGTTGTGTATAAATTCTTTCAATATAAGAACTTCCATTTCTTGTAGTTAGTGTTGAAGTCTGCTACTTTTTCAAGCTTTCAAATTTGTTGAATTTATGAGGGTTTTTTTTTCTTCTTTAAATTAGTTTTAACCAGTGGTTTGACTTTGTTTCTTCTTCATAGGACTGGCAGCAAGTCACTATTTGGTTCATGTTCTGAATTTTTTGTTTCTGACATTTCCTGTTTTCAATTGGAAGGATTAACATCTCCTTTTTTTCTCCTGATTTCTGTGCTACCCCCCTCCTTGGTATCGTTATTACTAAACACTTGTAGCAATGCTGATGGATGTTATTTCTTGCCTTAAGCGGTGTCTATCATATCTTTATGCTGTCTCTTTTTTCTGTGAGGCAAATGAGTTTTGTTCAATTCAAGTTCCAACAGTCAACAGTCCCATCATATCTAGTTCATACCATAGAGTTCATAAGAATATTATGCTAGCCTAAATTGTTACATTTTTAATATTGTAAATTGTGTGTGATATATATATATATATATAATGAACCGAATGAAATACATTTGGCTTAGTATATAACATTTGGTGTTATAAAAAAAATAATCATGGTTTATAATATATATAGTAATATTCAGATATATATATATATATATATATATATATATATATATATATATATAAAGACTTAACCGCCATCTAGAAGGGCAAGATATTATGGCTCTTGGCTTTCAATGTTGTTTTCTTATGATAAGATTATGGTTATTCTCAAAATTATCTCTCAGTGTGAGTTGCTGAACTATATCACTAACCTCTCCCTTCCTTTCCCTTCTTTTTTCCACGAAAAGAAATATGTGTTTACTAGAAAGTCGTTTCTCATAAATATACCGGCTTAAAACATCAATGTATTGTCTCAAGGAGGTGTAAAATTAAATTGTTATAGGTTATGTGATTAGAAGTACTTGATAGCTCATGATAGGGGTGTAGGTAGAACTGAGAAAACCAAACTGACCACCCAGCACCTGACACTGATTTGAGAAAAAGGCTTCTAATAAGTATGCACTAAGTCTAAAATTAATATATTGCAAAAGCTTGTTTAGTTTTATGCTACTCGTACTAGTGCTCATTATGCAATGGTATTAAATTATTGTAACTTGGGAATTTAAACTATTTAATTGCACATTTTCTTACCATTTTCATGAATTACATAGAGATGTAAGGGTTGGTGCAAACCCTTTGCTTTTTTTTTTTTTTTTTGATTGATATGTACATCAATGACATAGTGTTTCAACAGACCCCTTATACTCTTGACTCCCTAAACTTTGTGCAGTATGGCTGCTGTTCCTGCTCAGATCCCTGATCAGTTCGGTCCTGGTCCCATTGAGGGTTCGGTGTTAAGGTTTCTACAAGAACATCGATCGTGTGCTGTTTGGGAAGGCAAGGTAAAATTAAAACCCACCACTTGCTGAATATTCTCTTCTTATCCTTTTTTACATTATGTTGATTTTTTTTTTCTTCCCATTTCTAAAATTCTAAGTTTGTTAATGGTATTACTAGCTTTGAATACATAGTCATGTCCATTAGTTGGGTTAATTTAGATTGGCATACTGTTGGTTAGATTGGCAGACTGTTGGGCACCGTTATGGCATATTGCATCTCATTACCATGGTTCTATCATGTGCAGGATCCAGGCCCATTGACATGCCGTGGTCGTAATGCCGAGTTTCGAAAACGGCGCCTGATAGTGGTAGATGATCGCGTCGTCGACATTGTCAAGAGAGTTGGATTAGAGGGGTTGTATAGGACCCCGTGCAGAGAGATTGATCATAATTTGATAACGGCTTTCGTTGAGCGATGGCGGCCAGAAACCCACACCTTCCACCTGCCACATGGTGAGACAACGATCACATTACAAGATGTGGAGGTTATTTTGGGCATTCCAATCGATGGTGAGGCAATTGTTGGAACAACTGACAAAGTATGGGCTACTGAATGTCGGAGTATGCTTGGAATCAACCCTACTGGGACGGTGCTTCAAGGACAAAGGATCCTAATTAAGAAGCTACTAGACAAAATTGATCAAGGGTTGCCCGATGATGCAGCAGAGGTGGATGTGCATCGATATGCATGGTGTTATATTCTAGCACTCCTGGCAGACACAATTTTCGCTGACAAGTCTGGCGATAGGGTGCATATGATGTGGTTGGAGATGTTAAGTGACCTTCGCAATCCACGTCAGTATAGTTGGGGGAGCGCTTGCCTTGCATGGTTGTACAGAGAGTTATGCAAGGCAACCGACAGAAGTACCAGTCAAATTGGTGGAGCCTTGCTACTAGTTCAGTATTGGGCATGGTTCAGATTCCCTTTTCTGTGCCCAAGGAAGGACCTCCCACCAGATGATGCATATGGGCCACCATTTGCACCTTCTCCACTGTCCATTAAGTAAGTCTCTTCCTTCTCCACTGAGGTCATATGTTATGATTGATGTATATTACAAGTGTTATTAATTTCTAGCTTCACCACTAATCATATGTTTAGATAATCATTTATTGGTATAAACTTAGGCGTATGTAATGTTAAATTCACGATTGTCCATTATTTATTGTTGTTGATTACTTCAAATTCTCAATTTCAAGTATTGACTCTTTCTAGGACTGTGTGGGTTGTGAGCACGAAAAATAGCCCCCAAGAAATTTGTCTAGTCCGGTACCGCCAGCTGTTAGATTCTATGCATCCCAAGCAGGTACCCCGAATTGTGTTTCTTCTATTGTTTATGACTATTGTATTTATAACTGTAAGATAGGTCATAGTAAAAAATAATGGAATATTACATAATGTGTTGCCTTTTTATTTGGCTATTTCAGGTGGTGTGGCAACCATATGAAGCTGAATTAGCCCACCTGCCTGCGTTCTGTGTCGCAGGAAGGGATGTATGGATGGCGAAGGTGCCGCTTGTATGTTTTTGGCTAGTAGAGAAACATACACCGGATTGTGTTGTTCGTCAGTTTGGGATGGTACAAGAAATCCCCCCATATGTTGATACTGACGACGCCCTTCATGACATAGACCTGAGGGGGAAGATTGAAGTGAATTGGTTTGACAAACATTATGGCCATATCCAAGTGTGGAATACAAGAGCACGATCTCTATGTCATGGAGTACGACTAGAGGGTGATATGTCGCCTGCTCATCCATACTTCGAATGGTATGGTAAGGTGACTTGGAGGTTCATCGACCACACTACTGCGTCAATTCTTATTATGGTAATTGCTTCGACCTTTCTTTTAAAATTTTGTTGCGTACCACCATTTTTGCATGGAGCATATACTAATTGTATTTTGTGCCGCTTGCAGGTTGACAGTCACAAGCAGTTGTTAATGCGGCATGCAGTAGGTAGTCCTGAGTACACGCAGATTACCAATGTACTTAAGGCAGTGGAACGCCTTCGTCGTATAACTGCCAAACTTCCCTTGGAAGACATTGATGGGGCAAATCCAGAAGCACCAGAAGATACTGGACGACCAAGCACGAGCTCAACTCGTGCCAGCCATAGCCATGGTCAGCGTGCTGCACCCCATCAGGTTGTCAGTAGGCTGGGTCCCCTTCCACCCCCACATGCATCTCCTGCGGTAGAGTTCCCTCCACCCTCACATACATCTCCTGCACCAGATTTCCTTCCGCCTCCACATGCATCTTCTTCCCTAGAGATCCCTCCACGTACTGCCCATGCAGTTCCTAACCTAGAGACCCCTCTACCCACTGCTGATGCATCTTCTCACCCCGAGATCCCTTCACACACCCCACCTACATTTTTTGACCCCGCTCATCTTTCATTTACCCCGCCATCCTTTGATCTCAGCTATGATTTTAGTCAAATCCCTCCAGTCATGCACACTCAATCCCCCTCGTATAGCATTGGTCATATAGACCATGTTCCACCCCATAGTCAGTCCATGTCATTCATGCCTACTCCTGGACTGCATACACATCCCATGACTACGGGCCTCACTCACATCTCCCCTGGTACACCATCCTCCCCCGCAGTTGTAGGATCTTCAGTTGTTGGGAGTCAAGCAAAACAACGAGATGTGCATGTTGAGAATGAGCAAGTAGTTGGGTTACAATCACCCCCACAAGGTCGACCTAAACGCACAACAAAAGCACCTCCTTGTGGGATAGGTGGTCACAAAGCAGGACACAAAGCTAGCCCCACGGTATGTTAAGTCATTTAATGCATGGAGCATATAGTATACTCTTTGTTATGGTTGGTAATTGAATTCATGTAATCCATCGTTTGGTTGTAACTCCATTTTTGCAGCGACGCGAGGAGCCACACGAAGGAGGTGCAGTACCTCCTCCCCCACATACCAGACACTATACGAGACAGCATAAGCGCAAAATGCATTAGGATTAGCACCCCATCTGAATGTGTATGTGAATTTTGTTATTGGGTTTTCAATTTGATGTTGTTGCAAAGTTTCAGTGTGGTACATTATCAATAATTTTTGTGAAACACAAGGTTTAGTGTTAGAATTACAGGATAATAATTATTCTTTACCAAGTTATTATTGCCATTGTATTTCGATTTGCATGCTGAGGGAATAGACCTATTAATAACATAAGGGATAGGGAATTTGCTATGGTTTCACTTCAAAGAAAGTATTACAACTAACATGAAAACTTGGACTCTTGGAGAGTTATAGTGGACTGCTTTACATCTTTGTTTGGGCATTTTCTTTGTATAGTCCCCCCATGTACTAGGTTTGTGCCCCTTTATGTGCCGCTGAGTTGAATCTTTTTTATTTCTCAAACAATGTGACTGCATACAACCTTACTAGAGTCAACCATGGTTTTCTGTTTTTGGGACTTTATGCAGCTATTAAGGAGTTTTGTACAAGAACAATGGTTCTTATCCCTTTGATTTAGTGTAGATATTGCTGTAACTCATGATCTCTCAAATGACAAGGTTTTTGAATGACATAAATAGCTTCTCTTTTGTTTTAATGACAGTAATTTTGTGATTTGATCATCTTATTGTCTTAGACTGCAATCTATGAATTGCATGTTTGTGCTAATACTATTTGTAGTTTTGGCCCATATTTCTAATCATGGTAATTTGGTGATATTACCATCTTTTTTTGTTAGGTTCTTAGTTTGACTTAAATTTATGCCATGTTTAGGCCATGGTCTGCCTAATGCTTTTGTGAAATGTTTTGGCTTTGAGGATTGGCTTGGAATAAAATTTTCACTCATTTATCTTAATGGATTTATAAGTTGGCTGAACTTTAGAATATATTTTGAAGTATCCCCCTAATTAAATGATGTTTTCAATTATTAGTGATTGGGACAAATGTGTTGTTTAGTAGAGGTATTAGATATGAGAAGAGAAAGCATGTCGTGTAAATCATATGAATATCAGAAAATGCTGTGGTTTTCTATTGATTGTGATATCTGTTAACTAGACTTGTGCTGCAACTTGATATTGCCTCTTGTACATGTGTAAATAACTAACAGGTAATGGAAATGCTCAAAAGAATTCCTGCAGAGACTAGAAAAAAGCTGTCTGCGAAGGGGTATCTCCTACAATACTTGCCTGTCCCGCCAAACTGTTTGTCTGTGCCAGAAATTTCTGATGGTGTTAGTGTCATGTCTTCGGTAAGCCAAATTATAAGCAAATCTTACAATTTTCACTCATTTGATGGTGACTGCATTCACTTATTTTATCCTCAGTCTCTTGCTGCAAAAGCAGAAGTTTTGGAGCTATTTTCTGTGGATAAACAGTTGCTTAGCTCTCACAGTGGCAACCTCAACTTGCAACTGACCACAGACTCATTGTTGTCTCTAAAGACGATGTTTAAGACATATTTCTTACCCAGAGCTGTAGCTCAGCAATTGGCCATGTTTGCTTCATCTTCTTTGCCTCGTCCTGCTTTGTTGAAGGCTCATTCTGGTGCCCCTCATTGGACTGCTGTACAAATGTTACAGACTGCTTTGCCTGCTCATTTTGACTGTGTTGGAGAAAGATACTTGATTAGTCAAAGTGACGTGTTAAAATTTGACTTCAATAGAGATGTAATATCCTCTTTGGTATCAGAGATATTGTTACTGCTATTTTCTCTGAGAAGGGTCCTGAAGAAGTATTAAATTTTTTTAATTCTCTACAGCCCTTGTTGATGGAAAACATATTTGCAGATGGTTTCAGTGTTGGGTTGGATGATTTTTCCATATCCGGGGAGGCCATACAAGATATTCAAAAGAATATTTGGGATATTTGTCCTTTGCTGTATGACCTAAGGTCTACATACAATGAGACGGTGGAGTTGCAACTGGAGAATCACACCAAAGTTGTGAAAGCGCCAGTTACAAATTTTATTCTAAAGTCATCTTCATTGGGTGAGTTAATTGACTCTAAAAGTGATTCAGCTATTAACAAGGTAGTGCAACAAATTGGGTTCCTGGGCCTGCAACTTTCTGATAAGGGAAAATTCTATTCCAAGACATTGATTGAAGATGTGGCTTCCCTTTTTAATGGAAAATATTCTTCTGTTAGAGTTGACTACCCTTCTGCAGAATATGGATTGATTCAAAACTGTTTTTTTCATGGTTTAGATCCATATGAGGAGATGGTTCATTCAATATCTACAAGAGAAATTATTGTTCGCTCATCGAGAGGACTGACTGAACCTGGTACTTTATTTAAAAACTTAATGGCCATCCTTCGAGATGTTGTTATTTGTTATGATGGCACTGTCAGAAATGTTAGTAGCAATTCTATAATCCAATTTGAGTATGGAGTAAAGGATAAAACTAAGCCTCAGAATTTATTTCCTGCTGGGGAACCTGGTGGTGTCTTAGCTGCAACGGCGATGTCGAATCCTGCTTATAAGGCAGTTCTTGATGCTACTCCAAGCAGCAATTCCTCATGGGAGCTGATGAAGGTATTCAATTTTTGGCTAGTGCATATGATATCATTCATCTTTTCTTTGCTTCTTCTATAGCAAGTGCATAGTTGTCTGTCATAATTGTACACTCATATTTTTATTTACTTTTCCCTCTTCAGGAAATACTGCTTTGCAAAGTCAATTTTAAAAATGAACTTATTGACCGCCGAGTAATATTGCTTTCGTTGAATGAATGTGGTTGTGGGAGAAACTATTGCCGAGAAAAAGCAACATATTTAGTAAAGAATCAATTGAAGAAAGTCAGCCTTAAAGATTCTGCAGTTGAGTTCCTGATTGAGTTTGTTCGGCATTCATTTTGTTTCCACTCTTAGGGATCCGAGGAGGGTCAAACAGGAAATGCTGGTCCAGATAGCAGAGTTACAGCAAAATATGATCGCATTAGTGAAGATATTGCTCGCAATATTGAGGCACAAGAACAACTGTTGCTGCAAATCCAGGTTTAATTCTTTATTTGACTCAAATTTTTTTTTTTTTTGTGTTTATTTTCTTTGAATATCAGCTTTCTTTTTTCTTGTACTGAATGTGATGTTTTACCAAATAGAATTGGTTTTGACTGGAGAATATGTTATGAACCTTTTTTGACATCTTTATTCATATAATTGTTAGTCTCTAATATCTTCTGATCTAAAGATTACTTTATTATTATTTAATTCTATTGTTGCCTCTCATCATCATTCAATATTTTGTTATTTTGATAAGCTTCCATTTATTTATCCATTAACTTATAATCAGTGCATCCAAAATTGAAGTTGAAGTTTGTTTTAGTAGGGGAAAAAAAATGTTATTTGAAACAAGATGAATTTTATCTATAAAATAATTTATTTGTGAATGCATATGTTACTTGATTTGATTGTATATGATATGTATTTATTGTTTACATCCTGTTGAAACTTCAGATGAGTGGAGCCATTAACCTCAAGAGTTCCTATGATGGTCATTGAAGGCAACCATGAGATTGAGCCCCAAGTTTCTGGGATCACATTCAACTCATATTTGACAAGATTTGCAGTTCCTTCAGCGGAGAGTGGATCTAAGAGTAACTTATACTACTCTTTTAATGCTGGAGGAGCTCCATTTTATCATGTTGGGGGCATATGTTGACTATAACAGTACTAGAAACTGATAGTGTCACTTCTATATAAATATATAGACCAAAACCACCCAGTATGTTATTTTTTAGATTGTCTTGTGTGACTGGAGTTTTTCAATTAATCTTCTTTCAGGTGCTCAATATGCTTGGCAAAAGAAAGATCTAGATCTAGTGGACCGCACTGTAACCCCTTGGCTAGTAGCTGCATGGCATCCACCATGGTATAACAGCTATTCTTCACACTATCAGGAATTTGAATGCATGAGGCAGGAAATGGAAGCAATTTTGTATCAATATGGTGTTGATATTATTTTTTCTGGACATGTAAGTCAAACTTTATCCTATCCTACACTCATTGATTGGAGAGCATGTGATTGTAATCATTTAACATTATTTAGGTGCTTATTTATCAGAGGTAAAGAATTTGATGTTAAATAATTGTCCTTTTCTGCCTTGTAAAGTATTGCTTAATGGGAGGCTGACGTGTTACAAGCAAGATTGGACTGGTGGATTCAAGGCAGGCTTCAGGTATATTTTTCTCCTGCCTTGAGAACTATGGTTTGTGTAATAAATTTAGTTCAATTATAAGGTTTTGGGTTAATATTAAATGTGGCATTTAACTATTGCTGAATTTGTCACAAAATAATGATGTTAGCTTAGTAACTTATTTCGATTTTTCCTAGGATTTTGGCCCCCACTACATATATATTCTTTGCTTCAGCAATCCCAGTTATTTCTTTTGGAGAACAGTTGGATAGAAGTACAGGTATCATTTTGTTTGAATATTGTCTAAATGTTGCTGCTAATTTTCAATTAAGCATCTCATAATTTTTATCTAGGGCCGGAAATGGTGCATATATTATGAATATAACTATTTGTGTGCTAAGTATCTCAAGATTTTTTACTGGTATCAACGGATGGAGTTCTAACAGCAGTTCAAACATTAGCTTCTACAGCACTGTGTGGAATTATACACTCAATCATTGGAGGTCAACCTTTGCTGATTCTTGGAGTCGCAGAGCCAACTGTGATTATGTATACATTTATGTTCAAGTTCGCTAAAGATAGGCCAGAATTGGGATCAAAGCTCTTTTTAGCATGGACTGGATGGTATCATATTTTCTTATTGCCATCTAATGGAAAGATATTGCAACTTCTTCTGCTGATGTTAATTGCTATGACATTTGATTAATTTTGATTAGGAATTCTGTTTATATTTTTTGAACTTATATGGTCATTTGGATTGGCAGGGTATGTGTGTGGACTGCCATATTGCTGTTCCTACTGGCTGTCTTAGGGGCTTGCTCCATTATTAATAGGTTTACTCGTATAGCTGGGGAACTGTTTGGCCTTCTTATTGCAATGCTCTTCATGCAAGAGGCTATAAAAGTAAGAGACATCCACCAACACCCCCACCCCCCTTCCTTGAAGCACACAATATCAATAGTTGCATGTATAGAGTTTCATGCTTGTTTTTTAATTGGGTTTGCTAGGGACTTGTTGAAGAATTTCGTATACCTGAAAGAGAAAATCCAAATTCAATTGAGTTTCAGCCTTCATGGAGATTTTCAAATGGCATGTTTGCTTTAGTTTTGTCATTTGCTCTTCTGCTTACCGCTTTAAGAAGCAGAAAAGCAAGGTCTTGGCGGTATGGGTCTGGTAAGTCAACTGGATTTTAAATATATACTTTCAAGGAATTCCACTCCCCATGCATCTTGTTTAAGGTTGCCAGCCTCTCCAATGTATTACCAACTCTTAAGTTACTGCTTGCCATAAAAATTCATTTAGAGCAGGTCATATATACTTTCAAGGAATTCCACTCCCCATGCACTTTGTACCCACTTGCCTCATTTGAAATCTTGTTACTGCATGACAGGTCATATTGTGTGGTCTCATTGGGATCCCTCCATCAAATGGAGTTATTCCTCAATCTCCAATGCATACTAAAAGTTTGGCTACTCTTAAACACCAGGTACACAAAGATACGATAATTCCAGGTTCCTTATTCTGCTGCCAAATTTAGAGCTTGCTGACTAGTAGCCAATCAGTTACTCAGCCTCTTTGCTCTTCATGTTGCATCCAAGAGGCTACCAGTTTACTACTATGAATATCCATAAATCCCATTTAGTAAATAGTTGACTAGAATGTATTCAGAACGCAGGCACACAGGAACACAGATGTGCATGCAGACATAGTCAAGCACACACCCATACAAACATACACATGCATAGATTCTGTGTATGTACATCCTTATCACATCTTCCTGTTTTGCAGTTACTTCGTAATCGACTTGTAGCAACAACACGCAAGTGTATGAGAAATAATGCAAGCTTGGGACAAGTGTATGGAAGCATGCAAGAAGCCTATCAACAGATGCAGTCTCCTTTAATTTACCAGGAACCTTCAGCTAGGGTATGATGACTTCATATTTTCGTTCTTTTCTTTGTCTAACATAGCAGAAAACTGCTGTTGATAGTCACATTTGTATCTACATAGAAAAGACACAATGCAGAAACTAGAAAACCAAATATTGCAGGACATATCTTGGAACTGTAGAGGATTCACCTTGGAACCAAATATTGCAGAAACAGTCTTCGTCTTCGTCTTCAACTACTGGAACTGTAGAGGATTCACCTCGATGTGTACAAAATTGATCTTCATATCTATTTCCAGGTTCGCTCTCAATTGTTACCGGTGTCTCTTGAAAAGGGGGTGTATAGCCTCCTAATGTGGTGCATCGATCATCTAGGACTGCAAACTGTAGAGATGTAGTTGTTTGTACAATTTCTTCCTCTACGCCGACTTCTGCACGTGGCTCCAAAGTGACATACAACTCAAAATCTGCTGCTTCTTTCCATTTGTCCATCTTACTAAACATGAATTTCACATGTTTGTCCTCTATTATTGCCATATATCTGTAATTAATGCATTGATTGAGGACTTCATATGGAGAACGGAAAGTAATATGTATGTCATGCAAAGCAGGGTTCACTTTCAACTCTTCCATAATTTTTACTTTCAGCTCATTCAGGGTCTTTAGCTTACGGCGTATCATCATATAGTAGCACTGGATACCCGGACCTTGAAATGAGACTCCGTCATAAGGGTTGGCATTGCTAAGGGGTCCACCGTAGTATATACTTATATGGATCATTGTCAACCTATAAATCCATCAAGTGCAATTGTGTTAGTGACAAATTTATAATGCTCAATCAACATCAATCACAAAACTTTGCGTATGAAATGCCAACAATACTAACCTCAACCAAATTTGCATATATACTCAACTTTACTAATCTTACAAAAATAGTCATTACCAATTTCATATTCTTTAAAAATTTTAAATCATTCTAGGGGCATGACTTTCAAAACACATTCAAATCAACATCAATCACAAAACTTTGCGTAATTTATGGTAAAAAGACTATTATCTTAGGTATCAAACTCATAATCCATTTCATATCCATAAGAAAGACCTAAAAGTACTAAATATTCCTAACTAATTGATCACAATATTATTTAGTACTAAATATTCCCAATAATTAATCACAATATTAATTTTTTTTTAAACTTAGCATATTATCACAATATTTATACTAACAAACAAAACAAATATTCCCATATATTGTAATAATCACAATATTTGTAGTTATTTTCTAAAAAATCTCCAATGACTGCTTTTGCCTTCTTCTAATCCCCTAAAAGCCTAAAGGGCTATGGAAATGAACAGCGTTTGCTTTTCTTTTTATTTTTAAAGTTTGCTTCTTTTTTTCTAACTTGGAATGTTACAAATGGTAACAACACCAAATATTTGTAAATTTTTCACAAACTATACGTGCTCATGCTGCACCATCATGAATGGTCATGGTCATGACCATGTGTTTATCACATAGATTCATGCTACAATTTTACAGCTGCAACTTCCTTAAAAAATAATAACAATAATTGGATTTATAAGATTTTGAGCTTCGAACCTTTAGCCAAAAAAGTTTTATACATTCTCTTAAATGAAAAAATATAAATTAAAAGGATTATGTTGCATATCTAGAGTACTCAAATTTTCACATAATAATCACAATATTTGGTACTAAATATTCCCAATAATCACAATATTAATTTTCTTAAAAAAAATCTTAGCAAATAATTTAATCACAATATTTACACTAACAAAAAAAAAAAGTTCCCCAATATTTTGTAATTTAATCACAATTATTTACTAAATATTCCCAATAATAATCATAATATTACTAGTCATTATAGATATTTTTTCTTAAGTAGATTCATGATCTTATATAAATGTGTCCTAATAATAATTTTTTTTTTTAAAAATAGCAAATAATCACAATATACTAACAAATAAATTAATCACAATATCACACTAACAAATAAGAAAAACAAAACTTTTCCTAATATGTTCTAAATATTTCTTTAACAAAAAAAACCTAGCAAATAATCACAATATACTAAACAAATAAATTAATCACAATATTTCTTTAAAAAAAAACCTAGCATCACAATATTTTACACTAACAAATAAATTAATCACAATATTTACACTAACAAAATAAGAAAAACAAAACTTTTCCCTAATATGTTCTAAATTTTTCTTTAAAAAAAAATCTAGCAAAATAATCACAGTAACAAATAAATTGATCACACAATATTGTAACTAACAAATTAAGAATAACAAAACTTTTCCCTAATATGTTCTAAATTTTTCTTTAAAAAAAAATCTAGCAAAATAATCACAGTAACAAATAAATTGATCACACAATATTGTAACTAACAAATTAAGAAAAACAAAACTTTTCTTAACATGTTCTAAATTTTTCTTTAAAAAAAAAACCTAGCAAATAATCATAATATTGTGACATAATTACCTGAGAGTGTTGTGTGAAATGAGTGTTCTGTGAGTGTTCTAAACTTGTTTCATAGAGGAAGAGCTGAGTGAGTTAGTAGAGAAGCTGAGTGAATATGTTCTGTGAGCTGAGTATTCAGTGATAATACCTCAAGTAAAGGAATCAGCTGGGACCCACGTGATGTTGGGGGGACTGTTATGCCACGTGGAGGGTTGGGGAGTGATGCTGCTGTGGAGGGACTGTTTATGCCCACGTGATGTTGCTGCTGTGGGGAGCAACCAGCTGTGTGGGATGGGAGTGATGAGACAGAACGTTCTAAATTTGGCAGTGGTTGATACAAAGAAATCGAGTCCAATGGACTCGATTTCTTTGCAGAGAAAAATCGAGTCCTTTGGACTCGTTTTCTGCGTACGTTTTTTCTTAGAAAGTAATGAGCAGCTGTAGAAATCGAGTCCTATTTACTCGAATTGCTAAAAACCAAAATAGTTTCAAACGTTTCCTAACTAATGATATTGTTTGGGTTTTGTTGTTACTTTCTAAAAAAAACCCGTTCGGTGTTTAGTTATCCAATTGCCCATTTTGCCCTCTCACCTCACCTCACCTCACCTCACGCGAAAGTGTGAAACGACTTCCGATTGTGATCTTATTTCCTTTCACTCCGATCTGAAACTCAGAGAGAGGGAGAGAGAGAGGTTTTGCGTTTTTGGGGGGTTGAGACTCGAGTCGAGAGAAACAATGGGTGCCTTTATCAAGCTGGACGATTCCCCTATGTTTCTGAAGCAGGTATAAGCCCAATCGGACTCTCTATCATATATCTATTTTTTTACTATTAATATTAATTTCTATACTTGACTTGTTATAGGATTAGATTCTATATTTAATCTATTGGAATTGGATTCCACAAAAATAGTAATCAAGAGGTTGTATTTAAGGTTTTTAATGGTTGAAATTGCCGAACCCATGTCATTTTTCTTTGTCACTGTCTCTTTCTGTATTTAAAGAAAAAGTTGCCATACTTCTTATTTTACTTCTTTCATTTTTCCATTATGGTCAGATATATACGCTAGAACAGACAACTGATGTATTGAAAGATCGCTGCCAAAGGCTATATCAAGGGTCTAAGAAGTTAATGTAAGTCCCTCACTTATTCCCTATCTACTTCATTCACAGTAGCATAATCTATGTTTAGATTATGCTACTGTGTTCCTACTAGAAATGAGGTTTGATTTAACGTATTTTCTTTTTAATGGTAAGTTACACACTCACCTGATGGTGATGGGTCTTGAAACCATGACCCAAACCCTTCACATAGGACTTATAAGGGGAGGAGGTGCCAATTGAACTAGAGCTCATTGATGAGGTTTGAATTAATGTTGTAGAAAAAGTGAATTGAATTGGAGTGCTACACTCTAATAAAATAAGACACCCTGTTACTTTTTTTTTTTTTTTGGTTCTGCTGGTAGGCTACACTCTTACCCATAAGGTCTTGAACTCATGACAGCGGTCTCCATCCTGTACTTACTAGTGGATGAGTTTTGATTTGAGTTCAAGCTTATTGGCAGCTTTTCTTGCCTTACATTTTTATTTCTTTATTTCTTGTTCTCACACAATAAGGTCTTTTTAAGGAATTTGAGTTGGGTGCTAGTATGTTCAATAGATTTTCATATTTGTTAAAGACGGGATTAAGACAAAATGGAAGCATACAGCTATTCGATTTGTGGACTCTTTTTTTTTTTTTTCTGCTTATTTGGAGCTAGATGGGTTATGCTGAGATCAGTGGTTTAGTTATTGGTGTTGGAAGGGCGTTCAGCAAACATTATGGTATTGAAATTTGGAAGGCAATTCCTTCATTCTTTTATAAGTAACAATAATTTTATTGAAATTTTACAAAGAATACGAAGGCTATAACTGATATATGCTAGCATTATATTCCACAAGTTCTTTTCCTTGTATCAGTTATAGCCCATCCCTAATCAGTTATGAAAATTTCTTGTATAATTAGATTGCCCACTTAGAATTTTTTCCTAACAATTCTAACTCCTACTCATTAGAGCCTTCATGGAATCTAACATCCTAGCTCCTTATCTCCCTTTTTGTTTGTTGCACCAACAAGGACTCCATTGATGCTTTTCTATCTTTGGAGCAATCGGGAATCATACAAGACAGAAAACCCACTTGCAAAGCTGATCTCCACACCAGTAGTCATGCCATAACTGGATTTGACTACCAGTGCCAGCATCAAAATGGGTGTATTGTAAGAACCTACCCATCCCATCTTAATGCTCTTTCATAAATCACATCCATTAGTTCCTTGACTGAGCTTTGTACTCCAACTACCTCACTCCTCACCATACTTCATAGTTACTACACTCCTCCATCAAGCATGTTTTGTACAGCCCAAAGCACTGATGTGGGAGTGCAGTGACAGCATATGTGGCAGCCATGTTGGCAACATGTGTCATATATTTAGTGTGTCAATTTGTCTTTCATTTGTCTTTACTATCCCGTCAAACTTATTTATGGAGTCTTTTTGGTAGTTGCTATAGCCTAGTAATATGATTATTGAGTGACTGTAAAGACTATCTGGGAAGTTGTCTTTTGTGTTGGAAGTTGTCGAAGTGTTTATTGTAAGCATTTAACTCTCTTGGAATGTAGTCATTCATACACACACACACACACACACACACACACACATATCAATGATAAATCAATAGAAATATATAGTGTGTTTTACAGAAAATTAGCGTTTGGCTTGTGATGGTGTGTGAAGAGTGATTTTTCTACTTTAGCTGTTATCTTTTTGGTGGCGAAGTTCTTTCTGTATCTCTTTGGTGGATTCCATTGAGTGGGGGACTTATTCAAGTCTTTTATCTTGGAGTGGTGATAGTCTGCATCCTATTGATCTTTTACCTAGCTGGTGAGCTATCTATCATTCCTGTGTGTACCCTTTGTTTCATCTATCTAATATATCCATCCAATTTCCAATATCATTTTGGTATCTGAGTTTATTTTCCACTATCAATTTGATATCAAAGCTAGTTTTCCTGTTGATTTATCCAAATTCTCATTCAGATCCAGAATAGTTTGTTCATCTTCTTTGTGAATTTTGTATTTTCTTGTAAAGTTTCTTTGTAGATGCCATGTATGGTTGGAAAGATCTATCTTTCTAGTTTCCAAGAAAAAAAAGGGATTGTGATTTTGAATTTTCTAGAGTGAGATTTTCACAATATACTGAAAAAAGGTCAATCTGTTAGAAAGTTACGAATTTTCTTATTCTATTTTAGAATGGTTGCAAGATGTCAAGGGAACACTAAAAGTGTTTATGTACATTATGAACTTATTGAGTTGAGGTAATCTTATGAAGCGCTTCATCAAAGGATGAATATAGTCCTTAATGGGATTCCAAACTCTCCAATTCAGAGGTGTAGGAGAAAGTGTGCAATTTTATATAAAAATGACGATTCCAATGATGACCGTTCAACTTATTCAAGTGCTGTTCCAGAGTCTACTATTGTGAGTCAATGATCTATGAATTGTTTTCTTTGAAACATATTTGAAGATGGTGAAGAATGCTCTAAAGAAGACACTACTATAGATCGGAATTCTTCACCATTCTATGACAAGTACCTTGATGAAGATTGTGAATTGTACATGAGTAGACAAGTAATGGAAAATGATGATGAGACCTTCTTTATTCAAATATAAAAGGCCATTGATTTTACAGTAGGGAATTGTTCAGAGTTAAGATTCATTGCTTTAGTTGTAGAACAGTTGGGTGTTGAGACATTATCTCTTAAGGAGCAAACTCCACATTTTGATTTTCTTGTGGTTGACAAATATTTATTTCTTGATAATAAACTTTACGTTGATTTTGGTCCATCAATGGAGATTAAGGCTTCTTATCTAGAAGTAATTTAAATGGGTTCATCGCTCAAAATGATAAAATCTCTACAATTTTGTGAAGATGGGAATCTAGGATTAATGGGTGAATATGCTGATTTGTTCATAGAATTGGCTTCATGTGCTACGCTATGGCAAAATAAGTTACAAATCAAAATTGGTTTAGCAAGATTATCATGAGTGAGAAAAGATTGATATGTAGCATGTCGGTTCCACTTGTATTGCTAAGTAGCATGTTGGTTCCATTTGGAAGCAGAAGATTCCTTCTAGAGTGGCTTTCTTTGTATGGACTGTTGCCTTGGGGAAATGTCTGACAATTGACAATTTAAGGAAAAGAAAGATATGCATTTTGGATTGGTGTTATATGTGTAAGTGTAATAGTGAAACTGTTGACCATCTATTCCTTCATTGTCCAATTGCTTTGGAGTTGTGGGATATGATTTTTGGTTTATTTGGAGTTTGTTGGGTTCTGCCAATGTCTGTTGTTGAGCTTCTTGCTTGTTGGCAAGGTCACTTTGGTTGCCATCGTAATGGATATATATGGATTTTTGTTCCATATTGTTTGATGTTGTGTATATGGAAGGAAATAAATAGTAGGTGTTTTGACGACAGTGAGTGTTCTATGCTTGATCTCAAGCTTTTATTTTTTAGAACCTTATTGGATTGGTTCTCAATGTGGAGAAACCAACCCTTTTTTTCAATTTTGGATTTATTTGATTTATGTAATTTTTGTATTTGATATGTACACCCCTCTATTCTCCCTGTTTACATGGGTGTCTTTTTTTTATTTTTATTTTTATATCAATAAATTTTATTACTTATAAAATAAAATAAAATAAACGGATGGAAAGGAATGATTGGACATCCAATAGATTGAGGCAAGGATCTAAATTTGAACTTGAGGTCGAGTTCTTTTCAAGAAGGGGAGTATGACGCTGTAGCTTAGTGACAACATATGTGGCAGCCATTTTGGCAACGTGTGTGGTCTTTTTAGTGTCTGTTTGTCTTTATTTACAGTCTTGTTGGTAGTTGTTATGTCCTAGTAATCTGATTATGGAGTGATGTAAAGACTATTTAGGAAGTTGTATTTTGTGTTAGAAGTTGTCAAAGTATTTATTGTAATCATTTAACTATCATGCAATGTAATTATCTATATATATATTTATATATTTATCATTGAGGAATCAAAAGAAATATAGTGTGTTTTATAGAAATTTAGCTATTGGCTTGTGAGAAGAGTGATTCTTCTACCCTTAACTCTTATCCTTTGGGTGGTGAGTTTTGTTCTGTATCTCTTTGGTGGATTCCATTGAGTAGTGAACTTATTAAAGCCCTGTATCCTTGGTAAAACTCCCTTGGGTGGTGATAATTTGTATCCCATTGGAATTTTCCTTGGTGGTGAGCTATTTATCATTCTTATATGTTTGATTTATTTCATCTATCAAAATTATCAGAGTTTATTTATCAAAAAAAAAAAAAAAAATTTATCCATCCAACTTCTGGTATCAATTTGGTATCTGAGTTAATTTTCTGGTATCAAACACCAAAGCCACTTCCCCATCAGAGCTTGGTTAAAGATTGTAAACTTCCTAATACCCAAGCCTGCATTAGCAATTGGAGTAAAACCTGTCACATCCCACCAACTGATGATTGAACGCATCTTCCAAGCCCAATTAACAAAATTACCAAGAGAGCACTAAAATCCATGTTGAAAAATATATGCCGGTAATCTGAAAATTGTTATAAAATATATATTTTATTTTTATTTATAAAAATCACCATGATTACCAAGACAGAGAGGTGAACCAAACCATGTGGTTGCAAGGCTAAGGTGTCTGTATCGGCATTGACGTTATTCATGATGACATCATCAGATAGATGCTGATGTCAACATCCTTTATTATCTGACAACTATTTATAGATGCTTCTAGGCTTGGATTGTTAAGCGCTTTGATACTGAATTAAGTCGTAAAATATGAAGTATGAGAGAGAGAGAGAGAGAGAGAGAGAGAGAGAGAGATGAAAATAAGTTTTAGGGTTTGATCAATCAATCCCTCACCTTAGCACATATTATATTAGACTGATATACAGAATACCCTTATGTTAATACAGAATATTTTGTCACTGAGAACTATAGGGCTTTCGTGTTGTTTATAGAATTCCCATTCCCTACAAATATGAAGCCCCTGTCAAATGGAATGACTACACCACAATATTTTTCAGATGGTGAATTCTCACTTATGTACATTCAAGAAAGACCTGAAAAAAAGAAAAGAATCATTCAGGAAAGACTTCTGTAACATCTTAAATTAAACAGCCCACCTTATATTTGTCATCTCCTGTTAGCAGTTGCCATAAGGTTTATCATTTGCCCATAACCTCTCCCCTTTTGTAGATTCATTATCTTATTTTATTAGGGGGCGGAAGGAAACGAATGTTTTTCAATGAACATCCTATTTGTCCCACGATTATTATTATTTTTTGATAAGTATTTGTCCTACAATTATTCTTTTATTTATTGTTTAAAATCCTTGTGAAAATGTTTGCACACATTTAGAATTAAGGTTGAAGACATGGCAGAGGAAAGCTGCTGATCTCTTTTTTAACTTTTTTACAGGGCAGCTCTTGGAGAAGCATGTATTGGAGACGAAACCTTTGCAGATTCATTAGAAGCATTTGGTGGGGGGCTGGATGATCCTGTTAGCGTATCAATTGGAGGTTGTTGAGATCAATATTTATATTCTAATTTTTCTTCCTCATCTCTTGGAAAATGGTTAGAAACCCATAGGTGCTTTGATAACAAATAATAAAACAATTCTTTATAACATAAACAAAATCATTATATAAGCTGTAAACACTAAGGAAATTCTGTTTTTTAACTATTATTGTTATCTACTACTACTCAGGCAAAATTCAGATCCCTGAACTTTTTTTTTTTTTTGATAAGTAACTCAGAAGTATATTGAAAAAACACAGCCCCGTACATAGGAAATGTACTAAAAAGGCAAAAACATCAAGAAATCAAAGTACAATGCTAAAGCAACCCAGAAAGGGAAATACAAGAAAAAGAAGGTAAAACCAAACACCATTCGAGAAGAGTAGCAAAGAAAAAAGACTTAAACTCAAGAATGGACCATTCACGATCCTCAAAACTTCTCGAATTCCGTTCTCTCCAGATACACCACATCAAACAGTGCGGCACGATCCTCCAAACAACTATATTACGATGCCACCTAAAATTGCAAGACCAGCAATTCAACAAATCCGCTACCCTTTGCGGCATCACCCAACAAATACCAAATAAACAAAAGATCATACTCCATATCTTAGAAGCAATAGGACAGTGAAGAAGGAGATGATCTACCAATTCCCCACACCCTTTGCACATAAAACACCACTCAAGAACAACCAAGTGCCCCTTTCGAAGATTATCAATAGTTAAAATCTTGCCTAAAGCCACAGTCCAAGAGAAAAAGGCAACCCGAGGAGGAACCTTCGATTGCCACACCATTTTCCAAGGGAAGGGAGTGACAGTAGATGGGGATAGAGAATGATAATACCCACTCACCTTAAAACCTCGACTGCAGGTTGGCTTCCAACAAAGTTTGTCAGCACCAACACCCCGGACCTTAGTGGAATAGATTAGGACCAAAAACGAATCCAAAGAAAGGGACTCTTGGTCATTCACTAAGCGTCGAAACTGAATGTCCCAAGTAACTCTCTCAGTAGCATAACTCATAACCTCAGAGACCGAAGCCTCCCTTGTCCTACTAATATTATACAAATCTGGAAACTCCTCCTTAAGAGGACGATCCCTACACCACACATCATCCCAAAACTTCACACGAGAACCATCACCCACATCATAACGAAGGCACTTGGAAAATTTCAACCAGCCACTTCTAATGCACTTCCACAAAACTTAGTTGCACATTTATGTATGGGTTCATAAAAGAATGAAATAGAATAGATTTGTTATAAAGAAATAGAATGGAGTGGAAAAGAATGAGGTATTCTTTTTCTAGTGTGTT
Organism: Quercus wislizeni; assembly: GCA_023055345.1. Classification (NCBI taxonomy): domain Eukaryota; kingdom Viridiplantae; phylum Streptophyta; class Magnoliopsida; order Fagales; family Fagaceae; genus Quercus; species Quercus wislizeni. The sequence goes on along the minus strand of JALGQJ010000007.1, from coordinate 24,360,240 downwards.
AGGGAGTTTATAAAAAGAAGGGAAGGGAAAAAAATGAAATGAATATAAACTTTTACTCTTATGCTCATATATTTAATTTTTTTTAAAGACATTAGGATAAGAACATTTTTCCCTTTAATTAATGTGGGGAATAGATAGTTCCGCCACGTTTGGGAGGATTGCGTATAAGGAAATGGAATGTTTAGAGGCATGTCATTCCTTCCCACAAAACTCCCAAACAAAGGAATATATGGAATATTCATTAAAAGTTCATTTTAATCCATTTCTTTCCCTTCTACTACTGAGAAGTAGCAAATAGGTACTTTCTTTTCAGTTTTATTTTATTTTATTTTTTAAGATCAATGATGGGAAGTGAACATGCTCGTAACTTGGCCACTGAAGGCCCATTTTTTCCCAAGTAATACCATTTGACCAATCTCACTTTAAGCATTATTGATTGGGAGCACATTAGAGAATGAGTTACTAGGCTTCCAATCACAACCAATATCTTCCAATCTTGGTCAAATCTATGTTGCACTGATTGAAGATATATCAAGTTTGTTCCCATTTCCTAATACTTGAGATAAATTAGATGGTATTATTTGGGAACAATTTGGCCCTTTGGTGTTCTTTACTATGTGACAAGCACCTTGTTATTTTTTGCTGTATTTAACAAGTGCCTTTCACAAAAAGTGACAAGTTGCGGGCTCGAGTTCTAAGTTTGAGGTTGCTTCTAAATGGGTCCTTTAATTATGTAAACTTACAATCTACACCATCGGGTCGGGTATTAACAAAATATGACCGAGCCCCTTCTGTCAACTTTCGGTAGATTCTTGTTGTTAACCCACAAAAAAGAAAAGAAAAGAAAAAGTATTAGACAGAAAAATAGAAAAAACATTGTTTTTAGGTTGGCTAATAGAGAAAATTTGATGGACCATAACGGAATGGGCACATTTACATCATTGTAATAGTCAAGGGTGTAAAATGCAAGTTTTGAAAATCAATGGTCTTATTTAGAAGTAAACCTAAATTTAGAGGGTTTATAAAGTGAATTTTTAGCATTGATATAAAGTTTGGGCAAATTGTAGTTTCCCTCTTAAGATAGGGCAGTTGCAATATCATCACTTTAGTTTAAAATGGAACAATGCCCCTCTTTATCTTTTCATATCTTCTCACCTTCTTTTCGCGGATGATGCTCTTGTTTTTTGTGATGCTAATATTGATCACATGCTGACTCTCCGTATGGTTCTCATTTGGTTTGAGGCGGTGTCTGGCTTGAAAATCAACTTGGGTAAGTCTGAGCTTGTGGCTGTGGGGGAAGTGCGCAACATGGAGGTTTTGGTGGCTGTTTTAGGCTGCAATCAAGGGGCCCTCCCTATGAAATATCTGGGGCTCCCTTTGGGGGCAAGATTTAAAGATAAGTCCATCTGGAATCCTATTCTGGAGAAAATGGAAAGAAAATTAGCGGGCTGGAAAAAATTATACTTATCCAAGGGAGGAAGAGTTACTTTGATTAAAAGCACTCTCTCTAACCTTCCTACTTATTTTCTTGCTCTTTTTCCTATTCCTGCCTCTGTGGCCAATCGTATTGCTAGGCTTCAGCGGGACTTTCTCTGGGGGGGCCTTGGAGATGAGCCCAAATTTCATCTGGTTGATTGGTCGCGGGTGTGCTCTCCGCTCTCATCAGGTGGTTTAGGGATTAGGAATTTGAGAACTTTCAATTTTGCTCTTTTAGGGAAATGGCTTTGGAGATTTGGGCAAGAAAGGGATGCTTTTTGGCGTCAAGTGATTGAGGCCAAGTATGGTAGTGAGTGGGGGGGCTGGTGTTCTAGATCGTCCTCTGGTCCGCATGGAGTCAGCTTATGGAAACATATTAGGAAGGGGTGGCTCTCATTATCTCGGTTCATTATGTATGACATTGGAGATGGTTCTAAAGTGTTATTTTGGCTTGATTGTTGGTGTGGGTCATCTTCTCTCGCTGCCCGCTATCCTGAATTATATAGGTTGAGTTGCAACAAAGAGGCAAGTGTGGCGGAGCTTATGAGGTTTACCAATGGAGTCCTTCATTGGGAGATTCAGTTCTACAGGGAGGTTCACAATCGAGAAATGGAAGCTCTCAGGAGCTTTATCCATTCCATATATGGCACCCCGGTTAGGGGAACTGAGGAGGATAAGAGGCATTGGTTGCCTTGTAGGAGAAAGGGGTTTACGGTTAGTGCTTACTACCATCTTCTTATTGGCCAAAAGGAGCATTCTTTCCCTTGGAAAATCATTTGGAAACAGAAGATTCCCTCTAGAGTGGCTTTTTTTGTCTGGACCGCAGCCTTAGGGAAATGTTTGACTATCGACAATCTTAGGAAAAGAAAGGTTTGCATTTTGGATTGGTGTTATATGTGCAAGTGTAGTAGTGAGAGTGTTAGCCATCTTTTCCTTCATTGTCCGGTTGCTGCGGAGGTTTGGGATATGGTGTTTGGGTTATTTGGAGTAAGTTGGGTCATGCCTTCGTCAGTGGTTGGTCTCCTTGCTTGCTGGCAAGGTCACTTTGGTCGTCTTCGCAATGGAGTTATTTGGAAGATTGTACCTCCTTGCTTGATGTGGTGCATCTGGAAGGAGAGGAATAATAGATGCTTTGAAGACTCTGAGCGTGCTATCCCCGACATCAAGCTTCTCTTTTTCCGAACATTACTTGAATGGTTCTCTGTTTGGAGAAACCTTTCTTTATCTCTTTTGGATTTTCTTGACTTTTGTAATTTTCGTTCTTGATTTGCTCTCCCTTGTATACTCCCTGTGTGCGTGGGTGGCTCTTTTTTCTTTTCAATAAAATCTTATTACTTATCAAAAAAAAAAAAAAAAATATCTCCTCCCTTAGTATTTCCCATCAAATTAATGGAAAGTTCAATTTTTAGTCCCTTAGTATTTTCCATCAAATTAATGGAAAGTTCAATTTTTAGTTTTGTGAAAAATGTGTCCAGACCAATACATCAATGACCTTAATATCCGTCAATAACAAACACATCCCATGCATAATTTGAAGGACCTTCTTTATGCATGTGATGTGTTTGTTTTTGGAGGGTATTCAGGCAATCATTGTGCATATGATGTGTTTGTTATTGGAGGGGATTAAGGTCATTGACCTGTGGGTTTGGACTTTTTTTAAAAAAGAATTGATTTTTTGGTTAATTTGATGGAATACTAAGGGAGGGATGAAATTGATGAAGGACAAATTAGGGAGTTTGTCTATGTGTGTTTGTGGTGGGCTTAGGGATAGGAAGGAAGAAGAATTAGAGAGAAAGTTAGGGTGTTCAGTGCTGTATGAATAGTAATCATGAGAAAAAAGAAGAGGAAGAGAAGAAAGAAGAGAAAAGGAGGAAGAACCAACAAAGGCTAACATGCTTATTGCTCAAATACAATAATTTTATTAAAACACTCTACCTCTTTTGAATACATTGAGCACAATATATAAAGACTTTTTCTTGTACTTGTAGTAATAATACTCCTATGAGATCTAAAACTTTTATTCTTTAGAACACTATTAGATTGGATGTCTATAATAGAAAGCCATTCTATCTCTTCAATTTATGATTTGATGGATGCCTGTAATTTGTGTTCTTGATTGTATTGATCCCTAGCTGTATATGTCGTGTATACTTGGGTGACTCTTTTTTAATGTTTGAATAAAATTTTTATTACTTACTAAAAAAAAAAAAAAAAAAAAAATCCTACTAGTACTAGGATTCATAGTTTGACTAGTAAACCAAAACCTAATTGAATTAAACAAAAGCCCATACATAAAGACCCATAAACTAAAATAAGACTTATTAATAAAATAAAACCCATGGTTCATAACTATGGCCTATACCTAACAATTGTAAAATTACTAAAATACCCTTGACTCTAGAATAACTAAATAAAATATTAAAAACCTAATTAACTACCATGGACACTTATTCTTGGACTTTGCCTTAGCCTTAGGCTTCCAAAGAGGATATTCTTTCTTGTGCCATGCTATGGTTGTGCTATTAGAAGTGCAATTGCATCTGCATTTGCCTATACTTAAGGGGGATGGGGAAGTGCAATATAAAAAAAAAACCTTGTCTCTAGAATAACCAAATAAAATATAAAAAATCTAATTAACTACCATGGACACTTCTTCTCCGGCGTATGTCTTCTCTATATTCTCTCTCTCTCTCTTCCCTTCACCAGATTGCATCTTTCTCATAAACCAAACAACCACTATCCCCACCATCACCACCACCACCACCACTGTCAAAACCCATGACCTTCACCACCATCACCATCAAACTCACAACCATCATCACCACCACTACCTCTCTCATAAACCAAACAACCACCATCCCCACAAAAATCACCACCACCACCACCTCTATCAAAACCCATCACCATCACCACAATTACAACCCACAACCCATCACCAGCACCACCATCAAAACCCATCACCCAACCACCACCACAAGCCTTCACAAAACCCAAATCAAATAAAAAAATCATTGCAAAACATAACTAAAAAACCTCATCACCCAAATCTGAAGAAATAGAAAAAACCCAAATCTGATTCTGAGAGTGAGAGTGGACGACGTGGTGGTTGGCGGCATGGCGTGGCAAGGACAGCCGGTGCTGTCTCTGAGAGAGAGAGAGAGAAAACGTGAGATGAGACCGAGGTGAGAGGAGAGAGAAAAGTGAATAAAAAAAGATAGAAAAATTATAGCATGTGTATCCGTACCATGCCAATAGTAGAAGTGTACTGTAGCAAATGCCAAATTTATTTGGCATTTGGAACATTTGCTGTTGGTGGGTTTTTGGTGTTTGGTGTGCTAAATGCTAAAAATTTTGCATTTAGCACACTTGATGCTAGTGCTCTAAAAGACCGATTTGCTATAGTTTGTTTTCGGTTTTGGTAAGTGGTACCTTTTGAACCTGTATTGAATTTGCTAATAATTAGTATAATAGGTATTAGGTCCAACTAAATGAAAATTTAGGGGGTGTTGGTGCATTTTTCCCTTGCTATTATTAGTTGTGATTGAATACTTGTCAAAAAAAAAAAAAAAAATTGCAATTCAATGGATAATTATGATTAATATTACTGATGTTGTTATTGTTATTATAATTATTTTTCTGATATACTTATCATTTTTTTTAATGATATTATTGTCCCTTATTGTCTGAGTTGCAAAAGAATTATCATTTTTAGAATTTTGAGATGATATGCACTACTTTGAATATGTAGATTTTTATACTTTAATATTTGTTGATTTTTATTTTTAACAGAATATTAGGTCCCTGTTACATGGCAATGGGACAGTTGAGTTACTAATCATGTTCAAAATTGGCTTTAGCAATATTGAAAAATGGAGAATTCCCCACCTATGTTGCCTGCTAATCTGATGATAACCAATGTGAAATTGTTCCTTTATTCCAGGTCCAGTCTTATCCAAGTTTATTACTGCATTTCATGAGCTTGCTACTTATAAAGAGCTTCTTCGTTCCCAAGTGAGTCCTCAAACTGCCAATCAATGAAATTGTTCTTCGAAATGTTATTGTATTATGAATATGAGAGATGCCATTTACGCTGTTAATGTAATGATCCCACCCCAACTATGTAGATATTGTTTGCTTTGGGACCCATACTCTCACGGTTTTGTTCTCCCCCCAAAGCACACAGCTGTGGGGGAAAAGACCTCTACACATTGAAGGGAGATCACTCCTTATAAACACATCCCCATGTGCTTCTTTAGGCGATGTGGGATTTCATGAATTGTAGGTCCCCCTTTTGGGTTTCTACAATCCACTCCCCTTACTGGCATGCATGTGGGGTTCACACTTCCGACTAGGGCATGACTTTGATACCATTTGTAATCTCCACCCAAATTATGTTGATATTGTCCGCTTTGGTTTCCATACCCTTCACGGTTTTGTTCTCCCCGTAAAACATATAGTAGCGGGGGAAAAGACATTTACACATTAAAGGGAGATCACTCCTTATAATCACATCCTCATATGCTTTCGTAGGCGATATGGGATTTCATGGATTGTAGGACTCCCCTTTGGGTCTCTACAGTTAGTATCCGTGGATCCAAAACATCATTCTTCCTTTAGACTAAGCAATGATAAATAAGTGGTCTAGACACTTTTTTTGCCTCTCTTATTGTTCATATACATTTGTTTTTAACATGCTACCTTTCACTACGAGCTTTGTCTCTTGATATTTGTATTTATTTTCTTAAACCTGATCTTCCCTTTTCTTTTTTTGATAAGACAATAATTTATTATAAAGAAGATTGCTTGAATGCGAACGTCCTTAAAGAATTACAAATGAATGCTCAAGAGGTCCTAAAAATCAATGATAGAACTACAAGACACCCTCCAATTGCCATACAATATTCAAAAATAGTTCTCAAAAAACCATTTTAATTTCTTGCATAGATTGCTCATCATTCTCAAGAGTCTGGCGATCCCTCGCTCCATATGGTCCACATAATGCAATGTGGAGTAGCTTGTCACACCGCCCTATTACGGTGACGTCCAAACACCCCTCTCCAAATAGTCAACAAATCAATTACTTGGCGTGGCATAACCTAAGGAATCCCAAAAGCTGGAAAAGCCAAAGACCCCAACTTCTGAGCAATGGACAGTACAAAAAGTGCTCAACTGTTTAACAACTTTTCTTACACATAAAACATCTATTAACAATCACTAGCTTCCGTTTAACAAGTTTATCTATTGTCAGTGTAGAATTAAAAGCTGCTGTCCATACAAAAAGATAACAAGAATATATTGTAAGCCATTGAATTAGTGCCAAGTGTTATGGGTGTTTGTTGCAAGTGTTTATAGTGGGTTAGAGGGTTATATATATATATAAAATTATAAAGTTTTGCATTAGTAGGTGATGCTATCACTTTCTATATCTCCTTATTAGTTGAAGGCCAATGCATTTTTACCTTCGCACCAAAAAAAAAAAAAAAAAAAAAATTTCCCTGATTAATGTGATGGGAAAAAGCTAAATCTTTTGTCCTTTTTGGTGTCTGTTTGGAATGTCTATTTTTTATTGAGTTGACAAAATCTGTGTCACAGGTAGAACATGTCTTGATTGACCGGCTTATGCACTTTATGACTGTTGATCTGGAAGATGCAAAGGTAGACTCTTATTCCACTTTAGCTGTGATGATAATACTTTCTTGGAAGTTCACAAAGGCTTTGCAATATGACTCTAGTGTAGATGATAATTTATGTCCTGGATGGTATTTACTCTGGACTACGTATTCTATAATCTAGGAAATAAGACATTAAAATTACTCCTGAATATACAAAATTGGAGTCCCAATTTGCATTTACGTTATGCTAGTATAAGAAGGAATAAGTGGTAATATAATGCGCCAGATACTAATATGTTGTAAATTCTATTGTTTATTTTAATAAGTATAATTAGAACTGTCAATAAATTGAAAAGGCAAATGTGCCTATGAGCTTTAGCTCAAATAGTACCTACTCCCTTAGTTCAAATTGCAACACCTCCTTTTGTAAGTGTAAACAGAAAGATTAATTGTATTTCTTCAACTTAATAATCTTATTAACCCTAATACACAGGTTTTGACCCTAACAGTTCAATCTCTTCCAAAATATCTAACATATATTTCCTCTATGATTGATTAATTTCTAGCTTGGAACACAATGCCTCAAATCCCAAGAAATAGCATAGCTTTCCCAAATCCTTAGTTTGAAATGAAGAAGTAACGTCTTTAACTCAGTAATCTGCTTTTGGTCATCATTAGTTATGATGATATTTTTAGCATAAACTATAAACATTTTTTCCCTCTCTCAAAAGTGTCAAATGGGCAATTTTGCATTCCAAAACTGACTGGCGTTGCTAAACTTGCCAAACAACACTCTAGGAGATTGTTTGAGTCTATACAAGGCTTTGCGTAGTGTACAAATCTTCCCTAACTCCCATGAGCAACAAAACTAAGCGGTTGCTCTATGCAGACTTCCTCCTGTAACTCACCACGTAAGAGTGTGTTTTTGACATCTAACTAAAATAACGGCCAATCCAGATTAGTAGCTAGGGATATGAAATAGCAAATAGAAGCAGTCGTAGCAACTGGTGAGAATAGGTTTCAGAATAATCAATACCATAGGTCTGGGTGTGCTCCTTTGCCACATGAAAAGCCTTCAAGTGCTCAATAGACTCATCAGGTAAGTATTTCACAATTTATACCCAACAACAGCCAACAGTAGACTTTCTTGAAGGAAAAGGTACTAAATACCGAGCACCATATGAAGGGCTAACATCTTTTTTCCCGTGGTTGTCTTCCAACCATTTATAGACAGGGCCTCCTAGACATACTTAAGAACAAGAGTAGAAGAGATGGGTGGTGAAAGCACGGAGATGATGCCTCTGTAGGAGAAATAACTTTAGTCAGGTGGAGGATTGGATGGAGATGGACCTGCAAGCAGGTAAGAAGGCTCAGTAGATGGCAGCCATCAACAACTAAATAACTGTGAAGGTTTCCCTAAATTTGTGAGGACCATACACCCCTGAAAAAGGCCAAATAAAACCATCTGAGATACACTTAAATTTACAGGAAACAGAGTGCCTCCCCACTGCTTCCTCTATCATTTCCACCACTCTTGTGTCCCAAAGAATAAGAATAGCCCCGGAGGATCCTGCTGAATCTACGGAAAAACCCAATCAGCAAATTGGTTAGGCCGAATAATTTGGGCCATCCCTTGGGACATGTGTTCTTCACTTTTGTTTCTTGCAAACAAACAACATCCACCCTCCAACTTCTTAGCAAATTCCTCATTCTCTGACGTTTATCCTTGTCATTCAAGCCCCCGAACATTCCACAAAAGGATTTATTTATTTATTTTTTGATAGGTAATGAAAAATTTTTTATTAAGAAAAAACTAGCCAACCTGAGTACATTGGGGATGTACTGTGGGGGCAAAAATCAAGAACCAAAATTACTATGATCAAGTAAAGCAGGAAGGGAAAAACATGAAAAATGCGATAAAGCCACACTTCAAACAAAGAGAGTATGCAAGAAAAAGGACTTAATCTCTAACAAGGACCGCTCACATCCCTCAAAGCATCTAGCATTCTTTTCTCTTCAAATACACCACATCAAGCAATGCGGCAAAAGGATTTTTAGCTTCATTAGTTCAACACTTCCCCTGATCCACTTATTAAGGTAGAGTCTAGGCCCATATGCGAGGGGAGTGTTAGAATATTGGTTAAATGATTAAATTCACCATATTCTAACAGTTTAAGCTTTTAAGGACAATCGGTAATTTAGGTCCATTATAACAAATACCAAACTAGACAAGCATTATAATTATCACCTCGCAATTCCATAATCCAATCAACCAAATCAAGAAACACAAGAAACCAAAATATAGAGCCATTGTCTACTATGATGAATGGATAACACCATCAAATTAATAGAAATGCAGTTAAGACAAGCAAGAGAGAATTGATTCAGGCAACTGGGCCCGTAAATTTGAAATAGATGAGCAACAAGTTGCGGTCAAGAGGCACTAGTATGTCTTAACAGCGACAAGGTGAGAACAAAGTAAGGACCATTATCTATTTGAATTGGCGCTGTTTCAATCAAGTAGCAACAGTATTGGCCTATCAAGTTGATATTAGTTGTTGGAACAATGGGAGCTTGTATTTCTGAAGTGTTAAGTCCTCTAGTTGGTGATAACGATAGTGTGTGGAGTTTAAGATTTTATAGGGAATTCAATGATTGGGAGTTAGCAGCTTCTTACTCCTTTCTTCACTTCATCCAAACTCGGATTCCTAGGGGTGGAGGTTGTGATAGACTTTGTTGGCATCTCAATGGAAGTGGGAAGTTTGACATTCGGTCTTTCTATCATAAGATTCGAAATGTAACTCTTTCTACTTTCCCTTGGAAGGGCATTTGGAAAGTAAAGGTTCTTAAAAGGGTGACATTCTTTTTGTGGACAGCAGCTTATGGCCAGATTCTAACTTTGGATAACCTTATGCTTCGTGGTCGCCCTTTGGCGAATCGTTGTTGTATGTGCTGTTGTAATGAGGAATCACTTGTTGATTTTTTGTCGGGTAGCTCATTCCTTGTGGATGTATATGCTTCAATTGTTTGGGATTGATTGGGTCATGTTAGGTTTAGTTGCAGACTTATTATTTTGTTGGTATCATTGGCTTAGGAAACATAATTTTGATATTTGGAATTTGGTTCCAGGTTGTTTAATGTGGACTATTTAGACTGAACAGAATCAGCGTTCTTTTGAGAATACTAGGAAATCTTTGGCTTAGTTTTTGGATTTATGCCAACGGACCCTCTTTGATTGGTCTCGTTGTAGGGGTCTCTCGGATTGTTCTGCACTTATGGATTTTCTTTTGTCTCTTAGAATATCTTAGTGATTGTTTGTTACTCTTTGATTTCTTTTTACTCTTTGTTCACTACTGTGAACTCTATGTATTTTTCCTGCTACTCCATTTTCAATAATATTTTTTCTTACCTATCAAAAAAAAAAAAAAAAACAAAAAACAATGGGAGCTTTGTGCTCTTTTACCAAGAAACGAGGGAGTATCAGATTTTTGCTAGGAAATGAAGGTTCAAGTTCAGAGTGTTCATCATCGTGAACACATTGTTCATTTCATTCAATAAAAGTCTTATTACCTATCAACAAAAAAAAAAAAAAAAAAAAAAAAAAAGAAGGTTTCAAGTTTGATGCTGGTCATTGATTGGCAGGAAACAAGGAAGCTTCAAGTTCTTGCTAGGAAGCAGGGGTTTTGGGTTCTATTTTGGTCACCGGTGGTTGATTTGGGTTTAGAAGCTTTTAGTGCTGGGAACGGACTGTCCTCAACCTTAAATTGTTTTTCATACTTATTTGTTTGATTGGTTGCTAGCTGTAGGAAATGGTGAATTTAATCATTTAATCTAACATAAGTGAAGAACTAAATTTTTCTATTTTGGTTTTGTTTACTAGAAATTAGTGTGAATATTGAGATAAGGTTCTTGAAAGTTCTTCTCAATTATTTTTTCCTTTCATGCTTACCTCTTTACTTTGCAGGAGTCCCGTCGACGTTTTGACAAAGCTATACATGCTTATGATCAGGTAATGAATATCCTACTAAAAGCTTCTTGTATGAATCTGTCTACATATTCCCCACTAGTTGATGAGATGCTTGAGTTTCAAGCTTGTACTTAGAAAATATATGATTAGTTTATTTTTATATTTTCAAGGAGTTTCCTTCTACTATCGGCTTGAGGAGCTTTCAAAATCTTTTGAGGCATTGAGGGAATACCAAGAAATTGCTTTTGTATATCTTTACCAAATTCCTATATTTCTTTCTTTAATTGAACTGCATCTATCCTTCCCTAACTTCCCTGTTCCCTCATGCCATCCTAGATCACTATAAAGATTCTCACAAGTGACAATTTTATCAAGAGGGGATATTTGTGTTAGAAACCCATGGGTAGAACTCACCCTTGAAAACCAGCTTGCAAGAGGAGGGTGCCAAAGAGCTTATAAACACATAGTTAAGCTTGCACTTAATCCATGTGGGACACTAGGATCATACCATACCACCATGCTTCGCAGTTGACGTCTACGGTGACTCTCTATTGACATTGATCCGATGATAGCCCCCCCCCCCCTTTTTTTTGGCAGCTTCATTCACCTATCAATTATTCAATGACTTAGCCATTTTAATCTAGCCTCTAGGTTGCTCCCCTCTGAGACCCGACCACAAAGCTGCAACTCATTTGTTCCCATACTCAATTAGCTACATCCGATTACTCGATGTGGTGGTTGGCTCTGATACCAAATATTAGGAGTGGTTCCTAATGGGGATGGATAGGAATTGTAGGGGAATGTATGAGAATTGTAGGGTAATTGATTTAATTTGAGGTAGTCACCCTCCATAGAGAAATATTAAGAGAGAGAGAGAGAGAGAGAGAGAGGGAAATGCACTAAGTAATCAATTGGTTTATTCTTCAATGATATCTAATGTTGAATTACAATTATGTATTTAAAGGAGACTAACTCTAATTTCATTGGCTTACATGGCTCAAGATAATTGGCTAGTTAATTCAACATGTGCTCTATGAATTAAGCCATGTGTTAAATGAGCTATATGTGCTCAAATCCTAACTAACTTATCCTAATCTCAACTAACTAACTATCTAACTAAAGGGATTACAACAATTATCTCATATTACTAACATTTCCCTCCCCTTGAAGACACCTTGCACACAAGGTGTTGTTGTGAAATGACACCTTCTTGATGGGAAACTGGCCACTAACCCAATACTTCAAAGCACCTTGAACATTGAACACACCAACTACTTCCAAGCACTTTGTCACAACCCATAACTTGTGCAAGTAGGTCCCATCATTAACTAGATCAGCAAAGGAGCACCAAGAAATCTTTATGACTTGGCCTGCCTTTCTATCAAATACCAAGCCTCTGACCATAAACTTCCAAACCAATGACCACCCATGCAACTCACGTGGGTAAGGAGATGATTGTTCACAAACTGCAAATAATGCAATAAATGGATCCAACTGATCAAGTTCCCATGAAGCCGATATTGAGGATAGAGAGAGTTTCTTGAGAGCAATTTCTATATCTTCACAACCTTTAAGATCTCAACTCACACCCAAGTCCTTATAAAAATTATGATTAGCTCGGTTATGGAAGCCATCATTTATCCCAACACAGCCACCAAGAAAAGAATCATCTAGTTCAAATTTAATTGCATTGCCACTAGTGTGCGTGGCTGTTAATATCAAGCCTTCATTCTTGATTACATGAGCAGCCCCATTTGTTGAAGCATGAGTTTGGCCATAGTCAAATGCCATTGGATCACTCGTATCCATGCCAACAGCAACAGCTTCATGCATTGTGGATTCTTGGATCATCATCACCTTCTTTGTTGGTTCTTTGGACTGAATTTTAATGGCAGTGTGTACAGGGATATCATCATCCACTTTGACACAAAAATCAACGTCCTGTCTTGCAATAACAGTAGTAGATTCTTGGAACTTGATTTGTTTTTTGAGTTCCATTGAATCAAGAGATTGTAACTCCTCTTCTGTCATGTTCTCAAGATCCTTTTGCAATCTTGAGAGCTCTTCTTTCATGGCCTTTTTAGATTCAGCCAAGGCCTTGACCTTCTTTAAAACATCCTTGACATCCTTTGAAACTTTGTTCACCATTTGTCATAATGCATGTGGGACACTAGGATCATAACAATTTGATAGTGAGTTGGTTTTGCACGTGATGATGTAGTGGGTAGATGGTGGACCATTTTTTGATACACTTCAGTGCTGCTTTTGAGTTGTGGAGCTTTGATTTTAGTTCCTTTGGGATTTAGTGGGTTTTTCCAGTTAAGGTCATTGACCTTATGTTTGGATGGAGGAGTTGGGTTGGTAAGCATTCGTCAGATATTTGGAACCTTGTTCCATTATGTTTGATGATAATATGGAGGGAACACAATTAATGCACTTTTGAATATGTGGAAAGCACGGGGGTTTAGTTTAGCAACCTTTGATTCCTTATATTAGTGGTCTCAAGCATGGAGCTTTATGAAGAGGAAATCCATTGTGTTGTTCATAGAGTCCTTACCTTTTCATATATAATTCTTTCTTGTTGTCATTCTTTAGGCCTATTTATGTGCTTTGTACATGAATTTGTCTTTTTATTGAAAAGTACTTTGTCAAGTATCCCAACTTATTATCTATCGCTGTTTACTATTCCGCAACACATAGTAGACAGACTAGAGAGGATTCAAAGGAATTTCCTATCTAATGAAGTTTTTAGATATCCGCTTGTTGCTTGGGACAAGGTTGTTTGGCCGGTGGAGATAGGGGTTTTGGGGATTCGGAAGATTGAGCTTTTTAACCAAGCTCTACTTGGGAAGTGGCTTTGGCGGTTTGGAAAGGAAGCTACTCATTTATGGCGGCAGGTAATAGCCACCAAATATGGAGAGGATAGTGGAGGTTGGTGTACTAGAGTTGCGAGAGGGACTCATGGTTGTGGGTTCTGGAAGAATATTATGAAAGGTGCAAACAATTTTTTTGGTCATGTGGTGTATGCAGTGGGAGAGGGCAATCGTATTCGGTTTTGGCATGATCCTTGGAGTGCCCCCACTCCTTTGAAAGAATTATATCCGGAATTGTTTGCCTGTGTTGTAGTTCAGGAAGCTCTGATTTCTGACATGGTTATTTATGCACCAGACGGGGGAGGTAGGAGTTGGAACTTCCTTTTCCGGCGCAATTTTAATGAATGGGAGATGCAGAGATTTTATTCTTTCTATGAGTATGTCTCTGCTAGGATTCCTAGTGGGGAGGGTGAGGATACCTTGATTTGGCAGTTGAATCGCAGTGGTGTTTTTGATGTGCGATCCTTTTATAGTGCTTTATTGAAAGCTCCTTCGGTTTCGTTTCCTTGGCAAAGCATTTGGTGTGTAAAGGTTCCTAGAAGGGTATCTTTCTTTTTATGGACTGCTGCTAGGGGTGGGATTCTTACGATTGATAACCTTGTTAAGAAGACCTTGCCTCTTGTTAATTGGTGTTGTCTTTGTAAGTGTGATGAGGAAACTGTGGATCACCTTTTGCTGCATTGTAAGTTCGCATCTGCTTTGTGGAGTGAGGTCCTCATTATGTTTGGGGTTCAGTGGGTGATGTCGGATACTATTGTTTCTCTTCTTTTTGCTTGGAGGAATTGGTTGGGAACTCACTCTTCAAAGGTTTGGAATATGGTACCGGCTTGCCTCATGTGGTTAGTTTGGAAGGAACGCAATGCCCGAACTTTTGAGGACATTGAAAGATCCATAGATATGGTGAAGAACTTGATGGCTAGGACTTTGTTTGAGTGGTCTCGTATTTGGGGTCTTACGCATTGTAGTTCACTGTCTGATTTCCTTCTCTCTATTAGGCTCTCTTTTTGATTTGATTGTATTTGTTTCAAGGGCAATGAGTTTACAATTGTAAACACATTGTTCCTTTTCTTCAATAAAACTCTTATTATCTATCAAAAAAAAAAAATCCTGGATCACTATAAAGAGAGACTGTGAAAGCTTGCCATGTGTATGTTGCTTAGCTAGAGAACATGATAGAGTTAGTCAACCAAATCTTCTTACATTCTTTTAGTAGCTTGGGAGTTGTAATATTCTACCTATGCCCATTTGGGGCAACTAAATTTCGAGGTACTTTTTAATTGGCATGAGAGGTTTGGCAGTATTATCAGTAAACAAGTCTAGAGCTTCTCTTTTATGCCTGGCCTAGTTCTTATGGGTGGCACACAATTATTAAACGTTTTATACAATGGAGCATTCTTAAGAGTTTAGAAGCACACTTTAAGTACTTTATATGAGTAGATGGGGATTCTACCTCCTCATATCATCTTTCCATCATGGATTTCGTCATTCTTATCTGACTTTTGATTGTGTGCTCTTGAAACTAAGAATTATTTACTAGGAAATTTTTTTTGGTAAATAATTTTTTTTGTTGCAAAAGGAATAAGCTTTATGTACACCGGATTTATACTCCAATTTCTCCAAAAGAATTACAAGTAACAAGATTAACATTGAAAAAGAAAAACCAAAAAATCAATGAACTCAACAAGAGAATTCATACCACTACACCCTAGAGTGTGAGATCACTTAAATAAATTTCTCAAGAATGAGGATTTTAAGTTGTCTAAGATCATTAAATATAAGTTAAGATTTGTATTCTTTATGATTTATGAATGAAAATCTGAGAAGTGAGAAATTTTGATAGAAAAAATATTTTATTTATGGGATGATTTCTCTTTTCTACCCTACTGCTTCTTAGGATTTATCCCACTGTTAAACAAACTCATCATCTTCGTAGCATCATCTAGCTACATAAGGTTGTCTCTCTTGTATATATCTCTTTTATTTTGTGGTTTTCCATTGCCAGGCACGAGAAAAGTTTGTGTCTTTGAAGAAAAATACAAGAGAAGACATTGTTGCAGAACTAGAAGAGGTATTTTCTATATTATATTGTAATCAGTGACTTATTAATATTTTTCTGAACGAGCATTTGCATCTGGCTGTGGTAACTTCATACTGTTCTATATCTAACTATATCTGTATCCATGGATCTTTTTTCTTGACCAGTTCTGTGTTTAATTGCATTGGCAATTAGACGTGTTTTCTTGAAAATAATTAGTAGTCCTAGATAGTATGATGTCAATTATCTTAAAGCCTGGCACTGATTGCTAGTATTTATTTATTTATTTTTGGATTGGTATGTTACAAATGTGCCCAATGGGTCTTGAACTCATGACCTCACCCTCATCCCATTATCATGGAAGAAGGAAGTACCAATTGAGCTAGCTCATTTGTCGTAGTGTGGGGATGTGATTATCACTGCACATTGCAAATGGAGGCTTTACTGGCTGAAGATCTGTGCTTCAACAGTTTTACCCCTTTAATTAGTGTCATGTCCATGATGGACTGGGGGCTGGGACATTTCCCTTGAAGCCTTTTTATCAACAACATAACTAACTTGTTCTGAATTCTTCTCTAGATTGCCTTCATAATGCAAGGGTTAGTTTTAGGTTAGTGGGAAAGTGACGTAATATTTGTCAAACTAGACCGAAGAACACACTTTTTTTTATTTATAATTTTTTTGTGATTTTGATTTTTGCTTCTATTTTTAAATTTTTTTTTAAAATTTTTTAATTTTTATAAGTAATCTGATTGTCCTTCAGGAGAAAGGGCTGATAGATTGCTTTGGAAGCTTACTGAGAATGGTAAATTTGAAATCTGATCCTAGAATGAGGCATTAAGAGGGTCGCTAGGAACCTTGTATTTAAATCCTCCCTCCTCCATTGTTGTAAGTATCAAGTCATAAAAAAATGAAGCATTAATAGGGTCTAATGTCAGACAGTTAACTTGGAAGAGAATTTTGGCACTGTAAAGTCTATTTAAAAGTTGCATTTTTGGTTTGGACAGCTACTTTGCTTAAAATTGTTGTGGTAGATAACCTTGTTAAGAGGATTAGTATTTAAGTGGATTGGTGTTGCATTTGTAAGGGCAGTGATGATAATATGGTTGATCTTCTGTTAATTCATTGACTTATTGCAAGAGTCATGGTCTTCTACCTTTTCCACTTTGGGGTTAAATGGGTAATATCTTAAAGCGATGGTGAGGTTTACCATAGTTTGGAGAGGCATGTTTGTTGACATTGTATTAGCCTTATTTGGAATGCAGTGCTGGGGGCAATTTAGAAAGAGGAACGGTTGTACATTTAGGGGTTGAGATGGTTAAGCTTAAATCTTTATTTATAAGATATTTATGTGAGTGAATACATGCTTATAGCAGTATTCTTATTCTTTCTCTTGTATGGTTTTTGATTTGTTATGTTGGAATTTGTAATGTTTAAGTGAACCTTTTGTATAGCCTGTGTACTTATGGTTTCATCTTTTTCTAATAAAAGCTTGGTATTAAGCTGGAGTCACACAAGGCAACCTACACTGGCTTTCTCTCCTTGGTTGCTCCTGTCCTGTCCATGCATATGGATTTGCACCTGCTTTTCTGACCCCATTGTATTTACTAAATTTCTCAAGGTAGACTTAAACCAGTACCTCTATGCAGAAGACAAACCTAGCCAGGAGGTTTCTCAAAAAGCTTTGAGCCTAGGGTAGATAATCTTTGGAGGTAGCATCCCTACTCAGTGATCGGTCTGCTAATTCATGCAAATCAAAAGAAATTTGTTTGAGTGTTTTACATGTATATCTCATTGAATAACGGCAACATGGGTGCAACTCATGTACATGAGATGTTCACAAAAGGACCATAAACTATCAAGGAAACTAAAAGCTCTAGAAATTTAAATAAATTAGAGAAAGAACAACACATGTTGGCAGCCGGGAAATCATATAAGGACTTAACGCCAAACCTTCAAATCCAAGACCAATTCCTCACACCCTTCAAAGTTTTAAGCATTTCAATCTCCAAATACACCACATAAGACACAAAAGGTTTGCATTCCATACAGTTACATTATGCTGTGATGCGGGATGCACAAGGATATTTTTATTTTAATTTAATATTATTATTTATTTTTGCACGCCAGTTGTTTTTTTATGTTTTAAGTCCTAGTAGTTTATTAGGCTTGGTATTTTAATATTTGGAAGTAAAGTTATTTTGGTAATAAGGCAACTAAGGTTTCCTACGCCGATTAGAAATTAGGGATTAGTTATCCTACATAAGCAAACTATTGTACTAATTTTGGATATTATAATTTGATGAATGAAATGATAGTCTTTTGGTTTCTTTGGTCTTGTGCCAACTCTAGTTCCACCCTAGGTGCTAACTCCTAGTGGTTTGAAATGCTTGGTGCCAACTCTAAGCCAGGCCTAGGTGCTGATCCGTAGGCCATGTCCCTTTATTTTCTTGTCTTTCAATTTTGCTGTTCAATTGTTCAAGTATTGTCCTGGGTAATGTTGTCTACCAAACTGTCCTTTCAAATTCACCACTCTTTAATGCCTTCCAAAAGGTCATATAATCATATCCAAATAAGTTATCATGAACGAAATGCTTATATTACTTACGAGTAAAAAAAAGAAAGAAATGTAGACCATGTAAAAGAAAAACTTAAAAGCGTATGGTTTGAGCTTGATGGCAATGTAGACCATGTTGGTTTCCTATACTTTTTTTTATTTTATTTTATTTTTTTTATTGAAAATATTTTTTGAATTTGTCCAAAGAGTGCAACATGCTCTTTTTGCCCACATTTGCACACCATTTTGCGTAAATTTGTTTCATCACATTTTGTCCAAAGAGTGCAGTATTTTCTAAATAATAGTTTTAAAGTGACATTGTCTATAAAAATGTTTTAGACATGTATAATCAAATAATTTTTCTAAGACACAGACATGGCAAAAGGGGCTATATGACTGTGTTGGAGGTTAGAAAAAGGGTATTTTTTTTAATTGGGACACATCCGAGACATGGCCATGAAGTAGTCTCAACATGGATGACAAAAATCTTTCAATTTTAGAAAAAGAAGAAGAAGAAGAAGAAGAAATCATTGATTTGCTTCCCTCGCACACTTGATAAACATAAACTTTGTCATCAAACATTTTTTGGTTGAGAAATATTTTAGATATGACTTCAAACATTTTGTTGGTTGTTACATATGTTTAAAACCTAAAATAAACATAAATTATGCCCAAAAATATATAAATATATCTAACAATTAATATTAATTATTTATTTTATTACAGAGTCCATGCCATGTCGTTTCCTAGTTTTCAAGAATTGTCATTTTGTGGTCTCTCATGCCGGGTCATGTCCGTAACTTTCCTCCTAACCAATTTGTATAGTGTTACTACATTTTGGCAATGATATCTTAAATGACATTTCCTTCTTTGTAAGAATGCCGTGGAGGGTGAGATTGTGGTTTCTAAACCCACTGGGTGCATGTATATCTTACCATTAATGAAGAAAAGAGTTTAACTATATTTCATAGTAAACATATTCAACACAACTTTTACCCCTTCAGGGTACAGTCTAGTGGTTGGAGGCTTGTGATGAGCTGTAGAACTAAACATGTTGGGTTCGATCCCCATTAGGAGTTTTCCTGGATTACCTAATACACGGTTTTGGTGGGTGGGGTCGTGTATCTGTGGTTTACTCCCCAAGGGTGGGTCCAAAGGGCACTGCCTTGGTGAGGTTGCACGTCATATAAAAAAAAAACATATTCAGTAAAACTTTTGTTTTGGTATTTAAAAGTCAGGTGCATATTCTTTCCTAAAATAAAATTTCTAGGAGCTGACACCTTCTTGATGGAAAAATTAAGGATCTTACACTCCTTATCATCCTTTTTTATTTTTTGGGACAGGATCTGCAGAACTCAAAGTCTGCATTTGAGAGAAGCCGCTTCAATCTAGTATGCCTTCTACTTATGCGGATCTCTTTTATGCTTTTGTACAAAATCACTTTTCCTGTTGTTCTACTTGTAGTAGACTTTCCTTTCTGGTTTTAAGGAGTGCAGGTAAATGCCCTCATGAATATTGAAGCAAAGAAGAAGTATGAGTTCTTGGAATCTATAAGTGCAATTATGGACGGTCATCTGAGATATTTTAAACTGGTGTGCTTTTTTAATTTTTAAATCTACACTTTGTTACATGTCAAACATTTTGTGGACTAAAGATAGTTATATGTGCTTTAGGGATATGAACTATTGAGCCAGATGGAACCATTTATTCACCAGGTATGTATGTGTAGGTGGAATATTTCCTTGCTTATCAGTTTTGAAAATTTTCCTTTTTATCGAAGTCCTGGAAGTTTCATACTTAATTCAGAGTTGCTCCTGCGTTATATAATTATGAATGATAAATGAATTGATTCCTGAAATTAGGTATTGACATACGCACAACAATCTAAAGAAATGGCCAATGTTGAACAAGATAAACTTGCAAAAAGGATTCAAGAATACAGGACACAAGCTGAGCTAGACAATATGCGAGCTTCAAGTAACTTGGAGCATTCAGCAGGTGCTGATAGCATTCGTGTTGTTGGTATGAGTCCGTACAAAAATGTTGAAGCAATTATGCAGTCCACCAATGGGGAGGTAATTAACTGGTTTTGGTAGTTTTATATTAAGTTACAGACTATGCAATTGCCTTCAATTTCCATCATTGCAGCCCAAATTTTCTAAACCTTGTGTCTGACTTCATTAGGGTTCCATTGTGACATATTTTATTTTGTATTTTTTCCCTTTTTAGGTCCAAACTATCAAACAAGGATATCTCTTAAAACGATCTTCAAGTTTGAGAGGAGATTGGAAGAGGAGATTCTTTGTACTTGACAGTCAAGGGACTCTAAGTTATTACAGAATGAAGGGTCCCAAACCTGTGGTATATAATACTGTTATAACTTGTCTTGACCTATAAAATTTAGTGATATAATGCTTAATTTATGTTTCTTTAGCTTGCTTCCAGACTTACTGACTTATGGTTTTGGCCTAGCTACATGAAATAATCCTAAGTTTTCTTTTTCCCTACCCCCAACAGGGCTCTCAATCTTACCATTATACTCGTTCAGCTGAAAGTAATAGCAGTATGTTTGATAGATTCCGTTCAAGACACAATAGGACATCTTCATTAAGTGAAGAAATTCTGAGCTGCTGTACTGTTGATCTCCATACATCGACCATAAAGATGGATGCAGAGGACATGGATCTACGTCTTTGCTTCAGAATAATTTCTCCTTTAAAAACTTACACATTGCAGGTGATTGATCGATTGGCTTTTCAATATTTAAATAATTTTATCAAAAAAAAAAAAAAAAAAAAAACTTCTTCTGGATTGTGCATCAATGCATATAAGCAAAAGGCCAACTTCCTTTTTTTGGGGTTTGTGTACCATAATGCCAACTATCCAACATAAGCCTTTATACTCCTAGTTTTGTACAATGAAAATGGTAAAAAAAAAAAGAAAAGAAAGAAAGAAAAAGCTTACATGATTGTTAAGCTTATATTTCATTTCAGTCAAGCCTTTGCGCTCAAGCTTAAAATGCAAGCTTAGTATCAATCTAAAACTCGAACTCAATATTCTTGAATTAAGCTAGGAAAACCAGCAACACGACCATAGTACATCGTAAGCAAACAAAGCCCCAATACAATCAAGAAATCAACATAGTTAACACTTCTACTCACGGTCTGGCAACAATACCAGAGCAACTATAGCACACTAGATCAAGGAGAATGAAACTGCTCTATTAACATCAGAGTTTGGGAAGCCAATCAAGATT
Organism: Quercus wislizeni; assembly: GCA_023055345.1. Taxonomy (NCBI): domain Eukaryota; kingdom Viridiplantae; phylum Streptophyta; class Magnoliopsida; order Fagales; family Fagaceae; genus Quercus; species Quercus wislizeni. The sequence goes on along the minus strand of JALGQJ010000007.1, from coordinate 24,338,464 downwards.
ATTACTAAAAGGTAGCACTCTGTAGTTTCTACCCTTAACCATTTAGTGAACTGTGGCAAAAACCTAGGTCATTTTTATTTTTTCTGTTCTTTCAATTTTCGTGTTGCGTTGTTTCATAAAGTGCCCAAAAAGAAAAGAGAAACTTGTTATTACGATTTAGTCATGTCCTTTTTGGTAATTTGTCCTTGAAACAACAGCTTTACAACATTTTCCAAATGCTCAATTATCATAAACAACACTTTTTCATTGATTTTTAATCAAGGTTTTTTTTTTTTTTTTTTTTTTTTTGTTTGGGTTCAGGAAGAATTGTAACCACGCATTTGTAAACGGAACTTCAAAAAACTATACCAAATGGATCCTTAGTTTTGTGCGACCTCAGTATGGATATTGGATACTGATTATCCAATTGGATTTTTCAGGATAATATTGTTACTTCATCAATTATCAGAGGCTTTTTTTTTTTTTTTTCAAATGGTTGGCTAAGTGCCAATTATCTATGGTACGAATGATTTTTGCATTATCTTTTCTTGGGAATCGCCACAATGTGATCTGGCTAATGATAATTGGCAACATATTATCTTAAGGAGTTGGTCCGTAAATTATTATTATTATTTTGGTTCTTTTTAAATCAATAACAATATACTTGAAGTATTCTGTAAAAAATTGTGCCAACTTTTTTCCTAAACCTTGTCTGGTCAGGCTGAAAATGAGGCAGATAGGATGGAATGGATAAACAAAATCACAGGTGCTATTGCATCTCTTTTCAATTCTCATTTTCTTCAACAGGTTTGTCCATACAATGCCTTTTTCCTTCCTGTGTGATATTATACCAAGTTGTGCATGCAATCATTATAGCTTTCACTGACAAGAATTTGTTGTCTATTTGGCAGCCGCACCCTGGAATAAAACATGTTGAGAATAGTCACTCTATCTGTGGTGCTTCTGTTGATGTTCAATCACTAGGTAGCCATGAAAGTTTAGATGATGACATAAAATTCAACAGAGCTGATTATGTTCCTAGAATTCTCAGAGGAATTCCAGGAAATGATATTTGTGCAGAGTGCAGCACTCCTGAACCAGATTGGGCATCTCTTAATCTTGGCATATTGTTATGCATTGAATGCTCTGGTGTTCATCGGAATCTTGGTGTTCATATCTCAAAGGTGCCTTATATTTGGAATGTAGATTCAAAAATTTATTGCTATTATTTTGTTATAGAATTTATAGTTACAAATATCTGTTTTGGCTCTTGAAACTGCTCATATAGAAACACTACGGATGATGGCTGAAAGAATATTATAGCTTATGCTTCCAATGATAGCTAAATCCTTTGTGAAAGAACTCTGCAATTATAATAGTAAGACTGAGTAGCTGCTTTTTTTATCTTTAGGAACATTTTTCAAGGCCTCAGATGTTAATGCTAAAATTATTAACTTCCTTGAGAAAATATATATCATGAATCAATATGTGGTGCGTAGTAAATAGGTGTAACAAACACCGTAAAATAATTCTTTGAAGTTACTGTATTATTGAAGCCAGGCTAATTCTTTCTAGTATGTTTTATTTATTGAAGTGACCATATTACAAGAAAATATTCCTGCTTATAACCTGACTTTGAGTGGCGTCTAAGATGTCACACTACATAAAATTTAAGTAGTATACTTGATATGTTCTACTAGGAAGTCATTTAATGGCCATCATAAGTTATTCTTCACAATGTTAAAGACATAGCTAAGAGTCTCTTGCCAAGAGCCTAATTGGAAGTTCATATGATTGCTTGAAGTCTTATGTTGAGTTTCATGTGAACATCGATTATATTGGTTTTAATGATTTAGATATAGTTTTGTCTAAAAATTTATGTCAACCAAAAAGGTTTAGGTTCTTTATAGTCAGCACTTATGTATTAAAGAATCACAGTGAATAATAACCTCCATAATCGTGTCATGATTGTCAATTCCCTGTTGAGAGCCTACAATTAAAGTGATACTTTGTCCTATCTACTGCAGGTGAGATCTCTAACATTAGATGTCAAGGTTTGGGAACCTACTGTCTTGGACTTGTTCCAGAACTTGGGTAACTCTTTTTGTAACTCTGTGTGGGAGGGATTGCTTCTACTTGAGAATGAAAGGTAAGATTTCCTTGAGCTGTATACCAGATAGGCTATATTATTGAGTTTGTCTGGTAGCTGTTAGTTTCTTTATTTTATCTTTGTTGTGATTGTTGGCATGTGGAAAATTTGATGTAAATGAATGTGATAAGTTACTACTTGTCCCAAATGCCTAAGCTATTAGGAAATGGTGGATTTAATCATTTTAACTATTATTCTAAGACTCCCACTTGACTTGTGAGTCTAAGCCGTCCCTTAATAAGTGGGGCTCAATATGTTGGATTTTTAACTTTTTAAATGAGAGGTAGACTAGAGACAAAGTTCAAATTTAGGATCACCTGCTTTATATGTATAGGGTTGGGTTCAAATTACATCTAGTGTAATTTTAGTAATATTACACCATTCCATATTTTTTATTTAATGCAAATTTTGATAAATTCACTGTTGGATTACATTTCTTCTTATGCCCTCAATGCTTACAAAATTTCAAGGTCATCAAAGATCAATAACCATATTATCTATAAAATGTTAAAATGATGCATAAAAGATATGTTTATGGATAGAATGGTAAATAGCATTTGATCGATACAAAATTTGGCATGCTTGTTAAGATTATTGAGTATGTAATCCAGCGGTGAGATTTTTGAAATATTAAAGTTATTAGCTGGTATAACATTACTTAAAGTTACACCGGTCTAGACCCATACATATATAAACCTTTTTGTGCACGAGCTTGTTCATTAAAAACATTACTGACTTGTGAATCAAGCTTCAAATATGGGTAGAACTTGACTTTTTTCCTAATGAAATGAACATAAACAAACTTTTTGCTCAAGCAAAGTCTAAGCCATTTATGAACAGCTTAGTTTGTTTATTGCCTTAACTATGTTGCACCTTTTGATCCGTACACTTCACCTAAGATTGTAAAAGAAAAAAAAGGTTTAGTTTAGATTTTATCTCCTTTTTTTGCAACAAGCTCTCCCTAACTTTTGGTAAAGGGATTCTTCTAACTCTTTTAAATGAAAATTTGGGGTTTTTTCTTACATTTATCATGGAAGATCTTTTGCTATTAAATAAACTCTTCTATTTGAGGTATTTAAAATATTAATCTGGCAACTTTTGAGACCGCAATTAATGAGACATATTGGTGAATTAATGAAAAGGTTGCAGCAGCAACATTTATAAAAACTGAGACTTGTTTAAGATATAGGCCAGACCTTTGGGCAATGGCAAGTGCCCTCTGTCCAAGGCTCCAAGCAATGTGTGGCAAGTTTGAGTGTGGGAATCAGTCTCTCCAAAAATTGGGGGTAAGGCTGCCTATTGATCACCTCTCTGAAGCTCCATAGAAATTGGAGCCTTCTGCACTAGGAATAACCTTTGAGACTTGTTTTAAAATGTTTTTTTAAAAAAAAAAAAAAAAAAATTATTATTACTGTTATTGATAAGTTACACACACTTAGTGATTCTTGAATCCATGACGGCATGACCTTGCTCTCCATCCCATATTATGGGAGGAGAAAATGCCATTTGTTTTAAGACAGTTTAATGTTGCTTTCTACAAAGTCACCTTACACAAACTTTTACAATAACATTCCTTTAGATTGAGGGAACTGATATGTTTTTTCTGAAATATGGTTTTATAAAATCTTTTGAGTATTCTCAGCAAGAATTCAGATTTACCCATCTAGTTTATTTTCTGAATGCAATAATTTTTGTTCTTAGTTTCTTACTCGTCATTACCATTTCCCCTGGTATAGTGACCAGTTCCATGTTTTCCTCGAATTTATCATTTCCCACAGCTGTTTGAAAGAGAAATATGAATTTGGTTATACTTATTAATGTCATATATGCATATGGATTTTTGGTTCTTGGGCCTTGGCTCAGGTGGAGAAGATCTATGGTTTAAATCTTTGAAATCAATCAATCAATAAATATGCATATATATATATAGAGAGAGAGAGAGAGAACGACAAAATTTCAAACAAATAAAAAGATCTTATTCCATACTTTGTTATGGCTTTTAGCCACTGCTATTTGAATAGATCTAAAGATGTGTTTATATATTTCAGTCAATAAAGAGAGTGAATTCTTGTGAATTAAAGCTAAGAATTGGTGGAAATATCATCTATATGACAATTTAGCTTACTGGCATCATTTCTTGGCTGGCTGATTGAATATTGGTCATATACATTGTGGTTTTCTAGAAGTTTTAAATTTTTAAAGTTATTCCCCTGTAATTCCAATGTAATCTTATGCAGGATAGATGAATCAAGTGCTATGATCGCATCAGTTACAAAACCATGCCCCAAAGATCCCAACTACGTTAGGGAGAAATACATTCAAGCAAAGGTAACTGGTTAATCCTTCTCTTGTATTGTATATGTATTGAAATCAATATCTTTCTTAGAGCCTAAGTTGCACGGACACGACACGGACATGGATACAGGGATATGGCAATTTTTGAAAAATAAGGATATGAGTCATATGACACGGCATGGACGTGGCAATTAAATAATTAATTAAATTTTATATTTAGGAATATTTTTTAATATTTTTAGACATAAAATACGTTTATATCTAGAATTTAAATTATGTAAGAACTACAAATAAGTAAACTAACATTCAAATTAGTACAATAATACACAAAATGTTTAGAGTACAGACCAAAAGTTTAAATAGGCTATATTCAACATCAAACTAAAAACATAAAAGGAAAACAAGCTTTAAACTTTTGGGATTAAAAAAATATAAATATATATATATATATATATATAGTGAGAGTGGGATTAAAAAAAAAAAAAAAGAGGGAGAGAGAGAGAAGAGAAGAGGTCGGACTTGGACCTGTCCATGCCGAGAGAGAGAGAGAGAGAGAGAGATTGGAAGGGACATAGGGCATGGTGTTGACGGTGACTATCTATGGAGCTTGCCGACTTACCGATCGCCCCGATCTAGCACCGGCGAGGGACAGAGGGCAGAGGGCAAAGGGAGGGCTGAGCTGTGGGTTTCAACTTTCACGGTGATGACTTCTCAGACTCTTAAGTTTTTTTGTTTTAGGGTATATCAAAAAATCAACGGTAATGATTTGTCCATCTGTCAAAATTTGTGATTTTCTGGGTTTTTTTTTTAACTACTGGCGTGTCCACCGTGGTGGAGAAGCGAAAAAAAGAAAAAAGAAAAAAGGACACCGCTTGGACATCGGAGTCTGGCGAGTCGTCCCTGTATCCGTGTCCGACATGTGTCGGACACCGGTACATCACCAAAAATGGCGTGTTGGTGCAACCTAGCTTAGAGCATCAGTATTGATATTCTGTATGTCACCTTAACATGGGTTGCATTTCTTATTCATTCTGTATTGTCCTCCCAAGGTAGTCTCTGGTCAAATTCGAAACTTATTTCATTATAATAACTAAAAATTTTAAAATCACAAATGTCATTATAAATATAATGGACAAACTCACCAGTTATCTTTGGAGGGATTTGACAAATGTCATTATAAATATAATGGGCAAGCTCGCAATTGCCTTTGGAGTGACTTAGCTATATTGTCCTTCTTAGCTGGACCAACTAGAAAGTTAACTTGCACACTTAACTTTCTGTCCTTTTCTTTTCTAGTTCAATAGACTCATCACTGAATTTGGTAAATAATGCAGTGGACTTTTCTTCTGCATTGGTTTTTTAGGAAACAAATCATGGTGCTGTGGGGGCATCATGAGTATGGTACTATGATGGGTTCCCCTCTTCTTCCTCTCCCTATGGTTTCTTTCTCATTTGCATTATTTGAACTTTTCAATATCCTGTTTTAACAAACACGGGCTACCTTACTAGAACAACCATTAATCATCAAACCCATCTCCCCAAGCCATAACTTTCATCCCCCAACTTTTTTAAGGTTATGTTATGTTCATCATCGTGAGCATGAAGTAATCTTTTTTCCTAATAAAATAGCTTTCCTTATTTAAAAATTAAAATTAGAAAAAAAAAAAAAAAATCCCTATCGTGTCCAATCCTTTCCCCCTGGCATCATACATGTATAATGTCCTAGCAGTACACTCAACATGCATATTGCAGTAGTCAGCTAGACCAGAAAGGCACATCAACTCTTGATTTGAAACATACATGATTCAATGTCTCTGCATAATGTGCTTTATAGTTCACTACCAAATGCCATCTTGAGTCCTCTTAAACAGCTTCCTTTTAATAGTTTTATGTAGAATATGCTTTTTGATTCATGAATTAGCAATTTATCAAGTTGTTATTAAGGCCCCATCCCTTGTGTCTTTCTAGTGGCACTAGCTCATCTGCTGCCTCGTTATCTAATCCTTGAATCATTATGTGGAGAGGAGATGCACTGGTGACCCTTCCATTATTCAGTTTCTACATGAGTCAATATGAAGTTTACAGTAAAGTGATGCATTGATTTTGCATGTTTTCCCACACTTCAGAGATGTTTTGTAGGTATCTTGGCCTTCTAGATGATTCTTTAGGCTTAAAGGGTAACATAAATGTTAACTGGTGTCATATTATCTCATGTTGCTTTCACTTTGTCATGCTGTTTGTGGATCTGGTAAGATGTTAACTATTAATATGTAAAAGTAATTTGAGCCTTTAGCTTTGCAAACTACTGGTTCATCCATGAGAATCCTTGTCATTTATATGTACAGCTTCATTTGTGTCTGAGTGTGTGTGTTTTAATGTTCAGAAAACATTCTTATGTTATATCTGCAATATCATCCATGTTCTATAAATCTCAATCTGAGTTACCAGTTTTTACCATCTTCCACTATCTAAGGTCTAAAATGAAGCATAATATTCTTGCCGTAAATTAGTACGTAGAGAAATTGCTAGTCATCCGAGGAGTAATTGAAGCGGGGACTCTTTCCTATGCTACAAATATCTGGCAAGCAGTTAAGAATAATAATTTGCGAGAAGTATATCGCCTTATTGTTATGTCAGACGTAAGTCTGATCAACACTACCTTTGATCATGTGGATGGTGTCAATCTATATCACCATGTGGATGCACAAGACTCAGATGTAATTGAAAGGAAACAGTATGATCCAGCAGACTGTGATAGAATCAAGGACTCCAATGAGCCAGCAAACTGTCTTCAAGGTTGTTCATTATTGCATCTTGCATGCAACTGTAGCTATCTGTTGATGGTTGAATTGTTGCTGCAATTTGGTGCTGATATAAATATGCGCGACTTCCATGGAAGGACTCCTTTGCACCTTTGCATCTCCAGAGGGAACAACCCACTAGCAAAGGTTCTACTTAGAAGGTAATATATCTGTCATGAATATAAGTTTTGGAAGTCTTTTTTTCTAAGAAACTGACTGTAATGAATATAAACTCCTGTTTCTTATGATTAACTTGTGGCATCATATAAAAAATTACTGTACAGCTTTTGTACTTGTCAAATAGAGGATTCTTGTTTTTATTAGGGACAGACGAAGCGATAGAATGCAACTTCTGTCTTTTCTGTTGGTCAGATTCTTTTATAACTCCTAACGTATAAGTCATGCAGAGGTGCACGACCATCAATTAAAGATGGTGGAGGGCTTAGTGTACTGGAAAGAGCAATGGAGATGGGAGCAATTACTGATGAGGAGCTATTTATATTGCTTACGGAATGCGAGTAAACTAACATTGCCACCTGATGTAGGCTTGCTTAGTCTGTTTTTGACCCCTGCTGCTGACTACCCATATTGTCTGTAAACATCATAATCCTCTTTCATCTTTTAGAACAGAAAAACCCTTCTTATTAATTAATTTTTGATATCTATTGACATTATTTACCCTCAATTTATAGCAGTTTGTTGAATATTGTTCTCTAATAATATTTGAAATAGAAATATTCTTGTGTTCTAATATATTTCAAAATTCCTAATCTTATTCTATAACACGATATTCACTGGAAACAGTTAACTGTCTTCAAATTTGATTAAAGTTTTATTCATTAGTAGAATACTGGTGTCAAAATTAAAGATTAGTTTCCCAATGGATAGTGATGAACAGTGATGATTATTTAAAATTAGGATTAAGTTGCTATGGTTTTTGTTTACTTTTTATGTATCAAAACGTGCACGTACCTTCTAATTTAGTTGCTATGAATTTATATGGACATAGAGAACAATAGGTTGAATAAAATGATCCAAATCCAGTGTTTCGCATGGCCATATGAATTGGGTATAAAATTCCTTCTGGATTTTTTAATCCTCAATGTTTAAATTAATTTTTTTTAATTAAAAAAAAATTCATTGAATTTATCGATTTAATAGTAAATTAGTTGATGTATGCAAGTACGCGTACAATGTAAATTTAGGATTGGTCACAGAATTTTGAATTGGCAATTTGTACTTTTTTTTTTTTTTTTTTTGAGAAAGACAGATCCATTAAAACAACGAAAGAAAACACACAGAAACAGCTATTACACAGCATCTACTTGGATTACATCAGACACACACTGGGGAATTTCTTCAAACCAGACCAACTCTGAGACAACCTTGATGGCATTGCGGGCCAAGGTGTGGGCAACCTGGTTTGCCTCCCTCTTTGTGTGATGAAATTCACAGCTTTTCAAGGACTTTGACAAGATCTTCACGTCCTCAATGATGTTTCCAATGTGACAAGAAGATTCGGCAGTATCTTGAATAGCTTTAACCACCGAGAGAGAGTCACTCTCAATTATAACACAATTAAAGCTAGTTTCAATTGCAAACCTAATAGCCCGCCGGATAGCCAATGCCTTAATGACCTCTGCATCTTGAACACCATCCACTTTCTCTGTCAAACCTGCCAACACCCATCCTTGACTGTCACGCACCACCACACCAATGCCTGCTTTATTAGATTCTTTGAAGATAGCTCCATCAACATTAACTTTGAACCAGCCTTGAGGGGGTGGTACCCACTTCAAATTTTCCCTTGGTCTATCAGCTTTCATTCCTTTCTTTATGGATTGATATTCATGTCTGAAGTTGTTGGCCCAAGAGACCACATCATGAGGGACTTTATCAAGCTCATTCACTCTTATCTTGTTTCGGCAGAACCATAAAGACCAAGCTAGGATTGCGAACAGCTCCTGTAACTCCGGTTGGTCTAAATGGAGAATAAATTTTGTCACCTCCTCAAAGTTCTGGTACTGAGAGTTACAACACAAGCTCCAAATTGGGCTGCTTTTCCACACGACTCTTGCTGAAGGACAAAGCCATAGGATATGGTTTGTGTCCTCTTTTTCTGCACCACATCTCTCACAAACTTCCCATACTTGTACTCCTCGTTTCTTTAAATTCAACTTAGTAGGCAGTGAGTTAATTAGTGCTCTCCAAAGGAAATGCTTGATCTTTGGAGGGATGTTTAGCTTCCATATCTTACGCCAAATGGTATTCTCTTTGGTGCGTGAGCTACTTGGTTGATTAGCTTCCTCCCTAGCAAGAGCCATTCGATATGCACTACGGACTGTATATTTGCCATCCTTTGATTCAGCCCAAATCAAACGGTCAGGTGGTTTTCGATCGCTTAGCGGGATTTTTTTAATAAGAGTAGTTTCCTCCAGCCAGAAAATTTGGTCAATAAGATCATCTCTCCATCTCATGTTTTCCCAATCAATGAGCTCTTCAACCTTTGCATCATGAGGTAAATGACTAATTGGGGACTGCACCTTGTGTGTATGTGAATTTGGCAGCCATGAGTCTCCCCAAATTTTCACTTTGTTACCTCTCCCAATCCGCCACCTACTGCCCACCTCTATTAAATGTTTGACGCCCTTTATACTATTCCAAGCATATGACCCCTTAGCCCGGTCATTTAGTTTAAGAATATTCCCCTCCTTAAAGAAGCGGTGTTGGAAAACTTTGTAGGCCAATGAACTGCTGCTGTTTAATAATCTCCAAAATTGCTTTGCTAGGAGAGCTTCATTAAACTTCTTGATGTTTCTAAACCCCAAACCGCCTCCAAATTTGGGTTTACAAAGTCTCTCCCAATTTACCCAATGGATCTTGTACCTCCTATCATCACCACCCCACCAAAACTTCCTTATCATGATCTCTAGGTCCTTGCAAAGAGAGGTGGGAAGCCGGAAATAGCCCATCACATACGTGGGGATTGCTTGTGCGACTGCCTTAATTAGAATTTCCTTGCCGGCCTGTGACAGCATTTTTTCACCCCACCCTTGTATCACTCGCCACACCCTCTCCTTTATGTTGCTAAATGAAGCTTTTTTATTCCTCCCCACAAAAGAAGGCATGCCAAGATATTTTTCGAATTCTTTTATCTCTGGAATGTTGAGTCTCGCTTGTATAGCATTCTTTGTATCTTCCCCCACGTTTTTGCTGAAACAGATAGTAGTTTTGTCTTGGTTCAATCTTTGCCCCGACTCTACTTCATATTTCTGTAGGATTTGTAGAATATTTCTGCACTCCTCAATATTTGCCCAGCATAGGAGTAGACTATCATCTGCAAAACAAAGGTTTGTGATCTTGGGACCTCCTCGACCTATGGCCACACTTGTGATTTTTCCTTCCAGCTCAGCTTCTTTCAATTTTGCTAATAGACCTTCTGCACAGATAAGAAACAGATATGGGGAGAGAGGGTCGCCTTGACGTAAACCTCTCTCTGGGTGAATAGAACCGCGAGGTTCACCATTAATCAGAACAAAATATGAAACTGAAGATATACATTGCATAATCAAAGAGATCCATTTTTCCTCAAAGCCCATTTTTCTTATAACTTGACAAAGATATCCCCATTCAACTCTATCATATGCCTACTCATGTCGAGTTTTATAGCCATATAGCCCTTTCTACCCTTACATCTAGTTTTCATGTAATGAAGTGTTTCAAATGCCACCAAAACATTATCAGTAATCAGTCTACCAGGAACAAAAGCACTTTGAGTTTCAGATATGATTTTAGATAGAATGGGTTTTAGTCTATTGGCTATCACTTTAGACATGATTTTATATATAACATTACATAAACTAATGGGGCGGAAATTAGACATTCTTTTGGGGCTTGGGACTTTTGGAATTAAGGTAATGAAAGTATGGTTTATGCTCTATGGTATTTTGCATGAGTTTAAACAAGAAAGAACAGCATTAGTAACCTGAGGCCCAATAATATGCCAAAATGAATGATAAAAGAGTGCAGGCATACCATCTGGCCCGGGGGCCTTTAGGAGAGCCATGTGTCTCAAAGCAAGGGAAACCTCCTCAGTCGTGAACTCCCGTGAAAGTTCCCTATTCATGTTGTTAGTAATGACTTTGTGTACTCCTCTGAGAGACCGTTCATCTAGCTGAGGTCTCATTGATGTGAAAAGGTTTGTGAAATATTGTGCAGCCACATCCTCAATTTTTTCTGTATCTTCATGCCAAACTCCATCATTATCTTCAATTCCCTGAATCCAATTTCCCCTCTTTCTCCTTGAAGCGTGAGTGTGGAAGAATTTAGTATTCTGATCCCCGCTTTGCAGCCAATTTATTCTAGACCTCTGATGCCACATCTTTTCTTCTTTTACCAAGAGCACATTTACTTCTCTTCTCAGGTCAGCTTCTTGTTGGACAATGTCCTCAGTTCTGGGTTCCTTTCCAAGCTTATGTAACTCTTTTTTCTTTTCCTGTAGAAGGTTGGTAATCTCTCCAAAGTCTCTTTTACTCCATTCTCCTAAATTCCGAGCACATAACTGAATACGCTCAAGGAGGATTTCCATATCTCCATCTCTTTCCTCCTCATCCCATGAATTCCTAACAGCATCTTCGCACCCTTCTGATCCAACCCACATTGATTCAAACCGAAATGGACGGTTCTTCCCTTTGTCTCTATTTTTTGTTCTCAAAATAATTGGCCTGTGATCCGAGGAGGCCGCTGTTAAATGCTGTACATACCCTTCGTGAAAAGTATTTATCCACGCCGGGTTTGCAACCCCACGATCAAGTCTTTCAAAAATGCCCGCTTCTTCGCCGTTCCTTCTAAACCAGGTAAATTTTGGGCCCCTGTAACCCAAGTCCATTAATCCACAATCATCCAAGGCATCTCTGAACTGTTGCATTTGCCTTTCCGGCCTTTGACGCCCCCCCCCCCCCCCCCCACTTCTCATCAATGCTTAGAATTTCATTAAAATCTCCAAGGCAAACCCATGCCTCATCCATATCTCTCGACAGGTGCCTTAAAAATTCCCATGATTCTTGACGCTTGCAAGTTTCCGGGTGTCCGTAGAAACCCGTAAGTCTCCAACGACCTTTCTTTAAACACTGGATGGTAGCGTCAATATGATTCTTTGAATAATTGTTGATGGCAAGAGGAAATGTGTTTTTTCCAGAATAAAACAAGTCTTCCACTGTGGCCATCCCTTGGACATACAAGTTTGTTATCATAGCGTAATATAACTCGAATTTGTTCCAACTTGGATTCTTCCGCAAGTGTCTCCATGAGAAACACAACGTCTGGCCTCTCCATTCTTACCATATCAATTAGTTCTTGAACTGTCCATGGGTTGCCGATTCCACGGCAGTTCCAACTTAAACAACTCATACCCGAAAAGGGAGCAAATAGAGAGTCAAGCAAACCAGATAAAAGAAGGCCGAAAGTGTAAACCCCGATAATCAAATTGGGAAAATACTAAAGCAAATAAACAACTTACTGTTGGGTTCCTTAGGTCCATTATACCAAATTTAGAGGTGCCTACACTTGCCGCAAAGACACCCCCATAAAGAACTTCTGGTGCCTTCAACCGCCCATACCGTCATCACAAATTCTCCCCAGGTGCTGATGATGGGCTGACAATGGAAACGGAGATCCCAAGACAGCCAATAGACCCAACCGTACACTTTCGGAATCACCAAAAAGCTGAAGACCGGGCTTTGGCTAATTGGATGGCGACCCACTCCGAACAGAAACCGATGGTTTAGTTCATTTGCCGGTTTTGTCCTCACCGACGCCAGCGAGATAGGATCACAAATCTAATTGAGAAGATAAAAGGTTTGGTAGATGGATTGTATGAATCTGATCTTGGGGTTTAGATTTAGGGATTTCTAAAAATTAGTAAACAGCCCACAATAGAAGTGGGTAGATAGAACCCACGCGCTAGTGGTGGAGAATAGCCACACAGAGATGGAGCAACCCACCCAGAGGTGGTGGAGTAGGCCACACGTAGGTGGAGAGAGAGCTCACACGGAGGTGTGAGAGAGAGGGGCTCCTACTTGGGAGAGTTCCTTTTGAGTACTAACAATTGGCAATTTGTACTTGGTTCAATGAAAGCCCCCTTTTTTATTTTTTATTTTTTGATAAATTACAAAATTGGTCATGATCTTTTACATCATATCTTAATTCAATCCCTAAATTTTCAATTGTGTTGGTTTAACCCCCCAACTTTTCAATGTCGTTTCAATTTGGTACTTGTTATTCCTTAGATGAAAAAGACTAACATGTGAAATAGAATATTATAAAATTGATTTACTTGCCACGTCAATTGCTAATTGTACCACATCATATTAAAAAAAAAAATCCAAATTTCTGTTCTCGATCTCTCTCATCAGTTTTCACCATTCTCACAGCTTCGTGATCCTGGCTCAGGGGAATTAAAGCCATATCTTTCTCTTCGATTTCACGGACTAATATTTTAATATCTTGAATATTGGTAGCTATATCATGATTTTTTTTATACCTATTTTGTGGAGGAAAGCATCAAATCCTTTCTCGTGACAATGCTCTGCAACATGAAGAATGTATTCGTCTATAACATCTTCAATCTGATAGTCTACCTCTTCAATTCATCTAAAATACCCAAAAATTCCATTCCATAGCCATAGGAACATCACAGCAAATAATAGAGCAACAAAACCAACCAAAAACAGAGAGAGATATTGACCCAATTAAAGCCAACAAAATCAAGAGAAGAAAATAGACAAGCAATGTCAAACACTTATTTGAAGCAAAATTGAAATAGAAATCTTATTTAACTAAAACACTAAAACAATGAATATCTAAAGCCATATATTTAAATGGAGAGATAAGAGTGAAATAATGTTTGGATTGCAGTGGGTTTTTCACTCTATAGGATTTTTGTGTGGTTATCTTATTTAGAGAGTTCAAGTGGGATATTTAAAGACCCACAAAAGTTGCCAACGTACATTTCAATTCTTACAAATTAGGACATAAGCATTAAAGTCTCTAACGTTTATTTAAATGTTAAAATCAGCTTATCTTATTCACTTCATTGCCCCCACTTGCAACTCTTTGTCCTTGAAAAATCTTAACTGCATGTTTGACCATGTCAAACCCCACACATCCAATCATGGCCAAAACATGCAATTCCATCATTCAAACAATTTTATTAATAATAATTATTTCATGTATAATATTGTGTAAGGTAATTTCTTTTGAGAACTACACACATACACATTGTGGGTTATTTGACAACACAATTCAACATCCATATTGTGGGCTATTTGGCTACACAATCCATACAATTCGAAAATATTTAATATTTTTTATAACATACCCCTATGAGTTTTAATATTTAATGGACCACATACATCAGAATGTTAGCTAATAATTCATTAGATCTTGGTCCCTTAGGAAAAGGAAGTCTAGCCATTTTACTAGATATGCAAGGTTCACAGGTAGTAAAAACAATGTTCATGTTTGGAATTAATCCCATACTGATCATCATCTTCATTTTATTTTTAATGTGTCCCAATCTCATATGCCATATATAAGGATCATCCATACATAAACAAGCATCATTATAAGCATAATAATGATTAATAGACATATCAAAGTAAGCAAAAGAACCAACTAATGCATTATTATTAGCATAGGAAATTTCATTAAGACGATACAAACCATCCATCTCACTGTCTCCACTCACAACTCATTATCCTTAAGAAATCTCAACTACATGTTTGACCATGTCAAACCCCACACAGCCAATCATGGCCGAAAGTCCTTTATTCAAATAATTTTATTAATAATAACTATTTTATGTACAATATTGTGTAGGTAATTTCTTTTGAGAATTACACGCATACAATTTGTGAGTTATTTTGACCACACAATTCAACATCCAAATTGTGGGCTATTTGGCCACACAATCCAACATTATTTACTCTCTTTGTATTTTCACCAAATATTTTGCTCTACATACTACATATTCATTCGTGTCATATTCTCCCCACATTCAAACACACAAAATTTCAACTAATACACCATTAATTTACAAGTTACATTCTATCAACCAAAAAAAAAAAAAAAAAAAAGGAGCTACAAACCCATCCGTATATAACCCACAACTACCTCCAACTTTGACTGTTAGACCTCCACCTTCATAATTCTGCTTTCCACGCGCCATATAGATCCTCCATAGGTCTCAGATCAAAGAGTGAGAGTTGAAGGTTATGAGTTTCAGCTGTTTGAGCTTAGAGACCAAAGGAGAGAGGGTGAGAGATAGAGAGAGAAGTATTTGAGAGTTACTATAGATGCGATGGGGGTCTTGATGCTCTCCAATTCATCTCTAATACCCATAATTTTCCTGTGGACACCTTCTGCCACATGAAGAGAGAGTTAGGGATTAGGGGATAATGCCATGGGAGGGAGGGTAAGGATGAAGTCGTGATGGTGAGGTTGAGGTACTAAAGAGAGACAGGGAGTTAGGGATTTTAGGAGGGATTTTGCAGGTTAGCACAGTAAGGGGAAAAAATATAATAAGTTAACATATGGTTGGAAGAATTCTGGAAACTAGCACCACAAGTTTTTAAAACTCGAGATTAATGACGAAAATCGAGGCTTTCAAACTCGAGTTCTACTGCTGTCGTGGAGCAATTTAGCCACATAGATCTTGAGTCTATAAGACTCGAGTTTTAAAAAGCAAAACTGAGTCTTCGAAACTCAATTTTCGTCGGACTTGAAGAAGAACAAACTTGAAGAAGAATGCAGCGCCGAAGAAGACAATTTGGTTGGAGATTTGCAACGCTGAAGAAGACGATCTGGTGCTGGGTAGGCGATCTGGTTGGAGAAGAACGCTGGTGGACGATCTAATCTTTAGTGACTGGGTGGACGATCTGATCTTTAGTCTTCAACAATGATGAAGAACGAAGAACGAACAGACGCGAGGAAGAAGAAGAAAGGGAAAATAAAATGGTGGAACTCGAGTCTTAAAAACTCGAGTTCCACGTGGATTTTTTTTCCACTTCACCTATCACAACTTACAAATCGAGACTTAGAAACTCGAGTTTTATCTTGAAACTTGAGTTTTAGACACTCAAGATGCTAGTTTTCCATATTATTTTGAAATGTGACAGCTAACAAATTTTTTTGATATTTAAGGTTAATTGAAAAAAAAAAATCAGGATTTTGGTTGTTTTCCCAACTTTACATGAATTGAAATTTGGTTTTTTTATTTATTTATTATTTTTTATAATTTATTATTATTATTTTGTAAAATATGCATGGCTGTATAAGTGTCTGTTGATGTGTAAAAAAAAATATTTTTTATTTGAGCCATTTGCCACATTTACAATTTCCATCCAAGAGATAATGACATAGGCTAAATTGACACGGTATTGAAAAGTTTAGGAACCAAATTGACATAATTGAAAGGTTAAAGACCAAATTGAGATATGATATAAAGGATAGGGACCAACTTTATAATTTACCATTTTTTCCCCTTCCTACAAATACCCTCTTGAGACTTGGACACGTCCACTATTTTGATTGTAAAAAGTAAACAAGTCCTGAAATTTTATACACACTAAGGTTGATTTGAATTTAGATTTTAAATCAATTGAAATGTCGTGATCATGTCAAAAATCTTGTAACTCAATTGGTACGTTGGCACCTCCTAATATTTTCAACGGAGACATTTAAAATTCAAATCCTCCATCCAATTGTCAAATTATCCACATAGGAAAAGTCCTTGATTTTAAATCCAAATGCATTGGAATTCTTTGTTTGTGTTCATTTTAAACTTAGAATGATTTGAAATTCAGATCTTTGTAATTTATTTTTTTGAGGCCTGAATTTGGATTTAGATTCATATTTTAAATCAATAGAATCTATTAATTTCAATCAAGTTATAAAACTAGAAACAAAAATTATGAGGCTAAATTGCAAACTACACCTCTAAAGTTTGAGAGTATATGAATTTTAGACCCTAAATTTTCAAAATTTGGATTTTACCTGTTGAAGTTTGGGGATGCTTGGATTTTAGATCATGAAGTTTCAGAATATGGATTTTACTCCTTAAAGTTATATTCTGTTTGCATCAGCAGCCCATTTGTGACATCATTTTATTGGATGAACTAAACATGCGTATGTGGACTCCAAAAGAGAGGGAAGGGATAAGAAAGAAGAGCCGGTTTAGGGCTTTTTTCAATCTCTTTTGGTTTATTGCACATTAGGTCCTTAGTGACATCACTCTTTGTGTGCTTATGTTTCTAGGGTGAGGTGTGTGTTTGTGAGTCCCTTTTTCTTACTTTTATTTTAAGAGTTGCCACCAACCATTGGTTTTATTAAGTGTGATTGGTCACTTAAGGGTCTAATTCATTTTAAGTTACCGAATTAACTAAACCAATTTTAAGGGTTTACTAATTAAGATAAACCAAAAGTCTCGAACCAAATAGCTTGGACTCGGACGTTCGGTTATGTGTTGGGAAGGTATTAGACACCCCACAATGCCTATATAAAAGATAGTACATCATTTTAATTTAATTCAAACATTATCTTTTGGTGAAGAAATATGATACTTGGCATTTTGGTTTTCGAAAAAGTTTTACACAACTAATACACACACACACATGTGAATAATTATTTATTTATAGTATACCATGAGAGTATTCAAATAAAATAATATTTACAATCAAAGCATGTGAGCTATATACATAACTAGCATGTAAGATATATTTACCACGTAGCTAAAAAGAATAGTATATACAATAGCATGTAAGTATTTATTTATTAGATAAATAGCATGTGAATACTAACTATTATACACACACTACAAGAAAAAAAAGACATAATACAACAAGTATTATTGCAACAAAAAAATAATAGAGGTAATATATATACTATTGCATCTCTAGGTTGTTTTTTGTTGTAACAGTAACTTAAATTTATTACATTAATATGAGATTGTAGCAATAATTATTATGTTACATTGAAATGTGTTGTCGTAATAGGTGACCCATATTTTACATTGAGATATGTTGTTGCAATAGGTAATCTTTTATTTCATATCGATCTATATTGTTGTAATAGGTTAAATCTTCATTTCACATCAAATTTTGTTAATGTAATAGAGGTGAGTAATTAAGTAGTAGGAAAATTTGGGAAATTGACGCTATTTTTCTTCATTAGTTTCCTCTCTCACCCATGTCGATCCCTTTTTTTCTCATCTCAATATTTCTCTCTCATCCACATGCATGTCTACTTTTTTTTTCTTATCTCGGTTTCCCTTTTTCTTTCACCCACATCTATCTGCCTTTTATTTTCATCTCAAATTTACCTCACACCCACGCCTATCTCTCTCTCTCTCTCTCTCTTTTCATCTTAGTTTCCCTCTTTATCTCACCCACCTCTATCTCCTATTTTTTTTGTTTTTTTAAAATCTCAAATTCTCTCTCTCTCTCTCTCTCTTTCATGCCTACCTCTTTTTTTTTTTTTTTTTCATCTTAGTTTCCCTCTTTCTCTCATCCACATTTATCTCCATGTTTTTCTCATCTCAATCTCTCTCTCTCTCTCTCTCTCTCAAAATTCAAATTTATCTACCAACTACAAATTTATCTCTCAAATTTCTATCTCACTCTCATATCTACTAGCTCTAAATTTTCTATCTCAAAAATTTTAGTCTCTCTTAATTCATAGTGTCCTTGGAGAGACTCTTTCTTAGTTTAATGATTTTCTCTCTAACTTTTAGGTAATCTTTTGGTTCTCTTTAAATTTTAATTTGATTTTTCTTTATTTAATTGTACAGTCTTCAAGTAGTACTGGTGTGTGTGTGTGTGTGTTTTTTTAGAATCAATGATGGTGTATATTGGTGTTATTGTGTTGTATATATGATGTTTTTCAACTTTATACTTATTTTCTTATTCTTTTTTCCAAGATAGGTGGTAAGTCAATGAAATGGTCATGAAGCATGCTTGGATAACACCTTCAGGAAGAAACTTTTCTTTCATGTTGTATTGATTTTTGCATACTTTTTGAAACTATGTATTTGAATGTAAACTCAAAAAGTTGTGTATAAATTTGTGTTTTTTGACATATGTATTGAAAGGAAGTATTTTCGAATTTTTCATCTTTTATGTGTATCTTTGATTTGTTAGTGTAGTTCCTACGTATGGTTTTTGAATTGCAAAACAAGTTAATGGAAAAATTATTATTTTAATAAAAAAATCAACCTATTGCAATGGGATTTTCAAAGTAAATCGTTGCAATATGTGGAATTTATTGCAACGAAAATCTAGTGTTGCATTAACCTATTGCCTTGGACTTTATTACAATGGTTTGCATTGACTTTTTTGTCATTGCAATAACACCTTATTGCAATGACATTAGTTGTTATTGCAATGACTTTTTCCTTTGTATTAAATTTTTTTCCTTGTTGTGACAAATAGACTACAACATGAAAATGACAAGAGAGTTGGAAGGATAGCACCTTATTGTCATCTACAATTTTCGTCATATTTACCGTGCAAAAAAGATAACAGTGGAAATGTATTAGTGCCAAAAAAAGAGGAAGAGATTTTGTAATCTTGATTGGTGCCTATGGGTTCAATGAAATTGAAACATAGGCACAAATCCTTAAAAATGCAATCCTAAGGAAAAGTTTCAGTTAACAATGCATGGCCAAGTTCTAAAAAGAAAAACGTTAATCCTATTAGTTTTTTAAAGAAAAGTTTATAAAGAACACATTTTTTAGAAAAGATTTTGTTTTGAAAAGAAGGGGTTTTAGAAAAAACTGCTTTCATCAGTTTTTGAAAGAAAATATCTCTTTTGAACCAGCAAAGTTTGCAAGGGGAAATAAGTCTTCATTTTTTGGAAGAAGGTTTTTGGAAAATGCCTTTTTTTAAGGGAACTCGAAAATTTTGGGGGCTTGAAGCTTTCTTAAAAAAAATCATTTTAGCAAAAACATTAAATTTAAGAGGACAAAAGAAAAGTAGGTTGTAAGAAAAAGATTCATGGTTTTATTTTTTAGGGAAAAGGATTTAGCTTTAAAAGAAGTCCCATAATTTTATTTGAGAAAATGGTTTGAAGAAAAGAGCTTTATTTTGGAATTTTTTTTTTTTTATAATAAGTAGGTAATCTTTTAAAAGAAAAAAATTGGGAAAAAGCTTTTTGAAAAATTTCATGGGTTTTTCTTTTGAAAGGATTTGAACCAAAAACTCCCATGATTTTTATTGAAGAGAGAGACTTATGTTAAAAACAAAAAAGAAAAAATTTTTGGTGGGAAATTTATTTTGAAGGAAAAGTTCTTGAGTTTTATTTTTAAAAGGAGTTTGGGTTGCAAAAATCCCATGATTTTTAAGAAAAGAAATATTTCTTTTAGAGACTTTGCTCATCCAAAATATTTCTTTATCGTGTATATTTTTTTGAAAAGAAATTCCAACATGGTAAAAAGAAGACATTTTGTTTGAAATCTTTTTATTTATTTATTTTAAATACCTCAATTTTGGATTAAAAAAAGGGAAAAGAATACATTTTTTTTAAAAACGTTTTTAAAGGAAAGAAAAGATATATCTTTGAAAGAACATTTTAAAAAAGTTTAGAGGATTTTTGTAGAAAAGACTATTTTTTAAACCAACTTTTGGGAAAAAGGGGAATAAAACATTTTTGTTTTGAAAAATCATTTCCTTAGAAAGCTTAATAAAGGAATCTGTTTACCCAAGAAATCAGTATTTATGGCAACATTATTGGTGAGAAAAGGTAAAGAGCAACAATAGTATAAGTGCTATAAATTTAAAGATAAGAAAATAAAGTTGCTAGGAGATTTAAATGAAAAGTAAATGTAAAGTGCTAAAATTTAAATGACCATAAAAGCAAAGGGTTTGAATTTAAATGACAATAAAAGTAAAGGTTCATTAAAAAGGTTTTTTACAAATCCCTCCTAAATAAACTTTAATCTATTTCAAGTCTTATGGGTGCTTTGTCAAAAAGAGATGTGAGTTTTAAGCCATCAACAATCCTTAAGACAACATTCCCATATTGTGCTTTACTTTAGGTATAAAGCCTATTTAAAAGGGATAGATAGAAAATCTTTTTCTTTTTGAGAAAGAAGTATTTTATTGAAATAAATCTGATTGGAAAACATCATCGAAATCACTAGGTAGGGATTCTACCTATATATCTGTGTTTGCAGTTACAACTACTTGTCTAGCTAAAACATTTCTTAAGTGAGTAGATAATATATATATATAACAAGGGAAAATAAAAGTGCAATAAATAGAGGGAAGTGGGGATTAGCAAAAATTAAAAGGGATGACAATAAAGTAAAGAGGAAATGGGAGTAGCATTAAAATAAAAGGGATGACATTAAATTAAAGGGGAGAGGGAAAATAGCATTAAAATAAATGGGTAACAATATATGAGCAAGAACATAAAAGATTCCTAGATGCCTAGAAGAAATGAGATTTCTTCCCCCTAAGGGTACTTCCCATATTAGGTCTAGGAGATGGTTCAATAACCATCTAGGAACAACAACGATATCACAATTAACAATGAGTAATATAAACAAAAACGAAAGAGAGAGGTACACAATCACAACAATAGTGCTAGGAAAGTAAAGAGACAAAGTAAATAAATATAATTTCATATATAAAAAAATGGATGATGTTTACATGATATGAAGTAGAGAAAAATGGGATGTGTATAGTTATTAGGAAAACTATCGCATCCCTACATCTTACCCACAAAGATTACAAATAAAATGAGAGAGGCTGAATTTTTATGGTGGGTTTCCTAAAAAGAGTAGAGAGAAATTTTTTTTTCAGAATTTTCTAAGGTTTTTTCCATATTTTTTTGTCTAGTATTTTTCTCTCTAATTTTTTTTTTTGTCTCCCAAAAACTCTATTTTTCAACCTTATTTTACAAAAAAAAAAGGGGGAATGTGATGGCGTTTTGGTACACCATCACATAGCCTCCCATTTTTGCCACTTCAATAGGCTATTTCATCTTTTTCCCGGTTTTTGGTCCTATTTTTGTGCGACTATTTGAAGGTCTTTCTGACCTCCGTTTTCTTCAAACTTTGTATCCCTGGAAAACTCTAGATTTCTTGTTTCCATAGGTTCTAACCTTGCAAGATTTGGAGCTACGGTCATCAAAATATTGTGCCCAAAAGGGAGGTGACGCAGTGTAGGAAATTCTGTGACGTTTTTCTTTAAAAAATTTGTTCCTTCCAATCCATGGTAGATATCATCAAGCCTTTTTTATGAGAGGTGATCGAGACCTCATGCTTCAAGCTAGTTCAACTAGATTGCTCTAGTTATTTCCCAATCAGTACAATTTTTTGTGTGAAGTTGGTCCAAAAACAACCTTTTTTTACCTTAAAAAGTGAAGTACTTAATTAAGGTTTTGGTGTTTTGTTGATATCTCATCCCTTTTAACTCCAATTTTGGCCTGTAAACTATCGTTTTGTAGGGAAAAATATGACCTACAAGACGGTCCAAAATTCAACTTGATCAGACAGTCGGATCAAAAAGTCAACTTTTTAAATCATACTTGGTTAGGGTTTTCGGTCTTAATTGCTATGAGAGGGGTTTTGGAATGTTGCAACCATTTGATCTGCTATCTGATCATGTTGCATTTATTTTAGGGGTATCAATTCGGGTTAGTGTGTCAAGTTCGTGTCGTGTTGTGTTGAGGTAAGGGTATTCAACTAACTGGCTCAACCCTAACCCATTCAATTTAATAATCATGTCATGATCCTTCAACCCTAACCCGACCTATTAATGAGGTGGGTTGACCTGACTCAACCTACTTGACATGCTTAATAAACAGGTAGTATTGGGTTGACAAGAATGTGACACAATCGCAAAACCCATTTCAACCTACTTAATATTAAATATAACATCCATCTAGAAATAAATAATTTTTACATCCCAAAAGTAGTGCATACACTTCAAGTCTTCAACCCATATTCAAAATAAAATAATTCAACTTCCAATTATATTAGGGTACGTAAAGTTTGTGAAGTTTCAATTTCCAATTATACTGGTAAATTTTTTGTAATTACTCACTTTTCATTTTAAGTTTAAAGTATAGGTCGGATATAAAAGGTATTTGACAAATCTAAAATAAAATGAATATTTTTTTGTTATACAAGTTAAACGAGTTGTGTTAAATGGGTCATTTTAGGTTGATACAAATAAATTAGCGTGTTAAATGTATCTATTGCGGGTCATGTAGGTTGACCCTCTTATGACCCATTTCTTATTGTGTTGCTTTCGGGTCAACACGTTTATGACCCAAACCCACTAAGACCCAACCCTAACCTGTAAAAACCTGTGTTGGGTTCGTGTCGTGTTCGCGGGTTGGGTCAAACATTGACACCTTTAGTTTATTTGTTACCCTTTTTTAGCTTTAAAACTTGCATTTTGCACATTTTTTGAATTTTTTTTCGAATTTTGGCATTTGTTTAGGTGCGTGAATCAAGGTTGGACAAAGTACGGTATCAACAACGTAGCAAGTTTATGACACACTAAATAGAAAATATGGGTGGAGTGGTTGCTGATACAAACGTAATAGAACTTTAGAGTGTAAAATTAAATTTCTGAAACTTTAGAGTATAAAATCCAAACACTTCCAAAAACACCCCCAAAATTTAGTGTATAAAATTCAAATTCTGAAATTTCATAGTGTAAAATCCAAACACCTCCAAACTTCAAGGGGTAAAATTTAAATTTTAAAATTTCAAGGTGTAAAATCCAAACACATGTGAACTTTAGGGGTGTAATTTGCAGTGTTGCCAAATTATAAAATAGAACCCATAATTAGCATTTATAATAATAATGATCCTAATATAAAAATATGATAAAAAGCACACCACTGTCACCAACTTGATAATTAAATTAAAACCAAAATAAATAATAAAAAAGGAAATCCAGAAAAACTATATTAAAAAAAAAAAAACACTAATAGTACTAAATAAAATCAAACCCTAATGAATTTCGCAATGTGATCCAAATGAGCAAAATCGCTGTGAAGATGAGTGAGGCTACAAATGCTATTGTTAACCTTGGTCGGACCCTAGATAATGAAAAAAAAAAAAAAAAAATCAATGTGGCAAGAGTGGTTCTAGGATCACCACTTCAAATAGGAAAAGAATTTATTTTAATACTTGTGCTTTCTCTATTCTAATCCTAGTCCTAGCTAGTAAAAGAAGCACAACTTTTCCAATTGCAATAGAATTTCCCTTCTTTCACGCTTCCGTTGATTCAAAATATCTGTTGGGAAATTTAGATCCCAGTTAATAGAATTAACAAGTTTTAAACCTAAATTGTTAATTAGATGTATTATGAATAAAACTTGTTAAAACAAACAAACAAACAAACATCAATATCATGTAGCGGAAAAATAAATAAGACAAGATATGATGGCCCAGGAAAACCAATGAAATAAACTAGTTTCACAGTAAAAAACCTGAGGGGAAACCTTCTCGAAAAGTAATCTACTATAGTAAAAAGAAGTTTCAGATTTAGTACAAAACCTTTGTCCATAGACTTTACAATCCCTATAGATGAACTTACAGCATAAACCTTCTACCATTTCAGAACCTCTGAACTCTTCAATATATGAATGCCACCCTTTTTGCACAGATCCCAGTATGTGACTAACACACTAACTTGAAGAAGATTGTTGGCTGCAAAGTTTTTCACTTCATCAACAATGAAGATCAAGAAACACTTGGTTACAAAACTCTAAGGCGTAAGGACGCAGTAGCTTTTTTCAGAAAGAATAAGGTATAGTCACCTTTTGCATGTGTTCACCTTGTATTCTCTTATGTGACGGCCTTTAAAATAAGCTTTATATATGTCTAGGGTTGTGAGAAAAGAAACCTTACACATTCATGTCAGTATGAGCCAGAAATCAGATCTGTAAATTCTGATTTCGTAATTCTCGATAGATAGTATCTGTCAAGCAACTGTTGAGACCTCAATAGATAATATCTGTCGAGTAGTTGTCGAGAGACCTCAATAAATAGTTATCTGTCAGGAATCTATCTAGCTTTAATGAACAACCCTTCTTCACTTGTTTCTTGGACAGATTTGTATGACTTCAATACTATACTTGAACTCTTATTCTTTGAAGTATTAAACACATCCTAGATCTACCTAATTACAAGTAAAATGCGTTTTATCAAAGGATTAACCAATTCTATTTTGACATATGATTCTAATATCAAATCACATATGTCCTAAGTATTGTCCTTGTTCATTAACTTCTTCCATTTAGTTATTTAAGTTAAATTTTCTTTTAAAAAACAACCGGACGTCTCTCCCAATATTCTACCCAAAAGGGCCTAATCAAGTATGTGACCTTCTATGTAGCACGGGTGCGTTTCAGGATTTGGGTGCAGGTGCGGGACTTGGCAATTTTTGAAAAAGGTGGGTGTGGGTGTGGCAGGACTCGACGATTAAAAAATACTAGCTTATAACCCGTGCAAATGTACGGGAGTTTTATATAATATCATCAAAAGTAAATAATACTCCATCGTAATAATACATATTAACATAATTTGAATAATGGGAAAAAATTAAACTTACATCAGAAGAAAAACAAAAACCTTTCTTCATAACATCATAAAAATTTAGATTCATAGCTCAAAATAACATTTATAATCTTAAAATAAACCAAAAGTCAAATAGTTTAATCCTTTGTTTATGGACTTCATGCTTTCTTTGTTAAAAGTCTTTATGGGTCTAATGTTGTAAGTAACCAAGCCATTGAGGATCTTTTTGCGTACCTGGACATATCAAAAGATGCAGAACAAAATGTTAATGTTAAATTGATTCCAAATGAAGATCACATACAAATGCGAGATTAGTTCTGCCATCTAAAATCTAGATCACATGGAATGAGTGTTAGATAGCTTTTATCATTTCTTTTTCCTTCAAACATGTCTAATAAAAATTTCTAAATCAAAATTTTACTTATAGAACAAAATCCAGTAAAAAAAATATAGGAAAGTATCTATTAGAATATAATCATATTTTTCTTATCTTTTAATAAGGTGTTGCCAAATTTCCATGGAAGACCAGAGAGTAAAAAAAAGAAAAAATTGATAAAAACCCAAGTAGAAGATACTAAAATTGATAAGGGTAATGTATATGTATGTTTAGCTGTTTACCAATTGTAAGGCATCTACCTACTATCATTAAAAAAAAAAAATAATAATAATAATAAATTGTAAATCATTTGTGGTAGTGATGTAATACAAAGGAGAATTAAATGACTTCAACAATTTCGATATCAATCTACAATCTAAGAGAAAATTCAGCCAATGTCAGTTGGAGAATTCATTTGGGCATTTATACTATTGTAACTTGCACCATGAGCTTAAGAAAAAAAAACAATAATTTTTAAGCATATTATGTAGTTTGTACTCGTTTTCTTGCCCATTAAAAGGAGGTAATTGAAAGATATTTTAGAAAATACATAGAACTGGAAGTCTAATGAAAAAATTAAAATAAAAACCTTCATTGTCTCCAATCTGACAAACAGTAAATTATCACGTTTTAAATTCTCTAAATTTTATAAGATCGAAAAAAGAAAAAAGAAAAGAGAAACAAAAATGATGAAAATGTGAAGTCAAGGCTTGGAAGTTTGGGTGTGTGTGTGTGTGTGGGAAATATGAATGGAAGTTCCTCTAATAGGCAGAAACTAAATTTATGCTTCATTGTTATTTCCAGGCTGCAACATATGTAAAGTTTGACCACTCTTTTAACTGTTTATGAGATGCAAATGCCCCATAGTTACAAAAAAGCAATAAACAAAATTTTTGTTACAAAAAATGTTGAAATCATGCAGTTAGCCTATATTGGTGTAATTGATTTCCAAAACCTTTTTTCAAATGAATAGGATGCACAATTGTATATAATTTCTTAGTAAACTGAAACACCAACCAAAGCCCCAAAATGGTCATATCATCCGCAACAAACAAATGTGTCAATACCCAAACACAAATCCACAACTACCCAAAGTTTACCAACAACAAACCAACATAAATTCATTGGAAAATGTTTGAAATAATAATAATAAATAGAGAAAAACTCACCTTATATAAGACTATAAAATCATTTCTATAAAATAGATATATACGTGACATGTCAATTCCTAACAGATTATATACCAACTCAAACACAATAAAATGGCACATTTATTCATGACCAATCTGTAGTTAGATCCTATCCAAAAAAGAAAAAAAAAACGTAGATAGAAAACATTTAGCAAAAGAATTAAAATTAAATCTATAGTCAACTAAAATTTAGCAAAAAAAAATGCTATAAGTTTAAGAGAAGGGCTGTCAAGGCCCTTAAATGCCAGCAACTGGCTCCTCTTTCATTTCCTAGTGAGTTTTCATTTTAATTTTTTGTACTCTTCCCTCACCTTCGCTAATTAGTTACATAATAGATAATCTTCATTTTGATGTTGGCCCATATGCTTAATAAACTTTGTCATAAATCTATGTTTTGAAGTTTGGTTTTACTCCCCATTTGTTCAATTCCTTCCTTTTTCCTGACAATAGTTCCTCCAATGTTTTCTAACATAAAAGTAAAACCTTGAATGTACCCATCTATTTTAAGTTCCAGTTAAGTTCTTAAAATATCTTTTTTTAAGATTTTCTTTTCCTGTAAAACGTTTGCACTCATAGTCTTATTTGTGTTGCTATTAAGGAAATCTTTGTTCTAAATCAAAGCAATTGCAAATGGAAAAGAG
The DNA here is from genome assembly GCA_023055345.1 of Quercus wislizeni. NCBI lineage: Eukaryota > Viridiplantae > Streptophyta > Magnoliopsida > Fagales > Fagaceae > Quercus > Quercus wislizeni. The sequence goes on along the minus strand of JALGQJ010000007.1, from coordinate 24,310,438 downwards.
ATTTCATTGAACAATGAAACAAAGAGGAAAATTTAAGCTATCATACCTTTCATCTTATTGTAGAGAACCCAACGGTAATTCTTCTACTAGAGAACCCAGTAACTTTTCTGATAGGGAAAAAATTAAATTAACAATTGAGGTAAATGACATTTGAAAGTTTGAGAAGATATGCTAACTACCCATGAGGCGTTTAACAAAACCAAACGATGCCAACAAATTGCAGTTGGTAGTATTTATGAAGTTTTTTTTGGAGATAAAGATAGAAATTTTATTTGATAAAAGCGAAATACATCTACAAACACAACAACCTTGTAAGCATAAATACAGGGGAACAAAGACCTGTTCTGCAGAAAACAAAATATGCAACAAAATAAATACAGCCCATGGACATAGAATATAGAAACAACAATAGATATTACAATTACCCCCTATAGGCACAAATTATGCAAAAAATCCTAAACCTGTTCTGCAGAAAACAAAATATACAACAACAAAAATGCAACCCATGGACAGACATAACAGAAACAACAACATATATTACACTAAACACCCCTGTAAGCACAGATTATGCAGAAATCTTCAACCTGTTCTGCAAAAAACAGAATATGCAGTAGCAGAAATACAGTCATGGACATACATCACAAAAATAGCAACAGATATTACACTCAACCCCCCTAAGCACAGATTAAGCAGAAAATATAAATGCATCATTTTCCTTTGAGTGTGGCGTTTCAAGTTTGTTTTATGCGTGTTTGTTTTTTAAGCAGGTATTTTTCCTACATGGCAGATAACTAAATCTAAATCTAAACCAATCCAACCAAGAAATTCAAACCTAAATCATATTCAATCCCTAGATTTATTAAATGAAAACAAAAACAAAAACAAAAACAAAAACTTTACCGGTTACGGCTAAACAGCATGTCTCTCTGTGCTTGCGGTTCCAACAAACCTTAACCGAACAATTTGCTTTGATTAAATTAGATACTCTAGATTGTAGAAAGATTCCACTTCATTTCTGTAGAGAAAGAAATTGAATGATTTAAATCCAAAAGAGAAGAATTCAAACAAACCCATTACCGAAAATTATTTAACAAAAAATAGTCACATATCATAATCCTTATTTCCTTAACCCTAATTCTTGGAACCAAAATCTAACTATGATTGTATAAGTGGAAAACATATAGAAAAAGTAATTTAACTTTAAATTTGGTGGGGAAAAAAAAGTCAAAGAAGAGGCATTGTTAATCACAAAGCCAGAAGAAGAAGGAAGAATTTTTGAAAGGAACTGGGAAATGATTCCGTTTTTTCTCAAAACAAAAGCAAATACCTACAAACATTTTGATAGAAAACCCTAAAACCCAAAACAAAAATGAATCAAATCTAAACCTATCCAACAAAAAAAGTCAATTAAAAGTAAAATTTCATACAAAGATCTCAATTAAAAGTAAAATTTCATACCTAGATCTAAAAAATGGGAAAAAAAAAATTACCAGTGCTAGTTCCGACGATTCGAGTGGTTGATATATGGCCTAACAGTTTCTTTCTGTGCTTGCTGTTCCGATGGTCTAAGTCTGGCTAGGGAACGAACAACCGCCAGCCTTGGATATTTCTCTTGGGGCCTTACGAAATCTACCTCTTTCTGTCGTTCTCTCTCTTTCTCCGCACACGGGCAAGCCTTTTGAATGTAATTTACCCATTTAAGCAGTTAGTGTTGTATTTATACTCAGAGACCATCAGGCTGTGATAGGATGCCTTCCCAAACGATGCATCATACAATTTTTTAAATGTAAACTTTATACGTGTCATTTTTTTAGATAGGCTTTTTGCCTAACGTGGCAGCACCTCGTTGAGGCTTCTGCTTTTATATATATATATAGATTTTTATTTATATTTTTAATATATTGCTAAGCATACTTTTTCACATTATACAAACATATACCAAATTTAAGAGCAATAATAGATAATAACTAAAAACATGATTTTCATAAATTAAACACAACTTACAAGATTGAAACTAAAACATTCCATGATGTTTGGAAATTAGAATACAACTCACAAGTTCGAAATTAAAACTAAATGAAAGATAATCAATAAGACAATCAACAAGACAATCAAACACCAACTTCTTCATCATCAAGATCAATAGCTTCACGTCGAACTTCACTTTCACTAGTAGTAGCACTAGTGTTAGCATTCCCAATAACCATGGCCCCCAACTCTAGCTCAACAAGTGTAAGGGTTGCATTCTCAATAATTCCAGCTCCTCCATGAATGTCGCCCTCATTCCAAGAGTCTCCTGCAATATCCCACATCTTTGTTGCTATATTTACGTACTCCACATTGCACCTTGACAAGAGTCGAAGATTAGAATGCACATATACCAGATCTTCAGCGCGTGCAGGAGCCATTTTGTTCCTTTTTAAGGAATGAATGAATTTGTGTGTGCTCCAATTCCTCTCAACACATGAGGATGAACAAGGTTGTCCAAGAAGTTTCAAGGCAAGAGATTGAAGAGTTGGAAATGCGGAGCCATGGTACTGCCACCAAACCAAAGGGAGTAAGTCCCACCTATCTTTCAAGGCATCTGGTGAAGGAAACCTCCCTCCTAAAAATGCAGCAAACTCAAACTTCACCACCTTTAATTCACTCTCATCTTCAAAGTATCGATCCAAACACTTGCTCCTTTCCATAGAAATTTCATGATCCCGATGTGGAGCGATGCGTTTTGGATTCTCCGAAAGCCATTCAATGGAGTAATACCTAGTTAAAGATTAAAAAACAAATATAGATGAAAAGTGTGTTTTACTAGAAAGGGAAATTAAGGAAAATAGAAAATAAATGTACTTACTTAGGATTTAAGGAATGAGCCAAGCAATGTAGTGGTGTACAATTTTTAGTCCATTGATCAATAAGTATATCATACACCACACTCCAAAATGAGCTATACTCATCATCTTCCAAGCCTTCGTGTCGATATATTGTTGCCTTCGCCTTCTCTATCATTGAATCCCACATCTCATACACAAGATGAAGACAAGGCTTATTTGTGTCGGCTATTCATAGCATATCATAAATAGGTGCTGTGAATTCAAGGATATAATCAACTTTATCCCACCAAAGATCACTTAGAATCACATCTTTCACCTTTTGAGCTTTTCCAACATCATCCTCCCTATAAGAAGCCCATTGCTCACTAATAGCCATGGCTTGAAGGCATATTTTTATCAATTTCAACCTTTTCAAAATTACAACAATTGAAGCAAATCTAATATCAGCAACTTGGAGCAATTTTAATGAACAAAATTCATTAAACATTGCCAACCTCATTGAATGGTTCATAATAAAAACACGTATGAAGGATGCATCATCAGCAATACGTGTAATCCAACTACATTCCTCATATGTAACTTCATTCTTTTCAGTGTTTTTTGTTGCACAAATATTCTTCAAAGCTAGATTGAGAGTGTGGACAACACAGGGTGTCCAAAATATTTTAGGATACTCACCTTCAATAAGAGCTTCAGCAGACTTCATCACATTAGCATTATCAGTGATGACTTGGACAACTTTTTCATGTCCAATCTCTTTTATAGCATCCTTCAACACCCCAGCAATATAATGCTTGTCTTTGAACTCACCTGACCCATCAATTGCCTTTATAAATACTGGACCTTCATCTGATACAGCCATAATATTAATAAGAGGCCTCCTTTGTGGATCTGACCATCCATCAGAAACTATGCTTATACCATTTTCAAGCCAACAGTCTTTAATTGGCTTCAAAAGCCTTTCAACATGAGCTCTTTCCTTTTGCAAAAGTGTTGTCCTTAAAGCATTGTATCCAGGAGGAACATAACCTGGAATGCTATGAGTAGCATCATTTGTATAGGAATTACGATAATATGGGTTCCTTGCAAAGTTAAATGGAAGCCCACCGGTGTAAAACATCCTAGCAATTCTACTATCCAATTCATGTCTAGCATTATTCTGGAATGCTTTCTTAATAAGAGAAATCCCAGCCACCTTCTTCCTCTTACCATCAACCGGGTTTGTACTATCAGTATCACTCCCTTCCTGTCTCCGAAATGGGGAAATAGGTATAGGCCCATGGCCTGGGAGAGGTGAGGGTAACGGAATTCAACTTCTTTCTTCTCTCTCTAACTTATCATTCTTAACTTGATCATGCATTCACTGCATTTCCTGCCTATGGCTCGGTGTCACAATAGGGCATGCTTTAATACCTTTATTATTTATTTTTAATAAATGAGCCTTTACCCTAGAATAGGATCCCATATAAACTATACCACAATAGTTGCACTTAAAGCATGTGTTTCCACCTTTTTTAACACAAGCACCGGGTGGTTTTTCTACTTTAGTCACATATTACCAAAGAGGACATTCAGCATTTGACACTTCTTGAGATGAAGTTTTTGTGCTAGTAACTTCATCCATTGCAAATTCAATAGATTCAATTTAACCTACAAATAATAACTATTAAGTAATAATAAATAAAACCCAAGTTCATATATTCACAACACAGATTTCACAAAACACACAACACAGATTCACAAAACAGATTCACAATGAGTAAAGCTAAGATTGAAAACTAAGATTCACAAATCACATATTCATAAGTCACAAATCAAAAATCAAAGATTAAATTAAACTAAGATTGAAAGCTTTATAATGATACCTGAGTTAAGAATGTGTGAGAGAGAGCTGAAGAAAGAAGGAATTGAAGCAGCAGGGGAGACGAAACAGAGGCAGAGAGGCAGAGAGCATAGAGACAAAGTGAACTTAGTGAAGTGAGACGAAATGTGAGGAGAGGTGTTTTGGCGTTTGAGTGAAACTGGGCTGAAGTAGGGTTTAGTATTAAGTCAAACGGTGCATTCTGCACCCTTTTTTTTTTTTTTGAATTTCGGCCTAAATTGGCCGTTTCGGCCGATATGGCTGATTCAGGCCCGAGTCGGCCTGATTCCGGGCGAATCAGCTCGAGTCGAAGCTGCATCGGCTTGCGTCGGTGAGAGTCGGCGAAAATCACGTGGAATCCATGTGGCACGACGCGGCGGGACGCGGTTGGACGCGCGGACAGCGGCGTCCCCTGCTCGTCGCCGCGTCCCGCTGTGTCGGACGCGGGTGCGGCACCTCTGGTGCCGCGTCCGTGCTTCCTAGGTGACCTTTGAGGCTTAGGGGCTTTGTGGAGCCTCCTTTGAAAGAGGACTTAATGTATTTGAACATTTGATTTATTTAAATAAAGTTTCCTGAAGTGTTTATGCTTGCTTACACTACTTTTTCTCTCTTGATTCCTGCAAATTATTGTGTATTTGTTATTATATTTGCCTTGTATTTGTCTTTTGGAGTTTTATGTGACTTGTGCACAGATCAGTTTAGCATAATGTCCCAAACAGGGCATGGTGAACCGATCCCAGTTCATCCATTCCATACTCTTAGTTTACTCCAGGCCAACCCAGGATACCGTATTGGGTTTGGGCTCGGGGAATTGTCCTAAAAAAGGCACCACAGACATCAAACTTCATATTGTTAAGGTTAAACACATTGAAAGAAAAGTTAGTTGGTTTGGAGAAGTTGGTGTCTTAAATTGGGTTTAGACAAACTGAACAAAATGTTATTGTACAAGTTTTATAGGAGCTTAAAGGCATTAGGTCGATGTTGTGATTGAAGACTAGGATAGGGAGGCTTTATCGTAGATATCTTCCTCCTAGATAATGGACGTTCTGATTTAAAGAACTTGATGTGGCTACCTTGAATTTTTTTTATCCTTACTTCACTTGTAGACTTTTGTGCTTTAAAAAAAAATCATCATAATACACCAATAAATAGTAAGAGAATTTATTTTTGTATATAGTTTGGCTTGAGATATCAAAGTGATGCAAATGATTAATTTTGAATTTGTGATTGGGCTTAGTAAGGGATACCAAGCTATCTATGTACCAAAAATGGATCAAGTTATCTTGTAGTTCAAGAAAGAATTTTATATATATATGATTGAACTTAGAAAGGAATACTAAGTTGCCTACATATCCAAAAGGAATCAAGTCATCATGTAGTTCATGAAATTTTTTTTTACGACTTTGTAAGGAATACTAAGTTGTCTACACACCCAAAAGAGATCAAATTATTATGTAATTCAGGAAAGATCTTTTTGTGAACATATTTAAAGGCGATGAGGAGACATCTAAGGCCTTTATAGTATTAGTTTGGGCAGTTTAAGCACTTAACAAGGACCATTTTAAACTTCATGTAGAATAGCATTTCAAGAATTTGTCATTGATATTGTTAATTCTTAAACCATCCTCAACGACCAACTTGTATACACCATTTATTCAGACCTCTTGAACCACATATGGTCCACCCCACTTTAATGGAAACTTATTTCTCATGTTATGTGTGATGATGATAGGTCTTCGTACAACAAGAACCAAATCTCCAACTTGGAAAGATCAATGATGAACCTTCTTATTGAATGTCCTAGAAAGGCAAGCTTGATAACATTAGCGTCATTGTTGTACCTCAAGCCTTTTTTTCTCTAAACCTTTGTAGCAAAGCCAACGTAATTATGAAGAGTGAGTAATTTTTTCAATAAAATAGCCTATGTTTTACCATCAATAAATCACAATAGATAATCTGATAACTTGCAACATATTTACAAAGTTATACAAACAACATCAACACAACATTTTTAGTTTTTACAAAAATAGTTGTGTGAGAGACCGCGCCCCCGACCCCTTTTTTTGTGGTGTTAGGCTAAACTCACGTGAATGGGTGGAGTCATGTTATTACCTCTTAAAATGGAGGTTCAACTGATTATGTTTTCCCCTTTATATTAAGGGTTTTACAATGGAGTCACCACTTATTTAATTATTGGAATAAATAAGAAAACCAAAATTGAAAAATTCCTCATTTTATTAATTTGCAAATGAATTTACATTGGTCATAAGAAAATACATGGCTTTGGTCCTAGATACAATCTAATTTAATGTACATGACTTGTTTCCTAATTACAATGTAAAAATTGAAAATTATATGGAAAAACATTGGTCTATCAACCCTTGATCTAAGCTCGGAGGCTATGTTACAAGGTGGGAAGGTGTTAGGCATCCACCTTGTCCGGTGAAACCGGTTTTCTAGATTATGGTGGCCAACATTTATATCACATCATCCAATATGTTATCAATCAATTTGCATGTTGAATTTAATGTGTGTGCAAGTGATAAATCCTAATTCAATTTATTAAACATTGCATTTGGATTGAAAAATAAATTCTAGTGAATGTGTGTGGATGGTGATATCCTAGATTCAAGGATTTGAAATAATTATGAAATAAACATCTTTTTCATATTTTTGATGTGGATTTAAGATCAAAACTAGTGTTATGCTTGAACATGTGATGAACAACTAAGAACATGTGAAGAACACATAAGAATATTTAAGAACATTCAAACATATTCAAGGAATTTAAATAATTACTATCATGTTTTAATATTAAATTCTCATCATGACAACATAAAAAACAAGTTAGGGAAATGGATTATACCTTCATGCAAAATCCATACGGTGGAGGAGGAGACTCTTGGTGGAAGTTCTAAGAGTGGAGGAAAAGAAGAGGTAGGAGAGGGAGAGTGAGCCTCACTTAATACCTTGAGTTTTAGGAAGACCAAGATATGACAAGATTACTCTATTTCACTAAAACTAAAAAGAGGAGAAGAAATAAGGGTTTTTGTGTGCTTTGGAATAGAGGAAAGGGGGGGTTTATATAGTAGTGGTGGAGAAAATATGAATGGAAGGTCATTTAATGAGGGTTGATAAAGAATCATGAATCTAGACCTTACTTTAGTCTTTGGGAAAATCAGGTGCATTAAATTTAGAGATTGGTGGGAGTAAGGAGCAAGCAAAATTCGGTTTTCCCGTAACTACTGTAACAGCCTGTAGATCTAATTTCAAAAAATCATATCTTCCTTAATTCTGATCGGAATTGTCTCGTTCTTGTGCTCAAATAGAATTCTCGAATGTCTAGTTCCTGGGAAATTAACCCCATTCACAGATCCAAAATATTCTAAAAGATATCAATGAAATGGTGAGCAGAGGTTATTTGTTAGAAAATAATTTTAGCACAATTAACATTAATAGATTCTAAATTAGTTTCCAATTAACATTAATAGGCTCCAATAACTCCCATTTCAGACTTAATTAGTTCCAAATTTACCATAATTAAAAGATAATTGCACAAATTACTCATCGAATCATTAATGTTTGACTATCTATTAATTAAGTGTGTGCAACCTTAACATAATATGTAGTCCTAGCCAATCAAATTATGACACGTCATTAATCTCAAATTGATTACAATTATAACAAATTGGAATTAATTGTTCATAATCACATATAGTCGAACTCAATTTGTGATAGTGCATCTCGGCAATTAAAACTTGATTTGATGATAACTTTCAATCTGATGGTCCAATTAGGGTTTATGACCAGTTGAGTTGATTGTTACAACATTAAGATCATTTTGGTTAAATGAGATTACGGATCTAATGACTAGAATCAAGATGAATATTTTCAACGTGAAATTACCCTTTTACTCTCCATGTAAGGTTGAATGTGGGTTGCAAAATGGGGTGTCAACAAGTTGAGAGCAAAAAACAAGAATTGACTTTGATAACCGTAAAAAACAAAATTGATAAAATGACTATGCTGCTAAGAGAGAAATTAGATTTGAGAAGACATGTAAAACCAAGCAATATGACATACAAATTGATAAACTGCTTCCCTATGTTTAATACATACATATACCGATATATGTATATACGCTAGTTAGAGTTGCAACCCAATAAAGAGTTGCATGAACACATGCAGATATACAACTAAAGCTTCACACATTGTAGTCTTTAATTGAATGTACTACCATCAGTAACAATAAATAAACATGTAGTATGTAAATAAGATCATTGTTCCTTAACAAACCAGAATGTCACCCCACTATACCATACAACCAATACAACAAAAAATGGTTCTAGTGGTAATTAAGCATAACACATAACAGCAGAAATAGTAGCTGCAACCCACAAAAAGCAGTCCAAACTTGGCCCCTACATTAAACTACTAACCAAATCCATTTAGCCCCTTCTCCTATCCGGCCTCAGGGAAATGAAAGCGGCCTACTGTCGGGATTATGGAGTTCCTTAAGGACTTTGAACATGGTGAAATCGTCTATGTTTTCAATAGAGTTAAAAATTTTGACGGACCTGTCCATCAAGAACCTATCACCACCCAGCGCAAAGTCAACAGATTGCGGCCTACTATTGCTGTCCTTACTAAGCCTCTGCCTTGACAGTTCCGTGAAGTTATTGATAGCATCAGTCATCTCACTAAGGGAACCTCCTTTCCTCTTCTTCCCTGCTGAGCTCGCTGTGTGAGATGGTAGCTTTCCAGCATGTTTGTTGCCTTGCTCTTCAACTAGAGTGGGTAGCTCATCCACGTCTTCTCCACTATTGGCTTCCACATTCATGTGTACTCCATGCGTTAGGAAAGCTGCATCGAGCTCTCGCTCTTCATTGCTGTTAGGGGTTGGTTGGGAAAAGGAAATTTGTAGAATTCTAGTTGCGGTGCCTACGTTGAATAGGTATCCCAGCAGGTCATAGTGATCTTGCCCCTTTTTACGAAACTCTTTGTACCTAGGGTCGTCCTATCAACAGCTGTATATATGGGGTTAATCACATGTGGTATTTATTTATATGAATACTATGAATCAACAGCATGGAAATTATGAAGCAAACCTATAACACTCACCGCCACTATGTGTGCCCAAGCCTCGTCAGTTCCTGTGAACGTCTTAGTGACAATATCCCATCCCATTCTGGAACGACTGATTAGCTCGGAAAAAACTTAGTGTCTTTGCTTTAACCTTTGAAATTTCCAGCTTAATTGATCTTTCTGATAGTTTTTATGGGCTTGTTGATTGAACTCGTTTTGAATGATTATCCAAATCCCTTTTTTTAAATTGCCCATTGGGCATGTTCCCTTTGAACTCTTCTTCAACTAAGACATCTATGAAGTGCTTCTTAATGGGAGAAGGCCATAATGTACCATCCTCGGTGTCACTTGATGCAGCCATCTAATAAAAGATTGACACACTTTACCAAAAAATATCCACTAACATGGATATATAGTAAGCAACACAGAGTGTACATAATCTCCTATTGAATTCTAGGTTTCTAATTTAGTAAATTACTTTTATGATTGCTAAGACTTGAACCTAATCCTCATCAATAATAGTAACTGTCGAATAGCAAAATGGGTTGTCCTTTGCAGTGAACAATTCTACCAAACATGTTGTAGCGTTATATATTACTAAGTTAAGATACGGCTACAACAACACATTTAGATCCACGACTCCCAGTGGCAATTAACTTAAACAAGTTATTATAGGTAGATACAACAGATTGCAATGAAGACAAGTTACATACAACATGGGGAAACAAAACAAAATTCACAATTATAAATGATTTATATGAATTCAAATATATACTTTAGGCCTTTATAATTGATTTTCGAAAAGCCCATTTTCCTAAACCTTATTGTGATTCAAAAAGCCCATTTTTCAATCCATACTTAGTTTTAGTTAGATGGCCATGGAGAAAAATCATGTCCAAACTCAAGAGCAAAAATGAACAGCAAATATGAACAAATATGAACACCGTGGGTGAAGGATTGTTCAATAGCAAATAAGAACAAATTCAAGATCAAAATTCAACATTTAATTGAAGAGCAAAATTCAACACTTACTGTAACTGAAGCAACTCGTTTGGGGGAGGATGAATTGGGTGGAAATGCTGTGGGGGAAGATGTTGTGTCTAACCAGTCCATAATATACCTGTGCTAATGGTTGAGGAGCTGTGCTAATGGAACTTAATTTGATTTGAGATAAAGTTTGTCCCTGGTTTAAAAAAATTTCGGCAAAAACAATGATGAAAGCGTGTTTGGATTGGGTGAGTAAAATGCGGTGGTTAAGGAGAGAGAGCAAGCCATATGGATTTGGGATAAATAGGGTGATTTTAGGGTTTGGTAAGTTTGATTGAAGGGTTTATGAAAGCTTTCAGGTGGGTGTTTGGTAGGAGTAAAGAGGGATTGAGGTAGGTGGGATTAATGATGGGATTAGCTAATCTATGATCATGGGATGTGGATGTTGGGATGCCATTGTGCAAGAGGGAGAGGATAGAGGAGAGCTTCGGTAATACTGAGGGGATAGATGGCGTGGGGGACAAGAGTCGTTGAGGTGTAGTCTTGTTAAAGTGGGACCCATGTATTTCAAAGTATTTACAATTGTGCCACTAAATAACATTGTTTGTGTCTTGAAAAATGATATGAGGAGCTTTCTAAAATTAGTGTTTGAATAACATATTTTGAACAACATAACTCAAACACCACTTAAAAAAAACACCGTACCAAACAGATTTTTTTTTTTCAACAACAATTTTCAGTGTTTAAATACTGAAAATTGTTGTTTAAACATATGTACCAAACATGCTATTAGTTCTTTAAGACATAGAAGAACACTGTCTTTAGCAAAAAGACCTTCTTGAATGGCAATCCTTTGTGAAAGTGATTTGGTGTCCAAGTGGTAATACAAATTCTACCCTATAGACAAGAGAGTATGGAGTGGCTTGGGTAGGTGTTTAATATGTTTTATGGTACGCCCATAAAGCTTCTTTCAACTCTCTCATGATAATCTCTTTTTACTTCCTTACAATCTTCTTAAGCAAATTGCACATAATTTTTAAAGGCTTTGGGGAGACCATTATTTAGATGAATTATACATGGAAGCCAAAGTCATTACAAATCTTGTTCATTAACTTATTGTAGAATTGCTTCCCAATATTAGTGATGGTGTCATAGGGGACACCATATCTGTAAATGATGTTTCTCTTGATCAAGTTCATGATAGTTTATTTACTTCATAAAATTCAATGGCTTCAACCTATCACAACTATGATATATGGGACTAAAATAGTATTGAATTATTCCTCTATCTCATCTTCATTGAAAATTGGAGGAACTACTCACATTTGACATATAGGAATTTGTAGACACCTCATTTTGCCCCTCCTATTTAACCTCACTTGCATTGCATTGCATATCATCACTATCTCATGTCTCCAAGGTAAGACTATAATTTTGACCATTTGATCTCCAAACACTTTTCATAAAACAAATTTAGAGGTCACAATTATCAAAACGATAGTTCATTAGCATTAATTGGACTACCGGATTATGAGATATCAAATGATTAAGTTTTAATGGTGAAGTTCACTTGCATGAAACCAGTGTCAACCATAGGTGATACTGATCTCTTAATTCTAATTGGTCTATTTTTAGTCCAATTTAAATTAAATGATGTGCCATATTCCTATTGGCAGAGGATAGGGTTTATGGTAAGATTGCATGCATCCAATTTAATCCAAAGTCAAAGAATTTATTGATTCCCAACAAAATAGGTAGAATTTGATTAATTGGACAAATAATTAATTAATTTAACTTATTTGGAATTAATTTGCTTACCTTGAGGACAAAGAAAATTAAAAAAAGGAAGTTAAAATTCGAAGGAAATCAAATCACAACTGATACGAAAATAGACAGACTCGAAAAGGAAAAGATTTGGGAGGATCTGGACCAAGGACCAGATTCTCTAGATCTTCCTTCCTTTTTAGTTCAGCTTGCTCCCCACTCAATTTGACTTTGATTTCTACATCGTTTTTTTAGAAAACCTAATTTTCTAAAAATCTCACATTTCCTAGAGACTAAAACCTTACTCACACACGTCTATTATAAATACCTCCTCCACCATCTGTTCAAAAACACATCGAGTATCTTTGAAACTCAAGAAACTCTTAGGGCTTCCTAGCAAACTAAAGTTTCTCTCCAGAGTTTGTACTAATAAGGGATAGTTTAGACCTCCTAGTCTTAAGTTACCAACTTCTTGCTTACAAATCCCTCTAGAAAGTGTTGTCTAGCTCAAAGTGCTTGGAGTGCTTAGGAGTGTTGGTGCACGCAGGTAAGATCTGAGCTTGGAGTGCTTAGGAGTGTCCTAGACTCCCTCTTTATTTTTATGCCCTAACTTTTTAGATCTAAGCATGACATATTCTTGTCTGTGTGCATGTTAGATCTAGGATGTTCATAGCTTTACGTGAATTAGGGCTTTTCAATTTCAATAAACTATTCACATACTCTTGGAATAGAGATTTTCAATTCAAATAGCATGTTCATATACTCTTAGACTAGGGTTTGTCACACATCACACACATATTTAAGATCTCTTTCAATATCCAACCTAGGCATGCCTAAAATAGGGTTTCATCATGCTCTTGGATGTTTTACCTTGCAATCACATGTTTTGGATGATATAAACTCTTGAATGATATGATATGATCATTAGCTACCACAGTTTAGAAGACTTGTTTCACCAGGCAGGTTTGATGCCTAACACCTTCCCAATCCTATAAACCTAGCATCCAAACTTAGATCAAGGGTTAATAGATTAGAATTATCCTTGTAATTTTCTTTTTCTAAATTGTAACTAGGAATCAAAATGTTGTATTTTATTTTAAATAATATCTAGGACCAAAGTAATGTAATTTTTTGGTTATTATCAAAGAGATGTACATTTTTCAATTCATGAATAAGACGATGTACTTTTCAATTTTTGGTTTTCTTATTTTTCCAATTAATTAAATGCTGACATCATTGTAAAACCCTTGACCTAAGAGGGATGATAACAATAGTAGAACCTCCACTGTCTCTTGAGAAATAATAAACATAACTCCACCCATTTGTGTAGGTCAATGCCCAAGACCATTTGAAGGTTTGGGGTTTTAGGGGGCTGTGGTCTCTCTGAAAATTTTACGTCGAGAACCTGTATAGTAAGATTTGTTGCCAATTTTGCTAGAGCATTAGCTTGCTTACTCTCACTCACTGGGACATGCATGATATTAGCACAATCAAACAATTTGAAGAGCTTGTGGCATTTTTACAATATGGGACTACTTTAGGCTTTTAGAGCTTTGATGGTTGGGTTTTTTTTTTTTTTTTTTGGAAATTTTTTGAGGCTTTAGAGCTTGATTCCAATAGAACTTCAAGGTTTTAAGAATGATTTAAATTAATACTCTTTGAATGTTCTTTGACGCTTGAAATGATGGTCATGAATGAGCTAGGGATGCCCTATATTTATGGTGGTTTCTCAGAACAATTCATTAATCTCTGAGGATAGCTGATCAATTTTAATTAGCCCAAAATCAAAAGGTCCCACTAGGACTTGTGTCTATTGATAATCTATTTTATTTCTTGGTGAAAATACACTTTTGGTCCTTTCTTTTAGGTCAATTTTCCACTTTGGCCCCCACATTTTTTGAGCTCCTATTTTGGTCCCTAAAATTCGAAAATCTTTTTTATTTAGTCCCTACTATGATCTCACTAACGAAAATAGTCTAGGTGTTAGACAGAGTGCACCACTAGTAGGTATGAAGTTCAAGTGGTCATTATAATAATAATAATAATAATAATAATAATAATAATAATTTATTTGACACTTGAAATATGCTACGTTAGCATTTTAATTTAAAAAATTAAGCCACATTAGAAAATTTAAACAAGAAATAAATTAAATTAAAAAACAAACCTTCAATCTAATTAAATTAAATAATTAAAATGAAGTTTTTGTTTTTGTTTTTGTTTTTGCTTTTTTTTATTATTAATTTTTTGGAAGAACATTCATGTTCTTCCAAATCAAGACATACCCAACCGACCAACCCACTCACAATCAAACTCATCAAATTTTAATAGAATCAACACTGAAACCTCCAACAAATCAAACTCATAAACCTAGCAACTAGGGCTGTCCAGACCCGACAAACCCGCTCGATTTCAACCCAATTTCAGCTCGAATTGACGCTCCCGTCGGTCGATGACGGGTTTTCGCGCCTAAGACTTAACGCCGGCGGGTCGAGTGGCGGGTTTTCTTCTCCAAAACCCAAGCCACTTGACCCGACTGATGTAATATACAAATCCAACAACTCCGGCAAGATCAAGCTCAGATTCGAGGAGATCCGGCAAGACCTTGACCATATTTGGTGAGATTCGAGGAGATCCAAGCTTATTTCGGCGAGATCTCGACCATACTTGGTGAAATTTGGCGAGATTCAAGGAGATCCAAGCTGATTTCCGTGAGAGCTCAACCATATTTGGTGAGATCTGGCGAGATTCGAGGAGATCCAAGCTTATTTCGGCGATTTTCGGAGCAAATGTACTGAGTTTTTGAAGATTCCGGTGACGTTTGTAGAATCCGACGACTCTCTGAACCGACCGAACACTACCCAAACCCGAAATTGACACGACCAATTGATGTTGGCGGTTGGTTTCGGGTCCCTCCGCCATCCACCCAACGCCGACGGGTTGGGTCCAGGCTAGGTCGAAAACCGACTCGACCCGACCCGTGGACAGCCCTACTAGTAACCAAACCAATTTTTAGCAAATCCAGAAATCTAGTAATTTTCTTAGGAAATAAACACAAAAAATATAGAAAATTTAGCTCAAAACATAAGCTTCTTGTTCTTCCCCAAATCAAGACATACCCAATCGACCAATCCATCCATGATTAAACTCAGCAAGTTCTAACACAATTAACATCGAAACCTCCAGCAAATCAAACTTAAAAACCAAAAAAATAATTGCATAAACCCAGCAACCAAACTATTCTTCAGCAAATTTGTAAACCCTTAAATTTTCATGGGAAAGAAAACACACAAAAAACCTAGATAATTTAGCTTAAAAAAAAAAAAAAAAAAAATCTCAAAGCCCCCATTTTCTCAAACCTAAGCAAAATCATCAAATCCCAATGCCCTAAAGTACCAAATCAATCCAAAAATACAACTAACCCAAACAAAAAATCTCAAACAATCAAATCAACACCATCGATCTCAATCTCTCTCTCTCTCTCTCACCCAGATTAAACAATCAAACCTAGATCCCAAAACCAAGTCAACCCTCACCATTGGGTTTTCAGCTAGGGGTTTAAAAAGAAAGCCACTGCTAGTTTTTGGCCATGGATATATATATATATATATATATATAGAGAGAGAGAGAGAGAGAGAGAGAGAGAGAGAGAGAGAGAGTTGGATTTTAGGCCATGAGTTTAGAGAGAGAGAGAGAGAGAGAGAGGGAGAGAGAGAGAGAATTTGAACCACTAGGTTTGGTTGGTTGTGAGAGGAAGAGCCATTGCCGTTGGAGGCAGTGGCGTGATCTCTAGGTTAGGCCTAACTTGGCCAATCACGGTGATTTAAAAGAGTGAGATAAACTAGTTGAGAGAGAAAGTTGAACTTGTTGAGAGAGAGAGAGAGAGAGAGAGCTTGAAATTTTTTTAAAATTATAAGTAGGTTGGGGACCTTGGGGTTTTGATTTGGGTTCGTGGAGTTTCAAATGATTTTTGATGATTTAGTATTAGGTTGATTTTTATGTTTCAAGATTGGTAAATTTGATTTTTGTGATGTCGTGTTTGGTTGTCAAAAAAGTTAAAGAAAAGTTGAGAAAATTACTACATATTTTTTTTTTCTCAATCTTTAAAATTAAAAAAAAGTAATTTTTATTTTTATTTTTAATTAAAATGTGGCATATTTTAAATGTCAAATAATTTTTTTTAATATTATTATAATGACCATGTCAACATCATGCGTGCTAATAGTGCAATCGGTTTGTCACGTAGGATATTTCCTTTAATGAGTAATTGGTATGAACTAAATTGAGAATAATTTTTGCTTTTGGGTATTAAAATAAGAAGAAAAAAAAAAGGGACTAAAATAAAAATTGTCCAAAAAATATAATGACAAAAATGGTATATTCCCAATGATAAACACAGTTGTTTGAACAATATTTTACAAAATCTATTGGGACGAAACATCAAACATAAACACAAATTTCAAAGATCAAAAAACACAAACACAAACACAAACACACGGAAAAATTCAAATGCCGAAACCAAAACTAGAAGTTTGGAGACGAACTTGACTGCTTCTCCAATCTTGAAAACCTAATGATTTTTTTAGTTTTTAGTGAAAGAAAATTAAGAGAGAGAGAGAGAGAGAGAGACAAAAGAAATATCATATCATTCGTTGATCCGCGCTGCCATATCGGGTGTTCAACTTCAGGTATGCCTTCATACACACTGAGCGCAATGAGTTATCTCAAAAATTCATGTGAATTTTGTATCGTCATACAAAACCTGTTACGGGGATTTGTATTTTGGGTTATTTGAGATGATTTAGCAAATTAAGCTTAGAGTTTCGTGTTTTCTTATGATATTTCTGTATGTATGTCTGCAACCAAATAGGATTTATATATATATATATATATAGTATAGGATTTGAACTTCAATTATATACTCTCAACTGTTGGAAAAATTGTTAACATTAAAGGATTTGAGGTTCATGAATTAGTCAAAATTAGGATATGTGTAATGAGGGTGTACTTGAGGGACTAAAATAAAATCATTCACGAGCTAAAGTTTAAGGACTAACAATGTATTTTGGTTTGAATTCCACTTCATTAGCAGAGTACTTCTTTAGTCGCCTCGCCTGTGATAAGGTTTGCTTGCCTATGGAGGGAGGTGGTTTAGGGATCCGGAAGGTTGGGTTTGCTTGGCAAGTAGTTATGGAAATTTGGGAAGGAAGTTAACCGTTTATGGCATAAAGTTATAACTAAAAAATACGTTGAGGATAAAGGGGGCTGGTACTCCAGAGCTGTTAGAGGGACTCATGGTTATGGGATGTGGAAAGAATATTTGGGCTGGTGCAGAAAGCTTCTTTGGACAAGTGGTGTATGCTGCGGAGAGGGTCATTGTATTGGATTCTAGTACGATCCTTGGTATGGGCATATTCCTCTAAAAGATCTGTATCCTGATTTGTTTGCTTGCTTTGTTTCTAAAGAAGCTTGGATTTCTAACTTGATTATTCCTGCATTAGAAGGGGGATATAGAAGTTAGAATTTATAATTTCACCGAGCTTTACATGACTGGGAATTAGAAGGTGTGTGTAGCCTTTTCTTTTTTTTTGATAGGTAATCAGAAATATATTATAAATGAGAAAACAAAAAAAGAAAAGTACAAGTTGTTCATGACGATGAACAATAGGAAAAAAAAGAACAAACAGCACAGCAAAACAAGAACTCAGGAAACTAAGCTAAGGGAAAACATAAACTCAGAGGGAGAGGAACAATCAGTAAAACCCCAACAACGAGACCACTCTAAAAGACTACGATGGCATAAAACCTTTAACTCGTCCAACGTCTTCTCATTATCCTCAACGGAGCGACGATTTCGTTCCAACCACACAATCCACATTAAGCACCCTAGAACCAAATTCCAAATGTCCGAATTATGTTTCCCAAGCCACTGATGCCAACAAGATAACAAACCCGCCACTGATCCTGGCATAACCCAATGAATACCAAAGGCCTGAAGCATAAAAGACCAAAGGGAATGAGTAACAGGGCAATGAAGAAGAAGATGGTCTATCGACTCCCCATCACAACAACACATACAACACCAAGTAGCCAACGGGCGGCCCCTAAGCATTAGATTGTCCAAAGTGAGAATCCGACCATGTGCAGCTGTCCACAAAAAGAAAGCCACTCGCCTAGGAATCTTTGGCTTCCAAACACCCTTCCAAGGAAACAAAGAATTCGAAGCACCCCGAATCATGGTAATAAGACCGGGTGTCAAAATTACCATCACCCTTTAATCGCCAACAAAGAGAATCACTCCTATCACCCCGAGGAATACGAGTTTGGATAAGCTGGAGAAGGGAATAAGATGCAGCTAGCTCCCAATCTTCAAAAGCTCTGTAAAACCTTAAATTCCAAACTCTAACAGTACCCCCTTCTGGCATCCACAAAACCTTAGAAATACAAGCATCCTTGACTGCTAAGCACACATAGAGATCATGATAGAGATCTTTTAGAGTATTATCACCAATCCACCTATCATGCCAAAAGCGGATACGAGTGCCTTCACCCACTATGAAAGATAGATGCTTAGAAAAGCTCTTCCACCCCTCATCAATGCTTCTCCATAGGCCACACCCATGAGACCTCCTACACACTTTAGAACACCACCCCCCTTGACCCTCACCATATTTTGTGGAGATAACTCGCCGCCAAAGATGGGTATCTTCACGACCATATCTCCACAACCATTTCCCTAATAAAGCTTGATTAAATGACACCACACTTCTAATCCCCAAGCCACCCATTTCAACGGGTAAACACACCTTTTCCCAAGCCACCAAAGGATATTTGAAACTCCCCTCAGAAGACCCCCAAAGAAAGTTCCTCTGAATACTTTCCAATCTAGCAGCCACAGATTTAGGAATAGTAAAGAGAGATAAAAAGTACGTTGGGAGGCTTGAGAGAGTACTCTTAAGTAACATGAGCCTACCACCCTTAGATAAATAGAGACGCTTCCACCCAGATAGCTTCTTCTCCATTTTCTCCAAAATAGGATTCCAAATTGAAGCTGTCTTAAAAGAAGTCCCCAACGGCATCCCCAGATATTTCATAGGCAAACTGCCCACTCTACATTGAAGAATATTGGCCAGAGCGTCTAGATTATTCATCTCCCCAACAGGGACAATCTCACTTTTCCCGACATTGACCTTCAAACCCGTAAAAGCCTGAAAACAAGACATCACCAATCTTATGGACAGAAGCTGTTCCCTAGAGGCATCACAAAAAAGGATAGTGTCATCAGCAAATAACAAATGGGATATACGCACCCCAACAGAGTTTGTAGAGCCAACCTGAAAACCCCGAATAAAATTACACTCCTCTGACTTCTTCAAAAGCCTACTCAAAACCTCCATAATCAAAAGAAACAGAAGCGGGGATAATGGATCCCCTTGTCTCAATCCACGAGAACTACCAAAAAAACCTTCAGGAGAGCCATTAACCAGGACAGAAAAACGGATAGAAGTAACACAAGCCTTAATCCACCCCCTCCATTTCACCCCAAAACCCATTCGATCCAATTCACATGGTCATATGCTTTTTCAATGTCAAGCTTGCAAACCACACCCGCAAGACTGCTCTTTAACCTGCTATCCAAACATTCATTTGCAATAAGCACTGAATCCAGAATTTGCCTTCTGCCAACAAATGAATTTTGAGACTCAGAGATAAGCTTATCCAAAACCGCCCTCAACCTATTAGCCAACACCTTGGATAGTAGCTTGTACACACTACCCACCAAACTAATGGGGCGAAAGTCCTTAATGGAAACAGCATTACACTTCTTGGGAATTAGGGTGAGAAACGAAGCATTCAAAGACCGTTCAAACATAGAGTGCCGATGAAAATAGTCAAAGAAATCCATGACATCCTTTTCCACAACACTCCAACATTTGTGGAAAAAAGCCATGGTGAATCCGTCAGGACTAGGGGCTTTATCACCCTCCATCTCCCTTAGCACCTGGATTACTTCCTCTTTCGAGAACTCCTTCTCCAAGGACAACCTCTCTTCCTCTTCAATGCATGCAAAGTCTAACCCATCCATGGAAGAACGCCAAACCTCAGTTTCCTTATACAAACCCTGGTAAAAGAGGACTACCTGAGAGTGCACGTCAGCTTCATCCTCATAAAGAACACCATCCACCTCTATCCTCTTAATTAGATTAGCATTTCTATGAGAATTTGCTAATTTATGAAAGAAACGAGTATTATTATCTCCCTCCTTCACATACAAAGCACGAGACTTTTGTCTCCAAGAAATTTCCTCAAGAGAAGCCAAATATTCTATGTCCCCTTTGAGCTGAATGCGATGATTCTGATCCTCATTAGAAAGACCCACCGACTCCTCTCTAGCATCTAAACCCATAAGTTCAGTAAGCAAATTCTTCTTTCTAAAAACCAAATCACCAAACACCTCCCTGTTCCACTTTTTTAAATCAGCTTTCAAAGCCTTCAACTTTTGAGCCAAAATAAAACTAGGAGTGCCCGAAAAACTGTAACCAACCCACCATTGCTGCACTCTATCAACAAAACCGTCAGCCTGCAGCCACATGTTTTCAAATTTAAAGGCACTATGGCCTCGACGAACAACACCATCTTCCAACAAAAGCGGACAATGATCAGAAATAACACGTGGAAGCACCCGTTGGGATATATTCTCAAAATGTTCCTCCCAATCTAGAGAAACCAAAGCCCTATCAATTCTTGACATAGAGGGGATACCAGAATCTCTAAACCAAGTAAAGGAAGCTCCCTCCAACGGTAAATCTACTAAGGAATTACTCTCTATAAAGTCCGAGAAGGCAAACATGGCAGGGCTGAACGACTCACAGCCAAGTCTTTCACTTGGGTACCTGATAATATTAAAATCCCCAACTAAACACCATGCCATGGACCACCTGGCTCGCACCTGTAACAACTCCTCCCACAAAAAAGACCGCTGACTGTCCTCATTGGGGCCATAAACACCAGTACAGGCCCAAACGAAGTCATCCACTACCCCTCTTAATAAGACACTGACAGAAAACTGACCAACAATAACATCCATCTTTTCAAAAGCCCTCTTATCCCAAACCAGCAAGACCCCTCCCGAAGTTTGGAAAGCCTCCAAAGCAACCCAGTCAATGAAAGGACTTCCCCATAAACTTCGAACAAAAGCACTGTCGATAGAAGCTACTTTCGTTTCTTGAAAACAAACAACATCACAATTCCACTCTTTAAGAAGATTCTTACAAACTTGTCTCTTCCGGGGATTGTTAAGCCCCCTTACGTTCCAAGAAAGAAGGCGTAAATTCATTAAAAACCACCAACATCCCCCACTGTATTCGAAAGAGCTCTGCTCCTACTCCTACTCTTAGAAGAGACACCTTCATGATTGACATTAGAAATGAGCCCTTTAAGCTCCCTAAAACCTCGAGAAGCGTTTATAGGTTGCTTAGGCACCCCAACGTTGATCACCTTGAGACATTCCTGTTTAAGAAGGCGAAACAAAGCCAAACATTGGGCTTCATGTTTCACAATAGGAAAACCCACCATATGAAAAAAATCTTTCATCAGCTGGGACACCCAACTAGAATTTGGTTCAATATTAGCCACCTGAGCACCTCCTGCATCGTCCTGAACCAACATCACCTCACCAAGAGTCTTGGGATCCCACCGAGTCAAAGGATTACACTCCAAAAGACAAATATCTTTCCCCCCACTACCACTCCCACAGTAATTGGCTCCACTATTGTCCCACGGCAGGAAAAGAAGCCTAGAATCATTATGACTAATTCCAACAGGAGTTACTGACCTCAGCTGAGCCAAAGGCTCATCTTGATCTTCCCCTTCCCCAAACTCAGTACCCAAGTCATTACCCAGCTCAGACAAAGGGGAAAATCGATTCCGTTTCACCCACTGATGCCGACGATGTGCCTGTGACCCATTTTGCAGAGCTGGAGACACCATCGCCGTACTCGCCGGAGAAGAACCCACATTACCAGCGTCGGAAACCACCATATCAGGCTTCGGTGCACCGGAATCCTCCATCGGAGTACACGCATCAAGCTCCAGCTCAGAAATTGAAGCCACCGACGCACTAAACTCTACATCGGGAGTGGCTTTCTCCAAAATGGCAGACGGTGAAGCCCCTTCAGTCCCCGATGCACCGGAAACAACCATCGGCATGCACCCATCTAGCTCCAGCTCGTATTCTGGAGCCACCGTCACACTTACCGCTACATCTGGAGTAGCTCCCTCCAACCTGTCAGCCGGTGAAGCCACCGAGGCACGATGGGTCGGGTCGCTGTTGAGGGCAGAGGCACTGAGAACCAATTCCGGCGCCGCTGCGCTCTCCGGCGACTCGAAATCACCACAACTAACACCACTCGATAATACTTGTAAAGAACTGGGCTTGACCAACCTGTGCTTCGTAATTGAAGGCACTTGCACCGCGGGTTGGGCTTCAACAAGCCCACCTTTTAGTTTAGTGACTTCTGGCCCAACACCAACATCCTTGGGCCAGCTGGTCTCCTTAGCACTCAGAAGAGTCACTATACGTCTGCCTCCCATAGGCTTGCACACCCTCAAGGCCAATAAAGCAGGAGTCAACTTAAAATTACAAGCCCGCGTGGGTCTGCCAGATAAAGCTGAAATATTGCCATTTCTAGCTAAACCATTTTCAAAAGAAACTCCATGATTCACGTTCTGCCCCCATTTAGTTCCATTTTTTTCAAAATTCTTGAACTTCTGCTGATTACCAAAAACAGAAACACTCTTCCCACTCCGGCCATCTCTAGCAAGCTGACCACCTCCACCACCATTAAAAACAGAAACTTTGGCCGGAGAGACCGGTTTAGCACCAGAGCAAAAATTCCTAAGCTCATTCTGAAACAAAGACCAACCAGCTCTATTAGAGCTTGCTGGTATCATAATACAACCTCTCCTAGACCCACCAAAATATACAGCAATAACAACAAACAGACCAGCTTTGTTAGATCTTCCACAAAACTCTAACAACTTCCCATTTTCCCTGAATCTCTTACAAAGTAAAACATGGCCAGGCACCCAATCTCGTATATCTTCAAGACAAGTAAGTAACCACTCTATACCCCTACGTCCAACCCAAATAGAGCTCTTAACATTCCTACGTGTTTCCTGAATGGCATACGGATCAGACCGCCCCCCATCAAAAGAAAAAGAAAAAAGTTTTGCATCAACATGAAAAGACCTCTTGCTGCCCCCAAGGACAAAGGATTGAGGTTTAGAAGGGATGTTTAGAGAGGTTTCAATGGAGGGAGGACTTGGTATGGTTAAAGGTGCAGGTACACGAGATGGCTGTTTAGGCAGAGCTTGGTTAGACCCCTGAGGTGGTGGGGGAGGGGAGGGCAGAGGCAGTGGTGGAGGAGGGGGATAAGGATATGGGAAAAACCCGAACTGTGGAGGAAAGCATAAGGGGGAAGGAGAGGGAAAATGTGAGGGTGGCAAAAAAGGATAGAAAGAAGGTGACGGTTGAGGGAGATGGAAGGGGAGGGGGTGGGGTGGAGTAGTGGGGTGGAGAGGGTGAGGATGGGGTGGGGGAGGGGGGTGAGGGGGAGCAGGAGTCATGACCAACCTTCACATGTGAGATACTTATTCCAATATGCCAAGGGGTGAGGGTGATGATAAATTGACTTGGCAGTTGACTGGACTTGTATTTTTTGATGTGCGCTCCTACTATAATTTTTTGTGCAGTCCTTTTACTTATCTTTTCCCTTGGAAGAGAATTTGGTGTTTAAAGGCACACAAAAGGGTGTCTTTCTTTTTATGGAGAGCAGCTAGAGGTAGTATCCTTACCATTGATAATCTTGTTAAAAGAGGTTTGCCCCTAGTTAATTGATGTTGCTTGTGTCGTTGTGATAGGGAATATGTGGATCACCTTTTGATCCATTGTAAGTTTGCTAATGCCCTGTGGAGTGAAGTTTTTTGATATTTGGGATCTAGTGGGTCATGCTGAAGAGAGTTGCTTCTCTTCTTTTTGCATTGAGGAATTGGTTGGGGAAACATCATTCAAATCTTTGGAATATGGTACCAGCTTCTTTAATGTGATTAATATGGAGAGAATGCAATAACTGTACTTTTGAAGATACTGAGAGACCTTTAGATCTTTTGAAGTCTCTATTAGTTGGGACTTTGTATGAGTGGTCTCTTATATGAGGTTTTACACTACTTATTTCCATTCCTGAAATCCTACTTTCTGTTAGGCCTTTTTCTTGATGTATCTGTTATTTTTTCAAGTATATAGTGTTCATCATTATGAACACGATATACTTTTCTTTCAATAAAGCTTTTATTACCTATTAAAAAAAAAAAAAAAAAACACTAACAAAGTACTTCTTAATAGAGAAATTTCTATGTGAAAATGTGGAAATGTGAGCCTCATGTTGTGAAAAATCTACTTAATGTATCTCCAAGTACCAACTCATCTACTTCTTTTCATCCATTCTATATTAGTTTTCCCCATAAATAGCACTATGCCCTTGTTTCTGAATTGATATTGTTTATTGAACACTTTGAATTGAATTGAAGTAAGATACTCCAAATTCAGGTGTAGAGTTTGATGTCAACTGTTTGCGAAGGATGCCGTTGAGCATGGCTTAAGCAACTGTTGATGCCATGTGTTTGGGCCTTCACACTGAATGTCTGTTTATCCAGTACAGGTCTTTAAGTGTTATAATGGACTAATGGTACAGGTCCAAGCATTCTGGGAGGTCATTTTCTTAGACTTGAGCTGCCTTATTGATAGCCTTGGTTTCACTGTTTTACATTTTTGTGATTCCCTACGCTTTTTCTTGTATAAAAAACTAATCTTTCTTCTAGGTATCCTTCTTACTATTCAATTTTGTACTGATCTTCCCATGTTGTTTATTTTCTATTATTTATTGAATTAGTAGGTACATATGATACAAAAATCTTCTTCTTCTTCTTCTGTTTTTTTTCTTCCCCACCCCCCCCCCCCTTTTTCTATTTTGCTTGATATTCTTTATTGAAATGTCTGAAATTACACAGGAAGAAAAGAAATGGTTGGAGTTGCTCCTAATGAGGGAAGTCGACGACGTTTACCGGTATGGATGCTGGGTGTAGCTGCTGCTAACCAAGAGAGAAAGTCTGGTGATGTAGATAAAAACAACCACCATGCAGATGAGGGACTTTTGCCCCAAGCTTGCCATTCTGAAGCAAACAATATGACTATAGCACCTGGAAAAGGGATTCTGGTCCAAGAAAAAGGGGTGAATTCACATTTTCTTTTAAAATGTGAAACAAAGAAAAGAAGAAAAGCAAGTCTACAGGATTCAAACCTTGATGGTATCATCACTGACACTGTTACCAAGAAGAAAAAGGATAATAGGCTTGGGAGAAAAGTTAGGGAACCTACTGCACAGAAAAGACAAAAGGCAAAGGGTTCTGACTTTGGAAGGGGTGAAGATTTTGACATTCAGCTTCCAAATGATGATGATGTGGAGCTGACAATGGATGATCTGATGACCATTGCTGAAGAGGTGATTCGCTCTTTCTCCATAATTAGAAATAGCTTGTTGTGTTATTTGATTCTTAAAATTTGCATAGATATTGTTTACTAAATATTCTACATTTATTAAACAGTGTTTAAGGGTTGTGCAATTTAATACATGATAAATGAGTGGAGAAAATTTTAGCTATGGATTTGTTCCTAGAACAGTTCTGTTAAAAAATCTGAAGTTTCTGTCATCTGCTTGCAGTATGTCAAAGCCGAGAAGAATGGATTTGTTCCTAGAACAGTTCTGTTTAAAAATCTTAAGTTTCTGTCCTCTGCTTGCAGTATGTCAAAGCCGAGAAGAATAAGGAGCAACAAGTGTCAAATAGAGAGTGCAGATCAGAAAAAATAGTCCCCACAACGGTCTCTTCCAGTAATGTCTCAGTGAGATTGCTTGATGCCCCAAATGGTAACCAAAGTTCACCCACTGAAGAAGTGACAGCTTCTCATGGTTCCACTGTGAGTTTAGCCAGTGAAGAAATTGCAATCATTGACAGGAGAACAGGAGATCCTGCTCAGGACATGTTGGATCTGTTTTTGGGTCCCTTGCTCAAGAAACCCTTTGAGCAGGAGAATAGATCTTTTATAAAGGATATGGAATTTGCCTATGAGTTTGAAAGGCATAGTCAGAATACTGTTGTTGGAGAAGAAATAGAGCCCCTGATGAAAAAGAAGAGCAGTCTCAAAGATAAGGTAGCAATGTTTCTTGACTAAATTAGTTATCTGAATTTGTTTATACAACCTTGTACAGTACAATACAGCATTGAGATGTTTCATGATCTTGTATAGCACTTGGTTAATCCATTGGGCGACCTTTTCAGACTTATCATCTTAGTCACATCTTCAGCTCCTCACCTCAGATGATACTCCAGTAGGTGCATACCTTTGATCCCTAGTCTTTCTGTGTCACTATTTATTTGATTTATCAGTCTTGTAGCTAGTGTTCATATACATTTTTAAATTTTGAGAGAGTGAAATGGGAAGGGCATTCTTTCTGTAAATATTTTGGACATAAAGGAATTTACAGGAACTAAAACTTTATAAGAGCAGATCAGTAGTCATTTGGGTAAGTTAATCCTTACAATTTAACTTTCCTGCTTTCTCCTTTCTTTTTCCTTCCTCCCTTAACTTTCTTGACGCTTTACCCACAAGACAGTTGACGTTAATTTAGCATAGAAAATTTTTCCCTTTGCTTATCACAAGTGAATCTCTCTGTCAATTTTGACTGTTTACAAGAAGTAGACATATCTATTTGAATTTTCCAGACTTAGTAAAAGTTTTTAGAGTGCCTTAATTGTGAATGCCCAAAGATTAGTTTAGAAGTGTTGCAAGACAAAACAAAAACGATGCAATAATAAATTGAAGAACTGAAAAATGAAGGATAGATGGTGCAGGTAGCATAACCAAAATAATTTTTCAGATTTTTCTTTTGTTATTTCAAACTCATATATTATTTGTTAAGTTTGAATTTAATGTTGTTTAGGATATTATGAGTTGTAATGATGACTTTATTTACTTGTTGAAGTCTATTAAAAGAGACTCTCAGGATAGTTTTAGGGATTAGAATTTGATTATTTATTTATTTTTGTTAGAGATGGTTATCTAAGATTCCAAGCACCCCTAGGTGGTGAAGTATAGGATTTCAAGCAAATTTAAGTTGGTGAAGCATAGAATTTTTCATGTTTTCTCTTCTTTTCCCTTATTTCTATTTCACCACCAACCTGTCCTACATCAATAGATAATTTAGGGGTCAACACCTAGGCTTGCTTGGAGTCAATACCAAGGGAGAGAACTTCCAATAGTGAACATTTAGGGCCTGTTTGGATTGAGGGGGGAGGGAGTAGAGTAGAATTGGATGAAAATAGGCTAATTTTGGGTCAATTCTTATCTACTCTACTATACTCTCTGTCCCACCCCCTCAATCCAAAAGGATCAAAGTAGGTTGAACTCAACACCAAACCATTGGAAAATTTCTCAAAGAAATTTTATTCATCAATCAAATTGTAATATGATACAATATTGTGCCGATATGAACTACGAGGATTAAATCCTAAATATCATAATGCTTTTGTCTAAGGAAGATTGATCTTAGATTTGATACTCAGTTAACGAGTCTCTAGACAGTAGACGGAGAGACAGGAAACCAGGAGTGATATATAGGTTATGAGGACTAAACCCTAAATATCATAATGCTTTTGTCCAAAGAAGATAGATCTTAGATTCGGTAATCATAGTTAATGAGTCTCTGGACAGTAGACTGAGAGATAGGATACATAGAGTGGTAAGTAAGTTGGATAAAAAAAGGCATATGATCATATAAACTGAAACTGTTTATTATGGTTGTTAGAATAATGTGGTTTTGGGGAGAGGTGGTGGAAGTGGATAGCCTTCTGTCTCTCTGTAGTGTGCTTTCTTAGTGTTGGTGAATTTGGGTTTATTTAGTAGCTCCAGAGGGTTGCGCCAAGGGGATCTTTTATCTCATTTACTTTTTATATTTGTGATAGAATGAGATATATTATCATACGTCCAGTGGTAAAATGAAACATGTTAATGTACGTCCAGTGATAAGTTGAAATTGAAACAAAAGGGTTTCAACAATTATTACATATAAGGATTCAACAGTAAAAGCTAGTAGTTTATATTAAATTTCAGCCTTTTTGGGATTTGATGAGAACTCAAAACTATTATTTCTTGCTTGCGTAAAATAACTTTGATGTGGTATGGGGTTGTCCAATAAAATTGCTTACATTAAGGGTCTGTTTGAGATTTACTTATTTTGCTGAAATTGAAAATTGTTTGTTGAAAGTATTGTAGATAAATGTAAAAGTTAGCTGAAATAGTACAGTGAAACCCATGAACAGTGCCAAAAAAAAACAGTGAGGCTCATGAATAGTAGCAAAAATAAATTGAATAGTAAAATAAGTTGGCCTTTTAATTTGGAGCCAAACGAACACTAAGATTTTTTATTAACTTGGTATTTATGGAAATTTTAGATATGTGATTAATGGATGTGTGTATAGTATATCTATGTGGATAATTGGATAATGATATATACATGAAGTTACTTAAAGGATACACAATGTTTGAAGCATATAATATAAAATCCTGTAGCATGTATTCTATCAATTTACGAAGATCTTTATAGAAGTAAAAAAAATTTGGATGCATGTGGTATAACCATCCCATTGAAAATCTATTGAAAGAATGATTTATGAATAATCCAATTTGTCCATGTAATTAAAAAGTCATTGATTTGCTATTGTTGTAGTATATGTTGGCAATCTTAATATTGTGGGAGCTCCAAAAGACCTCAGAAAAACCGCCAATTATTTATTTAGAGTTTGATGTCAAAGATCTCTATAAATCAAAATTTTTTTCTCGACCTGCAAATTGAACATCTTTCATTTGAAATTCTTGTTCATCAGTCTTCACACACAACAAAGGTCTTGTAGCACTTTCACATGGATAAATCTTATCCTTTGACTACTCTTATGGTAGTTCATCACTTGATGTAATAAAATGACACTTTTGCCATCAAGCAAATGATGATAAAACTCTTGGCTCTGAAGTACCATACATCAATATAACGGGTGCTTTAATATATTTTGCAAAGTACACAACTAGTTCAATCTGAACAACCACCACATGCGATGGTTCATGATAGTAAGATAGCTGGATTGATATTTGAGCAAATTTGTTTTCTAAGACCAGCAAATAAAGCCATTATTTTGAACGAATTTTCCCACCATTTCAGAAGCTATTTGAAGATTAATTGGTTATTTTGTCCAAGAAGTCAAATAGCATTTAATTGGGAGTTTCCTAGGGAATATTCAACTTTTATGTTTTAGTTCTCCTAGATAAACAAGTCATCTATTATGTTTCTAGTTTCCATAAGTCAAGGTTTTGAAAATAGAATGTTTTTAATTGCTATTTTCATTCTCCCATACTTAAGAGGACTGTTCTAAGCTTTTATATAAGTCATTTGGCTGATATGAATAAAGAAGAGATATATTTTTATCAAAGATATATTTTTATCAAAAAATAATAATAATAATAAAGGAGAGATATAGAATGTTTTTAGAAAATTAGCCTTTTTGCTTTTCAAAAGATGGATTTCTTCTAAACTGATTCTTATCCCTTGGGTGAATTCTTTTAGGTGGCGAGTTTGGTTTCTGTATCTCTTTGGGTGGTGATAATCTGTATACCATTGAGTGATGAGCTAATTCAATTATGTATTCTTGGCTAAATTCCTTTGGGTGGTGATATATGTATCTTTTTGGTTTGCTTTGGTGGTGAGCTTATCTATTATTTTTAATACTTGAGTTTTTTTTTTTTTTTCTCATTCCTTATTACCAACAAATATTTTAAAAAATATATATATCCACCCATCCCTCATTCATCATATAAGACTAGTTTGGGTTCCCCCTTACAATTCTGGTATCGCAACCCCATCTGGCAATTCAATTGTCTTAGTGGCGGTTGGATTTGTTGGTTACCAACGGTTGTTGAACTACCCTAAATATGCAGACATAGAATATCTTTTTGATTGTTACAAAGGCGATTAAGAACAAAATATTTGTTCACTTGTGGCTGTTATTTCATGGAGATCTGTTAAGAAAGCAACATCTACTACCTTTTCAA
Source organism: Quercus wislizeni (assembly GCA_023055345.1). Taxonomy (NCBI): domain Eukaryota; kingdom Viridiplantae; phylum Streptophyta; class Magnoliopsida; order Fagales; family Fagaceae; genus Quercus; species Quercus wislizeni. Next base: position 24,279,699 of record JALGQJ010000007.1, on the reverse strand, counting down.
ATCACTGAGAGATTATAGCAATTCATGGAAGGAGTCATGAAGCATTTACCAGAGATTGATAACTTAACATATTCCAAAGAAATGTGTATTATCCTCAATGAAATATAATGTTGTTTGTGTTACACAGATTAGAGTAGGAAATATCAAAGGTGACAAAACAAAACACATTTCACTTAAATTCTTTTAAAAACATGAGCTCCAAAAGTGTGGTGATATTAATGTCAAGCAATTATGATATAATGACGATAGATTTATTCACTAAATCATTACCAACTGCAGTATTAAAAAAGATGTACAACATTGGAATGCAATAATTGAAAAATATGTTCATCATAGACATTGCTCTACATACTATGAGGGGTAGTGGAGGATATGTATTGCTTGTACTCTTTGCTATTTTTTCCACTCACATGGCTTTCTTTGCAAGCTTTTAATAAATCAAATTTTTTTTAGGGTTTTAACTTATGGCATTCGCTCATGATGATAGATGACTCTTTATCATTAGATTAAGACATTAATCGGGTTTTGGTGTAGGCGGTGATTGAGTCACAAATTTCTTATTTAACCATCAGAGATTTTACTAGTTAAGCTATTTGGAACCCACAATAAAGCAATCTTAAAGTATTAAAAAAGACAAGAGAATACTATATTCTTTCCTTTGTCAAGAATTTTTTTCCTATTAGATTTTTCTTTAACAATGTTTTGATAAGACATATTTTTGGTAAGTGTCATCCGAGAATGATATATGACAAGTGGATACTGCCATTTAGTGCGGCATTAAGTGCTGCCTATGTGGCCAATCTTAGGTTGGCTTAACTTTTAAATTTGAATATAAACGAAGTATGGAGATTATATGCATTCACGGAGGAATAATATTCGAGATACATATTATTTTGCAAAAAAATTTATAAACTGCTGATGTAATGAGTGATTATTGATAAATGAAAGAATGATGTTAATAATAGGTTTAGATGAAAACTAATAAGAGGTTGGTCACATCAACATATTGTAAAAATGTTGTAATTGACACTGGCATATCATCCTTGAAATGGTAGACACTGGAAATTAAAAAAAAAAAAGAAAAAAAAAAGGACCTTCTCTTGAATACAAGAGATAAATAACAAACACCACGTGCAGTACTGTTGTATTCTCTTGGAGCAAACAGGAAAAATAAAAGCACTGCTCTATTGTCTCTCTCTTCTTCTTCCTTTTTTTCTAATAGAAAAATTTAAAATGGTATTGTATGTATGAACTTATAACGTATATAGGTGGTGGGATATAGGGTTTTTGGCATCAATATAAACGTGTAATCTAGATTTTTCCTAGTGCTTTTTTTTTTTTAATATTTAATTTTGTGTATCCAAATTCCAAATGCGTTGGATATAGTGTTTGACTTGACTCCTTGTGCTGCAGTGATGTACAGATTCTGATTGTACTCTATATATATATATATATATATATGTCCTAAACAAGAAATCTTGGAAGGCCTACTTTATAGCCGTTTTTTTTGACATCTTCTTGAACTTGTCTCCTGTATTCTCCGAAAGTGAACTTCCTATATATTGAAGGTTCTCTGCAACTCCCAATTAAAGAATCATAGGAAGGGCAAAGGAAGTAAGCTATAGAATATCTTTCGGTCGTCCTATTAGCCATCACCTTGTGCTCCACGCTTTTATAAACATCATTGCTCCATGCCTGTAATTTCAATTTTTAGTTACCACATGGGAATTAATTTTCTTAACTATCAAATGTTATAAATTAATGGTCCATCCCTGCTTCAAACCTTTAAAGCTTAGTTTGAGAGAGCAGAGATGGACGTATGACCAGACCAATTACAAGCATAGGAGCAACCACATCGGTAGTTAAAAAGTCTTGCAAAATGCAAAAAGTAGTGCATTTTATACATTTTGATAAGAAAAAACACCCACATCAGTGGGTGTAAAATTGTGTATAAATGCACAAGTGCTACAGTAATCGTGTATATATGCATGATTACTATTATTCTTTTATACATTATTTTAGTATTATTTCTCTCCCCTCACATTCTGTCTTCCCCTGACTCTCTCTCTCTTTTCAACTCATAATCTTAGCACCACCACCCACATCGCTGCAACTCAGCACTGCCAACCACCACTACCACAACTCGGACACACCACAAAATCAACCAAAAATCAAACAAACCCACACACGGTCACACCACAAAATCAATCAAAAATCAAACACACCCACACCCACACACGAACACACCAACAGAGACAGAGAGAGCATTTTTGTGAACTTGTGGCTGTGGGTCGACTGGAACAGTGCTTGTGGTGTTTTGATTGTGGATCGTTGCTTGTGGATCATTGATCGTTGATTGTGGATTGGAGAGTTGATTTCATCATTGTTGCCATTGCTGCCGCTTCATGTGGATTGGTGCTTGTGGGTTTTGATGGTTGTGTTGCTTGTGATGGAGTGTTGACGGAGATCGGAGGTGCTTGTGGGTTTTGATGGTTGTGGCACTTGTGATAGAGTGTTGATCTGATCGTGAGAGAAAGAAGAAGAAAGAAGAGGAAGAAAAAGAAAGAGGAAACGGCATAGAGATAAGGAAAAAGAAAGAAGAAGAAAGAAGAGGAAGAATAGGAAAAACAAACGGTAGATATAAAATAATATTAAAAAAAGAATATAAAAATATTATTTATATAAAATATAGTGTATAATAGATGAACTGATGTGGGTGCTTTATAAAAATGATGGTGTAAAATAGAAAAAGTAGGTTTTTGTGTAAAATAGATGAAATCTTTTAGAAGAGCTGATGCGATTGCTCTAAGTCCATTTAAGCAATTTTATGAGCTAGGATATTACATAGTGATGATAAATTGTTAACAATTGACAATGAAATGACGTTGGTGATGAGCTCATATATGAATCAATAAAAATTTACCAATTTAGATTTGAAATAATATTGTAAATGTAACATTATATAGCATAATAAACACTAGAGTAGATGGAGATTTAAGAACAGACTACAATTATAGTATTCTTAGTAGTACACTGTTTTTTCAATTATACAATTTTTAAAATATGATATAAAAATGAAACCAAAATTTACCTGGAAAAGATCTCCAATGTTGACGATTAGAGCATCTTGGTTGGGTTTTACTGTTACCCATTTGGAATCTTTCATGAGTTGAAGCCCACCAACTTGATCTTGATAGAGGATTGTGAGGAAATCACTATCAGTGTGAGGCACTAAGCCAAACATTTCTGGTGATATTGGACATGCTGGGTAGCGGTTCAAGCGAATAAAGCATGTGCTCTCAGCACAAATATCTTCAAAAACTCCCTTTTGGTGGCCCAAATTCTCTGCTAGAATCCCTGCTAGTAGCCTAGCTAGTTCTGACATAGCTGCGGAAAATTCCTTCATCACTTCCCTGTTGATAGAAGTGAAAACAAAAGTATAAGCTTGTGCTTTATCCATCTAGTCTATGGCATTTCCATATTGCTTTTGGCAAGTTGGGACGGCCATTAGGTTGTATTTGGAAGCAAATAGAAGGGACCAATTCAGGGTTAAGGAGGCCATGGCCACAGGCTATATAACTTGCTTGCCTGCTTGAGATTGTGTACCAATATGTTGCAAGTAAAATTATCTTTGTACTCTTGAATCACATGATTCATTGTATCATTTAAAAAAGTCACATGACTAATTTACAAGTGGATGCTTGTTAGAGTTGCCACGTAGTGGGTAAGAGGAACTTTACTTCAAATTGGGAAATTGTGTCCTATTTGGACATGAATAGATGAAGATAAGAGATAAGCTTTAGTAATAATGTAAAAAAGGTAGAAATGTTGAAAAAGAGATAAGTGTTATGTTCAACAAAGAAGTTAGTACCTCAGAGAGCTAAACTCTCCATAGCAAGCTTCTTCTGAAATCTTTGTGAGAGGAATGTGGAAAGCTTCAGACCAAGAGAACTGCTTTGAATAAGTAGCTGTTGGTGTTCCCCACCTGTATGAATTGTTTAGAAGCCCACAAGAAGCTTTACTCTCAAAGGGGGTTTGGAACAACTTCAGTTGCTCTTTCTTCATGGTCCCAAGTAACTCGGGGCTTATCCCATGGTTCACAACTTGGAAGAATCCCCACTCTGATGAGGCTCTACATATTGCAGTAGAACAAGCTAGCCTCTCCCTTTCATTGTGATGTTTCATTAGAGCACTGAGGTCTATCAATGGGAGACTGAGGTCTATCAATGGGAGTTGGCATTCTTCCATGACTGGTGCATTCTGTCTTTCATCAAATTCAAGTGCAGGAGGAACTTCAACTGGGTGGCGCAAAAGTGCTCCATAGTGCTGTAGGAGAGGTGGATTTGGATCGGTCATTATTACTACTAGTTATAGGCTTAAAGTAGTTAAGTAGCTGGAATTGTTTTAAGAGAAACAAAGCAGCAGAACTTTGAAATTGAGAAATGTTCTTAAGTGTATTTATATGGCTTAGGGGGGAGAGAGTCCAAGGAGAGGCAATGAGGTGAGGACAAAGAGCAGAATGGCAAAGCAAAGAGGAGGAGGGAGGGAGCTTCCAAATGGCACAAGGAGAGATTGTTTCTCGTTGAAATTGTCCAAGGGGAGGAGGGCCAAGTCTACACAGATTTAAAAGACATGCCAAAAGATGAGCAAGCATAACAATAACTCAGCAAAAGAAAGATTTTAACATAACAAAAAGAAGTGGGAAATGATAATAAAGAATGGATCCAAACCTAATTCATCTTTTGACTTTATTGAAAAGGTCCATTCGACCCTTTCCCTGTCAAATGCCAAATTTGTCCCCCATTTGTGGAATTCTTCTTCTTCTTCGACCGCCACTTTTTATTTTAATCTAAGATTGGTTTGGAAGTAGGAGAATTTGTTGGCCCTGACCTGTCATACAAATTTGTATTTGGTTGGATGATGTTGATTTTGTTTTAGTCAATCTATTTTGTTTATTGTGTCCAAGTACAATTCTATTAAGAAAAAAGTGAGATGAACCAAATAACTAAACAAAATCAGATAATGGTCTTTAGATCTTTCATAGTAGTTCAAGCAAAATTGAAGAACCGAAGCTTGATTGCCAATTGATGGAATTGGTCCATATTGGTTCTTCTGAAAGGAAAATTTCTGTTTCTCAAAACAAAAACAAAATAATAATAATAATAAAAGGAGAATCTCTCTCTCTCTCTCTCATAGGTGAAATAGAACTGACATGTGTCTTAAAATAGTTATACATAAATTTTGCGTCCAGTGTTGTATTGCTGTGTACTGAACAGAAGCCTCACCCAAAAAGAATAACAAGAAAAAGAAAAAATAAAGTAATGCCTATGCAATATATTCACAAATTGTATATGTAATTAGCCACCGGATTCAATTGTCAACGCTTGGTGTGAAAAATGATTGCATACACTTTCTTTTCCATGTTCATACCGTTTACTCTTGCGTTAGAATCTTCAGGTTTACTGCAATCATTAAAGTAGTCATGTGAACTGATTGATTTTTGACTCCCAACAAACTTCGGCGTAATATACAGTAACGGATTTTGGCTTTTATGATGAAGAATTACAAAATGCAAATATTGAAGATAAATACATGAATTACAGAAGAGGGAGAGACAGTGATTCAATTTGCATTTGATAAGGTTCTCCTATCTAAACAAACTGAATAAGTTACAGTAATTCTATAATTCAATTTTTTTCATAAATTATTTCACTACTAATATGACTTGTTGTAATATTAATAAAATCACTTTTATGTAGATCCATTACTTACATTACTTATATTATGTACTCAATCACTTCAAACTATTTCAGTAATCATGAAAAAAGTTGTGAAAAATCTTGTAGACTATATTTATTTCATGCCTAATTTTTCCCTATGAGCACTCTAGACTTATTTGGACAAGGAGTTATATCAACTGTATTTCCTGCGGGATATCCAAAGAGGAATTATAGGATCTACTCCATTTGGAAACATTGAAAAGAAAATCTATCTACCAAAAGGTAGTGAATCATCATTTACAATCTTTAGAATTTAGACTACCCTTTTTCACTCCCAATTTTGACCTATGGGGTATGACTGGATCCATGAATGATGATATGCCCCGATTGGGGAAAAACAGACAATAATTACTGTGGAAGCACCATTTTTTTCATTTCTTTTTAAGTTTTATAATGATATTTAAGACTTCAAATTCTAAAAAATAAATATCGTCTAAACTTTATTTTTGTCAATCATTACGTCTCCAACCACCGAACTCTTTAGTTCAAGTGGAATCTCCCCAAACTTTATGATCCGTTTGGATTGAGGGGAGAAAGATGGAGTAAAGTAAAGTAGAATATAATTAACAAAAAATTAACCTATTTCTAGCTAACTCTATTCTACTATACTTCCCCTCCTTCTCCCGTCAATCCAAACAAGTCCTTAGAGTTTGGGAGGTTAGGAGTTCAGGTAGTAGTGTAGAAACATTTCTAACCAATATTACAAATATATATATATATATATATCATTACGTCCCCAAAACAAACACTCTCACTAAGGAGTATATTGGCACATAAATCACATCCCATTCTCTTCAAGTATATGCTACAACATGAAAAAGAGAGAGAAATAAAAAAAATCACCCCTGGAATATGGCCTAATGTCAAGTGCTACCAAGACTTCTTAAAAAATATCTAATTTGTTATTTAAAACACCATTTAGGCTATTTCCTCCAAAAACTAATTTGTGGTCAAATTACGGTCCTTGCATCTTGTCTTTCACCCTCTCCAGCAACCAGGATGGATGGAAAATTTAACACCAAAGGTGTTTAAATTCGGTCTAAATAGTGGGTTTTAATTGAATCTCATCAATGAACTTGGATACCTTTGCTTATATTCAATAGCTGATTATTCAGAAAAAAAAAAAAAAAAATCAATAGCTGATTTTGATTGTACAAGTCTTATAGTGACTACTTTAGGACCATTATATGTACGAGCGAGTGTTTGGGTAATAAATGATAAATAGATAGCAGTTAAACATGCAAAAGTAATGTATTTTGAGAAGTAAATAAACTTTCTACCGATTTTAAGTTTCATTTTTGCTTTAGGATCAAAGTGGATATATTGTTATAATATAAATATATATATATTTTTTAGTTTCAGCATTACATGATATTAGCCTAAACTTCGTACTTAGTTTTAAATTAAAAAAAAAAAAAAACAATTATAGAAAAAATTGATAATGATGGTACCTTTAAAATTGAACATACAAGACAGGTTTACTAAGTATAAAGTTGAAAGTCTGAAGCACACGTGAACAGAGCCGAAAATGATACTGAATTCAACGACACAGTGCCGCCCAGAAGAGTCTGGGCCTGAATTTAATTAGGCATTAACAATCTGATGCCGCCCTAACATGTCTTTGTCAGCAATTATAAGACTGGGAGACCAAATTGTACAAGACCACCCAAAAACAATAGTGTATTAGCTGAGCTCTATAATATTTAGTTTTATTGCACTCAAGGAATAAATCAAGCGGCGAAAAGTATCATGTGCTCAAGGTTATAAGGTTTATAAATAATAAAACAAATGGATGGTTTTGATCCTATTCCCATTACATAAAAAGCCATTTGAAAGAGCTAGCTATTGCGTATCCTTGTCTTGGTTGCATATATATGCACTATTTATTTTGAACAGGAACATGAGCCTTTTCTGTTTGGAGGAACATGTTATTGACGAAGGATCACTTTTTCTTTTTCTTTTTCTTTTTGATGATGTCAAAAGAAGCATATGCATCATAATAATTAAAAACTAAAAACAAAAAATCCCATCAAACTCATACCCTATTAGGCCGAAGATGAGAACAAAAATGTTACTTTCTGAGTGGAGAGAAAGTAAGTCCATTCAAAGCATAAAGAAAACTTGGGATGTAAGAAAATGTGGGTTAATATATTTAGTTGGGAGGGACTGAGTGACTAGTTTTTGTCCCTTTTCATTTGGTAGTTAGTGCATAAACACTATGTTATGTGATAAAAACTTTCTTTGGTATTATGCCTCTTTTTTCTTTTTTTTTTCTCCCATGTCATTATCAATTTTACTTTTTTTGTTGAAAGATTCGGAAAATAGTACGGTTTTATAAAACCATAGTAATATGACTCAAATCCACAATCGATCCTATTTTTTATAGAAACAATTGACAATTGAATTTAACATTACCTTTTAAAAGATAACCTGATATTGGAAAAGCTTAAAGAGTTAATCCCAACTGAACCTTGTAAAATGAATGTGCTCAGAAGTGTGGCTTGTCATGTGCTCAGTAATCAAAGTACAACATGATTACCTTGAAATTATATGCTCATAAAAAGGAAGATGGTAGGGATGGCAATGGGCGGGGCCCCATCCCATCCCCGCCACGCCCCGCCCCACCCCGCATGATAAGAAAAACTTTCTCACCTCATACCTGCCCCTCGAGGCCCCGTCCCGTCCTGTAAAACTCTACTTTTTGTTAATTTGCCCTACAACTATTATAATTTTTTTAATGAAACCTATTTCATTAATAAAAATATATTTGAAATTACAACTAAATTTATCCTATCAAATCAATTAAATTTTTAGAAAAAATTGAATAATGTATCCAAGTGTTTAACAAGACGATTCCAAAAAAAAAAAGTCATAGTAGAACACATAACAAAATAAAAGTAGAGAACTATATTGGGTAGAAAAAAAAGTTAATATTGATATGTTTGTTTAAATAGTAGGATTTTAGGATATGAAAAATTTACAATTATAACCCTTAAACTGATCCCCGCCCCGTGGTGCGGGACTAAAATCTTGCCTCATCCCTACCTTTCTACTTTTGTGGGGCGAAGCGGACATGGATAAAATTGCCATTCCCAGAAGATGGGAACAAATACAGAATATTCTTTTTAAAGAAAAAAAAAGGTAAAATACTATTTTGATCTCTAAATTTTATCAAAAGTTTACTTTTCATCCCTAAACTAAAAAATATATATATTTTCATCCTTGAACTTAGTAAAAAAAAATTTAATAGTTTTAGAGATAAAAATATATATATATATATATATATATGAATGAAAAAAGATTTTTTTTTTTTCAATAGTTTAGGGCTGATTTTTTATTTTTTATTTTAAGTTTATGAATAGAAATTAAAGCATTTTCAATAGTTTAGGGATGAAATACAAACTTCTTAGTTTAAGGATAAAAAAAAAAAATTGGTAAAATTTAGGGACTAAAATAGCATTTTACAAAAAAAAAAAAAAAAAAATTATCATTTTCCTAAGCAAGCATATGTATGTGAGTAGGTTTTATGCATTTAGAAAGGATAGCGAAGATTTTATTTTGTTTTTCTTACATAACTAAATATTATTTTTATAAGGTATATAAAAAATAATAATCAAAGTATTAAATAAATGGATGTTTAAACCTAATATAGGCATTCTAAATAACTATATTGATTAATGTTAGAAATACTATAAATTTTACTATTTAACCTTTACATATTGATGTCACTAATCATAAAAAGTAATTTAGACATTCAATTATTATGTTTTGAAATTTACTAATTATATTTATTGTCATGTTAATTTGCAAATTTTGTGTAGTAAAATTTATAGCATTTTTAGCCTTTATTCTTGTTTTGGTCGCATATCCTTAACCGAACAGAGAATGTTTCCTCCAAAATTTTTATAGAAAAGAAGAAGAAGAAGAAGAAGAAGAAGAAGAAGAAGAAGAAGAAGAAGAAGAAGAGATAATGGAGCCATTTCTGTTTGGAAGAACATGTTATTGCCTTATTGGCTCTTCGAAGCATGTGCATTATAATAACTTAATAACAACAAAAATGCCCATCAAACTCATACCCTATTATGGGCGGAGAATGAGAGCAAAAACATTATTTTCTCAGTGGGAAAAGTAAACCTATTCAAAGAAAGCAAAGTATCTGGGATACAAAAAAATGTGGTGATATTGTAGTTTGGACTTTGGACTAATTATTTTTGTCCCTTTTAATTTGGTAGTTAGTGCATACACAATATGCGGTGTCACTAAAAACTTTCTTCAGCATAATGGCAGGATACAATGAATCATATACATTTTATAGAGTTATAGATTCGAATTAAAAACATGATTACGCAATCAATTTCCTTATAGAAATTTTTATTTCTTTCGAATGTCAAATTAAGATATTTTGTTTGTTATGACTTATGACTTACGAGTCTTTTAGCTCACAAAAAAAAGAATGCCTATATCACAAAAAAAAGAAGCATTTTAGCTCACAAAAATTACTTCATTTATTTTACATCACTACTTTTATAACAATGCCTATATCATATTTTTTTATTTTATTGTACAATTTACCACATTAAAATAATATATTTTACAGACCTAGCAAAAAAAATCTAAATAAACCCAAGCCACTGTCCCGGAGAAGAGTCCTCAACTCCTCACTGATAACAACAACCCATGGCCCACTTTGGTTTTTCAAACCCACAAACTCGACATTTAAATTATGATGCGGTTATTAGAAACCATGAGCATTATTTACTATGCGGAATTCACGGTAAATGATTTACAAAGACATTTTAAAGCTTGTCCTATTGTTTCAAATATTACAACTAATTGCCCAAAGGCCCATTGCAAGTATCTATGAAAAAACTCAAAATATTTACTAATAAAAGTCTATGAGAGATAAAAACCCATGGTAAACATGTGTTGTTAATGTCCATTTTGTAGGATGCACACAACCCGGCCCAAAGGAACCAACCCTTGTAGCAAGCTCAATCCAAAAGACCCTAGCAAGAGGTAAAGGAATGAGAGTGGACAACTAGCCCTTGTTCATCCCTAACAAAAAAAAAACTGGAGACCCCTACAAAAGAACCAAGTCTTTGAAGATGAACTAGGGGCTGTCCCATTAGTTTTCTGTCACCCCGTCTACCTGACGTGAACAATCCCCAAAGGCTGTCATATCAACTGAAGTCTAAAGGATGATGGAACTCCATCATCTTCCTCAAGACTGTGCCTTTAGTGGAAAGGGAGCTGAAGCCAAATTATCCAAACCTTAACAAATTGATGTTATAAATGTTAAAAACGTTCAAGACGTGATTCATATGCCAAGCTCATGAATCCTAAAGGGGAAAAATTGGGAACATATGGTTTGGAGGGCATAAAGGGATCTCCAGCGGAACCCCCTGAAGTGGACTTAGAGTTTGACACCTGGCTTGGGGTGTTGAATCCTACTTCTTGGGGTCTAAATCTCAGTTGTAACATTAGGATTCATTCTTGATACATGCCTAATCCCATTGGTTAAGCTCATCTCCATAAATCCTGGCATTTAATGCAAAACACTCCAAAATCCCGTCATGTGCCATATATTACCCAAAGAAGCAAGGCAACCCCTAAAGTAAATCTCCTACTTCTGACCAAAAATCCCAGGAAGATTAACCTTGATTCACTACCTCTGATTAGTCCTACGTTTTTTGGATTCTTGTTAATTAATGCTTCTCTAAAGCTCCATTATAAAAACATAAGCACCTCAGCCCACTTGAGGACAGCTACCCCCTCTGAAACTATGGATTTGTTAGCCACCTTGCTCATGGTTTAACTCTTCTTAAGCTCACCACTTATTCTCTTTAGTCCCCACTCATCTAATCTCAGATATTCTTTTTTCCCCTTTACACAATCACAACTCATAAATGTCTCCCAACTAGTCACAAACAGACCACTACTCACAAAAGCCTTAATCTCAGTATTAATCCTATCCCACATTCACCTCGTTCATGCCTTATAAACACACACTCACCAAAATTTTAGTTTAATACTTGCTGCACTGAGCTGGGGTCCCTTTCTCCCTTCACACCATGCCAATTAATCATTTTCTTTTTCCTATAGAGCCTTTAATTTTTACTTTTTATTTTACTGTTGAAGGATATGATGTATTCATAATGATCAAACTCTTCCCTCACATTAATGATAAAATGCTCATGGTTTAACTCTTCTTAAGCTCACCACTTATTCTCTTTAGCCCCCACTCATCTAATCTCATATATTCTTTTTTCCCCTTTACACAATCACAGCTCATAAATGTCTCCCAACTAGTCACAAACAGCCCACTACTCACAAAAAGCCTTAATCTCAGTATTAATCCTATCCCACATTCACCTCGTTCATGCCTTATAAACACACACTCACCAAAATCTTAGTTTAATACTTGCTGCACTAAGCTGGGGTCCCTCTTTCCTTTCACACCATGCCAATTAATCATTTTCTTTTTCCTATAGAGCCTTTAATTTTTACTTTTTATTTTACTGTTGAAGGATATGACGTATTCATAACGATCAAACTCTTCCCTCACATTGACGTAATGATGGCCGAAAGTACAATAAATTTCACTTGACCAAGACATACAAGGACCCCCAGGAGTTAACACTTTCCTAAATTTATTTAATTATTGATTGCTGGACTGTGTAATTTCACCCTTACCGTTGGAAAATTTATTTTTCTGGACTTAAGTGTAACTTCACCCTTATCGCTGGAGAATTTATTTCCCTTGAACTATCAGAACATGACTACTAACGCACTAACTAAGTATTGTAAAGTATTTTTTTTTTTTTTATTGGGCTTCTGTTACTATTTTGTCAAGTGCAACCTTTGTTTCTTGCTTGGATAGGCTTGTCATCACACCAAAAGCCTTTGGGCACCATCTCAAGAGCCTATAGTTGAGTTTTGGCTTGGCTTTCCAACATTTCATTTAGAGGCATCAATTTCCCCCTCAACATTTTGGTGACTCCACTAGGGAGCCAATCAATAAGTGAAAGTCTATCATGCCTCCAAGGTTGCGCAATAGCCGACAAGAAGCAAGTTAAGATAATGTTCATACAACAACACAAAGCTACCAGAGTCCAGTTGCACAAGATGACCAATCTGAGCAGCCTGAAGTTAACAAGGAGGATGCAGATCATCCATTCACTTTTGTTCTTGAAATGCTACAAGGAATGCAACAAGCACAGTTTGAATTAGTTGAATTTGTCAGAATCCTAAGGGAGGCTCAAGGTCAAGGTGTCCAATTGCCACATGCAGAACCAGACCCTCGCACATAACAAGAACAAAGTTTAGTAATTGGAATCACCAATCTGGTGAGCAAAACACCCCTGCGCACCAATTTGTCACTCTATCTGATCTCACTTCTCTACTAGAGAAAGAAAGAGGCAAGCAGCAGAAGAAGCCTATGCATTACGTTCGTAAACCCCCGTATCTAGCAGAACTACTTAGCAAACCATATTTGGAGAAGTATGAAACACCCACCTTTGCCCTTTATGATGGGAGGAAAGGGAATGCAATGGAGCATGTCAGCAAATTTATGGATTCCATGGGACCATTTGCAGGAGATAGGAAGTTCTCAAAATCCCTCACTGATCGTGCTTACACATGGTATTCTACTTTTCAACTTAATTCCATTCCCATGTGGTAAGATATGATGGAAAGTTTTTGCACTAAGTATTTCCATGGTAAGTAGAAGGTCACCATCATCACTCTTCACAATTCAAAACAAAAGCCTTCTGAAGGGCTCCTTGATTTTATCCTGCGGTTTAGAGATACCGCCCTTGATTGTTATGGATAGTACAAAGTATAAGAGTTAGTAGAGATTTGCATCGACAACATGTTCTCGGAATACCGAGCACACTTGGAGAACCTTAACATTCATCAATTCGCCCAACTACTTCAAAAGGCTCGCAAGACATCTATCACGGACAAGCCTAGAGCAGAAAAAAGAAGCCCTCCTCAAGCTCTTGCTGTCTCCGGTAGAGAATCGATAGCAGGGGTAAAACATAAGAAGGATGATGGTGCAGAACAAAAGGAACTGCCTCCCATTCCATGTATCGACTAAGAAATCAAGGTGATAGTTGAGAAGTGGGTAGCTGATAGAGTCCTTAGAGTCATCAAACCAAGTCGAAAGCCTACTAAGGAAGATAAGCAAAACCCTTATTATTGTCACTATCATCAATATGTGCATCATAAGACCAGAAATTGTAGGGCTCTTCGGACGATGTTTCATAAAAAAATTGCAGACGGGACCTTTGATTTAACCTAAGAGCAGGAGGTCTAGCGGAACCCATTGCCATAACATAACAGAGGAAAGGCTACAGCGGCAGTGGTGATTCATGCAGGGAATATCGAAGATGATATGAGTAACAGCGGGGAACTACCACCCATAGCCGTTTCAGCACTTCAAAGGAGCTTGGCCTTTCATGCCCTGTTCAACTAGCTTGGATTCAACGAAGAAGCAAGGAAGGCAGCAATCGAAGCACTAGTATTCGTTGCCTCTGACTCCAGTACATACTGCCTTATCGCTGAAGCTCATGCCAGCAGAGCTTTCTTAGAAACTACTAATGCCATCACCTTTACTGAAGAAGACATGGAAGTGCAGCACCCTGATCATAGCAGATCTTTATATGTCGCTACTCAAATTAACAATGTCTACATACAGAGGGCATTAGTAGATACTAGTGCATCCTTGAATCTCATCCCAGCTAGTACACTCAAAGTAGCTGAAATCTCTCTTAATCAAGTCACCGGTACTCCCATAGAAGTGGCCGGTTTCGCTGGGATGCAGGAGTATACCATTGGGAGCATACAACTTGTCCTTAAAGTGGGACCTATTGTGGCATTTACAAGGTTTCATGTGATCGATTTAGCCGTATCATACCATGCCTTGCTTGGGCGACCTTGGCTCTATAGACACAAGTTCGTCCCATCCATATATCACCAATGTGTCAAAGGAAGGTTCAACGGTAAGCCCACACGCATCCCAGCCAACCATACTCCGTTTGACTTTTCTAAAGCCCATTATTTTGAAGTAGATTTTTATGATGAATTCATCCCGTGTGGGGAAGATGCCACGTCAAAGCCTATTAGGACCCCGCTGCTTGATTGGGAGGTTATCAAGGAAGAACCTGAGGTGGATCTGAGGGGGATCCTTGATCAGAAGAAAAAGAAGAGAGAGTGCAGGGAAGCATCTGGTAACAAGGCACAACTAAGGCGTGTGCAAGTCCAACTACCAGATAGGCGTCTTGGTTACTGATTATGACGGCACGCAGGGCCTAGTTGTCTCAAACAAAAGGGTCCTGGACCGAATGAAGCCAGTACAACACTAGCTTGCTGCTGTCCTCAAGAAACAGCAGCCCCAGCAGAGCATTCTCTTAACAACATTGTTGAAATAGCAGCTCCAGTGGAGCATTCTTTTGACAACATTGCCGAATCGTATGAAGAGTTATTACCGGCACCCAATCTGTCCTTACCAGCTTATATGGAGTTAGGAGTTGTCAATCTTAGTAATGACCCTAATGTTCCATAAACAACCTCAATTAATGCAAATTTGTCACAGCTGGAGAAAACCCAACTCATTGCAATTTTGAAGGAATATGCTGATGTCTTCGCTTGGGAATACAATGAAATGCCTGGCTTGGACCCCAATTTAGTGGCGTATGCTCTTAATGTTGAGCCAAGAGTAAAGTCGGTGATACAACCTATGCGAACCTTCCATCCAGATATTGAAGCTTAAATCATCAAAGAAGTGCAAAAACTCCTTGCAGCTGGTTTCATTAGGCCCATTGAGCACTTGAAGTGGCTGTCAAACATAGTGCTTGTCAAGAAAAAGAATGGGCAAATAAGATGCTACTTTGATTTTTGGAATCTCAATAAAGCATGCCCAAAAGATGAATTTTTACTGGTAAGTTGATGAATTTTATTGGTAAGTTGATGCTGCATTGATGAGTTTTTTATTTTATTTTATTTTTTTTATGGAAATAAGTAGTAAGTTGTTATTGGTTTTAATTTGAATCCACAACTTAAATTATTTTTTTGCCCACCATAACAACTTACCACTTAAAATTTGTTGTGAAAGTATTGTGAAAATATTGTGAACATAGTATTTCTCATTCTTTAAACTAAAACAACATTCCTTATAAATGGGGATGGTAATGGAGCGCGGTGAGGCTGAATGATGGAGTCTTCAACCCCGCTTTGCAAGGCTTTTGTCTTCCCTACACCGCATGATTGGGCAAACTACCTTGCCCCATCTTGCCCCTTGAGGCTTCATGGGGCCCGACCCTACCTGAAAATTTTTTACTTCATATTAATTTGTCATACCCCACCCCACACCAATAAAATTTTTTGTATAAAACATGTTTCATTAATATAAGGCTAAATTGCAAATTACATCCCTAAAGTTTGGGAGTGTTTGGATTTTACACCCTGAAATTTTAAAATTTGGATTTTAACCGCTGAAGTTTAGGAGTGTTTGGATTTTACACCATGAAGTCTTAGAATTTGGATTTTACCTTCTAAAGTTTTGGAGTGTTTGGATTTTACACCATGAAGTTTCAGAATTTGGATTTTATCTCTTGAAGTTCTATTATGTTTGCATCAATAGCCTCTTTGTCCATATTTTCCGTTAAGTATCACATAAACTTGTTACACATGTTTAATTTATCCAATAAAATGATGCCGCATCATTTTTGTAGCATAAAAAAAATTAAATAGTTAAAAATGGAATGACATAATAAAAATGATATGGCATCATTTTATTGGATGAACTAAACATTCGTGGCAAGTTTATGTAGCAATTAATGAAAAATAGGGACAGAAGGGTTGTGATGAAAATAGAAAAGAACTCAGGAGATAAAATCCAAATTCTAAAACTTTAGAATGTAAATCCAAACACCCCATAACTTTAGTGGGTAAAATTCAAACACCCAAAATTTCAGGGGGTAAAATCAAAATTTTGAAATTTTAAGGTGTAAAATTGAAACACCCCCAAATTTCAGGGGGGGTAAAATCCAAATTCTAGAACATTAGAGTATAAAATCAAAACACCCTCAAATTTTGGGGGTGTACTTTGCAATTTAGCCTTAATATAAATAATTAAATATACTTGAAATTACAATTACATCAAATCAAACAAAATTTTAGTAGGGATTGTATAATATTTATCCAAATTAATTAGTAATACATATCACAATAAAACAAAAATTTTAATATTCATGCATTTAAATATATAGTAATACAACCTAAGTCTTTAACACTAATAAAGCGGGGTGGGTTAGGGATGAGGTGGGACTAAAAAGCCTAAACTCATCCTCGCCCAACCACCTTTGTGGGGCAGGGAAAATTTGTCATCCCTACTGCTAGAAAGTATCAAGAAAACACCAGATAACTTGTGTGACATATTGGGCAAAAAAAAAAAAAAAAAAAAAAAACAATGATGGCAAATCAATTATGACCATCAGACATAATTGTGATACAAGCAACAAGGATAAATTAATTGATAGAAAAAACAAGGATGTCTCTCCACCTCTGTGTGAATTTTCCTCTACCTCCGTGTGGTTCTTTTCCAACACCTCCGTGTGTGGTTTCTCTTCCCACTTTTATTGTGGGTCATTTCCCAATTGGGTTTGGGATTTCCAATCTTACCATCTACCCAATTCGATCCTCAATCCTCATACCCATCCTATCCCTCTACTTCCATAAGGGTTGGGATTTCCCATCTCACCATCTCCCCAATTCTATCCTCAATCACCATCTTCCATCGTATCTCATACCCATCTTATTTCCCAATCCTCATTCCTATCTCCCTAATCCTATCCTCAATCCTCATACGTATCCTAGTCCCTCTGGTGTGGATATCACAGATCCTCTTTTTCGCTCATATCATGATTTTTAGCACTGGTGAGAGATTAACGCTGTTCTTTATGGTTCCATAGCAAGGTGTTGTGTCACTTTCTGTTTGGGTCAACAACCCTAGCTTTAGCCTCATTGACTGGCATTAGAGTTGAATCTTAATAAATGCCCTATTTTGTTCTTTTTTCATTGTTTTAAGTTCACAGCCTGTGATTTATTAAGGTTCAAACTTGTGGGTTTTTTTTTTTTTTTTTTTTTTTGTTTTTTTTTTTTGTTTCTGTATTTAATAATAGTTAGGACTTCAAAAATTGTGACTTTGGTATACTGAGTGTAAGAAATTTTGGTCTTTTGTTGTGGGTGTTTTGCTGTGGAGTTGGATATTTCCATTTCATGGAAGTGCCATGGCTAGGTTCAAGCTTCAACAATGTGATCTCTACGAGCCCTTAATTCATCATGAGGCTCCATTGCTTGGAATTGTTAGGGTGCCAGTAAAGCCCGAACAATGAAGACCCTAAAGGGTCTTGTTCGTGGCATTTTTCTGGATATTTTGTTCTTATCAAAAACCAAGATCAAATCTCCAAAATTAGAAAAAAATTAAAAACAAGCTAGCGTATGAAAACTTATTTTGTGTAGACCTAGTTGGGAAAGCAGGAGGTTTGGCATTGATGTAGAGGGATAAGGTAGAACTGGAAGTGGTGTTTTCAAATAAGAATGTAATTGCAGCTCGTCTATCTTGATTCGCCAGAGGACCCATAAATGTTGTTTGCCATTTATGGGCCTCCAAGCAGAGTCAAAAGGAAACAATTTTGGGAGTTAATGGAGAATATGGTGGCTTCTTACTTAGGCCATGGGTGATCACAGGTGATTGGAATTTTATAAAAGGTAAAGGGGAAAAGGAGGGTGGAACTCCCATTACTGTAGGCTCAATTAACTGTCTCAGAGATTATTTTGCAGAACATAGAGGTCATAGATTTGGGCTACAAAAGCCCATCATTTACTTGGTCGAACAATAGAGAAGGTTGGACAAACATTAGGGAGAGATTGGATAGATGTTTATGTTAGAAAAAATACATGTTTATATCGCATACAAAACATACGTAGCGGAAAATTAATGGATCTACTTCATTCGCAAATGATAACATGTACTATGTAAATTTCAGAATATAAGAACAAGAGAGTATACCTTGGTGTGGTGAAATTCAAAACCAAAGATTAGAAGTACTTGGGAACACTTTTAATCTTCACTCCAATTCCACTTGTGCCCAAGAAGTGTGGTCTCTCAATTAGTTTATATGTGTTTGTTCATGGGAGAATAAGAGAGTGTCCTACACTCACATACAAACCATTTCATTCTCTTACTAAATTCTGTATGTTTCTCTCCTTATAACTAATTATTTAATTGGGCTAGTCTTTTGGGCCATTCCAATTGGGTTTTAGTATGTGGCTTGGAGTGGGACCAAAAGGGAACAAATAAGACTCTAGCTCCAATGGGCCTTGGGCTTTCCTGTCAAATTTTGACAAGTCCAAAGTTTCCATTAATTATAATTAATATCACTATATAAATATAATTGCACTCTAGACCTTATTAATAAATTATATCCCAAGAGTTTATTGTACGAGCAACTCCTTCATAAAATATTCGTAGTAATATAAAGTCATGTAGGTTAACTGCCACTTTGAAGATTACTACATCTTAATCCTTGAGTACCCACTTTAATTCTTTAAGTTATTTATCATATATTTATGAAATCCAATTTCATTAATATATAATTTAGTAACTCCTTACTAAAATGGTTAGGCCTAACACTCTAAATAACCGAACCCATTAAACTTATCTCAAGGGAATATTTTATATCTCCGTTAAGAGAATATATGTTTCTTCAATACTAAATGTGGCTGCCCAATATATTGAGGTTTTGATCGTGACTTTAGATCTCATTCCTGATATATTAAAGCAACCTACACTTCATGATCAGGTCCATTATTCTCTTAGGATTAAGAGTTGATGTAAATAGAAGTCGTGAGATTTATTATTCATTTGACAGCCATTAGGAGAATAATAAATCTCACAGCGGTCTAGTTCAATATGTCTTAACACTTAAAACATATCAACATATCAATTAGAAGTCTCCATTTTTATAATCAAGACAAATCATCTTAGTTGATATGTTATAATCTTCGCAGATGAAATGCCCAATTTCATCACTGACTACGAACTAAAATTTTGAGTTTACAAAGAATTTGTGACTTATATCTTTGTGACTAAATCACATAAATTACATACTATGCATCTCATGGACTATATGATAATGTCCAAATATTCATGTTACCATTATTCTAGATAATAATAAACAACTTTATTAATTACAACATTAAGTCATACATAGCATCATACAATAGGATTTAAGGGCACTAATCCTATCAGTTTATGTGACCAAGGTTGGCAAATTAATCATCCCAAATTAGGTGTCAAGCACCATTGTCTTGCTAGATCAGATCACAATCCCATCTTGCTTGATACTCATATGGAAGAATCATAGCTAATTCACCTATTTAGATTTAAGGCTATGTGGACAAAAGATAAGTCCAGTAGTGAGGTTGTTCATAATGCATGGCAAATAGAAGTGAAGGGATTCCATAGTTACAAATTAGCCAGGAAGCAGGATGCTACCAAGAGAGAGATAAGGAGGTGGAACAAAACCAGCTTTGGTCATGTTCAAGAAAGAATCAAGGCTCTTGAAAATAGACTAGCAAAAATCCAAAATGTCGACCCTTCCAAGGAGAACTTGGAGATGGAAGTTGATTTAAACTTGGAGCTTGATGGGTTGATTTAAACTTGGAGCTTGATGGGTGGAAAACTAGAAATGAAATTAAGTGGAATAAAAAATCAAGAGAGCTTTGGATTAGAGCAGGAGATAGAAACACGAAATTTTTTCAACTATCCACCCTCAAAAGAAGAAGAAGAAATAACATTTCGGAGATCAAGCTTGATGATGGAATATGGATAAATAATATGGAATTTGTATGGGGTAAAAATCCGAGGCCCAAAGGGTGATTGGGCTTGGATCAAGGCCCACCATAATTAATTTGTAGAGAAGGGTTTTCAGACCAACACTTGGACTCCTAAATGGTAGATTTTGATCAAGGATAAAGAAAAGACAATTGAATTGGGTTTAAGCTAGTTTCTTAAGGATAATACATTTGATTTATCTTTCTCGGAATGGCCGAGGAATCTTTTACACTTGATAGATTACAAAGATAAGTACTTTCTCTCTCTAATATTAAGGATCCGATCTCTGTTCACTAGGGATCCCTTCTTTTTTATAGTGCTCTTATTTCGATCCTGGACCTCCACATGGAAAGTTGTTAATCTTCCTCTAGGATACTTGTTCCATCCTTCCCTTTAAGGCCATGCTGAGTAGGTTATAGGTTATGTTGGCATTATTCAGGTATCATTCAGCCATTAATGCTGCAAGCATGGTTGGTGCAGTGCATTCAATGCGAATGTGATGGATGCTTTTCTAGGAATTTTCCTTCATCCTTATCCACACTGGCCACTATTGTCTTCCTCGGATCATACGCATCAACCTTATGTAGTCTTTGTCTTGCTATTTTCGTGCGGTCCTCGTCTGAATGCCTTCTTCAGACTAAATGAATCTTCAGTTAAAAGCTCTTCTCTTCATGCACTTGGGCCTACTTGGGTAAAGTAAGTTGGTAATTGGGCCTTCATACTTCTCGAATCGAGCCCAATAGTGCCAATTCTACTAGCCTCCCACAAAATCCATCCATTAGTACTTCAAAGAAAAATTCTCTTCACTTTAACAATCATCCAATCCTTGCATCCCAACTTCCTTTGAAGATCTTATCCAACCTTGTGTTTCAAAGGAAGAATGAGAGGCTTTGTGAGGTTCCTTCCAATGAGGAAATCAGGAAAGTTATCTTTGAAATGAATTCTCTTAAGGTTCCTGGACCTAATGGCCTTATGGGTTTCTTTTACAAACATTATTGGGATACATTTGGGAAACAAGTAATTCTGGTAGTGCAGAGCTTTTTTTTTTTCTTTTTTTTTTTTTTCAAAATGGGTGGCTTTTAAAAGAATTTAATTAGATGTTCATATCTCTCATTCCTAAAGTGAAAGGGGCTCACAACTTCAACCAATTCCAACCAATAATTTTATGCAATGTTTGCTATAAAATGATCTCTAAGATCATTGTTAAGAGGCTTAGACTACTTCTAAATAGAATGATGGACGAATCACATGTGGCTTTTGTGCCAAATAGAAGCATTACAGAAAATGTGGTTTTAACTTAAGAAGTAGTTCACAACTTCAAAACAGCTAATAGGAAAAACTGTTGGCTAGGAATTAAGTTGGACTTCATGAAAGCATATGGCAGGATGGAATGAATTTTTTTGGTGGTTGTTCTTAAGGCTTTTAGCTTTAACAAAAGATTTACCAATCTTATTAATCAATGCTTCAGTATAGTGCATTTCACCATACTTCTCAATGGAGGTTAGTCAAAATGTTTTTCCCCATCTAGATGACTCATGCAAGGGGACCCCTCTCCCCCTTTCTTTTTATTTTAGGAAGTGAAGTCTTGATACAGCTTATTAACAAGGAAGTAAGTGAGGAAAGATTAAAAGGTGTCAAGGTAGTAACTACCGCCCCTCCCATTTTGAAGCTTTGCTTTGTAGATAGTTGGGAAATTTAGATCCTGGTTAATAGAATTAACAAGTTTTAAACCTAAGTTGTCAGTTAGATATATTATGAATAATCCTTGGTTAAACAAACAAATATCAATATCATGTCAAAATCTTGCACAGGACAAGATGTGATGACCTAGGAAAACCAATGAAACAAACTAGTTTCACAGTAAAACAACCTGGGGGGAAACCTTCCTAAAAAGCAATCCACTATAATAAAGAGAAGTTTCAGATCTAGTACAAAACATTTGTTCCTAGAATCTACAAACCTAGTAGATAAAATTACAACAAAAACCTTCTATTGCTTTAGAACCTCTGAACTCTTCAATATATGAACACTCCACCCACAATCACAATTGGAACCTCCAACTGACTTCAAGAATCTCTTGAAGGTTTTCCTCACAGTAGCAAGTTTGTGGTGGTTGCTATGACTTTAGCTTCTTTACCAGTGGAATCTTCAGATCTACTTTGAAACTTTTTGGTTTGGTGAAATAGAGAAATCTTGGTTACAAAACCCTAGCTGCATAAACAAAGTGTTTCTCTATCTAAAAAACCTTCTAATAGATGGCTTATGATGTCCTTTAAATACCGGTTCAAATGGATCTCAATTCGGGCTTCAAACGAATAAGTTATGAGCTTTTTCGCGTTGCTGATTTTTGCTAATCCGTGAAGCTCGATAGATCGAGCTGCTATCGAACTTCTATCAAGAACAAAATCTCGATAGATCGAGCTGCTATCGAGCTTCTATTGAGGAGACTGTAAGTTTCTAGCTTCTATCAAGTTGCTATTGAAGTACATGCTGAAAATGTGTTTTTCTTGAGTAAACTTTGTGTCTTCAACTTGGTCTTTAATTACGACTTTAAGATACATCAAAACTCAGTAAAAGACACATAATTTGGCATGGTTGACAATACCAAAACACATGACCCTAACATAGATGATGTGCTTTTGCTGTGAACGTAAGAATGGATGAATTATCAATTCTCCAAAAATGTCTTGATAAATATTGTGAATGGTTTGGTCAAGGAATTAGTGTGGAAAAATATGGGGTTTTCCCATTAAAAGGGGGTCTCTCAACAATTCCTAAATCAAGTTAGGAATCAGTGGGGACTTAAGAAGCTATCCCAAAATACTGAGGGGGTGTTTGGTTAACTTGTTTTCATCACTCAATTCTCACTTTTCATAACTCAATTCTCAAATTTTGTGGGTCCCACCTCAAGGCAACTTGTTTGGTTTAGTTTTTATTCTCAATTCTCATCACTCATTTCCCAAAAATCTGAGTTAGGGTGATGAAAAATGAAAATACATTTGAGATGTTTTCAAGTGATAGAACCCACATTTATGACTAGTCTTTATCAAGCTAGGCTTTACTTTATTATATCTCTCTCTTCGGTCTTTCACACAAACTAGAAGTGCTATTCTCTTTCATCTCCATTTATTCTTTTTCTTTCTTCTTTCTTATTCATTAACACCCACATGCCTTCCCATCTCAGAATTTTTTTTTTCTTTCTTCTTCTTGCTCTAATTTCTTTTTTCTTCTTTTTTTCTTCTTTCCTCTTCACATTTCTCATCCCAATTTTTTTTTCTTTTTCTTTCTTCTTTTCCTTTCTCATCCCAAAATTAAAGATCCATTTATCGGTGGGTTTATGGGTTGAGATTGGTGGGTTTATGTGTTGTTTATGGTGGCGTTGGGTTTGTGGGTTGAGATTGGTGTGGTTATGGGTTGTATATGGTGGCATACTCCTCGGTGGTTGTTGGGTTTTTGTGGTGGTAGTTGTTGGTTTCATGAGTTAATGGTGGTGAGTTAGTGTAGTGGCTGGGTTGAATGGTGGTGGGGGTAGGAGGCCAGCGGCTAGATCGACTGGAGAGAGAGGGCGGTGGTTGAAGAGAGGCAGGAAATTATGAAGAGAAAGAGGAGCGAGAGTTTTAGAGGCAAGTGAAGAAGCAAGAGAGAAAAATGAAAGGAAAATGAGAGATAAAACATATGCGGGGAAGTAGAATACCGTTCCTACAAGGACAGTGTGTGTGCTCCACCCGGATATAAAAAATTTGACTTTAAAAAGTGACATGAAAGCTCAAATATGTGTGAATACACAAGGGCTTGTTTAGACCCCCAATTAAAAGTTATAGCTCCGTTGCTGTTACTTTAACTTAAACTAAGTGCGGAATAAGACTAATGTGTGCAAACAAACAATAAAACTACTTTAAACCATATTCATCAAATATCAACAATAAAATGAAAGCTAAAAGAGTAAGGAAGAAGGATGCAAATACAAGATAACATCGAGACGTGTTATCGAAGAGGAAACCGAAGAACTTGGCAAAAAACCTCTCCGCGGCCCTCCAAGTGGTAAATCGATCCACTAGAGAATAAGTTGGAGTACATGAATAATAAAAGACCCTTCAAGCCTAGTCTACCCCATGTACTTGAGCCCTCTAAGCTCCTGCTACCAACTTGTTTGACGAAACCTTATCTTCTCTAGCTTTGTCGGATCACACAATTCATCTCGATTGCATCCACCAACGATTGACTTCTTCCAATACTTCACAACAGCACAAAAACCTCACTTTACACTCAGATTGGGTGTGGTAAGTGTTTGGACTATCAACCTCTCAAGGATGTGGATATGGAGAGGTAGGAGTAGAGGAAAGTCACAAGGGATTGTGTAGATGATTGTGGGTATAACAATCTCTAACTCTCAAGTGTGTATGCTAGGGTTTTCTCTCTGAAAAGAACTCCTTACAATAGCAAAACATAATGTGTGGTAGAGCAGAAATGATAAAATAGCAAAACATAATGTTTCGCGAGAATTTCGCGGGAAGGCCTTACCTGCGAGACACTCACGAAAACCAAGCTGTCATGACTCTTCGCATTCCAGTCATGTGCTTAACACGTGGCTACTTCGTGGGTTAGCTTCTCGCAAGTTTCTTGCGAAATCCACTTGATCTTCAATATAAGCTTGAGTCTTCACACTCTCTCTCACACACAACCCTTACAATAAAAATCCAACATAAATGCAGGGGAAAAAATGATTGAATAGAATTACAATCAAATTTGACACGAAATTAAAGCCAACACAAAATAGTTGTAAATAACAACTTTACAATCTCCCCATTTGGCTATTTCGTGACAAAACCCCTAAAACATACTCTAGACTTAAACATGAGTTTGGAAACAATGGCAAAGCTCACTCGTACCCAAACAAAACTTTTATTAAGCTCATGACAGGTTGACACAAGGTATGTATAGGAACAAGTAAAATGCGATCAAGGTATTAAACAAGATATAATCTATGAAGCATAACTTGATCAAACATGAATAGTCATTAAAGAATGACTACAATGACCATTTATCTAGTAAATGATCATCTGGACACGCAATGCAATTAAGAGCAACACAAAAATCAATTGCCTGTCCAACACACAACCAATGCAAAATACCAAGGTATTTGCATCAATGATACAAGATCCAACAAGGGCACAAAAGTAGAGTACTAAAGATAATGCATACATAATCTAAAAGTACTAATAAGCTACAAAGGAAACAATACAAACAAAGTACTAAAGATAAACAGAAATTTAAACTAAAGTACTTTAAAGCTTTAAAAGAAAGCAATGTAAATATCCATAAGTTATGAAAACTTTAAAAGGCAAACGAAAGTAAACTACTAAACTACCACAAAATAAACCAATGTTCTATGATATGCTACTCTATGCTCCCCCTCAAGCTTTGCAGCTCCCCCTCAAAATTCTCCCTCTTTTTGATCGGAATGGCCAAAGAGGCTAGAACTGCTCAGACTTGGATTTGAAACCATCTTGCTGCTACCGCTGCTATTCCGTCATCATGTCATCAATTTGAGATGAGAGTGCAATGATCTGGCCTTCGATGTAGGTAAATTGAGTTGAGGTGTTCTGCATGTGAGATTCTAGCATACCATACATCTGCTCAACCCATGCAATAAGATGATCAAGGCAATCGGGTGCTTGTGCTTGGGAAGATGGTTGTGCAGAGCCCTCCAGGGTTGATGTAAACCTGTCTATCTCTTCCTCCGTGTCCCCACCTTCTTCCTCAACATCATCCCTTGGGATTTGAGAAATACCAATAGATGGTCCGGTGATATGGGCTTTGCTTCGGGTTATGGTTTGAGCACTAATTGGATAGTCCCTTGGCATCATGGGAAGACCACTCGGAATCTTCACTCTTGCTCTTGCTATAAGAGCCATGATGAGACTTGGAAATGGCAAGACTAGTCTCGAGTTCCTTCTAGTGACGCATTTTGTGAAGAGGTAGAAGATGTGATTGCAAATGTCGATCTCCTTGTGTGTGAAGAGATCAAGTAGAAAAATGGCTCTTGGTCCGGAAAAGGTGGTTAAGTTCTTCACCGGCTAGAGATTGTAAAGCATTATGTAGGCCAATGTCCCCATCTTCAGGGTGAAAGGAATGGTGTTCAGTGCCTTCTTTTTGAGATCACCCCCGAGGACCTCCACAATAGATACAAGAAAGTCCAATCTATCATCATAGTGGATATATGATTGTTGAGTCATTGGACAGACTTCCAATATCTCTTGGATAGACTATCTCGTGACAGAAGATTATCTCCCCCTTAGCCAACAATTTATGCATTCCCCTTCCTCAAAGGAATTTGCAAAGAATTCTCTTATAATGTTGGCATGGAGATTCCCCACTGGGTTCAGCAACTTTGTTCATGTCCTTTCTTTGAACACTTTCAGAATGATAAATGTTTTCAAGGGTCTCCATAATGATCAGGGCCCTTTTGTAGTAGTCGTTGTAGGCCATGTCTGCCTCAATGCTTTGGAAATTTTCCGAGTCAGAGCGTTAACGCTTTGTTGACTTCTTTGAGGCCGATTGCTTAATAGGAGACATCTGTAAAAACAATCACAAACATAAAGAAATAAGTACAAAACACAAAACAAGAACACAAACTTGATTAGTATCAAGTTAGTCAATAAATCAACCACACAGTTCTAAAAAGAACATAAGCACTATCACAAGATCATGTTACAAGTGCTAAACATGTAACAAAACTATTTAGCATGAGTGAAATGCAAAACATATCAAGTGAACAAGTGTGTGTATCAATTGTGCATGTGGTGTGCATATGTGATGCATAATCAAGGCATAACTAAGCACATTTGGGCCAAAGTGTGTAAAACACACAACCAATGATCAAAATATGATAAACATGCATAATCATGGTAATCCCCAAAGTTTGGTACTCATTAGAGTCCAAAACAACATCAAAATTTCATTTAAGCATTTTATCAAACACCTAGTATGCACATACACAACTAACATGTAAAACAATGCATGAACATGTCAAAATCTTGCCTAAAATACATGTTAAAATGCCGCTTGGGGCCAACACAAACACAATCAAAGAAAATGGGACAGAGTCCAATCAAGAAAATCAAGAAATTTTGCATAAAGTTAAGTTTTTCCAACCTTTTAAAAATTATACCCAACCCAAGAAATCCTAGAATCTAAGACATAAACTAAGGAATCAAGGAATAAAGAATGATGAAACACACCTTAGTGAAGACTTAAAGTTGATTGAACTTGAGTTTTTGTTGGGTTTTTTTAGAGAAAATAGGTTTTGGGTTGAGAGAGGCTTGAAGGAGGCAAAGGGGTTGTATTTGAAAAACTATCATAGTCTTCCCTTTAAAAACTGAAAACATGCGATTTTCGCGGGTAAGCTTCTTGCAAAGTTACTCGTGAAAATGCCATTGAAGCATGTAAACTGTTTCGCGGGTAAATTTTTCTCGCGAGACAGTCGTGAAAGTTTTTGTTTGAATTTTAGTGTTTTCAATTTTTGCCATCCTCATTTTTGTGGGAAGAGCTAACTCGCGAAACTTCTCACAAAAATACCTCTAAAAGAGTTTTTAGGTAAAAAAAGAAATAGACAATATGTACAAAAACTCTAAACACACGAAAGCATAAAAACACTTTCAAAAACATATAAAATACTCAACAATCTTTTTGGATTTGATCGAATGAGCAATTGAGTATACACATCACATTTTAACATATACAATCACACAAATGAAATAAGCATTCATTGAACATTAGACTTGTGTTGTGTGTGTGTGGATCAAGTATGAACTAGTCTATAGTTTAGTATGAAGCTTCAATGATGAATTCAATCAAGTCATACACGACTAGTACGAAGTCAAGTGACCTATCTCACTTGTAGAAATGAACATATATGACCCCTCACCAATGTGATTACAATTGATTGAAAGCTATTTGTTTTGCTTCCATTTACATATTTTTTATTAAAATAACTCAAATTTTTGAGAAGCGATGTCATAAACATTTTGAATGAACTTTGACAATTTAGCCTTTGGCTATTGGCACCATATATTTTAATACAAATCACTTTCCCCTTTTGCTAGTCATATACTAGTATGTGCGATGACTTTTTTAGCTCAAAATTCTCTTTTTGAGATTGACATTTGTAGAGCTCTTGAAAAAGAAAAGAAAAATGTGAGGAGATATATAGGCACAAGTCTACGCATGTATCAAGATCAAGCAAGTCTATTGACCAATCATTCATGACAAGTTTAAAGATCTATTTACAACAATCAAACGTAAATTTCTAGATGTTGCTCACACTTGAAAAATGTGCATACATAACAAGCTAAGCTCGTAAATGCACTACGCCATTAGTATGAAGATACTAGGCCAAACTCTCATGTGATATACATAGCACAAGCGATCAAACTTTTTGAAGATTTTTCAATTTTTATGGGTTTTTGAATTTTTCAACACACTTAAAAACAAAACATGAAAAGTAAGATAAAAAAAACAAGTACAAAACAAACTTGAAAATGAAACATGCTAAAACGAAAACATAAGCAAACAACCAACCAAAGTTACAACAAATCGAAAGAATTGATGCATAGACATGGTCTAATGCTTATGCATGTGAAACCTTCTTCACCCACACGGCACGTGCGTTTGCGGTGATATCTTTAGAGGATTGGGTACTTGAGTTGTGATTCTCAAACCTTTGGGTGAAGTTTGCCAAACAAGAAGTGATGGTATCTATCATCTTCATCACATCACCAATACCAGGATCGACTTCTCAGTCTTTTGATTTCTTGGCATTCCAATTCCCCTTTCCTTGTCCTTTTAGCTTTTGAGAATCTGCCTTCTTCAATGAGTGAAGTTTATAGCAATTAGGTCTAGTGTGTCCTCGGATTCCACAGTGGTGGTAAAAGTGTTGAACTTGAGGACCTTTTTGAGTCTTTGGAAGAGACTTCCCTTTAGCCTTGGGTTTGGCCACAAATGGATTTTGAGGTTTTGTCAAAACCTTTTGAGCAGTCCTATTTGGCTTCTTCTCAACCTTCACATTCTCAACGCTTGGAGTCGCTACCATTGGTTCCTTGGCTTTAACAAACTTCATCTCCTTAAACATATTGGTGCTTGAACTACTTTCTCTGGTGTATCCTAAGCTGCTTTTGTCAGAAAAAAGGCTTTTGATGTGTAAGCACTTCGTCACGTTTCTTGGAGGAAACATGCTCCACTTTGGCATTAGCTTGAATCACTTCAAGCTCAAGAAACTTAATCTTGGAATAGGCTTTGGTTAGTTCTTCATTTAGCGCCTCAACTTCACACTTCGTTTCTTTGTGCCTCATGAGTATGCTCTTGTAGTCTTGTTCAGTTTTCTTCATTTTTCTAATGGCTGCCTTAGCCACTCTAGCATACTCTTCGGTCTTGTTAAGAAGAGAATTATAGGATTCTTGCAATCCTTTTGCTTCTTCATCTTCATTATCAGATTCTTCCCCAATCCCTATAGACACTACTTCGGAATGCTCATCAAGCACTTCCATTAGAAGACTTAAATCTTCCGAAGAGTCCACGGGTTCAATAGCCATGAATGTGGTGTAGTTTCCTTCTTCATCACAATTTTCTTCCAAATCTGAATTGGAGTCGTTCGAGTCACTAAGGGTAGTGGCAAAGACTTTACCCTTTGCCTTTAAATAAGTGGGGCATTCCTTCTGCACATGCCCATGCTCTTTGCACTCATAGCACGTGACCGCTTGAGATGGAGTAGAATCTTTGGAATCCTTTGCACTCATAGTCGTTCTTAGCAAGGTATGCCACTTCCTTTTCAAACTCATCCTCATCCGAGAAGTCTTAGCTTCCAATCTCTCATTGATTGTTTTGAGGGAAAGAGATTTGCTCTTCCTTTGTGATGGTACAGATAGCTCATAAGTTTGAAGAGAATCGATGAGTTCTTGAATTTTAATCTCATTAAGGTCTTTGCTCTCTTTGATGATGGTAACCTTAGCACGGAAGCTCTCCGGCAATGATCGTAGGATCTTCCTCACAATCTTGGAGTCCTCTGTCTTTTCACCCAAGTTGAATTTTTCAAACACCACTTCATTTAGCTTTCCATAGAAAGAGTTGAACAACTCATCTTCACTTATCTTTAGTTCCTTGAAATGAGTGGTGAGCATTTGTAACTTGGAGTCCTTCACCTTTTTGTTGCCTTCATATGTGGTCTCCAAGATTTGCCACACCTCCTTGGCAATTGTAACATGGGAGATCTTGTGAAATTCATCGCGTGAGACACCATAAAAAATAGTATTTAAAGCCTTGCTATTAGTGTTGGCCGCTGTAAGGGCTGCCTTATCCCAAGTGGATTTGGCGGCCTCCAGCCTAGTCCATCCAATCTCAGCAGCATCCCATACACTGTCATCAATAGAACATAAAAATGCACGCATACACACTTTCCAAAAGGCATAATTGCTCCCATCAAAGTAAGGAGTGCATTGAGGGATTGAGACCTATCCATTGTAGGGTCAAGGATCACACTCAGGATATAGAAATCCAACAAAGTGTATCTACTTTGATACCAATTGAAAGCTCGAATATGTGTGAATATACAAGAGGTTGTTTAGACCCTCAATTAAAAGTTACGGCTTGGTTGCTTTTGCTCTAACTTAAACTAAGTGCGGAATGAGAGTAAATGCGTGCGAAAAAATGATAAAACTACTCTAAGCCATATTCACCAAATATCAACAATAAAATGAAGCTAAAAGATTAGGGAAGAAGGATGCAAACACAAGATAACATTGAGACGTATTATCGAAGAGGAAACCATAGAACTTGGCGAAAAACCTCTCCACCGCCCTCCAAGCGATAAATCGATCCACTAGAAAATAAGTTAAAGTACACGAATAACAAAAGACCCTTAAAGCCTAGTCTACCATATGAACTTGAGCTCTCCAAGCTCCTGTTACCAACTAGTTTGATGAAACCTTGTCTTTTCTAGCTTTCCCGAATCACGCAATTCAGCCCGATTGCATCTGCCAACGATTGGCTTCTTCCAATGCTTCCCAATAGTACCAAAACCTCACTTTACACTCAGATTAGGTGTGGTAAGTGTTTGAGCTATCAACCTCTCAAAGATGTGGATATGGAAAGGTAGGAGTAGAGGAAAACCACAATGGATCATGTAGATGATTGTGGATATAACAATCTCTAACTCTTAAGTGTGTATGTTAGGGCTTTCTCTTTGAAAAGAACTCCTTACAATATATGGGTAATGAGGGTATATATAGTATGGGTAAAGACTTGGTAGAGCAAAAATGACAAAATAGCAAAACATAATATTTCACGAGTATTTTACGGGAAGGCCTTACTTGCGAGACACTCGCGAAAACCAGGCTGTCATGATTCTTCGCATTCCAGTCATGTGGTCAACACGTGGCTACTTCACGGGTTAGCTTCTCACAAGCTTCTTGCGAAATCCACTTGATCTTCAATATAAGCTTGAGTCTTCACACTCTCTCACACACACAACCCTTACAATAAAAATCCCACATAAATACAGGAAAAAAATGATTGAATAGAATTACAATCAAATTTGGCATGAAATTAAAGCCAACACAAAATAGTTGTAAATTACAACTTTACATGAGATATCACCTGAAAACTTGAACCAAACAAAAGTTGAACTAAGTTAAGGGGAAAGTAGATTATGAGATATGGAATATGTTTAAGGATTGAGTAATAAGAAATGAGAAATGAGAAATGAGAACTGAGTTTTGAGATAGTTTCAAACCAAACAGGCCCTAAATGTTTAGGAGTGCCCCTTTTCCTTTCCAATAATAGAAGTAAAGATCTAGCCCCAGCAAAAGAAAGGATGGAGAACAAACTATCAAGTTGGAAAAGTAAGAACATCTCTTAGGCTGGTAGAGCCTCCCTTATCAAATTGACAGCACAAGCAGTCCTCACTTATGCCATGTTTACAATTCAATTCCTAAAAGCGTATGTTAAAATGGACGCGGTTGTTAGACATTTTTGGTAGAAGCCTAAGACTAAGGGAAGCCATTTCTTCACTCCTTTTGCTTGGTTGTCTGTTTGCTAGCCCCAAAAGGATGGTGGGCTAGGATTTTGATCCTTATGAGACTTCAACCAAGCACTCTTATCCAAATTGGCCTGGTGGATTCTATCTAACAAGAATTTCCCATGTATTAAACTTCTAAGAGCAAAATACAAGGTTAGAGGTAGTTGGCTCTATCACTCTTTCTCTGGGAAAAGTTCCTTGATGTGGAGAAGTTTAGAAGGAACAAAGCACCTCATCTCTAAAGGTGCTTGCTTGCAAGTAAGAAGTGGAAACTTCATTAGAATTTGGGAGGACCCTTGGGTGCCTGACTTTCCTTCTTTCATACCAAAGCCTAAAGAGGGTGTTGACATAGGGCATGTTCTCTTATGGCCTGTTTGGATGGAGGGGAGAAGGAGGAAGATTTGAGGGGTGTAGAGTAGAGTTGGCTAAAAATAAACTAATTTTGTGCTAAATCTACTCTACTCTACTCTACTCCCCTCCCTCTCCATCAATTCAAACGGACCATTAGTCTCCCAACTCATATGCAGCAATGGTTTTGTTTGGGATATGTAGAAGCTCAACTTTTAGTCTTAGCTAAAGATAGAATCCCCCTCACGCAATTTGTTGAAGATGATGTTTGGGTTTGGGCCCTCTCTTCCTTGAGTTCTATCACAATAAAGTCATCTTATTGGCTTAGTTGTAGTGCTTCTCGACTTCCCAACCAATACCAATTAAAGGGTTAGATATGAAAAACAAAAATTCATGAAAGATATGAAACACATCTTTGGAGAATTGCAACGAATTGCCTACTCACTAGAGGCAAAATTAGTAGATGTTTAGATTTGCCTAACAGGTCTTGCCCCATCTGCTTTAGGGAATTGGAAACAGTGGTGCACTTGTTTACATCGTGCCATCTTTCAAGAGCTCTTTGGCATAGATGTAAATGGAGGATCAGGATAGATGAGTTCAACTTCCAAAGTAACGATCAATTTATTGGCTTCCTTCTAAAACCCCTTTAGAGCCTTGCTAGTAGATATGAGATCCTATTGTTTGGAGCCATTCTTTGTGAAAAAATCTAGCATGTTAGGAATAGAGTGATTTTTTGTGACAAGTGAATTATTGGGTAAAAAAAATTAAAGATTCTAAATCCAATTAAATTTTAAATCATATATATATATATATATAATTTAAAAAAGATGTAAGCTTCCTGTAAAATTTTAACCTCTTCAGAAAAAAAAAATAATAATAATTTGAACCGTGTAATTATGATTGTTTTTAATTATACCATTGTATATGCACTTACACACTAGTTTATATATATTAATAGCCAAAACTCAGAGAAAATCCTATTAGATTTTAATTGGATTCTCAAATTTGCACCACGTGTTCTATTTAATTTTTAATTTTGTGCCAAGTGAATTATTGAGTATAAAAATTGAAGAGTCCAAATTCAATAATATTCTAAATTGAAATTCAATTGGAGTCTAATTTTTCGCCACATGTTCATCTAAGTTTTTAATTTTTAAGACAAGTGAATTATTGAATGCAAAAATCGAAGAGTTTAAAACTAATTAAATTCTAAATCATATATATATATATATATATATATAATATGAGAAACCATTACATCTTTTAGAAATATATAATTTAAAAAAAGTGTAAGCTAATATCATATAAAATTTGAACATCTTCTAAAAATATATATATAATTTGAATTGTATAATTGTGATTATTTTTAATTGTACTTTGCATGGAGCTACACACTGTTGAAGACTCTTTTTTCGCCTCACATGACACTACTTCATTGGCAACCCACGCCACATCAACATATTATTGATTTTTTTGGTAAATCTCTTTAAAGCCCAAAATAAGCTCATATCTCATTCGACTACATGGATTGAGCTCACATGGCCCACGAGATCTTTACTTCAAGAGGCAGATTCATGGTCCACATTTCCTCTTCATCAATTGGGATCATAACCCCACGACATTATTAACATCAACATATGAATCAGGCTCAAGCAATGAATCAAAGCTTTTGACCCATATTACCTCTCTCATATTCGTGGAAAGCAGCTTCTCCAACAAAAGACATATTTACACAAAATGACAATAAAGCCCAAGGTATGTCATCTCATCTTCGACTTATGATCCAAGCTCATGAGTCTCTTTAGGGAAACTTTAGGAGTCGTGATTTGGAAGGCCAAGAGGTATGTTCAGTAAAGCTCCAGCAATTTAAAGTTGATAAAGGAAACATATTGCTTAGCGTGTCTTCTCTAACTCCCTGAATTGACGAATCAGCGTGTAGTAGGTAACATATGGTAAGTCTCTCTTATCACATAGCACTTAAAATGATAAAACTCTTCATTACTCTTTTCCTAAAACTTAATATTCATCATATAATAAATACTTAATATCTTTAGTCATTTAAATGCTGACAAAATAACTATTCATTTAATCTCCAACCGTTCCTATATAAATTTAGAAACCTAAGTATATTATTTCATATAAACTACATTACTACTTTTAGCTAAAATCCAACTCAAACACATTGGCCTAATCTGATTGGCTATTTTTAATCTCCAAACGTATAAAATACTCATGATATCTTTAATACCTAACTGTCATCTGCCATAATCAGACCAAATATTCCTCTGCCAGCTGCTAGAGCAGAGCATTAAATGCTCCTCTTGCTCACCAAGATTAAGTCAACACAATGAGACCTTGATTAGATCTCTAAAGCTTCATTAACTATCAATTAATCATTCTATTACATATTAAAAATGTATTGTAATAGAATCTTGGATCAAAAATATAAACACTAAAAAAAGGAAACATTTCCCGTAGAACACCAACAGTGTGTTCAGCATTTGACACTTGGCTAAAAGTGAATCACTAGCCATTTAATACTCAAATCCTGGTAGTCATTTGCTACACCCAAAATAGCAAGACATCCTTAAAAGAGATCTTACCATTTTCAGCCAAACCCATGAAATAAATGCTGAATATTCTCTCCAGCAGCCTGACATCATCCAGCTGACCTTATCTACTTCTGCTCCAAGCAACAGCTGTCTTATGACAGTTGTAACAGCTTTTTTTGACAGTTTGGACAATTTTTTCAGAACAACTGTGACAGCTGACCCAACAGCCTAACAACTTTTTCTGACAGTTTGGACAATTTTTTCAGAACAACTGTAACAGTTGACCCAACAGCTTTAATATTACTGAATTTCCTCATTTGGCTAAAAACCAAAACCAACTAAAGAAATTATCTTTTTCTTGCTAAAATCCTTTCATTTTTTGCTAGTCTTTCCTCTAGCTGCTATTACCCAAAACAGCTGCTATTACCATTTTAGGCCAAATCCTAGGATGGATTTTTTGAAAATTTATTGCTAATTGGGATAGATTTTGACTGAGATTATTTTCTAAAAACCCCCCTTAAACTCAGCTATAAATAGAGAAGAATAACTCTCTCATAAACTTCTTTATCCTCTCTCCTTCTAATTATTTTCTTAAATAAATTCTTCAACCCTTAACTCATAAATGCCCTTCATAAGCCCTCATTCATCCTTCAGTAGAAAATCCCAGCAGTATTACTAAACACACTACAATACCATTACTCTTCTTATACTCATTCTCTCACTCTCCATATTTAGAAAATACATTTATCTTGCTACCTATATTTCTAAACATCTCTTTTTCCATTTCTCTTACACAATCCCATGCACACTTACTACATCATTACATATAACACACCACAACTCTTCTAAACTCCACTCTTATACTTTCTCAATATGAAATTCTACTGTTTTGCTGCCCATAAACATATCTCAATATTCTTCTCCACTTCTCTTATAAAAACCCTTCTCATGGAAGGCATAAACTTCTAATATTAAAACCCTTCCCCTAGAAGGCACCAAGATCTTATATTAAAGCCCTTCTTATGGAAGACACAAATATATCTTACATAAAGCCATTCTCTTAGAAGGCGCAAATGCTTCATTATAAAGCCCTTCTCAAGGAAGACAATACTATTCATAACTTCACAACACCTAAAAGAGCATTATCAAGATGAAATTAATTTAAGTGCATGATAAAAAGGACAAGCTTAACCAGCCTCTACACACAGCTGGACATACTCTCTCCCTCCAATTGCACCCATTTTTCCCCTTCAATCTTGAAGTCATCATGGAAGGACTTATCATGGTATACTGCATTTCCACCACTGGAGTCATTCTCTAGAATGATATCAATTTGTTGATACTATACAGCTGGAGCTACAAGCCATACAAAGATAAGTAACTTTGCTTCCATGTTTCTAAATTTACATTATTAAATACATGATTATTTCACCTTTAAATACATATTACTTTATTTCAACTACTATTACAACTATTAATCAAAGTTATCATATCAAATACACATTATTTATTATTTCAACAATTATCATGATTCTTAGACTTTGGGTTTTATCTATTTTGTAGACCTAAAAATACGCCAGTAGCCATTGGACTATGTGGCCTAATGTTGAGTTCCAAATGCAACTCTCCAAACATATTCGGGTCTAGCAAGGTCACCATTCCAATGGACAACACGTAGCTGAGCAAAGAAAAAAGGCCCCCGAACACACACTAGTATATATTAAAAGCCAAAGTTTAGAGAAAATCAAATTATAATCTAAATTGAATATCAATTTTAGTTTAATTGTGTGTCATTTGTCCCATTTAATTTTTGTGCCAGGTGAATTATTGAGTATAAAAATCAAATAATTTAAATCCAACTAAATTTTAAATTGGATTTCAATTGGAGTCTAATTTTGCGCCACATATCCATCGAATTTTTTAATTTTTGTGGTAAGTGAATTATTGGATGCAAAAACAGAAAAGTCTAAATCCAATTAAATTCTAAATCACACACACACACACACACATGTGTGTGTGTGTGTGTGTGTGTGTGTATTAATAGGCAAAACTCAGAGAAAATTCAATTAGAATTTATTAGAATCCAATTTTGCGCAATGTGTCTAATTTTATGTAGGAACCACACCATAATTATCCACTTAAGTTTGTGTCATGTGTCCACTTAAGTTTTTTAATCTTTGTACTAAGTGAGTTAATGAGTGCAAGATATTAAGAATCTAATATTAATGAACTATAAAATTAAAAAAAAAAAAAATCACATATACTCAATAAAAATCAACACACAACAAAGATCATCACATGTTTTATTTTATTAAAAATTAGAAAAAAAATAATGATCATAAGTAGTATTAAATTTAGGTAAAAAATTTAATGTGACTAATTACCTTTACATTTAAAAAAAAAAATTTTGACTAATTATTTATATTTTTATGATAAAAATGATGTTTAATTTTAAATGTATCTATACGTATGCATATGCTATCTGCTATTTTTTTTTTTTTTTAAATGATTGATTATTTATAATAAAAATTGTATTTAATTTTAAATGCATTCATGCATTTACATGAGTTACATGCTAGTATATATAAAATGAAAAACTATTACATATTTTAAAAATCTATAGTTTAAAAAATATGTAAGCTAATACAATGTATAATTTCAACATTTTTTAAAAAATGTATAATTTGAACCATATAATTGTGATTGTTTTTAATTGTATCTGTGCATATGTACGGAGTTATACAGAAGGCCTACGATCATGTGAACTGGGAGGCTTTGCTGGATTTGTTGAATAGAATGGGTTTTGGAGTGAGGTGGTGTAAGTGGATCCGTACTTGTATATACACAGTTCAGTTCTCTATTTTGATTAATGGGTCTCCAAATAATTTTTTTCGTAGTTCAAGGGGTTTAAGACAAGGGGACCTACTTTCTCCTATGTTGTTTTTGATTGTGATGGAGGTGTTCAGTAGGATGTTGAGAAGAGTGGAAGGAGTTGGCTTGATTCACGGTTTTAAAGTTGAGAGTAGGAGGGGTGGTGGGGAAAGTGTTTCACATCTTTTGTTTGCAGACGATACTATCCTATTTTGTGATGCAAATGTAGAGCAAATTCTTCATATTCAGTTGTTGTTACTCAGCTTTTAGGCGGTAACAGGTTTGAAGGTTAATGTGCACAAGAGTGAAATGGTTCCAATAGGGGAGGTTGATGATGTGCATGCCCTGGCGGATATTTTGGGCTGTAGAGTTGGATCCTTGCTTATGTCTTATCTTGGCATGCCGTTGGGGGCATCGCATAACTCCCCTTCAATTTGGAATCCCATTCTGGAAAAATTTGAGCGGAAATTAGCCAGGTGGAAGAAGTTGTATTTGTCTAAAGATGGTCGATTAATGTTACTCAAGAGTACGCTATCTAGTCTTCCTACCTATTTTCTATCTCTTTTCCCCATTCCTACTTACGTGGCTAATAAATTGAAAAGTTGCATAGGGATTTTTTATGGGGTGATAGCAACTTTCATCTGGTAGAATGGGATAAAATTTGCGCCCCTATTGCCAACGGTGGCTTGGGGATAAGAAAAATTACTACTTTCAATGAGGCCTTATTAGGGAAATGGTTGTGGCGGTTTGGGAAGGAAGAGGATCGGTTATGGAGAAGGGTGGTAATTTCAAAATATGGGGAAGATTGGGGGGGATGGACCTCAAAGCTAGGTAGGGGAGCTCATGGGTGTTGTTTGT
Source organism: Quercus wislizeni (assembly GCA_023055345.1). Taxonomy (NCBI): domain Eukaryota; kingdom Viridiplantae; phylum Streptophyta; class Magnoliopsida; order Fagales; family Fagaceae; genus Quercus; species Quercus wislizeni. The sequence goes on along the minus strand of JALGQJ010000007.1, from coordinate 24,240,321 downwards.
GGAGAGATATTCGTATGGGTTGGGAGGATTTTAGCAAAAATTGTTAGTTTGTTGTCGGGTTGGGGAATAGAGTGAGATTTTGGCAGGATGGGTGGTATGGGGATCAACCTTTCCAATTGGGTTTTCCAAGGCTGTATGGTATTTCCCTTAATAAGGAGGCATCTGTAAAAGCTTCTCTGTCGAGGCAGGGGGCGGAGGATAGGAGAATTTGGGATGTTCGTCTCATTCGTGATCTTAATAAGTGAGAGATGGATGAAGGGCTGCATTTTCTTCATATTTTGGGAGCTAATACCCCTCCACTGGATGTTGGAGGCCGGATGAGATGGAAGTTGAAACCTAATGGGGAGTTTGACACCTGGTCGTATTATAACAAATTGCGGGATTGTCCCCTAATTGTCTTTCCTTGGAAAGGTATTTGAAGAGTAAAGGCTCCTAGATGGATTTCTTTTTTCATTTGGTGCATGGCTTGGAATAAGATCCTAACGAGTGATAACTTGAGATTGAGGAGATTGGTTCTTGTTGATTGGTGCATCATGTGCTGTCATTGTGGAGAAACAGTAGACCATTTACTTCTTCATTATGAGATGGCTCATCGGTTATGGAGCTTTGCCTTAAAATCTTTTGGTTTGTCTTGGGTTATACCTAGATCGATCCCAGATTTGCTTTTTGGCTGGTGGAATTGGTTGGGGAAGCATTTGTCTCAGATTTGGAACTTAGTTCCATTGTGCATCCTATGGTGTATTTGGAAGGAATGGAATCGGCGGACTTTTGAAGATTTGGATAGTTCCGTTGATCAGTTTCTTGCTTCTTTTAGTGGGACTCTTTCTGATTGGTCTCGGACTTGGAGACTCACGACTAGTTATTCTCTCCTTTCTTTTCTTAGTTCTCTTTCTCTTTTGTAATTATTTTGTTGTCTAGTTATTTTTTGTTTTCTCTCTATTTTTTCTTCTTGTATTCTCTGGGTTTGCTTTGTGTTTTTCATGCATAGAGTAGCCGTTCATATATATATCATTCTTACTTATCAAAAAAAAAAATATATAGTATAAAATAGAATGGAGAGGCACAGGAAATCATTCACACACCTCATTCGAAAATTGGATATCTAGATAAGATCACCTGACTACACTCGACAAAAGGCATATATTAGATAAGAAAAGGATACAGATTACTAGCACAAGAGTGAGATCCAAGCATGCAAGTGAACAGAACACCTTTGTCGTTGAACATAAGGATGTGCAAGGTCTTCAAAAACTCAACATCCCATAAAGAGTCCTTTGTTTTTTTTTGGGGGTGGGGTGGGGAAGAATTGCACGTTTTACCTGTCAAAACAAAGCTAGCTCAAAAGTCAAATCACCAAAGACACTAGTTGAACGATATGTGGAGAAGAGCATGAAAACCTTGATCACCTCTTTCTCCTCTATCCTTTCACATGATCTTTATGATTCGCATCAACCCAAGGACTGAGAACTGACCTCTTGCGACCCCCCATCAGATGAAAACAGTTGAAAATTACACCTCAACAACCCCCCATGATAAAGAAAGTATGACGAAGCAATGTGCACTTATATGGGGGGACTATTTAGAAGATGAGTAACCTTCCAACACCTACTTAACAGGTCAGTTCAGGGAATGTATGAACTTGGATCCTTTGCTCAATGCAAATCTTGGCAGGTTATTATTATTATTGAGATCATTTCTTTTTGATAATTCAATAGTTACAATGATAGAAGATTTAAACTCTAGATGTCTTGAAACCAAGAGTTAAACCAAGAGTTACCAACGAGTTTTGTTACAAGGCTTTTGACTATTATTGAGAACAATTCTCGTACCCAACAAGCTAACTGGAATCACACAGATCTGAGGACCTAAGCACTCTACTCTAGATGTCTTGAAAACACCAAGAGTTACCAACCAGTTTAGTTACAAGGTTTTTGACTATTATTGAGAACAATTCTCGTACCCAACAAGCTAACTGGAATCACACAGATCTGAGGACCTAAGCACTCTAAATCTTGTGTTCAAACTTTAAAACAAGACCCGCATCAGGAATAAAAAGGCTTGTACTAGATAAGGTGTATGCTTCTGCAAAACTCCAAGACCTAGAGAGACCTTAGAGTTTAGAGTAAGTTTCTTTGTTCATGTTGTTCTTTGCTTCTACTGTTGAACTCTTTTTTTGTGGTTTTTATACTGTGTTGTCCTTTTTTGAATTTTTGAATTTGATTTATGGACTCGAGTATGGAAGCCACCAATAACACACTTGTTGGTGTGAGTTCTAGGTTTGACTCCCTACAAAAAACCCAAGTCCTGCGAAGCCTCTAGTCAAAGGCTAAGGTATGGCATTCAACAGAAAAAGGCCCCAACAATTAACAATTTTTAAGGACAATCAAATGCAAGCTGTTATTAGTTAGTACCAAAGTACCTAGTTCTTTTATACCGCTTGAAGGCACTCCCCAAAAGACCCTAGTTCTTAATTCAATTGTTACACTTACATCGCTAAATATGCATGAATGCAATGCAAGTTTAAGAAAAGTACACCTTTTATTTATTTAAGAAAATGAATGAGGACACTAATTGTAGTATACTGCGATTACAGCATAGTTGCTGCATAATAAAATATCAATAACAATATGTAGACAAGGGTAGCAATCTCTGAGAATAGCGTGTAATAAACCTTCCTCGTTCCCTATTTCTCATTCTCTACATGTAAGATTTTCAAGGTCTACAGGCTTTCTTCATTGAAAAACGACTCCAAACTTTTTGAGTTAAAGATGTTTGACTCAGATGTAGAACTTGATCCAGAGGGCGAGATGTACAATTGGAATCTAATGAATTTCTACAGAAAATAAAAAACAGGTACAAAAATTAATTTTTAGAAAGGAGAGGCAACAGATAAATGGAGGTGCAGAAAACCATTTTATCGCTCTTGGGAAAAATAAATGAATTAGGGAACTTACAGCTAGCTGAGATAGAGTATCAGGATTTGTGTCAACATGCCAATCTGGCTCCAACTGCCGCACAAAAGACAGTCTTCCATTGTCTGTGCTACAGAATAGTACCTACAGAACAATAATATACATAGATTACGCCATCCATGTAAACTGAAGGATAAGTCGTTAACAAATGTAACTCTTGTATTTTATAGGATTCAAGTTTGTCCAATTCTGTTTATCAAAAAAAAAGTTTGTCCAATTCTATAACAGTGCTAAGTCAAAGATACAAAGCGATATGACAAGAAACTGTATGGTATGTGAGCCCTACGCCAGTAAGGCACCTCTCTGAAAAGATGTGGTATACATTTACATTAAAGTACTGTATGGAAGGGAAAGAACTCTAGGTCTTCTACTGCAACAGAAATTCAACAAATTAACTAACACATTATTTAAAAGACGCACATAATCTCTTCTTTTATTCACTGACAAGGAAAAACAATTTAAGCTATGTTCATTTTATTAAACATAATTTCTATACTCATATGTAGCTTTGCTAAAGATAAAACTTTCTGTGTTTAAATTAAGATGAATGATTCTAACACGTTGAAAAGGGTAAATGGACCTCCTTCAGTAGCCTTTGACATTATATGTAGAGTTTTTTATGCTGGCCTCCATGTTTGTTTCACTCCAAGCTACTCCTTTTCTTACCTAAGATTTAACATGTTAATGGTAAATGCAATTTATCAGCGAAAAGTGGTTATATAGTAAGGCATATTTTGAATAAAGGCAAGTCAGAAATTACACAAATTTATGTGGCAAGAAATAGTATCCTTAATCCTTATGTAGAGAAATATTAATCTTATTTAACTACCATCCAGTGACTCCAAATGATCGCTGACTAGTATTGATGTCATTAGAGCCAAAAGAATTTAATTCAACTAAAAGTATATTTATAATAAAAAAGTAATGTACTGAATTTGGACAAGTTTTTTAGTAAAAATAGAAAACCATATATAAACTGTACAGGAGCTCAACCTAGAGAAGGCTTGAGGGTACTAGACATTCAAACTCAAGGTCTCAGGTTTGAGTACTCTTAAAAAAAACAAAACAAAAAACAAAAAACTGAAAATTTGAAGATGTTATGATGCAGGTTGTATTGATCTAGTTTAAATATCCAATTTATTGTCATTTTCCCTTAAAAACTCGCACTTTAATTGGTTTCAACCTATTCACTTGCATCGAGAGTCTTGTAGCTCAACTAGCACTTCCTAGTGTTTCTAATGGAGACATCCAAGTTCAATTCCCCCTCACCCAACAATTGAATTATCAAAAAAGCAAAAGACCTGTTCAATTGCAGATCCAAAATTATATTACCAAACTAGAAAATTGACTAGTCACAATTCCAATGCTTCTATTTTTGGTCAAGTGAGGTTTTGGTGACTATGATATAAGTTTGAAGAAATTCAATTCAGATTATAGTCCTTCTGATTCCATATGAATAAGAAACAATAAATGTTAAGTGTGACAGTAGTGCAGGCTACTACTAGCATGCACCATCATCTTAGTTTCTCCAAATTTGGTTCTGCCAAAATTGGAAGTGCAGAAGGTGTCCAGCATCTTTAGCGTTGCTTTAAAAAATTTCTGCTGGTATCCTCATCTGAGGATTAGGAGGAAGTCTTGGCCGATTATATAGATAAATTAAAATACAAAGTCAAAAATTGTAAAGATACCTTGTCTTTCATCAGGCCTCCACTTTTGAAAAGACCAGTGTTTTCCAGAGCTAATAGAACCCTTTCCTGTAACATCAGAGCTTTAATGGTAAGCGATATAACTGCTTGAAAATAAAAAAGAATTCAACTAAAATAAAGAGAATTAGAAGGTGACTCCAAAGCGTGCGTGCATGCACACACACATCTAGATAGCCAAATTGGAATCTATAAATAATATCGAGTTGCTGCAAAACTTTTGTGGTACCAGAGAACCCACAAGAAACCCTTTTAAACCCTAACACACATCTTGCTAATAACCGTATCAAGCCCACAATTCAGCTGCTCTTATTCTATTCCCCAAGGCTCTGAAACAGCTCAGGTTTAACTTTGATGAAATGATGCAGGCCAAGACTTGTGAGGGGTAGTTGAAACCAGGGGATTCAACCAAGAAAATGGGAAACTCCAAGGATGCCACTCAATTTGGGGTAGCAGACTTACTCCACACTACTAAAAGCAAATGCTACTCAATGCGACCAACTTAATTAGAAGTAATAACTCAACTAAACTCCAATTGTAACACAAACTTGCAAATATTTCAGAATCAAAGACACCCTCTCTTCTCTTTCTCTTTTGATATTTTATTGGAAATTACAAGGCATGACCAGTCAAGACTTTCAATAAATGCTACGCAACTTCCAAGGCGCTTACTAGATAGTGAAAAAATTTCTTCCCTGGACACAACATACTACACACATTCTCACATAATCCAAAACTGACTAGATAATCAAAGACAATTGACAAATAACACTAATACTAGAAGAAATTAAAAACTTATTATAAATTTCAAGGCATCAAAACCTTCAATTTTTTCAAACACCTTGGTTGCCATTTGTCAACCCCATGCTCGTCTATCATGAAACCAGTCACAGAGGTCCAGATCACAAAACAAGCAACAACTCAACTAAAACCTAAAAGTGCACAAGCATGCACTTAATGATCAGGCCTAACATGAAAATGACATAGTAATCAACCCAAAAACAATTGAATTTAGTAGATGATGGGGCCTAAATTGAAATTTTTTTATTGGTAAGTTACATACTCACCTAGTAGATCTTGAACCCACAATCTCACCCTCCAGGCCTCCAATCATTGAGGTTCAAATCACAAACCAAGCAAAAACTCAACTTAAACCTAAAAGTTCCAATGCATGCACTTAATAATCGGGCCTAACATGAAAATGACATGGTACTCAATTCAAAAACAAATGAATTTCTTAGATGATGGGGGCTAAAATGACAATTTTTTATTGGTAAGTTACACATTCACCTAGTAGATCTTGAACCCACAATCTCACCCTCCACCTTGCTTTTTCAAGAAGTGGAGATGCTATTTGAGCAAGAGCTCAATGGCCTCAAATGAAATTAACTTAGTACTTTGTCTAACAGCAAATAAATTTCTTAAAAATAAAATTAACTTAGTATTCAATCTAACAGCAAAAACATCTCTTATGCTAATACCTAATTTGAAATTCATGTGGCACTCAACTCAACATTCCCAATTTTTTTTTTTTTTTATAGGTAATCAAGTTTTTTTGCATAAAAAGTACATCGTGTTCACGATGATGAAAATTCCCAATTGTAACCACAAAATCTCACAAGTTCCATAATTCCCTTCCACTGCCCACTTCATTTTAGCCCAAAATAATTATTTACCTGTCCCAACACCTGAAAAAAAGGGCTCTTGTACAAACTACTTTATGAAAGTAAAATGCATTGATAGACCTCACAATATAAGAACTTTATGGCATATAACATAACGGATCTGCAAGAACTACATAGCTATGTAATGAACAGTCAAAATAATAAATTAAGATTTTTAAATGACTATAATTATACTTCAGCATAAAATACTAGATAGTAGACATTCAGGTTTAGTTGAAAATGAAATATGAATTACTGCTTACCCCACTTTCATCATCAAGAATTCTTTCAATAAGATAGATGTCACAGAATCTACTGATTTCCAACAGCGCTTCCACAACTGATGGCCTTAAAGTGGCATGATGCTACAAGAATAAAACATTTAGTGTCAGATTTCACTCCTCTTTGAATAGACTAATGACTAAACATACAAAATATAACACGAAATGTATTCATCACTAGACCTGAAGTTCCTCAGGACTACTCTCTTCAAGAATTACACCAAGCAACTGACAAGTCATCTGCATGCAAAGAAAGTCAAAAAAATTTGGATTTGAAAGTCTAACTTGTTCCCAAAAACCAAATTGCTGCTGTGTGGAATGTAGCCCTTTGTGCATCATGTGGACCATTTGGAGAGAATGTAACGAGTCAATTATTTAAGGGGGTCGAGCGTTCTTTGCTGGATCTAAAGTTTTTCTTGCTGTGCACCTTGTACAATTAGATGGAGATTTGGAATAGCCATTCTTGGGGTAATTTGGTTTGTGTTTTAATGCTTATTCTTTTAGGTCATGCTCTTTTAGGTGTGTCTGAGTACACCACTTGTGTACAAAGGACGCTATGTAATATGTTTTCTTTTTTCATTTTTGATAAGTAATAAAATTATATTGAGAAAACGATTACTTCATGTTAACAATGATGAACATAAGTAATCTTAAACCATTACAAAGAATTATAAAGAAAAATGAAGTGAGTTGTGGAAATTTAGAATAGAACTACAATGAGTAACCCCATGCTTGAGACCAATAAAACAATGTTCACGTCAACAAGAATTGCAGCAGCTCCTGAGAACTTTCAATATTGTCAAATGGTCATTTCTTTTTCTAATAAAAGTTAAAAAACAGAAACAAAAACAAAAAAAAATACAGGATTGAGAATGATCTCTAGGCTCAAAGATTAGATAAGAAAAGGCTACTTACAATGACTCAAAAGAGTTCGTTTATAATAACCTAATGTAATTAGTCACACGCTAGTCACATACCTTTTTAAAATACTCAAGACATAATAACAAATTAAATATTAAATAAAGAACTGAAAAGACTAGCCTTATTATAAATACGGGATAGAGAAAATAGACTACTCTCAGCTTTGGGCTTAGATGCTCCTGCATCAGTAGGAGCAGAAGATAAATGGTTTCCCCACCATTTTTACACAAGCAACATCCATCCAAATACTATTTTCCTCTTTCTAAGGTTATCTACAGTCTGAATCTTCCCCAAACCCATTGTCCAAGAAGGCCACATTAGGAGCTTTAACCTTCCAAATACTTCTCCAGAGAATAGAAGCAACCTTATCCAAGCTCAACATTTACAACAATGAGGGAGAAAAAAAGTCATACCTAATGCACAAAATGCACAAAACTCCCAACTTTTGCAGGATCTCGGAGAGGTCATGGTCTTGCCTTACCCCCCCCCCCCCCCCCAAAAAAAAATGTTTTTGGAGAGGCTAATTCCCAGACTCATACCCATGACCAACAAGTGGAAGGCATTTGCCATCACACTAAGGCTGAACATTTATGAGTAGAACAGAACAAATCAGGGAAATATAACAAAGAATCAATTCCCAATCTTGCACCTCCTTAGCTAAGCTAGGTCTCCAAAGGAAACTACCATGTTTGCCACTGTAGCATTTCTATCTCTCATGATTACAAAAAGTCCTGGATCAATAAATCACAAAAGAGCCTAACAAAACCAAATTTCTCTTTCAGAACTTATTGGTGAACATCAAGAACTCTACATAACATTTTGCCACATAAAAGTCCAAGAATTAACAGTTTTCTTTTTCTTTTTCTAGCTTTCCCTAAAGCTTCATAGCATATAAAATTTCTCACTTGTCTTCTCAGATTGTCATCAAAACTTGCAACTTATCATCCCTAGAGATTTGGGATTAGTTGCATGAATCTCATACCAAAAAATACATTTTCTTTAAATCCCCATCTTATACCAAAAATATTAAGACAGCTTTTTAAATGAACACTTCAAAGATTTCCAACAAGCAATTATGCTTTTTATATTCTTTTATGGTTTGAGCATTGACAACGAAAGTTACCTCTTAGCAGAAAAAATTAAGTAAATAAATCTTTCAATTACACAATTCCATGAAACTATAATAATTTTAAAAACAACCACAAATATATAAGTACTAATTAATTTTTTTTTTTTTTTTTTTGGGTTTAAACATCCAAGTAAGAATGAGATCAATAATTAATTCCATTCTATTCTATCCAATCCTTTCCTCTATAAACTCCCAAACATAGTGTAAATCATCAACAAGAGTACCTTCCGGCCGCCATTTAATTTGTTTTTCACCGTTTGTCCAAGCACTACCTAAAAAGGAACAGCAAAAACATATGATTCAGAATACAGAAGTTTAAAATGAACAATTCACTGTATCTGTATGTACCTTTTTTGCTTCAACAGCAGCATCACTCGTTTGTTTCTGTCGCCTTCTTTGCCCGGCAGTGGCTCTCACGAACTTCCAAGCAAAAACTGAAGCAATAACAAAACCTGCCAACGCCCCAAGAGATCCAGCACTCTGAAAATTAGGAAATACTGTCAAGCAATACAAATTTTAACAAGATAGAAATATTGCACGGCAGGTGTTCGACAAAATGCCGAAACCAAATCCTAACGTCCCAACCAACACATAACATAAATTGTGATGTAATTTATGGGATTGTAAAACTTTGTAAAGGAAGCAGTAAAGAAGAACCTTGTGATTGGAAAGGATGAAAAAGATTTTAGCAAATTTGCGAGTCAAGTGCTTGGAGAGTCTCTTGAGAAGGGGCGCTACTCCTATTTGCTGTGTCAGCGATAGCGATGATGATGGTGATGATGATTCGCCCATCTATGATTTATCTCTCTCTCTCTCTCTCTCTCTCTCTCTCTCGGATACACAAGTTACAACGTATGTTCAACAATTTAATAATACCAATCCTTTCTAAGTTCGTTTTCTGTCGCTGTGCTAATTGCCTGATTTCATGTTTTGTCAGTTAGGAAAAATAAGAACAGGACGGACAAGCAGAGGAAAACAAGATTTTGGGGGGAAAGGACCTCCGCTTTCCTCAAGTCATGTACTGTTTTTTTTTTTTTGGTGAGAAGAAGCCAAGTACTGTTTTATATTTCCTAACCTATATTATGAAAAAGTTTTGCTACAAATTAGTTATAGTTTAACTAAGCTCATCACACGCGCTTTGAGCGCGTGCGATGAGGCTTTTTTTAGCAAAAAAAAAAAATCCTATGTTTTTATTTTATATATATAATTTTTATTTTAAGAATCTAATTTATATATATATATATATTTTTTCTTTTTTTAAGAATGAATATAATTTATAAGTGGACAATTTGAAAATTTATAAGAGAATAGTTTGCATTTTTAGCGAATTGTCCTTTAGTTTTGTCTCTACTTAAACATAAAAGTATAGGGGTATTTTTGAATTAAAAAATGAGGAATCCAAACAGAGAAAGCAGTATAGATAAAACAATCTCTTTTAAAAAAATTAATATTATTACATATTTTAAAATTTTAATTGGATTATATGTTCTTTATACTCTTAACATACATATCAAATTTTATGTTAATTGGGTGTTATTTACAATATGATATATAAACTTATTTTTTATAGATAATTTTAAACTATAAAAACTTGTAATTTAAAAAATTGGTTAATGACATAATTATTAATTTTTGATTTTCTGAAAATTTTGTAAGCATAGAAAAGATAAGAAGAAAATGTAATTAATTACCTCTAATAAAAAGATATTGAGTAAAGTTGTATGCTTAAGTTATAACCAATTTTATAACAAAACTTTATATATATATATATATATATATATATATACACGTATTCAGGTTCAAATCTTTATCCCAAATTCTCAATTGTTGTAATTATTGAATGGCCAGTGATAGTTACACAACGACACATAATACCTCGTCGGCCAAAACACCATTTCAAAGAAACTGGATTTGTATATAAAATGTGTGCAAATCACCTGTAGAACAATAATGTACACGTACTTCACCTCCGATAACTACAATAATTCTCCAAATAAATTCATTTTAATTGAGTGTGATGCGTGCTGCGGCACGTGTAGGTGTGGTCTTTGCAGGATGAGAGCTTATCATAAAGCTTATCCTTAAGAATTAAGAGTTTATATATATATATATATATATATATATATATATATATAAGTCCAAAAGAGATTTTAGCCTAAGTTTGTTCTTGAGAATCAGAGTTTATTCAAGTTAGTAGTTTAGTTTGAACACAATAAAGAAGATTGAATTATGTGATGTGATGGGTAGAAATTAGTGTGGAAGTTCAAAAGCTTTAACCCACCAATATGATTTTAGCAGTGGGGGTAGCAAAGCTTGAGGAAGGAAGAATCAAGGTATCAAGGTACTGGTACATAATAGTCTATCATAATTGGCTTAAACTTAATTATAGAATTGGCCATACTTAGATGTTGTTAATCAATTAAGTTTTCCATATAATTATAACACTGTTTTTATTTGGCTGTACGTTAGTACATACGTTGTCAAAACCGGCTAACACAATTGAGATCTAAAGGGGGAATGAGCAAACTGATCACAATCAACATTTTTATGTAGTAAGTTAGGCAATGCTTGAAAGAATTATGAAAAATAGCATCTCGAGTTTTAGAAACTCGAGATCTATATTAAAACTCGACTCCAAAAGACTCGGTTTATAAATGTGAAAATGCCACATAGATCTCGAGTCTTTAAGACTCGAGTTTTGTGCAAAAAAAAATCATCTATAGTGGCGTTTTTAAGCCTTACAATGACGTTTTAAATCCCTATAGCGGCGTTTTCCTGCAAAAAAATTTGTAAGTGCCAGGTTTTGGAGTCCTATAGTGGTGTTTTTAAGCCCTATAGTGACGTTTTTATTCTCTATAGCAGCGTTTTTCTGCATTTATGGAAATCGAGTCTTTAAAACTCGATTTTCACATGGATTTTTTTCCACATCGCACCATTCCTCTTACAAATCGAGACTTAAAAACTCGAGTTTTATCTTGGAACTCGATTTTTAGAAACTCGAGATGCTAGTTTTCAACATTGTTTTGAAACGTGACAACTAACTAAATTTTTTTATATTTATTGTTATTTGGCAAGGAAGATCGAGATCTAAAGGAATTCAGCAAAAAAAAAAAATTAATAATAAATAAATAAATTGAGGTCTAAAGGAACTATTAGGACATTTTTAATATTTGAATACAAGACTTCACACACGCGCCTCTTTTTTATTTATTTGTTTTTTTTTTATTAAGTGTAATAATGTTTAAAAGTGAAATATAAATAATTGTTTGTATTTTTATTTTTTTTAAGAAAGAGGTAACGTAACATAGAATAATATTTAAAAATAAAATAGAAATAGTGGCCAAAGGCCTTGTAACTGAATTGACACTTTCCCATGTATAAAGTGCTTGAGAGTCTAGGGGGAAGGGGTTCAAGTTGCGGGGTTAACAGCATGTTGTAATTGAGAAGATAAATGAAAAAAGCTTAAAACTTAGGACTAGTAAATTACTTTTTTAACCAATTTATGTTTTTTAATTTAAAATTATTTAACTAAAAGATAGGGGTATTTTAGAGAGTTTAAAAATTTGTATGAGAGTATTTTGGTACACAAAATGTTGAAACCCAAATATGGAATCCTCGTAGGTTCCAGTTAGCTCAAACTGATAAAGTCTCTGATGGTTGTATAAGAGATTTGGGGTTCAATCCCCGCTTACATCAAAAATTAATTGGTGTCTTGGTCTGATGATAAAGAGCTATCATCAAGAGTGGACGTCATAAGTTGAAACTCTCTAAAAAAAAAACATTGAATCCTCTTATTAATATTATATATAAATAAAATAATTTTTATTTTAATTTCTATACTAAAAGAATTTTGCTTTTTAAAATGAAAAACTATTAATCACGTTTTTATATATAAATATTTTTATTAAAGATAGAAATCATACTCCACTTTAATCTAAGTATATTTGTGTGTGAAGTTCCCTCCTATATAGAACAATAAATCTAGTTGATCAATGATGCAAGCTATGACCTGTTAGCTTAGCTAAATCAAAGATTCAAACAAGGGATAAGAAGGATAGTTCTAGGACGCTACTTAACCAAAGGTAGTGAATGCCACTTAAAGCTACTAATTGCAGATGTCACTCAACTCAACCAACTAGTTTTGATACCAATTTGATGCAGGTTTTGACTCGCTCGGTTGGCTATATCAAATATTCAACCAAAGGATAAGAAGGATTGTTCCGAGATACTACACAACTAGAGGTAGTGGATGTGACACAACACAACCAAGCAACATGCTTGATTGTTAGGAGTGGGGTGTGCATAAACATGGCAAACAAGGGGGTCAAGTCAGGTTGCGGGTCAAAAACAGATCATTTTAAATGGGTTAGGAATGGGTCCGGTCGATCAGGTTGAGGGTTAGGTCAACCCATATTTTTTCACATGAATATTCTTAAAGAAAAAAAAAATGTATTTGTCATTTAAAAAGTAATGCAGCAGATTACTTGATGTAAAAAAGGCATTACTTCAAATTCACCACTCATATTAAGAATGAGCTCAACAAAACAAATTAATTCTTGTTCAATAATTTTAAAATTATACAAATTCCAATATTACTAACCAAAACAAAATAGCACAAAAGATAATTAAAACAAACACACAAATTTCATTTCTACTTAATATCCACATCACAAAATATAAAACAAAATCACAAATGCCTTATTGGATAACTAAATTGGCAAAGAATAAACAAACACACAAGTTTTAATAATCTAATATCAATTGTAGTTAACACTCTATTTCAATTTGGTTAAAGCTTGATTATTTTCTTATATATACATGATATCTTTTATGAATATCATGTCATTGTTAAGAAATATAATAATTTATTTTGAAAATCCGTTTATTTTGGACATGAATTGTTAAAAAATAGGACTAAGTATCTATAATTTATATTAATTTCATTGATATATTTTGGCTTAATTCTTTAATGCTTCTCATGCATGTCTATAATTTTAAATATATGTTTTAAACTCTACTATAACCAAATTATCTTGACAAATACTTTGTTATTTGATATTTAAAAATCTTTACTCATTATAGAATGCTTCAATCATTCATCTTTCAATTCATTTGCATACAATTAATGTCTCAATTGTTTCTTTAAAGTCATTGTATCTAAATGATATTAAATATATATATATTTTTGAATGGCGTTATCCAAAAAATGTTTAAAAAATTTTAATAAAAAAATTAATAATAATAATAATAATAATGTCCATTATATATTGTGATAGGCCAAGAATGTATTGACCCCTTTGGTAAGTTAATCAAATTAATTAGTCAAGTGAAATTAATTAGATTCAATTACATGCAATAAGCGTGGTAGCACAAACAAATTACCAACTAAGTTAAATGCAGCGAAAAATAAATTTGACATGAATGATTTGTTTATGAATGGGGAAAACCACTGAGGCAAAATCCCACTAGGTGAATTTAAGATCACCACTCCTAAGAATCCACTATTATCAAAACAAGCGGTTATAAGTAAAAGGAATCCCAGTACCTAATACCAACCTATAGTTGAACCCTTACCTCAATACCTAATTGGACTTGTAATGTAATGACAATCTCTTCTTTCAATGCACGAATCACAGTACGTGACTAACCAATGATGCACGGATCCTAGTACATGACTAACACACCAACTTGAGGAAGATCTTGGCTGCAAAGTTCTTCCGTTCATCTAACAATGAAGATAAAAAAGTTCCTTGGTCATAAAACCCTTGGCACAAAGACGCAATAGTTTCTAAAGAGAATATGATGAACTTGGGCAAATTCTGTCTCTGGTCACAATTTGCATGCACAATGACTTTTCATCAAGTTGCATCACTTTGCATCACCTTTGACAACCCTTAAAATAATCTTTATATATGTCTAGGGTTGTGAGAAAAGAAACTCTACATAAATACACACGGATATGTGTGAAATCAGATCTGAAAATCTGAATTTCATAATTCTCAATAGATACAGTTTCTTTCGAACTGCTATTGAGATCCATCATTAAACCTCGATATATATGTTACCGTCAAGCTATCTGTCGAGCTTTAATGAACAACACTTCTTCACTTGTTTCTTAGACAGATTTACATGACTTCAATACTAAACTTGAACTCTTGTTCCTTGAAGTACTAAACCCATACCAGATCTACTAAATTACATATAAAGTGTGTTTTGTCAAAGAATTAGCCAATTTACATAACATATGTCTCTAACAAGTTTCACATATGTCCTAACAATCTCCCCCTTTGACAATCCGTGACAAAACCACAACAAATAAATAAATAAATTATAAGAGAAGTCTTAAATCACTAAGCTCATAACCACTTGTTAAATACAATAAATCGAACCCTAACACAAACTCTTGAAAAACTTTGCAAGAAGAGAGTTCATGGCATGGTAAATTTTCACAACCTATCATTCTGAAACACTTTAAATAAAACTCATCAAGGCATCTTAGTGTGAAACAGAAAATAAAGATTGCATACATAAAGAAACATGTGTATAAAGATAGAGAAGAAACAACACATGGAGAGATAGGTGAAAAACAACATACATCAACATATATATAAATGAAAATAAATACAATGTATATCATAAATAAGTCATCACAAGACCGGTGTACAAGAGGATAATGTAACTAAAGATAAAGAAAAGAAAAGTACATAAAATCCTCACTACATCTCTCAAAATATAGACACTCCCCCTAACAAAAAAAATGCCATATGCTAACTCTCCCTCTAGATACAAAACTACTCTTATCATCCTAAAACTACTCTCCCTTTTTGTCACGAATAACAAAGGGTAAGTCACTAAGAAGTCGTCATCCTCATCCTCATCCTCATCATCATCATCATCATCAGCACCATCATCATCATCCTCATCTGCTGAAGCCTTGGGAGAAGGAGAGGAAGAAGTGACGAAACCACTGAGGCGAGCCTGTCGTCGTGCAATACGACCGACACGGGTATTCACCTGACACAACTCATCACTGAGAGTGTCAATGCGAGCATCCATGCACTGAAGCTGCGCCATGATGGCCTAAAGAGTTACACTACCACCCAAAGAAGAAGGAGCAGGGAACAAGCCAAAGGAAGCGCCAGCAGACTAGGATGATGCCAAGATCAAGGCGGCGAACTTTAATAGTAGAGCATTGAATGCGTTGTTCAGTGCCGTCACCAATGAGGAGTTCAAGAAGATATCCTCAACTGAAACTGCCAAGGAGGCTTGGACCATCCTTCAGACAGCCTATGAGGGAACTAAGGTTGTCAAAGACTTAAATCTTCAGAGGCTCATTACAAGCTTTGAAGAGATTAAGATGGAGGAGGATGAGTCGTTTGACTAATTCTATGCCAAGCTTAAGGACATAGTGAACTCGGCGTTTATGAAGAATGCAAATAGAAAGGGATTCGATAAGGACCGCAGGCAATCCAGTTCTTCTCAGTTTAAAGGCCAAAACAAAAGGAAGAAGGATGTTAAGGAAGGTGGTCAGTACACTATTCCCGTAGGACCTAAGTGTTTTGGGTGTCAAGGTTTCGGTCATATGAAACATGGGTGTCCTACATATCTCAAGAGCATTGGGAAGAGCAAGGCACTTGTTGCTACCTTGAGCGACATTGAGCTTGAGGATAATTCCGACAATGAGGATGACGGAATCTTGAATGCCTTCACTGCCTCTGTAGATCCTACTAAAAGGATTGTAGAAGATGAGGATGAAGAAGAAGATTTAGTGGACTCAAAGTTTGAGAAGATGGATGATTAAGATGATATCTACACGGCCTATGAGAAATTGTACAAGCTTCCCGAGAAGCATGAGAAACTGTATAGGCTGGCCACCAAGAAGCTCAGTGATGTGGAACTTGACCGTGAGGAACTTTCCACAAAGTTTGATAAGGCAAATCAAACCATTGGAGCACTAAGGTTCGAGAACAATTTCTTGGCTGAGAAGACCAAGAAGCTTGAAGTGGAGCTATTTCAAGTCAGAACTCAACTAGAGAGGGCTTCAAGTGTGAAGCTTGATGAGATGCTAAGCATTCAGAAATCTGCTTTTAATCGCACAGGTTTAGGGTATGATTTCTCTTCCTCTAATATTGCTTCTACTAGTGCTACTGTTTTTGTTCCTCCTAGCAATAATGTTGAAATTGAGAACAATAATGTTAAAACCGATTTAGCTAGTGAGAACTTAAACAAGGGTAAATCTATATTAGGAGCACCCCCTAAGCTTGAGAAGAAAAATGCTAAAAACCCTAAGGCTAAGAAGGCTACCTCTTAAAAGCCTAAACAAAAGAAGCAGCATTTCTGTCATCATTGTGGTATTGCCGGTCATACTCGACCAAATTGTTATAAGTGGCTAGCCACTCAATAGAGCAATGGCATGATAGCATCTGGAAGCTAGAATCAGCTTCGATCCTCTCTTGCTCCTCTTGGAGATCTTCTTAAAGCCCTCATATTCCTTTCGAAGTTGAACAGTTTCAATTCTTTCCTCTCACCACAGGTTCAAGGGTTTGCTCAAAGGAAAGGTTTTTCCAAGGTGTGGAAGGAAAAGGGCTCCCAGTGATTCTATCACTTTTTCTCTCTTTTCTTGTTTTTGTTTTGCATAACTTGAGTGTTTTTGTTTTTCTTTTGAGACAGTCTAGTTTTGTTGTTTTGCTTAACATTTTTTTTTTCTTTTTTAGTGTTGTTTATTTTGTTTTTCATATAAAAAAATGAAAATCAGAAAAATACAAAAACAGTGTGTTTTGTGTACATTGGTACTTGTGTACCTTGGATGGCCATTAAAACAAAGTTTTCTAAACTTTGTATCTCTTGTAATTTAGATGAGCATCGCTATGCACAACTAAGTAAGAGAGCTTTGTGACTCTTGTTTGTTATGAGTAAGATTAAGTTATCTCTTATACTTAACACTCATATCACTCTTTTTTACGGGAATGACTAAAAAATATTAAGAGAAAGGCATAAATAACCATCTCACCACTGTTGCCCGCCAATCATAATATGACATATGTATGCTTCGGCATAGCAAAAGTGCAGTGTCAATGACATCTATATACTTTGGCATAGCAAAAGTGCAATGTCAAAAGCTTAACTTAAATGGGTATTTCTTTTCTATCTATTATATGCCCATGCATGTTTTGTTTAAATAAAAATATGCAAAGAAAATAAAAAGCAAAAAGATAAAAAATGCTTTAAATATGATTGCAAGCGTGTTTTCTAGGAGATGTGGGAGTTATAGGATGTACCTCGAATGTGATAGTCCCCATTAAGTAGTTATGATTGTGTGTGAGTTAAAGTGATTTTCTCATCTCTCAAATCGTTATAACTTGTATACACTTATGCAATCTTGCGATGTTTTTCACACAAAACATGTAATATTCTTTGCTACTTTTGATACATGTGCAGGTACAATGTGATTTGGCCATCACAAGGTTTTACATGTGTTAATGTATGCTCACTAAACTGTCTTGACTTGTTTTTGAAATATAAAATTGGTTAGACTTATTTAGTGTGTGCGTGTGTTTTTGAGATCCATGTGCTTTAAAAATCTTTGTTGAGAGATGTTTTTGAGAGCTTAAAATGTTATTTGGATCATTGGTTGAGTTGCATGCTTGATTGCATTCATGTTTGTGTTTTTCTCCTCTCGAAAAACTGTTTTGAAAAGCTGGCTCGACACCTCCTCGACAGCTAGATATCTGTTGAGCTTCCTAAGCTTTTTCTTATTGCAACTCGACAGCACCTCGATACCTTCTGGATCAATCGAGAAAGTTTCTGACCTCTCGACAACTTCTTGACACCTGGTGGATCGATTGAGCCTCATATCTTGCTTCTGGTGTTTCTATTCCTCGACAACTTCTCGAT
Organism: Quercus wislizeni; assembly: GCA_023055345.1. Lineage (NCBI taxonomy): Eukaryota > Viridiplantae > Streptophyta > Magnoliopsida > Fagales > Fagaceae > Quercus > Quercus wislizeni. Next base: position 24,221,757 of record JALGQJ010000007.1, on the reverse strand, counting down.
ACATGATCTGTCGACGTTGCTTTTCTTGACACCTGCTTGACAGATGTCTCGACACCACCTCGACACCTCATCTGTCAAGATTTACTGAGGGCTCTATTTAAGCTCCTCGTGCGATCCGCTGTCATTTTCTCGATATCTCTCTTGATTGATTGTTATTTTTTCTCCCAAACACTCTCTTCTTTCCCTCAAATCCATTCTACAAGGTTTCTTCAAGCTTCACCAAGTTTTTCTTCATGTGGTAAGCTTTTATTCTCTTGCATTTCATGCATTCATGTTTTTTGAAACCAAGGTTTTGGGATTTTTTATAAAAAAATTTGGGGTTTTTCAAAATCGATGAGATATTGTTGAAATTTTGGGTTAGTTTTGAAGATTTGATCTTAAAAACTTCATGCATTGCATTACATTTGCATTATAATAGTATTATCCTGCATTTAGATGTGTGCATTCTCTTTGTGTGCTGGTAGGATTGGATTGGGCTGAGCCCATGATGTACTTACTTTACATGTCACATATTCATGCATTTTCCATTCGTTTGTACGTCTTTTCACATATTCTTCTTATTGTGAACTGTTTTGGGACTTTTCTGATTGTCTTTTTTTCTCTCTACCTCTTCTGTTGGTTACGTTAGTAATGTCTATGGCACCTAAATGTAAATCCACTCCAACCCGGAATCCTTTTCATTCTGGTGCCTCTTCCTCTTCTGATCATGTACCTCTCTCTCTCTGTTTCCGTAATGATGATGCCCATAAGGCATTTACAGAAAACTTTTCTCGATGAGGCATTCATTCGGAACGTCGAGTCATCTTGGGTCATTTTGCTGACACTAACCTTCCCACTGTCATTCATAGTTAGGAATGGGAGTCTCTTTGTGACGAGCCCGTCACTTGTCCTCTCGTGCTGATTTAGGAGTTCTACTCTAACAAGCACGGGATTAACCGCTCCGTACCTTATTTAGTTACTCATGTCCGAGGTATTTCTATTCCTGTCACACTACAGCTTGTTGCAGATGTGCTTAGTGTTCCTAGGATAGAGTTTCCCGACTATCCTTCCTGTGAGCATCTAAGGACTGTGTCAAAGGATGAGCTCATGTCCGCTTTCTGTGAGGGTCCTTCGGAGTGGGGTGAGCGCCAGTTCACTTACTGTTCGGGCTTTGCAAAAGGCCCACGGTTTTTGAACATGGTGATGACCTTTGTACTCTATCCTCTTTCGCACTACAACTCCATTACGGAGTCTCGTGCTCATTTCTTGTTATCCCTTCTTGAGCATCTTACCATTGACTTTCCCTCCCACTTTATTTTGTCTTTGATAGATGTTTTTCAGGATTTGGCGTCCCGTGATAAGCTGATCTTTCCTTCTGCTATCACTAGGATTTTATGCCACTTTTTCGTCCTCTCTCCCGCGTCCAACCCTTTTACTTTCATGTGTGCCATAGACGCCGCTACCGTAAAACGTAGTGAGGCGCAGTTTAGGTCGCAACAGTAGGATTTTACACCTCCCTCTCGTCTGACTCCATCTCGTTCTGCTCGACCCATATCCGTTCCCTCTTATTCTATGAGCGATGTGTCTTTGGGAGATATCATGGTGCAGCTTTAGTGCATGGATACTCACCTAGATACACTTTCCATAAAGTTATATCAAGTGAATATCCGTGTTGGCCGCATAGCTAGATGGCAGGCAACCATGGACGGATTTTCTCCTAAGGCTACCCATTCACCACCTCCTCCCGTGGCTTCTGATTCTGAGGATGAGGCTGATGATGATAGTGATGATGATGATGGAGATGCTAGCTCTACTGATGAGATGTCTACTTGACACTCTTATCCTTTGTCATTTGTGACAAAAAGGAGGAGTAGTTTTGGATATGAGAGTAGTCATTCTTAGGGGGAGAATTATACATTTTTGTTAGGGGGAGTGTTGTTATTATTGAGGGATGTAGTGAGGATGCTATGTATCTTTTCTTTTCTTTCTTTTTTAGATACATTGTTCTTGTACATGAGATCTTGTGACCATTTATAGACATACATTGTACTTATCTCTTTCTTTATGTTGATGTATGTTTTTTTTTTTTCACCTACCCTGTCATGTGTTGTTTTCTTTTCTCCCTTTATACACATGCTTCTTATTACTTGTATGCAGTCTATTATTTTTGTTTCACACAAAGATGCCTTGATAAGTTTTGTTTAAAGTGTTTCAGAAATACAGGTTGTCAAAATCTACTTGCCATAAACTCTATTCTTGCAAAGTTTTTCAAGAGTTTGTGATAAGATAGATTTTATTGTATTCAATAAGTGAATATGAGTTGAGTGATTTATGACTTCTCTCATATGCTCATTTGTTTGTTGTGGTTTTGTCATGGATTGCCAAAGGGAGAGATTGTTAGGACATATTTGTTTCACATGTTAGGATCATATGTCACTATTTTATGTAATTAGCTCATCTTTTGACAAAACACACTTTACTTGTAATTGGGTAGTTCTAGGATGTTTTTAATACTTCAAGGAATATGGTTTCAAGATCAAATGTTGAAGTCATCAAGTCTGTCCAAGAAAACAAGCTGAAAGTGCAAATTCATTAAAGCTCGACAGTTGGCTCGATAGCAGCTCGATAGTTGCTTGACAGCTTATCTGTCGAGATTTAAGAAATTCATAATTCTGTTCTGATTTCTTGGAATCCGTGATTATATGTTTAGTTCTTCTTTTCTCCTAACCCTAAACATATAAAATGATTAGTTTAAGGGCCGTCAAAAGGTTCGCAAGTTGCATAAGCATTGAGCAAACTCTGTTCAAGCAAATTGTGACCGGAGATGAAGTTCTTGCCCTAGTTCATCTCTTTCTCTTGAAGAAGTTGCTGTGTATGTACACTGTAGGGTTTTGTGACCAAGCATCTTCTTGATCTTCATTGTGTGGATGAACTGAAAAACTTTGCAACCAACAACCTTCTTAGTTGGTGATTGAAGTTGCATACTGGGATTCACGCAATTGGTTAGTCACGTACTTGGGAGCCGTGCATCAAAAAGGGAAACTGTCACTACAGAACAAGTCCAATCAGGTATTAGGGTAAGGGTTCAACTGTAAGTTAGTAAGGTACTTAAGATTCTTTTACTTTTAACCACTTGTTGTAATCATAGTGGAGTTTCGAGAGTGGTGACCTAAAAATCACTCGGTGGGGTTTTTACAGTCAGGTTTTCCCCATTTGTAAACAAATCATCGAGTCATTTATTTTCCGTTGCATACTTTAGTTGTTTGGTGATTTGTTTGCGCTACCATGCGCTTTGCATGTTAATTTGATTAATTAATAAACTTGGTTAATTAATTAATTAATTTGTCACAAGGGGTCAATTCGTTTTTGGCCTATCAGAGTGGCTAAGCTGCTCTTGGCCTGAGATGGTGCAAATGGACTAATGGAATGGCTGAGCTACTCCTGACTTAAGATGGTGCACTTAGACTGGATTTGTACATTCTAGTCTAATATGGTACACTGTGATTGGTCTGCAAACAACAAACGCACATATCTTAATATAGAATATGCAAAAGCAACTGATTCACTCATATGTTAATATTTTACCTTATTAGTTGTGCTAGTTCTATTTGTGGTGCCTGGTATTGAAGAGTTCCCTCCAACCTCATCCTTGCAACTTTTTTTATTATGACCTAGTTTACCACAGGCCTTGCACTATTTGGAGATACCAACTCTATGACTTGGTGGTTCATTAGGTTCTCTTACTCTTTTCTTCTTAGGCCTGCCAGGTGGTCTTCTTTTGATAGGAGGCTATACAAGTTGGACACCACTAGGTGTCCATATATTCTGCTCATTAATAGGTGCTATGATTGGCTAATAGCAGGCCTTGAATGTAGAGATATGGAAACAATTGTTAATATACTACTCAGCATCTTGTCTGTTGAAAAATATGCAGGTGATTGCATGTAACGACTCAAGGAAAAGCGCTAGTCACATTTGTGCTATACCTCAAAAGGATTAGTCATAATTTGAGGCTCCTTGTAGTTATTAATAAAGCCTAGTTCAACCCAGTATATGCCCAATGTAGGACTTATCACACATTCACACATATCATATAATCAATCAAATTTGGGCATCACAATCGCCCCCGTTTAAATCCCTAATGTCCTCTTTAGGGCCCAATTAGTGGGATAGTGTCTCTGAGCTCACATGGGTTTACCAGGCCAACTTTGATACCGTATGTAACGACCCAAGAAAAAGTGATAGTCATATCTGCGTTATACCTCAAAAGGACTAGTCACAATTGAGGCTCCTTCTAGTTATTAATAAAGCCCAATTCAACCCAGTAAATGCCTGATGTGGGACTCAACACACACCCACTCATATAACACAATCAATCAAATTGGGGCATCACATTACATGAGCACATGGTATGCCAGTTATATCCCACTTCTTACAACTACAGTATGCTATGGCCAAGTTAATAGTGAAACTTTGCAAACCATTTTTAACTTCAAACTGTGTCTACCCTGCCCAACAAGCAAGCCACCTACTGCATGTCATCTTTTCCTTATGCAACATCTTCAAAACTTTGGCACATATATTTGATTCTATTCTCATAATCTTCTCTCTATTATCTTGAAACCTAGTCATAAGATATAGCCTAATGCATTCAAGTTGCAATCATATACAAATACAATCAAACATTAGATATGAATTACCAACTACATGTATCAAACAATGAATCTAATTGACTGTAGGTGATAACAAAGAATCATACCATGCTAATTATAGGCTTAGACCTGAATTTAAGTATCCTGCTATTGAAACTCTCACACATATTGTTTAGTACAATATTAGTCAAACAATCCTCATTGAACATGTGTTTGGCCCATATTGTTGTTGAATGAGCTTGCAACCAACTGTGTGCATCAACATCAATTTCTTTTAGTTTATCCATCACCTTATCAAACTCTTGTTTATAAGTTTCTTTGGCTATTCTCCAAAACATTTCTTTAATCAGAACACCAGGATAAATCTTCCTAAAGTTGTTATAGAGATGTCTGCAAAAAATCCTATGTTCATACTGTGGCCAATTATCAATGAAAGTTTGCACTAACTTCTGTCACAAATAGTATCACAGACAAATATGTAAAGTTAGTAACTGAACATACAATGTGTAAATGCAAATTATAACAAACAAAATAATAATAAAACTACATACCTTCTGCTGGTCTAATATAAACACCAATCTTCTATTTTGACCTATGTCTATAAGTAACAGGTTTATGAACCAAGTGTAAGAGTCTTTGGTCTCAGCCTCTACTACAACATATGCAAGTGGAAAATACTCTTCATTAGGATCTCTACCTACTACAGTAATCAATTGACCACCTGACTTATTCTTTAAATGGCAGGCATCTAAACCAATGAATGGTGTACATTCAGCTAGAAACCCATTCTTGCATCCCTCCAAACATATGTATAGCCTTTCAAAATAAGACACCTCATAGATCAAGTCCATCTTAACTGCTAAATCACCTTCATTAAAGGTATGTACCTTCATAAGTATGGTACTGCCAGGACTAGACCTCCTTAACTCCTCAAAGTACTCCCACAGCTAGTTGTGCTATTGTGTATAAGCTCCTTCAACATATTCTTGAGCCTTATCCCTGGCCCTGCTGGCTTTCCATGTACTTATGTTTATGGTATACTTCTAATGAACAACATCTTGAATGTCCCTCAGCTTCATGTTAGGCTGTCTTTTCACCTTCTTCATCAACTTCTTCCCAACGTATGAAGAAGTACATCTAGAATTCTTATAACTTCTAGAGCATGAGTGATCCATAGTCAATGTTCTTAGTTAGTTACTCCTTTCCCTTGGTACCTTTGTTAGATAGGCTATAAACTTGCAATTTGGTTGACAAACACCTCATACCATCAACAGATCATTTTTAGCAAATCTGATCTCCCATCCACCATGAACTACATACTTAGTTATAGCTTCCTTGAATTGCTTAGGTGTAGTAAACACCATATCTTTCTCAAAAGATAAATGTCTAGCCTTAGCTACTAGCTTAAACACAGGGAATTTCCTCATTTTCTCATGTTTTTGTCCCCTTCCATGTGTACTTGTATCATCTTCAAAATTATCGTCACTATCATACCCAATCTCATCATCAGATGATGATTCATCAAGACTATGGAATTCCTTACTCTCATAATTAGAGTTCATTGCACCTGCACCCATTTGGTCTAGTTCAACATCATCATCATTATCCTTACCATCCCAACTGTCACTATTGTCTTCAACAAAGTCACTCTGATCAGGGTTCACTTCTACCTCATTTTCTAGGCCACTTCCCCCACTCTCACTGCTATCACTTACATGAAAGTCCTCAGATGGATACTCAATAATAGGTTCTTTACTTACTCTCCTAGAGTACACTTGGGAAGCATCTACCTCAATGGTATCATCTTCATTAACCCCCTTAATAATAGGTCATTCACCTACTCTCCTAGAATACACTTGTTTAACATCTACCTCAATGGGCTCATCCTCATTGTTATCAATATCATAATTAGCATACATATCATCACTATCATAAAAGTTGTAAAATTCACTCTCATCATGGTTATCATGGTTATCATGGTCATCATGTTCACTACCATCACCATCATAATAACCTATAAGGTCTTGCTCCATTGCCAATGGCTGCACATCCTCACCAATATCCTCACCTTCATCAACTAGTATAAGGTCATCTACTAGGTGCTCTACATACATATGAATCTCTTCATGACCCCTCACTAAAGTTTTCATGAACATGGCATCATGATCATTAACAACCAAATGGAAATTTTCCCTTTCTTGGTTCATATCAAGCATTTTATACCACAATCTGCTAACAGAAGTGTACCCAAAGTCCCTACATATACTCTCTATCTCAACCTTGGACCACCTATCAGAGTCACAATTATCAACTACATCTACTTTACCTCCCACATATTTTCTAAGATTCTCAATAAAATAACCACCATGATGCACAGATATACTAAATAGCTCATCCATTCTGCATGCAACACACCACCAAACCCATTTAAATAATGCTGGTTACAGAACAAAACAACACTTATTTAACAAAACAGCACTCATTTAACAACATAGCACTTAATAAAATAATCAATTCTACATGCAACATACCACTAAACCCATTTAAATAATGCTAGTTATAAGCCAAAACAACACCTTTTTTTAATATCAAAACAACACTTATTCACCAACTTTGGCACTTATTTCAATAGTTTTGTCATATTAAAATAGACTTATGCATAGTTATCAATAGTTTATTTAACAAAACAACACTCATACAATAATGTTAGGCTTATTTAATTCTCTTCAACAAGGGAACACAGGGGCCACACTGGAAACCACAAACTAACACATACAGATAGGGACCAACAAACAGTCAAAAGTCACAAAACAAAGTAAGGGTATAGTACAAAACAATCAAGATTTAGTCAAACACATGCATCAAACATTATGGCCCCTACTACCAGATCCAACCAACATGCATATTGTAAAGTTATAAATAAGGACATAGACAGACAGAGAGTACCTTTTCACAAAGACAAAGGTTTCCTGGCTTTTCTTTTCTTTGCAATTACAAGAAAAATGGATATGGGTTTCACTTTAGGAATGGAGATGTGTTTGGCTTTAGGAACGGAGTTATGTTTAGCTGTAGAAATAGAGACCAGTTTGGGTATTTGGCTTCAAATGGAAGAGATGGGTTTGGGAATTTGGCTTCTAATGGGTATAAAGATTTCTAGGTTTTGGGAAATGGTTGATGATGGTTTCAGTTCATCTAAATTTGAGAGAGAGAGAGAGGTTGATGGTGTTCTCCTATTAATGTTAATCTAGGGTTTCATATTCTAATTTAGGGGTTTTCTGCATCCATGCGCCATAAGTGGTTGAGTACTCTGTCACGTGACAAGGAAAAGGGGTGGGAAACCCAAATGTCGAACCTGGTGATGATACGTAAGCTTTATTTAATATTTTTTAATTTCTTTGTCAACCATGTATACTTTTTCCGTCTATTGGCTAACAGCAAGGACCAAGAGCATCAATTGTTTTAGAGACTAAAAGTGGTAAAATGAAAATGTAGGGATAAAAAAAAAGGTCCAAAATATAGGGACTAAAAGTGCATTTACGCCTATTTTGTACTACTTTTGTGAGATTAATGCGTGAGGTTTTTTTTTTTTTTTTTTTTAGCTATATATTTGCTGAAATATTAAAATAGCTAGACTGATGCGAATGCTCTAACAAGACTCTATAAATAACTTTGAGGAAATAAGAAAGAAAAATAAAAAGACACATATTGTCTATGTGGCTACCACATAAGCTTCCACTATGCTTCTATGTCAATCAAAGGTCACTTAACAATGAAATCACCCATAATCTCAACATGTCCAAGCAAAGATGGATTAAACACAATTTGATAAATTAATATTGATCAAACCAACATTATATTTATGTAGAGAATAAAATTTCATTGTTTAGGCATAAACGTTTAACAAAAAGAGAGGAAAATTTAAGAATTTTATTGTATCTTGGGTAATGTGATGCATAGTGAAGGAGAAAGAGACAGAGAGATAGAGATTGTTTGATGCGCGATTTAATGAGAGATTAGGTAGTTATTGTTAACAGATTATTGTGTGGGGAACCGGAAACTAGTTTACAGAAATAGTTTAGGCAAGTTGGATCGACTTTGAGGTGATCATTGAGGCCATAAGAAGTGAGGATGAGTCATTTGCTTTGTTTTGGCACCTTATTATAGACACCAAGTCTTTTGCAAAGTCCTTTAGTAGTAGTAGTTTTTTTTTTTTTTTTTTTTTTTGTAGACAAAATAACTCTGTAGCTCACAACCTTGCTAGACATACAAGATATGTTAGCAATTTCTTTGTGTGGAGATAGATGTTTCTTCGCACCTAAATAATGTACCTTTGGCCAATTATGGATGAGTTTTTTCAATGAAATATTCAGGTTTCTTCTCAATATATATATATGTATAGTTTACAAAAACCAAAGTTTCAAATAGTTAATAGAAAGAAATTGTACTATGTCTACAACATTTTCACAATAAATTATAGGTGGTAAGTTGTTATTAGTTCTAATTTAAAATTGATTGTCAATAATAATTCAACACCAAAGTTGTGAGAGAAAAAAATGCACAACCCACCTTTTTTTCCGCCTCTTTTTATAGATCAATAGTTGAAGATGGAAAAGTTGAACTATGAATGTCTCTATTGGAAACACCAAAAAATTTAACCAATTGAATTACAAGGTTATTGGCTCTCTTCAATCCTTTTATTTTTATTTTTAACACCAAGTTTTAGTAAGAACTTAATTTCTCTCACTTTTCATTGTTTTGTAGCCAAAATAGTGGCCCACTCAATTCTTAATTTCTTATATGCAAAATGACATCCATCTCGTTGATTTTGCATTTGGTCTTTGGTCTAGCACTAGCATCAACTATTGTAAAAAAAATAATAATAAATAAAGCTATTTTGACAAATCAAAAAGCTACTTTTTTTTTTTTTTTCTATTTTAACACACATTTTTACAATATACCTTATATCACATATTCTATCTTTTACCACTTTATTTAAATATTATGTCTTTATTTTTTTTAGTTATTTTTTATCACTTTACCACATTACTTTACAATACACTCTACATTAAGAGTCTGTTTGGAACCGCTTATTTTGCTGAAACTGAAAACTTTTTCCTAAAAGTATTATAGATAAACGTAAATGTTAGTTGAAATAGTACATTGGGACTCATAAATAGTGCTAAAAAGTACAGTGAGACCCATGAATAATACTAAAAATAAGATGAATAATAAAATAAATTGGCAAAAAATAAGCTAGCCAAACAAACGCTTATTTTTTTTTTTTTTGGGTACCACTTTTAGTTGAGAAGAGAGAGAAAGTTGAATAAAAAACACTAAAAATCTTACAATACAATTCTATCTTATAATTGTACTATAGCAAATGCCAAATGGCAAAAGAATTTGGCATTTGCTACATCTCTTGAGGTGTATTTGGTGTGCCAAATGCTATACCAATGTTCTGAGGTCATTTTTATGGATATGTTGAGACTAGGCTTACTCTTTTTAGAAGAATAATTTTAAATTGGGTAGAGGAAGACAATATCACAATAAGAGGAGAGAGGCATTTAAATGAATTTAACAATAAGAAAGGAATTTTTGTCATATAATTGGTTATGTTTATTTCAATTGAGGTGATGATACAAGCTTTCAGAATTTAGGAATACAAAATACAAATACCTATAATTTAGGATGAATTTTGCAATTAACCCACTTAAAAATTAAAAATATTACAATTCAACAAGATGGCAAAGTACTATATTCTCATGTCTAAAAAACAAATACTTATTTTTAATATAAAAATTATGAGACGTGGTTTTGGTGAGTTGTAATGATTATTTTTAACTAAAATGTAAATTACACTATTTAAATCTATCTTAAATTCATTTCAATACTCTAAATAACACGAGCAAAAGGAAAATTATGTAATGAATTCAATCAAACTTAAAAGGTATAATTTTCATTTTAGTTTTATTAAAAAAAAAAAAACGCAACAAAATATCACCAGATTTTCACTAGATCCTTATTTATAATTGTGACAATTCCTGTTTTCCTATCACAACTAGTAGCAACTAGCAGGCTAAACGAGTAAGGACCACGTTTAGGATTGTGTGGCGAAGCGTCGCAAAAATTCACTCGTAATCGGACAAAGAAATAGTTTTTGAGAAGAAAGCGAAAGTGGGTCACCGCCTCAGCCACTATCAACTCAGATCTATATTTATGTATATCCATTCTCCGTCGCAACAAATTGCCCACAAAGCTGTCCCACCCATCCTATTCTCTCTCTCTCTCTCTCTCTCTCTCTCTCTATTAATATTCCCATAAATCCTTACCATCAGTAAATTAGAGGTATTATTCCTTTGGCCTCTCCCTATTTGCATTTTATGAGTGTGACTACTTCATTCATACTTCATTGTCACCCAAATGAAACTAAAAACGACAGAATTTAACACCACAAAGCCACAACGCACACGTACATATTCCCCTCTCTTTCTTATTTCTTATAACAAACAAACATACATACAGAGAAAAAATCGGTAAAAGCATTGTAACAAGAGAATTTTACGGGTTCTTATTTTGTGTTACCTTTAATTCATAAAACTTTTTTTTTTTTGGCTGAATAAACCTATTTAAACTAAACTAAACCTCTTACAATATATCAAAATAAAACAAAAATACTACTTTAAATGGAATATTTTCCTTTTTTTTTTTTTGGTTTTTGGGTATAGTATTTTGGGTGAAGATCATATAAATAAACCCCGATAATTCCGGGTACTTGTATCATTTCAGGTCTATAATCAATATAAGCTTTTAACAAGTGACTCTCTTTTCTCTTTAGGTGTACGAATAATTCAAGAACCTTGTCAAGGTTAGTCCTCTCTGTCTCTGTTTTTCTTTTTCTTTTATGGTATATATTTTTTGTTTTCTTTGCTGTCTCTTCTTTGAATGCTCCTTTATTTCTTAATACTAAATTTATTTATCCATCTTTTCTGGGCTTTGGTCTAGCGTATGCTATTTTCTACATTCTTTCTTTTTTACTTCGATAATATTGAATTTTGATCAAGTCTTGATATTTCAGAAAGTAATTTAGTTTATTTTTCTCATGGGTTTTGTTTGTGTGAGTGTTCATCTTCTAGAATTTTTAAAGAGAGTCTTACTTCGAGAAGATATGGATTTTTTATTTATTTTTGGGTATGCTTTTGCTTTTGTTGTTATTTGGGCTTTGATCAAACAACTTAATAAGAGAGAACAGAATTCTCTTTTTTTTTTTTTTTTTAAATGTCTTAAGCATTGTAAAGTCAACAATCTGATGGAAAATTATTTGAATGGTTTAAAAAATTACTTCCAGTAATAAACACCTTTGACAATTTTCTTTTGGTTTGATTTAGAGGAACCAAACAGAGTAAAAAGATAACAAAAAGAAGAGCAAAAGGGTAAAAGGACTTTAATTTGGCTAATGAATACCCCTGTAGATGCTTTTTTTTTTTTTTTTGAGCTAAGGTACTAATGAAGGAAAGATCTCTGTGATCCAGAATTTAAATATGTATATACTTTTTTCAACAACATGTGCATGTTGTTATTATTATGATCATTGATGAAACTTTGGCATTTATATGTTCATATTTTTTTGGCCATTAGTCCTTTATTATACTTTTCCCCTGTTTTTTAATCAATGAACTGAGGAGGTCGTTTTGGAAGTTGGGATCCTGGTGTTTGTAATTGATTATTTGTGGCTAGAAATTAATGGCAGACTTGGTACTTTTAAAATAAGGCTTGCTGTTATAATGAAAAGGATGAATCTATCTGCATAGACAGAACAGTGGTGAAAGAAGCACACAATTAAAATATAAAGTAGGAAAATGTAAAAGTACCTTTCTATTTGGTGGGATTTTTTTTTTTTTTTTCATTTCATTATATGAACTGCCAGCATGTCACAAGAAAAGAATATTTATGGTGTATATTAGCCCAAAGAAACATAAATTTTCATGTACTAAAACTCAAAGAGATATTTTTTTGTGCATTTCCTAGTCACATTCTTTTGTCCTTATCAGGCTGGCCAAATAATTCAGGTCATTGCTGAGGTCTGAGATCTGGATCATTTTTTCTCTTTTGGGTACCATCCCATTTGGATTGTTGACTACCTAAAAGAATCAAGAGAAACTCACATCTAATAAATGGTTGTGGTTGATGATCAAATGTTTTAGTATTTGTTTTGTAAGATACTTCTGTAAGAATTTTTTAACTTCTAAACTCTGAATATTTTATTGATATGCATATAATATATTAATTATTTCTTTAAAATCCGGGTTTGGAAGAACATTTTGTGCTCTTGTCAAGATGCTTTTAAGCATTATTTTTTGGCACTATACCTTTACCTATTTAGCTTTTCGTAATTCCAAAGGTTTTGATCAGTGTATGCTTTTCTTGTGAAAAGAGATAAACGTCTTCTTTCCAACCTTTTCAACTTTTGGTGGCCTAGTTGACTGTCACTTTGCTGTGTGCTTGAAATTGTTATTAATTCTCCTTTTGTCATACTGTCTGTAGGCCTTAGTAAAAATGGTAGATGTTGAATTGAGGGGAAGTGCCCACCGGATTAAGAAGTGTGCCTGTGATTTACTGTCAATTGGCGGTGATCTTGTGGATGATGATGACTCATGGGATTTGATGGGAAATGATCTACGCCTTAAATCTACATTCTTGTATTGTGATTTCAACAGGATGATTTCTAGTGCTCCAAGGGATCAGAAGAAGCCTCTTACAGAACTTGCAAACAAATTATTTTGTTCGATTGAAGAGGTAATGATATTGTTCTTATCTATGTTGTGTTAACTTCATTCCACTCCTATATTACATTGTAATAATTTGGTTGGTAGATGAAAAAGGTTTGAGATTTTTTTATTTTTATTTTTTAAAACCATTGAAGTTGGTGTAGGAAAACTAGCACCGAATTACACATTATTAGGATCCACATTACTGCTTAAATTTAGGATCCACATTACTGCTTAAAATCATGAAAGATAAAATGAAGAATCATTTATAGATATATTGCCTAACTCCTTTTGTTGGATTGATTCAAGCTTTTAAGCCATCTTTAGTGGGTGCATGAATTGTATGGTGATACTGTGGAAAAGTGCATCAATATTTTGATAATTCAATTATTACAACAAGTGGGGAGGGAGGATTTGAACCCTAATTCTCCTCGTAAAGGAGACCGAGTAATTCACTATCTACAAGCCTCTTTATAGAATTGTGCATAACTATTAATAATAAGGTTGATTCATACACTACTTGTGTACTTCCCCTAAATAGGATCTTTTTTATTTTCCATGATAAAATTTTCTATGCTTTCCTATCTTTTAGTTGCTTGACACAATGTTTTACTCCTTTGCAGTTAGATCATGCAGTAAAAAGTCGAAGTGTTCCTTTGACCCAAGATCGATACAATGAGGCTGCAGTAATCTTACAGGAAGTGATGGCTCAGATGCCTTGAGAAATATGAGATTCAAGCCTTATTGATGATTACATTGATCTCCCAATGTCGTAGACACTTATCAACTTGTACATATTTGCTTTGGTTGTATACACACCAACATCCTTGGACGTCTTTACTTTAGCTGTAAATGGTTTTTATTGACTGCAACCATCATATTTTCAAAATCAAAACGGGATTACTGACCTATTATGGTTCAATCATATCAGCTTGGTGTTTAGAGATTGATTTTAGAGTTAATTGGTATTCTTTTCCAAACGTCTCTTAGTGGTAGTCATTTTTCTCAACCCAAAAAAAAAAAAAAAAGTAGTAATCATTTTTTAATTTCGATTTAATATATATAATACAATACACATATAAGAGAAGATCTCCCTAGTGCTCAGTACTCAGTACTCACTGATGTCCCATAGACCAATTGTTTCTTCCTTAAATAGTCAAGCAAGGAGCTGTGAAGATAAATTGTAATGCGGCAATGGGGATGGACTATTCTTTTATTTCCATTGTGGCTAGAGATTGGAGGGGGGTTTTGATTTTCTCCTTGTCTAAACAAGTGGAAACCAACCTCCTTCTCCAAGCAAAGGTTAAGACCATAAATTTGATGACTTGTTTAGCAGTGGAATGGGGTTTTGAGAATGTAGTGGTTAAGAGTGATGCCAAAACTTGCATTTAAGCTCTCAAAACCTCTATTGATGCCATGCCTTGGAGAATCTCAATCATATCGGCCGATACTCTTTTTTGGGCATCCTGTGGCTAGCAATTTGTTTTTAGGTGGAGTCCAAGAGAATTAAACAAAGCAGCCCATGTACTAGCTTCATGGTGCCTTAAGAAAAATTTGTCTGGTTGTTGTGTTCAGGGTTATACCTAGCCCTTTTATGGATGTAATTAATTTAGAACAACTCTATGTTGTATTTGCTGATTAGTCTTTGCTTCTTTGTGTTTGTCAATAAAATTTTCTGTTCATAAAAAAAAAGAAGAGAAGATCTCAAAGCAAGATGTCCACACTAATTTCTTTTTTCTTTTTTTTTACTCTTCTAGGAGCTTAGTAATTTTTTGTCTAAAATGCAAATTGCACTTTCTAAGTTTGACTAAAATTTATTTTAATATTTTAATTTTAATTTCATTCAATTAAGTCCTTTAAGTTTCAAATTTATTTATTCAATTTAGACCTTTTGTCTAATTTCATTAAAAAAATTCATTAAATATGCAATTAACTAATGAAAAATATTTTTTGGAAAAAGATTATCACATAAAAAATCTATAAAATATTTTTATTAATTTTATAGATTTTTTCATGTGAAAATAAAAAATTTTAATGGCAATTTTTTTTAACAAAATTGGACAGAAGACATGAATTGAATAAATTTGAAACTTAAAGAATTCGATTGAACGAAAATAAAGTCTCTTGTCACTCCTCAAGTCTAGACTTCTATAATATTCTTGGAGGCTTTTGAGAAAATAATGTGTAATTTTAACAATTTGTAAGAATAGTATTTGATTTGAAAAAATTGGAGAATGATAATATTATCTTCAAAACTAGATTTTGACCCTCTCGCATCAAGCATATTTTAAAAAATTAATCCACTTGGAAATATTTTTCTAATTTTAAGGTTTGGCCAATATAGCCTGATACCAATCGATTTTTAGTATAGGAGAGGATTGAACCCAAAATTTCTTATTCAATCATAAGAGACTTTATCAGTTGAGCTAATTGGAATCCAAAACTATTACTAATTTTTTAATTCTTTAATATATATATATATATATATATATATTGAAGATAGGACTAACAATTCTTTTGAGAGGGCAAATGAATGGAATAGATTAAAATTTATTTTTTAATTTTTAATTTTTTGGAGAATATTTCATCCATTGCCCAGTTTGAGAGATTGAAAGGAAGGAATGGAATTACTACGATGCAAAGCCACTCCATTCTTTCCAAAAGTGGGAGAAATACTCATTTCTTTAATGTTTAATTTTTTTAATTGATATTTTATAACTTATAAAACCATATTAAAATAGCACTTAGATATATCTTCTTCTTTTTTTCGGTTAAAAGGAGAATTCATTAAGAAACCAGCTAAGCCAATCTATTGTTCATCAAAAAAAAAAAATAAAAAAATAATCATCAAAAAACTAAGTGGATAATAGTACAGACCAGCAGCATCTGAACTTAAAGTGCTAGAGAGTTCAACAATTTGGGGGTGGGAGGGAATTAAGAAAAATAAAATAAAAATCCAACAACCCCCTCTTGGCGAGAAGATCAACACATATATTCGCTTCCCGATAGGCATGGCTCACTCTAACTTGTTGAAGCCTAGTGAGCAAGGACATGCAATCATTCAAAAGAGGGGAATAAGCCCTATTATTATCTGATGCATAATTGATTAGGTCAACAACAATTTTTGCATCAAGTTATACTTCTAGAAAGCTAAAACCCAGCTGAAGAGGAAGCATCAGACCGTCATGAAGGACCCAAAACTAGAAAACTCCTTAATCCAATTACCGAAGGAGTCCCTCACTAAACCCCCCCACCACCTTCTTTCCCTGGATTACCCAAAGAAGCACCATCAGTATTCAACTTACTCCATCTAGTAATAGGCTTATTCTAGCAAACTGGGATTGAAACTTTCTCCTTTAGCATACAGGACTTTCCTTACATAGAAGAAGTACCCAAGAGCTTTATTGGCACATAAAACACAAATGTTAGGATTCAAGGTAGTGTTCTAAGAAATGACCATGTTTATGTGCATCCACAAGAACCAAACTGCAAAGGTGAACAACATATTCCAAGGGGTACTGCTTGGATGCACACAGTGGCTAGACATACAGTTGGTCTTCAACCAAGTCAATAAATCCCATTCAAATGATTGAGCTTTATTGGCACATAAAACGTGAAGGTTAGGATTCAAGGAAGTATTCTGAAAAACAACCATGTTTTTGTGTGTCCATAAGGACCAAAGTGTGAAGGTGAACAACATGTTCAAAGGGTGCTGTTGGGATGCACAAAGTGGCTGGACATAAAGTTGGCCTTCAGCCAAGTTAATAATTCAAATCCAAATAATTGGATAAGGGAACCAGGAATGTCAAATCTTATTCTAGAACTCTAATGCAAAACTACAATCCCATAACATATAAATGATAGACTCATTGTGACTGTTACATAAAGGGGCAAGTAGCCAGCCAATCAATTCCCCTAGCGGCTATAATTTCTTTTACTGGAACACTATTATGATGACATAAACAAAGGAAACTGGATATCTTAGAGAGAGAGTATCTAATTTCCATATCCACTGATGATGTGCTGAAATCTTCAGTGAGTTATAAGTTCCGAATCACGCCAATAGGTACTTGTGGAATAAGAATTAGAGGACCAAATAGAAGGCACCAGTGTGGTACTAGCCAAAAACCCTCCAAAGGTTAAGTCAGTGAATAAGAAATCTCAAAAAACTCTATAGTGAGAGAGTTTGGAATTTTCAGCATACTTGAGAAAAGAGGAGGTCTGGTGCTTATATAGTGGCAAGTAGTGAATGAAGATCCCTCAGAATTAGGGAACTTTCCTTGTAGAGGAGATCTGGTATTAGGGTTTCTGAGATTCTAGGGTGTCTTTCTATATGGGGAAGATACGGGAACATTATCGGGCCTTTGTGCGTGATGTGCAAGATATTTCCATACATGAGTATTCGTAAGGGCCAGGAAAGGCCATGTAGGATCCATCAGCTTCTCCATTCCGTTGGCCTTATGGTCACCCATTGCTTCAGGTTCTCCCGTAATTTGTGGGGGAGATGTATTTGTTAGCTGTTGCGGTGGCGTCATCCATTGAAAGTACCGTCGGTTTATTAAGGGTACGTCACCTCTATTATAGTCTTTCTAGAGCCTTCGTCATCTTCTTATGAAGTCATCAGTCTCGTAGAGGTCATCTGCTCTCCTAGCCTCCTACTTATAAGTTAATTACTTTTGTCAAAAATACCCCTATCAACTGCCCCCTACTCTACGGTTCTATAGGCTGTAGCCAACGAGCCTCAGAGTAATATAGGTATTTATGATCATTAATTAGAGTTTTATTGAAGAGTGTGTCATTAAATGGCGTAGTTAGCCATAGGTTTAAATGCTAGGTGACAAGTGGCACTTGTTGGTTGGTCTCGTTTCTAATCAGAAGCATCGCTTTGTATATCGTGTCTCTTCACTTTATATATAGTTCCTCCTCCTCTTGTTATTCTCTTTACTTTGTTTTTCATCCCTCGAGAGCTTTAAGGCCAGAGTTACTATGTTGCACAGTCGTTCATAAGCAATCGTCACCATACCATCCCGTCACCTTTGAGGAATTTGTCACTTCAAGCCATTGTCCACTCTTTGTAAGTTTACTCGCCTTGTCCTTCATTATTTTTCATTTATTTTTATGGATGGTCGTCACTAGCTTAGAGACCCATCAAATAGGCTATTAGAATACCTTTGTCGCTTGTAGGTGAATAGATGTTAGGTGATAGAGAAGCAACGAGTGAACAGTCGCCGTTAGTTCGTGAGGGTGCGGGCTACGACAAGGTCTATCCATCAGGGCGTGAGCTTAAGGAGGATGTAACCTGGTCCCTGAAGAAGGAACCATCTGCTCACTCCCCTGCTGAGGAGGAAAATGAGGAGTGTGAAGGGGATAAGGAAAGGGAGGAAGAGGGTGACGAGGAGGAGGAAGGAGAGGAAGAGGGAGAAAGGGAGGAAGATGACAAGGAGGATGATGAGGAGATGGTGGGCTAAATGGACGGCAATGGCCCTAGGCCCTTCATCCTTTCTCTGATATGGATGGTGAATGATTTCTACCCGACCATATCCCCAAATGTCTTCAACAAACTCCATGACAGTTTCCAAATTCTGGAGAACATTCCCATCAATCTGCCAAGGAAGTTTGAGAAGTGTTACTCGAAAAAACAGCGAACGTCAACATGTATGATGCCATGTTTGCTGTAGGTCTAGGTTGCTGCTAACAGAGCTACATCATCAGTTGGCCAACTACCTAGGTCTATCCATCAGCGAAATAGCCCCTAATGCAAGGAGGATATTCGTGGGGGCTAAAGTGATATGGGGTCAACTAAGTGGTGCAACCGTCATCTTACCCTCGACAATTTCTTCTACTGTCACAAGCCTCAGCAAATCTCCTTATCAAAGGGCATTTATCATTTCTTAGCAAGAAAGATGTCACTTAGGCTGGTGTTTGACATGCCTAATTCAAATAGGAATTGGAAGAACATATATTTTTTTGTTCAAGGGATGGATTAGGTATGTAGACCTAAGGAGTGGGATAGTATGCCTAGCGGTTTTGATAATACCTCGGGCATTGTAAGGGAGTCAGGTGTGTCGTCTATTTTTATTTTTTACTACCCCGTTTACTTTTGTTTTGTATCTAACACCTTTTCGTTTCCAGCCCAAGCCTGTCCGCAGATTAGTGACGAACATGAGGGTTTCATTGGACACGTTTTGGAGATTCCCTTTGAACAAAGAAAGTGGAAAGATTTAGTAACCCTAGACACTCTCCACGCGTTCTGTGGTGGTCTAGAGCCAACACCTATAGCCCGTCAGTTGCACACCTTTCCTTGTTGTTGTGATATTTATGTTCGTTCATTCTTTAGTCCATCTCTTATTTTTCTAACTTTCTCTATTAACTTTTTCAGAGATAGACGTTGGTAGGCAGAAGGCATTGGTAAGGAAGTCTGCTGCCACGCACAAGCAGCAGGGGGAGGCGTCGGGTGAGCCCTAGAGTTGCACAAAAGTGGAAGAGCAACGGCAAGGATGGCCATCCGTCCAAGAAGGGGACAGGCCCATCTGTTGTTGATCAACAACAGAAGTCTCCTTCGCCCCCTTCTCCCCCTTATCATAGAGTCGGGAAGGGCTTGATGATGGGGAAGGGGCTCCTCGTCCCTGATCCCATCTAGAGGTTGGTCACTCACAAGGATTACTCCATCAAGATGGTCAATTCAATCATCAAGGAGACAGACTTGGATCCCAGTGGTGAGCACTCCTTTTAGGACTTGGGAGCTTCTAGTCTCTACGACCTATCAAGTGTATGTCTCCATCATTGATAGTACTTTGTAACTCTTGTATTCTCGTTCTAACTGTTATTTTTATTTCAGGCGTTGGTATGAATGAAGGCCTTCCAGGATAGGTGTGTGGCCAACAAGGGGGTGATCCGACGGTTTCGCAAGCGTCAAGAGATAAAGAACAAAGAAAGGGATTTGTACAAGGAGGCCGTTCGTACTCTTAACATGGAGCTGATGGAGAAGCTCGCCTTGCTTAAGGAGGAGACCCGTCGTCATGAGGAGGCAGAGAAAGCAAAGACCAACTTGATAACGGAGCTGGCTGCTCTTTGCGAGCAGATGGACAAGGCCAAAGTTAACGCTATGGTGGCATTCCGAGTCTCACAACCCTTTTTTGACGAGTGTGGCATATTTTATGGCGACAAGTTTGAAGATTACTTAAAACAATTTGAAACTGTCTACCCTGATCTGGACTTGTCCTAGATTGTCATAGATGACACCGTCCCGCCAACTCTTGGAGGGAACGATGCCGTTAGTGATGAGATCGACAAATCTGCCCACACCATTGGGTAGGAGGTGAAGGATCCTGATGCTGAGGTCGTCGTTTAACCAAGGATGGCCCAACAATTGTGGATGACCTTATCTTTAATGCTCCCCCATCTTGATTTCTACCACCTTCTGTAAGTTGTGTTTAATAAAAAATAAAAATAAAAATTATGGTAAGTTTATTTCTAAGACAGTGGTAAATTCCCCTTCTTTTGGGCTTTATGTAAAACTTTCATCCCGTTGGGTTTATATTTATTGCTCTTTACTTGTCTATCTTATTTTACTATAATTGTGTACATGCCATGTCGCATTTGTGTCATCGACGTTTTACTCCATCCATCTGCCTCATAGCAATTTTTGCGTGTTTTACTTAGCAGCTCTCTTAAGACCAAGTACCCTTTGGTATCTTTCATCGTTCGCCTACCCCGTAGGTAGGACTTGGTATAATTTGAGACTAGGTACCCGTCAGTATCCTCGGTCGCCCATCCACCTAGTATGTAGACCTTAATATAACTTGAGCCCAAGTACCTGTCAGTATCCTTGGTCGTTCGTCCACCCTGTAGGTAGAACTTAATATAACTTAAGACTAGGTATCTGTAGGTATCCTTGGCCGTCCATCCACCTTGTAGATAGGACTTAGTATAATTTTGTGACCAGGTACCCGTCGGTATCCTTGGTCGCCGTCTATCCCGTAGGTAGGACTTAGTGTAATTTATGGACGATTCACTGAATGGTATATAGTAGGACAACGTTTCTGATAATTTGTTCAAGTCTTATTAATAATAGAAGAGCTAAAAAGAAACTTAACATCCTTAAAATTTCAATATCTCTCAGTATCCAACTTTGACATAAATAATAAAAGAAAGCGATAAAATAAGCTGCATTTGTCTACTACTCGTAGTATTTCCTCAAGTGCTTCATATTCCATGGGTGGTGGAACCTTTCTTCGTCGAGCATCTCTAGGTGATAGGTCCCCTTTCTATGGTAGTCAATGATCCTGTAAGGTCCTTCCTAGTTGGGGCCTAACTTGCCCTATGCAGGGTCTCTAGTGGCCATCGTCATTTTCCTTAGAACCAAGTATTCAACCTGAAAATGACGAGGCTTGACTTTGACGTTGTAGTGTTTTGCCCTTAGGTCCTGATTACGAGCGATCTACTATTCTGCCGTTGCTTTGACTTCGTTAAGAAAGTCCAACTATAGGCGCATTCTCTCTTCATTCTTTTCTTCATTATAATGGGATATTTGATAACTGGTTAGTCCAACTTCTGCCAGGATGACAGCTTCGTTTCCGAATGCAAGGCGGAAAAGTGTCTCTCCTGTGGGTGTGTAGGCTGTCGTCCTATATGCCCACAGGACGCTGGGTAGCTTGTTTGGCCATATACCCTTTGCCCCCTTGAGCCGAGTCTTGATCATCTTGAGCAAGGATAGG
This sequence comes from Quercus wislizeni, assembly GCA_023055345.1. Classification (NCBI taxonomy): domain Eukaryota; kingdom Viridiplantae; phylum Streptophyta; class Magnoliopsida; order Fagales; family Fagaceae; genus Quercus; species Quercus wislizeni. The sequence continues at coordinate 24,199,644 of JALGQJ010000007.1, read as the reverse complement.
TTTATGACCTCAACTTGTCCGTTGGCCTGAGGGTGGGCAGGAAAGGAGTAATGGTTCTTTATCACTAACTGTTGGTAGAAATCTCTGAACGCGTCATTGTTGAATTACTTTCCATTGTCAGAGATGAAGACCCTTAGGATTCCGAAGCGGCAAATGATACTCTTCCAAATGAAGCTTCAGACATTTCTCTTCGTGATAGTAGCCAATGGTTCTGCCTTGACCCATTTGGTGAAGTAGTTGATCCTTACGATAAGGAACTTGAGCTGTCATATTGCCATGGGGATAGGTTCTACTATGTCCAATCCTAACTGGACGAACGGCCAGGGGGCACTTATTGTTGTTAGTTCCTCTGATGGCTGTCATATGATGTTGCTGAAGCGTTGGCACTTGTCACACGCTTTCATGTAGGATTGGGTGTCCTACTGCATAGTAGGCCAATAGTACCCGACTCGTATCAGCTTTTGAACTAGCGAGCGTGCCCTCGAGTGATTCCCACATACTCCCTTGTGTACTTCTCTCATGACATAGCCTACTTCGGCAGAGGCTAAACACCTTAGATATGGATGGGAAAAGCCCTTTTTGTAAAGAACATCGCCGATCAATATGAAACATGACGACTATACCTTCAACCTATGGGAAGCATTGCAGTCTTCTAGAGCATCCCATTCTTGAGGTAGGATACAATTGGCATCATCCAGTCAATTTCCAAGGGGTTCATTTGTACTTCTACTTTGTCAATGGCCAGAGAATATTGGACAAAGGATAGTACCTGGCTAATGAAGTCTATATGCTCTACGGATACAGCTTTGGCCAAACTGTCTGCCTACTCGTTCTCTTCTCTTAGGACTTACAAAAACTTGGTCAAGAGCCCCTCACTTATCTTCCTTTTAACCATGTTTAGGTATTCTTTCATCTGTTACCCTTTTGCCTCATAGTCTCCGTTGATGTACCCAACGATAACTTACAAATTGCAGTGTATGACTGCCTTACATAACCCCTATTGCTTTAGCTAAGTTGAGGTCCGAGAGGATCACTTCATATTCCGCCTCATTGTTGGTTGTTGAGAATTGGAGGTGAACTACACACTCTATTGTATCTCCTTCAGGCGACCGTAGCAAGACCTTAGCTCCTCCGGCCCCTTGGTTGGACGAAGCATTTGTCCATATCATCCATATCATCGGCCTCTCCTCTTCATTTTCCTTCGTTGTGAACTCAGCAATGAAATCAACTAAAGCCTATGCCTTGATCACAGTTCTGGGTCAGTATTATACATCGAACTCGCCGAGCTCTATCGCTCATAGAACTAGTCGCCCCATTGCGACTGGGTTGCTTATTGCTTTTCGTAGCAGTTTTTTTCGTTTGGACCACTATGGTGTGCGCTTGGAAGTACGGCCCAAGTTTTCAGGAAACTATGATCAATGCGAAGGACAGCTTCTCCATTGGGGGATATCTCCCTTCAGCTCCCCGAAGTGCTCAACTGGTGTAGTAGACAGGTAACTGTACTCAGTCTTCCTCCCGAATAAGAGCTTAGCTAACAGTTGTTAGTGACACGACTAAGTAGAGGGAGAGCTCTTCACTGGGTTTGGATGGACTGAGCAATGGTGGGGACGCAAGATATGCCTTCAATTCCTCAAAAGCCCTCTGGCATTTGTTGGTCCATTTGAAAGCCTTCCTTAGTATCTTGAACAAAGGCAAACACTTATCCGTTACCTTAGACACGAACCTGTTAAGGGCCGCCACCATACAGTTCAGGCTTTGCACCTCCTTGATGTTTTTTGGAGGAGCCATCTCCATTATTACTCGGAATTTGTCGGGATTAGCTTCCACACCACACTAGGACACCATAAATCCTAAGAATTTTCCTAACGCTACACCAAACACACAATTACTGAGGTTGAGCTTCATATTGTAGAGGTGAAGGGTTTCGAATGTTTCCCGAATGTAGTCTAAGTGGCTAACTTCACTTGCACTTTTTTGAGCATGTTGTCTATGTACACTTCTACGTTCCGCCTAATATACTAGGCAAACATCTTGTTCACAAGCCTTTGGTATGTCGCCCTTGTGTTCTTTAGTCCAAACGACATGACTTTGTAGTAGAAGAGTCCTTAGCTTGTGACAAATGAGGTATTCTTCTGGTTAGCTTCATCCAATCTAATCTAATTGTACTAGAAGAAGGCATCCATGAAGCTTAATAGGTGGTGGCTAGCTGTAAAGTCTACGAGGAGGTTAATGCATGGGAGTAGGTAGCTGTCCTTGGGGCATGCCTTGTTCACATTCTCCACTTGCTATTTGCTTTTTTGACTATGACTACGTTGGTTAACTATTTGGGGTAGTAGACTTCCCTAATGAAATCTGCCTCCAGCATTTTGCGTACTTCTTCGGCTATGACTTTGTCTCTTTCTTAAGCAAAGACTCTCTTCTTCTACTGAACTAGAGGAAAGGATAGGCATACATTGAGTTTGTGGACCATGGTATTCAGGCTAATTCCTAGCATGTCCTCATGGATCCAAAAGAAGATGTCTCGATTGTTTTTTAGGAAGAGGGCAAGCTTCTTACGAATTGAGGGGTCAGCCTACGCGAATACAAGCGATTCGGCCTGAGACGTTATCATCCAAGGAGATCTCTTCTAGGTCTTCCGTTGGCTCTATTGCAACCCTCATTTCTTCGATGTTCAAAGCTTGTAAGTGATCATCCATCTCCAGCATGGCAACGTAACATTGGCGAGTAGCCATCTAGTCCCCTCATGCTTCTCTTATCATGTACTTTGTTAAGAACTTTACTAGCAGGTGGTATGTGGACATGGCCACCCTCTATGCATTAAGCGTAGGTTGACCAACAATAGTGTTGTAAGCAAAGGAGCAATCAACGACCGGGAAATTGACTTCCATAGTGAGCTGTTAAAGGTACGTTCCAATGGTTGCAGGCAAGGTGATAGTTCCCACAGGGAAAACCTTGGTGCCTCTGAATCCTACTAATGGTGTGTCTGAGGGTAGGAGACGCTCTTTGTCGACTCTCATCTATTGGAATGTAGGGTAGCAGAGGATATCCGCCAAGCTCCCGTCATCTACTAGCACCCATCGGGTATTGAAGTCTGCAATTGACAAGCTAATAACCAGGCCGTTGTCATAAGGGTGGTGTAGTCATCTAGCATCTTCTTCTGTGAAACTAATGGTCGAGTTATCAACCTTGGTTGCTTTAGGAGGCCATTCGAAAATCTGGACACTATACACCATTCGTAAGTACGTTTTCCTTGCCTTCTTAGATGATCCTGCCATCGTCTTCCCTCCTACGATTACCCTTATCTCTCCTAGCGAGGCTCTAGGTCTTTCCTCTGCTCACCAGTTGGGTTCAAGGTCCCTTGGAGGATTTTCTCCACCCCTGACGAACCTTTGTGACTTCCCTTACTTGATAAGTGCCTCGATCTACTACTTAAGGTCGTAGCATTCGGAAGTATCGTGCCCATGGTCCTGGTGGAAACGGCAGTACTTATTCCTGAGCCTCTTATTTGGATCGCCATTCCCCCTACGGAGGTTTTAATCTCCTATTGTTCCTTTGATCGCTTGTTCAGGCCAACTTTCTTCCTCTTCCCGTACTAGGGTCGTCCTAACTTTCCCTTTTCTTCAGTTTGCCCCTTCGAGCAATCACTGCATCTTCGGCATTCATGTATTTTGTTGCCTTGTACAGCATATTGGCCATCGTCTTCAGGTCGTTCTTGTAGATAGAGAAGAGGAACTCTCCAGATTGCAGCCCATTGGTGAATGCGATGACGAGAACTTTGTTGTTGGCTTCGACGATTAAAAGGGCCTCCTTGTTGAAACGGGTCACGTATGACCTTAAGCTCTCGTCTTCCCGTTTCTTAATGTTCAGTAGACTTGCCAAGGATCTTTTGTACCTCTGCCCCCCAATAAAGTGAGTGACGAAGGATCCACTTAGCTCTTTGAAGATTGATACCGTGTTGGGGGTTAACTTGCTGAACCATACCCGCGCTAACCCCTTTAGTGTAGTAGGGAATGCTCTACACATAATCTCATCTAGAACCACCTGTAGGTGCACGAGGGTTTTAAACGACTCTAGGTGGTTTAGGGGATCCTTCAACCCATCTTATGCTTCCACTTGTGGCATTTTGAACTTAGCTGGAAAGGGGAAGGATGTGACTGGTGCAGTGAATGGGGAATTAGTATGATGGACTAGTTCGTCCAAGCTGGTGAACACGCAACCCTTTAGGGCATTCATCATCATATCCATCTTCTCCTTCATTGTCTACATCTCTTGCGCCATGCGCAACATGCCAACTTCTAGCTCAGAGGGACAACTGGGATCCTTATGGTCCGTCTACTGATGGCATTGCTTTCCTCTTGGTCGTCCTTTTCCTAGTGATTGTTCATCTGGGGGTGATTGTTCATCTGGGGATGATTGTCGTCGCATTCATCCCTTCCCTGTTCGTCATTTTGATCATCTAGCTCTTGATCATTCTGCTGCTTCAACTGTCGTTCCAGCTCATGGTTCCACTGAGTGAGCTATTCAACCACCACGGCAAGGGTTTGCACCTGGCTTTCCAAAGCGTTAGGCGGGTTCCCTCTCTCTTGATTAGTAGTGGCCATTGATCGTGTTAGAACCATACAAATATTAGTCCTTGAAACGGTGATATAGCTTATCACTCGAATTTCCCACAAACGGTAGCAATTGGTGGTGTGCTGAAATAATCAGTGAGTTGTAGGCTTCAAATCACGCCAATGGGTACCTATGGAACAAGAATTAGAGGACCAAGTAGAAGGCACCAATGTGGTACCGGCCAAAAACCCTCCGAAGGTCAAGTCAGTGAATAAGAAATATCTAAGAACTCTATAGTGAGTGAACTAGGGATTTTCTACATACCTGAGAAGAGAGGAGGTCTAATGCTTATATAGTGGTGAGTAGTGAATCAAGATCCCTCAAAAGTAGGGAGCTTTCCTTGTAGAGGAGATTTGGTATTAGGGTTTCCAAGATTTTAGGGTGTCTTTCCATATAAGGAAGATATGGGAACGTGATAAGGTCTTTATGCATGATGTGCAAGATATTTCCATACATGAGTATTCGTGAAGGCTAAGTAAGACCACGTAGGACCCGTCAGCTTCTCCACTCCATTGGCCTTATGGTCACCCGTCGCTTTAGGTTCCCCGTCAGTTTGTGGGGGGAGATGTATCCTTCGGCTTTTACGATGGCATCATCCATTAAAAGTACCATCAGTTTATTAAGGGTACATCACCTCTATTATAGTCTTTCTGGAGCCTTTGTCATCTTTTTGTGAAGCCATCAGTCTTATAGAGGTCGTCTACTCTCCTAACCTTTTACTTATAAGTCAATTACTTTTGTTGAAAATACCCCTATCATCCACTGTCCTTGAAAAAGAGATGTGGCAACAGACTTATTTATAGCCATAAGATTGGCCGAAGTAGTGTTAAAATTTCAATCTCTAAAGTGTTTACAAATGAGAGTCCTTCATGTTCCCGTATAATTGGATTGGGATAGCTTTAATATTTCCTTAGATGTCCTCAAGTAGCTCAAATGAAAGAGCTTCCCATCCTTTACCGTTCTTAAAGAAAATATCGATTACAAATTGAGAGCTTCCTTTTGCCCATTTATTTGACTAAGCATTCAAATTAGAACAATTCCCACTCCCCAACAAGCATCCCGAGCGAAGGTGGGGAATCCAAGCATAAAGGAAGACCAAGTAGGAGAGCAAGGAATGTCATCTGGATCTTTAGAATTCATCCTACATTGAGAACACTACTTTTTTGTAATAACCTTTGCCCACAATTCTCCTAATGAAGTCTCCAGTTCAGTTTTTATAATAAGGAAATGTTTTTGCTCTCTCTACTTGGATACCCAAGCCTCCCTCATCTTTGGGTTTCACAATTTTATTCCATCCAACAAAATGCATTTTCCTCTTCTCTTTTTAGGAACCCTATAATAAATCTCTGCTTATTTTATCTAACTCATCACAAAGGTGCATAGGAAAAGTTGCACCTTGCATAATATGTTAGGGATAACTAACAACACAGATTGCATAGAGTGGCCCTACTCGCAAAGGAGAGGAGTTTGGACTTCCATCTAGAGAGTTTTACAGATAAATTTCTCATTAATAAAATTAAATTGATTCTTGGTTTCCACTTTATGTCTAAGAGGAAACCCAAGATACTTTCCAATGGTTGAAGTAGCCTGAATACCTAGCTCCTCACACATCTTAATTTTCATCTCAGCCTTTACATTAGGGGAAAGGTAGAAGTGAGATTTATTAGAGCTTACTTTCTGCCCAGACTCCTCATAGAACATATCCATCACCTTTTTGCTGGCTTCATTGCTCTCTTCATTCACCTTGAAAAAGGATTAAATCATTAGCAAAGAATAGATGAGATACACCAACATTCAAACGAGGCACCTTCATAGGTGTCCAATTACCATTAGCACACTCCTTATCAATTAAATACCCCAGGTACTCCATATACAGGATGAATAAATATGGGGACAAAGAATCACCTTGTCTAATTCCCCTCGAGATGGCAAAGGCCTCTAATGTACCTCCATTAAAAAGGATGGAATTGTTGGTTGAGGATACACAACTCATGATCACTTTAATAAGTTTAGGAGGAATATGAAACACTTGCAGCACTTTATGAATTAATTCTACTCAAGTCTATCATAACTTATAAGCTTTATTGATGTCCACTTTAATGGCCATATACCGCACCTTTCCTCTGCTATTGTCTTGGGTATGAATCAACTCCTAAGCAATGAGAATGTCAACCAAAGCTTTTCTCCCCAGCACAAAGGCAACCTAGATAGGCAAAATTAGGTTATTAACATTACATTTGTTTTGAAGTAAAATATTTTCAAATGTAAAATATTTTATGTGTAAATAATGTTACAAATAAAGCATTTTTAGTACAAATATTTTCAGGTGATTGGTCAAACCACCAAAATCGATGGCTCAACACTGACGTCGTTGGTGCCAGAGGTCAAATGACCAGACCATTAGAACCAACAGTCAAAGTGGTGGCTTCGATGACCAGACTACCAATAATCACCATCAAAGCAGTATCTCCAATGACCAGACCGCCAAAACCTTTATTCAAAACAGTGTCTTTGGTTACCAAACCTTCAACTCTAGTTGCGATATTGCCATTGGCAATTGGACCATTGCCACCAGTTGTCGGTGTAGTGTTTTCGACCATCAAACCACTAGCACCAATTACCAGCAAGGGGTCTCCTGCCAACAGACCACCAGCACTGGTCGCTAGAGCAGAGTCTTCGAAAAATGGACATTAAATTGTTGGCACTGATCACAAAGTAGAAGTCTTTAGACACTAGATTGACGGCACCAATCATCTGGACTACTGGCACCGATTGCCAGAGTGGTGACCTAGCGACCAGATGGGGGAGGGGAAGCCACTATGTGTTTTTGGAAAAAAATTTACCAAATTTTCAAAGGTACAACTTTTTCTAAAGGATTTTATAGTCAACAGAAAATATTTTACAAGTTTGACTATATTTTACATGCAAACAAATACCTAAAAATGGGAAAACATTTTCCAAGAAATATTATAAATTAAAACAAATGAAGCATAAGAAACCATCTAATACGAGCCATGATCTTAGACACTATTTTATACACTATGTTACAGAAGCTAATAAGTCTATAATTACCATGGGATTCAAGGTATGGACATTTAGGGATAAGAGAGATAGCGTTGTCAAGGTAGTCTAGGATACACCCTTTAAAAACACTTCTTTAACTTTAGAGGAAACTGAGCATTTAACATCTAACCAAAAATTCTGGAAAAAACCAACATGGAGCCAATTTATCCTAGGATCTTTAAAAGACTTCAATGCCCATAAACTTTCTTTGATATCATCATTCTTGACTTCTCTATCAAGCCTCTCGTTCTTTCATTAGAAAGGAAACAACAAGAAAGTTCATAAACTTCTGATTGCAATGTAGACAAGGTGAGACCTATAGAATAGAGGTTTTGAAACCTGTCATAATATGATTACTCACTCCACCTTCATCAGAAATCCAATCTCTAGAATTTTATTTAATACATTGAATTTTATTCCTATAACTCCCCACAATAGTTGAAAATGAAAGAAAGCAGAATTACGATCACCAAAGGTTTCACAATTCAACCAAGACTTTAAGGCCCAAAGCTCTCTTCTTGTAGCATGATCAACGTATACTCAATAAGTTGTTTCTCCAATTGAATGAGGAAGTGTTTGGATCTTTAGACAAAGCTTTCTAGGCTCCATTGAGCCTAGCTAGAACCTTTTTCTTCCTAGTAAATAGATTTCCAAAAACATTAACCTTCCACTTCCTCACAAGAACAATAAAGTCCAATATCACAAAAGCCAAAAGGATTCCCCACGGGCAAGACTTTTTTAACCCCAACGGGAAATGTAGGATGACAAAGCCACACAGATTGATATCTAAAAGGCTTGCTCAATTGTAAAGGAGATTTGTGATACAACTCTAACAACATCAGACAATGGTCCAAAAACACCCTCAGAAGATGAGTCATAGTAGATTTAGGTACATGAGTCTCTATTTAGGAATAGCAAAACATCTATCAGTCATTTCTAAGATGAGATTTAAGACTTGTCTAAGGTTTAACCATGTAAATTTAAGACCTAAGAACCTTGAACCTAGAACATTGTAAGAATCCAATCAATCTTTAAACTTAAAGGGTTTATTAATATTTACTTGTCTACTACCAAATTTATATTCACCACATAAAGCTTCATTATAATCACCTACTGACATCCAAGGGAGATCATGTAATTCAGCTACTTAACAAAGATTAGAGCATAAAATTCTCTTTTCTGCTAAACAAGGACTAGCATGAACTAAAGAGATAAACCAAGAAAGGTTAAAATCACGTACTTTCATGGTGGTATGAATCTCTTGTTTAGAAGATGAAAGTAGAAGAAAAATTTGCCTTATCCTTCTTCAAGAGAAGCCAAAGACCCTAGCAAATCCAATGATATCAATAGTGATATAACCATCAAATGGAAAGTTATCGATGATTCTACAACCCAATCACCTCCAACTCTGGTCTCTGTGATCACCATAATAGATGTCTAGTGGTTAACAACCATTTCAAGCACTTTTCTCTGGAAATCTACATTCAGGGCTTCTACAATTCCATATTAGAATATTCATTTGGACACAATGACCATTTGGGACTTCCACTGGACTAGGATTCATCATCATTGAGTTTATAATACTCCATCCCAAACACCTCAATAGCTCCTTGGATGCCACCCACTCTAGTTTCCAAATCACCATGTACTTCAAAATCCCCATTATGTCCTCTTTGTAACAAATTAGCAGGTCAGATCTTATAATAGGCGTAAGGATCTAGATAAGGTTTAAGGTTGGGTAATTCCCTTGATGGACAGTTGGCATGCCTCTAAAATCCACCACCTTCCTTTCATGAATTAGCCAACCTAATTCATCCAAGTGTGGCACCACCAATGGCCTTCATTGCCTACTCAAGGCATTTGATTCCACCTTGGTTACTAGAGAGGTGTTGGTGAGGAATTTCCACCACGGTTTGAAGTTATACCCCAGGATGAATGATCCAACTCGAGATTCCTAGTCCTCACATTGGTTGGTGTTAAAGATAGCACTACTCAGACTTCACAAAGACCACGACAAATGTTGAAGAAGGAGAAGGAAAACAAAGGTTGAAGATAACTGTATTTTTGTATTCAGCTAAACACACCGTTTCACTAAATGGTTAAGTGTCAAATGCACCGTTTTCATTAAAAGAAGTCTTAATAGTGATACGAGGCATTTTGGTTAAAATAGGCGTATAAGTCTATAGAAGTTTCTGAACAAAAATTCCAGAATTTATGGGCATTAGCTCTGCATAATGTGGAGGATTAGTTGAACAGTTATGATTATTGTGTAATATAAATACAAAGCACCAAGCACAGATGTGTATTATCGTGATTTTACTGTTAATGAACACAGCTTTTTTCTCTCAAGATTTTCTCTCTTCATTTCTCTCATTTTCTTTCCTTTTCCCTCACTTTCTATCACTTTCTCACTCTTCAATTCTTAAGCTTCACAGTCACAAGCTTCGTTAACTAGCTTATTTAATCTTGGAATTAAAGTTTTTCTTCAGTTGGGATGATTGGAAATATTTGTTTTTAGGCTATGTACAGGTCCTCCTCGAACTAACCCATCATGTTCATGGGAGATACCTTGATTTGACCTATCGTCTTGTCTGATATTGGAATAATCATATTCCTATACCATAGTGCCCATCTTGATTAGGGCAAGAGTAGCTAAACCAAACTATTTGTTTCCATTAGAGAGACTCGCAACACTACTTAAGGGAGAGTTTTTTTTATAATGAGAGGATTTACTTCTAGGTCCAAAAGATTTCCTAAGGGCTATTGAACCCTTGGAACCATATGCTTTTTTTTATTTTTAACCATTTTAAGAGCATGTCTAGCAGCTTCTCTATATTTTTGTACTATTTGGACAGTGAACAATGACATTTACCTTTTACCTACCTATTTTTTCAAATACATTTTCTAATAGATTCTCTATCCTTTCTCCATCTCATTTAAATATTATTTCTCCATTCATTATTTATTAATATTTTAACACACATATCTCCATACCCCCATCCCCACTTCTTTCTTTGCTAATTTTTTATTATGTTTTATTCTTTTGCTAATGAACAATAGCACATTGGGTTTAGAGAATGAGTGTTCATTAGCAAAAAACTTTTTGAGTTTTAAAGAAGCTGTTGGAGGACTATTTTTTGGTTTCATTCTCCATTATAGAGATTATTTTGCTTTTACCTTAGTTATTGGAGATGTTTTAATAGGCTAGAAAGTATTAATGGCAATCTGATTCTTTAAAAGGCTTTCTGGGTTACCTTGACAAATATCCATTGTGCACTCAACCTCCTCTAATTTTTCCAAATTCCCAAACTCAGCACATGGCTAGGCAGTGGAGCTAGTAGCCAAATCTTCTACCTACAAATCCCTATGCAATATTAGGAGCATCTTCAACAGCTTAGGTAAAAGCAAAATAATCTCTATAATAGAGAATGAAACCAAAAAAATGGTCTCTAGTGGGATTCTCTAAATCACAATTTATTTTTTGCTCATGAACAGTAACTCATCAAGTTTGATAAGCTACTGTACATTAGCAATTAGATTTTTTTTATTAAAAAATTATACCAACTACTATTATATTAATTCTTTCTCTTTCTTCTAGATTTCTTTTTTCTCTCATACTCTCTCTCCGTTGCTTCTCACAGAACAAGTGAAAGGAGGCTCTGCCTTTACAATTTTTCTTGGATTCTTCTTGTTGTCTTCTCAAATTCCAGCACCATGAGATCATTGAAGTCAACCAACAAAATCAAACAACTAAAAGCAATATATATATATATATATTCTTTCCTCTTCTTCTCTTTTACTGCAAAATTTGAAAATGTTATGAAATTTAAAAAATATAGCAGTTGGGAATTTGAAAAATATAACAGTTAGGAATGAATAAAGGAAGAATAAAAAAAAGAATAAAAAAAGAATGAAGAAATAATATTTAAATAAGATAGAGAATGGATAAAGAATCTGTTGGAAAGTGTATTTGAAAAAGAAGATAGCTAAAAGATAAAAGTCACTGTTCATTCTCCAAACAATACGAGAATTTGCTAGAAATGCTCTAAAGGGACATAAATCTCCTCACGAGTCAAATCTATCACCTTATTACCTGAAATCTTTGTTTTACCTTTGGGGGTCTTATCAGCTTGATGACCTGGCCAATTGGGGAATTGGGCTCGTTTGTTTTTAACTAGATTTTTCTTTCTAGTCACCAAAATCCAAGCACCAAAATTTGATTAAGACTGAGGTTCAATTTGGCAATCTAGAGAAGAGGAAGAAGGACCGTCCTCCTTAAGTTTTTCCACCTGCCGAATGCGGTAACAGCAATGCTCCTTTTTATGGCCAGGGCAACCACAACAAAAACACAAAAAAAAAAAAAAAAAAAAAAAGATGCCTTCATAAAGTACCTACTACACCATATGAACAAAATAAACCATATTAATCACAAGCTTCTCTAAATTGATATGAAGATTGAGGAATCACAGAACTCTATGAACAGTTCAGGAAATCTAACCCATACTGCCACTGAAGATAGATTGGCCTTTGAAACTTTAAAAATAGGCTACCAAGGCTTAAGAGCCATGAAATGTTCCCCAATGAACCAAGGAACCCTACAGAAAACTTTATTATAATTTTCACTTTCATTGAATTTAATCAAGAAGAAATCCTTCCCTAGATTCACGCAATCCATCTTTGCCATAGGATACCATAAAGCATTGATTTTGAAAGTAAGGTAGTCAAATCCAACATTCCTACCATATACTTTCACTATCAAAGCCTTGGACCATGCGTCGATACCATATTTTGTCCAGCTTTGATTAGCGCATCAAAAATCCCAAAAAAAAAATTCAATAAAAAGGTGCAAATCATGAGTTTCAAAGCAAAAAAGGGGTAATAAATAAATGCTACATGATAGGATGGTGAATCAAAAAGTTACAACAATTAAATTCCTTCTTATAAGAATTAAGACCAAAAACCCTAACTATGGATGGTCAAAAAATTGACTTTTTGATATGGCCGTTCGATTGGACTGAAATTTAGACCAACTCGTAAGTCATATTTTTTTCTTTCAAAATGATAGTTTACAGGCCAAAATCGGAGTCAAAATGAATGAGATATCAATAAAATTCCAAAACCCTAATTAAATGTTTCACTGTTTTTCAAGTCAAAAATGTTGTTTTTAGACCAACTTCGAGCAAAAAACCATACCAATTGAGCAAGAATTGGAGTGATCTACTTAAACCAGCTTGAATAATGAGGTCTCAACCATCTCTCAGAAAAAGGACTCGACGATATCTACCACAGATTCTGCACTGCGTCACCTCCCTTCCAAGATCAAGATCATTTTTACATTTTTTTTTCTTTCTAAAATGCATTGTTTTATCAAAAGTCCCAATATTCTCTCATTCCATAAAAATAATGTTTACCTCCAAACACCATTCTCTTAAATAGTTTCAAATCAAGACCATTATTAGAATTTATTTTTAAAAGCATTATTTTACCAAAAGTCCCAATATTCTCTCGTCTCCCATAAGAATAAAGTTTACCTCTAAACCATTTTGGAGGTAACTTCCTCCAACTAATTACGTGGCGATTGAAAACAAAATTCATGTGTACTTTTAGTCACATGACATTTTTAATAAATTATGTGATTCGTTTAAATTATACACAAGAATAATCTTATAAATCGTTATGTATTGGGTTAAAAGAGGTTTTTCCAAACTGGTTTAGAGGAAATCTTTGTCCCTCTCGTAATCTCATTCTTTTTTTTTTTCTTTTCTTTTTTTCTTTTGGAACTTTAGAATTTCATTAAAAGAAATTACAAACATTTTTAACACACACACACACACACAAACCCTTTCTTAACCTTCAAAATCTTTTTCTTCATCATGGGGTGGTAGAAGATGGAACCTAATGATTCATAGCTCCAAGAACTCCCTTCCATCATCCCATTTAACCGTTGGTAATTTATCTTTTTAATTGTACTGAAAAATTAGGATTAGGATCGATTACCATCAGCTTACTTTTAAATACGCCTTATCGATACTAGTGGAACCGTGGAGGCCAGTTATTTGACTAGATGATGTTGGTTGCCTAATTTTTCCCCTTACTCATCCTCTGATTTTGCATCTTTGTTCTAGTTATCTTCTCATAGGGGCCAAGGTGATTTGCAGACTTAAACCAAGTAGCGATGCCATCTCTCCATCTTAATTCTTGAGGATAGTGGATTGAAAAGTCTAGTTTAGACCCTCCCCTGGTTAATAAGCAGGGGAATTATGAATTAATTACCAATTAAACCAATTATGTGAACCAAATTTTAATGATTTGATCAATGAAATCATTAAATTACAAATTCTGTAAAGCAGTAATAAAAAGTAATAAACAGATAACACAACGAAATAGTTAATAAGTGGAAAACCAACGGGGAATGTCTCCACTACCAAGTTAACCTACCCCAAGTAAGACAATACACTGTAAAAGGAATTTACAATCTAGAACAAAACTTTTGTTATCTAGGCTCTAAAATCCTAGTAGATGAACTTCTGAACTTTATGTACACGGACCCCTTCATGATTAACTCATTTTTGTTAACAACCAAAACCTCTCACAATCTCCAAAGCACTCCTTGAAGGTTTTATGCTGTAGTAAACTTCACTGGGATGACGACCCTGTGGTTACAACTTTCTTGATCACAAGGATGGTTGCAAACCAATAAGAAGCATGCTGTTGTACTCACAGGTCTACTAGAATGAAAGGTTTTAAATCTTTCAGCTTGCAGTATGGTTTATTGTCTATCGCCACACGAAAATGAATTTATAACAAGCCTTTATCTCTATATATGAAGAGGGTTTAGAAATTTAGTTCTTGCCTTTTTTTTATTTACAAAAATATTCCTAATTTAATTAATTTATCCTTATTCCTAAAAAATAGGAAATAAGGTTAAAACCATAAATTGACAAAAATTAATAACAAAAAAGTGAAAAATAAAAATAAAAACTTTCCACAATCTCCACCTTCTCCTAAAAAAAACCATCCCTCCTTCTATAAAAAAAAAGTAAAAAATAAAAAACACCGTACATTTTTCTATTAAAAAAACCTCACCCAAGTTCTGTAAAAAAAATAAAAAAAATAATGCCCCATATAAAAAATAAATAATAATAATAATAATAAATAAACATATTCCAATGCTATTTTGGTATTCATTTTTTAGAGCTAGCTTTATAATACTTTTGGTCATATTACTGATTCTAAATGTGCAATATTTTTGGGAAAATAAGTGTGAATCTCAAATTCAAATAAGTGAAAAATTATAACACTAACACACCCACAGTTTCCTATAAAACTACGCCACCTTCTTAAAAAAAATAATAAAAAAAATCCACCCACTGTTTCCTATAAAATAAAATTAAAAAAAATTAAACATATTTCAATACTATTTTGGTGTTCATTTTTTAAAGCTAGCCTTATGATACTTTTAGTCATATTAGTGGTTCTAAACGTGCAATTTTTTTGGGAAAATAAGTGTGAATCTCAAATTGAAATAAGTAAAAAAATTATAACACTAATCCAAAAAAAAAAAAAAAAAAAATACGTGTGATGAGACTAGTGTGTGTATGTATGTATATATTAAAATGTCATTTGAGTCTACGACTCTTGATCAATTGAGTATCAATTGAGTAACTCTCAAATACTTTATCTCAACTGATTGAACATCAGGATCTGTCAAATTCTGAATCTTGATTAATCGAGCCTCGGTCGATTCTTATTGAAATATGGATAGAACGAACTTCTTGAGCTACTCGACACACTTCGATCTTGAACACTTGAACTACCTTTTATTGAGTTATTAAATTTTACATTGTCACGAATATTGCCAATCTAAAACCCAATAGTCGTTTATTGCCAATTTCATGTATAATGGGCTCACGAGATTTAAATTCTCACATATATATCATTATGGAAAGACCATTAAATAATCCCACCCCACCTTACGGTTCTTTATCTACCCCTTTCTTTATCTCCAGCACTCGCGACTCTCTTCGTAGGATATTTGACCAGAGTTTGACTTATTAGTCTTTTTATGTTTTTTAGTCTAAATTGCAAACAACCCCTTAAAGTTTGGGGATATTTAGATTTTACACTTTAAAATTTTAAAATTAGATTTTACCACCTAAAGTTCTATTATGTTTGCATCTATAGCCCCTCCATTCATATTTTCCGTTAAGTACCGCATAAACTTTTTCATGCGTGTTTAGTTCATCCAATAAAATATCGTCACATCAATTTTATTATGTCATGTCATTTTTAATTATTTGTATTTTATTTAGGCTACAAAAATTATGCAATATCATTTTATTGGACAAATTAAACACACGTAACAAGTTTATGTAAAGCTTAATATAAAATATAGATGAAGAGGCTACTAGTGCAAACAGAATAGAACTTTAAGGATTAAATCAAAATTATGCAATTTCAGGACATAAAATCCAAACACTCACAAATTTTAAAGATGTAGTTTGCAATTTAGCATTTTGAAAATTAATTTTTTTTTTAAAATGACTATTTTTAATGAAAAAATGATGGTACTAACTTTTTCATATAATATTATATTGAAAAAATTAATACACCAATTTTCTTCATATGAATCATAAAATGGTTAAATGCATGGAAAAAATCATTGTTATTTGAATAAATCATCTAGACACTTCTAAACTTTGAGGGAGTAAAATCAAAACCCTAAAATTTCAAAGTGTAAAATCTAAATACTTTTAAACTTCAGGAAGTAGAATTCAAATTTTGAAATTTTGAGCCGGTTTGATAGCCCATTTTAAACAACTTTTTGAGTATTTTAAACACACTTACACACTTTTTCACCCACACGTATATTAAAAACATCTAAACAACATTACTCAAACTCCTCTACCAAACACCCCTAGAGTGTAAAATCCAAACATTTCTAAATTTTAGTAGTGTTATTTAAAATTTAGCTTAATAAATATGCCAAAGTTACCGTAATTTTTTGAAAAAAAAAATGTTAAATAATATTCGCAATCTTCCAAGGAATCATGTTACTACCAATAGCGCCATCAATAACAATTTTCGCAATAAACATTGATATATATATATATATATATATATATATATATTCGCAATTTGAAAAAGAAAAAAAATTGATATACTTGTCAAAGAATTTTCACCAATGTTTCATGGCCATTCAGACAAGTTTCTTGACCAACTCGAACCACTCAATAATGTAATCAACTTGCCCTGTAGTTATCATGCACATACTACCAATAATGCTCAGCATAGGACATTTATATGAAAACTATGATCCTGATATTCGGTACTCCCACATATTGAGCATACAATGTACTTAGTAAATCTCTAGAATATGATGGAACTTGATCCAAAATATTCCTACCAGAGCTAATACCTAGAACTAAAACTTAGGATCTTCAATCATAGTCAGAACCAGCGTACTAAAAAATAGAAACATGGTAGTCCACAACATAAGTGGTACAACTAATAATCAAGATTTGAAAATAATGGAGTGCCATCTCAAACTATACTTATATATCATTTTTTTTTTTTTTTGCACAAAATAATTTTATTTATACAACAATAACAGTACAAGTTCTGCCTTCAGAGAGAAAACACAACAAACCAGGAAGCACCAAATCAAAAGACATGTAGAAGCCCAAAATTGAAGAGGCAGGTGTGGTTCTTAAATAAGCTAGGCTCCTCAAGTGGATGTCACACCAAAATGTATGCAACACGGCTTCCTGGTAAAGAAAAGAACTTGTACACTGGTGAGTTCAGACATTAAGGAAGTCCTACAGCATCATTGATTTGTCTGCTTGAATTGGCAAAAAAGGAAACAGTCAATCTTGTATGTCCATATTTTGTGCATATCTATTCAGCCATCAGAGCACTGAACAAAGATAAAAACATAAAATATATAAATATACCTCTAACAGAAGAATAGTAAGGAAGGACATCATAGTGAGGAAAATGAAAGCTTGAAGTTATATAATCATTTGCACACAATTTAAATAGAGGTCAGAAGTCCAGAATAATAGTTCATATGAAAAGCCTTCAGAGAAAGAGAATGCTCCACCCACACAAGTGGGAAGCCTCTTCCTCTCTCTTTCTCTCTCTCTGACACACAACCAGAGTATGAAAATTGAGTTAACTCAAATAAGAGCTTACCTAAATTGTATTAGGCAAAATACTATTTGCAAGATCCTCATTTATGCATACAGGCAGGGGTGGCATATGACTCATAATGCCAGGCATATCTCTCATGCTGCAAAGATTGAAAAAGCATTCACATAAAGTGAACTCTTAACGCCAAACCCTAATACAAATCAGGACATGAAACAATAGAGTTTATGTTAAAATTAAGATAAAATTAAGATAAATAAGAGTATCCACGTACTCATTGAGGATAGCAGAAATGTTGGTTCTCGTCCGACAGAAGAGATTGATGTTATCCTCCAACTGTTCATAGAAGTATAAAATTATTTTGATAACTACAAAACTGCAATTATTATCATCTGACTAATATTGAGAAGATAAGGCATTTTACATCATCTAGAAAGTAATATAAATGAGGTCTACACACAGCGAAAACTATGGAGGAAAAAAATAATAGGCTAAAAATGCACTGTGCATCCCCGAAATTTGGGCCGAGTTTGATATTTGTCCCTCAAATTTAACAAGATGTACTTTCATTAAAAAAATAAAAAGTATCCATTTTATATAAGTAAAAATTTCTTCTTCTTTTTTTTTGGGGGGTTAAGGTATCAATTTCATTCTTACATCCATCATACATTAAATAAACTAGTGTATAACTCGTACATATGCACAGTACAATTAAAAAAAAATTACAATTACACATATATGGATTCAAATCTCTCTCTCTCTCTCTCTCTCTCTCTCTATTTTATTTTTTTATTTTAATTTCTTTTAGATATACACGAGTTTACTCTTTCTTTTTTTCTTTTTTTGTTTATTGAGTTTTTTATGATTTATTTATATTAGACCTTTCGTCTTTTGCACCTCATTAACTTACTTAGAAAAAAAATTTAAAAAAAAACTTAAATAGGACACGTGGTGCAAAATTAGATAACAATTGGAATCAAATTTAAAACTTAATTGGATTTTCTCTCAATTTTACCTATTAATATATATATATATATATATATATATATATATATATATACATGGTGGCAGATAGAGTGTTGACGTTGCCTGGAATAAATTTAAAGGAATACGAATGGAAGAATGAAAGTGATGATTCAAAAAATTTTCAGGGATGAAATTGTAACCTTTTAAATTTGAGGAACAAAAATCGAACTTGAACCAAATTTAAGGGATGAAAAGTATAATTCAGCCAATATCTTAAACAGTGCATAGTAAGGGAGGGAAAATCAAGCTGTTTTAGTATCCTCTGATACTCCAACATCTAGGGACTGGGAACCTACTTAGGAAAACTTAAAAAAAAAAAAAAAAGAGATTCCTCTGACTCACAAGAAAAACTATAGAAAAAAGGCCATCTTAGCCAACAAGGTACAAGAGTTTTTCTATTTGTGCCATAACCAGCACGCTAGTTCTCAGATTAAAGAATAAGAAGTTAAATAAGAACAAATGAATGGCAATTGCATAGTAATTAATTTTTATTATATCCTAACAGAAGCCAAAACAATAAAGAATAGGTGAAAGAAAAGGTCAGGCGGTCTAATATTACCGTGCAAAACTTTGCTCCTTTAATGATGCATATACAAATAATTCTTTAATTCTAGATTTTATTTTTCTATGTCCGGAATCCATCTTCATACATACACTCACAAGAGCTAAAAATTGTTTTGGATGTAAAAGGACAGAGAAGCTTTATATCCAAAAATTCAATATCTAC
The DNA here is from genome assembly GCA_023055345.1 of Quercus wislizeni. Classification (NCBI taxonomy): domain Eukaryota; kingdom Viridiplantae; phylum Streptophyta; class Magnoliopsida; order Fagales; family Fagaceae; genus Quercus; species Quercus wislizeni. The sequence goes on along the minus strand of JALGQJ010000007.1, from coordinate 24,180,068 downwards.
AAACTATTGTTTGATACATTCTGGGTATATTACTCGAAATATATTGTTGTATCGTTGAGTCGAGTGCGCTTAAACTGCTAAGCTAAATTGGTTAATTAAATAGAGATATAATATAAAATCTAATGTCATCATTCAAATTTCTTATGCATGGTGATTAGGAAATATTTTCATTCTACTAATAATTACCTAAACTTCCTTCTAATAACTTTCATTATGCTAAAGTATGACCATCTATTGCATCTTATTGCTGGAAAACATGGGTTGACAGGTTGGATCACTGAGTTGAGCATAAGAACAAGATAATCTGAACTTTTGAGCACATGGGTTTAAGGTGTTCCATCAAAAGCTAATAGAATCAGCTAATTGCAATTTGTAGAACAGATAAGTGGACACAAGAATCTCTCTCTATCTTCCTCTCCCCCACCACCCTCCCCCCCCCCCCCCCCACCTACCCCCCACTCCCCTTACTTTTTTAAAAAAATTATTATAAGATTGAAATCAATTAAGATACTAATAAGCTAACACAGATGATCCCTCAGGGGAAGGCTATTAAATGGCAGGTACACAGAATCAGCATAATTTTATGTGTTGTCATTCTTTGCATTGGTAATGTTACATTTGTACCATACCCAAGCTGTCATATTGGTCAATCAGAGGCACTTTAAACCTATGGGCTCAACAATGAGAGCTAGCACTCTTGCTTCAGGGGTCTTTTAAATAGCTAAAGCTGATTTGTTTCGAACACTGAATCAATTTAACTAATCAACAGGTAGGTAAAATGCCAAAAAAGGGGTATGTCAATTTGACATAACAATAAGAAAGTTAGAATACATCCCCTGTTTCTTTCCCTACAGCTAATATTTTATTGTTTGTATCAACGTCCTTTGCAAATTCACTTGAAAAGAACCACCATGGACATAAGGGTATAAGGATTTTTCTTTATTCAAACTAGGGAATTAGGAATTCACCTTGTATGCAGAAAGATTAGCAGCAATTTGGTTAAAAATTTGAGCATTCTGTTCCAAGAGATGCTTTGTTGGGGCACTTATTCCTGCAACAACCAAAGAAAAATATAACCTCAGTAAAAACTGGCCAAGCTGCAACCAACAAAACATAATAATAATTAAATAAACTGTGATGACAATACATCTGTGCAACTGTAGATAAAAGTGAGAAATTCAAAGCAGTTCCAATGCTACACCTTCAACCACTTAATCTTCTCTCTTACATAATGATTATGGCCCAGAAACTGAGTGAATAGTGAGAAATTCATATTATTTTTGAATAGGTACATTGCTCCCAACGAGGTCTTTGTTTCTACAGCAATCACTTCATTTTGCATAATACTTAACTGCTCATGCAGTAGTCTGGAATGTGCAATGATAAAAGAATATAGACAGTACATAGGAAGAAGTAAAACTAACAGGAATAGGCAACTGAATAATTTTAAGTATTAATAATAGGAAGACAAAAAAGATTATTATCAAATAAATATCATATTAAGAACACTAACCTTCATAAGGCATACGCTCATTCTGATCCATATGGTGCATCATAATGGAATATGCAGCAATGTTCAATGGCGGAGCTGAATGTATATTGATCTTTGAGGATGACTCCACCAGCTTATCCTGAAGAAGCATGATCTTTAGAATACTGGTTCCTCTATCAACATTAGATCCTAAAGACATTAATTGATTCAATAAATTAAAACAGGATGCATCTATTGCTTCATATTTAAGTTGAGTTGTAAGAAAATTAAGTGAACCGTATGTGAACTTTTATCACTAGTCCAGTGATGATACATAATTATATATTATCTATTTGGTAGCATAAACCTAGATTTGAATATATATTGCAAGCAACCATGAGAAAAGTCTTTTTCATCAGATGAAACTGCAAGCATGTTGATACTATCAAAAGTATGTGACAGGAAAGCGGGGGGTGGCAGGGAAGAGAAAGCACATATATGTTGATTGGTAACAGGATATATGCATATCTTGTATTTAATGTAAATAACGGTGATTGGCAATGCAGATTGGCAGAGTGGGATACAAAAGGCCAAGTTAAAGACATTAGGGCAAGGCAAGATTGATATTAGGACAAGAAAAGGTTCAATCTTGAAAGTGGCATTAATTTCAATGGTAAGAATCAATTCTAATTTACATTGAAGATCTTTAGTAAAAATAACTTAAGATTATCTTCAGAATATAACAGATACTTAAAATAAACAAATACACAACTTACATCAAAATGCACTAACATACCTTTCGATTATTCACCTTTTTTCCCACATTATGTTCTTCAGATTTTCTTCGCTTTCTCTGCAAAAGGTTCCATGTGTAATTTTGAGACAGAAATACAGAATGAAGTAATATTATGCACAATTAGAACAAACCCATAATACTCAAAGGTTTTCAATAATCACAAAGTACAGATAAATGCCACAAAAAAAAAAAAAAAAAAAATTCTATGGCTCTATGCTAATGTTTGAACAAGAGCAGACACCGAAAGTTTCTTTTAGAAATGCTGGCTAAGGACGCATGCCCAAACATCATCATGCCTTTTGATGTCATAATCTATCTCATATGGCTTGTTTAACAAGAAAATCCATCAAATGGCTATTCCCTCCTAACCTGTGACACGACTTTCTTTTAACGTAGGGAACCATCCTAAAGAAGAGCCCTTTGGACTCGCATCTAACCCGTAAAACCTACAGGCAACGAACCCCACCTGCCAGAGTAAAATGTACTAACGAGTGATCTATTGTATCACGCTCTCTTCCAAAGATTCTCAATTGCCAAATTTTCTGCAATTCTGAAGCTAGCAAATGCTGCACTGGTCCATGTTTCTGGCAGGCCTGGAATCTCTTAGCATATAAATAAGAAATCGGACAAGATGAAGAAAGAGCATTATAAACCAAACACAATCTCAGCAAATGCTAACTCCCAAACAGAGCTGTTAAAGTACAAGCACACCTAAGCACAAAGATTTATGGACCCTAGGTGCAAAATGCAAAATGCAAAATAAGTAAACTTTTAAATAATGATAAGTAAAATATTTAGAGTATGTGTTTTGAATGAGCTATTTTGTATAAAAAAATAAAATATGTAAAAGTACAACTGTACCTAGAAAAAGTTAGGCTTTTAAAAACTGTACATAAGCTAATGACAAAAATAAGTTGACATTTTTCTACAATAAATGGACCCTTAATATAAAACCCCTAAATATTTAGTTTTACTATGCTATCAAACCACTAATTATTTTTTTTATTTTTTTTATTTTTAAAAAGAAGAGAGAAGAAAACTAAATTAGTGCTTTGTTTGGTTGAAATTGAAGCAAACAAAATCAATACCCTGTTTTGAACATGGTGTCTTCCAAATTTTCATATATTTTTTATTTTGAGTGTCACGTTGCTTGTGGTTTCCTTTTCACTGTGAAAAAAAAAACAATGAAGAAGTGAGGTGGTGGGGGGTGGGGGTGAGGGAGGATAATGTGATCCCTTGAATCCAGGAAAACTAAATTAGTGCTTTGTTTAGGGGTGAAATTGAAGCAAACAGCATGAATACTCAAGAACATGATGTCTTTCAAATTTTCATATATATTTTATTTTGAGTGGCATGTTGTTTGTGGTTTCCTTTTTCCTGGAAAAAATAATATTAATAAATCAAATTTGGGGGAGAGGGGAGGGTCAGGCTGCCTACTGATTACGTCTTCCAAGCCCTGCAAAAGTGAGAACTTTGCACTAGATAAGACCTAAGGGAAAACATATTGTAATAATAGAGCTGGTATAACTAATCAATATCAAAATTTTACTTGGTTTAAGATCCAACGGTTCCTTTTTTCCCCCCCTGATTAGTACACTCCACATTCAACTTATGGTTTTTGAATCCACAACCTTATTATCCACTTTACTCTTCATTTAAGAAGTAACGGTTATATTTTACCTGATTGGTAAGTTATACACACAATGTAGATCTTGAACTCATGACCTCACTCTCCACCTAGCAACATTTTGACGACGAGGAACAATGTTGTTAAAAGTGCTAAGCGCACTTAAGCGCAAAGGCCTCCTGAAGCCTAGGCGCAAAGTGCGAGCCTAATCGATGTGAAGCGCACATTTTAAAAAAAAAATTAACAAATTTATAAAAAATTATTAATGGTCAATACAACGATCAAGTGATCAATTAATCATATAAATTACAATTTTTATATAATTTATATAACATTTATATAATTCTCTTGTGCTTTACAAAATATATGCAAACATGACATTTGATGGCCATGATTACAAAAAATCATAGAATCAAAATAGAAGTATAGAACCAGAAAGGCAAAGACAAAAAAGTACTAGAATGTTAAGTAATGTTATCTTTGCCTAAATATCTTTGCCTAACAAAATCAATGCAAATATGCAATGCAATCCTAATCTACATAATCATCATCCTCATTAAGCAAGGGACCATCATAATTGTCTGACTTGAGTGTTTGTTTGTGTGGTTGTGGTCCAAAAGGTCTAAAATATCTAAAGAGGTAGACTTAGGTTTATGGTAGTACACCACACTATTAGTTTTTATATATTAAATCAATGGCTTATTTCAAACATATTTAGATCTAATGGCTAAAAATCCAATTAGGATTTTTTATTTTTTTAAAAAAACATTTACAAAAAGCTCAAAAAAGTGCACTTTGCGCTTAATAAAAAATCTCTAAAAAGCGCCTAAGGTACACTTTTGTGAGGGCGCCTCACTTTAGAGGTAAAAAGCCCCAAGGCATGTGCGCTCTACGCTTTGCACTTAAGTGCGCTTTTAACAACACCAACGAGGAACCTCGAAGACTGTGTCGACCATCGTGTCTTTTTACCTAGTTAAACCCTAGACCCTTGTAATGCACTCACATCACTCAGGTCACCAATGGGAACATGGCCCCAAGAAATTGTTTCCACCAAGTTTATACAAACCTTAGACTTGGAGGGTGCATGCCACCAAGCCCAAGGCCTTGACCGTTGGAGCCTTACAAAGAGAAGAGATGTCATTTGAGCTTAGAGAAGGTTGTATCACACAAACCTCAAACAAAGCAAGTTTTATCACACAAACTTCAAGCAAAGCCTCATAGCTATTGAATACTTTAGAACATTTATTCTTCTCTCCTTTGAAAAGAAAGCATTACATTCATAAATTAGATGACTAAGGGCCTATTTGGTAAGTATTGTTGTTCAAAATAAAGTGAAAACAGTGGTTTAAAAAGCGTTGTGAAAACTGTGGTTTAAAAAGTGTTGTGAAAATACATGTTTGAAGTACTCATAATACAGAAAATGTTTTTGGTACTATATTTCAAATAACATATTTTAAAATGTGAAAAAGCATAACTGTGTATTTGGTATATGTATGTGTATGTGTATGTGTTTTAAAAAAAAAAAATTGGAAAATTTTCTGACAAAAGCAATGTTTTTAATTTAAGGAGAGAAACTCCCATGCATTCCAGTTAACCATAGCCAGCTCCCTCTCTCCCTCTTCTTCCCCTTCTCACCCTCTTTGCGTTACAAGACCCAACAGTGGGTTTGGCCTTCTATTTTCCTTCCGATCTGAACACACGCAAATTTGCAAAAGAAATTCAAAATAGTTCACAAAATACAAAACCCATAAAACAACCCAACGCACCAAATCTGAAAATTGAAGAGAGAGTCATTTGCTGAAAGATGGCAAAAGAAAAAGGAAAGAAGAAGAAGAAGAGAGCGTGCAAGAGAGAAAGAGGCTAAAAAAGAAGAAGAAGACAGCGTGCAAGAGAGAAAGAGGAAAAAAAAGAAAGAGAAGAAGAAGAGAGCGTGGCACAAGAGAAAGAGGAAAGAAGAAAGAAAGAAAGAAAGAAGAGGAGGAAGAAAAAAGAATAACAGGGTGCGAGAGAGAGAGAGAGAGAGAGAGAAGAAAAGTCAGCCGGAGAGAGAAAGAAAATAAGGTGTTTTGTCACTTCAGTGGGTCCCACGGTTTTATAAATATTTAAAATAATGCCATTCAGCATTGTCTAAAGAATGGAATGCATGAAGATGAGTTCTTAAAAGGGTTGTAACTTCTTTGAGAGAATCACCTCCTCCAATTGAGACTACTTTGAGCGGGTCACCTTCTTGCCACAGAGGGTAGTATACTCCTCATCTTGGCAAGATGATCTGAATGGGTAGGTGGATTTCATCATTTAGGCCACTTAAGAAGCAACTCAACTTGTGCCCCTGTGAAAGACCCTCGATCCAGTTGGATTGAAATTCAAATTGTGCCTTGTAATGGGCCACCGTCAATGTTTGTCTTAGTCTCACCTTCTCCAATTGAGACTACTTTGAGAGAGTCATCTTCTTGTCGCATAGGGTATACTCCTCATCTTGGTAAGAAAATTTGAACGGGTAGGCAGATTTCATCATTTAGGCCACTTAAGAAGCAACTCAACTTGGGCCCCACTTAAGGACCCTTGATCCAATTGGATAGAAATTCAAATTTCCAAGTAATTGGCCACCATCAATGTCTGTCTTAGTCTATCAAGCACTTCCATCAGTCATCATAGATTGTGGATCTGAATTGAGTTTGCATGGCATCTAGAAAAATCTCCCAATCCATCAATAAGCCTATGCTTTCCACATCTTGGAACCACACTAAAGCTTCTGCCTCCATATAAAATAAGGCCGTGAAGATTCTTTGGTGCATCAGGGTGTGATAGTAATGAAAGAATCAGCAGGCCTTGTAAATCCAATAAGGAATGGAACTTAAAAAACATGATCTTGATCGGCTTTAGGCATTGAGTGCTTGAGTTTCGTCCACTATGATTTCTCGTTGTGGTCCTTAACGATCCTTCATAAGGATGGTCATGGTTTTTTTTAGCTCATCAATGCCAAACAAAGTTCCTGGAATCTTGTCTAAATGGATGATGATGGTGTCAATGGACTTTGGTGGCTTGAAATCATGTTGGCAAGTTGTACAATTGTACCTTCAACCATTGGGGATAGCTACTATAATAACATTTGATAAGAACACAATTGGGGGTTGTTGTTCTTAAGGAGATTTAAGTGGAATCTCTTTGATGACAAGGAACCCCAGAGACTATGCAAAGCATCGTGTTTTTTTACCCTGTTAAACCCCAGACCCATGTAACGCGCCCACATCACACAAATCAGGTAAGTCATCGGCTTCACCAATGGGACATGGCCCCTAGAAATTTTTTGCACTCTAAGGGGATTTGAACCTTAGACTTGGATGGAGCATGCCACCAAGCCCAAGGCCCTGACCACTTGAGCCAACCCCAAGGGGTTGAGACTTAAGTGGAATCTTGATATAAAAGGTGGAATTTTTGAGTTTAAAGGATTTTAAGGTTTCGGTTGCAGGTGAATCTTGGAGTGGGATATGAATGCTTGATGGGTTGAAGGCTAGGTCTAGGTATTTAGGCCTTGGGGAATTTGGGTGTGGCTTAGGAATTAGGATGGTGCAAGTGTTTGATGATGATTCTTGAATGAATGGAATGCATGAAGATTAGTGATTGAAAAGGTCACCTTCTCTAAATGAAACTACTTTGAGAGAGCCTCTCCCTCCAAGAAAGACTGACCACTAGTCTAAGCACAAAAGTGTGCTATTCATCATTCAATGTCCTAAATGAGAGTTACAAATACAAACATTTAATTATACATCATCCGCCTTATTCTAATTGGCCCACATGGCTCAATATCATTGGCTTACTAATTCTACATGTGCTCGAAAGGATTTACAAATGATTAATGTGATACATGTGCTTCATCCCTAACTAACTCAAACTGGTCTATATCCTCATAACTGACTAACCCTAACATGTGCAACTCTTGTTATCTCATACAAATGAGCTCCAAACTACCATCTTAGGGTTGAATCACGTGCATGGGAGTAAGGAGCTGCCATAGAAAATTGGGCCCCATTCTGCCATGGGAATGCTGATAGGCACTCTATCAACCCCCTCGGAATACCTATCGGAATATTTCACTTAGGGTCTGATTGGATACCGCTTATTACTAAAAACTGAAAACACTGTAGCAAAATAATTTTTAAATGTGTGAATAGTGCAGTGAGACCCAGTTTTAAAGTTAGATTTGCATTTTCCCGTACTTGTGGGTCCCATGAACAGTGCCCATAGACCCACTAAAAAAAACGCAGCCACACTAAAACGTGCAAAACGCGCTATCCAAACTAACACTTAATGTTAGGGTTTTTTTTTAATTCTCAATTTTTCGTGCATTACTAATAGCACAAAATATATGACTACTACTAACCTCACACTACGAGTTGGACTCCTTGGGCCTCAATAACTAAGCCCAAACCAAATTACTAAACTCAAATAAAACCCAATAAATAAAACGAAACTGGTTTCTAGCTGCCTGCATCACATGCATGGTTCAAAAATGATTAAAGCTAAGAGCAACATGCCCTCAACTATTATCCACATGTGGAAAATCATGAACAAACAAGAGCAGATTCATCATTGGTCACTATAGTTCTTAATCATTTGGTTTTAAGTGTGAACAAATAATACTAAAGGATTAGTGGATTACAGCTTAAAGTTCAAACTTAAAACATAAAAAATGGATCAGAAGCATAAATGTGGTTACTAGGAGACAAGTGACACTTGTAAGTCAACGTGTATTACAAGATGAGGAAGGGTGGGGAGTGAATGTGGCCCATTAAATTTCATAGTTCTTGACTCTCACTGAATAGTTCCCTTAAATAAAAACTTTTAGTTGAATGGACTCTGGAGAACCAACCACATGATTGCATATGATGATAGGAGAAAATAACATACCCTTATCATATAAGCACCCAAAGTTATATACATACATAGCAAAGATGCAAATATTACCTATCAATACTTAAGACAAATCAATGTAATGAAGAACTTACCGTCATCCACCTACACCTCAAAGCAACATCACGAACAGTTTTGTCCCGCAATGTGGCGGCAATTTTGATATACCTCATTATACTAGGTTCATCAGCATATCTGTAGAGTTAAACCACAAAAAATAATGAATATCAAACACCAAAACATGGAGAAAGTAAAAACAAAGATATAGGAGTGGAAGAAGTTCAAAAGATACCAAATTTAAAGAAGTTACTATGACAAGTATCCAACAGATGTATAGAAACAAAGTGACCATAGCAAAGCTTACCCAATATTAATATTTCAAGCAAAAAAAAAAAAATCTAAAAAATGTTCATAAAATTGGCAAAGAGCAAGACTTTACAACATCTTAAGCAAGAATTGAAGCTATGAAAAAAAAAATCAAGGTGATGAATTTCAAGAATTGAGGTTGCAAATTCATTCCACAAGAGGCAAATCATATGAATTCCTATCCACAATAAAAGTTATCATGTTTGAAGCTTTTGCCAAATATTGAACTAATCATGTGTATGTCATCTGTAAACTTAAAAACATCCGAATCAAAGACTACAAAGTACAAGTATTCAACAAGTTGATGAGATCAATCCCCCTCAAAATTACGAAAGGAACCGTTCCAAATGATTAACAAAAGCAAAAATAGAAGGAAAAAAAAAAAAAAAAATTCAGCAGCAAATAGAGAACCAAAACAGCATGAAGTAAAATAGCAAGAAATAAGAAGTAGAGACAAGAAAAGTATACAGTTTGCTATTCAACACCTATAACTAAAAACATGTATATGAACAAAAAGAAAAAGAAAAAAAAAAGAAGAGGAGTTATGAATAAGATACTTCTCAAGGCCTTGCTCCAATTTGTACTGTTCCTCAAGGGACCACTCGACAGCCAATCCGGTGTCGTGTTTGAGGGCGAGGCCGGGCACGGAATCGAGAAGAAGAGACGAAGCTAATGGCTGGTGAGTGATGAGGGGATGATTGTTAGAAGAATTCCCAGAAGAAAAGAGCATGTTTCCACCACCTCCACCACTGGTAGTATTAGTATTGTTAGTGTTCATCACAAAGTAATTCCCTATCTGAATCATTTCAGAAGTGTTGCTGCTATTCATTGTCCCTGAATCACACTGAAATGATATCGCCGACGCCCCCGCTTCCCGATTCATATTACAACCCCCCACCTTTTTTTTGTTACCCAAAAAGCTTTCCACGCTTTTCAACTTCTTCACATCGCTACCCTAGAAAAACCTCGAATAAAATTTGGTACCCAAATTGAAAAAAAAAAAAAAAAAATTTTTTTTTTTTTTTGTGTTGCCTCAACTCAAATTCATGAAATTTCCAGAATCTTATCGTCCATAATTCCTCACCAATAAACTAAAATTGCTCAAAATTCCACACTCCATAGCTCAAAAACCCTATAGCTCAACTCAGCTGAAGCATCTAGTCGTCTTGGTTTAGAGGTATAGAAGCGAAGAAGCTCTAAAAGGAAAACCAAATGTTAAAGAATAAGCAATATATAATAGTAATAATATTATTATAATAGAAATGGTGGTAAGAGAGTAAGAGAGAGAAAGAGAAGGCGTTACCTTGCTTTTTGGGTGCAACTTTCCGACGAAGACCTAATTGGCTATTGAGGTTTTTTTTTTTTTTTTTCTTTCTCTCACTTCTACTCTACACTACATAGCTTATGGTTCTATAGTAATAGTAATAGTAATAGCAATAGCTTTTCTCTCTTTCTTTCTTTCTGGCTTCTATTTCATTCTCACTACTCAGTAGTCACTAGTCTTTTTTTAATTTAGGAGTAGTCGTAATGGACAGTAGTATAGTAAAGTAAAGTAAAGTAAAGAAGAGAGAGACAAATAGATTGCTCAGAGCTCCGCCAATGGGAAGCTGAAACAAAAGAAAGGGGGAAGCATAAAAGGTTTCATTTGAGACCCCCTTGTTTTTATTATACATCAACTACTGCTGCTGCTACTAAAAACTAAAAAGTAGTATGAAATAGTGATAAAATATACAAAAGCTTTTTATTATTGCAGCAGATCTTGGAATTCAGCAACAGTGCGAATCCCAATAAGCATTTGATGCCAATTATTGTGGACTCTCCACCTTTCCTTTTTGCTCTGCTTTCTTTGCTCATTCATTCACTTGTTTTTCAACTATACCTACTATTTTTATTTCTTTACCTTTTCTTTTCTTTTCTTTTTTGGTTTTACTACTTTTATTTTACTTTATTTGATTCTTGTTTTTTTATACTCCAAGATAAGACATAATGGGTATACCGGTATAGTCTTTCTTTATTTCATTTTTAGAATATGTTTTATTTGGATTTTATTTGTACTATCTATCTCTTCTTCTTCTTTTTTAATTTACAAAAACTATCTATCTCTCATCTCACCAAAAAAAAAAAAACTGCCTATCTCTGCTACTACTCATTGTTTACTTCTTCTTTTTTAATTCCATTTTTAATATATGTTTGATTTAGATTTTACTTGCCCTATCTATCTCTTCTAATGCTCATTGTTTACTTCTTCTTTTTTTTCTTAATTTCATTTTCAGTAAAAAACTGCATCTCTAATTCCATTGTGTTGCTCTTGCATCTCCAAAAAAAAAAAAAAAAGATAATAATTAATAAATGTTACATAATAAACTGCATCTCTCTCATGTGAAATGATACCAATTTTGCACCATATATTCCTAAATATATTAATCCCCAAACTTTCATTAAACCACAAAAGAAGCAGCACCTTTCCTCAATTTTTCAACAACAGCAAAAGGAAGAGAATGCTTGTTACAAAATCCAAAAATCCTATGGGCAGAAGCAAATTTAGCAAGAGCAAGAGCAAGAGCAACACAATGGAATTAGGAAATGGAATTATGATTTCTATTTTTTCATCCAACATGATTAATATGCATTTTGATAGTTTCTTGTCGTTGAATAAAAAATATGGAGATCGAACCCTATCTACACAAAAAACCAGTTGGTATCTTGATTTGATGATAAAGAACAATTGTCATGGAGCGAATGGATACAATCTATAAAATAAATATATATTAAAAAAAAGTTTTGGTCCTAGTTATACTGTAAAGAAAGAAATAGATACATTGCTTTCTTACTTATTTATAATCTAAGAAAAGAAATCAAAATGATAAGCACTCAGTTTACAAATTTGAGATTTGAATCTAGAGGATGTAGACAGTAGACACTCCATTTTACAACTTTCATTTAACCAATATTAAGGGGAAAATAGTAATGTTGCACCAAGGGCATGATCGTAATTTCAACAGGTAAATCTTCAAATTTGTAATGCAAAACAAATCTTGATGCTCTAACGATCACAATGGTATGTCATGGACTTTGATCGGACCACCTGATCAAAAGTTATCATACAAACAATTTTCAATGATCATGGCTCACCTACATAATAGGCCCGATCACATCCTATTTTAAACACTTAATTTTGGTTGGTTCTCACAAGAATTAATTTAAAATTAATTAACTGTGATTTTTTATTGGATTTCATTTTACTTCATTATTTTAAAGAAATAATAAAAAAAATGTTTTTCTTTATGGCATCTTATCTACTCTTTAAAAAAAAAAAGTTTGGAGAGAGAAAAAGATATGATTCATGAAAAAATTCAAAAAAAAAAAATGCTCAAAAAAGGTTATTATTCTCAACAGCAACTTGAATCGCATTTTTGGCCAGGAAAACGTTGAAATCTGATTTTTTCCATTTTTGGAAAAGTGGTAAAGAATTGAATTTCCTTTCAAAAAACACCAATCCCGAATCAATTTAAATTTTGAGCAGAAAGTTATAGGCAAAATACGAAACAGGTGCAGAAGATAACACAAATTTAGCATCATCTTCAATTTTCTTTCAAAATTTCAAATAGGGATCAACATCAAATCTGTTCAAGCTTATCTAATAGGCTTATCCATTCCCTTAGCTTCAGAAGAAAGCTTTTGAAAAATAAGTTGAATAGAGAAATAGATATATTCTATGAAAAATTTCAAAAAACATAAAAATGCTCAAAAAACGTTACTATTTTCAGCAGCAACTTGAATCGCATTTTTGGCCTGGAAAACGTTGAAATTTGATTTTCTCTATTTCTGGAAAAGTTGTAGAGAATTGAATTTCCTTTTAAAAATCACTAATCCCAAATCAATTGGAATTTTGAGCAGAATTTTAGAGCCAAAATACAAAACAGGTACATAAGATAACACAAGTTCAGCATCATCTTCAATTTCTTTTCAAAATTCAAATAGGAATCAACACCAAATCCGTTCCAGCTTATTTAAACAGGTTTATCTCCTCCCTTAGTTTCAGAAGAAAGCTAATAACTTAGCTTTAAAGTTAAGCCATCCCTTCCCCTATAAATAGAGAAGACCTCTTTCATTTTCTGCACCCCGATTCCCTTTAGAGAGCTAAGGAGAAAGCAGAAAAGAAAAGTTGTTGTGCAGCCATTGTTCTTACTTTGGTTGTAGTTTAGTACTTCATTACTTTCTCCCTAACCCTTTCAGTGATCACTTCCCCCTTTAATTTATGCTCTATGCTGGTAAGTAGTTAATTATGTTCTTTAAGTTTCTGCAAATGCTTGAATATTTGCTTCCAAGTCATTATTTGTTTCTTTCACAACATGCTTGGATGAACATGCCTATATATCTCATTGATATTCCTTTTACATGCTTAGATGAACACTTCTAGGCTAATGCGCAACTTTCTCTTGAATGCTTAGATGAACATGTCTAAGTAGTTGTTTTACATTTTTAAATGCTTAAACGAACATGTCTAAGTATTTTGATTTTCTCTAGATGAACATGTCTAAGGGATTTTTATTTACTTTTTTTTTTTCATAATTGATTGGATGATCAAATATACTTAAATGTTTTGTTTTTCTCTTTGCAATTGTGTGGGTGACAAATAGCATGACAATTCTCTGTTTTCCTTCACATGCTTAGATATAAACTTCTAAGTTATTATTTTCTTTTCATAACATACTTAGATGAATTTGTCTAGGTAGTTATTTCTCTCTTTTTTGAATGCTTAGATGAACAGGTCTAATTAACATTATAGTTTTCGCTTAAATACTTGGATGAACATGTCTGGGTGATTTTCTTTGTTTTTCTCATGATTGCTTGGATGATTGGTAGATATAAAAATAAATTTTCTTTTGCAATTATGTTGATGACAAATAACATGACGATTTTGTTTTCCTTCACATGCTTATATAAACATGTCTAGGCTAGGAATTCCTTGTTTACATTAATTTCTTGGATGAACTTGCCATTACTTTCATGCTTTCTTTACATTTAAATTGTTGTCTAACAAATTTCACTTTTTGTTTCTTTTTATGTCAAATTCTCCAACACATATTTGTTTACAATTCTTGCAAATTAACATGTTTATATGATATATTGTTTGTATTTGTTTGACATGACATGATATTGGCCACCTTAACCTAGGAAACCGGTTTTTCCGGGCGAGATGAGTGTTTAATCTCTTCCCATCTCGTAAATTAGCCTCTAAACCAACATCAAGGGTTCTAGACTAGGCTCTTGTATATGCAATTTTACATTTTTTAGAATGTAACTAGGAAACAAAGTAATGTAATTTACTTTCTTAGATTGTATCTAGGACTAAAAAAGCATTGTAAATTTTTATTATAAAATTGATGTAAATTGTCATATATAATAATACAACAGAAGCATTTTTTTTTTTTTTGTAGTAAAGGTTTTCTTATTTTTCCATTTAAATTAAATAAGTGGCAACTCCATGTAAAACCCTCGATCTAGGGGGGAGTACATTTTACAGTGAATTCTACATTGTTGAGGTCCAAAAAAATCACAATGTTATACCAAGTCTCAAAACAACACAAAGGATTGAAACTTAGGAAAGTAAAGCATTCAGACTTCCAATAAAGAAAAAAAGAGGAGAAGTCCAAACCCATTAAGGGTCTATAAGGAGGGGCTCAAATCCATGAATGGGTAAGTTTCAAACCCCATGGAATAAAGAAGAAGGAAATGCCCAACCCAGGCCTCAAAAGCCAAAAAATCACTAGGGAGCCTGAGAAAAGAATTGGGCCAAGATACCTGGGGATTCCCAGGTGCCTGGGATCCTCGGGACATGTAGTAAAGCCAGGTTGGAATTGAGACAGTTCAATGGGGCATACCAAGACACACAAAGAAGAAGAACAGATACGTCCCTATCAACCATATAATGATGTAGAAAGAGGATCAGAAGGCTTGGGAACCAACAATTCATGAACAATGGGCCGGTACCTCGGGGAACCTAAAAAGAAGAACTATGAAAGAATGTGGCTGGGAAACTTTCAACCTGGCAGAAAGGAATCAGCTTACCTGGGAAAAATGACAAAAGGGAAAGAAGCCAAAAGGTGGGTCTAAAAAAGTGGAATCTAGAAGTCTTGGAGAAGGAAAGAACAAAAGCCAGCCTTCTAGGACCCCTAGAACCAGAAAGTCAGCAAAAGGCCTTTTGAAGAAGGAACCTCAAAAAAAGAAAATAATGAGGAATAAAGAAGGGACCAGCCACCAATGTTGTTGGCACAACATTGGTTCTGGTACCCAATGAAGCAAATGGAAGGAATCAATGGTATCCTGGAAACCTTAGGGTCTGTTTGAATCCAACTTATTTTTACTGAAAACTGAAAACACTATAGCAAAATAATTTTTAAATGTGTGAATAGTGACGTGGGACCCATTTTTAATATTTTTTTTTCTGATGAACAGCACACAAATAGTAATGAGCAGTGCACAAACAGTGCATGAACAGTGCACAAACAGTGCATGAACAGTGCACTGTCTCCTAAAAGCTGTTGCGATTGAATAAAAAAAATAAATAAATAAAAAAAGAAGGGGAGAATGCAAACATGAAACGCAGCTCAACGTGGATCCAAACACTCACTTAGGATGGCATTATAAAAGGGAAGTAGCCAGCAGTGAGTGGCATTCAGTAACAGTGAATTAGAGTAAAAATCATTGAGAAAATTCTATCATAATTCAAAAAAAAAAAGAGAAAAATGAGGGAAATACCGTTCGGTATCCTCAAACGACCACTAGAAATCACACTTGGATTCAAAGGGATTCAAACTTTGCAAGTCTTAGAGGCCTGAAGAGCAATCTAAGTCTATGATTTTTGAAATTATTTGAACCTTATAACACGTTCTAGTGAGCACAGTGTATTACACAATCAAGAAAGTGATAAAGTATTTTACATTATCTTGAGGATCTCTAACGCTTTATTTTATGTTCTTTATTTATCATTTCGTTTCATTACTGTTCCTTGCTATTCAATACATATTATTTCCTATATGTTAGCATGTACATGTTGTAGGATTCGTGTTCTATGCACCACCTGGTTCAAAATCAACCCAAATTAGCTGCGGTGAACCAAGCTCGGTCCCTTAAAACAATAAGTATTGTGGCCAGGATCCTTGTTTCTACTTGGGCTTACATGCTAAAAAAAAAAAAAAGAACCCACACAAACATTTTGATCATCACAATCCCACTCGTTCGCATGGGTTAGGCCCATTTTGAAAAAAAATTGGCGGGCCAAGGTTGCAGTCACTCACAAATGCTAGGTTAAGAAGATGGAAAGGTGCTAGACACCCTTTCCACCTAATCTGTAGATTAGTCTTTGAGATATCAACTGCTATGTTATGTTATGAACTTTTTCATCCAATCACTTCATTTATGCATGAAATGCATAAAATAAAATATGCTCATTATGTGATATATAAATTAAGATGGAGTAATTGCAGTTTACCCACATGTGGGTAGGTCGGAAATCACTTTGCCACTTGTGGTTTGAAAAATTGCCAATTTACCCTTCTGAAGTGACCTCTATCAAAGAGTCATTACCCGTCTCCCCCTTTTTCCCTTTAAAAAGTGGGTTAAATGTGTTTTTTACATTATATTTTGTGTCTCTTTCTCCTCTTCTCTTCTTCACTTTTTTTTCCTCTCTCTCTCTCTCTCTCTCTCTCTCGTTTGTTACTTTCTTAGTGTTTCTTCTAAACACTTCACAAAAACCCACAACCAGAGGTACTGAGACTTTCATCATTGTGAAAAACAAGGCCATAGAATCAAAGATCAAAGGAAGAGCGGCCAAGTTGTGGATTTTGGTGTTGGAGGCCGTCTCGATGAAGATGGTGTTTGGGCATGACTAAGTGAGCGAGTTTAAAGGAGGAGGTGTGGGTCAACTTGAATTAGGGTTTTTCATATTTGGGTTTGTGTTTAAAATGGGGTAAAAGAAGGAAGGGTTTGTTAATTTAGAGATGGGGATTAGGGATTGAACTAGTTTTGAGAGATTCAAAGATGAGTAGCTAGCCTTGGACACTTGCAATGATATATACCAGATTGAGGCGAAGTTTCTTTCTCATTTTAATTTTGGATTTGGCTTCAAAATGAGGATTTAATTTGAGGAGACCCGTAGGTAAGGTAATGGTAGAGACAAAAAAATTGTGAATGAGTTTGTGAATTTTGAGTTTTGAGTGTAAAGATTATAATTGGTTGTGTAGAATTTGGGTGAAGGATTTCTAGTTATGCTATTGAATGAGGAAACCTAGAAATATATGGTAGATTTAGGTGTCAAAGTTGGATTTCAGCAATCATGACGTTATTGATTTTCAATCATGAAAACTAAATAAAGTAGAAATTAATATCTGCGTGCATAACCTCTTTCAAACGACATGAGGGCGGATTTCTACTATTGGAAATGGAATATTTCGATGTTCTCTACTCCTTAATCCATGGGTCTTCCACTTGATTGTTGGGGTGAGATGAGTGTGCAAGATTTGAGAAGGTGATTGTAGAGATGGATAATTGGGTATGTGGTGGATGGATGAAGAGCAAGGTCCATGTTTTTGATGCAAGACATTTTCCTTACCCTTTAGCTTAGGAACTTTTAAGGTAGTCCTTAGCTAATTAAGTACTACACGGATTAGACATAAGTGATCAATCACACCTATAAAACCGATGGTTAGTGGTGACTCTAAAAAAAAGGGAAAAATAATGAATGGACTCACTAATGCAGGCCAAAATGAGGATATACCCCTTTCGTCCAAAAGTTCTAGCAAAATGCCCCATTTCTGAAACTATCTAGCGATATGCCCCTATTTTGACACTCGATTTTCTAAAAATCGAGTTTCAATGTAAAACTCGATTGTTAGAAAATCGAGTTATAGGCAAATCAAACTTTAAAAAAAAAAAAATTTGTGGAACTCGAGTTCCACTTGAAAATTTTCAAGGAACTCGAGTTTCATAATAGGGGCATATCGCTAGATAGTTTTAGAAATGAGGCATTTTGTTGGAACTTTTGGGCAAAAGGGGTATATCCCCATTTTGGCCCACTAATGTGCACACTTACACTATTTAAATATCCACAACTCACATATATTTCACCAAATAAAACCCTTCGAAGTCCAACACTCATGAAGTGTTTGGAGGAGGGGTCTATCGTCCGAAATCTAGCGTCGACAATGTTTAGGGAAAGAATAATTAAGATCTACTTCTACGTTAAAAGAACGCATACTTTCTTTGAATTTTAGATTAAGGTTCTAGGAAATCTTACCTAGATGCACTAAATCTTAGAACAAAATAGAATTTCCAACACCTCTTGATCTTGAGACCTCCTTAGCCTTCACCTCAATAACAACAAGAATTCCCAGAGTGGGTTTTCTTCCTTGTCAACAACCCTAGTTGTGTTCCCTTGAGGAGAAGAGAATGTTTCTTATCTTCCTTTTTTATAAATATTCTAGCTTTGTAGCCTTTTGTCTTGGATTTGGCAAACTATGAGCATGAGAATATGGTACAAAACACAAGATTTTGCCCAAAATTTCACTTTTAGAATTTTCGTTAGTTCTCTTTACTTGTGGAATTTTTGTTCTCCGAGCCTCCAAAATCAAAGCTTGTCATAATATTCTCTAACGAAATCTCATTTGCTTCAATCATACATTGTCTGAATATTATTTGATCCCAAAAAAATTGTGATCAAGCTTAATGACACTCTTTAAAAATGGCTAAGCATTTTGGCTGGTTTGTCAATGTTTTTGCGATCTCATGCTCCTTTTAAGTTTGAACTAACTTACTAGTAGTCACCTTAAAGGGAATTCATTTATGTTTCATAAGAGCTTGAATTTTTCTTGACCAAACAATTAGAATTTGGCATTCCAAAGAAAGAGCTTGTTTGACAATTGATCGAACTAGATCATACTTTTGTCAAAGTTTTGGAGAAGGCAACCATTTCATAATTTGGCCTCTCAATTCATAAAATTGGTCTATTGAACATTTGATCATATAAGTGGAACAAATTAACTCAATCATTATGACTTCCTCAATCTCAGGGTTAAAAATGTATTTTTGGTATTTTTAGGATCAATTTGAAAATTTTCACAAAATTCGAGGGTGGACAAAATACAGTGTTGGCAATCACATAGTGTGATTCACACCCCTTTGGGTGGCCTTCGTTGGTAGGGTTTTCTTCTTTAGCAGGTGATTAGATCAGTCAAGTTAGTTGATTACAATTCAGTTTGAGTCAAAGTTCTTAATTGATTCCATCTGTCCCCCAAATTCACCTATGCACAAAAAGTCTGTCACCATATTCACTCCCCATCTACTTTCACCCAATGGAGGAGTTAGAAAATTTATTCGGGGGGAAGGGGCTGAGCTATATATATATAGACACACACATTAAAAAATCTGTTCATAACATGATTTTTTTTTTTTTTAATGTTATTTTCTTATATATAACAAAGTATTGACATCAAGTATATTTATAACACTAATAAAATAAAAACTAAAGGATTTTTAACTCCTAACCATGAAATCTACATTTATACTTTCTTCTAAAAGAAAAAAAAAAAGTCCATATCCCTAATTTTAAATAAAAAATAAAAGAAGGTTTCTGTTAAATAGATTTACTTATATATTTCTCACTATTATGATATAAGAGAGAGAGAGAGAGAGAGAGAGAGAGAGAGAGAGAGAGAGAGAGAGAGATATTGTTTTTTTTTTTTTTGAGAAAGAAGTTGTATGTTTTTGTAAGAAACAATATATAATTTGGAATTTATTCGCTTATTTATGCAATAGTACTTTGTATTTTTAAAGATTGAGAAACTTTTTTTTTTTATTTGAGAAACACACACGCACGCACGCATATATATAGAGGAAGGGAGATGAGATAAGGGAATACACTCACACGCCAACACCAAAACTGCACGCAGCAGTTAGTATCACGGAGCAAGTGATAAACCCCTACTCAATATTACACCTTATTGATATGGGATGACTCGACAACACCAAGTATCTTTTTTTTATTTGACACACACACACACACACACACATATATATATATATAGGGCAAGGGGGATAAGATAAGGGAATACACTTACATGCCAATACCAAAACTGCATGCGGCAATTAACGTCTATTTATGTTTGCTTAGGATTTAATATTTCTTATTTACCTTATGAAAGTTATAAACTTATGATATGAAAAATACATTTGAAAGATAGATTTCTATATTTATTTGGACTATTTTAGTCATTTTTTTTTCTATTTTTAATAATTTAATATATTTAATTATATTTTTAATAATTATTAAATTAATTATGATTTCATCATAGTTTGACCTTAGTTTAATCCTAGTTCGACCTCGATTCAACCCTAATCTGATCTCAAAAACTTTGCACCTCTCCATTTTCAGTTCTTAATTTGAATGGTTTGGATTTCAAAACCATGGTTATCAAGTCCAATAGCAACATACCATATTTGAAAAATTACCTTTTGACATTTTCATTTATATAAGTTCTACTAACTTTCTTTTATAGGTAGATAATGGTGGAGGAAGAAGTGGAGTTCAAATCACAAACATGAGACATTATAAAAGATACCATTACTATTGGCAATGGCGGCTCTAGGACTATTTTCGAAAACGGTCAATAAGAAACATAAATTATACAAAATTTAAAATAAAAGAAAACTTGAATATATTGACATCACCAAAAAGAAAAAGCAAAAGAAAAAAACAAAAAATAAAAATCCAAATACATAAAGTTTTACAATTGCCTTTTACAAGGTTTCATATTTTGAAATTATTTCATGATATCTTCATTATTAATCTTATGAGCTGCATACATCTCTTTCAATATACACAGTCAAACAATCATTTATCTATTGATCTTCCATTTGATTGATATATTTCAATGTTAAGATCTAAATGAGTTTTTTCTAAAGTTTAATATTAACAAACTTCTACTTTTGTTGTTGGACTTATTATTCCCCCCCCCCCCCCCCAGCCCAAAGATTTTAGATCAAATTGGTTTGATATTGAGGTTTTTTTTTTTTTTTTTCCGTTTACAAATTTTTAGATATTATTAAGATGATTAAATTCAAACTTATTTTAGCTGGGTTTTAATAAATTAGGATCCAAGTGTTCAAATTTTTATTTTAGTGAGTCAAAACAAAAAATATAAATATAAAAACTATTATATATATATATATATATATATATATTTTTTTTTTTTCCAATTTGGCAGCTTCAAGAGGAGCTGCCCCTTGACTATTATACATTCTACTAATTTGTGCAAAGTTTCGGACATCATAAGTTGAAATTATATCCAAAAAAAAAAAACTTGCGCAGAGCTTGAGATAAAATTTTAATGTATGCAACACCTTCCCATAATCCATAATATACAGACCTTACAAAACTTTATATTACAACGAATTGTAGTTTCAAGCATTAGTGTCCTATATAATTTACATAATAAACTGCATCTCTCTCATGTGAAATGATACCAATTTTGCACCATATATTCCTAAATATATTAATCCCCAAACTTTCATTAAACCACAAAAGAAGCAGCACCTTTCCTCAATTTTTCAACAACAGCAAAAGGAAGAGAATGCTTGTTACAAAATCCAAAAATCCTATGTGCAGAAGCAAATTTAGCAAGAGCAAGAGCAAGAGCAACACAATGGAATTAGGAAATGGAATTATGATTTCTATTTTTTCATCCAACATGATTAATATGCATTTTGATAGTTTCTTGTCGTTGAATAAAAAATATGGAGATCGAACCCTATCTACACAAAAAACCAGTTGGTATCTTGATTTGATGATAAAGAACAATTGTCATGGAGCGAATGGATACAATCTATAAAATAAATATATATTAAAAAAAAGTTTTGGTCCTAGTTATACTGTAAAGAAAGAAATAGATACATTGCTTTCTTACTTATTTATAATCTAAGAAAAGAAATCAAAATGATAAGCACTCAGTTTACAAATTTGAGATTTGAATCTAGAGGATGTAGACAGTAGACACTCCATTTTACAACTTTCATTTAACCAATATTAAGGGGAAAATAGTAATGTTGCACCAAGGGCATGATCGTAATTTCAACAGGTAAATCTTCAAATTTGTAATGCAAAACAAATCTTGATGCTCTAACGATCACAATGGTATGTCATGGACTTTGATCGGACCACCTGATCAAAAGTTATCATACAAACAATTTTCAATGATCATGGCTCACCTACATAATAGGCCCGATCACATCCTATTTTAAACACTTAATTTTGGTTGGTTCTCACAAGAATTAATTTAAAATTAATTAACTGTGATTTTTTATTGGATTTCATTTTACTTCATTATTTTAAAGAAATAATAAAAAAAATGTTTTTCTTTATGGCATCTTATCTACTCTTTAAAAAAAAAAGTTTGGAGAGAGAAAAAGATATGATTCATGAAAAAATTCAAAAAAAAAAAATGCTCAAAAAAGGTTATTATTCTCAACAGCAACTTGAATCGCATTTTTGGCCAGGAAAACGTTGAAATTTGATTTTTTCCATTTTTGGAAAAGTGGTAAAGAATTGAATTTCCTTTCAAAAAACACCAATCCCGAATCAATTTAAATTTTGAGCATAAAGTTATAGGCAAAATACGAAACAGGTGCAGAAGATAACACAAATTTAGCATCATCTTCAATTTTCTTTCAAAATTTCAAATAGGGATCAACATCAAATCTGTTCAAGCTTATCTAATAGGCTTATCCATTCCCTTAGCTTCAGAAGAAAGCTTTTGAAAAATAAGTTGAATAGAGAAATAGATACATTCTATGAAAAATTTCAAAAAACATAAAAATGCTCAAAAAACGTTACTATTTTCAGCAGCAACTTGAATCGCATTTTTGGCCTGGAAAACGTTGAAATTTGATTTTCTCTATTTCTGGAAAAGTTGTAGAGAATTGAATTTCCTTTTAAAAATCACTAATCCCAAATCAATTGGAATTTTGAGCAGAATTTTAGAGCCAAAATACAAAACAGGTACATAAGATAACACAAGTTCAGCATCATCTTC
Source organism: Quercus wislizeni (assembly GCA_023055345.1). NCBI lineage: Eukaryota > Viridiplantae > Streptophyta > Magnoliopsida > Fagales > Fagaceae > Quercus > Quercus wislizeni. The sequence goes on along the minus strand of JALGQJ010000007.1, from coordinate 24,156,810 downwards.
AATTTCTTTTCAAAATTCAAATAGGGATCAACACCAAATCCGTTCCAGCTTATTTAAACAGGTTTATCTCCTCCCTTAGTTTCAGAAGAAAGCTAATAACTTAGCTTTAAAGTTAAGCCATCCCTTCCCCTATAAATAGAGAAGACCTCTTTCATTTTCTGCACCCCGATTCCCTTTAGAGAGCTAAGGAGAAAGCAGAAAAGAAAAGTTGTTGTGCAGCCATTGTTCTTACTTTGGTTGTAGTTTAGTACTTCATTACTTTCTCCCTAACCCTTTCAGTGATCACTTCCCCCTTTAATTTATGCTCTATGCTGGTAAGTAGTTAATTATGTTCTTTAAGTTTCTGCAAATGCTTGAATATTTGCTTCCAAGTCATTATTTGTTTCTTTCACAACATGCTTGGATGAACATGCCTATATATCTCATTGATATTCCTTTTACATGCTTAGATGAACACTTCTAGGCTAATGCGCAACTTTCTCTTGAATGCTTAGATGAACATGTCTAGGTAGTTGTTTTACATTTTTAAATGCTTAAACGAACATGTCTAAGTATTTTGATTTTCTCTAGATGAACATGTCTAAGGGATTTTTATTTACTTTTTTTTTTCATAATTGATTGGATGATCAAATATACTTAAATGTTTTGTTTTTCTCTTTGCAATTGTGTGGGTGACAAATAGCATGACAATTCTCTGTTTTCCTTCACATGCTTAGATATAAACTTCTAAGTTATTATTTTCTTTTCATAACATACTTAGATGAATTTGTCTAGGTAGTTATTTCTCTCTTTTTTGAATGCTTAGATGAACAGGTCTAATTAACATTATAGTTTTCGCTTAAATACTTGGATGAACATGTCTGGGTGATTTTCTTTGTTTTTCTCATGATTGCTTGGATGATTGGTAGGTATAAAAATAAATTTTCTTTTGCAATTATGTTGATGACAAATAACATGACGATTTTGTTTTCCTTCACATGCTTATATAAACATGTCTAGGCTAGGAATTCCTTGTTTACATTAATTTCTTGGATGAACTTGCCATTACTTTCATGCTTTCTTTACATTTAAATTGTTGTCTAACAAATTTCACTTTTTGTTTCTTTTTATGTCAAATTCTCCAACACATATTTGTTTACAATTCTTGCAAATTAACATGTTTATATGATATATTGTTTGTATTTGTTTGACATGACATGATATTGGCCACCTTAACCTAGGAGACCGGTTTTTCCGGGCGAGATGAGTGTTTAATCTCTTCCCATCTCGTAAATTAGCCTCTAAACCAACATCAAGGGTTCTAGACTAGGCTCTTGTATATGCAATTTTACATTTTTTAGAATGTAACTAGGAAACAAAGTAATGTAATTTACTTTCTTAGATTGTATCTAGGACTAAAAAAGCATTGTAAATTTTTATTATAAAATTGATGTAAATTGTCATATATAATAATACAACAGAAGCATTTTTTTTTTTTGTAGTAAAGGTTTTCTTATTTTTTCATTTAAATTAAATAAGTGGCAACTCCATGTAAAACCCTCGATCTAGGGGGGAGTACATTTTACAGTGAATTCGACATTGTTGAGGTCCAAAAAAATCACAATGTTATACCAAGTCTCAAAACAACACAAAGGATTGAAACTTAGGAAAGTAAAGCATTCAAACTTCCAATAAAGAAAAAAAGAGGAGAAGTCCAAACCCATTAAGGGTCTATAAGGAGGGGCTCAAATCCATGAATGGGTAAGTTTCAAACCCCATGGAATAAAGAAGAAGGAAATGCCCAACCCAGGCCTCAAAAGCCAAAAAATCACTAGGGAGCCTGAGAAAAGAATTGGGCCAAGATACCTGGGGATTCCCAGGTGCCTGGGATCCTCGGGACATGTAGTAAAGCCAGGTTGGAATTGAGACAGTTCAATGGGGCATACCAAGACACACAAAGAAGAAGAATAGATACGTCCCTATCAACCATATAATGATGCAGAAAGAGGATCAGAAGGCTTGGGAACCAACAATTCATGAACAATGGGCCGGTACCTCGGGGAACCTAAAAAGAAGAACTATGAAAGAATGTGGCTGGGAAACTTTCAACCTGGCAGAAAGGAATCAGCTTACCTGGGAAAAATGACAAAAGGGAAAGAAGCCAAAAGGTGGGTCTAAAAAAGTGGAATCTAGAAGTCTTGGAGAAGGAAAGAACAAAAGCCAGCCTTCTAGGACCCCTAGAACCAGAAAGTCAGCAAAAGGCCTTTTGAAGAAGGAACCTCAAAAAAAGAAAATAATGAGGAATAAAGAAGGGACCAGCCACCAATGTTGTTGGCACAACATTGGTTCTGGTACCCAATGAAGCAAATGGAAGGAATCAATGGTATCCTGGAAACCTTAGGGTCTGTTTGAATACAACTTATTTTTACTGAAAACTGAAAACACTGTAGCAAAATAATTTTTAAATGTGTGAATGGTGACGTGGGACCCATTTTTAATTTTTTTTTTTCTGATGAACAGCACACAAATAGTAATGAGCAATGCACAAACAGTGCATGAACAGTGCACAAACAGTGCATGAACAGTGCACAAACAGTGCATGAACAGTGCACTGTCTCGTAAAAGCTGTTGCGATTGAATAAAAAAAATAAATAAATAAAAAAAGAAGGGGAGAATGCAAACGTGAAACGCAGCTCAACGTGGATCCAAACACTCACTTAGGATGGCATTATAAAAGGGAAGTAGCCAGCAGTGAGTGGCATTCAGTAACAGTGAATTAGAGTAAAAATCATTGAGAAAATTCTATCATAATTCAAAAAAAAAAAAGAGAAAAATGAGGGAAATACCGTTCGGTATCCTCAAACAACCACTAGAAATCACACTTGGATTCAAAGGGATTCAAACTTTGCAAGTCTTAGAGGCCTGAAGAGCAATCTAAGTCTATGATTTTTGAACTTATTTGAACCTTATAACACGTTCTAGTGAGCACAGTGTATTACACAATCAAGAAAGTGATAAAGTATTTTACATTATCTTGAGGATCTCTAACGCTTTATTTTATGTTCTTTATTTATCATTTCGTTTCATTACTGTTCCTTGCTATTCAATACATATTATTTCCTATATGTTAGCATGTACATGTTGTAGGATTCGTGTTCTATGCACCACCTGGTTCAAAATCAACCCAAATTAGCTGCGGTGAACCAAGCTCGGTCCCTTAAAACAATAAGTATTGTGGCCAGGATCCTTGTTTCTACTTGGGCTTACATGCTAAAAAAAAAAAAAAAGAACCCACACAAACATTTTGATCATCACAATCCCACTCGTTCGCATGGGTTAGGCCCATTTTGAAAAAAAATTGGTGGGCCAAGGTTGCAGTCACTCACAAAGGCTAGGTTAAGAAGATGGAAAGGTGCTAGACACCCTTTCCACCTAATCTGTAGATTAGTCTTTGAGATATCAACTGCTATGTTATGTTATGAACTTTTTCATCCAATCACTTCATTTATGCATGAAATGCATAAAATAAAATATGCTCATTATGTGATATATAAATTAAGATGGAGTAATTGCAGTTTACCCACATGTGGGTAGGTCGGAAATCACTTTGCCACTTGTGGTTTGAAAAATTGCCAATTTACCCTTCTGAAGTGACCTCTATCAAAGAGTCATTACCCGTCTCCCCCTTTTTCCCTTTAAAAAGTGGGTTAAATGTGTTTTTTACATTATATTTTGTGTCTCTTTCTCCTCTTCTCTTCTTCACTTTTTTTTCCTCTCTCTCTCTCTCTCTCTCTCTCTCTCTCTCTCTCTCTCTCTCTCTCGTTTGTTACTTTCTTAGTGTTTCTTCTAAACACTTCACAAAAACCCACAACCAGAGGTACTGAGACTTTCATCATTGTGAAAAACAAGGCCATAGAATCAAAGATCAAAGGAAGAGCGGCCAAGTTGTGGATTTTGGTGTTGGAGGCCGTCTCGATGAAGATGGTGTTTGGGCATGACTAAGTGAGCGAGTTTAAAGGAGGAGGTGTGGGTCAGCTTGAATTAGGGTTTTTCATATTTGGGTTTGTGTTTAAAATGGGGTAAAAGAAGGAAGGGTTTGTTAATTTACAGATGGGGATTAGGGATTGAACTAGTTTTGAGAGATTCAAAGATGAGTAGCTAGCCTTGGACACTTGCAATGATATATACCAGATTGAGGCGAAGTTTCTTTCTCATTTTAATTTTGGATTTGGCTTCAAAATGAGGATTTAATTTGGGGAGACCCGTAGGTAAGGTAATGGTAGAGACAAAAAAATTGTGAATGAGTTTGTGAATTTTGAGTTTTGAGTGTAAAGATTATAATTGGTTGTGTAGAATTTGGGTGAAGGATTTCTAGTTATGCTATTGAATGAGGAAACCTAGAAATATATGGTAGATTTAGGTGTCAAAGTTGGATTTCAGCAATCATGACGTTATTGATTTTCAATCATGAAAACTAAATAAAGTAGAAATTAATATCTGCGTGCATAACCTCTTTCAAACGACATGAGGGCGGATTTCTACTATTGGAAATGGAATATTTCGATGTTCTCTACTCCTTAATCCATGGGTCTTCCACTTGATTGTTGGGGTGAGATGAGTGTGCAAGATTTGAGAAGGTGATTGTAGAGATGGATAATTGGGTATGTGGTGGATGGATGAAGAGCAAGGTCCATGTTTTTGATGCAAGACATTTTCCTTACCCTTTAGCTTAGGAACTTTTAAGGTAGTCCTTAGCTAATTAAGTACTACATGGATTAGACATAAGTGATCAATCACACCTATAAAACCGATGGTTAGTGGTGACTCTAAAAAAAAGGGAAAAATAATGAATGGACTCACTAATGCAGGCCAAAATGAGGATATACCCCTTTCGTCCAAAAGTTCTAGCAAAATGCCCCATTTCTGAAACTATCTAGAGATATGCCCCTATTTTGACACTCGATTTTCTAAAAATCGAGTTTCAATGTAAAACTCGATTGTTAGAAAATCGAGTTATAGGCAAATCAAACTTTAAAAAAAAAAAAAAATTTGTGGAACTCGAGTTCCACTTGAAAATTTTCAAGGAACTCGAGTTTCATAATAGGGGCATATCGCTAGATAGTTTTAGAAATGAGGCATTTTGTTGGAACTTTTGGGCAAAAGGGGTATATCCCCATTTTGGCCCACTAATGTGCACACTTACACTATTTAAATATCCACAACTCACATATATTTCACCAAATAAAACCCTTCGAAGTCCAACACTCATGAAGTGTTTGGAGGAGGGGTCTATCGTCCGAAATCTAGCGTCGACAATGTTTAGGGAAAGAATAATTAAGATCTACTTCTACGTTAAAAGAACGCATACTTTCTTTGAATTTTAGATTAAGGTTCTAGGAAATCTTACCTAGATGCACTAAATCTTAGAACAAAATAGAATTTCCAACACCTCTTGATCTTGAGACCTCCTTAGCCTTCACCTCAATAACAACAAGAATTCCCAGAGTGGGTTTTCTTCCTTGTCAACAACCCTAGTTGTGTTCCCTTGAGGAGAAGAGAATGTTTCTTATCTTCCTTTTTTATAAATATTCTAGCTTTGTAGCCTTTTGTCTTGGATTTGGCAAACTATGAGCATGAGAATATGGTACAAAACACAAGATTTTGCCCAAAATTTCACTTTTAGAATTTTCGTTAGTTCTCTTTACTTGTGGAATTTTTGTTCTCCGAGCCTCCAAAATCAAAGCTTGTCATAATATTCTCTAACGAAATCTCATTTGCTTCAATCATACATTGTCTGAATATTATTTGATCCCAAAAAAATTGTGATCAAGCTTAATGACACTCTTTAAAAATGGCTAAGCATTTTGGCTGGTTTGTCAATGTTTTTGCGATCTCATGCTCCTTTTAAGTTTGAACTAACTTACTAGTAGTCACCTTAAAGGGAATTCATTTATGTTTCATAAGAGCTTGAATTTTTCTTGACCAAACAATTAGAATTTGGCATTCCAAAGAAAGAGCTTGTTTGACAATTGATCGAACTAGATCATACTTTTGTCAAAGTTTTGGAGAAGGCAACCATTTCATAATTTGGCCTCTCAATTCATAAAATTGGTCTATTGAACATTTGATCATATAAGTGGAACAAATTAACTCAATCATTATGACTTCCTCAATCTCAGGGTTAAAAATGTATTTTTGGTATTTTTAGGATCAATTTGAAAATTTTCACAAAATTCGAGGGTGGACAAAATACAGTGTTGGCAATCACACAGTGTGATTCACACCCCTTTGGGTGGCCTTCGTTGGTAGGGTTTTCTTCTTTAGCAGGTGATTAGATCAGTCAAGTTAGTTGATTACAATTCAGTTTGAGTCAAAGTTCTTAATTGATTCCATCTGTCCCCCAAATTCACCTATGCACAAAAAGTCTGTCACCATATTCACTCCCCATCTACTTTCACCCAATGGAGGAGTTAGAAAATTTATTCGGGGGGAAGGGGCTGAGCTATATATATATAGACACACACATTAAAAAATCTGTTCATAACATGATTTTTTTTTTTTTTTTAATGTTATTTTCTTATATATAACAAAGTATTGACATCAAGTATATTTATAACACTAATAAAATAAAAACTAAAGGATTTTTAACTCCTAACCATGAAATCTACATTTATACTTTCTTCTAAAAGAAAAAAAAAAGTCCATATCCCTAATTTTAAATAAAAAATAAAAGAAGGTTTCTGTTAAATAGATTTACTTATATATTTCTCACTATTATGATATAAGAGAGAGAGAGAGAGAGAGAGAGAGAGAGAGATATTGTTTTTTTTTTTTTTTTTGAGAAAGAAGTTGTATGTTTTTGTAAGAAACAATATATAATTTGGAATTTATTCGCTTATTTATGCAATAGTACTTTGTATTTTTAAAGATTGAGAAACTTTTTTTTTTTTTTATTTGAGAAACACACACGCACGCACGCATATATATAGAGGAAGGGAGATGAGATAAGGGAATACACTCACACGCCAACACCAAAACTGCACGCAGCAGTTAGTATCACGGAGCAAGTGATAAACCCCTACTCAATATTACACCTTATTGATATGGGATGACTCGACAACACCAAGTATCTTTTTTTTATTTGACACACACACACACACACACACACACACATATATATATATATATATATATATAGGGGAAGGGGGATAAGATAAGGGAATACACTTACATGCTAATACCAAAACTGCATGCGGCAATTAACGTCTATTTATGTTTGCTTAGGATTTAATATTTCTTATTTACCTTATGAAAGTTATAAACTTATGATATGAAAAATACATTTGAAAGATAGATTTCTATATTTATTTGGACTATTTTAGTCATTTTTTTTTCTATTTTTAATAATTTAATATATTTAATTATATTTTTAATAATTATTAAATTAATTATGATTTCATCATAGTTTGACCTTAGTTTAATCCTAGTTCGACCTCGATTCAACCCTAATCTGATCTCAAAAACTTTGCACCTCTCCATTTTCAGTTCTTAATTTGAATGGTTTGGATTTCAAAACCATGGTTATCAAGTCCAATAGCAACATTCCATATTTGAAAAATTACCTTTTGACATTTTCATTTATATAAGTTCTACTAACTTTCTTTTATAGGTAGATAATGGTGGAGGAAGAAGTGGAGTTCAAATCACAAACATGAGACATTATAAAAGATACCATTACTATTGGCAATGGCGGCTCTAGGACTATTTTTGAAAACGGTCAATAAGAAACATAAATTATACAAAATTTAAAATAAAAGAAAACTTGAATATATTGACATCACCAAAAAGAAAAAGCAAAAGAAAAAAACAAAAAATAAAAATCCAAATACATAAAGTTTTACAATTGCCTTTTACAAGGTTTCATATTTTGAAATTATTTCATGATATCTTCATTATTAATCTTATGAGCTGCATACATCTCTTTCAATATACACAGTCAAACAATCATTTATCTATTGATCTTCCATTTGATTGATATATTTCAATGTTAAGATCTAAATGAGTTTTTTCTAAAGTTTAATATTAACAAACTTCTACTTTTGTTGTTGAACTTATTATTCCCCCCCCCCCCCCCCAGCCCAAAGATTTTAGATCAAATTGGTTTGATATTGAGGTTTTTTTTTTTTGCGTTTAAAAATTTTAAGATATTATTAAGATGATTAAATTCAAACTTATTTTAGCTGGGTTTTAATAAATTAGGATCCAAGTGTTCAAATTTTTATTTTAGTGAGTCAAAACAAAAAATATAAATATAAAAACTATTATATATATATATATATATATATATATATTTTTTTTTTCCAATTTGGCAGCTTCAAGAGGAGCTGCCCCTTGACTATTATACATTCTACTAATTTGTGCAAAGTTTCGGACATCATAAGTTGAAATTATATCCAAAAAAAAAAAACTTGCGCAGAGCTTGAGATAAAATTTTAATGTATGCAACACCTTCCCATAATCCATAATATACAGACCTTACAAAACTTTATATTACAACGAATTGTAGTTTCAAGCATTAGTGTCCTATATAATTTACAAAAATTGTGGCACCTGAAGAGTAAAAATGAAAAAGAAAGAGCAAATAGTAACGGCTGGACCAATGAGAATGAAAAATTTTCATATGGCATGGTATCCATTATGTTGTTGATCTTTCATCTTTCAGCAAAGTAGTTGAAGTGACCAGCAGGCAGCACCACTCCACCATTGAAATAGCACAAGAACTTAAAATTGGAAACGATAATCTATAGTTCAGTTTTTTTTTCCTCATCCGATGACATTCATATCAGTGATGCTTCATACCAACCCTCCAAATATCAAACTGTTTTATTAATTGCGAGCGTGAAGTATATGAGAATTAATGTGCCCATACTAGACCTGAAGCCACCAAATCATACGCCTCTAAATCAGTACACAATGTGAGAAAATTTACTAATAAATGTGAGTTTTATATGTAATTTAAAGAAACAAAAAAAAAAAAAAAAAGAATTGAGAAAAGTTTTTTAAAAAACTTGACATTTCATAGATGGAATAGTTTTTTTTTTTTTTTTTTTTTTTTTTTTTTTTTTTTTTTTTTAATTTTTATGGAAAGATGGAATAGTTATTGATCTTTAATCATGTTGATATTTGCAAGCATAGATGGTATAAGCTATAAAGAGATAACGCAATACAATAGTGGGTTTGTAAAAAAAGCCATCCAATATATAAAAAGCTCTTAAGTGGTGTAAAATTGAGAAAAGTTACACCAGATAGAAATTTAACCTAACCCTATGAAAAATTATGAATCTATGATGGTCAAATATTTACAATGGATTAATTTTTTGAACAAATTGAGGGTGAAGAAAATGGTGATGTTCTTATGTTAGTAAAAATATAAATTTAAACTCTTCTTTCATATTTGTTGGAATAAAGATTAATTTGACACACATGCAAGGATTGTGATGAAAATTTTGTGAAAGAGAGATAATGTAATACAATAGTAGGTTTGTAAAAAGTCATCCAAAAATATCTTAATATTGAGAAAATTTACACCATATGTAAATTAAACCTAATCCTATGAAAAATTACGATGGTCAAAATTTTGCAATAGATTAATTTTTTGAACAAAGTGAGGATGAAGATAATGGTGATGTTCTTATGGTTAGTTAAAATATAAATTAAAATTTTTCTTTCATATTTGTTGCAATAAAGATTGATTTGACACGTAGAAGAGCTTGTGGTGAAGATTTTGAGTTTGTTACGTTGGCTAATACTATGGAATGAAAAGTTGTAGCAATAAGTATTATAAGAGTTAACAATGTTTGATTATATTATGAAAACTTTAGATAATATAAGAAATGTATCCAAACTTGGGAAAACAAAATCCAGATTCCTGTAGGCCGACTGAATTTTTTGGTAATGGATAGAAAATGTGGAGTTATGAATGTAAGTAAAATTGTTTCAGTAGTAATGAATGGTTTAGCAAAATAAATAAATGAACGGAGAGAAAACTTTCAAAGATTTGCACAATACAATTAAAAGGTGAAAGAAATGAGCGTTAGCTAAATCACTAGAAATGAGAGTTACGTTATTAATAGATGAAAGAGTGTGAAGTTTGTGGAGAATTCAACTTATGATCATGAAGCCATGCTGAATTGAAAAGTTCAATTAAGGATGCTTGAAAATTGCATATCTCTTGTTCAAGGATGCTTGAAGCCAATTGATTGCGTCACTTGTTGACGATATAATTAATGGAGCAATCCTACCATTAAAAGGGGTGTAAAAGACAAAAAATTCTTAACTACTCTTGGAGTATAGAGAAATTGTGCTCCTTCCTCTCACATTCGTAGTGGATTTTATCATGAATTTAATGAGTATGCCCTATTACAAATGTGAGAGGAGGGAGCATCATACTCTGTGCTCCTAGAGTACTTAAGAATTACTTATAAAAAACAACCTTATGAGCTAGATATTGAAATTTGTCAAGTCCGATCCATGAGGAGATAAGTTTAGAAATTCCTTTTATTGGTTTTAAATACTACATTGACTGGAAGAGTAGCAATGAGAAGTAATTATTCATACAGAAAAGTGGTAATCCTGTACAATCAGGAGGTTATAGCTAGAGTGGTGTAAATGTAATGAAGCTTATGTTATATGTGTGAAAGTTGACATAAAAGTTTTGTGTAATGTATTAGTCTGAGAGCACCTTTAAGTGTATTAGAAATTTAGGTTAGTTTATGTTTGAGAGATAATTATTTTTTAGTTTGATTCCATCAATTTTGCTAATATTCTATTTTGCTAATATTCTTTGACTTTGTGCCGTGTGCTGCTAGCTATTGCATAGTTTGTGTGTGTTTGTCTAACAACAATCAATGTACAATTTTTTTTAATTAAAAATTACAATAATTTAGTGAGGGTATCAAATTTAAATTTGTTTAAAAAAAATCCTTTAGTTTTATGCCAAATTAAACCTCATACTTTTAAATGTATCACTTTACAGTTTACACCCCTTGCATTTATTATTGTGGCTAACAAAAACCCCACTTATGGTCTCAAATGTTTAATAATTTCCTAATGTTTGACACAAAGTTGAAAGTGTGGGGTTTGAATTGACATATTGAGCATATGGAATTTAATTTGTCAGAAGAATAAAATTATAGGGTTTTTTTTAATTTTTTTTTTTTTTTTTGGATTTTCCCTTAAATTTTATAGTTTCGTAAATTACAAATTTAACTTTATAATTTAAGGGATTTCAATTTAAACCCTATAATTTCCATATCTTACAAATTAAAACATAAACTTTTAAATTCATTTTAATTCAAATTATCTCTTTTGTCTCTGACACTGACGACGCAAAACAGATTTTAAAGTTGCTGGTCTAATTTGTACTAACTTTATAATTAGTTTTGTTTTTTTGTGTTTTAATAAACAACTATAGTCCCATAAAAAAATAAAAAAAATAAAAAAATAAAATAAAACAACTATAGGATTTAAGTTATTACTAATGAAATTAAAAAGATTTAGTTTAGTTTTTTTTGTTTTTGTTTTTACAGATTTTAAGGTTTAAATTGAACTCATTATAGGTTTTAAAACGTAATTTCTCTCCCAAAACTATCCATTAAAATTATGGCTATCTTTTAGATAATCCAAAATCATATCAACATCCCACCCATGGCCAAAATTTGTATCCGTTTCTTGGAAGATAGTTAGAGAGAGTCGTATTCACTGACATGTCAAGACAACAAAAGTACGTAACAGTAAGGACTATGGACAAATGATTTCTCATAAAGGGCCACGACTTACACTGTTGCGAAGATGAATAGAATCTTCCTGGGGTTGATGGACATAAAGCGGTTCGACTTCTTATTCCTTCCATCTGGTGCATCCATGAGATTAGGGCCACTGACAGTAGGGTTAGGAATTAGAGCTTTGTTGGCCATCAATGGCTGCTTCAAAGGCTCTAATTGAGAGTTCACTGTAACGAAGGCAACAGAGAACAAGATTAAGTACAACTTCTAATTTATTCTTATTTCATGTGTTTTAGATTGCTTCTACACAATTTTGCCCCACTTCTTTCTGCTTCACCTCACGCAGGTTTTTCTCACCTGACACATGTGGTGGCGAGGGAAGGGGGCGAGATTTTAGCCCCTGCCAGCCACAAGTTAGCGCAAGAATGGATTTAAACATTTTAGCCCCTCCTCACTCCACCCCTCTTTAATAAGGGCTATAATTTTAAAATTTGCATACCCTAAACTTCTATTATTTAAACAAACAAATTAATATTATCTTATTTAAATGCATGGATATTAAGATTTTTTATTTTTGTTGTGATATTATCTTATTAAACACTTGGATAATATTATGAAATTCTTACTAAAAATTAGTTTGATTTGATAGGATAAATTTAGTTGTAATTTTAAATATATTTATATTAATGAAATAGGTTTTATTAAAAAAAAAATTGTAATATTTGTTGGGTAAATTAACATGTAGTAGAATTTTATGAGACTGGGCCTCAAGGAGTGGGAATGGAGCAATGCAGTTTTCTCCATCATATGGGGCGGGGGAATGAGAAAAGACAAAACCATGTGAGGCGGTGGTGAAAATCTCATTCTTCAGCCCTGCCCCTCCCCATTGTTATCCCTAATTGCTTCCAACAATGTGCCCATTATTATTGTTGATTGAGGTGTTTCACATAGACATTCATGTGACTTATCTAATAAAAAGTAGTGGGCTTCAGTTAACTAAATTGATAAAAAAAATTGTTGGCAAATAAAAGATTTGGGGCTCAAATTAATCTCACCTATGCAAAAAATCAATTAGTGTCTTGGCCAAATAATAATGAATAATCATTATAAAGTGGATGTTATATAGTTTGAAATTATATCGTATCGATAAAAAATAATAATAATAAGAAAACAAAGAGCATGTGAAACATTACTGAAGAAAATAACACAATGATTTTTTTTTTTTTTTTTTTTTGAGAAGGAAAAATAACACAATGATAATAGTATAAGAGTGCTAAACTTTATTCAAGATGTATTATGCCGGCCATTATTGGTTTATAACTTTTATAAGTCACAAGGCATTTATGTGACACACCTCTATTAATTATTGTTAATAGCATATGGATTAAAAAAAAAGTTTGTAATTAAATCAATCTTTTTTTTTTTTTTTTGGGGTTAAATCATTTAACCAATCTTAAAGCACAAGGTATGTGATTAAAACAATAGAAAACTTAAAGTTTGAGAGATGCCAACATAAATGACTGAAAAAGTATTGACTGCAAGTTAAAAGGCTTATGGGTTTTTATATTCTATGTATGTATACCTTTTACTTGAAATTTCTTGGATGATTCATCTATATCTTCTTCCTCATTGTTAGTCCATCTGCCTGCTCGATGAGACCATTTACGAGAGAGTGCCCGCTACAAAGTGTGAGAGAGCAGTTGTTGAATTATAGTTCATGCAAGTTGAGTGGTGAAGATTTCAATGTAGGGGATTTGCTACTCACAGTCACTTTTGGGCTCCCTGAAACTCTATCTGAGGATTGTGCAAGACTCTCAATATCCAACACAACCGTTACAGTTTTATCTGTGGTTGTAATGTCAGTCTGCAGAGTTAATCAAATATATGTACGTATTAGAGGTAAAAAATAAATTGTCAATAAGAACTAGTAATCTGATACTCATACTGTCACGATTTATTTTGTTCAACAATTAGTAGGTTACAAGTTCTCTTTCTAAATCTCTATCTATATCTTAATAAAATAACATACCTAGACACTATCAATCTATCATCACAATTCAAACTAAAGAGTGAATCTAGAATTTTGCAAAAAGACATGTAACCTTATGGTTTCAGGAAAAACCATCTTTTTTGTGTCCTACAAAAGTATGGATGCTCATAGTTGGAAATACTTAGAAATTGAGGCATTTATATATATGGAAATTCAATGAACATAAAATTGAACAAACAATGTTCTTACTAGGACTTTGTTAGATTATTATTGAAAGATTTCTAGTTCAAGCAGTCTAGCTTCCTGTCAAGACTAAACGGTGGCCATAGATGACATTTCATTATTATATATTTATTTTTTTTAGAACTTCATATGATAATCATATTGATTTAATATTTTGCATTGACTAGTGTTATGAGTACTACAAATTTTACTATATTGAACTTACAAACTGATGCGTCACCAATCATAAAAAGGTAATTCAAATATTCATATATGAGACAGTTAAAACCTAGAAATCATATTTATTACAACATCGGCTTGTAAATTTTATGTAATACAATTTGGAGTGCCTCTAGCATTTTCTTTTTGTATTACCTTTAGCAAATATACATATATTTGGTGTTTACTTAGGACTGTTCATGGACCAAACTCGACCAGCCAGGCACTTTGAAATAAAAACTAAATGGTCCGAGTCAAGAGCCCAAGCCCGAGATGACCCAGCCTCAGGCCCATCCTAGAGAAAGCTCCCAAGGCCCAAAAACAGCCTATCCCAAAAACAAATGGTTATCACACAAAACTAGTGCTAAAACAAAAGCTTTGATCAGTTCATGTCAAGCTGGGCCAAATTTCACTGATCCAAACCCTAGATGAGCAATGCTACCAAACACAACAATTTTCACAGCAAATTTCACATGCCACGCCATGGCCAGCCCTAAAAATATATCATTTTTATTTAAAATAATCTCACTTTTTTTAATAGATAAATAGAATTTTAATATTTAGCATTTGTTCCATAATAATTGTCTTTTATCATTAGGACAAGACACCAATTGGTTTTTAGAATACTAGCATCAATGCTTATATTATAGAAAAAATACCACTTTTTAGCCCATCAAGCCAAAAATTCACTCACATCAATTTATACAAAGTTGTGTAAAAATACATGGTTGTTGTAGTAACCGTGTGAATTTACATTGACACTATTTATTTTGTATAATTTTTTTTTTTTTTTTTTTGTACGTATCTTGAGAATGAAGGAAGAGAATGGAGTGAAAAGAAAGAAAGAAAATTTAAAAACTCAAGAGAAATTAATATTTTAATAAAATGTAATGTAAAATAAATAATCTGATATGAGAAATTTTGAAAAATATATAAAATAAAAAATATATATTCTTATACTAAAATAGACCAAAAAAAAATTGCACAAAATGATACAAATGCTCTTAGTATAAATGAGGTTTGAAATAATAAATTTTATTGGACCACAAACTTAAGCAGTAAAGGTAGCTAGGAATGATACACAAAAAAATCTTAAACTAAACAAGTAAACCTCTGCATTGAATCCCACTTCGTAGCCAATGATACAACAAAATGGGATTGTATAATTAGGCCTCGCCCCCTAATTACTAACATGAGAAAGGACAGACAAACCAAGGGCATTAGTGGCTTTCGTACGAATGTGAAAACACTGTACCGGCCTTTCAGAATGTTGTTGGCCATGCTGAAACCAGTGAGTTTAAACATTTTTAATTTTTCGAGATGCCAAACAAAAAGAGCCAATTGCCAAAAGAGATATAATAATTATAATTATAGACAAAACAAATGTATGATTAGAAGAGAAATCCAGTTGCATGTGCATATATAGTATTACCAATGAAAAGAGTGCACACCTAGCTAATTCTTGGACCACTTGTTCCCATGTGAAGTGAGAAACCCGAGGCCACAGAATGGCCAAAATAATTACTCTAATTATCATAATAATTTACTAACATGTATAATAAAGGATATATATATATATATATATTAAGATATGTTATGAACAACCATGCATGTTAATACAAAAAAATTAGCCCCAGATTTTTATAGGGACACTGGATTATTGACAACCAGACGTGTTTTCTATCATGCATTGAGTTAGCATAAAAGTCCTTTCTCAACCAAAACAAAAAAAAAAAAAAAAAAAAATTAATATAGCAAACAAAAAAAAAAAAAAATACAAAAATTCTCTAAGTGAGTCTATACGTATTAAAAAGTTATGATCCACTGCTTCCTAGCGGAGAACTTATGTTCAAATACTCTTTCTCATTTGTTTTATGGAAAAAAAATTATCAAATAAAAAACAAAAACAAAAACCAAAAAACCAAACAAGAACTAAATTAAAACATCCACTATTTTTTCGAGAAGAACATTAAAACGTCCTTAAATTAACATATAAAGGTTGTGGCCAAATTAATACAGTTAATAAATATGCCTAGGCTGCTTCTAAATTCTAATCTATAAGCCTAGGCATATTTAATAAATATGCTCTCCTTGGGACAAGCCGTCTAAAATGTCCCAAGTCTTGCCTTTTTTTCTTTTTTCTTTTTTGGGTATTTGGTAATCCTCTTATCTTTTATTTTTTTTAAAAAACCATCAAATGGCACTAATCACAAAAAAAACACATAAAAAAGAAAAAGAAGATAGAAATCCACAGGCGATCGCGATGGCACACCATATTATACTCACCTCTCATCGGACATTTGCGAACCCAATTCCTCCTACCCCCATCTCTTCTCCAAGTACTTTTAATTTGTGAATGTTTTGGATTTGGAGTAGAGGACGATAACATTACCAATATAATATGTCTATTTTTCATGATATTCAAGGCCTATAATTCATATAGCATGCCCAAATGAAATGCTATATTAATTCCCAGTTATAAAATAACATTCATATAACATATATTTATAAATCTTGAAGATTTTAATTTGGCGCAACTAAAGTCAATAAAATGCAAATTCATAAAGACTGTCATTTGGGGAAAAAAAATCTAGAGCATTAAAAGGAATTAGAATAATAGATTTGAACAAATGCTTCTCTTTTAGTAACAATGCCTTAATTAATTTGGAGCTAAGTTTCAGACAATGATGCAAAAGATTAATAAAAAAGAAAGAATTTCACAATGGAAAAATTCTTCAAAATATTTTGAAGAAAAATCTTTGAGAGACTGTCATCATGCATGATGTTAAAGAAATACAGAACATGAAAATTTTGAAGAACTCTCTACTTAATTACACGCACAAAACTGGTTAAATAACTATTTATGCATAGCAATCATATCAAATGAAAGAAGAATATATATATATATATATATATAGAGAGAGAGAGAGAGAGAGAGAGAGAGAGAAATGTGGCAATGAATCCATTACCTGCATAATAGTCTCCTCCTCCATATCAAGGAAATTAAAGAAGAAGATTCAATATATATCGTCCTCGTCCCTTTAAACCTATATATAATATGTGACAGTGATGGAAAAGAAGTATGCTTTGTCAGTCAAACAAGGAGAGAACTCTCTTTAGGCTGAGCAGGTGAGTGAGAAAGAAATTAAGAGATGTATTTTCCTTCTTCCAGCCCTTTTTTTTTAAAAAAAAAAAAAAAATATATATATATATATATATATATATATTAATAGACAAGTTGCATTTTTATTTGGACAACGTAGGTTTAAGGAGGTTTGGCTTATCATATTGAAAAGCAAAATTATAAAAAAAAATACATACCATTTGTAATAAACTATTCAACTCATATCCTGGGGTTGCATTTTTGCATCGTGTTCCAAACCATAAAGAAGGCTGAAGTTCTTTTTTTTTTTTTTTTTTAAGATATTATTTTTATTTTTATTTTTATTTTTTGAGAATCAACATATGATTATTAATACCTATGTTGTCGACACGTTATATTCACGAGATTGTTTGGACGAGGGAAATTATTGATTGACAACGAGTATGTAAAGCTCTTCTCTGCTAATAATTTTAAACAATACTTATATCAGAACATTTTACACCATATTTACTATAATTTGTCAAGTGATTGGGATTGTGAACAGTGAAGAAAAAACAATGAGTTTATGTGAATTCAAATCTTACGCCCAATTTAAAATTTTAAGAAAAAAATTTTAATTTTCATGTTTTGAAACAGGAACATTTTTTTAAATTATTGCAAATTACACCTAGTGATAGATTTTAACAGTTCCATATTGAAAGTGATAGATTTTTAATATTTATATTTACTTGGGAAGGGGATTACATAGAAGCATTGGTATTCACAACGGCTAAAATGAGTGATGGGGTTTAAATGTCAACCGCAAATGTAGTGTCTAGTATAGGACAGGTGGCACACATGCGTGGATCTTTGCGCATGGGCTTGAATAGTGAATACTCAGAAAATGTCTCCGTAAAAAACATGTGAACCAGATTTCTTTGTTGGATGCTCTGCCTATTTTATTTCTTATTTGTGAATGTTTGACTAGCTTATTTTTTGTTAATTTATTTTATTATTTAGTTCATTTTTGTTACTATTTATAGATCTCATTACATTTTTTGATATTATTTATGAGTCTCACTATATTATTTCAACTAATATTTACTTTTATCTACAGTACTTTCAGTAAAAAAATTTCATTTTTAGTAAAATAAATGGATCCCAAAATATCTGGTCTTTCAAATCCCTTTGAAGTTTGGTGTTACGGAATCTTAGGGGGTGTTTGGTGAGTGTTTTCAAACAACAATTTTCAGTTTTTAAACAATATTTTACGTATTTCAATACATTTTTTCATCCACCTGTATTTCCACAAACATTTTTAAACAATAATTTTCAGTTTTTAAACACATGTACCAAACAGACCCTTAGGGTCTGGCATGATAATTTTTATTTTTATTTTTAAAATAATGTGAAAACAGTTCTAAAAAGAATGATTTTTTTTTTTTTTTTTATATACAATTTAGCATATTGAGCTTATTTTTTAAATGAGAAGAGCCTATAGCCATCTCTTCTTGAATGAATTTCTTATTCCAAAGTTAGAGATGAATCAAGCCATTTTTCTCTCTTTAGTCTTTCCTTTTAATATAATCTTAACATTTAAAAAAAAAATTTGGCTAAAAAAACCTTGCTTAGTTATTGTTCTGGATGGCTGTTTGAGTATTAGGCCCACTATACTCTCTATCATTTTCCAAAATGATGGAAACCCAGGGCTCGTTTGGTAAAGGGGTTTGAATAATGTTGTTTGTAGTTTTTTGAAATACATGTGGGTGAAAAAGTGTGTGAAAATGTATGTAATGTTATTTAAAAACTGAAAATGAGTTGTTTAACAACTTTACCAAACAGGGCCCCAATTTCCCAATTGCATCAAAACTTTTTACTATGGTAATGTATTAGAAATTAGAATACATATAACACACATTTTAGAACATATATCCTTACGAAATCTAGCCTTGCTAATCACTTATCAATCGTGTCTAGACACTTTACAATAGAACAAGAAAGGCAAATGTAAGCTTCGTGTCACATCTTTGATGCCTTCTCTTGGCTCTTGCCTCTTGTCCCCCATTGTCTTTTTACATCCTTCTATGAGAGAGTTACACTCACAATTGTTCGCAATATCAATAGATTGCTCAAACCTATGCTTGACAATCAATCTCTTTTTTAGAGGCTATTTAGCTTCTTCCCAAATAGACATTTGTTCTTTGTTTTGCCCTAGACTCCTAAGCGCACCAAACTTGAACCCCACTCTAAGGCTACAGTTTTTTTGATCCAATGTTCTACCAACTTTAGGTCTCTTTCTATATACTCTTCTAGAGGTGTCCAGACTAGATCTTTTGCATACGGAGTTCAAGTGGTTACTATAACCAAGTGGCAACTCTTTTTTCCATCTTAGCATAAGAATACTCCCTAAACTCATGCTTAGAATAGGCCCACACTGGACTGGGCAATCCAACCCCATATCACAATCATTCATTATACTTAGTGTCTTCCTTTGAAACCGATGGGCGACCCGACATAGCGTGCTTACAAGTTACAATCACATACATCTAGAAAGATATATTCCAGATTATTAGGAATAAAAAATCATGTAGCAATTTCAATATATGAAAAAAAAGATTGAGAGAAATTGAATAAATTTACGTAGGTATAATAAAATAAAGTTTACATTTGTGGGGGCCTTTATACTTTGATAGGCCTGGGCTCGTCTGCTACACTAAGGCCTGTGACTTATTGGGTAAGGGAGTTGGGACTAGCCCATTGGGAGTTACACTGTGGGTTAGATTGTGCACAAGTCAAGCATGCCCAATGTTGAGATAGCTTGAGAATGGTGGAGCAGGCTGGGCACAGCAGATATGGTCGTGACAGAGTAAATGTCTGGCACAACAAGGAATACTATAGCAGAATGACTTCTATAATAAAATATGCTAAGTGAAAGGGTTACAGCAGGATATCTAATACAACAGAAAATAACTAATACTGCAGATAAAATAAGAGATGGTTACAACAGAGCAACTGATACAACAGAATGAGCAAAAGATATCATAGCAGAATGATTAATAATATAAAACACTATGACAGAAAAAGGAAAAGAATAACAATAGAAGTGTCAAAGAAACTAAAAAATCACCACCACCTGGTAGTAACAACAGTTCTAAGTAATTGTAATGGAAATGGCTTGCTTCCCCAGTACTAAGTTGAATCGTTTAGCAGGAACAGGACCAAAAAGAGAACCAAACCCCAATACGGATGATGAGTAGGGCATAAATGGTCGTCTGTATTTGCAAACCATCCATGTTAATGACAAGTAAAACTATGGATGAGCGTAAGCGCATTAATTCCAGACAGCATTCAATGACCAAATGATAAGTGAGCATGGAACCGTTACTGCCGTCTAATGGTGTGCATTTAAATGGTTGTTACTAACATTAAAGGGATGGGATTAAATGGTCATTATTGAGCCATAAATCCTCCAGCTATGGTACAACATTAGAGAGGCCAGCAGAGAGCATTTACTCAGTCTGAGGTTATATAAAGCCAGGAGAGACAGGTAAACGGATATATTGAACACACACACAAATTGCTCTATAGATTACAGACTTCTAAAAAGTTTAAGCTAAGTTAAGCAACAAAGGGTCCTTGGTAGGCCCCAAACCGATGTCATTTTCTACTTAGTGTTTTCTCTTACATAGGATCTCAAGGTCGTCCATTGTACTGACGAGGAACATACTGATAAGGCAAAATCGTGTTTTATCAGTTTGGTGCCGTCTATGGGGAATTGACAGGCTCTCAATCAATAAGTTATTGAATTCTCTACTGACTAAGTTAGTTAAAAACCGATGGACTCAACCACAACTGCATCGCCGGACCCGGTGGTGATGGCTCAAAAAATTCAAGCATTGACAACTAATGTACAAGAATTGATGAAACAAAATGAAGACTTGAAGCGGAAAGTGCATCCAGAAGGCACGAGTACGTCACAGTCACGGCGTAACCACAATGACAATGACAACGAAACACATAGCGTAGGAAATAGCAGAAGAGAAACTTATGAGCATACCGCACAGTCGACTTGTGGTAGCGATTAGATGGTGAAGAACATGAGGAAGGAGTTAGACAAAGTCCAGAACGCAATGAAGGGAAAGACAGTGATAAATCTTGATGGCATGATCAAGAAGACAGACTCACCCTTCACTGCCAGCGTTTTGGAGTGCCCTTTGCCTCCTAAATTTGGTCTCCCACAGCTGGAGGTTTACGATGGCACTAAGGATCCCCTAGATCACATAGGGACATTCAAGACAATATTAAACCTCCAGCAGACCCCAGACAAGGTAATTTGTAGATCGTTCCCAACAACCCTCAGAGGAGTAGCAAGGGTGTGATTTAGCAAGCTGCTCGTGGCATCTATTGCGAACTTTGAGCAGTTGAGCGACTCTTTTGTCCGCCATTTCATTAGGGGCCAACGCCATAAGAGGCCAACCTTCTATCTACTAACTATGAAACAACAGGAAGGGGAAACCCTGAGAGTGTTTGTGAAACGCTTCAATAAAGTAGTGTTGGAAATTGACGAAGCAGATGATCAAGTAATAATGACGACTTTCCAAGTAGGGTTGAAAATCTTAACCTCATCTTCTCTCTAGGGAAGACCCCTCCAACCTTAATGACAAATTTGTTGTTCAAAGCACAGAAGTATATGAATGGAGAAGATGCATTGATTACAAAGGGACAGACGGGCAAGCAAAAGAAGGAAGAAAGCGCTAAGTCCCAAGGTAAGAAGAGGGATCGCAAAGATAATCTCTTAGAAGCCAAGGCTAATAAAAGTGGTCTTGAGGTGTCATCAAAGAAAAATCTGAATCCACTCCTTTGCTGATGCCCATGGACAAAATCCTTATGTAGATAAAGGACGACCCGGCATTGAAATAGCCCAAACCATTGAGTTCATCCTCGAAGTGGAGAGATTCACAGAAATACTGTCGATTCCACAAGGATCATGGTCATTATACTTATGAATGCTGGGATTTGAAAAAACAGATAAATGAGTTAATCCAGAGGGGAAAACTCCAAAAATTTGTCAAAAAAGACTATTAGACCCACCACTGGACAGAAGAGAAGTCTACTAACAACCACAAGGAAGAAGATCGGGACAATCCCAAACAGATCATAGGAGAAATAAGGACAATCACTAGAGGACCGGTTGTTAGGGGATTGTACAAGTCCATGAGGAAGGCAGTCCAAAGACAAGTCAACAGTGTTCATGTCAAGCACCCAATAGCCAAACATCATCGCACCAGAAATGACGACATTGTTTTTTCAGAACGAGATGCAAAAGGAAGCAAGCAGCCACACGATGATCCCTTCGTTATCATGCTAACCATCGAAGGGTACAACAATCTAAGAGTTTTGGTAGATAACAGAAGCTCGGCAGATGTGATGTACATAATGGCATTCCAGTAGATGAAGTTGGATCCAAAACGCCTTAGACCTTTCGGGTCTCCCTTAGTTAGCTTCAATAGGGACCACGTATATCCAAAGGGCATCATTTCCCTACAGATTACAACAAGGACTCACCCAGCCTAGGTAACAAGGGAAGTAGACTTTCTAATTGTTGACTGCCCTTCATCCTATAATGTGATTCTGGGACGACGAATCCTAAATTGCCTCAAGGCTGCAACTTCCACATACTGCTTAAAAGTGAAATCCCCAACCCCTTACGGGATTGGAGAAATCTATGGAGACCAACTCTTAGCTAGGGAATGTTACTAGGCGATCCTGGTGTCGAAGGAGAATCACACCTGGATGGTAGAGGAAGAACTGCCCAAACCTATGGAAAAGGTGGAGAATATAGAGCTGGTGGAAGGAGACCTTTCCAAAACTACCAAGGTAGGAAAAGAGCTCCAACAGTCCATAAAAAGACGAACAGGTGAAGTTTTTGAAAAAGAACTTGGATGTCTTTGCATGGAGCCATGAAGATATGCCGAGAATTGACGAACATGTGATAGAGCATTGTCTTAATGTCGACCCAATGAAGAAGCCCGTCCAACAGAAGAGACAAATATTTGCCCCAGAGCGAAACAAAGCAGTTATGGAAGAAGTAGAAAAGCTCTTGACTGCAGGATTTATTCGAGACGTTTACTACCCCAAATGGCTAACCAATGTCGTCATGGTAAAAATAGTCCAACGAAAAGTGAAGAATATGTATGGATTTCATAGACTTAAATAATGCATGCCCCAAAGACAGTTTTCCTCTTCCCAGAATTGACCAACTCGTTGATTCAACAGCTGGCCATTAACTGCTAACCTTCATGGATGCCTTTTTAGGTTATAACCAGATCCTTATGAAGGAGGAAGAGTAGGAGAAAACTGCATTCGTCACTAGCTAGGGCCTATATTGCTACAAAGTCATGTTGTTTGGGCTGAAGAATGCAGGTGCCACGTACCAAAGACTGGTAAACCAAATGTTCAACAAGTAAATAGGCAAGAATATGGAGGTCTATGTGAATTACATGCTCATAAAAAGCAAGGCAGCAAAAACCCATCTTGAAGACCTCCAAGAGACGTTTGATACTTTAAGAAGGTATGGAATGAAGCTCAACCCTGCGAAGTGTGTTTTTGGAGTCATGTTAGAGAAATTCCTTGGTTTCATGGTGTCTCAGCGAGGGATTGAGGCAAATCCAGAGAAGGTCAGAGCCATACTTGACATGACTTTTCCCAAGATGGTCAAAGAGGTGCAAAGGCTGACAAGACGAGTGGTGGCATTGAACAGGTTCATCTCTAAGGCCAGTGATAAGTGCCTCCCCTTCTTTAAAACTCTTAAACAAGCTTTTCAATAGACGGACGAGTGTGAAGCAGCCTTCCAGAACCTCAAAGAGTATCTGGCCAAGCCTTCACTCTTAAGCCTGTCTGTAGAAGAAGAAGGTCTGGTCTTGTATCTGGCTATATCATAGGCAGCCGTCAGCTCAGCTTTGATTCTTTAAGATTCCAAGGTCCAATGACCTATGTACTACACAAGTCAAGCTTTTCAAGGCGTTGAAGCAAAGTACACAAGGATAGAGAAGATGGCCTTTTCATTAATTGTTGCTTCAAGAAAGGTTCGTCCATACTTCCAAGCTCATACCATCATGGTAATGACAGATCGGCCAATTTGAAAAGCCATGAGCAAACTAGATGCAGCAAGGTGCATGGTCCAGTGGGTTATTGAACTAAGCCAGTTTAACATTAAATACAGGCCAAGAACAACAATCAAAGCCCTAGCGTTAACAGATTTTATCGCTAAGTTCACTCTTCCAGACCCAGATCAAGAAGCAAAGTACTGGACAATCTATGCAGATGGCTTTGTCACAGGACTCGGAGGCGTCGGCGTAATTGTGACGTTGCCCGAGAAGGACGTCCTTAAGTATAGAGTTCAACTCCAATTTCTAGTGACGAACAATGAAGTGGAGTATGAAGCGATTCTTACCAGCCTGAAGATTGCAAAAGCTCTAAGCTGATTGTTGGGCAAATAACCAACGAGTACGAAGCAAAAGAAGAAAGAATGAAGAGGTACCTCAAACTGATGAGTCAACTCGTTGATGATTTTGATGACGTTAGGTTTAAACAAATCCCACGGGAAAACAACTCAACTGCTGACGAGGTCGCTAAATTGGCACCGACTGAAGATGCCTCAATGAAACCAGGGCTATTTATGGAAGTCCAGACAATCCCTAGCATAGATGGATTACAAACCTTCTCAATCTAGCAACCAAGCACCTGGATGGACCTAATCCTTTCTTACATCAAAGACGGCCAGCTCCAATCTAACCCATTTGAAGCAAAGAAGGTTAGAGTCAGAGTAGCCAGATAAACTGTCAAAAATGGTGAACTTTACAAGAGAGGATTTTCGTTGCCTTACCTAAAGTGCCTAAATCCTAAAGAAGCAACATATGTGTTGCGGGAAATCCATGAAGGCATATGTCGTAATCACTTAGGACCTCGATCTTTGGTGGGAAAGACAATCAGAGTAGGCTACTTTTGGCCAGCTATGCAAAAAGACGTAGTTGAACTCATCAAAAAATGTGATAAATGTCAACGGTTTGAAAATGTACAGCATATTCTTGGAGAACTAATGACGAGCATTTCCTCACCATTGCCATTTTCCACCTAGGGGATTGACATCGTTGGTCCACTCCCACGAGGGAAGAAACAGAACTTCGTCTAGAAGAACATTATTTGTAGGTTTGGAATCCCAAGGAGGATCATCTCTGACAATGGTCGGCAATTTGATAGCCAAAGATTTAGTGAATTTTGTGCAGAGCTAGGAATAAAAAACCACTATTCATCACCTGGCCATCCACAAGCAAACATGCAGACAAAGGTAACAAATCATACTTTTCTTAAATGCGATAAGTGTCAACGGTTCGAAAATGTACAGCATATTCCTGGAGAACTAATGACGAGCACTTCCTCACCATTGCCATTTTCCACCTAGGGGATTGACATCGTTGGTCCACTCCCACGAGGGAAGAAACAGAACTTCATCTAGAAGAACATTGTTTGTAGGTTTGGAATCCCAAGGAGGATCATCTCTGACAATGGTCGGCAATTTGATAGCCAAAGATTCAGTGAATTTTGTGCAGAGTTGGGAATAAAAAACCACTATTCATCACCTGGCCATCCACAAGCGAACAGGTAAACAAAGGTAACAAATCGTACTTTGCTCAAACTCATCAAAGCACGACTTGAGGGGGTAAAAGGTGCATGGCCAGAGAAGTTACTGGGGGTACTATGGGCTTATCGAACAACTGCAAGAACACCAATAGGAGAAACGCCATTCAAGCTGGCTTTCGGTACAGAAGCAGTTATTCCTATTGAAATGGGGTTGTCTAGCCTTAAGCGAGCCCATTATGACGAAAGTTTAAACAATGACAAGCTGAGACTCAACTTGGATTGTTTATCTGAAGTTTGAGACGAGGCAGCCCTAAAAATGGCTCGATATCAACAGAAAATGGCAAAGTACCACAATCAAAGGTTAAAGCTCAGAGGGTTCAACTAACAATATGGTATTATGAAAAGTCTCACAAGCCACTAGGGACCCAACCTAGGGAAAGTTAGGCCTTACTTGGGAAGGTCCATATAAGGTCATCCGTTACTCAAAAAGAGGAAGCTACTACCTGAAGGACCTCGACGGCAATCTATTGCCTTGTCCATGGAATGTGGAGCACCTCAAGAAGTATTATCAATAAGAAGTACTTGAATCAATAAGCTCCATCCATAGGAGTACCTCACTTGACGATGCATCAGATAAGTGAGATTTCATTGTTTTTCCCTTAAGCATTTTTCCTTTCAACATTTTAGTTTGGTCAAGTTATTTTCAGTAAATTCCCTTGTAATCCACTTACAAATAAGGGTGCATGACCTAATAAGGCTCCATAAGCCATCTCTTTTTCAATAAGTTTGATCTTCAATTCAGTCATTCATAATGACAAAGCCTCAAGGTTAAATTTATAAACAAGATTGAGCCCTGAAAGGGAGATGCCCATGTATAAACAGTAAAAGCTCCACTGACGAGTTTAAATCGGAAAGGAGAACTCCAAACGGTAAAAACTTGATTAATGAGTTCAAATCGTAAAAGAAATCTTCATATGGTAGAAACTCAAACGACAAGTTTAAATCATCAATGGTAAAAACTCAAATGACGAGTTTAAATCATAAACATGGTAAAAACTCTAACAACGAGTTTAAATCATAAACGTGGTAAAAACTCTAACAACGAGTTTAAATCATCAATGGTAAGAACTGCAAAAGTATGTCACTAATGACAAAAACTCCAAGTTCAAATCATACATTCCTAAGGGAAATATCATGTATGACTAGAAGAACCTCAAACAATGAAGTTTAAAGTTATGATGAAAACTTTAAGGCAAAACTTCTTGAGCGAACTACGTTGGAAAAATGCAACTGAGGCCGAAGGCATGAATAAAGTTTAAAGCCTCAAAACAAGAGGCATCCAAAATATTCATTGTTCTTGAGTTAAAGCCTCAAAACAGGAGGCATCCAAAATATTCATTGTCTTTGAGTTAAAGCCTCAAAATAGGAGGCAATTAGAGTTTTCAAAAAGAGAGAGATATTGAAAGTCTTCTTTTAGGGAGCAGCGATGACCTCCTCAACATAGCCCTCGTCCATAGTTCCACCCACAGCGGTATCATCTCCTTCAACAACACCATCTCTTTTAGCAGCATTAGTAATAGCTTCTCCTTCCTTCTCTTTAGTCTCGTTGGCAAGGATCTTAGTGTCAATAGCTTCGAAGCCAAAGTTTGTGAAATCTGCTACCTAGCTATGATGCTTCATTATTCACCTACTAAGAAGCTCGAAACCCTTAAAGTACTAGACGAACTGGAGATCAGAAAAGCGATTAGACTCTAAGAATTTGGTGATCACTTTCTCACGCTCCTCGTCTATCTTCAAAAGGGTAGCTTGAATCTCCTCGTCCTTTTAAATGACGAGCTTCTTTTCCACCTTCAGCGCATCTTTGAGCTCCTTCACCTTCTCCTTAGCCTTCGTCGCCTGGTCCATTGCCACGATCAAGTCCTTCCTCAAACTCGAGCTTTCAGCCTCAACTGAGTCGACCTTAGAGTTGGAGACCACCACCTTCTCCTCACTGCTCAAATAATCTATCATCAAATGCGGGGATTCTCTAAGAGCCTAAAGCGAAAGCAAAATCAAAACTTTTAACAGGTGTAAAAAACTCAATAAGCAGCAAAAGTAACTGAGTAAAATACCTGCATAAGCTTATGAATATGATGATTGACCAGTTCGTGAGAAGGGATGGACGAGACGCCTCTAAGCTTGTCATCGGTAATAACATTGTGAGCTCGTCCAAGGGCCATGGAAGGGTCTTCCCAGACGCTCTTGCCAACCTTACTATTCCCTTTGGAATGAGTGATTGGAGGTGTGAAGGTCATCATCTCAAGAGAAGGTGTGGGAGAAGATGGGGTACCAAAAAGAGACAAAGGGGTAGAAATTTCGTCTTTTCCTTCGTCCAACTTGCATTTCTTCGATCCTGGGGTAAGTTGGGTCAAAGGCTCATTTTTCAGACTCTTCACACGGGCATATTTATCTTTGCTATACCTGGTAGCAATTTTTGCAAATATGTTGACACCTTATTTTGCAACCCGCATTTAACCTCACATGAAAGGTAAAAAGGTAATTTCACCTTGGAAATATGCATCTTGATTCTGGTTATTAGATCCTTACTCTCATTTCACCAAAACGATATTGATGTTGTAATGATCAAATCGACTGGTCATAAGCCCGAATTAGACCACCAGATTGAAAGTTATCATTAAATCAAGTTTTAATGGCTGAGATGCATCATCACAAATTGAGTTCGACTATATATGATTATGAACAATTGATTTCAATTGGTTATAAGTATAACCAATTGAAATCAATTGTTCATAATCATATATAGTCGAACTCAATTTGTGATGATGCATCTCAGCCATTAAAACTTGATTTAATGATAACTTTCAATCTGGTGGTCTAATTCGGGCTTATGACCAGTCGATTTGATCATTACAACATCAATATCGTTTTGGTGAAATGAGAGTAAGGATCTAATCAATTTGAGAATGATGATGTGTCATAATTTGATTGGTTAGGACTACATTTTATGGTAGGGTTGTACACTCCTAATTAACTAGATAGTTAAACATTGATTATTCAATGAGTAATTTGTGTAATTATCTTTTAATTAGGGTAAATTTGGAACCAATTAAATCTGAAATGGGAGTAATTGGAGTCATTTAATGTTAATTGGAAGCTAATTTGGGCTATATTAATGTTAATTGTGCTGAAATCATTTTCTAACAAATTACCTCTGCTCACCATTTTATCGATATCTCTCAGAATATTTTGAATCTATGAATGAGGTTAATTTTCCCAGAAACTAGATATCCGGGATTTCAATTTGAGCACAAGAACAAGACAATTCCGATTAGAATTGAGTCAGATATGATTATTCGAAACTGGCTTTACAGACTGTTACAGCAGCTACGAGAAAACCGAATTTTGGATTGCTCCTCACTCCCACCAATCTTTCCATTCAATGCACCAGATTTTCCCCAATGCTAAAATGAGGTCTAGGTTTATGATTTTTTGTTAACCCTCATTAAATGGCATTCCATTCATATTTCTTCTACCACTACTATATAAACCTTCTCCCTCCTTTATTTCAAGGGACACAAAAAAACCCCTCTATTCTCCTCTCTTGAGTTCTAGTAAAGTTCAGTAGTCTTGTCATATCTTGGTCTTCCTGAGACTCAAGGTATTAAATGAGACTCACTCTTCCTTTCCTAGCTTTTCTTTTCCTCCACCCTTAGGACCTCTACCGAGAGTCTCCTCCTCCACCGTATGGATATTGCATGCAGGTATAATCCCTTTTCTTAACTTGTTTTTTGTGTTACCATGATGAGAATTTAGGATTAAAACATGATAGTAATTATTTAAATTCTCTTGAATATGTTTGAATGTTCTTAAATGTTTTTATGTGTTTTTCACATGTTCTTAGTTGTTATCACATGTTCATGCATAAACACTAGTTTTGATCTTAAATCCACATCAAAAATATGAAAAACATGTTTGTTTCATAATTCTTTCAAATCTTTGAATCTAGGATATCACTATTCACACACATCCACTAGAATTTATTTTTCAATCCAAATGCAATGCTTAATAAATTGAATTAGGGTTTATCACATGCACACACATTAAATTCAACATGTAAATTGATTGACATATTGGATGATATGATATAAATGTTGGCCACCATAGTCCAGAAGACCGGTTTCACCGGGCAAGGTAGGTGCCTAACACCTTCCCACCTTGTAACATAGCCTCCGAACTTAGATCAAGAGTTAGTAGATCAAATACTTATCCATGTAATTTTTCAATTTCTAGATTGTAACTAGGAAACAAAGTCATGTACTTTATCTTAGATGGTATCTAGGACCAAAGCCATGTAATTTTCCTATGATTAATGTAAATTCAATTTCAAATTAATAAAATGAGGAATCTTTCAATTATGATTTTTTTTATTTTTCTAATAATTAAATAAGTGGCGACTCCATTCCATTGTAAAACCCCTAATCTAAGGGGGGAAAATATAACTAGTCGAACCTCCATTTTGAGAGGCAATAACACGACTCCACCCATTCACGTGGGTTTAGCCTAACATCCTATGAAAACGAGCCAGTGGCGCGGTCTCTCACAAAATAGAAAGTCAGAGAGAAGGATGAGCTTTTATAAGGAAAAGGGAAATTAAAGAAGAGAAGGCAAGTTGAGCATACTCTTTTCTTCCCGAGCAATCTTCTTTAACACAAATGCAGAGGGTTCAGGTCCAAGGCAAAAATCGTATAAGTGACAAGGATCTACCAAATTGTCAAAATCTTTGATTGTAAGAGCATACTCTAGAGCAACTTGAACTCATCCTTAATAACGGTCTTCCAATCCAAGGCGATCAAAAATTGCAAAGCAAATTAAAAAAGAAGGAAAAAAAGAAAAAGAAAAAGAAAAAGAAAAAAGAAGCTAAAATAATTAGTCTAACAGAAAGGTAGAAGAACGCACCAAGATAGGGAATTTTTCATTTCCGTAGCAACCACAGGACCTCACCTCATAGGTCGTCATTCATGGTTTCCCATCCAGATCCAGAAACAAAAAAAGTATCATGATTTCCAGTCATGAAAAGATGTAGGAAAACTATGGACGATCCTGGACTCCTTACTCCAAGGTAAAAGCTCAAAGTACCCATAGTGGGTAAAAGGCTTCAAACAATATAAATGAAGGAACTCATTTAGGGTTATCATATCCCCATCGTGGGCAGACACCTAAATTGACATATAGCCAATGATTGTCCTCCAAGCATTAGGAACGAGTTAACCAGGTGCAACATTAAGAGTAGAAAGAAGTTTCATGATAAAAGGATGAACAGGGAAGCAGAGACCACACGAGAAAGTAACCTCATAGAAGCTCACCTCGCCATGGACAAAGGTGTAAGCTTTCTCATTTGGACGAGGTAATCTAGTGGCAACCCCTCCAGGGAACTGAAATCTTTTCCTCATAGACTTCAAATGTCTCTTCTCCAAAGAGCAAGATTCGGAGAGAGCGTGAAAAGGGATTGAAGATGAGGAAGAAGAGGGTTTTGAAAACGATGAGGGTTTCGATACTACAATCTTAAAATATTTATCTACAGAATCATTACTTGAAGACAAACCAGTTTCGAGTTCACTAGACCTAACTTCGGTGTCCCTATACTCTATGGCGGTCATCTCTAAGTGATGAGCAATCAAAGAATGATGAATCAAAGGATAAAGGGTGATCAAAATAGGCCTAAAAGCCGCACAATCTCGAGGTAAAAATAAGCCTACTTGAGGACGATGCCCACTAGAAAGCTCTAGAAACACCCTTAATCTAGCAAAGAAGAAAAATATAGAAGGAACTTCTTGCCTAACGAAAGCAAAATCAACCATTAATGGAGTTTTGAGAAGAGGAGTCTTACCGTACTGAATGTGTAGGAGCTTTCTTTTTTGAAAACTTCAAACTTCAAATACAATGCACTGAAGAAGAAGAAGAATATGAGAGGTTTTTTTTTTTTTTTTTTTTTCCCTAAAAAGGGAAGCAAAATCAATGCGCGGGAAACACAAGGAACTCTCACACATACGACTAATACAAAGAGAGAATGTGGCCATCATCCAACGGGAATATTGCCTCACATTAAATGTGATGGGACGAGAATCTCAAGGCACGAATAAATTGACCCACTAAAAAAGACTTTCCATATTCCTATGCTCATCTAAACAGAGGACGACAAATGAATAAAGGGGGCAACTGACGAGTAGCACATAAACGGTTGTTCGTATTTGCAAACCGTCCATGTTAATGACGAGTAAAATTATGGATGAGCATAAGCATATTAATTACAGACAGCATTCAATGACCAAATGATAAATGAGCATGGAGCCGTTACTGCCATCCAATGGTGTGCATGCCGTTACGAACGTTAAAGGGCTGGGATTAAGTGGTAATTATTGAGCCATAAATCCTCCAGCTATAGTACAATGTTAGAAAGGCCAACAGATTGAGCATTTATTCAGTTTGAGAGGCTATATAAAGCTAGGAGAGACTAGTAAATGAATATATTGAAAACATAAACAAATTGCTCTATATATTACAGATTTCTAAAGAGTTTAAGCTAATTTAAGTATTGGAGTATCCTTGGTAGGCCCTAAACTGGTGTCATTTTCTACTTAGCGTTTTCTTTTACACAAGATCTCAAGGTCGTCCATCATACTGACAAGGAACATACTAACTAGGCGAAATTGCTTTTTATCAACAGATAACCTCATTACAGACTTCTACCATTGAAGTTACCCGAGCTAGAGAAATGGCCTAAATGGTTTTGGGTTCTAATTCACAGAGGGTGGGAATGTCATAAGGGAGAGAAAATGTGGTCTACTGATGCATGCCCCTATTTCTATCGTGTTTTCTCTCTTCCTTCTTTTTTACTACTTAGTTTTCTTTTTGTTCTCTGGTTCCTAGTTTCTTTCTTATTCTTCTCTCCGTCTTCCCCTTTGTTGTTGTTCCTTCCTATCTACCTCTCCTCCTTTTTATACTTTTTAATTCTATGAGATTTCTCCCTTTTGTCCTTAGGGCTTCACCAACCGTTTTTGGTTCCTAGTGGGCATCTCTCCAAGTTTGCCCACTAACTCATTGGGTGCCCGGTCACTACCTCTGCTCAAAGTGTGCTTGTTGCACCACTTTCCACTCCCAAACAAAATTCCTTGTTTTGTTTCTCCCCTCTCCCAATTTCTACCTTACCTCCCATGGATAAGGATTAGAGGCTCTCTCTATAACTACCCCTATGGCATGCATTAAGTGGCCTCAGCCATGCTTACCTCTTTTGGGCGAAATACCATCCCAGCAAGGCATTTCTCCAAAAGAATCCTTGGCAAGAACCTCAAAATAGACCTCTTTTCTCCCCACCACCAAACCACACCTTCTGAATCCCTTGACCAAGGGCCCACCTTTCCTGTATTGGCTGGGTATAAGTAGGTGGTGTCCTAGCCTTTGTATGAGTTCCACTACCCTCTAGTTTGTCTTCTTTTACTGTTACGCCGTTCTTGCATTGTCTTGTTCTACTGTGTGTACTAGGTTTGTGCCTATCTTCCACGACATGAAGGATGTGTGGGCTTTTGAGCTTGCACTACCTCCCTTCGTTCCCCCATAGGCTGGGTACTGTTTGGATAGAATTTCCTACCCATCTAGCTCACTGGACTTCTATTTTTGATGTTTCTCTTCTTGCCATGCCTATGGCCCTACTGGCTATCATTTCTGCCACGTTGGCCCAAAGAGTTTACTACCTCTTTCCTTGGGCTTCCCCGAAAGCAAATGGGTCGAGGAAGCCCAAGGAAAGAGGTAATAAGCCTAATGGGCCAACATGGCAAAAATGACCGCCAGTAGACCTATAGGCACAACGAGAGGTAAAAGTAAAGTAAATGGGCCGGGGAAGCCCAAGGAAAGCGGAAATAAACCCAACGGGCCAGCATGGTAGGAATGACAGCTAGCAGGTCCATAGACATGGCAAGAAAAGAAAAACAATAAGAGCAAAAGCCTAGCCGGTTGAGTGAGTAGGGACTTCTGCCAACACACCATCCAAGCCCATAGGGAAATAAGGGGAAATTATGCAAGCCCAAGAGCCCACGCCCTTCATATTGTGGAGGATAGGCATGAACACAAGATATGCAACAGAAGAAAACATGGCAAGAACGGTAGAAATTGCGTGGGCCAAAAAAAGACAAATGCAGAGGGTAGTGGAACTCACTTACAAGGGCCGAAGTACCACCTACTTGTACCCAACCAATACAAGAGAGGTTGGCCCTTGGTTAAGGGATTCAGAAGGTGTGGTTTGGTGGTAGGGAGAAAAATGGTCTATTTTGAGGTTCATGTCGAGGCTCTTTTGGGGAAAAATGCCTTGCTGGGATGGCATTTCACCCAAAAGAGGCAAGCAAAGGGCGTAGACCACTTGATGCATGCTATAGGGGTGGGTAGAGAGAGAGCCTCCAATCCTTATCCATTCGGGTAAGACAAAAAGGGGGAAGGGGAGAAACAAAACAAGGAGTTTTGTCCAGGAATATGGAGTGGTGCAGCGAGCACACTTTAGGCTGAGGTAGTGGCCGGGCAACCAACGGGTTAGGGGGTAATCTTGGAGGGATACCCACAAGAAACCAAAAACGGCTGGCGAAACCTTAGGGACAAAAGGGAGAAATCCCATGGAATTAAGCAATATAAAAGGAGAGAGGTAGCCCTAAGAAGAGAAAGGAAGAACCCACAGAGAGGATAAGAAGAAAAACTAAGAGTAATAAAACAAAATGGAAAGAAAGTGGTAAAAAAAGAAGAGAGAAAACACGGCAAAAATAGAGGCGTGCATCAGTAGACCGTCTTTTCTCTCCTTCTTGACACTCCCACCCTCTGGGACTCTATAAATCGAATCCAAAACCATTTAGCCCCTTGGCCCAGCACGAATAACTTCAATGACAGAAACCTGTAATGAGGTTATCCATATTGGTGTTTGGTTCCCTTCTTGGACTTGTTTTTGCTGAATGACTCGACTCGGGATTGGGAGGGTGAACTAACACCATTACGTTTGCCTAGAGTTGTTGCTATTGCCCTTCTGTGACTTCTTTTAGCTTGTTTGATATTTTCTGTTGCTATATGTTCTACTGCAGTGTTTCAAGCTATTAGTTATTCTACTGTAGCATCTTTTGTTATATTTGTTGTATCAATTATTCTACTGTAGCATCTTTTGTTATATTTGTTGTATCAGTTATTCTGCTGTAGTATTTTTCGTTGTATTTGCTATATCAGTTTTTTTGCTATAGAGTCTTTTGATGTGTTAGTCATCCTGCTATAGGATTGACTACTTTCTTACTGTAACAGTCACTCCATGGTAATGCATATTATTAAACCTGTTATTCCATTTGTTCTGTTGTGGCATTTCTCTACTATGTCTGTTGTAACAGTTACTCTACCGTAACATCGCTTGCTGTGTTCATAAGGACATCCAGCCTACTGCATCATTCTCCATTCTATCTAAACATTGGGCATGCCTGGTGTTCGGGGGCCTTTTTGGGTTGCCCGACCACGTGTGGTCCGTTGGAGGGATGACCTTACTAGGCTCGGGTTCTGTTTGGGGAGTTGCTTCCGGAACTCAACATTGGACCACGTGGTCCAATGGCTATGGGTGTATTTTTAAGCCTATAAAACCATTAAAGTCAAATTCTAAGGATCACGATAATGGTTGAATAAATATATATTATGTGTTTGATATAATAACTTTGATTAGTAGTTGTGATTACAGTTGAAATAAGGTAGTATTTATTTAGAGGTGAAGTAATCATGTACTCAATAATGTAAATTTAAAGTATGGAAGTAAAGTCACTTATTTTTATATGGTTTATAACCCTAGCTGTGTAGCATCAGTAAGCTGATAGAATTCTAGAAGAATGCCAACGATAGAGGCCAATTAAGCTTGCCCCTCTTATCATACATTAAAATGAGTTTAAGCATTGGTTAATAGTTGTAATAGTAGTTGGAATAAAGTAATATGTATTTAAATGTGAAGTAATCATGTATTCAATAATATAAATTTAAATATATGGAAGCAAAGTCACTTATCTTTGTAAGGTTTGTAGCTCCAACTGTGTAGCATCGGTGAGCTGATAGGATTCTAGAAGAATGACTCCAGCAGTAGAGAGGCAGTTTGTCATGATAACTTCAAGATTGAAGAGGAAAAATTGGTGCAATTAGAGAGAGAGAGAGAGAGAGTATACCCAGCTGTGTGTAGGGGTTGGTTAAGCTTACCTCTCTTATCATGCACTTAAATGAGTTTTCCCCTTAACAATACTCTTTTAGTTGTTGTTGAGTTATGAATAGTGTTGTCTTCCATGAGAAGGGTTTTTGTAAGAAGTAGTTGTGCCTTTTAAGAGAATGGCTTTTGTAAGAAGTAGTTGTGTCTTCTAAGAGAAAGACTTTGATATGAGATCTTGGGGCCTTCTAGGAGAAGGGCTTTAGCAATAGAAGTTCATGTCTTCCATGAGAAGGGTTTTTAGTATGAGTGTTTGGTAACTCTTGAGAAGTGTGGAGATAGTAAAGATATAGATGTTTTGTGGGATGTAGTATTTGTAATATGTATGATATATGGAAGTATGAAAGATATGGAGGATAAAGATAGTAAAAATATGGGATTATAACCACTGGAGAAGTTGTAAAGATTGCTTTCCAAGAGGAAAGATTTTGTAAGAGAAGGGTATAGAGATGTGTTTAGGTATTTGGAAATAGAAGCAGTAAGATAGGTGTAGAAGAGTATTGAGATGTGTTTATGGGCAGCAAAACCGAAGAATTTCAAAGTGAGAGAGTATGAGAGTGGAGTTTAGAAGAGTTGTGGTGTGTTATATGTAATGGTGTAGTAAGTGTGTATGAGATTGTGTAGGAGAAGTGAAGAAAAAGATGTTTAAGATATGGGCAGCAAAATATATGTATTTTCAGAATATGGAGGGTGAGATAATGAATATAAGAGAGTAATAGTATTGTAGTATGTTTAGCAAAACTGCTGGGATTTTCTGCTGGGATTGTATGAAAGCTTATGAATGGCATTTATAAGCTAAGGGTTGAAGAGGTTAATTCCTAATTTAGAAACTACAAAACTCAGAAACTTAGAACTTCATTAAGAGCTTAAGAAGATTATTAGAGAGAGAGAGAATAGAGAAGTTTTTATGAGAGAGTCGTTCTTCTCCATTGATGTCCCCCCTTTTAGGTGTTGATGAAGGTTCCCTTTAGAGCTGAGTTTAAGGGGGCATTTTAGCAAATAATCTCAACCAAAATCTGTTCCAATTAGCAATGAATCTTCAGAAAATTCACCCTAAGATTTGGCCAAAAATGGTATGTTTAGCTTTAAGGTATTCTTGCTGTTTCAAGTAAGAGTTGTTAGGGAAAGAGTGGCTGAAAAGGAAAGTATTTTAGCAAGGAAAAGATAGTTACTATAGTTGGTTTTGGTTTTTAGCCAAACGAGGAAAAAAATCAATAATGCTCAGACTGCTGGGTCAACTGTCACAGCTGTTCTAAAAAAGCTGTCACATCTGTTATAAGATAGCTGTTTGCTTTAAGCAGAAGCAAATGAGGTCAGCTGGGTGATTTCAGACTGCTGGAGAGGACATTCATCATTTATTTCATGGATTTGGCTAAAAATGGTAAGATCTCTTTGAAGGGTATTTTGCTATTTTGGGTATAACAGCTGGTTGCTGGGATTTCAGCATTAAATGGCTGATGATATCACTCATAGTCAGGTGTCAAGTGCTAAATACATTGCTGGGGTTCAATTGGAAATGTTTCTTTTTTTGGGTGTTTGTGTTTTTGGTACAAGGTTTCATTATAACACATTTCTAGCAAGCAATAGAAGGGTTGGTTGAAAGTTAATGAAGCTTTAGAGATCTAGTTAAAGTCTCATTGTGTTGTGACATAATCTTAGTGAGCAAGAAGAGTATTTAATGCTCTGCTCTAGCAGCTGGTAGAGAAATATAAGGTTTGATTGTGGCAGACAGCAGCTGGGTATAAAAGATATCATGAATATTTTGTATATGGTTGGAGATTAAAGATAGCCAATCAGATTAGGCCATATGTTTGAGTTGGATTTTAGCTGAAAGTGGTAATAAGATTTATGTAGAATAATCTAATGAAGTTTCTAAATTTATATAGCAATAGCTAGGGATTAAATGAATAGTTATTTTCTCAGCAACGTGTCTCTTTTATTAACCTTAAACCGCTGGAGTTTTACTGAACATACCTCTTGGCCTTCCAAACCACGACTCCCAAAGTTTCTCCAAAGAGACTTATAAGCTGGGGTTATAAGCCGAAAATGAGATGACGTACCTCGGGTTTTGTTGTCATTTTGTGTAAATATGGGCTCTTGTTGAAGAAGCCGCTTGCCATGAGTGTAAGAGAGATAATATGGGCCGTGAGTTTTGATTCATTGCTTAAGCCCAATTCATATGTTGATATTGATGATT
The DNA here is from genome assembly GCA_023055345.1 of Quercus wislizeni. NCBI lineage: Eukaryota > Viridiplantae > Streptophyta > Magnoliopsida > Fagales > Fagaceae > Quercus > Quercus wislizeni. The sequence continues at coordinate 24,118,446 of JALGQJ010000007.1, read as the reverse complement.
TCATGGGTTATGATTCAAATTGATGAAGGGGAAATGTGGACCATGAATCCGCCTCTTGAAGTAAGGATCTCATGGGCCATGTGAGCCCAATCCATGTAATTGAATGAGCTATGAGCTTATTTTGAAATTTAAAGAGATTTACCAAAAAAATCAATAATATGTTGATATGGCATATGTTGCCAATGAAGTAATGCCATGTGGGCCGAAAAAAGAGTCCTCAACACCTAGTTTGTGCACAAGCTGACCTGCAGGATGACCCCATAAGGCTAGTCCCGACTCCTTTATCCACTAGTTCACAGGCCTTGGTGTAGCAGAACGGGTTTTGGCCCATTGACACTAAAAAGGCCCCCACAATGGGAAACACAACCCCTGTTCCTCACGTTTCTCATACCAACTAACGACTTCTTGCACGTGACATACCCCCTAAATTAAAATCTTGACCTCGTTAGGGCTGGATGGCTCCCTCATTTATTGAGTAGCTATTGCAAAATGTTGCATCACACATAGCTTGGATTACAATATCTATCATCTTTGTTCTAGTTTTCAATATATATATATATATATATATATATATGCTCTATTTTGACACTTATACTGTCAAAGTTCAAAAAGTTTAAAATACTATACCTATTAAAACTTTTAACTATATTTCATTACTTATTATAATAAATGGTTTTAATCATGTATCTTAACATTTTATTTTAACAGAAACTTGATTTTACACGATGTACTTGCATCACATAACTTAATATTTGTGAAATGTTTTCTAGTTATTTAAATCTAATATTTAATTAAGACAAGTAGGTATTATTTGCTGCTGCCTACCTTTTCTTAGTCATAGTGTCAGATGTGTCTATGGAAATTCTCTTTTTTAGTGGCTAGAATGGTTGTGTGAGCTCAGATTTTCAAAATCTGGTTTGCTCTTTAGTCCTAATAGTAATACAGACTATATGAGTTCCATGTTGAAAGTGCCAATTCTTCAACTGTCAAACTGGTAGACAACAGGACAAGCCAGGAGGTTCCTTTGCTTAATTACAGGACAGAAACGTTTTCTGAAGTGATAGCTAGATAAGATAAGTTTAAATTGCAGGCTAGGAAGGCCAAACTATATTCACAAGCAACTCACTGATGTTCTGCATTCCATTCCATTTTATTTATTTTCTTAAAACTTCCAGATACAGTTGTAAAAGCATTGAGGAAGATGCATATACTCAATTGGAACACCTCATGTTTACCAAAGGGATTGAGAGTAAACTGTCAACAAGACTGTTGGCAAAGCAATTTCAGAGTAATCACTGGAACTTATAGCTTAGAAGCTTTGCAGTAATCTGTTAAATGGATTGTTGGCTGTTAGGGAAGCAGTGTCCCATGCAATAGATAGGGGTTAATGTGACAAAATGTGCCAGTCAAGCAAGTGGATTTAGTCTCCTCTAAATTGCCAAAAAAGAAACCTACGCTTACATAAAGACATTCTGGACAAGGCAGCATAGAGGATATGATGCTAGCAGGAAGATTAATAGTGATTTGTTTATTAGTTTAATCTTTTGCGATGTTCCCAAAATAACAATAAATTACAGTACCTATGGTACTGTACTCAAGTTTAAATAAAAAAGGTTTGAACATTTTTTTCTGTCCAAAACTGAACAAAATAAGTAAATGAGCAATTCAGAACATAACCTGAGCTTACATCACCCCTGTGAATTTGAACTCTGATGAAGAACCCTTTTCCAAACGGATGTAGACATTGTTGCAAGAGAACCCAACCAAATCAAGCCCCAAATAAACTGGAACTCAAGCAATTCAACTTTCCAAACGGCTCACTAGCTAGATAATAACTGCCAACTAGCTAAAAAGATTAAAGAAAACCTTTACACTGGTACACTCTACAATGCCTACTAGAAGAATCGCAATTCAATGAGGAAAAAATATCAGCATACATAATTTAAAGCCGCCAAGCTATTATCCACTCAAATGCTTAAATGTTCTTCCCTAGGCAAGCTCTGAACAGTATCTGACCATCTTCCGGGTGAATGATCACTACTGTTTGATGAAATTTGAGCCTCTGCCCTTGCATCTCTGATCATCTTTAAAACCTGTCTCATTGTAGGCCGGCTCTCTGGTGCAATTGACACACAGGCCATTGCAACGTTCAAGAGAGCCTGAAGTTTTTCCTCAGACGTCTCATTACCAGAGCCTGAGGCAGGTTCATCCCCAGATTCAGTTTCTTCTTCACGGACTGAACGGACCCACCTAGGAATATCTGAACCGTGTTCCAGAACAAGGTCCTGGAAGGGTGTTTTTCCAGTTAGAAGCTCCAATACAAGGACACCAAAACTGTAGACATCAGCTTGTTGGGTAGATGGCTTTCGAATGTCACGGCATTCAGGAGCTCTATAGAAGAGAGAAGTAGCACTGGGTTCTTCAAGTGAGTCAGGGTCTCGGAATGAAAGGAGACCATAATCTGTGAGGCAGGACTCAAAGTCGGAACCTAACAAGACGTTAGAGGATTTCAAGTTTCCATGGGTTAAACCAGGGTTATGGTGGATATAGAGCAGACCAGTTGCAAGGTCCTCTGCTATTTTAAGGCATGATGTCCAGTGAAGAGGCTTCCCACCACCTGAAGCTCTTGATCCTGCAACAGTAGCCAAAAATGTTATTGCATGAAACAAGAGCATTATTTTTTACATTTTTTGGCTGAATGGAGATTTGACCTCCAGCTCTCAAACCCACAAGAGAGGCAGACTACCATTAGGCCAAAGGCATTCTTAGCTTTGACCAAAATAGCAGTAACCTTCTTTTACTTAGGTTTGATGCAAATGTTTTGAGTTTGGCTTTAAAGGAATCAATAGGATGTTGTATTTGATTCCATCTGTATCTAGTTGAAGCCACTTCATCATAAATAATTTATATTTTGCAGCACAAGCAGTAATGATTTTGTTATCAACAATATACAAATGATCTATGTTTCCAATGCGAAGCGAAGGGGGTTTCCACCTCAAGACAAAACATGACCTTTTCAATTGGTGCATTTCACATGAAACGTTGAAATTGGTTAGTTTATTTTTTCATGTCTCTTAGTTCTGCATTTAAAGTCCCTCCTAAGATGCAGTAAGGATTTACTAATCCTTCCAGGAAAGAAATATCTCATGACTAATGTCAAACTCCACTCAGGAATGAAACTAGAAACAAGTTATCTTTCAAATCAACGATTCCAGAATTGATACCTAGGGAAGGTGGGGAAGGCATGACATAATCATGTGATAAGACTGACAGACCAAATACAAGGAAAACTTCTTGAAATTCAGTCATAAAATGGTATTTAACCATGAGATGATGCATACATACTGTTTCTCTTCATCAACATAATTCTAAATCTCAAAATCCTTGGAATTTTCTTTCAATTTCAAGTTTTTCTGTTTAGCTATTCAAGTATCATAATGTTTCTTTAAAATATTGTTGTAAACATATTCCCCCCATTTTTGAAACTTTTCAGCTTAAAACATTACCCAACATGAGATGCTGCATACATACTGTTCCTTCCATCAAGACAAATTTTAAATTCTATATTCTCACACGTATGAAATTTCTTTCAATGAAATCTTTTTTGTTTAGCTATTTAAATATCATTATAATTTTATTTTATTTTTGTAAATATCATCTCCTTGGAAATTCACTTTTACTTGGTAAGTTAGAAATGAATTACAAAGGGCCAATGGGGCACACCCATGCACTCAGGAAGTATATGAGTAAATCGAAAACTCACCCCTCAAATCTAAGTAACTTGAAAAATCAATGTGCAACAAAAAAAGAAATGATAATTTCCCGAATTACAACACCACAATGTTAAGTTGCCGGTTTGGAGGGATTTTTTTTTTTGGGGGGGTGGGGGGGGGGGGGGGGTAATTTTTTTTTTGGTTTGTGTTGCCCATAGTGTAGGCCCAGAACCTCATTAGATGTGTTGTGTACTTTTCACAACAAATTGGTATCAAAGCTACTGGTTGGAGATCCTAGAAATGGAAAACATCAATTGATTAAAGCATTGTATGAAAAATCAAAGAAAAGTCAGCCACTATGTCTAATGATGAAAGGGAAGAGCAAGAGATAAAGGCAATGAGTGCTATCTGTTTTTGAGTCTCACCATAACGTATGGTGTGTTGAATAAGACTTCTCTCATATAAGTTTGAAAATTATATATGTGTGTGTGAGAAAGTTGCTTGCAAATCGTTTGTCTTCGAAGGAAATGTTATATTAGTTGTGCATGGTAGGGGATACCACAAATCATCTAAATACTTTTGATAGATTGTCAACTCGTTGGCTAAGTGTGGAAACCAAGATTGAGGAAGGCAATTACATGACAAAAGTTACGCTAGGTATAATTTAAACTATATTTGAACAAACATAGTTCAAGCGCAAACTTTGTTTGCTTGGTTTGCAAATACATTTGAACTAACAAGTAAATACGATTTATCAATCAAGCAAAATGGAGCATTTTTTTTTTCTTCCAAATAGGTAGATAGTGGGAAAGGGGAGGAGGAGGTGGCGTTCGAACTACAGACATGAGGTACTGTAAGATCCTCTCTAGGCCTAGGTCTAAGCCCCTATGTATCAAAAATTTATAAAAGGGTCTCAAGGTCCCCCTTTTAAGAAAAGAAAAATCCCCAAAATTGTACAAAAAGTTTCATAAGTTGTAGGATGATAATTCTTTTTTTCACAAAGAAAAAAAATATCAGTGGCTTTTGTATTTTTTTTTTTTTTTGACCTCCAAGAAGACCCCAACATATTGAGTTAATAGAAATCCAATCCAACCAAAACTGCCAAATTTTTTCACCAAGTAAAAATATTATGTGTGTTGATTAAGAGACTAGCTATTATCAATTATCAATTGTTAAAAAGAGAAGTTAATAAAATTTAAATGCAAAAAATTTGCATCTCAAAAAACAAGAAGATTGGTTTTTAATATATATATATATATATATATAAAGTTAAATAAATATTATTTAATTGATATCTAAATATTGAAAAAAAAAAAATCTCATTTAAAATTGTTCTCTTAGTTCTCAAATTATATCGAGTTTGAGCCGGGTACCACAAAGGATGTATTACCCAAAAGTAAATAAATAAATGGGAAAAATTAGTAACACAAAGTTTGCTTTACTATTCGGTTTGCGAGGACACATGACCAAATTTATACTACTTTAGTTACAAGGTTATATATGGAGGAATGGAGTGCAGGGAAAAAGAAGGTAGAAAGAAAGAAAACAAGCCAAAGCCAATCCCACAGTTCAGAATCTGACATAAATATTCCAAAACCAGTATAATAAGGACATCAAATTGATATGACTAGATGTGCACCGCAGTGAAAAAGTAAAAGCATGAAAGAAAAGGAAGATATACAAGAATAAAATAAATAAATTTGGTTGTAAAATTTTAACTCCTCATCAGAGAAGAAAAGTTCAGTGAATAATGCTGCTGCTGCATAAGACAAAATGAATTCAGGCTAGATCTAAATCAATTTTTTTTTAACCATTTATTCTTTCTTTCTTTCTTAATTTTTTTTATGAAACCAAGCCTATTAAACTTTAAAGACAAGAACGATAGAAGTGGTGCAAAATCACATAATTTTACATGAGCGAAGGAACATGTAATAATAAATGTGGAGTTTTGAAAGTAATAAGTAGGGAGTGTGCGTAGGAGTAGGACAACACTTATTAACGTGCAGAGGTCAGAGACTCAAATCAAATGAGTTGTCAATATTTTTGAGATTAGATTTGCGGGAAAAGTAACATGCGTTTATTTGTCTTTATTCACCTAATAAATCTCAACAACAGTTAGTGATGCATTTAAAAGTGATAAAGTAGTGAACTTTTCAGATCATTCTTGTTTTTTTTTGTTAGACAATTCAGATCATTCTCATAGCATAGCATCTTTATCTATTATTAAACGATCCACAAAAACAACCATTTTGAGTTAAATAAAGAGGAAATGGCCCACAGCTAGCCAAGTACATCAACGCAGCTGGTAGGAGAATGGAGGATCAATCAAACGGTTAACTTTTTAAAACCAAGATTAAGGATGTGAGGGATCATATTAATTAAGATGTGGACCATGTATGGTTCTCAAAATCCCGATTTAGATTCTACGATTCTACGATTTGACGATCCTACTTGCTCAAAATGATCCGGATCTTTCAAGGATTTTTGCAATCGTTCAAGATCGGTAGGATCGTACGATTCTAATGATCCCAAACGATCCTAGTTTTTTTTAATCTTCTTTACTTGATAAAAAGCTCAATTGGACCCAAATAAAAAATAACATTCCAATAAATCAAGTTTTGTTGTTCTAATGTAGAAAGATAGAGTGTCACGTTTTGAAATTTTTGACCTCTTTAAATGATGCTTACAAATAGATACTCCCTCCGTCCCACTTTGTTTGTCCTTTATTCTATTTTGGGATGTCCCAAAATATTGTCCTGTTTCTAAAAATAAAAGTCATTAATTTACTAATATTCCTTTTATACCTCTATTAATTTACTAATTCAATTTTTTGATAAATTTATTTAAGGGTAGTTTTGGAAACTTATACATATTTAAAAGGTAGACAAGACAATAAATGATGTTCCCTTAAAAAGTTTGACTTTTCAAACAGGACAAACAAAGTGGGACAGAGGGAGTATAGTGATTTATGGTAATTACATCAAATTGATGCAAATAATTTTTAGTTTTTTATGAATGAATATATAATTTATGTGATTATTTAATATAATAATGTGTATTTTTTGTATTTTTCTCAAATAATGTAAGATCTTACGATTCACGATCCGATCTTACGATTCATGATCTCACCTACTTCTCACGATCCTAGATCTTGATTTTTACAACCTTAGCACCATGCGTTATTCTAGACTTTGAACACATTATTTTATCCTTTGTCTATGAAACACTCTAAAAATCCTATAAATAGAGATACTATGGTGCATGAAACTCAAGACCTCACCTAATTTACTCAAGTGTCTTTGAAAAGACATAAGATCAATAATTAGCCTGATAATTTATGGAAAAAAACAAAATTACATTATAATTTTAAAAGTGAATTCAATTTAACTTTATATTTCATTAAAAATTATTCTTTTAGGATAAATCGAGACTTATATTTTAAATTAACAAGATCTTAAAAGTTCAAAACTGGATTTGAATGTAATGGAACTATTAAGTTTGATTTTTTTTTTTTTTTTTTAAGAAGTCTTCAATCTGGGATTTGATTAAAAAATATAAAACTATAGGGTTTAATTTAAAAGTTATCTTAAAAAATATATATGGATTAAAACATAATTTGTATTTATTTTTAAATGAAGAATGTTAGGAGGGCACAGGTGTGTGTGACCGGACTCTATTGCCACTTGTCTCACATGCGAATGAAATGATATTCAATTCATCGACCAGTCCACTTGTTGACCAATGACCAGGCAGAAGAGATGATCACTGTAGAGAATTTGACTCCTCTGTGTTCCCCCTTTTTCCGCAAAACACCTATCAGCTAGTACTATGAATGACCGTGTATTCCACGCTCCGGAGCGTGGGGTCATAATAAATTTGTGCGTGGGATTGAGAGACCACCAACAAAAGGTGTATCAATAACGAGATCGTGTCCAGAGGGCCCTACTACATTGCCATACCATACGGACTTTTAGAATATACATACTATTCACTACCATCATTCAGGACACGAGATAGCAGGTGAGCTGGAGCTGCTTGCTTAATCAATGTTAAAGCCTACCAATGTCCTTTATTACAGTTGCCATTATTTATTTATTTATACATATATATATATATATAGTGGTTTTACTGCTTTAATTCGAAAATCTTCTATTAAAAAAAAATTATCAATTTTTTGACCATTTTTTCAATTTCTCATAAAAGTTTTCTAAAAATTGATGATTAATGTATGTCTATGAACATATATTAACCGAACCTTTTACATATATACATATATATATATATATATATGACAAACAAGTATCTAATTAACTATTTTCTTGCGTCCCACATACAATAGGTTATTACAAGGAAGAATTTCATGGGAGTAGTCACAAGATGTTAGCAAAAAATTTTGAACTAATATCTCATAGATATCATGAGACATTAAGAACCACTAAACTAGCTTAGGTTAAATTTTATACATTTAAATGGTATGATATTATTTAAAAGTTTTAACACTATGTATGGTGTTAAATTAGAAATAAAGTCTTAAACTTGTAAATGGAATTTTATGCTTTTTTACTTAAAATTTAATAATTAGGGAAGAGAAATTTAAACCCTAAACTATAAAGTATTAGTTGAATTACAAGCTCTTGATAGTTTTTACTTTCAAATTATGAGGATTAAGATTAGGCCCAAAAGTACCAAGGGCAAAAGTATGGTCCCTAACGTATGTAAAGACAGCTACAACAAATACATCAGTATGTGTCACATTACTATCAGTATTTACTAAGACATCTATCAAGTGGATTGATCTGGGACCACAACCAAGATTAGGGGCCACTATATCTATGTGGGGTCAACAATCTTTAAGACAAATGTCCACCATAAATTTAATTTCTCAGGTGATATAATATGCAATTTCTCAACTATCGCTTTTGTTCTATCTGCAGTTCTAGCTAATTAGACACTAATAATAAATGAGACTGCAGAAGAAAATTGGACTTACTCCAAAAAGTGTAACTACTTTTCATTACTACTCTAGCTAAAGGAAATTGCAATTGTAGGACAAAAAGAGAAGTTTCAGACAGGCAATAGTAGGGTTTTGATCTTCTAGATTTTCTAAGTTACCTTATTAATTAATTTCTTTAAATTTTAATTATTTTTTAATGATTTAAGAGTTTAAATTCTACCATATCAATATCTTACTAATAATACTCTTAAAATAATATGATAATTTTGTAAATAAAACAATTAAGATTATTGTTAGTAAAATATTAATATGACAAAATTTAGACCATTAAATTACTAAAAAATAATTAAAATTTAAAAAAATCTATTTAGTATTATCGATTTAAAGGATCTGAATCCATCCATAGTAATAAAAAATAAAAATAAAAACAGTCTACCGACAACACATGGAAAAAAAATAATAATGACATAAGTAGGTAGGTACGTACCGTGAATGAGAGAGAAGAGACTGCCATTAGGGAAGTAATCATATACGAGAAGGCGCTCCTCCTTAGCCTGGAAATAAGCCCTGAGTGGGACCAAGTTAGGATGGCTAAGCCTTCCAAGCACATCCATGTGTCTCCTAAACTCATCCAATCTAGGGTACCTAGCATCCTTCAATCTTTTAACGGTCACGATGAACCCAGACTCCATCACAGCCTTGTACGTACACCCCATAATACCTCTCCCCAATGTCTCAGCCGAAGCCTTCAACAAATCCTCTAAAGTATAACTCATCTGAGTATCCCCTGCTCCGCAGAACACCAAGCTCCCTAGTCCCTCACATTCCCACGAAAACCCCCCTTGTTTATCTCCGTTATTACGTCCCCTGCCACCGCTCGAAGTCCCCTCTCCTACTACCACTGCTTCCAACGCTTTGATGCTTGTAATCTCCTCCGGTTTCGTACGGTTCTTCCCGCACATCATCAACAACACGACCAAACAGATTAACAGCACCACAAACCCTCCCGCGCTTCCTCCGATTATCTTTATCAGTTTCGTACGCTTCTTCGACGACGACGACGACGCCGTTTTATTTGGCGGCGAAGGAGGTGTACCAGCTGGACCTTGACTCTGACAAAAATTATTAGTAATATTTTTAATCTGTTCTCCGCACAGATTTACGTTACCCGAAAACGACGACGTATTGAAACGAACCAAAGCTGGAGTTAATGGGATCTCACCGGAGAGATTGTTATTGGACACATTGAAGAACCGGAGACTGGTTTGGTTAAAAGGAGGAAGTGAACCTGTCAAGTTATTGTCCTGCAAATACAGTGTGTACAGTCGCCGGAGTCTGAGGAGTGAGGTCGGGATCTGACCTGAGATCTGGTTTCCGGCGAGAACGACGATTTTTAAGCGGTGGAGACTGGAGATTGAGTCGGGGAAGTCGCCGGAGAAGTTGTTGAAGTTGAGGAAGAGAGATTTGAGGTTGAGGAGGCCAGAGAGGTCTGGGATTTGAGCGGAGAGAGAGTTTCCTTTGAGGCTGAGGACTCTGAGTTGGTCTAATTGGTTTATGGATTTGTGATCCAAAGTACCAGTCAAGTTGAGATACTCTAAAACCAGCTTTGTTACCCTTCCTTTCGTGCATTCTTTGACGCCTTTCCAGTTGCACACGTTCGAATATTGTTGCTGTTGCCATGGTAGCACGTTTGATGTGTCGATCGATGATTTTAGCGACAAAAGCGCTTCTGCATCGCCTGATCTTACCGGAGATGGAACAAGAGATATCGCTAGTATAATTAGAAGCAGCAGCCACAATGAGTACCTTGAAACCAGAGGTTCCATCATTCCCTTTAATTGAAGATACCAATCAGAAATGCAGAACTAGCGACATTGCCAATGATTCCAAATCATTTTCAGCCCTCTTTTATTCTTGCTCTTTTGCCGCTTTTTTTTTTTCTTTCTTTTTCACCAAAGCACTTTTTCCAATCTACCACAATCAATCACAATGAGTCAAAGACTAAAAGACAACTGCGCCAATGTGAGTCATTTTCAACGCTGTACTCTCTTTTCTTTTTCTGCTTTGAACTAAAAAAGCTTGGAAGGTAATCTACTTCAACCGTGCCCAACCGACCCACTTATTAATATGAAAGAAAGCTCTCCATTAATGGGTGAAAGCTTTGGGAAGTCACCAAATGGAGACAGTGGGTGAGCATCGTTTATTGGAAACTTTGCTCACGGACATTACAGTGTAAGCTTCACGTGAACTCATTTCAGACGACAGAGATAAACCATTCTTTTTTTTTTCTCATCTCTATGATATCTATATTCTTAATACTCCAGGCATTATTGAACCAACCAAAAAACAAAATAGACTCAATTTTTTTAAAGAGAAAGAGGAATACAAAACTGTATTATTCTTACACTCGAAGTACTTCTCGGGCTGCTCAAACCTGAATTCAGAACTTCAATGCAATGCCGCCCACAGCTGCTTCGATTATCGCCGAACGTTGAGACGAAGCCGTGAAAACCCAACTCAAATTATTTTCATTAACTCATAAAAGTGGCGGAGACCCAGATGTGGAAATGTGCGGGGAGTCTCAAATCTCCAAGCAAAGCACATGGATTCAGAACAGCTTTCTCTGACGAAAAAGAAATACTGAAAAAATACAATATTCCAGCTCTGAAAGAAAAGACTCCGTATTACAATTTCAAGATTAAACAGTGCTGTTAATGGATCTATCTGTACTCTGCATACACAGTGTAGTCCATCTATCCTAATAATTCAAGAGAGAGAAAGAGAAAGAGAGTGAGTAGGAGAGAGAGAAGAACACGGCTTTCTTTCATTCAAACAAAGGAAATCGGTGATCGTTTTTAAGGCAAAGGGGATCGGCAATAAATGGGTCCTTTTTCTCCTCACTCACAGAAAACCAGAAACTGGGTTTGATCCAGATCCAACCTGACACGTGCCGAAATTTAATGGCTGTCATACGTGGCAAAAAAGGTTGTAACTGGTACCACGTAATAGTTCAATCACATTTTTTTTTTTTTTGGAGAAAATAGTTCAATCACTTTGAAGTCACTTTTTTTTTTCTTTTTTTAATTTAGTTTGAAGTCTTTTTTTTTTTTTTTTTAATAAACAAAGTTTGAAGTCACGCTAAACAAATAAAAAGCGATGACCTAAGTTGAAAGTTTAAGCCTATAAAATCTCCAACAATCAGGCCAGCTGTCTTGCCAAAGTTTGAGTAAGATTTTGGGCATGAAAGCAGTGTATAGATCCGTCTTCGGCAGATGACAGTCCCAAGGACAATGCCGTGAATCTAGGTCAGTGACTTGCCTAATTAAAAATTTAAAACTAGCAATAAGTTTAGGGAGAAATAATAGTTTTTTTTTTTTTTTTTTGGCAAGAGTGGAATTAGAATTTTGTCATTTGTCATTTGTGTTTATAAAAAAAATGGTTTGAGGGAAGAATTCATGTAAAATTGTGTTGTTTTAAGGGTAATTTGTCTCGTCAATAATAGTGAAATTTTTGCTAACAAATTGTGTTTATGTCATGTTAAAATAGAGGTTTTTGATTACATGAGTTCAAATATTATCTACTTAATAATCGTGTTAAAAACTCTTAATACTAACTGTAGACACCTCATTTTGTACATTTTACAACTTGGGCCCCTCATTCTCCAATGAAGATAGTACTTTAAGGTCCAAGGTTGGTTTATGGCTTAATCTGATGAAAATTAACTTGATGAAGTATTTATGGAAAATATAACTTATTTTCAGAAGGAATAAAACTATTTTTAGAAAAAAAAAAAAAAAAAAGACCGTAGGAAACCTTAAGGGTACGTTTGGTACACTGAATGTAGATTACATTAGGAATAGTAATCTTTATTACTGGGAATAGAAGACATTGTAATGGAATAACTATTACTATTTATAAGTTTAGTTGTTACATATGGAAAGCCTGTAAAAGATGATGTATAAGGAAACTTTATATTTTTAGAAATATATTAATTTTAAAACCTATTATATGTACTAAGGAATAGCTATTACATCCATTTTAAAGAGGAATGGCTATTCTTCAATTTAAAGAATAATTATTCCAATGTAATATCTAATCCATGTAATAAAGATGCAACCAAATGACTGAATTGATATTACACATGAATAACTATTCCATTACAGAAGCTATTACAGCGTACCAAACGTACCCTAAGTGTGCATATGCATACACGCGTACGTGTACGTGCACTCAAGCCATGCATACACATGCACGGGCATGCGTACACAGTTAGGGTTCCAAAAACTATGTAAGAAAAGCTTTTTGTACTTAATTCTAGTTTAGAATGAATCTCACATTGTCTGGGAGCCGCCTCACACTCCTATTTTACTATTATATAAAACCATAAAACACACTTTTTCAAAGAAGGAAAAAAAACGGTGGCAAAACACACAAGATTCACTAGAAAATAGTGAATAAAAGAGGGAGTTTTTCGTAAAACATTCTCAAGTCAAATTTTACTTGATTTGAACCTTTTTTGGTCTTAATCTTCGAGTTCTATAGTTTGCTAACCTATTTTTATTTGGTTGTGAATAGATTGACTAAGGGGGAACGGTTAAAATCAAGCTCTAAAGAGTTCTAGTGTTGAGGTAAAGGTTCTAACTTTGTCTCTTCAATTTTCTTTGTTTTTATGTGTGTGTGTGTGTGCGCGTGTGTGTGTACGCGTGTTCATAACATGCCTGTCTAGTCTAGGTTTACATCATCTTTATGTTAAGATCATTTTAGGCTGTTAGATTTCTTGTTTTGTTTGTTTTCCTGTTTAGAGTTTTTGGGCTAGGATTTTAGGCGTGTACGCATGTGCATTCTTCACGCATGTGCATTCTTCATGCATGTGTACGCATGCTCGAAGTGTGCATACACATACAGTTAGGATGCGCACGCATACCCTATGTATGCTCACGCACACTTGTGCCCAAAATCCCTAATCCATTCCTATTTGTTGTTTCCTTGTTTTCTTTTACATGTTTAGCCTCTGTTTAACCTAATTTTCATGCCTTTAAGTATCCATCTTTCTGTTTTGTTTTGTTTATTTTATCCTTTTGATGCATAATAGGGTTTTAAATTGTTTGAATATCATGAACATGTATATGAATATAAACATGCATATGAAAATGAACATGCATTGATGCATAGGTTTTGTGTTGCAGTGAGGTAAGTCATGCATAGAACGTATGAACATGCATTTGAGTGTGAATATAAAGTTGTTAATATGTTTTGTTGAATACCATGAGTTTTGATGCTTGTATGTTTAGATGTTTTTGCTTAGATATGCCTTGAGATGTTTTTGCCTTTAGTGATATATGCTTAAATGCCATAATAGATGAATACTAGGCTTGGGGATGATATGCCATGTTTGTTTGCTTTTAGATGCATGTTAAAGTGTGTGTGAGTTAGAATAATGTGTTAAATATGTCTTTAACGAGATTAAGACTTGGAACACAATGAGTAGAGACTGACCTATGGGTCGGGTGGGGTTAGGTGCCAAACACCTGCCCATCCCCATACTTAAACTCCGGACACGTGCTCTGGTAAAGATCAGTTCTTTCACAATAGCACTATATTTATGGTTCCTAGACCTAAATTAGGTGACGACTCCATTTACACTATCTGCCATGGTCCACCCTAGGCCAAGGTGTACTTCCCATGGTTGCGGGTGCTTGACCCCACACTAACACAACTCATTTATTAAACGAGGATGACACAACACGTCCATGCAACACATTCAATAACAGGTCATGTATAAATTAATATATTGTTGATGACTTTTGTTTACACCACATGACACTATTATATTGGCAATCTACACCACATCAACATATCATGGATTTTGGGTTAAATTTCTTTAAAACCCAACTACATGAACCAAGCTCAAGGCCTGTAAGATCCTCACTTCATAAGGCAAACTCATAATCCACAGTTCTTCTACATCACATAAGGGGCTCATGACCCACATTATTCTTTATTTTTTGGAACATGATTAGGGGCTCATGGCCCACAACATTATCAACATCACTATATATATCGAGCTCAAGCCCATATCACACCTTCAATGATTCAAGGCTCATGACCTATATTATCTCTCTTATATCTCATGGAAGGCGGCTTCTCCAATGAAAGCTCATATTTACACAAAATGGGAAAATGTCCAACTTCAAAGAAACTCAAGCAATCTATCTACATTTGATCTACCAAGAATAAATATCATTAATCATTTTCAGCTCTTGATCCAAGCACATGAGTCTCATGGGGGAAATTTTGGGAGTTGTGGTTTTGAGGGCCAAGAAATATATTCAGTAAAACTCTATCACTTTAAAGTTGACAAAAGAAACATGAAGTTTGGCATGTTTTCTTCAATTCCCTTACTAAATAGCACTTAAAATGACAAGACTCCACATTGCTCTTTGCTTAAAACTTAATGCTCATTAAATGACTAACCATTCAAAGGTGCATCCATCTAAAGGTTGATCAAGTGACTAGTTATTCAAGTTCCAACCATTCTTATACCAAAATGGAAACCTAACTATAGTGCTTAACATAAGCCATTTTACCATTTTTAGCTAAAGTCCAACTCAAATACTTTGCTTAGTATGATAAGCTCTCACTAATCTCCAAATCCAAAACATGATTAAGCATTAAATGCAAGATCAACATAATATTTAGCAACCAATTGTGAGAGATCACACTCTTGGCCCCAAACCTTCCCAAAAAAAGAAAAAAAAATGATGAGGTTTTTGGCATAACTCATGCGAATGGGTGGTGTTGAGTTGGTGCTTCTCAAGAGACAATGGAGGTTCTACTGATGTTATCATCCATCCTAGGTCAAGATTTTTACAATAGAGTTGCCACTTATTTTAATAGAGAAAATAAGAAACTAAGAGAATTGAAAAGATACATCACTTTTATTTGAATTAAAATATGTATATCTCTTGATAATAACCAAAAAATACATGGTTTTGGTCTTAGATACAATCTAAGAAAAGTACATGGTCTTGATTCCTAGTTATAATCTAGAAATCGAAATTACAAGAAAAAACATAATCTACTAACCCCTTATCTAATTTCAGAGGCTGGGTAACATGATTGGGAAGATGTTATGCACCAAATCTGGCTAGTGAAACTAATTTTCTAGACTTTGGTGGCCAATTATCATTGTAGACACCTCATTTTGTACTTCTTATAACTCGAGCCCCTGTTCCTCAATAATGATATCACTAGAGGTCCATAATTGGTTTAGGGCATAGCTAAAGAAACTCTTTAGCTTGATGGACATTTCAGAAGTGAAAAACCTTGCATAAACCCTAGCCATGCGCGCCAAGGTACATCACCTATGCGTGCATGCACTGACCATGTGGGCACCCCCTCGAGCATACGTGTATGTAGGGTTGCAAAAACCATGTAAGGAAAGTTTTATGACAAAAGCACATGAAGAGTTAATATCACATCATCTGGAAAGAGCCTTGCACCCTTCTATGAATATTATAAAAGGCCAACAAGGTTCTTTTTCCAAAACACACCAAATTCACTAGAAAATAGTGATTGAAAGAGAGAGTTTTTATTTAAAAACATCCTCAAGATAAATTTTTCTTGGCTCGGACCATTTCTGGTCTAAGCTTTCTAATTAAAGTTACTAACCCATTGGTTTTACGTATCTTAGATTGATTGGCAGGAATGATCAAAATCAAGCCCCAAAAGCTCTTTTATTTGAGGTATTGCTCTTCCTCTTTTCTTTTATTTCCTTTAATTTTATTAGTTTTTTTTTGCTTTAATATCTTATTTTATAGTTTTGGTTATTTATTTATTTATTGTTTTAATAGTTGGAAGCATGCTAGATTAGCTTAGGAGTAGTTTTGATTGTTTTTTGCCTGCTATGCTTCTAGGTAGGGCTATGCGCATGTGCTCATGCATTCGTACACACCTCCATGACCATGCATATGCATGCTTCTGCATGCACACGCATTTTCAACCCAAAATTCCAAAATTTGTTTGTTTATGCTCTCCTTTCCATTTTGCTTAGTATACATGCATGTTTAGGTTCTATTTAGCCTAATTTATGTTTGTTTAGGTCTAGGATTTCTTTGATAACATGTTTTACAAATTTAATAGTTAGATTGATAATTAGCGTTGACGTGTGCTAGAATGTCAACATGAATTTCAACTCATCATTGGACATATGATAATTAATTCTTATCTAATATTCTCAATATACATCATTATGATTTTCAACTCATCACTTAATCAATGATATCATGCTAAACGAATACTACTTTATTCATTACTAAATAAATAACGAAGTTCAACCATTATTTTATTTCTTAAACTTTAATTTTTATCTTTTTTGTGGGCTTAAAAGTGCACTAGTAGTCATTAATCTTCTTTATACTAATGTTGATTTCCAAGCTCAATTCCCAAAACAAACTTAGATCTAACATGGCCACCTCACTGGCAATTGACATGTGATCATGCACAAAAACAACCTCAACAAACATACATGACCCAATTCAACTTGTTTAAAAAATATGTTAATAATCTTGAGTCATCTATATATATATATAAAACCGAAGCTTTTGAAGCTTCCACAATTTTCCACGTTGGCATTACTTAAATAAAAAAAATAAAAAATTTCTAATATTACTATAAAACCGGGAAAAAAAATTCTTTGCCACTTAAAGCAAAACCCGATAATAACACTATCGCCATAGCAATTTGAGTATCATGACTGCATGACTTTATTTTGTTTGACACATGCAGGGGCTTTGAACTCTTGGCTTTTCCACATTGGTGGTGCAGCCCCAATTGGCATAATCACACCATCAGCTGAAGATTCCATTGAAAATAAGGGCTTACTGCTAGCAATAGGGCCGTCCACGTTCTTGTCAGTCAATGGGGAACTCACATTCATCTTGCCATTGGGGTTTGCCCGATCCCTAAAGTTAAATATGCTTAAGAGCAGCTTTTTTAGCTTCACTCTTCCCCTCTTTTACTAGTGGCACACACATCTTCCAAAGTTTTATCCCTTGGCTGACTTGATTCTGCTTCCCCGTTATTTATTTATTACATAGGCTGCTAGTGGACTCTAATTATCACAATTGAGTATTATCTGAGTTTTCTTATAAACACTCTCTTTCTTTTTGTATCATTATGTGCATGTTTGTATTTTTTGTTTTAATAATAATTTTGGTTTGGGTATTTAGAAAGTGTAGGGATAAGTTTTGGATTTTTATTTAGTATGTTTGGGATTCAAGCATCTTTATATAGTTGTTTGGGATAGAGTTTAACAGGGATAGTGAAGGCTCAGCGTGCTAGGATAATGCCTTTGAGAAGAGGTGATGGATTCCTAAAAAAGATGAGGAGCTGACAGTTTACAACTTTACATTAAGCGACATGGCATTTGGAATTGGAGTCAGAATCCAAAACCTTATGGTAGGAAACATGTAAATGTTCAATTTCAATGAATAAAAACTCAAGTCATAAATTTTTCGTGGTTGTTTGCAGTTGTTCCTCTAAATGATTATTTGATTAAAAGTTTTCTTTCATTCCTTTCTTCTAGGTTTGGTAAGGTCTTGGAAGAGTCATTCACTTTTCCAAAAAAGATCTGGGAAGAGTTGTAGACTTTGTCGGATGAATTATGTGGAAACTTTTGGAAATAAGAGGAAACTATACTCAAGCTTTATAAAGCTTTATTCATATGAAAACTATTTTATCAAATTTAGTTTATTAAATTCTGATTAAGAGGAATGGATAATTCAAAACAATTACACTTATTTTTTATTTGTTCCTTTTAAATGTTGTTACACACAATATATTTATATATTGATTGCTGCATCATTATTATGTGATAAAAGTCTTTCCATGTATCATTTGGCTACCACATCTATAAAACCCTAAACTTAATACCACATGCAGAACATGTATAAACTTCAACATCAATGATGTGCCAGCAATGATTGAAGCTTGCAAGATGTTCTATAATTATTATGAAGTTAGCAAAAAACTTGGTAAAATTGTTGATGTTTGTTTAGGTTTTGTGCAAACGTAATTTTTACTTGATACCACTTGTTGAAAACTCACTTCAAATTGCTAATGTATAGGATTAAAATAAAAGAGGAGCATACTTGGGTCAAAACTATCCAATGGAATGCCCTCATGATAGCTCTTGCAGTTGCTATTGGCTTGCAAGAATGAATGGGAGGACTGCCTTTGTTATTGCAGTTGTTCATCTTGAATTGGCTTGAGCTTTTACTTTTTATTTTATTTTTCAAATATTATTAAAATTATTATAGTTCATGTAAAATTAAAAAGTTTTAATGTATATACTATACTTTCATAAGATTTTCCCGTGTATCGCACGGGTTAGCGACTAGTTTATACTAATAAACATATGACTCTAGATTATTAACATATTTTTATACTTTGTAGGTCCATAAATTATATACTAACTTTTTTTTCCTAAAAACATTAGTAAAAGTGTATAATATAAAGATTTTTCTTTCAATCCAATAAAATTTCACCCCAATTTAAAAATACACAATGATTTAAAAAAACAAAGGTTTTCAAAACCAACCTACAGTATGATTGTCCCTTACTAAGGACTAAATACAACATTGAGCTTTTAATCACGACTTGCCATAGGATTCGAAACAAATTCAAGATGCTCACAAAAAATAATCTAGTCATAATACTAAAAATACAAATATTTATCCACACATACAAGTTTAAATAAGTTTAGGTCTTCCCACAAGTTTTTCATATAACAAATAGTCAACATTTCCATACAATGTGTACATCAAACATTTATAGAATATCAATATATTTATAGAATATCAACATATTTCTTTGTTTTGAGAATAATTTGAAAGTCAAAATTGTTTTGGGAAAACCCCAAAATTAGTAAATACCACTTACCTCTTATTTGCAAAAAAGAAAAAGAAATTAATCACCCTTGAGTCACAATGAATCAGTAGAATTAGAACCTAGCAACACCAAAAATAGGTCCATCAATACACAAATTTTCCACTAAAATCTGTTTTCATACTTAAACAATATAATCTTTGACAACACCGATATTTCCAAAATTTTACATTTATTTACTTAACTCTCTAGTTTACTTACAGCTTTGATCTAATTGTTCTATTTCTCATATTTTCACTATCTATTAATTGGCATGATTGTACTGCAACTCTATAAAACTCTAGCATTTCATTATATGTCTAGCCATCATATAATCTACTATTCCTTAGAAGCCACATGATATATTCATATATAATCAACCTAATATTCATATCTATTAATCAAATATTAGAAGCCAAATATTATAATTTTGTCTAATCAATCTTAAAGCCTATGGAGGACCATTTGGTTATACATACTATTTTTATCTAATCAATCTCAAAGCCTATGGAGGACCATACGGCTATATGTACAATGCCTATCTTAATATTGTAATAATCATAGGTCAGCTTTCCCATCAATATAGTGATAGGTTTAGATTCATGAAACCCAACGCCAATTATTTTACTAGGTTCCAAAATAACAGATGCACAGACCCATGTCTTCATATAAGCATGGGGACAATTGCTGGCCATAGAATAATTCCAACTTTCTAAATCTTTAAACTTTCTAAAATTATAGCAAGACAAACCATACCTGAAATTCTCACGCACAAATGTAGAGAAGAAAAGAAAAGGCTCAATTGTGTGTTGCAACTAAAACAAAAGGAAACCTCTTTTAGATATATATATACGTATAGCTTAAGAGGTAAAAGGTTAGGGTTTGTTTTTAAAGCTTATCTAGGCCTATATATTTACTTATGATATCTCACTTGGGCCTCTTATACCATAATAATTATCTGATTTAAATATTTTAGGCCCAAATCAATTAAATCCATTTTAATTGTAGGTCTCCTTTTTAATTTATGTATAAGAAAGAAATTAGTAAAAAAAAAAGTTATGGGGTGTTACAGTTATACTCTCCACGTGTGAAAATTTTTAAAATGATTCTGAAATCAATGACTATCTCATCTATAAATGTTCAAATTTCAAGTTTTTACATTATAAAACTATACATAAAAGATGAATTATAAATCAAATAGTAAAAAACATCCAATTGACATGAAATTTGGTGTGAATGTTAATAACATATGAAATATATAATCTAAAGATAAGATTTTCTAAATATTAATAATCTCATAAAAATCTATTAAATGGTGTGATTGTTTAAAGTTACATAAGGTGAACTTGATTTTGTCCACACACATATTTATACCTCGAAATAACATAATGGTACTTCGTAACAAAATTGACAATTCTTACCTATCTGCCTCCTTTCTCTTCATGGAATATAACAATACCCGAACTCCGACTTTGTTTCCATTCTTCACCAGCACTCATGGATGTGGTTGTGTGGTTGACCTATAAAATTTTGGGTCATGGATTCCAACACACATATCTTGATTTGCAAAATTTTTATTTGACATAATGTAAAATTAACTTTTTAAAATACTATACATTTTAGGCCCTATATTTGACATATTTTTATGTTTTGATTTTATGTAATGACTATGACTTTAAATGCATGTGAATATTCAATGTCTTTTGGCTGAATATTGCAAAAAAGTGAGTTTATTGTGATATGGGAACTGTTGGAAGTTATTTGGAAAAATAAAGAAAGAAGCAAATTTCGGCAACATCGTTGCCGAAATTGTAACAAAAAAGTATGAGAGAGGAGAGAGAAATGATGTGATGACAGGAGTGAGAAAAATTTGAATTTCGGTAATGTGGTTACCGAAATGTTGTTGCCTAGATGAAGTGCCTGAAGAAGAGAAGTGCTCGAAAGGAAAAAAAAAATCAATTGTGGCAACCAAGTTGTCAAAATTGAAGAGAGGAAAAAGGAATTATGGGAGGAAAAATAAAAAATTGTGGCAACTAAGTTGCCGAAATTGTAGGGGAGAATTAAAAAAATAATAATAATAGGAATTTTGGCAACCAAGTTTCTAAAAATAGGAGAAAAAAAATATATTATGGCAACCAAGTTGCCGAAATTGTAGGGGAGGAGAGAGAAAATTTATTAGGAATTTTGGCATGCCAAAAATGAAGGGGAAAAAAAGGAATTGGCAGCCAAGTAAAAAGAAAAGGAGAAAAATTGATTTGTGGCAATGGAATTGCCGAAAATGGGAGGAAAAAAAAATGAATTGTGGCAATGGAATTGCCGAAAATTGGAGAGAGAAAGTTGTCAGGTTAAAAAAAAATATTTTGCAACATAGATTCTTATTCTAAAAGGTACACATATTCTTATTCTTTCCGTATGTCAATAGTTTTTTTGACCGAAGTAGTTTGATTTGTCTGTATGTCATGTTTTTTTATTTCATCCTGTAAAAGTAATAACTATAGATTCTTTGCATGATTTGCCCTAAGAAACAAATAATTATAGATTCAAGTACATTGAATCTTATTCTCAACAACCAAAAAAAAAAAGTACATATATTCTTATTATGTGCTAGTGCTAATATGTGAATTTGTTGCAGAACCTATCCTTGCATGCCCCAAAGTGAGAAATTTATGAAAAAAAAAAGATGATTGATGTGCACACTGTAAAAAAAAAAAACAAAGAAACAGAGATTCTTTGCAAAGATTCTTTGTAATGAATATATATATATGTTTATGGTTAAGTAATTTGTTTGTATCAGAGTGTTCCATCATGGTCTATGTTGTGTTCTATTTGGTCAATTGGCGTATCTAGTTATACAGTTTAAAATCTAAGAATTTAACTTATATGGAACTTGCATCCTATTTAAATAGCATTAATGCTACTGAAGTTTTCACGATTCTTATTTTCTACTCTTTTTCCCCTAAAAATTCTATCAACCTTCTTCTCCACTCTTATTCCCCTTATAATTCTATCAACCATTTTTCAATTCATGCGTGCCATACACTACAAACAACTATAAGGAACAACACTTGCAAATAATCCATTCTTTATCTCTTTCAAGGTGAGTTACATCTCTTAAGTAGTTACTTTTCTTTTTATATAATATTTATGTTGATATGTTTTAGGGACACAGCTAAGCATGAAAATCTTGTTTTTGTTAAATTGTTTGTTCATGAAAATCTTGTTTTTGTATTATGTGTTTTGCAACATGAACTGATTTGTATGATGTGTTTTAAATTATTTGTCCATGAATTCTTGTCATGATTAGAATGGTACACACATAGAACATGCGTTGGTGTGTGAGTAAAAGTTCTCTTGGTCGCCCACCTATTCACACTTAATGATTGCCACTGATTTTAGGGTTTGGAAGTTTCAAGGATAAATGTTACAATGTACAATTTTGTATAGAAATATAAAGTAAATATTATACCTACAACCGTATGGGTCGTCACCATTTAAATTCATTGGATTTATTGGAATTGGGGTCAGATATGAAAGATGCTCCTAGGCCCATAATTGTAATATGAAAATAGGGCCTGCAATCTCTGTGCTTTTTCTAATAGCAGCAGTACACAGCTCTTTATAAAGGAAAGCAAGTGTGGCACTACCCCAACTATATTCCCCAACTATACCAAAGTCCGCTAATAGCTAGAGAAAGCAGCAATGCAATATACTTTGGCTCTTATTTCCAAATAGCAAAGCCAAAACCTAAAATATGTATGCCCTAGCATACTATTGGATTGTTACAACATTGGCACCCTTTGGTAGGTTTGAGAATGTATTCCTTACCTCGGTTATTTTAAGGCCACCATAGTCCAATACTGTTGCAAGTGGTCTAAACCCAAGTAAATTCTGACAAACTGTTCCCCAGTCCAAATTAGTGGGTCTGCACACTGCATTGCCATCAATAGGCAATCATGTAATGATTGTTATATCCTATAGAGTGATTGACATTTCACAAGTAGGTAGGTGAAATGTATGGGTTTTAGATTGCCACCACTCCACCAGAGAAGTGATAAGACCCTAGTCAAGATCTATATGTGGTAGGCGGCTGACACGGTATAGTTTACATTGAAGCAAATATGGGGCAATACACTTGCCTAATTGCCCCATATTTGTAAGGTGGAAACCTAAATTTTTTTTTAAAATGTACAATGTTATATTGGTAATGTCGAAATTATTTTCATGTAAATTGAATAATTGTAGATATTATTAGGACATTAATAAATTTTGATTTTACAACGTACATTGCCTTCCATTGCATCATTAGAGATGTGATATTGTTGTTGGCATAACAAAGAAGGATCTAATGGCCCAAGCTCCATTTCGAATATATCCTACATTAAATGCTACAATGAGTTAAACCATGCAACATCCATTACCTCTATATTAGTAGGAAATTGTTTATAAATCAAACTAAATTAACCTTTTTTTTTTTTTTTTTTTGCATTGAGATAACCTCTATGATATTAATGAATTGACAATAAAGTACTATTAAGATCTTGGTCGGCCCTAAATTAAATAGAATATAAGAAATTAATCATACTCATACTCATACTCATAATTGGAATGAAATCTACCCTAATTATCTTATTCTTAAATTCATACACACATAATATATTGTGTAAGTGAGGATGCATTTTCACAATATATTTAATATATAAACATTGAGATTAAAAAATTAAAATATCTGAAGGTATATTTTATACAAACCATCTATATAAAAAATTACAAACTAAGAAAATAATTTCCAATTAAATTATGGGGCCAAGAAGCTTACTACAATCGCGATATGAAGTGAAGGAATGTAGGAATTATAGAGTGATACTTGCAAGAAAAGAAAGAAAGAAAGAAAAAATACAATCAAGTAATCATAAATATCTTCTAAAAAAATATAATCTTAAATAAAAACAAAAGAACAATAATAAAAAATAATAAAAATAATATATAGTGACTACTAAAGTTTTTTATGCTAAATATTAGATATAACTTACAATGCTTGTAGTTCATAATGAAATTGAAAGAAACTCAAATGAAGGATTTATGAAGCAAAATTTTTAATAATAATAATAGTTTTAGCAAAAATAATTATACACACAATAATTAGTATTAACTATAATATAACCATATATAATATTTACAATATATTAGCGTATAATATTTATAAAGCATATAATTAATATTTATTTTCCAACCTATAACCACCCTAAAAAGTAAAGATTCAAGAAACTTAATGCATTTTTATACCAACTAAACTTTAATGAAATCAAAAGAAACACAAATGTATGATTTATTGTACTAAAAAAAAAAAATAATAATACACATACATATCTTTATTATAAACCTACAAACATATTATGCAATATATTTTGTCCAAGTAATAGATGTAATAATTGATAATAACAAAGTAAAAATGATTATAAAAAGATCACAATAATACAATTTATTACAATTTTTGTGGCCATATAATAATAACAATAAATAATATTAAATAATTTCAAAATTAACAAAACACATATATAAATTTAATTAGAGAGTCAAGATGCTTATCACAATTGTTATACCAACTGAAAGAGTGAGAATTATAGAGTGATACTTGTATAAAATAAAAAAAATCAGATAATAATAAATAAACAAAAAATAACAACAATACAAAGAAGTTTATGTGAATCAGTTTGACCCTTAAAAGAGTTCAAGATATTATATTTATAATGATATTGACAACATACTTGAGAATTGCTATACAAGGCAATATTCAGCAATGAGTGAAAAGTATTTAAATTTCAAAATAGACCGTTCCTAGCCTAAGTTAAAGGCAACAATCTATGCTAAAGTTATGGACATCAATTAAAAGATATTTGAAAATAAAGTATTCCTAGCCTAAAGCATAGTCTTTTTATTTTTATTTTTTTTGAGAAGCACCTAAATCATAGGCTAATTATATGTTATCAACTACCAAATAATCAAATTCATATATGGTGACTATTACAATTTATTATGGTAAATTTCAAATATAACTTAAAATGCTTGTAGTCCTAACCATAAAGAATTCATTAATCTAAAATTTTAATAATAATAACAACAACAACAACAACAATAATCATAATCATAATCGTCATACAAACAATATTAACTCTAATACAAAAATACATAATATTTTACTTATTAGCTTCTAGTATTTACAAAGCATATATTTATACAATAATAATAAATCTATTAATTTCTAAAATTATAAGTTAATAAAGCAAAGCAAAAACTCACATTAACCCAAAACTTACAATCCTTAGTTGTGCACACTGGAGAAAGCATAAGAGTAATAAAGTAATGAACAATCAGAAGTAAGTGAAACAATACGAAAAATGTTGACACTTTCTGTGAGGAGATGCAAAAATTGATGCTGCCTTTTATAACGAGGAGGAGAAATAAAAAGACAAAAAAGAATCCATACATGACATAAATTCTATGTGTGTGATATCAGTAGGTTTTATTGGGAATGAATAAAGAATATATTCTATGTACTTAAAAGTCTTTGGAGAATAAGAATAAGAGAGTGTTGAGTGACTCCTCCAATTTTCGGCAACTTCATTGCCACAATTCTTTTTTTTCCCCCCTCCATTTTTGGCATGCCAAAATTCCTAATAATTTTTCTCTCCTCCCCTACAATTTTGACAACTTGGTTGCCATAATATTTTTTTTTTCTCCAATTTTTGGCAACTTTGTTGCCAAAATTCCTATTAATTTTTTTTTTTCTTAATTCTCCCCTACAATTTTGCCAACTTGGTTGCCATAATATATAATTTTTTTCTCCAATTTTTGGCAACAAAAAATTCCTATTAATTTTTTTTTCTTAATTCTCCCCTACAATTTTGGCAACTTGGTTGCCACAATTTTTTTTTCCCTCCCATTTTCGACAACTTGGTTACCACAATCCCTTTTTTCTCTCTCTACAATTTCAGCAACTTAGTTGCCACAATTGATTTTTTCCTTTCGAGCACTTCTCTCCTTCGGGCACTTCATCTGAGTAGCAAGAATTTCAGTAACCTCATTACCAAAATTCTAATTTTTTCTCACTCCAACCATCACATCATTTCTCTCTCTTCTCTCATACTTTTTGTTACAATTTCAATAATGCTATTGCCGAAATTTACTTCTTTCCTCATTTTTTCAAATAACTTCCAACAATTCTCATATCACAAATAAACTCACTTTTTTGCAATATTCAGCCAAAACATTCGAATATTCATGTATTATTTTTCATTCATAAGAGAATTCATATTTTATGCACTATATTTTACGTTTTTTATGTTTGGATTTGATGTAATGGATATGACTTTAAGTGCATGTGAATTTCCATGTAAGTGAGTTATTTTTTTACTCATAAGACATTGGTCACACATAGAGAAACACGCAATTACCTTAAAATTTTGTGTTATTTTTGTGTATGACAAGGTATGAAAAAATATTATCTTGAAAAAAATATTAATACCCATCCAATAAAATTTTTAAATTGTCAGCAAAAAATGCATTCAACATGACTACTTTCCAGTAAAAGTAGCAACATACTATCGACCCAATTTATGCATTCTGCTGGTAGTGTTACCAAATGCAGCTTTGGTGAAGAGTCTAGGTGCGTGTTTTAAACTACATTGCAGCACACCAGGACATATGCTAACTCGCTGCCTAAGAAGAAATTCACATAATATTAGGATTTTTTTTTTCATCAACATAAACAATAAGCATGGAGGCTTCTTTTCTTGGGGTGGAAGAGATCCTCAGTTGGATAGGCTTAAATCATAGATTCTTTAGAGCACTTGCATGTTTGTATTAAATATCAGCACATCCGCATGACAGAGTGCATATACTGTGAATACATCATATTTTTTCGAGCCATAACCCCCGCCACTGATAATAATAGCCGATGAAAATAAGTGCATCTTCCTACCAAAAAATATAATTCCAAAAAGGGGGGTAAAAGAAGAAAAGGGTACATATTTTGTGCATTTTGCTAACTCAAACATGGCAGTAGTGCTGGTGCACCCCTAACTCAATAACCAGAGTAGCTTTAATTCACAAAAAATCCATCAGGGAAGCACACCATGTCTCAGCAATTTCTGGCAACTAGCAGCCGAGCTTCTTTCAGTGCAAGCCATTAGTGCTCTCACTGATCAGGCCTGATGAGATTCACATTGAGTACATCTCAAAGAACCAATACTTACTGTGTCTTTACACGCTTAGAATGGGCTTGCCTCATCCAATCCATGGATTCCTCCATAGTTCCGTCGGGATGGGCAAGCTGCCACGCGAGCAATTTTTGTTGCTGCCATTTAATGAATGAATTTAGTATTTCCAGCAGTATGACAGAAACACAGTATTTGTAAGTTCAGTCATCAACCTCCACCCCACCGGCTCCCAAAAAAGAATGAAAAAGAACAGCTTACCCATTCCCTAATAAGTGGTCCTCCAGCTTTAAGTTGCAGGACGCTCATGATATCCTTCCCATTGACCAATGGTTTTACATCCCACACTTTCTCAAGACCTGCATTCATTCCAAAATATAAGTAAATAAATAAATAGCGGCGAAATAGACTTGAAAAGAGTTTTTCCCAAGACTTGACCAGCATGAGGATTGGGTGGGGAATCCTTGTCCCCAAAGGAAAATTTAAATGGTCCAAAGGTATATATTAATTCTTCCCCCTTCTGGATTTTGATGCCATTTAGTACAATTCAATACTGGGCCACTCCTATGCATAAATATGCATGGACTCCACAAAATCCGAGAATTAAACGGCAGTTATCAGCCACTGGAAAATTGAATAATCCACAAGTGATAGAACACTACTAATCATACAGATATTCAGTTATGAAAAATTGAAGGCAGCATTGGAATATTTAAGAGCACAGGAGTTACTTCTATGGCTCTGAAAGCAAAGGTTTTCAGAGTAAGCAAACAATCAGTCATGGCATGTTACTTAGGCAAAGGTATTAGACCACAGCAGTAACTTGCCACTGATGAATATGGAATTCCAGAGCATCTTCAGAAAGAAATCCATTGAAAGCCCCCAATAAGTTTTAAATGAGAACTTAACAGAATGGTGAAAGAGACATTGCCCATACCTAGTTTAGTAATGGCACTTTCAACTGCCTTAAATAGATCTCTTTGCTTGTCCAATTGAAAGTACTGCTTTGGAAAATTTTCAGTGCAATTAACATCAGGGGGATATAACAATGTAGACAACAACAAGGCCACTCGCCAAAAATCTTTGATTTCTCGTAGAAGTAACCCTGTATGGAATGAAACTTTAGCCATAAGAAAGCTATGCAACTTAAAAATTACAATAACAAAGTTAGATTGCATGATTAGGTAACCAAAAAAATATTAGAAACCAATGAAGGACTGCTTTCAAAATAAATAATAAAAAGGTCCACTTCTGGATCTAAAATTGATTCAGCGTCTTGACAGAAGCAAACTTGTTTCAGAGTATTGAGATGTCACAAACCTCATTTGTCAAGATCGTTAGCCAGAGATCATCTATACTACCATAATTGGAGTAGGGCTCTTTGGTGCCCACTTTTTTTATATTAAAAAATACACTCACTTAAATGACCCAAAAAAAAAAAACACCAAATAATGGGATCTTTTTTTTTTTTTTTTTTAAAGTAAATAATGGATCAAATTAGGAAACAATAAATTATAAAAATACCTAAATTTTAGGTCACATTTAAAGCACAATAGAAGTGTAACCGTTTTAAACATCTATACTAAGAGGCGGGCTTTGGTGAAATGACAAGTGCCTTCCATCAAAAGCAACAGGCAGTGCATACGAGTCTAGGAATCAACCTCTTCAAAAAATTTAGGGGTAAGGCAGCCTTCTATAATCTCTCCTAAACCCCACAAAAATGGGATCTTTGTGCACTAAGTACGACTTTTTTTTTTATTACAATTATTTCCTCCCTTAATTATCTTATGGGCCTCTCTCAAATTGTTCTCCTATCCTATTACCACTATCATCATTTTCAAACTATCCATTTCCAAAATCCAAACTAATCAAAACATAAAAAGAAGAGAAGAGAAGCAAGACTGCAAAGGAAAGACAAGTAAATCAAAGTTCAATTATTCAAGAGGTGATATTTTAAATTATATTCTCTTGGCCACACAAAATGTGTTCTGCTGGGTTTCCTTCTCTTTTATTTATTTATTTATTTTTCCCTAGAGTTTGAACACATACAGAGTGCATATGAAAGGCTATAAGATAAAGAAGAATGCAAGTTGTCTTTAGTTACTTAAACTATTTAAAGAGTGATGATGGATACACTGAACAAAAGGGAACTTCAAAAGGATCTAATTACAAACAGTTGTTGCCCATAATAATTAAAAATTGAATCTTCATTCTGCAGATAATGAAAAAGAATATGCAATGCAGTAAATAAAAACCATACCTGTCAGTACCCGAAGTTTTGAATTAAGAGGGACATCATCCAATCCTTTTCCCCAGTCAACTTCAATGAGTTCGATGTCCTCATCAGACTCAAGGAAAGGAATCAAAGATAAGAATTTTTCCAATGCACTATGTAGATTTACAACCTATAATGAAGAAAATAATTGAGACCAAACTAATATATATCTGCAGATTAGAGAAATATTGAAACAATTTACATTAGAACTTGGTATTAGTGAAGAGTGGGAAACTTTCGCTAAGCATTTCTCTGTTGTGGTGGGGGATGGATCTCGTATTCTTTTTTGGCATGATAAGTGGACTGGGGAAGTCCCTCTTAAAAGTCTTTATCCTCAGTTATTTGTGCGTTCAGCTAATAAGGAGGCGTGTATTTCTGACGTGTTAAGCCCTTCAGTGGGTGATAACGATAGAGTGTGGAACTTAAGATTTCAGAGGGAATTCAATAATTGGGAGTTGGCGGCCTCCTACTCCCTTCTTCATTTCATCCAAACCCGAATCCCTAGGGGTGGAGGGTGTGACAGGCTTTGTTGGGATCTTAATGGCAGTGGGAAGTTTGATACACGATCTTTCTATCATAAGATTCGTAATGCAGCTCCCTCTATCTTCCCTTGGAAGGGTATTTGGAAAGTTAAGGTTCCTAAAAGGGTGGCTTTCTTTATGTGGACAGCAGCT
Organism: Quercus wislizeni; assembly: GCA_023055345.1. Lineage (NCBI taxonomy): Eukaryota > Viridiplantae > Streptophyta > Magnoliopsida > Fagales > Fagaceae > Quercus > Quercus wislizeni. Next base: position 24,087,691 of record JALGQJ010000007.1, on the reverse strand, counting down.
CATGGTCAGATTCTAACATTAGATAATCTTATGCTTTGTGGTCGCCCATTGGCAAATCGATGTTATTTGTGCTGTTGTAATGCAGAATCTGTGGATCATTTATTACTTTTTTGTCCGATAGCTCATTCTTTGTGGATGTATATGCTTCGGTTGTTTGGGATCGATTGGGTCATGCCAGGTTCAGTCGAGGACTTATTATTCTGTTGGTTTCATTGGCTTGGGAAGCATAGTTCTGATATTTGGGATTTGGTCCCAGGCTGTTTAATGTGGACTATTTGGTCTGAACGGAATAGGCGGGCTTTTGAGGATGAGGAGAAATCTGTGGTTCAATTATTAGAGTTTTGCCAGAAGACCCTCTTTGATTGGTCTCGTTGTTGGGGTTTCTCGGATTGTTCTTCCCTTACGGATTTTATTTCTTCTATTAGAATAGATTAGGGGCTGTTTTTGTCTTGTTGCTTCTTTTTTCCATTGTTCACTACCGTGAACTTTTTGTGTTTCTCTTGCTTTTATTAATATTATTTTCTTCTTACTTATAAAAAATAAAAAAAAGTTATTTTTAACTAACATATTGAATGCTATAAACTTAAAAGAGAGTAGATTTAAGCTCACTGTCTCAGCATCACTGGCTTTTCTCTTAAGAGACTCCCGGAAAATGTAGTTGACAACAGGTATCTGTAGATTACATTCAGAAATAAGCATAGATATCAAGTAAAACAATTAATACCAACCATTTGAAAGCATAATCAACGACTGATCTAAAATTCAAAAACGTTATACTTTGTCCCTTGAAATGAAATGTTTATTAAAAAATAAAAGTTTCAAAGAAACAAATGTAATCCTTTCTTTAGTAACATTCTCCCTAAACACAAGAAAACCAATCAAGAGACACAACAATAGATGGAACCAACCAAATCATTTACACGAAGTTTCAAGCAGAGTGAAAACCGCTGCATTGGCAGCACAATAGATGACCACTCTGTGGATTAAAATTTCGGCTCCCTGTAAGGGAGACAATGAGAATCATTTCAACTTGGCTATTTCACCCAACGGAAGGAAAAATCTCTGTTTAGGCAGCAACAATTTTTCTTCCACTTCTTTAAAATATATTCAATATTGTTCTCCCTATTAGCCTAGTCCTGGGATATAGAAAAGGTATTTTTTTTTTTGGTAGGGAAGACCAGGGGAAATAAGATAACACCAAAAGAAAGAAGGGTCAGACGAATCTGTGTTGTCAAAACAACATAGTTGCTAATACTAGCTAAACAGTGCACTTTGCTACAAGGGAACTACTGCATGAGGGCCAACGCAAGTACAACGTCCCATTCAACCAGTGAAAAGGAAGCAACAAACACAATGGATAACAAGAGGATAAAGATGGTACCTTTTTGGCCTTGTTATCTTTATATATGGTCTTCCTAAGCGGGAGAAACAAGGCAGCGTACAAGGACAGCCTTCGTTGTTCATCCTAATATTCACATGTTACACATTCCAAGCATAACATAAGAATATACACATATAAGAGTAGAGGATGAACTTGAACAAATATACATCACCACTAACAAAATGAGAGCAACGTGAGCAAATTGGGTAGATATATAATGTTCAGAAACTAGCCACTTACATTGAAAGTAGAGTCTCCAATTAATTGAATGAGATTCCGTGTGGCATCTAAGTAAGTGATGCAAAGCCTGAGAATGACAAAGACAAAGACACAAAAGTGGAAAAAAAAAAAAAAAAAAACACGAAAAGCAAAAGGTTGATTTATGTGCAAGGATTCTGTGTCTGAATATATGTGATTCTTAAAACAACATTTTGGTGAAACCTTGGTAGACATAATTGATGAATTTTGGATGTCATAAAAATAGACATAACTATTTGAAGTTAAAAGGCACACTATAAGGTACTGGGGACTCCAACAGCCTAGGGGCAGGTCCAAGCTGGAGCAGGGCTGTTGCATGTTTATTACAAGTAATTCTAAAATATGCTTGAGAGAAAATCGTCAAAAAATTCTCCAAATCTGTCAAACAACCAAGATATACAATACCTTGGGGGAATAATGGTTGGGACATTGTCCAGAGCAAAAGAAGGATGATACTTGATATATTAATAACATATAATGTAGCTATTATTGCTGCAAGATCAAGAGAAAGAGATGAGGTTGAACCAAAGAAGAACAAGGACCAAAACATTTTATGCACAAGGTATCAAGATTTCTTGAATAATCTATAATTCACTAATTTCCTTCTCAAGCCAGTCAATTGTAAAGAAGTGAAACATGAAATAATAATATTATTACCTATCAAAAAAAGAAAAGAAATAATTATATTATCGGAATGGTCTTCCTAACTTTGCACCTTGAGCACTGGAATCAGCATGATCCTCAACATCTAAGGTGCAGCTAAGAATATTTCAGTTTGCTTGTACACTTAAATTTCCCCCAACTGTTCCTCACTGCACCTGGCACTTCTCTAGCAACTAGGTGTGCTTTTATAAAACTGACTGTACTGCAGAAAGCAAATCCTATTCCTATTCCTGTAATCATTTTATCCAGAAGTTTAAATTGCATGGAAAAACTACAGAGTATGTACCCCATAACATTATAAAAATTGGAGAACTTTTATTTGGAAAATATATCATGATATTTTTTTTAGTAATCATTGAAAGGTTCTTTCTAACCTTGAACATAGGATTTGACAAGGGTTGCTACTTCTAAAGCTTTCCTATACGTCAAACCTCTTGTTCCAAAGCGTTGGAATAAGGAAACATTTCGGAACATATCGGAACTCACCATGCTACAACCTACATCAGGTAGGTAAGGGGGAAGGATGATTCATGATAGCTTCAGAAGATCAATTTGATACAGGATCTTTAACAAATTCAGCACTTTATTGGGTTTCTTGACAAGTTCTTGAAGGATTCTTGGATGGAATCTGATGTTTAAAGGACTTAGGGATGGCTAGGTCGTAAAAATAAAGAATCCATTGCCAATGAGCTATAGCTCAGCTAGTTGAGGTCATGGGTTCAAAATCCACTGGGCACATGTGTAACATAACAATTAAAAAAAAAAACACTTTTATTAAGAGAAGAAAGAAGGTGAAACCCTAACACAAAAGGCACCTCCTCTTCTCATAAGAACAAGATAGAGAATTAGGCCGTGGATTCAAGACCAACCAAGTGTGTGTGTAACTTAACAATCAAGAAAGAATGGTGAAGCCCTATTACTAGGAAGTATACAAGTGCACCACCAAAAAAACTACCATCTCAAGTTACAAAGATTTAAATATATACTAAAAGAATTACAAGCAAGATCCCCAATACCCATTAACCATTCAAACAAGGATCTTAAGAATGCAAGTCTCTAATGAGTACTCAATGCCTTCAAATATCCTAGAAATTCGGTCCCTTCCAATGCACATCAACATAATGGACTAGTATTCCACACAAGAACTTTGATGTTTCTTAGTGTTACCTCTCCAACATGCTAAAAGATCCTTCACTGAATTCAGCATTACCCAAGAAACTTCAAAATAATGCAAAAACCTAGCAACCCCCTTTCATTGGTAAGTTACACAAGATCCAATGGGATCTTAAACCCTCTACCTCACCATCCATCCCATTATTATGTAAAGAGTAAATGCCATTTGAGCTCTAGCTCATTGGCAGTGACCAAATCTCGCTAGCTATAGCAACCATATTTATACATTAGTAACATCACATCCTTGTACCTAAAAAGTTCACAGCTGCTCTTGACGGATTTTCAAAAATATTTTTTCATCATTATTATTGTCCCAAGCATATAGAATTAAGTGAAAATTTATAGCAAAAATTAGCTTTCTATTATAGTAACAAGTCTGTTATTTTTTACTTCATCCCAGATGTAATTTTTGCCAAGTAAGATACAAGAAAATACACCTGAAAATATGGTGCTATAAAATTAACAAATACCTATCACAGTTTTCTGACTTGGCAGGCTCAAAATTGGGAGGAAGACTGAAGACAATTGAAAATAACGTCAAATCACAAATATATGTCATTGCTTTAACTGGTTGATTCCCAGAGATCATGAGATCAATCTGCATGAAGGGGCAACAGTTGAAAGTGATAAATAATATCATTCAAGTCATTCATCATTAAAAAAATGCTAGAGTTGTATTCACAGAGATCAATTAATGTTCAAAGCAACTTAAGCATCAAGATAACACACATACTTCAACCCCGATGCGCTCTCTGCTAATTTTAGCTGCTAGAGCATCTTTCACTTCATCACAGGAAGCAGCTTTCTTTAGCTCCTCATCTAATAGGAACCCAAATCTTGCACCTAAATGACCAAAAATGAGATAATAGTGTTGCAGAAAGCAAGTGTGGAATAGAAGTTTAAACAAACCAAAAAACATCGGGAGTCAGGGCAGCAAACCTACTCCTAGGTAATTGACATGGTGCATCATCGAGTTTAGACTGTTCACTAAGACTGGGCAACCAAAGAGCTAGAGTAAATGCAAGTGAGGCCTTTTCTTGTTTTTCTTTGCAAGCACTTAAGTCAACTTTCTATTGAGCCATTACCCCCCACATACGTGCCAACTATAAAATTTATCAAAAAGCTTATACTCTTCAAATCATTGTTAGAGCACATATTTATATGCATAGCTGGTACAGAAATGAGAAGGAAATAAAAAAGGCCTACGAGGCTCTCAACCAAAACATGATTGGTTCAAGATGAATGTGCTACAAGGTAGAAGGAATACAAAAGGACATATAGATCATTCCTGTGAGGAGAGATATATTAAAAAAATTGGAGGCCAAGCCTAGAAGGAAAGATATATTCCCATAATTAATCAGAAAAACTGTTCCAGTAGAGAGAGCTGAATGGTTTAGGAATTGGATTGTGCAGAAATGTTGATATTAATCTTTGTTAGTTTGAGATAAGAACATGGTTTTTTTTTTGTATAGCTAAATGAACTTCACAGGAAAATTTTAAAATGAAAAATAAAATAAAATAAAAGGCAAATAAGAAAATTTTGCCCCCAATAAATGGAAAAAGACTATAACAGAAGACAAAATGACACATACCAAAACGGATAGCTCGAAGTACTCGCAATGGATCATCCAAAAAAGTAGCCTTTGCAGGTAAAGGGGTCACTATCTTTCCAGATTTTAGATCTGCAATGCCTGCAATGACAAAACAAAGCCCAGAAATCCAAAGTTACAGTTAACAAATTGGGCAGAGTTCAAGAAAAGAAAGGTAAAGCAAATGAAAACTATACTAACCTCTTTGAGTAAAATCTTCAACTGAATCAGTGTTAATATTGTAGAACAAGCTGTGGAATGAAGCAATATTGCTCTTTAAGAGGAAAAAAAATCACAACCAATGATACTAAATCATCTATTCATCTTACAAATTGTGCGCAGAGAGAGACAGAAAAACAGGTCATCCCAAAGCAACATAATTAGCCCATCATGACAACATGCCTTTTAATGCAAAACAGACACAGCCAGGAAAAATACCTGTTAATGGTTAAATCCCTTCTGTATGCATCCTCTTCTGCTGTGCCAAATTTTTGCTGTAAGCCATAACTAACTTTTATTAAAGAAAGAAGAGATTGGATGCCCCAGAGCAACAGAAAGTGTTTGCTTTGAGTTTACTTACATGTCGATGGGAAATACAAATCATAAGAGAGATCTCCTTATGTTCTTTTATATATAATCAACAATTCTTTCAATCAGTTCAGCAGAAAAGGCTCCATAAATATGCATGTGCACATGAACATGCACGTGCAAACACGAAAGCAGAAGAAAGATATTACTCATGAAAAACTAGCAGAGCATGTGTATTTTACACAAGAACCCATTCCACGCATCATGTCATAAAGAAATCAGCAGAGCTCATTAGCCCATTTACCCCAAATAATAAACTCCCCCACAAGCAAGAATTAGAACTGCTCTTTCAATTGAATTTTTTCATTACCAGTGTATTTATTTCCTAGTGGTAAGATGTATATACTATTGCCAAGTGAGAAAAAAAAGGGGAAAAAAAAAAAAAGAGCTTTAGAAGGCTAAAAGTTCCCAACAGGGGTAAAGAAGAGAGGGAGACTGGAGGCACTAAAAGACTTTATGAACATTAGGGGTCTTTTTCTCTCTCAGAAAGACATCACTTGCTGGAGTGTCATTTGACATAGCCTACAAGAACGCTGCCCCAACAAAGCACACTGAAAAATATCTTTAAGCAAAAAACATAGTGCAACGTTGCATTGAAAATACTTTGGTTTGGAGCAACACCTTACACAAGCAGTATTTTAAGTATGAATCATTAAGCCCTCTCCCTTTTCATAATGAAAAATCAGCCACAAGTCATCCCTCAAGGAAAGCGTAAAATAATCTATCTATATGGTGTAGCTTCTACTGTGAAATTTGACTCTATCTAAAATTTGTACAGACACAGATTGAGATCAAAGTAACCCAAGAAATAAGAACTAAAACTAGAAAGTATCAAAAAAGCGAATAATAACATTCGGTTAGACTTTGAGCTTTTGTGAATGTATTGCCATGTCAAACTTTAGAGGCTAGCATTCTGTTTTTATTCTTGTACTAGGGTAAAACCCTATTTTCTTCTGTACAACCCTATTTTCTTCTCTCAATGAACTTGATTACACACCCCAATCAACCTTCTCATTAATCCATTAAAACCTTTTATTCTTTATCAAAAAACTTCTTTAGCACTATCTAGGAAGTACCCAAAACATAGAAAAGCATTATGATAAGTCATGGAAACCTTTTCAGATTAAGTTCATTAGTAATAATTCAATGTCCAATAATCCACAAACTTAAAAACCTTTAGGCACAAATGTGAATGCATATGATACCAAACCATAGCATACTAATTGGTGAGATAATAATATAATATATACCTTTGTAGGAATGCGGCTATTATCACTGTACTCTTCAGAACGCAAGTTTACAAAATCAATCCACATATCAAAGAGTCTCATCCTTGCTGTTTCTAAATGCTTGGACTGTTCAGGATTGCTGGAAAATCAAAGTTATTGGCATAAAGGCCACAATCATTTGATAGCACAAGATTTAAAAAAAAAAAAAAAAAAATACAAAAGGACATGGATATAAAATTGTGTGCAATAGCAAAGTACATATCAGAACCCAGGATGTTTGTATCTAAATTAGCAAAGAAAAAAAAAGCGTACCATGGAATAACAGCAACACCTTGGACTTGTTCTCCGGTAGACAACAAGTAGTCCCTCACTTTGTCAACAAATTCACTTCCCAACATATTGTCCAGTGCTATATCAATGTCGTAGCAATCTTTACCCAATAGCTGCCCAATTTTCAAACAAAAATTAATAAAAAAAATATTTTTCACTTCTTTTTAAAAAATCCAAAACAAAGAAGAAGTTAATAGTTAGTACCTTGTCGCGGACCCAGCCGCCGGCGACCCGGAGCTGATTGGTGAGGCCGAAGTGGCGAAGAGTGGCGAGAAGTCTGTCGAAGATTTTTCGCTCGATCTCGGTCAGTTCAATTCTCTCCTTCACTTGATGAACCACTGGTGCAGTAGTAGTAGTAGTAGTAGAAGTGCTCGCCATAGCTATGCAACGCAAAAACCCTTGCGTTTTTTTTGATGATACAATGGGTAGGGTTTTAGCGGAACACTTTGGGGAGTTGAAGAAGAACAAGGATTTGGTGATACTACGGAAAGGGTGAAGAAACGGGTGCTCGCCTCGTAAAACAACTCTCATCCTTTTTTTAATTTTAATTTCATTTAAAAAAAACAAAAACACACCGCTATGGTCCTAAAATGGATCTTTGCAACTTGAAACGGACGACATTCGTTTTAAATTTTTTGTACATTTTCTTTATAATCTTTTTTTCTAGAAAAAAAAAAAAAAATATATATATATATATATATACACTAACTAAAATATATAATTTGTTTAGAATTTTTTTTTAAAGATAACATATATAGACCCATTGTCTTATTTTGTTGTAATAAAGTTTATCAGCATTCAAATTCTACAAATCCTTTTGTTTATAACTTATTCTCTTTTGTCATTTGACAAAGTTTAACTATAAAATTAGAGAAATGATATCTTAGACTATAACTTTACTTAATATCTTTTTATTGAAGGTAAATTTTAACAAATTTATTATTGAATTATATTTTCTTTTTATATCTTCTATATTTATAAACAAATTTAGAAAATTAAAGATTAATAGTCATGTCATCAATAAATTATTTTAATTGCAAGTTTTTGTAATTTAAAATTATACATAAAATATAAGCTTATAGATCATATAATAAATAATATATAAAACACAAAATTCAACATGTGTATTAACTATTAAAAGTGTAAAGAACATGCAATTTAATGGTTAGATTTTCAAAATATGTAATAATGTTTATTTATTGAGTAAGATTAGGTTACAACTAATTTGGTAGCTAAATTTTGTTCTTGTCTTATAATAGGTCTCTTTTTTTTTTTCTCAAAAAAAAAAAAAAATATATATATATATATATATATATATATATATATATATGTGTGTGTGTGTGTGTGTGTGTGTGTGTGTGTGTGTCTATTGTTTTGAATTTGATAGGTGTGGTGGGCTTTTTTATGATTTTGGGGTTGGATTATGTACTGCTATACTGAGGGCCCAAATATTCCGGATAAGAGAGTTCGGACCGGTCCAACTGTAACTCACTTTAGTCTGGCTTGTGCACAAACTATGCCCTGTTTACTAAAACTTTGGTCACATGCCCATGGCAGGCAGAGTTACTATAGAAGAGTTATGGCAAGCAGATGTAATAGTAATAAAAGAAAGCACTTTTGCCATTAAACAAAATAAATAAGGATCCCCAGTTAAAAATGAAGACCACAACGATAAGAAACACCTTGTAAAGAAAAATGGTGGAAGTAAATAGGAAAGAAATAAATTATCAAAGAAAGAAAAGATCAATCCGTCATGCCAAGTTATGTTACAGGACCAAGACCAAGGAAGGAACCATTTTTTCTCAATGTGAATGATCTTTTAGGAAGATCTTGCCATAGAAATTAATCACTTTGAGGGAAACAGGCCTGAATAGCTTGTGCCCAAAAGAATCATTTGCCTCTGGCAGAGAGTGTGCCTTTAGAGGGAGAGAAGGGATTAACAAATTCGTGCATACCTGCCATTCCACACTCCCCGTTTTCTCTTACTGTTTCTCTCTTTTCTCACTGTTTTTGTCATTTCTAATTCTTTTCTCCCCTCTTTTCTTTTTTTAGCGTTTACCCATCTAGTAAGGTTATGATTCTCTCTTCCTAGTTACCATTACCGTTCTCCTGCTCCCTCTACTATGAACAGCAAGGGTCCTTTATATATTGTCTACCGTTAATGGCTTTTACTGTTTTAGCCTTTAATAACCTTTGTCTAGTCTGGGTGTCTTTGCCGACCATCACTGGTTTGTTAGATGTCCAGCTACCACTACTTACCTGTGTTAGCTGTGCCACTCCCCATTACCAGACAATGAGATTATTTTGTTTGCTTGCCCACCATGGCATTCTTATCCACCACGGTGTGGGTATTCTCTCTTGCTATCCCTCATGGCATGCACCCAGTCATTCCAACTCATCATTACTTCTTTTGAGTGACATGTCATCCTAGTAGGACATTTTCCCTAAAAGAACCTGAGCAAGAACCCCAAAATAGGTTTTCCTCTCTCCTCACCGCTAGACCATACCCTCTCTTACCTCTGACCCATGACCTATCACTTTTTGTATTAACTGGGTATAGACTGGTGATGTTTAGGCCTTGCGCGTGCTCCACTTCTATGTATGCCCAAAACTTGTCTGCTGCTCATGTGTTTGCCGTGGTCTGGAGGCTCGTCTGCACATTTTGCCGCTCATCCTTGACTTCTTATGGCGTGAGATATTTTTTGATTTCCCATTCTTTATGGCCTACTCCCTTTAGGGGCTGGGCTTTGCTTGATTGTGGGCATTTTTTCCTTCAACCTACTCTTTTACTCCTTCTGTAGTCTTGTTACCATTTCCTGTCATACCACTTTACTATTCTTGCTATGATGTTTATTTGACCCAAGCTTGCTAGGCCTCTTTGGGCCTGCTGCTTATTCTTCTCTCAATAACTCAATATGGTCATAGGATTCATACTCATGCTATTTTAGGCTTTTTTTTATTACATTGCTTATGGATTCCTTTGTCCCATTTATTTCTTCTTGGACATCCTTGGCCCATTTGCTTTCCTTGGACATCCTTGGCCCTTTTTCTAATTCCGCGTTCCCATGGGCTTTTGCTAGCTCCTTTGGGCTTCCCTGACCCAATTACTTTATCCTTCATCCTTGGAACTCATGGGCTTTTCCATCAATCCTTTACTTTCTTTACTTGCATTACTTTGGGCTTGTTGTGACCCATTCTCACTTTTCTATATCATATACTGCCCATGGGTTTGCTACTTCTCTCTCTGAGCTCTTTTAGGCCCGTTTGCTTCCTCAAGACCTATTTGTTTATTTTATGAGCCTATGATCCATTATTTCTGCCACTTGAGTTTAATCGTTTTTTATCCACTCACTAACTCTTCTCTGCCCATATTATTAGGCTTCTTCCTTCTACTGGGCTTCCCAGAATAAGCATCAACAATAGGCTTTTAACTTTATCTAATACATGAATAGTCTATTGAATACAATGATTATTTAACAAACCCCCCCCCCCCCCCCCCCCCAAAAGAAAAAGAAAAATTGGTACATTAACTACTTAAAATTTAAGTTTATCTTCTTCTTCTTCCTTTTGTAATTTTATTATTATTATTTACGTTAACTTTTTTCCTAAGTGAAAATTGAATTTTGCATATACAGTTATGTGGTGTGGTGTTTGAGGAATACCGATATAGGAGTAGAGGATCATATACAAGAGGACCTGTGTTATGGTCTATGGATGTTTTCTTTCACTTTTGAGAAAGATAAACCTTTTCTGGATTGAAAATTCATTAAGGGAGAATAAAGACCAATAGCTTAAACCAAGTTCTTTTTTTTTTTCTTCAGAATGAGCTTAAACCAAGTGGTTGATGTAATTTTGCTTTAAAATTTTAAATATTTGTGATTAGTTTTGAAATTTGAATGTACAAATGCATAAATGTCAAAATGGGATAAATTGCCTCTTATTATTCTCTCATTTTCTCCAATTTGGATATTTTCTTACTAACAACTTTCTTTTCACTCCATTTAACGTTATTTTGTCTTAAAACGAATTAATTCCTTTTAGTATTCTATAGTATTAACATAGACAAGCCTCATCAAAATGCTCTAAGGCTTTTCAATATATTTTTTTAAATGTTAACATTTCACATTTATCCCAATTCCGAGGTTTATACATTCTTTAAATAGAGAAATAGACAATAATGTGATGAGACCTAAAACCAAAAAATTGAACACAACCACACTCACCCATAAGATAACTATTTGAACACTATATCAGTGTTCATTTTTTGGTGAAAAGTCTCATCACATTGCTATCTATTCTGTTGATTGGAAAATGCATAAACCTCATTAGAGAAATGCTTATACCATGAATTGGGATAAATCGAAAATGTTAGCATGAAAAAAAATTTAAAAACCTCTAAACATACGAGGAGAAATTGTATATAGAAAGCAACATATATCAAAAGTTTTTCAGTATTGAGTTATTTTATTTGAAAATCTGTTGATTCTAATTAGTCTAAATTAACATAATTTAGCAATACTTGTAACTCTAAAAACCAAATTAAGAAAATATATATTGGAATGATGACAAGTAAAAAAAGTCAGCTTTCAAAAACTTACATGGCAACATCAATAAAAGTCAATCAAAACTCTAAAGGCACATATGTTAGACTATAATAAATACTGTAATGTAATAGTTATACGATTATTTGGTTAAGTATTACAGGAAATAATCATTCTTATTAAAAGTTCTGAATCTCTATTTCTTTACTTAACGAAATACACACTATTAAAAAATTCCCAAAAAATCTCCTATTTCCCGCATCTCCAAAATTTTCATCTCCCACTCGAAAATCTTCTATCTCCCTCCCGCTTCTTCGAAATTTTTTATGTCCCTTCTAAAAAATTTTAATCTCTTGCAACTAGAGATCTCCTATTTCTACAACTACTGGTATTGCCTTTCTCTTCTCAATATTTTTTTTTTTTACTCCCCCTACTAGAGCTCTGCGATTCTACAGGTTCTCTCTCTCTCTCTCTCTCTCTCTCTCTCTCTCCAAAAGCTTGATGGCTAATACTTTGGATTGACCCGCTTTGCACCAGTAAATACTATTACAACAATATTTTCAATGGGTATCATCACATGGCAATCAATCAATTGGGTTAAAATCACATTAATTGAGATTCTTCCTCGGCCCGTCAAACATAAATAAGGGCAACCTTATAGACAAAACATTCAATTTTTCCATTTGTGTTTTTAATGATCATCACAGTCAAGCCGAATGATAAGAAGAAAATATAGTGTATCACATGATTGCTACACAAAAACTTTCAGATTTGAAAGCTTGTTTTATGCGCAGCTTTTTTTTTTTTTTTTTTTCACTGTGTTTCTTTATGTGCTACTTTTACATTGGGTAATATGGGATAATTCTGTTGGAGTATGTTACATTACTGGGATGGTTTTGTTGTTTGCTCCACTTATGTTATTGTTATTGTGTGTTATATTTACTATTTAGTGTTTGAGATTGGGAAAAAGTAAAATCAACTCAATTTTGGTTATTCATATTTAAACTTTCTTTAAGTTATCATTTTGTTCCATTATTAAAATTGTGTCTAAGCTTCTGCATATTATTTATTTGTTAATATTTTAGCTGCATTATGATTTGTCTTTTTAGATATGAATTCAAATAGACTTGATTTTCAATGTCTTTCTAAATGAAAGTGGACTCCTATTGAAGATTTGACACTAGTGGAGGCTTTTGTAGAATATCTCCATGAAAGGGAAGGTAATCTTGGATCCCATGTCCAGTGTCCATGTTTAGCGTTTTGCCTTTTTTTTTAACTAGTGCCTCTTGCACTGTTCATGTCCCATGAACAGTGTATTAAAGCAAATGAACAATATTTGGGGGAGTGAACAGTAACCTAAAAATTATTTTTTTATTGTTTTCAGCAAAATAAGCAATATCCAAACATATCCTTGAAGGTCTTGGAATAAAAGATTTCTACCAAATTGCCTAATACTAGGATGAGAGCAAAATCAAATATTGAATCAAGATTGAGGACTTTGAAAAGATTGAGTATTTTACCATTTTTCAAGTAAGATTGTCATTCATAGGTCAAATTTTACAAATGTGGGACACTTGATTGAATACTCACAAGATTTTTTGAAGACAAATTGATTACTGATGTAGCTACTTCTTAATTTTAATGCAATGAAATGAAAAGAATTATAAAAAAAAAGAAAAAAAAAAGAGAGATTGGGTTTGTTGGAGGTCCTCCGTTCAAGATTTGGTTTGTTAAACCAATCCTTATCAAAAGTGTATTTGTAAGTTTAGAATAAGGATATTTTAGACAATTTGATTTAAAATGCTCTTATTCCATTCTCTTTAGAGTTCTAATCTTGTGTTGTCACTACACAAATAAATAATAATAAGTATTACATTACAACATCTTGTATTCCTTGTAATACTTATTTCTATTTCTAGGGGTGTTCACGGTGCGGTGCGGTGCGGTGTGATTTTGGGCCATTTTTAACACCGCACTTTGTGGTGCAGTTTAGCTAAAACCATAACTACACCACACCTTGTTTTTGTGGTCACATGTGCGGTGTGATGCGGTTTAAAATTTAGCTAAAACCATAACCGCACCGCACCTCATTTTTGCGGTCACATGTGCGATACTATGTATAAGATGTGGTTTGAAGTTGGTATATATTTCAAATTTTGGGCTTTTCCTACTCAACCCAAAACTAATTTTTCCATTTTTTTGGGCCAAGGTTTAAATTATTGAGCTAGTTTTTCTATATTTTGGGTTGGTTTTTCTAGTCAACACTTGCTAGGGTTATTAAACTTTTTTTTTTTTTTTTGGAAAACTAGGGTTATTAAACTATTAATAATATATTTAATATTAAAAATAAACAAATATATTAATATATAAAGAGGGTGCGGTGCGGTTTGTGCGGTTTTCTTATTATAAAACCGCAAACCGCACTACACTATGTGGTGTGGTGCGGTGCGGTGCGGTGCACTATTACTTGTGGTGCAGTGTGGTTATGCCATTTTGCGGGCGATTTTGGTGCGATTTTTGCGTTTTGTACGGTTTATGCAGTGTGATGAACACCCCTACCTATTTCTATATAATTACCATTACAATTAACCAAACATGCTCTAAGGCTTTTGTTATAGGTATATATCCCAATTAGTAACTTGTGCAATGCACATGAAAGTTTAACAATTTTTTTTCCTCTTTTATGGTTGTTTTTAATAGCCATTTATAATGAATTTATGATGGCATTTATATATGGAATTATATATTCTACATTCCATATACTCTACCATTTAAAGAAAACATGGTGTGTCAAAATTCTAATGGAGGATTAAATAAATAAAAAAATTGGGTATATATTCAATTAGAAATATATATTCTTTAAAAAAAAAATAGAAATATATATTAAAATAATATGTAAAATTGTGAGACCTAAAAGCTTCTATAGCACAATATTATGAGGTCAAATTGCTTTAATTTTATATACTATACTAGGTCTACAACAACTCTCTCCCAGAAGAATGTGGGTTCCATTCTTTCAAGAAAAGAAAAAAACGAATGTGGGTCTCATAGGAAAATCAATTTTATGTAAAATTGAGGTGTAATATAGGGATTTAGGTCCTCCTAGGGTACTTTACCAAGTAGATTTCTTTAAATTCTCACCACTAACTTACTCTTTTAAAACTTCAAATAATAAAACTACAAATAAACATGGACAATCCATCAATCCACTGACATACATTCTTTAGTTTTGTTTATCATGCATCCATTTTGCACCCAAAAAATTTGGGTCAATGGGAAATTTCTTTTAGTCTTCTAAGGAAACCCTTTTGCCCTTGGCTAATCTCACCGTGAACAATTATCAAACACCTTGCAGGCAAAGGGTACCCATTTGGTTAATCTCACCGTATGTTTTGCTAACCATATACATTACCCTCATCTAAACGAAAAAAGAAAAAGTTTTTCTTGAACAATTATCAAACAATGATGCTATAGTGAAATTGCAAAACAACAAAAAGCTAATATCAAGCATATGTTGGGAATAACGGAAAAAAGAAAGAAAGAAAGAAACTAAGCATATACAATAGGCAAATTTAGAAAGAACAAAGATTATAGAGAGTAGGATAGTTGATATACCTAGCCTCCATTGGGCTTTCAATGGTCATCCATGGATGATTTGAAAGGATTGGGTCAGATGGATCCATCATTTATGGTTGAAAGGATTGAGCCAGATGGATCCATCATTTGTGGTTGAAAGGATTAAAACTTTTAAGGATTGCACCTTGGAGCGTATGAAAGTTCTTCGAACAATTTTAAGACATATATATTGTTATGTTAAAACCAATTCACGCCTTCTTGTAGCATTTACAATAATTAAACATGTCAACAACATGAATGTGTTACTCCCATGAGTTTATTTGTTTTTAAATTTTCCACTAAGTGTGTCGAAGATTTTCCACTTGATATCTGTCAATTTGATCCTCTCTACAACGTAAAAACCCTTGAGCTTTGGGTTGGGTAGGGTTTTGGCGGGAGTGCAAGAAAAGTTTGGGGATTTGGAGATAGATTTGGTAATTCATAAAGTGAAGAAAGTTTGGAAAGGAACTAGAAGAAATTGTTGCTCAGTTCGTAAAACAATTCTACTCATTTTCAATTTCAATTAAAAAACATTGCAATGGTCATGTATGGATTTTTTTTTTTTTTTTTTGGGCGAGGGGGGGGGGGGGGGGGAGGATGGCCTAAATCCATCTCTTGGGCTCGGGGAGAAAATCCAAGTAGAGAGAGAAGAAATGTTTAGAGGCCCGTTCTACTTATAACGGGATGCCTAACAAGCAAGGTTGTGGGCAAGGTAGTTAATGTCTTTGGGAACAAAACAAAAATCCCAACACACAATAGGGGTCCGTTTGGTAAGAGATTTTTAGTAACATTGTTTAAGTATTGTGGAAATACGTGTGAGTGAAAAGAATTGGTCTATGGTATAGGCAAGATTTGAACTCTAAATCTTTTATTTTAAGATAAGAGACTTTACTAGTTAAACTAAGTAGAACCCTTGTATATGTAACTATATATCACTACAAGAAAAAAGACATAATGCAACAAATATTATTGCAAAAAAAAAAAAAAATGTAATATATATACTATTACATCTCTAGGTTGTTTTTTGTTGTAATAGTAACTTAAATTTATTACATCAATATGAGATTATAGCAATAATTATTATGTTACATTAAAATGTGTTGTTATAATAGGTAACTCTTATTTTACATTGAGATATGTTGTTGCAATAGGTAATTTTTTATTTCACATCGAACTATATTATTGTAATAGGTTAAATCTTTATTTTACATCAAATTTTGTTGATATTTACATCAAATTTTGTTGATATAATAGAGGTGAGTAATTGAGTAGCGAGAGAAATTGACACTATTTTTTTTTCATTAATTTCCTCTCTCTCACCCATGTCTATCCCTTTTTTTCTCTTATCTCAATATAAATAAGAATATATATTAAAAAGAGAGAAGGGGGGGTGGGGTGGGGGGAGAGGGCCTAAATCCATCTCTTGGGCTCGAGGAGAAAATCCAAGCAGAGAGAGAAGAAATGTTTAGAGGCTCGTTCTACTTACAACGAGATGCCCAACAAGCAAGGTTGTGGGCAAGGTAGTTAATGTCTTTGGGAACAAAAAAAAAATCCCAACACACAATAGGGGTCCGTTTGGTAAGAGATTTTTAGTAATATTGTTTAAGTATTGTGGAAATACGTGTAAGTGAAAAGAATTGGTCTATGGTGTAGACAAGATTTGAACTCTAAATCTTTTATTTTAAGATAAGAGACTTTACTAGTTAAGTTAAGTAGAATTCTTGTATATGTAACTATATATCACTACAAGAAAAAAGACATAATCAACAAATATTATTTCAAAAAATAATAATAATAATATATATACTATTACATCTCTAAGTTGTTTTTTGTTGTAATAGTAACTTAAATTTATTACATTAATATGAGATTATAGCAATAATTATTATATTACATTAAAATGTGTTGTTGCAATAGGTAACTCTTATTTTACATTGAGATATGTTGTTGCAATAGGTAATTTTTTATTTCACATTGAACTATATTATTATAATAGGTTAAATCTTTATTTCACATCAAAGTTTATTGATATAATAGAGGTGAGTAATTGAGTAACGGGAGAAATTGACACTATTTTTTTTTTCATTAATTTCCTCTCTCTCACCCATGTCTATCCATTTTTTTTTCTCTTATCTCAATATTTCTCTCTCACCACACATGTCTTCCTTTTTTTTCTTATCTCAATTTTTCAGGGTATATTTGTCTTTTCAGGTTTATAAGGTGTGGTATGCTGACTACTTCTTTTGTACATGTGTCGTTCTTTTATTGGTGAAAATGTTGAGTTGAGTTTGTAATACTGAAGTATAGTATTCTTTCTCCAACATGTGAGAGTCTCTGTCCTGAGAGAGATGAGAGAAAGAAATAGAGAGGTTGTGAAAATCAAAGAAAGAAACAGAGAAGCTGAAAGGAGAAAGAGAGCCGTTGGGTTATGGGAGTGTGAGTGGGAGTGATTTGGACTATTAATGAAGAATCATTGAAACGGTATATGAGTTGCGTTATATTTTGAAACAATCACCCTAATATTCACTACAAGAAAAAAGACTAATACAACAAGTATTATTGCAACCAAAAAAAGAAAAGAAAAAAAGATGTAATATATATATATATATATATATATATATATATATACACTATTACATCTCTAAGTTGTTTTTTGTTGTAATAGTAATTTAAATTTATTACATCAATATGAGATTATAGCAATAATTATTATATTACATTAAAATGTGTTGTTGCAATGGGTAACTCTTATTTTACATTGAGATATGTTGTAATAGTATCCTGCATGGCTCCACTTCCCACCATATTTCCTTTAGCATTTGGCAGCCCCATAACGCATGCGCTGAATCTTCAATCTCACTACAGCAACGCTCACAAAGAGCATTTGGACTAGGGATTTGCTTGTTTATTCTGTTTTGTCGGAAGGGAATCATTACAGGCCATCCAAATGAAATGTCGAATCTTGCTTGGAACATTAAGTGACCATATACTCTGCCATATTTTTTGTGAGCATTCTGATTCGAAGGGCCTGATGCAGCAGTTTTTGCTGTGTCATGGAGGAGCTGATAAGTAGATTTTGTTGAGTAAATACCATTTTTTGTGGCAGCCCAAATCAGTTTATCTTCAGTGCAATGATGAATTAGAGGCAGACTAAGGATGGAGCATGCATGCTTCATGAGGGAGAAATTCATCACGAATCCAATCTTCTAACCAACATGAATTGTCTTCGTCAATGAGGGCACAAACCCAAGTGTTGATGGGAAATTTTTTTTGAGGGGATATGATGCAGCTTGAGTGCTGATATGGAAGCCATTTGTCCTAGTGGAGAATTGGTAATGGAAAAAATGAGATTCATTATTTAAGTAATCACTCATGAGTAGTAGTATACTTGGTATATAATTAAAGTAGTTTGACCACATAAAATTGTGTCATGGAAGCTTTTATGGTCTCACAATTTTACATGTCATTTTATATATATATATATATATATATATATATATATATATATATATATATATTCTTAATTTTCTTTATTAAAGTAGTTTGACCGTATTTTCTTTATTTTTAAATGGTAGAATATACACTACAAGAAAAAGACTTAATACAACAAAAAAATTCATTGCAATAACAATTAATGTCGTTGTAATAGGGGTTATTGCAACGACAAAAATGTCAATGCAAGCCATTGTAATAAACTCCGAGACAATAGGTTTATGCAACACTAAATTTTCATTGTAATAAATTCCATATATTGCAATGATTAACTTTGAAAATATCGTTATAATAGGTTATTTTTTTATTAAAAAAAGTAATAGGTTTATGCAACACTAGATTTTTGTTGCAATAAATTCCATATATTGCAACAATTTACTTTGAAAATCTCGTTGCAATAGTTTATTTATTTTATTAAAAAAAAGCAATAGGTGTATGCAACGCTAGATTTTCATTGCAATAAATTCCATATATTGCAACGATTTACTTTGAAAATCTCGTTGCAATAGGTTTTTTTTTTTAATTTTTTTTTAAAAATAAATAAATTATTTTTTTTAAATACTAATTTTTTTCATTAACTTGTTTTGCAATTCAAAAACCATATCTAGGTACTATACTAACAAATTAAAGATATGCATAAAGTTGAAAAATTCGAAATAATGTCAAAAAACACAAAATATATACACGACTTGTTGAATTTACATTCAAACACATAATTTCAAAAAGTATACAAAAATCAATACAACACGAAAGAAAAGTTTCTTCTCGAAGGTGTTATCCAAGCATGCTTCACGACCATTTCATTGACTTACCACCTATTTTGGAAAGAAAAAAAAAGTATAAAGTTGAAAAACATCATATATATATATATATACAACACAATGACAACAATATACACCATCATTGATTCTTAAAAATAAACACATAACAAAACAATACTACTTGAAGACTGTACAATAAAGCAAAGAAAAATCAAATTAAAATTTAAAGAGAGCCAAAAAATTACCTAAAAGTTAGAGAAAAAGTCTTTAAACTGAGAAAGAGTCTCTCCAATGAGACTATGAATTAAGAGAGACTGAAATTTGAGAGAGAAATTTAGAGTTAATAGATATGAGAGTGAGGTGGAAATTTGAGAGATAAGTTTTGTAGTTAGTAGATAAATTTGAATTTTGAGATATGCTTAAGAAAGAGGGAAAGTGAAATGAAAAAAAAAAAATGAAAAAAAATAGAGAAATTGAGATGAGAAAAATAAGCTTGCCAGATTAGCTAAGTGTTCGTCTGATCCTCAGATTTGGATCGAAGACATCCATTGCGATGCAAACAATCTTGTAATAATTGACAAAAGTTTTCTGTCCATTTAATATAAAGCCTCGGCTGGTTTCTCAAAAAAAAAAAAAGAATCTCATCACTCATGAGTTGACTCACTTTTATGTAAAAGTGAGGTGTAGTACTATTGGTTTCTTCATTATTTTGAAATATCAAATCTAGGTAGATGTCTTTTTTAATGATTCAATAATTTCCTAGATTTGTAATGGCAATACTACTAATTTTGAATGGTACAATTGCTATATATAACTGACATTCTTGAGTTCTACTGCATAATTAGAAAATACCATCTCATTATCAATGTCATGGCAAAGCCAAAATTCCTCACCTTTGAGTTACTTCTTTCTTTTATCGTATTCATGACCCTCTTAACTCTTCATGAATGTATATATGCCTTATGCTTCTTCCTTTTCTTCCATACGACAATTAGAATTTAGAAGTGCTTAATCTTTCAAAATCTTCTGACATTTTGAACTTCTTTATTCACAATCTTAAGGACTTCTTTTTAGTTTGGGTCCTTGCTTTTGACAATGCTTCTTAAATATTATTTAATCATCCAAAAAAATTTACAAAGATCTATTTCTTAATTATATGTTATGTTTTGTTGATTATTTTTAACAATATTTTTTTTTCTTCATAAAATAGGTAGTAACAATGGCAGTGGTGGAGATGACAGTCTTAGTCTTACCAATTTAAGGGAGTGAGTAGACACAACTACTTTGCCTGATGATGAAGATTATATAGTTCCACCAGGCCAATGTTGCATTAAAGTAGAGTTTGGAAGATCCATTCATCGTTGGTGTCCGTAACCAACTGTTTTTATCTCTAAGAAGCAGTGCTTTGACCAGTGTCATGATAATCATCGACTTGTAGCTCCTCTTGAATGTACGTATATATGCCTTATGCTTCTGCCTTTTCTCCGGACCATACAAAAATTAGAAGTGCTTAATCTTTTTTTATCAACATTTTTTCATTGTTATTTAATCATCCAAAGAAACTCACTAAAATATATCTCTATAAGTAAATGTTATATCTTGTTTATTATTTTTTAACTTTTTTTTTTTTTTTTTTTTTTTTAGGTGTGTAACAGATCGTAACAATGGTAGTGGTAGAGGATATAGGGATCTCACCTTATGACAGAGGACCCATCAAAGTTTGGAGCACTCTTTTATATTATTGAGTTTAAAATTTTCATAATCCCTAAAATAGAATAACTAGTGTACGCATACAATATGCTTTAGAGTGTGTCGAAATTCTTCGAACAATTTTAAGACAATTGTTATGTTAGAACCCACTTTGCACTTTCTTGTAGCATTTAAAAATTAAACAAGTCAACAACATGAATATGTCACTCCTATTAATTAATTAATTAATTTATTTATTTTTAATTTTCTGCTAAGTTGAGTGTTGAGTTTATCATATTAAGTGTGTGATCAGTCACTATAATCTTGTTTCATTTCTCAAATTTCTTCTTAAAACTCTTATTGTAAGGCTCAATCTGCTTGAAAGGTGACATCTTCGGCTAGTCCATGTCAAATTTACACTAGAAGCTAAGTTCTCCCTACTGTATCTGCTAGTTGTTTGACACAACATTTTATTTCCACCTTTGTCTCTTTACGTATTTTTCCCCTTGTGACCATTACTTTCAACCGTCATAAAACTTAACTTTCTCCCTCTATTTCTATAATGTTTCTCCCTCTTTTGTTCTTCCTCCTTTTCAAACTCTCAACAACTAATGTTCAGGTTCCCACCATGTCAATACCGCTTTTTGTCCAAAAAAGTCACAATATAACATTTTTCACTTTGGGATCAAGGTAATCATAAAAATAAATTAAGTTTCCCCAATTAAACACTAAATTATTCAATATCATGAATTGAGAGTCAAAATGACAAAAATACTACTTTTGACCAACAGTCAAATGAAAGTAAATTTCCATCCAACAACCAAATTACACCTATACATCGCTCAAATACATCAATCAAAACACTTTGACCAAGGTCAACCTAGGGTTGACTAAAATCTATTAATGATTAAAGCAAACTCGCGCTCATATAAAAGATAAATGAATTCCTTTTAAAAAATTTGTTTACAAACTTAGATTGGATTTAAAATGAGTAAAATATTACAAAAACATTGAAAATTTAAGTAAGAGTGTTATAAAGTTTGATCATAATTTAATTGTCAAATTTTAAATATATTTCCTTGGAGGTGTATAGAGCTTTTCTATTTTCATATCACGTGGAAGTATAATTGCCTTCATGAAGATAATTTATTTTTTTCAAAGAATCCTTTGACAGATTCCTCTTTGAATGGATTCTATGCACTAAATTTCTCTAGGGGTGATAATTCATGTTCATATGTTAGGTTTGTGTCATGTCAACTCATGAGTGTCTGACTATATGGATCAACACTAACCTGATATGTTTATTAAATGAGTTAAGATTTCTTAACTCTAACACAACCCATTTATTAAACGAGCTAGTCAAGTCGCCATGTTTATTAGATTTTATCAAAATAGAAAAAAAAAAAATTACGAAAAAACAAATAAATAAATTTTTTTAATATAAAATTCAGAACTAATAAGTAACTATATCACAAATAATCATTCAAAACTAAAGCATATCTTAACATCATAAATAATCAATCACAATATGTCAAAGAAAATAAACCACAACTAATAAGTTTATATATCTAAAGTTTGAAAGATATATTGGTAAAATGACAATTAATACGGCTCAAACGAGTCAAATGAGTTTCATGAGTTGAACACTAACCTAAGTTGTTTATTAAACGGGTCAATTGTGTTAACCCAAATATGATATGAACCTATTAAACTTCAACTCATAACTTGCTAATTTCATGTCATGTTATGTCGAGTTCACGGGTTGTGTCCAACTTTGCCACCTCTATTTCTCTTTATAAATTACCAAATCCATGAATAGACATCTATTACATTTGCAACTTTCTAAAAAAGTGATTTAAGAACATACAAAGTTTCATAAAAGCTTGAATGAAACCAAATGGTCATATACCAAGAAACAAAGTTCAGACCGACGCTTATGGCCATGTAAATGATAAAGCATTAATGACACAATTGAACAAAATTACAATCACAAGATCAAGAAATATGTTAAAGTGCCTGTAATGAGCGGGCCCGAGCTGCAGCTCTCTCTAATGCCTTCAACCTGTTAGATTCCATACGAGTTTTCTGTTCTTCTGTGACCTGAATTTCGCTAATTTTAGCAGTTCCATTATCTGGCACTTGATTTGTGTCAGCAGCAACCTCCTCACAGTGCAAACTCTGTAATTAATTACAAGGGCAGAGAAAGTCCAGCAAATATTAGTTAATAACTTGTTTACTGGCTTAGCTCTAAGTTACAGCCACTATGAAGTAAATTCCTTGAGTTTAAATCCTAAGTTTTAAAAGAGGAAGTGTTAAAATTATTAATTCCCAAGGAGCTTGTATTTTCTAGTTCATTTTTTGGTTAAACAACTTGTCAACTAGATTATTTGAAAGAAGATAAATCTCACATTATCATTCATGTAATAAGAAATTCTTTTTCCATCATTCTCATGTTATGGAAATCATGGTTAACTAGGGTTTCAAGATAATAGTGTAGTGAAGATCTACTAGTAGCAAAGCAGTGGAAATAAGGGGCATGACAATGAATTGAATTTCAAAGTGCAGACAAGAATGAAGGATTCATGGAGGTTGATCCTAATCAGTTGGGAACAATGCTAAGTACATGAAATCTATATCCAGTCTAGCCTATCACAAGCATTTAGAAATTAGAACAGAACAACAAAATGCAGCCCAAAAAAGCAACAAGGACAGCACCAATGTTAATCTTAAAGGTTGACAAAACTTTATAACCACTTATAATTGTCGTGTGAGCTAATCACTGACATAGACAGACACAAATAACCATCAACCGCGTTTGAGTTTCATCTTCTTATCCTTATTACTTTAACATTTCATTCTCATTCCCAACACTTTTAACTATTGCCGTATTACACTTATTTCCCCTTATCATATGTAACTTCAGATAGTATTTCAAAATGAGAAGAACCCCTAGTTGAAGCAGGTAGCCATATTAACCATTAAGACCACTTCCGTTTTTAAATCATTGGTTGTACCAAAAAAAGCTGAAATAATAAGGAGCCTCTAGGATAATATTCTATTGAAAGAAGGAAAGGCTAATTGATCACTTATGAAAGCATTAAACAATGTGTTAATACTTAAGCAAGCTTGCCAAGAGTTTTGTAACTCAACTGACACCTCCTAGTATTTCTATTGAAGACATTTTTTGTGATAACGTGAAACCTTATCAAGGCAAGACTCTTTGGACACACCTCTTGGGAGTACACCACTGATAAACAACTCCACTCGCCAGAATCGTGTCAAAACTCTTAGTGGAGATTCGAACACAGGATGTCTAGGTCTATAGCTCATCCCAAGCCTCCCACCACTAGGTTGCACCTTGACGGAGAGGTACAAGGTTCAAATCCCCCTACCCCAACTATCAAATTATCCCAAAAAAAAAATCAAGCAAGCTACCTGAATTGACAAACTATTTTATTGTAAAATAATAAGTTTGCATTAACTTGTCTGCTGCCCCAAGTGCACCCAGTGGAGAGGGGGGGGGGGGGTGAGATTTTAGAAATTCATGAGGTAACCATATTATATTCGAAATTTTAACTCTTGAAGAATCATCTACCATTTCGGACATGAGGTTGTGTAAGAAATTTTGAAATTTTCAGATACACGCAAACACTCATATAATATTATAATATGTCCATAGCTGCATTTGCTGAACATTCAAATTTAATTTATATATGCAACTTGTTTTACCCAATTAGCTTCATTATCTGTTTTGACAGCAATTAGATTTGATCAGATTCCAGTTTAATAAAACCAGTCAGTTCCACTGATTTGTTTCATAATTAAGTCTGAACTACTAGGTAGCTTAAAACAATAAAATTCAAGTAATACTTACTTCAGTAGCTGTCTCATGGATATCATGGAACATGTCCTGTATATCATCAGCATCATTATTCCTCGAAGATGGGTCTCCCTGGTGATGGCTTGGTGCTTCAGAGTTCATGGCTTCTGCAGGCACTGAAAGAACAATATCAAAATTAGACAAGGATCACTAAGAATGGAAAAGTACTACATTCAAATTAGTTTATTTTATTTTATTTTTTATAAGTAATAAGTTTTATTGATATCAAAAAGGGACACCCTGGTACACAAGGGGTCAACTAATCAAGTACAAAAATTACAAGAATCAAGGAAAGAAGAGAATGATTGGTTTCATAAAACAGCCAACCAATCCAATAAAGTTCTAAAGAAAAATAACTTGAGGTCTGGTATGGATCTCTCATTATCTTTAAAACATCTACTATTTCTTTCCCTCCAAAGACACCACATTAAACAATGGGAGACAATTAACCATATAGGACCATTCAATGACGACCAAGCCTGCCTTGCCAGCAAGCTAGGAGCCACACAACAAACTGCGGCCACGTAAATAATATTCTACAATTTAGGATAAACTTGAGTTAGAAATTTTTTCCACCCATCAAATGATTCTCCACGTGTCTTCAAAAACTACTAATTCCGAGCAACATCTTGGTATGCAGTGGGATAGGTTTCTCTGGAAGCCTGTTCTGGCCTAGTCCCAACTGAACAGGGATGGAATTACTCGAATTCTTAAACAAATGGTGGGTGTGTATGAGATTATGGTCACTGACTTGCGTCCGTTGCATGGAAAGACAGGGAATGAACCAGTCCCTATCCTGTCCTGATCCTTTTTATAGGCAAGAATAATTTTAATATTTTATTGAAAAGAGACAACTTTGTGTATAAACAACATGAAGAAGCCTAAAGAATTGCAATGGTTCTTTATCTACAAAGGTAATGACTCTATGAATTACTCAACAGAAGTGACCCAATATTGTAATCATAAACAAAATTCTTTTAAAATTGTAGGCCTTTGCTCTTTTAGTGGGAGCATAGCAACCATTCCATATGAAGGATGGACTTAAAGAATTTGAAACAAGCAAAGCCCATGTCTGAACAAGTAAAGAAAATCTTGCTTGCTCCAGACACACAGGGATCCATCCCTAACCTCCCCTGTTGCCATCACTTATAATAAAGCCTGAGAATCCTTCATACTCCACTTAGCAGCCAATCACTCCTAGGTTATTCCCAGATTGATCCATCAAACAACTGAAACCAATACTAGTTCCAGGAGATTTTTTACTTGAGTTATTCCTTAGTATCCCAACTCTTCATAAATCAGAGTATTCAAAAATTGTCACATTACTCTATGCATGCTTGCAATTACCTTATTATTCAGGCATTACTTTCTTCGTAGGATATTTGTCTTGGAAGTTTTTTAGAATATACCACTGTTTTTCTTAATTTTTTCATCTTGACTAGCTCATGGATTTTCTAGTGCGCACTCCCTAGTGCCCAATATAGAAAAGTTATTAGAACGGTTGAGGGAAAATGTAATTCTTTTTTTTTTCTTCTGGTTTTAAGTTGAAGAAAGGCAGAAATATCTGTTAAGATGGTTGATTTAATCATGATAGCAATGTAGGGTTGGACATAAATGAAATGAAAGTTTGGAAAGAAGCTTCAGTTGTGAAACATCTATGGTATGGCTACTTTCCAAAAAACAAAGAATACATGGACATCCTACTGATTGTATTGTGCTCTAAGAAATTCTTGAACTTTTAGGCAGAATTGAACCCCATGCCTACATTTGATTGCAGCGAAAGAAATGCAAGAAGCTTCGATGTGAGCGGAACATGTTGGAGCTCAAGCTTCTTTTTATTAAGTTGCTTCTTGAGTGGATGACAGCGTCTGGGTTGTTTTCATTTTCTAATTTATCCAAGCTTATTGACTTTTGTAATTTTAGATCTTAGCTTGTTGAGCTGCCAGTGTACTTCTTTTTTCTTAATAAATATATATTTTTTATTACGTACCAAAAAGAAAATTTTTAATTGGAGGTTTAGAAAAGCATCGCAGGCATGGTTGTATAAAGATTGGAAATCCTTTATACAATTCAAATCGTAGCAAAAATCATATATTTATAGGATCAAACTGAGATTGATCTGGATCATAAAATCAGAAGTCATTACCAATTTTATGGATTAAAAAGTGGGCCAAAAAACAGAAGCCACATGCCGAATCAATGTTAAATTGGTTCAAAAACCTAACTCCAAATGCCAAATGAACTTAAATAGACCCAAACAATAAAATAAAATCCCAACAACAAAAGCCTACTCTATCTGAAACTGACAAAATTTAGGTTAGGGGCTTAGGGAAATAGCTTTGTCAATTACAAAGCTATGGTTTCAACATGTAAGTATTTGAATAACAGACTAAATAATATAAAATATCAATGTGTTGTCAATTAAGCATTGATATCATAATATTATATTACCAAATATCTATTTGGTTTTCAAGTAAAAACATGATAGGATTCATAATGTATATTCATAGATTTTGTTGAATGATAATCTGATGTTTTAATTTGTTCTTGGCTGAGATTAGTAATATTTGAAAAAAAAAAAAAAAAAAAGGATAGAAAGAATAATTTAAAATGTCAATTTTTTTTTCTATTTTTTATAATTTAATATTAATTCGTACTTTTTTTTTTATAGTTATGTCAGGTTGTTTGACTTTTCCTAAATTTCTTTGGTGTGATGCGCCGATGTGGGTGATGGTACTAATGTGAAGTTTTGGGAGGATGTAAGGTGTGGGTATTGTACTCTTAAAGCAGTATTTCCAGAGTTATATAGTATTAGTCAGGCAAGGGAGGCTTTTGTGTAGGAGGTCATGCATTTCTCTCATGGAATGATTCATTGGGACATCCGGTTCCGTTGCCCAGTGCAAGATTGAAAGGAGGAAGCGTTGGATTTGTGTTGCGGTATGCTTTATTCCATAGATGTATGGGGCTATGGTGTTGATAAGGTTTGTTGGAAACCAGCAATAAGTAAAGGTTTTGAGGTTAGAGGTTTTTACCATGCTCTATCCCCTTTTTCTGACATTTAGTTTCCTTGGAAAATGGTGTGGCAATCGAAGATTCCTAGCGTTCTTTTCTTAGACTGCCGATTTAGGCAAGATTCTAATTACAGATAATCTTTGGAATAGGCATATGGTAGTGCTTGATTGGTGCTATATGTGCAAAAAGTATAGGGAATCGGTTTATCATCTTTTTCTATACTGTTTGATAGCATATGAGTTGTGGTCTATGGTGTTCGATTTGTTTGGTACCCATTGGGTTATGCCATATAAAATTATTGAGTTACTGGTTTCATGGCAAGGCAAGTTTGGAAGACATAGAAATATAGATTTTGGAGTTTTGTGCCACATTGTCTATTTTGGCGGGAACGGAATGCTAGATATTTTGAGGACTCTGAACGGTCGATCCTTGATATAAAGTCCTTTTTCTTCCATACTCTCCTTGAATGGAGCTTAGTTTTACCTTCATGCACTTCTATGTCCCTCCCTATTCTTCTTGATCATTGTAATTTGGGTCATTAATTTCTGCCACGTAGTACATTTCCAATGTACTTGGGTTGGCTATTCTTTAATAAAAAGTTCTTACGTTATTTATCAAAAAAAAAAAATAACTAAGATATAACACCTTAGGTACAGTATATTAGGTTCCTCAATTAAATTCAAACACCCGGTTGCATTGACTAATAAAACACAAAAAGTGGTCTTTTTCAAGAACAATTAATTTCAACCCACCCAAGTTTTTGAATTTAATTGGGAAACCAAATGTACTATGCCTAAAGTGCTATACTCAAGTTTTACCCTTATACAAATACTTAATAATTCTAGATGGAATAAATTTATTATTTTATAATATTATTTAATTATGCAAATATTGTTTATTTACATTTTATAAGTTACAATATATTAATTCTGAATTCTAATCCATCTATTGCAATTTTGCAACCAAATAAATGAATAGAAATAACCATGTGATTCATAATAATACTAATTCCGAGGGAAATAATACCAAATCCCATCCCTACAACATCATACCAGACATACCCTAATGCCTCTTTCTCCTTAAACTTGAAAATATGGAAATATAAAAGTAATGTCACTACTGTTGACATCACTGGTATTTGGCTAATAGGAATGAAAGTTTTATCAAATTCAATATATCTGATATGTTTCCTTATTTCTAATTAAGTTTAACGAAATTTAGTTTAGGGGAAAGACAAAAAAGAAAAGGCTAATGGAATCTAAGACCTTCTGCTGAAAAACCAGGAAAGTGCACTTGTACTAGCTAGGATAGAGTATGGAAGTTGGCAGTGGTGTCAAATAGCATTTATAGGTGTTCAAATGCTACTTCCAATGCCCAATAATTGATTTGGCACATGCCAGATCATGCCAAGCCCCACTTGGAGCTTGAATGGACAAGTTTAATTGATAACATCCAATTTTGAAGTTTGTGTTATGTTAGTTTCTTATTTTAGTGGATTTTATTTATTTATTTTCCTTCTTTCAAATTGTAGGAGTCAAAGTTATTTTGATTCCAGATTTTGCCAGTAATGGGCTGTAGTGATGGTTCATGAGTCAATTATGGACTTTGGTGCACTCGACTCTTCACTTTTGCTGTCAATTTAAACCATAATGAACCTCAAGCAAGCCCCATCAAAGCCTATGGTTACTTTAATAAGACCCTCATTTCTATCACCTTCAACAACCCTCTAAAAGCAGCAATCTAGGAACTGTCACAGCACCACAACAGCAACTAAAAACTGAGTTTTGCATCTACCTGCCAAATCTGTTACAACATTGGAAATTTAATGCCACAAAATTGATCCTCTTCAAAGCCTATCTATATATCCAAATCACCCTCTTCCATAATTTAGAATACCTCGATATTTTTCCAAAGCTTTGCCATCAATTTAATCAAGAAAGAGTCTCTTGTGCTGTTGTCCTACATTATTGTTTTAAGTTATTTCTCAGCTAAAAATAATTTGTATTCTTTCCATATCTTCTTAAAAAAAAAATGTGTGTGTATATATTCAAGAATATCTCCTCTTATCATAATTGTGGCATATTATGTTTCAAGCAGCAACAACAATTATAATGCACAAAAGTGACAATATCCAAACATGTCTTGGATGTTTTAATTAACAAAATATCCAACATATTAGCTAGATATCAAACATACCTTGCTCAACATTTGAATCGTCATGTACTAGTGGTTCATGCAACTTTGTGGGATCCCCTCCTTTGGCAACCCTCTCTCGTAGTTCTCTAAGACACATCTGTTCAGAATGTGCAGAAAAATGTCTTACAGACAGATGTACTCATTAAATGTGTACTTTTTGATGCATAAGAAAACTCTTACAACTTGTTTTTTGTGGATACAACTCACAATATAAGCAGTCTGAGATAAAAATGTTATTTTGACAAATTATATGCATAGTTACCATCATGCTACTATGAGCTTTAGCTGCAACATTTAGGGAATAGATATAGAGAGAAGAGAATGTCACAACTAGTGTTGTGGCATCTTAGGCAAACCATCTAGATCTCAGACAAATTCCTTTCTTAGTTAAAAATTTCAGCCTAAATTCTCTTATTTTTTTCCACTTTTGTCTAAATGAAATCAATGCATATGCTCAAAATAAATTCAAATTACAGAATAAGCGTATGATTAAGCTCATAGTTATTTGTTAGAGATCCATCCAAAAGTAATTTAAAATGATGCCTGCACCTTTCTGCTATATGTTGGTATATATATGATCATCAGAACAAAAAGATTTTTAGAATTTATTTTAAAAGAAGGACCCAAAACATTTGCATTAACATTCAATTGGCCCACGCTTTTGGAAAACAGATGATGCTTTACAAATTTCAGGAGCAAAGACTTATTTAAAAATAAAAGAAAGCAACAGAAAGTGATAGGATCAAGAGAGAAGCGGCAGCAACATTTTATACTTTTTCTTTTTCTGTTTCTCCCCCACCTTTATCTATTTTATCAGTTTCATTATTTTATTCTCTTAGTCAACCCTCTCTACTGCTTTTTTTTTTTTTTTTAATTAAGTTATTAATGTCTATTATGAGGTTTATCGGTGAAAGATAGATTTTGGTACATTATTGTCATTAAGCATGAATTGCCCGATATAATCAATTTGATAGAGAAACTAGTACATTATAAATCCCCCAAGAGAGAGTCAGGCTGTAAGTAGTCAGACTAGAACTCTTACAATCCAATACCAATTTCCTTTTGATTGCATCACTCGCTTACCTTTGAGTCATGAGGGCAAAACTAAGTACAATTTGCCATGTGTTGTGATTAAATTTAAACACGTGGTTGCATTGACTAATTTTCCACATTGTTTAATTTATTATCCTTGGAAAAAGATAACATTGGTTGGATTTAATTAGGGAATCTAAGATACAGCACCTAGGAAATTGTACCTAAACTCTATCATAATAGAAAGTGGCAAAGACGTTCAGTCTACATCTTGTGAATTTCTATCAGCTTTTTCCCAATATTCATCTCTACTTGTCATTAATAAACAGATATTCAAAAAACATAGAAATTGAACGAATGTGAAGATGGTAATTGAACCCCCTTCAACCACAAAATAACTATAGAGAGAAAAAAAAAAACAAAACGAATATCTAACCTTTACACGCTTTGTAGCGGCAACTTGTTCTGCTTTATGCACAAACTGATCGAATGAGTAATAAGGGAGTAAACGGGAGTGCCATTCACTGTACAATCCAATTAGGTTTCCCAAATCGCTAACCTGCAAAGTACAACAGAAAAAAAAAAAAAACACTCTCAATGCTCAAAGGTCGAGAATTCAAGGGTTGAAGGCAAAGATTTGATTATGATAAAATTACCAAAATGTTAAGAAAGAAGAGAATAATACCTCGTGACCGTGGCCGCGGAACTTGAAGGAGCGAGGAAAGTGGCGAAGAACGTAGCCAAGGCCATCATCGGAGAGGATGAGTTCAGGGGTGAGCTTAGGCCTAGTTCTCGGTGCCTTCTTAGGCTTTTCAGTGGATTTGGCTACGCCGGTGCCTGTAGACTTGAAAGAGGAAGAAGGTCTTGTGGATTCCGAATTAGGGATCGGAGCGGAGGCGGAGGCGGAGGAGGGGCAGTCACGCGACCAGTGGCCTGGGCGGCCGCACTTGTAGCATCCTGTTGGTGCTGCCGCTGCATTCTCCATTTCTTCTCTTTCTCACTCACTTCTATGTTCTTCTATGAATTATTATTTTTTTTTTCGGCCGAGGGTTTTAAAGCATTTGCATTTTTTTTTTGTTCCTTGGCGGGAAAGTGAGGAGGGAAATATGTTGGGTCGGATACTCTTGAGTCTCAGATGGGCTGGGCCTAAACTGGGTTCAGAATCCTATCCGTCTCAGCACATCACGAATGAGGCAGGCTTTCTTGAGCGAACAGGCTGGGTTTGGGCCTCCTCGTCCTATTTAAATCTTTCAATTCTTTTTTTTATTATTATTTATTTATTTAATTTCATAGTTATAATGAGAATGAAGTTGTTGAACTTAAATGTCAATGTTGGAAATACCATATATAATGAGGTGCCAATCAATTAAACTATAGGACTTTTAATTTTTTTAAAAGAATAATATAAACCACACAAAATAAAATAAATGTTCCACATCTAGCTACAAATTTGAGAGAATTGTACAAGACTATTAATTTTTAAAAGGAAATAATCTTGTCCAATAAATATTTTCTAAACATGTTTATATGATCTTATAATGAATAAGAATTTTATTTATTTATTTATACAAAAAATGAGGATGAGAATTTGAGTTCATGTTCTCATTCATGGAAGCACCGAAATTTAACATTGTGTTACACACATACTCTAATAGCCCAAAAGATCTAAAAATTTCAAAATTTAGATATCTATTATTTTCTTCTTATCCATTTTCGGTAACCAGCAGCCTTCCAATTGATTACACAAACT
Organism: Quercus wislizeni; assembly: GCA_023055345.1. Taxonomy (NCBI): domain Eukaryota; kingdom Viridiplantae; phylum Streptophyta; class Magnoliopsida; order Fagales; family Fagaceae; genus Quercus; species Quercus wislizeni. The sequence goes on along the minus strand of JALGQJ010000007.1, from coordinate 24,054,512 downwards.
TCAATTAGCTAAATTAGAAAATGCCATAATATTAAAGGAAAAAAAAAATCCAAATCTTGCTCTTAACCATTCTCATCTCAAAAGACACACAACAAATGTGAAATCTTACATGAGGAAAACTTTGGGCAGAGTCAAGAACACCTTCTCCATCTGCAATGTACATAAATGGTGATTTTAGAAGCATAACCACAAAAAATAGCCTTGGAATCAAAATATACATTGGGGGGAAAGAGAGATGAGATATGATTGAACCTTTTCTGCCATGGTTAGGGTTTGTCTAGATTAATAGAATTTGATCCTTGATAATTTGTATAAATTGACACTTCGGTTTGTTCAAGCTCTTTTTAGTTATTCTAACATGATTTAATGTAAATATTTTTCCAAGCCAAATTTGAAAAAAAGACCTAGGATAGGAATTGGGATTAGCAACTCAAAAATCTTGCAAACGAAAAGGCAAAGAAATTAGGGATGAAACATCTTGATAGAATTCTGATGATGTTGTTCAAAATTAATATTCATAGATGGGGTAAAAAATTTAGTCATACACACCGATTTAATATACAAATATGCTTCAGATCACATGGTGTAAGATTTCCCATTTAAAATATAAGACACACACACACACACACACACACACACACATATAGATATATAAAGATTAGATCAATAGCCAAACTAAGCTTACAATAAATAATAAAAGAAAAAAATTGATCATCCTCCCAAAAGTCCAAGAACTTTGAAACTAACATTCCAGAATAACAGAAATATAGAGTTAAATAAGAGAGAGTGACATAAGCACATTTTTAGAAAAAAGAAAGATGAGATGAAATCCAAAACCCATGAAGAAAATGAATTAAACAAGAAGGAAAGAGATTAATTTGAGTGACAATTAATTTGATTACAAATCACTGATCACATTATGCCTAGAATCAATATATCAAATATTTACAAATATATATATATATATATATATATATATATATATATTCAAAGACCTAACATTTTTGCCAAAAACAAAAGCATACCTTACCTTTCTGAGGATGATATCCAAAAGATTAGTCCCTACTTTTGAATCAAATAGCTCAACTTGGTGGCTGCAAATCAAATATAACAAATTAGCACTCCAAAAAAAAAATTTAATCCAAAAAAATGAAGATTACAAACCCCATGACCAACCACATAACCACTACCATTATCGGAAACAAAAACAACAACAATTGATATATTCTTCTAGAACATTATAATTTCTATGGTTCTTTTAATTCTTTTTACAGGTAGGATCATTCATTTATGTGTATAGAGAGAAAAATAAAGCACAAATTTTGCTATGAAATTGATGGAAATATAGCCACTTTACAATTGAATGGAGTAGGCAGCTTTTCTTTTTGAAAAAATTGGTTTTGTCTCTGGCGTATAGGTCTGTATCATCAATCTAGTTTTTCCCGTTATTAAAAAATAGAGAGAATGAAATGGGATTAGGCAAAAATGGAAACAAATTATGATTAGTGAAACTTCAAAGTGGAAATATCAGAGAGAGAGAAAGAGAGCACTTACCCATAGTGTGTTAGCCGAAAATACCAAAAATGGAACCAAATCCCATTTCTTTATGATCTGTTTCTCTCTCCCTCTTTCAATATCTTCTCACCTTAGAAAGGAGAAACCCACGGACTCACAACTCCACACCCAGCAGCTAAAAGTTTAGAAGAAAAGTAACCCAAAATACCCATATTAGCAAATGAAAAGAAGAAATCAAAGAAATCATAAAGATGTTAAATTTAGAAAAAGTAAATACCTGTGGTATGAGTTGAGAGAAAAACCAAAGCCATAAACCAGACCTTTGATTCGTATAATAGTTGAAATAGCCCTCTTCTCCCATCCTCCATTCTCCATCCAAGTAGGCAAAGCCCTTTTTGCTCTTTTAACAAAGAGAGTGCGGATTGATGAGAGAAACTCAGAGTTCTTTCAGCTCTGCTATCAATAACAAGGTCTCTTGTCTTTCAGCCCTTCCTATTTCTCACTCTCACCCATTCCCATCCTTGTTTCCCTTCCACATGCAAAAAATAACAAAGCAAAGCGTTTTGCTTCACCAAAATGTAACTAAGGTGAAGAACAATGAAACAGTGCATTTTGTCATAACTAAACTTGACTAAACCAAGACATCATAGAAAGAGCTATTCACTCTTTTTATATAGTTAATAGATATAATTTTAAAAATTCAAAGTTTAATTTGAAATTATCACAAATTATAAGAAAAATATGTAATTTAGTAAAGTTTTTAATAACTATTAATAAACTAAGACAACCACAATTTTAGGATCCAACTGTTTATTATATAGTACGTAATACTTGTCTAATTTCTCTTGCCTTTATGGTTGTCATTTTCTGTTTGTTTGTTTAGAATCCTGTACACCAAAATTGTTTAATCTAATTAATTAACCAAGTTGATACATAGGTTTATTATTCAGATCTAGGTCAAACACAAAAAATCATATCATTAAGTGCGGAAAAGTAAAGAAGACAAGTGATATGATGACTCAGGAAAACCAATAAAACCATTCAGTTTCAAGGTAAAAAACTTGAGGAGGATTTAACCTAAACTATCCTCAAGGCAACAAATTCACTAAATAGAATGGAAGTTTTACAATAAAATTTTCCCTAAATCTAAAGTTACCTCTTGTAGTACTTAATCATATGATCACACGCAGCTCCAAATCTACGGACTCTTTTATCTGAATTTGTTGAACACGAACACCCACGTTTGTGACTTTGATATCACACTCAAAGTTTTAGATTATCAGCTATGCATGATCTTGTTGCAGTAATTTCGGATCTATCAATTCTAATAATGTGTAGATGGAATTCCGGTTGTGACTTTAAAAGAAGAAGACGTAGTACCTTTTAGATCTTACAAGAGCAACTCCAAAGTCTTTTCAAAACGTGTCTTAGGGTTTCCTTTAAATACTAGGAGAATTAGATCTAAAACCCTAAAGCCGTTGAGCTTTAATTAATTTATGCAGATCCATGTCTCGATCGGTCGAACTGTCTTCTTAACCAATCGAGCTAGGCAATTTTCAATTCTCCTTTCTGTAGCTTGTATGTTCTTGATTCTTAACTTACAGTACCTTGAGCATTGTCTAATATACTCTATAGACTCTATGATCGATATCTAGACAAATTTGTGTTTACGGTTTGCCAATTGTTCTAAACTTTTAAAACTTAAGAGGTTGTTTGGTCACTCAATTTTGGTCACTCATCACTCATCACTCATCATTCATTACTCATCATTCTAAAATACCATGTTTGTTTGACACCATCACTCACTTTCCATCACTCAATATTTTTCACACTATTTTGTAGGCCCCATAACTATCACCTGGTACAATAGTTTTTTTTTTTTTCTTTAGTACCCAAACACACCAAACCTAGTTTAAAAAAAAAAAAAAAAAAAACTAGAACATGAAGACCGAACCGTGAAAGAAGAAGAAAAGAAAAAAAAAAAAAAATGTAGAACAAACCGAACCAATGAAAAAAAAACGAAAAAAAAAAACCCAACAGCCAACCTAGGAGAAGAAAGGAAAAAAAAAAGTCAAAAGGTGGTCAAAAGTTGCGGCTGAATACTATTTATGGGTCTCCTATATTTGTTTAATTACAATATTACGATTGAGTTATGAGTTATGGAAACTGAAAACAGCCAAAATGTGTTTTCAGTTTCCATAACTCATAACTCAAAAATCAGAGAATTGAGTGATGAAAACAAAGTTATGGAAACAAAGTTATTGTGCGCTAAACGGATATTGAGCTATGGGTCCCACCATTTTTGAGTTATGAGTTATGGAAACTGAGAATTGAGTTACGGAAATAGGCTATCCAAACAGCCTCTTAAGTTCAGTGTTTGCTTTTTTTTTTTTTTTTTTTTTTTTTTTCAGCGGTATGAATAGTAACCCGTATTATTCATGCACATGGATTTACTATGCATGAGACAAAATGTACTGTTTACTTACTGTTTATAGATTCCACGATACTATTCACATATTTAAAAATTATTTTGCTATAGTGTTTTCAGATTTTAGTTTTCAGTAAAATAAGTAGTATCCAAATAGACCTTTAATGAGAAGTGATGCAAAGCTGAGTAGGCGTGTCTAACACGTTGAAGGAAGAAAAAGAAAAGAAACAAGAAAAGGCCATTTGGCCTTGAGTAGAGAGCTGAAAGAGAGAGCCATATTCGGCCATTTGTGGTGAATTCCAGAGAGAGCAAGACACACAGGAAGAGAGAGCTTTAGCTTGAGAGGTGCTGTCCATGTGAAGAGATAGAGAGATACACCGTGAGAGTGTAAGAGAGTGAAAAAGAAAAATGAGACATTTTTCTTTCCTCAAGTTACACGCAAGAAAAATAAATTAGTGGAGTTCTCATGGAGTTTTTGAGTGCTACAACCATAGAGAGTTGAAGTATTCAAAAGAAGATTTTGCTACTGGCTTTGTGGTGAGATTATATTTACTCCTTGAGATTTATTTGTTGTATATCCAATTTATAATGGACTCAAGTTTAGCATAAACTTGTAGTTGTAATCTCTATTTCATAGTGGACATTTTTCAAAACTGCTCCATGGTTTTTCCCTCTACACTAGAGGGTTTTCCACGTAAGATTTGGTGTTCTTATGTGATTGTGTTTATGTGGTGCTTGCTAGAATTCTTTTTGTTTCCATAATATTGCTATTACTTGGTAGTTATATATTTTAATTTACACATAGACATAGAGAGGATTAGGATTTTTCCCCAACAAAAGGAAGGTTCATCGATTTTGTACCATATTAAATATTTTTCATTCAAGTGAAAATTTCTCTAATAGTTAGGTCACTTGTTTAAATTACATAATTATAATATTATTTTATATAAATTGAGAATGAGTTTATAACATGATTTTTTTAATAAACAATAACTGATTAATTAATTTGAACATATCCGAGAATATTACATTTAAATTATTATATAAGTTTATTACAATTATAGCATTTTTTTTTTCCAAATATAAGTATAATGCTTATATTATTGAAACTTGAACTTTAAAGTCATCTTTCAAATATTTAAAATTTTTATTACTTTTTAAGGGTTTATATCTCTAATTTCTATACCTATTTTGTTTGTATTTTTTATTCCAAAAGTAAAGATTTTAGCCCAAATAGGAAACAAAAAATCATACTTTTCAACCCAAAAATTAAGAAATAAAAAATAAAGGCCTATTTGGTAGAGTAGTTTGAGTAATGTTGTTTGTATTTTTTTGAAATACATATGGGTGAAAAAATGTGTGAAAATGTGTGTAATGTTGTTTAAAAACTGAAAACATGTTGTTAAAATGCTTTACCAAATGAGCCCTAAAATTTTGAGCCTAAAACTAAAAAGGCAATCTACAAAAATAATAATTTAAGGCCTAATTAGTCCAAAATGAACAGAAGTAGACTGAGTGGACCAAATTGGATCAAGAATGGACAAAATTGGAGTGAATGAATCAAAATGGACTGAATAGACCAAATTTTACCAAAATACTATGCTGATAGAGCTCAATAGAAGCGTGTAACAATAATAAATACAACTCTTTCACTTTAAGATATTATATATAAATTCCATTGTCTATTACTCTATTTAGTATATTAGAACTTATTAAAATGTAGTTGTAGTTGTTGTTGACACGTTGTAGTTGAGTTTTCTCTTTATCAAGAATAAATGAGTTTGTGTACAGACAAGTGTCCGAGTTTCTATAAGTGAGTTTGTAATTGTGTTCTAATAAATTTCCAACTTGCATATAAATAAGAAATTATTTAGAAGTAAAGGGAGAGTCCATGTCAAAATTACTGTTGTTGTATATGTGGCAGCTAAGATAAGGCCCCACAATGCAAAAGTAATGTAAGTGGAATGTGGGGAATTAACGTCCTTCTAAACATTAGTCTGTGCATAAAAGAAAAAGGTGTAAAATTTATATAATTTTGCTTAAATATGACTCAAATCAATCTATGTATAAGTTTGTAAATTTACAAGTTTGCTACAGTAACCGTGTAAATTTATATTAACACTATTCATTTTGTATTTAATTGTTTATTATTTCTTTACGTATCTTGAGTATGAAGAAAGAGAGTGGATTGTGGTAGTTGTGTATGAAGAAAGAAAAACAAATTTAAAAATCAAGAAAATTTGATTTTTTAATGAAATGTAGTCTAAAATTGATAATATGATATGGACTGTTTTGAAAAGTGAATATATAAAATAAAAAAAGTAAGTTCTTATACTAAAATAGACAGAAATTTTTGTATGATTTAATGCTCAACTCCATGAGTCCACTTCCACAATAAGACAAGAGTGAATCAATTTTGCTATTTTTAGGATCCAAAATGTCTTCTTGACTTCTACAGTTTTCGGGAACGTGTTCGTTGGCAATTTCGTCTTCCTGAGTGATTTGGTGAATGACTTATTTGAAATATTAATATTGGACCACCGATTTTGAATGGACTCATTGATCAAATATCAAATGGCTAAAGAAAAAATCAAATTTAATTGTTACTTTCAAGTCTTAGGAGTTGGGACGTCACATATGACTTTGCAAAGGATTTCTTGGAGGAGTGTTCAAAATTGCTAGCTCTACTACTTTTGTCCCCCCAAAAAAAATACTACGTTTGCCAATGCGAATATTAGAGATTGTGACCAATATTTTGGAGTGAGAAAATATTCTTATACACTCATTTATATATATACTATGTATTTACTATATAGTACCTATAATTTCACACATGTTGTCCACAGTTTTTTGAACATATCCACACTTAACAATGAATACATAATATGTACAAAGTACAAACAATGTACACTAATGAGTGTGCAATAAACCTATTTGATATTTAGAAAGGTTTTTAATAGTGTTTATTGTATGCGTGAATTAATATGGTTACGAAAAAAAATGGGCAAAAAAAAAAAAAAAAAAAAAAAAGGGACCTTACCATGCATGTAGCTTTGATGATTGTATCAACATCATAACTGGAAATCTCATCCTCATCAGTGACAGTGGATAACAATACATCCATAAAATCCTGGTTTTCCTTCATCCCACCACACAATTTCCTCTGCTTATTTTCTTCTAGCCATCCTCCATCTATATGATCCAATTCTTTTGCTATCTTTTTCATAGATTTCTCATACCCTCCCACGTCCAACCACCTTAGATAAGGAAGTGCATCTAACACCACAAATGTCCCAGTCAAATTGAAAAATCTCTCTATGCCTTTCAACATTCATCATTCCATTCATTCTCATCCTTGGTCGTAACCCCACCAAATCGCTTCCCTACAACCATCCTAGATACAATATCTAGTGTTGTGTTCCCAAACCATCTTCTCATTTCCACAAACACCTTGTTTTTCTTGCCCAATAGCTCAAATTAGTTCTAATTTAAACCTACCAATGAAATTACTTTTAAATATAACAACTTGCTAATTGTGATTTGTTGTATAAGTGTTGTAAACATATCATTTTTCATTGTTTTATAAATATGATCACGATATAACAACTTCTAAACCAAAATAAGCATATAAACATTAAAAAAACCAAAACCAAAATAAAAAATAAGCTCAAACCAAACTGGGCGTACTTGGAAAAAAAAAAAAAAAAAAAAAAACAAAATAACAAAAGGCATCTCACCAAATTGACCAAACCAAAGCTAGTGTGGAAAGCATGAAATGGTGCATTATTTTTGGTAGCATGCCTCCAAACTAGACTAAAGTCATTTTTTAAAGTCTGTTTGGTAAGAGATTTTTAGTAATGTTGTTTAAATTTTGTGAAAATACATGTAGGTGAAAAGTATATAAAAATATGTGTCAGTATTATGGTATTTAAACAATAATTTTTGTTGTTTAAATTCAGTTACCGAACTGCTTTAGCCACTTGAATCTTTTTATATATTTAATAAAAATAGCTATAACTCGATGACTGAATTCAGAGTAATTGTAAAAGAAGAATAAAAAATTCAAAAGTATCAAAAGTGATCCCAACTCCACATTCCACAAGTCCACATCCACAATAAGACGTGTGAATCGGTTTTACGATTTTATTCTTCCTAAGCTTTGACAATTTTCAGTAACATGTAGACAATTTCGTCTTCTAGGGTTGCTTGTTAAATATAACTTATTTGAAAGGTTGATATTAAACCACCGATTTTGATTCTTTGAATGGATTCATCGATCATTTATAAAATAGCTAAATAAAAGGAAAGAAAGAACCAAATTTCATGATTATCAACAACAACAGGTAAATAAAAAAATTAAAAAATAAAACCAAATTTGATTGTTTAAACGTGGATCCAAACATCTACTCAGACCTTTCCGTACATGCTCAGCTTTGCATTAAACCAAAAAACTGACTTTGGAGCTTGAGAAGACAAGCTCATAAGTGAGCTTTGACAAGAGTGGCAAGCAAGTGGGCTGGACCCACACGGTGCCTGCACCCAACACCTTTGACATTCACGTGAACTTTAATCTCCCATCTGACAGACGTACTGAACAATATTTCTAAATACTTGAATTGTGTGCCATGGAAAATTTTGTTTCTTTGAATCCAAATATGGTATACTATAACCCCAAACCCCCCATCACAGCTTGCTAATAACAGATTGTAGGTTTCTTTCTTTTCCGCTTGTTCATACCCCAATCCGTTACCTTTTCCCATTGAGTTGGTAGGTTGCGTAGCAAATATAGATTCATCGTCCTCTTCCAAACTTGTAGTTTAATTTGAACCTAACCCAAACTATAAGAAAGGTAGTTCATAGTTACTTTCATTCTAAAGAAAATCAAAGACCCAACTTGCGGCAAAATTATGTAATTTATTGAAGTTATTAATAAATGTTAACTGTTTGGCGTACGGAGAATGTAGGAACTTGATTCAATAGTGGTTTTTAGAACCCAACTCTTGTTATATATATATATATATATATATTTTACCAAATAATTTTAAAATTCTAAGTCTTTGAAATTATCACAAATTATAAGAAAACTATGTAATTTGGTAAAGTTTTTAATAAATATTAATAAACTGAGTCAACCACAATTTTAGGATCCAATTGTTTATTATATAGTATGTAATACTTGTCTAATTTCTCTTACCTTTGTGGTTGTCCTTTTCAAATTAGGGAAAACATTGCAAGTTTTGAGTTATAGTTTATCATAACAAATAAAAACCTCCCTCAAATGGACTAAGAAATGCTACACCAGACAATTGCACGTGAGCAGGTTGGTGGGGGACCTAAACCCATGTTAAAGAACTAAGAAATGTGACATTATAAAAAGTTGTAAACCCCTTGCATTCTTCTCAAAAATAAAAATAAAAACCCCTTGCATAAGATTTTCGCCGCAGTCTAATGACCTTAAATAGCAAACATACGCTCTTCCTTCTCTTATAATATTCCTTCACAACTTCTATCTTCTATGGCCAACATCTTCGCCTTTTTTCTATTTCTCTTCTTTCTTTTATACTTGTGTATATCAAGAAGAGTTCAAAAATCTGATAGTAAGAGGAAAGTTCCACCGAAAGCTGGCAGTGCATGGCCTTTGATTGGCCATCTCCACCTATTAGGAGGGTCACAACCACCCCATATAACCTTGGGTAACATGGCTGACAAGTATGGACCAATCTTCACTATCTGGTTGGGTGTGCATCGAACTCTAGTAGTAAGCAGTTGGGAGATAGCTAAAGAATGTTTTACCACTAATGACAAAGCCTTTGCCAACCGTCCAAAAGCTCTAGCTCTAGAACTATTGGGCTACAACTATGCCATGTTTGGGTTTAGCCCTTATGGTCCCTATTGGCGCCAAGTGAGAAAGATGGCCATCCTGGAAGTCCTCTCAAACCACCGCCTTGAGACGCTCAAACACATTAGAGAGGCGGAGGTAGATAATTCTATAAAAGAGATATTTGAGCTGTTGGGCAAGAAAAACAAGGTGTTTGTGGAAATGGAAAGATGGTTTGGGTACACAACACTAAACATGGTATCTAGGATGGTTGTAGGTAAGCAATTTGGTGGGACTACAACCAAGGAAAATGAAGGGAATGATGAATATCGAAAGGCATTGAGAGAATTTTTCGATTTGACTGGGAAATTTGTTGTGTCAGATGCACTTCCTTATCTAAGGTGGTTGGACGTGGGAGGATATGAGAAAGCTATGAAGAAGACAGCAAAAAAATTGGATCATATGGTTGGAGAATGGCTAGAAGAACATAAGCAGAGGAAATTGTGTGGTGGGATGAAGGAACAGCAAGATTTTATGGATGTTTTGTTATCCATTGTCACTGACGAGGATGAGATTTCCAGTTATGATGCTGATACAATCATCAAAGCTACATGCTTGGTAAGGGTTTTCTTTTTTCATAACCATATTATTTTACACCTACATTATAGTATTTTTCACTCACCTAAGATCAGATTTCTCCCCAAATTTCACAATCTAATCTGACTCTCTCCTATCTCAGTCTCTTCTATTCTTCATCTTTGTTTTTTCTCTGCTTCACATTACTTACTTTTCTTCGTTTTCTCAATGTGTTCCTGATCAAATCTTCAGCTCCTTTGTGTCTTTTTCCCCTCACAGACCTTCATGTTTTCCTTTGTGACCATTTGTTTCTCTCTATTTGTTTCTTTTTTTATATTTTGATTTCCCATGTGATGAAAATGAGATAAGACTTGACTACCAAAACGCTCACATGGTCACATGCATGATGACAGTAACATGTAGGAGGAGATTAAAAGATGAAAAAAAAAAAAAAAAATTAAAAGAAAATACATGAAGGTGGAGAGTACGAATGGAGGAGAATAAAAGAAATTTAAAAAGCAACAAATGTTAAAAACATTATAAATTAATATGCTATTGATCATAAAAAATAATTTTGACATTTATTTACTTTGTTATAGTAATTTACCAATTACTTTTATTATCTTATCAATTTATAAATTTTATGTTGTAAAATTTGTAGTATTTTTAGCATTTTACAAAACTTTTATTATAGTAAATTTTCATTTATTAAAATAAACACATATATAGTGATCGTTTGGGCTCCGCGTCCACGTTTTCTGCTTTTTTTTTTTTTTTTGCCCGCATTTGTTGACTTTGGGGGACAAATTTTACTGTTATGAACCGTGTATGCACTGTTCACACATTGTGCATACACTGTTCACGTATTAAAAAATATTAAAAATGGGTCCCACGATACTATTTACATATTTAAATATTATTTTGCTACAGTGTTTTCAATTTTCAATTTTCAGCAACAATAAGTTCAATCCAAACACACCCATAGTAGTAACTCTAAAACAATATAAAATATATTGTTCTCATAGTTAACTAAAACACACTCTAATACGAAATTGACTCTCTTATATTGTACATCATTAGAAACCTTGCTAAATATCAAATATGATATTGTTTATTGCATATTCATTTGTGTACATCGTTTGTATATATTAAGTATTTCACATGTGAAATTATAAATACTGCACGTATAGTAAATACAGAGTATATACTAACCAGTGAATAAGAATATTTTTTTATTCGAAATAAAATAGAATAAAGTTTTTCTTCAAACTAGTTTAGAGAGAAACTCTACAAACTTTTTATAAATCTCTATATTAAGTGTGAATTTTGAAAATTTAACTGTTAGATTGCATGTTCTTATTATATTCTTCATATTTGGAGAGAAACTCTACAAACTTTTTATATATCTCTATATTAAGTGTGAATTTTGAAAATCTAACTGTTAGATTGCATGTTTTTATTATATTCTTCATATATGTAAAATTTCAAGAATATCAAAGATCAATTGCTATCTCATCAAACAAATTTTAAAATTTCAAATTTTTATAATCTAAAATTATGTATAAAAAATAATTTTATTGATCAAATAGTAAATAATATCCAATTTAAACAAAATTTAATATGTATGTTAAGAACATAAGGAACATAAAATTCAATGGTTAAATTTTCAAAATTCAAAATTCAAAAATTATATATAAGAAGTTTGAAAATTTGTTTGCAGGGAAATTTTGTTCAATAAAATATAGGTCACAATCTCTAGTATCAAATATGCATCGGTGAACGTAGTATTTCTTAAGAGCTATTTGAACCCTCCAAGAAATCCTTTGAGAAGCCATATGTGATCCCAACTCTCAAGAATTGAAAGTAACAATCAAATTTGATTCTTTCTTCCTTTTTTTTTTTTTTTTGATAATCATGAAATTTGGTTCTTTCTTTCTTTTTCTTTAGCTATTTTCTTGATCGATGACTTCATTCACAATCGGTGGTTCAATATCAACCTTTTTCAAATTAGTTATTCAACTAATCGTCAACGACATGTTACTGAAAATTGTCAAAGCGTAGGGCGACATTTTGGATCCTAAGAATATAAAATAGTAAAACTGATTCACACGTCTTATTGTGGATGTCGACTTGTGGAGTTAGGATCACGTTTTGAAACTTTTGAAACTTTTTTTCCTCATTTTACAATTTCTATGAAATTCGGCTGTTGAGTTATATTTATTTCTTTTTGTCAAAACCTAGGGCGACATTTTGCATCCTAAGAATATAAAATAGTTAAACTGATTCACACGTCTTGTTGTGGATGTCGACTTGTGGAGTTAGGATCACGTTTTGAAACTTTTGAAACTTTTTTTCTTTATTTTACAATTTCTATGAAATTCAGCTGTTGAGTTATATCTATTTCTTTTTGTATTAACTATATAAAAAGATTCATGAGGCTAAAAAAATAATGTTTTTAGTATAGTCAAGTTTTGGAGGCATTTTACTAAAAAAATGCAGCATTTCATACTTTCTATACGCTTTGGTTTGGTTAATTTGGTGAGATGGCTTTGTTTCTTTTGTTTTTATTTTTTTCAAGTATGCCCAGTTTGGTTTGAGCTTATTTTTGTTCTCTAATGCTTATATGCATATTTTGGTTTACGGGTTGTTATACTGATATAACAAAAAGAAATAATATGTTCACAATATTTTTACAACAAATTATAAGTGACAGGTTGTTATAAAAGTTGTTATACTGATATAATAAAAAGAAATAATATATTCACAACATTTTTACAACAAATTATAAGTAACAAGTTGTTATAAAAATAATTTCAGTAATAGGCTTAAATTAAAATTAATAGCAACTTATCATATATGATTTGTTGTGAAATTGTTGTGAACATAGCACTTTTCTACAAAAAATTGTTACAATATTTTTATAATCGTAGAAGTGTCAGTTTCTTATAGGTCAAAATAAAATAAAATAATAAAATATGATGCTGGGTCCAACCAAAACTGAAAATAAAGATATTGTGAAAATTTTGTGACATAGGTGTCAATTCTTTATAGATCAAAATAAAATAAAATAATAAAATATCAAACCAAAATCCACCATAACTGAAAATAAAGATATTGTATTGTAAAAAAGTCATGACATATTTGAGGTTTAAGTTCCTTATAGGTCAAAATAAAATAAAATAAAATAAAATATCAGACTAGGATCCACTAGAGTTGAAAATAAATGTATTAAGAAAATGTTGTAACATTTTGTTGTGTTCTTAGACTTCTTTTTTTATTTAGTAAAATTTGGGGAATCAAAATTCATTGTTTCATGCACATTTTCTTAGGCGTATTTTTTGTTTTTTGTTTTTTATATATAAAAAAAGAATAGTTTTACACCTAAAAAAGGGGCCTCTTGATGTTTGGGGTAGTTTCATTCTCCTTAATTTTTAAAATCAGACAAATACCCCTTATTGTCACTCCCTCAGTTAAACTATAAAGAAGTCCTTATGATTCTTAGAATATTCTATTGTGTAATGTCTAAAATACCTCTACTAAATTTTAATATCACAAAAATTTTCTTCGTGTATTTTGAGTTTTATGTGGTAGTCATACTTGGAAAGTTGGAATGTTGATGTAGGGTGTTCTATTTTTTACCTAAAGAACTCTAATTTACTAGGTTTAAATCTTCTAAACTTATAATTTTATATAATTGAAACTTCACTGGCACATAACTAAGTAAAACATCGTAACTAGACTCATAAAATGTAAGATGATAAAAAAGGAAATATTAATAACAAAATCTTCATTGTTGATAATTGTAGGTTTTCTAGGAAGATCTTCAATTGTAGCATATGAAATCATTCATTAATATTGTGATAATTTAAATATTATGACAATATCTTAGCAAAACTTAGTTGCCTATTGTTGTAAGATGATGATATTCATTATCATTCTTAGAAGTTTTTAGTGAGTGAATATTGTCTTTAGCAAATAGGTTCTAAGAAACTATCAAATAGTTATTATAAGTTTAAAGTACGTGGATTCATATTTCTTTGAATAAAAGTTCTATTTTATTCTTCTCACTCAAGGGGCAACACATGCCTTGCACATGCCACCCAAACTAGTTTTAACTTAAAAGCATCAATGTAAAAAGCTCTCTCTTTGTTTGTTTCAAAGTAATATTTTTTGGAAAATAAATTGTTTTTCAAAAATTATTTTAGAAAAAAAACTCATTTTCCTATATTTGGTAGCGACCTTAAAATGAGTTGAAAAAATCTCTCATGACTTTCTTTTTAGTTTTGTGTGAGATAGAGTTGTTTTCTAGAAAATTTTAGAGTAAAACAACTCTATCTCATGCTAAGCTAAAAAAAAAAGGTTAAGAAATAGTTTTCCTTTAACCCTTCTATTGGATACTACCAAATAAAGAAAAATGCTAAAAATTATCTTCACATAATGATTGCATTAAAACAATCAGAGCATAGGCCACTTATTAATTCCTCACATTCCAATTATATTACTTTTGCAGGCCCTTATCTTAGCGGCCACAGACACAACAACAGTAACATTGACATGGGCTCTCTCTTTACTTCTCAACAACCGTGAAGCTCTAAAGAAAGCTAAACAAGAATTAGACATCCAGGTTGGTAGAGAAAGGCAAGTGAAGGAATCAGATGTGAAAAATTTGGAGTATCTCCAAGCTATCCTTAAAGAAACAATGCGTTTATACCCAGCTGCACCACTCTTAGTGCCACATGAGTCCTTGGAAGATTGTACTTTGGCTGGCTATAACATCCCAATAGGTACACGACTTCTTGTTAATGTTCCAAAACTCCATCGAGACCCAAGTGTGTGGGTGAATCCAACTGAATTTCGACCTGAAAGATTCCTTACAACTCACAAGGATGTTGATGTTAAGGGCCAACATTTTGAGTTGATACCATTTGGCAGTGGTAGAAGAATGTGCCCTGGGATTTCATTTGCTCTACAAGTTACACAACTCACACTAGCTACCTTGTTGCACACTTTCGAAATTGCAACCCCATCTAACGAACCAGTGGACATGACTGAGAAAGTTGGACTTACCAACCTAAAAGCCACCCCATTAGAAGTTAGTCTTACTCCTTGCCTTGCAGCTCAAGCATATGCATAATTTGAATGGTATTCTATGATAAATAATATCAATTCATATGTAATATGAAAATAATATATAAAAACCTTTGATTTTATGAGCTGTACCACAAAGTTGTGTTTTCTCCATGTAGATCACTATAAATATATTTGTTTTCTTTAGCTATCTCGTGGCCATTTTCATCATATGAATTTTGATTTTTGACCTCGAATGTGAGCCACCCAGGTGATAAATCTTTAGTTATTTTACTCTATAGACCTTCTTAAAGACTAATTTATACTCTAATGCTATAAGGAACACAATAGATTAATTTGCAAACCCATTTGGTGTCATAATACCAGTACCACCCTGGTTACATAACTTTGTATTTGTGAAGTGCAACTTCTCTTTGTTTTGTGATTTTGATAGACTTGATGTTGGAGGCTTCAACATGGTTGCAACTACTGCACTATACCCTCTCAATCTATTAGGTGAAGTTGTTGGATTAGGTGGCACGCTTCTGTTATGATTCAAACAAGCCTTGGCATTCAACAAGGGTACTCTAGGCAAGCTAAGAATGATGACGAGGATAAACAACATCAATTTAGCATGAATAATGTGAATATCTTGCAGCATCAGAATGGACAGATGACTAGCAAGGTCAATAAGCAGTGTTAATTATCCAAGAGAATTGTTAGTAGTCAGTTAGTATTATAATTTAGCCAATAAATTCCTAGATTTTAGGTAGTTTTTAGTTTATTATTTGTTCTTGTATATATTTTATTCTTTGTTCTAGATATTGTCATATTGACGTTTACAAGATGAATGTCCTCTCGCAGAATGTATTTGATATTATGGTAGATTGTTCAAAGAAAATTCATGATCTATGAATTCCTAAACCAAGCAAAAGCCAAGAAAGTATCACAAGCATTGACTATCAGTTTCATATGGACTAACTTTAGATTTTTAAAAAGCCTACTTAATCAATATCCATATAAACTGCAATTGCAACCACTCAACAAGTTGCAAGCAAGCATGCTCTAAAAGATTCACTAAAAAAAATGAAATAAATCAATTCTTGAGTGGGTTCTATTTGCTCCCATCTTTGCTAATACAACATTACAACCTACTGTAGATTATTGAGATCTATTTTGACCAAATTTCGTTCATCTTCTAATCAACCAAACACTACACAGTCCACATGTAAGTCTTGCACATGGAACCAACAAATTTATGTGAGAATGCGTAACACATTAGATGTACAAAATAATTTTTCCCTACTTGGAAGAACTTGATTCAAAGATGTAGATTAAAATCAGGGATGGAACCAGGATTCGTACTTGGAAGGGGGGGGGGGGGGAAGCTTAAAACCAATTTATTTATTTATTTTTATTTTTTTATGAAAATATAAACTAATATCTATTTCATATCCAACAAAATACTTCATAAAAAATAAGTATTTCTTAAACATTTCATATTATAAAACACTTCAACAAAGTATAACATACAAAATAAATGTTTCTTGTTTTGTGCGCTATTTTTGTTTAATCCATATTTATTTATTTTGTTTTTGTAGTTAAAGGGGCATGAATTTTATTTATTTATTTCTTTTCTTGTAGGTCAATATCTAAATATTTTAGAGAATGAGAGACAAATATATATATATATATATATATATATATATATATAGCAAGTCTTAATTTTTTGTATAACATTTTTTTTTTTTTGGGGGGGTGGGGGGGCATGGCCCCCCTTTGCCCTAGTGTAGGTTCATCCCTAATTAAAATGGAAACATGACGTGCTATAAAGTAAAGATAAAAAGAGGTTCACTAACATTTTTGCATTTCCTATCGATTATATTCTTTACAATTAAAATCTCTTTTCCCTCTGCCATGGTAAAAAAAGTGCTCAAAAAAAAAAAAAAAAAAACTCATACAACTAAACAATCTTTTCCCTCTACTATGATGATATAAAGAAGAGCACAATGGAATCCTCCTATGCCCTTGCTGAACCCTCACCTCCTATCTCTTGTCCAACCAAAATTCCATGGTATCCTCCTCCTCCAAGTTGGGTTAAAGTGAATGTAGACGTGGCTCGATCTTCCTCAAAAGCCTCTGTGAGGTTGAATTTATTCAACCATGTATTGGCTTTATTTCATGCCAAATTTACTTGTAATTCAGCAATCAGAAACCCGATATTTAGCTGGGAATTATGTAAGGGTTGTGTGTGAGATATTGTGAAGATTTGATGAAGTGTGTGCAATTAAAGAGCATCTCGCAATTGACTCGCGAGTGGTGACTCGCTAGAAATGTCACACGTGTGAAACATGTAGGAAGTTAAAGGGTCATGACAGTTAGATCATTATAGGACAAAAACGTACAGTCTAACCTTTCTGTTAGTTGGCGATTAGAACTTGCGACTTATCCCAGTCGTGAGTCACTCGCCAAAACCCCCTGTTTTGAAGAAAAATGACTTTTCACATTCCTTCTCATACCCTACTATAAATACTCTTATACCCACGAATGTAGAAAGCTTTCAGAGAGAATTTTGAGAGAGAAACCCTAGAGAACAACAAGACTGATTCATCCACAATCTTATACATTTGATTCTTCAAATTCCTTTACTCTCACCCTCTCCATTGACATAACCTTGAGAAGAGTTTTAGCCAAATCCTTACCTCACCATATTCATATCAGTGAGAAAGTTATTTGGTGTTTGGGAAGCAGTTCAGAGAGGACCAATTCATTTGGTTGATGCAATGGGCTTATTGCGGGATCTGGTAAGTTAGAGAAGATAAGGTTAAGCTTAACTTTGTTGGAGCAAGAATTTTGGAGAGCTTAGGTTCATCGGGTAGATTAGGCTTGGAGGGTCTATTGCTATTCATGTATCTCAATTGATTTTCTAGTGGATCATTTCACCGCTTGGAGGGCGGTGGAGAGGTTTTTTCCCGAGTTCTTCGGTTTACTCTTTAATAACACGTGTCGGTATTATCTTGTATTTGCATCTCTTTAACCCTTACTCTTTACTTTTAATTATTGTTGTGTTGTGATTACATTATGGCTTAGAGTAGTTTGGTTGTTTGAGTATAGCTTGTACTTATCATTATGCACATATATTGTTTGGGTATAAACTTGTGTTGGTAATTTTGAAATTGGGGTCTAAACGTTTACTAGTGTTTTACATGCCAAGTGAACGTTCAGCCTCTTTAGCTGTCATTGTAAGAGACCACAAGGGTGTCGTCATCAATATCTAAGGCTAAGGCTCTACTTTGGGCTGTGGAGATTGCAAAAAGAGAGTGTTAGAGATCTGTGAGGCTGAAGCTCTGCTTTGGGCTGTGGAGATTGCAAAAAGAGAGTGTTAGAGCCACGTTATCTTTGAGGGTGATGTGGAGTGCTGTTTTGACCCCTTAACGGACAAAAATATTGCCCCTGATTGGTCCAATAGTTCTGCTATCTCCAATATTCTTTCTTATTCCAAGTTTTTCATGCTGTTTCTTTTGTATGGATTAGGAGAGCTTGCAACTCTGCAGCACATGTTGCCAGATTTGCTTTAGTTTTAGATTTGTCTTATTTTTTTTTAGTAAGGATAATCTTATCCCGGTCCTTTCAGCCATCTATAAGGTTGATTATCCCCCCTGTCCCTTTTCTTAGCTTTCAATGAATTGCAGTTTATAAAAAAAAAATAATAATAATAATAAATATTTTACCCGTAGAGAAGCTCCTACACCGGATTTCACAAATTTGAAAAAAGCAGCTCACATAAACATGGATACAAAGCCATAACAAGTTTAGACCAAACCAAAACTCTATGAAGCATTTCAATAAACACTTTTTATGCCCAAAAAAAAAAAAAAAGTGGGAGATTGATATTTTCCCTAAATACTTTTGATTCAATCACTTCCAAAAACTATCCAATTAGATCAAATCCAACAAAAACAAAAACAAAAACTTCTTTTTTTATAAGAAAAAAAAAAAACTATTCCTTATATTTAACAATCGATAAAGTTCTCAACTATAAATCAAATTTGAAATCCATGTTCATGTTTTACAGAACCTAAAGATTCCAACAAAGTGTTACTAAAGAAATACGATTAAAATTTGACCCATTTAATATAAAACAAAAGTAAGGCAACAAGAACTTAACCCAGCTAATATTGAGCTAAGAACGAAAAATAAAAACTAAAACCAGTGAGATAGCCGTAGTGGCTGGGACAGATGAAATAGAAATAGAGCTGAAGTGTTGCCAACGTTGCGATGGAAAGAAATGGCAGCAAATAGTGGCAAGTAAACTGATGTAATACATTTTTAGTGATGTGTCTTCTCTCTATTGGCTGGGACTACAAGCTGACCTTGTAGTCCATGACTAGCTAAGAATTTCCCAAAATTCATTATCTCTAGACAATTAAAGTTGTCAAACGTGGTATCAACCTAGAATTGATTTATTTTCATGTGTTGACACCATTCATCCAAGTCTGGTACAAGTTTGAATTTTTTTTCTTCTTATTTATAAGCAAGCTGGAAATTTATTAGAACAGACTAACAAACTCACTTAAAGAAGCTCGGAACACTTGCCTGCAAACAAACTCGTTATTGAGGAAAACTCAACTACAAATACAATTCAATTAGTTCTAATATACAAAACAGATAATGGAATCTATATAATATCTAAAGTTGAAGCGTAATATTTATTGTTGTTAAGCTCCTATTGAGCCACATCAACGTAGCATTTCAGAATATTCAGTCCAGTTCGGTCTAATTTGGTCCACTTTCATCTATTCAGTCCATTTTGCTAAGTAAACTTTTATCATGTTTAAAATTTTCCTTCATCCCTAATTATACTTGGGAGGAACTTTTGCTATCCATAGACACTCACCTATCCCATCAGTACACATTTGAAAGTTTTGATTATCAAGGAGTAGGTGAAATATTTCGATCATAATCAAACAATAGAATCTATATAATATCTAAAGTTGAAGCGTAATACTTATTGTTATTACACTCTTATTGAGCCACATCAACATAACATTTCAAAATATTGGGTCCAATTTGGTCTAATTCGGTCCACTTTCATCCAATTCAGTCCACTTCCATATATTTGGTCCATTTTGCTAAGTATACTTTTCTCATGTTTAGAATTTTCCTCCATCCCTAAGTATACTTGGGAGGAACTTTTGCTATCCATAAACACTCACCTATCCCATCAGTACACGTTTGAAAGTTTGGATTACCAAGAAGTAGGTGAAATATTTCGATCATAATCTAAGTGATAGTAACGGCTACATTTGTAAAAGAAAAATTTTATGCCTACAAAATGATATTTTATCAATTTCATTTTATTGATGAGGTAAGATGGATCTTGACCCAATAATATGATAATAACAATTATTGAGATTTATGATATAGTAAAGAAAATTGAGAGAGAAGTCAAAAAATTGAGAATAAGTTAATTGAAAAACTCGACAGGTTTCTAACTTATTTTTTTGGATCCTCTTATAAACTCATCCATTCTATAGAACCATCAGCTTTAAAAAAATAATAAAGGTAGATTTGATTGCTTTATACGTTCTAATATTCGTGGTATAGTTTCTAGCCCAACGTTTGATCCTTCTATTTCCTTCTCTTCTATTTTTCTGTCAAAACCCTTGACTTCACGCACAAACAAACAAGCAAAGCTGAAACGAAATTTGGGTTGTCATTTTACATTCGAAATACCCAAAGATCTTCTACTGACTTTTTTTTTTGGTGAAAAGATCTTCTACTGACTTAATCATACTTGTATATATGGACCCAAAAGTATAATAATACTTAATCAACAATTATTGTGATTGCCGATATAATAAACAAAATTGATGCGTTAATTTCCACACGTGTCTTAACTTAATTTCTTGGACTTATCGTTTAAATCATTCAAGTTTCTGACTTAATTTCTTGGCCCCATCACAAAAGTTCATTCATTCTGTACAACCAGCAGCTTTGAAGAAGAAGCAAAATTCGCCAGCACCACCCCTTTGCAAAGCCTGCTCTACTTAAGCAATGGTTGTTCTAGGAATTTTTATTTATTTATTTATTTTTTTTTTATGGTTGTCACTATAAAATTTAAATTATACAAAATCTAATAAAGTAATAACTTAAATATTTACTGCAACTACGAGTCAAGTCGCTAAGAAGAGCAAAATTGTTGCGACTGCAAAACCAAAAAGAATATAACTGTCATCAACATCAAGGAAAACTCACAGCTACAATATTTTTCTAAAGGAAAAATGAAATTAGAGATTATTTTTATTGAATAGGTTGAACGAGTTACAAATTTGAATGATTAGCAATTTTTATCTTTTTGGGCTAATATTTATTATTGTTATTTAAGCCTTTAAAGAAAAGGATTAAGGATCACGTTTTTTGGGGGGGGGGGGGTGGGGCGTGGGTAGAATTGATTTTGGAGTAATAATACTTTCACAGCATTTTTACCATAAATCTTATGCAAAAAGTTGTTTATTGGTGGGTAAAAAATTAATATTAGTATTAGGCCCAAATTATAATCATAATAATTTACCACATTAAATTTGTTGTGAAATTATTGTAAATGTAGCAATACTCTTATTTTTGTTAAACCTGAATTTTTGCAATTCCCAAGTCAGGGTGTTCAACATTTTTATTAGAGTGATCACAATAAGTTAGTTTTGAATATATATATATATATATTTTAACAAGTGTATATGTACATTTTTTTTTACAAGTCAGGGTAATCTTGTGACCATCCTGGCTTGCATGTGGAGCCACCACTGATTATAACCTATATAAGCTATAATCGAGTCAAATGGTGTTTTTATTTATTTATTTATTTTTAAATAACTATAAAATCCAAACAATTTTGTTAGTTAACAATGTTTCCAAACTATTTAGGAAAGTAACAACTCGAGTCTGTTAGACTCTATTTTATTGTAGCAAATCGAGTCTCAAATATTCGATTTCCAGGAGGTGCGCGGCTGAGGTGGATTAAGAAAATCCACGTGGAACTCCCTCCAAAACTTTTTGCCTAGAAAATACGAACCAACAGTTTTTGCCCAGAAAACATGAACCACGAACCCACAAAAAACAGTTTTTGCTCCGATTGAGATCGTGATTTGGGTTTGGGATTTTGAGAAATAGATTTAGATGAAGAAGGAAGAATTGAAAACACAAACCCACAATAGAAAATATTCCTCCAGTGCCGAGATCGTCAAACCCATGGCGCTCTAGTGCTGAAATCGTGATTTTTGGGTTTGGACTTTTGCTCCATTTGAGATCGTGATTTGGGTTTGTGATTTTGAGAAATGGATTTAGATGAGGGGTTTGGATTTTTGCTCCGATTGAGATCGTGATTTGGGTTTGGGATTTTGAGAAATGGATTTAGATGAAGAAGGAAGAACTATCTTGGGTTTTTGGGGGCTTGGAAGAAGGGAGTGGGATGGTAGATGGAGGAAAAAAAAAGAAGAGAAAAAGAACGAAGGAAGAAGATGGTGAACATGAAATTGAGTCTCTTAAACTAGATTTGCTAACACATAGAAATTGAGTCTCTTAAACCAAATTTGCTACAGGAAATTGAGTCTAACAGACTCGAGTTACTAGTTTCCTAAATAGTTTGGAAATGTTGCTAACTAACAAAATTGTTTGGCTTTTATAGTTATTTAAAAAAAAAAAAAAAAAGAGAGTAAAACAAACAAAAACTTGATAGAATCAGGTTACTCCAGGTTAAATCTTCTAAATCTCTTTAATTTTTAGATAGATGTAAGACATATAACATTTATTTGATTTTGTGTGATTTATATGAATCTTTTAACACCATTGATTTTTTAAATATCATGTATCTTATATGTGTCGGAATTAAAATTAGAGAAAAATGAAGGATTTTGATGCGAAGATCCTTTCCCATCAATGTTTCTGTTTTTGGATTTGTGGTAAAATACAAAAATTGGGCCAGATTTGCAAAGAAAAATGGCATCGAGATAAGACAAGAGAATATCTTTGGGTACGTAAGATGTAAAATGACAATCCAAATTTATTTTTCAGCTTGCTTGCCACGTATCTTGTAAGAACCACCTCCTTACTAAGTTTGAGCTATATATATTTTCCCACAAAACCATTAATTGTCATTCACCAGAAACATCGACCATGCTCTTCTTCTGCCCATTCTTCCCAAATTCTATGGCTAGCATATTCACCATCTTCATGTTCATATTCTTTCTAATATGGATATCAAGAAGAGTTCAAAGAACTGCTACTAAACAAAGATCAGTTCTACCTGAAGCTGGTGGGGCTTGGCCTTTGGTTGGCCACCTCCACCAGTTAGGAATGTCACAACCGGCTCATATAGCCTTGGGTAACATGGCTGAAAAGTATGGACCAATCTTCACAATTTGGTTGGGTGTGCATCGAACAATAATAGTAAGCAGTTGGGAGATAGCCAAAGAGTGTTTTACTACCCATGACAAAGCCTTTGCCAACCGTCCCAAAGGTTTAGCTCTAGAAATCTTGGGCTACAACTATGCTATGATTGGGTTCAGCCCTTATGGTCCCTTCTGGCGCCAAGTGAGAAAAATGGTCACGCTAGAGGTCCTCTCAAACCACCGCCTTGAAACGCTCAAACACATTCGAGAGGCTGAGGTAAATGATTCTATAAAAGAGATACATAAGCTATCGGTCAAGAACAACAAGGTGTTATTGGAGATGGAGAGATGGCTAGGGTGCACAGCCCTAAACATAATATGTAGGATGGTTGTAGGACAACGATTTGGTAAGGCTACGACCAAGGTTGAGAATGATAGAAATGATCAGTGTCGAAAGGCATTGAGAAAGTTTATGGATTTGAGTGGAGAGTTTGTGGTCTCAGATGCCCTTCCATATCTAAGGTGGTTGGACGTGGGGGGGAGAGAGAAAGCCATGAAGAAAACTGCAAAAGAATTGGATGATGTGACTAAAGAATGGCTAGAGGAGCATAAGCAGAGGAAAATTTCTGGTGGGGTGAAGGAACACCAAGATTTTATGGATGTAATGCTATCCATTGTCACTGATGATGATGAGACTTCCAGTTATGATGTTGATACAATCGTCAAAGCTACATGCCTGGTAAGCTTTTGATAACCCTATTAATTCAGACATAGTATTATATATTTCCAAAATCCCATTTGCTACATACATTCAATTAGGTTAACTTGTTAAACACCCGTTATTTTACACAATTTTTAACACGTGAAAAAAAAAAAAAAAAAACTGAAATTATAACCCCTTTTTTGTGTGTTTGTAAAATTGTACAAAATAATTTGTGTAATAAACACTGCTCTATTGAATTTGTAGAGTTGATCCATTGACTTTGTAGAGTAACAATTAAATTTCTTAGATATATGAGCACATGCATGGCCTATGTAAGAAATACAAATTCTCTGTACTATTTTTTGTATTTCACTTTATATTTTACGAATCACAACTTGTCGTGTATTGTTTTTACTTTTTTAATTTTATAAAATAATTGAAGTTTTAAATGAAATAAAATAAAATCAAACACATGGCATACCACAATTAATGGAGCATAAAGTACAACACAAAAGTGGTACAGAATATTTGTACTCCCCGTGTCTCACATAAAATTCAACGTGGATCTGGAACTTCATTTTACAGAATTAAAATGTTCAAAAAATTTCATGATAATTATCTTGTGCATAATGGTTTATTTAAATCCTAAACTTCCAAGGCATGTCATTTTCTTGTCGAATATTAAGCCATATATAATCAAATAGCACAAGTTTTGAATTCTTATTGCAATCTGAATTCTTGTAGCTACTAAAGATTCTTGGACCATGGCTAGAAATCATAAAGCTTTAGCCAACCATCTAACATTCTAACCAATTCATATTATGTTACTTTTGTAGAACCTTATCTTAGCGGCTTCAGACACATCAACAATAACATTGACATGGGCTCTCTCTTTACTTCTCAACAATCCTAAGACCTTAACAAAAGCTCAAGAAGAATTAGACATCCATATCGGTACAAAAAGGCAAGTGAAAGAATCAGATATGAAAAATTTGGTATATCTCCAAGCTATCCTCAAAGAAACAATGCGTTTATACCCTGCTGCACCACTCCTAGTGCCACACGAGTCAATGGAAGATTGTACTTTGGTTGGTTATCATGTCCCAGCAGGCACACAAATTATTGTTAATCTTCCAAAACTCCATCGAGACCCAAATGTATGGGTGGATCCTAGTGAATTTCGACCTGAAAGATTTCTTACAACTCATAAGGATGTTGATGTTAGAGGCCAAAATTTTGAATTGATACCATTTGGTAGTGGTAGAAGAATGTGCCCTGGGATCTCATTTGCCTTGCAAGTTACGCAACTCACACTTGCTACTTTGTTGCATTCTTTTGAAATTTCAAGCCCATCAAATGAGCTTGTGGATATGACAGAGAAAGGTGGACTTACAAATCCAAAAGCTACCCCACTTGAAGTTTATCTCACTCCTCGCCTTCATGCTCAAGTATATGCATAATTTGACTGGATATAATAAAATATGGAGTGGTGCGATATGCATAATTTGACTAGGTATCATTTGATAATTGATAAATTAAAATATGCATGGTGTGGTGCAATGAATTGGTGTATGTCATTTCCATGTAACCATTCAAGAGGCAAACTTTAGAAAAGTAAAAGTCATCTGAAAAAGTTACCACCATCTTAGTTAATTTAGCTTTGTTTGAAAATAAGTTCTGTATTTGTCAAGTCATATTACGTGTGACTTGTAATTTGCATTTGTCTTGTAAGTTCTGTTTTTGAAGGTTAGATCTTTTTTGTAAAACTAAGTTTTTTATTTATTGTCATTTTATGTGTGTCTTGTAATTCGTCATTTGACTTATATATGAGTTATGTTTCTTAACCGTTAGGAATTGTATTAACTATATATGGGGGGAGGTTATGTTTTTAAGATTATATGTATATAGATGGAGGAGATGTGAAACTTCAAATCAAGCCAAAAATCTCAACTATCCCCCCCCCCCCCAACAAAAAAAAAATTGCCACACAACCTTCATCCACTACAACAAATCTGACTTCTTTCAAGGATCAAAACCCTTAAAAAAGTATTTAAAGACCTTAAAAAAAATTATTTTAAGTGTCCAATTGACTCCTGATAACCTTCCAAACATATACCGTCGAAAAGGAAATTTTGATGGTCTTCATGGCCCTCAAAATAAGTGCTCTAATCTTATTTTAAGGGTCAAGAGGCCATTAAATAACCTTTTAACAAAGTTTAAAAGATTTATATTTACAACCCTTGATAAATAAAGTTATTTAAGGGATTTTTTGACCCTCAAAATAAGATTTTATTTTATTTAAAAAAAAAAAAATATATATATATATATATATATATATACATACACAAAAATTCATAATTGTTGAGATGATATGTTATGATATTGATGTATAGCAAAATTGTTATTGATCTCTAAACTCAAACTTACAAATTAACAGATTAGGAGTCACATACAAACTGCCGATATGTCAATTATTGTTTAAGAAAGAAGATATCAACAACCATACTTTGTACAAAGACCAAATTTTTCCAAGAGTTAAAAGTTTTGATACATTTTATTCTTCATCATCATCTCTAAAGCAAGAAGTTATTAGCTAGTACAATTGAACATTTTAACTATTATAGGTGCCCTCAAGTTTCTGAAAAAGAGAGAATGATACCAGAAGTTAATTAATTTCCCACCAAATATATCTACACACCTTTCCACAATATCAAATTCAAGATACCCACAATTTCAAAAAGAACAAAAAAGGCACAACAGAGTTCATATATCTAAATAAATAAAACATGCTGGTTAAAGAAACGTCATTCACCAAAAAGAAGAAAACTTCTTTATTTGTTCTCAAAAAAGACTTAAATCTGATTTAGCTTGTTCTAGGATGAAACAAGATAAAGTGCAACTGTAATGTAAGTACTCTAAAATAATATTTTAATGTTATAAATGCATATACACAAAGGACCGTTCCATCCCCACCGAGAGTTACTACAAGGTCAACTTTTGTATGCAGGAGCAAAACTTCCTTGTCTGCAATAAGAGAATAACAGATATTAACTTTAAATCCATAGGTACTATTGAAAAGAATAACCATCCCACATGAAAATTTAGTAATTAATGTAGAAGTAACACTTAACACTCAACTGTTGCATGAGTTGAATGAGTATGAAAACAGATATTAACTTTAAATCCATGCAAAATGTTTCCACTTAACCATTGCCTGGAACAGAAGGCACTAGCATGCAATAATTCAGGCACTCAATTTGGCAACAAAAACTAGTATCACGTCAACCCTTTATTGCAACATAAGCTGACAAAGTTTGCTGCAATTCTAAACAAGCACATACATACATGCATTTATTAATACACACAGACACACACACAAATGAATAGCCCTTAAACTTGGAACACAAGATTAACAGATGTGAACAACCATGACAATAATTAAATAACATTGTGAGCAAGAACATAAGTCTCATATGCAAGTTTTTAACACATAGCATCAAAGAAAAACTTTTCATTTTACTTATAAAAAAGCATAAAAGAAGAAACCAAACTTACAGAGTTTATAATATCTGGTCCAAATTGAAGAAACCAAAGTTCCAGAGTTTAAAACATATGATCCAAATTGAAGTTTAATCTTTGCTTAGATACATTAAACCAAAAAAAAAAAAGTCCATCTTTCAACATACCCAGATCATAAAATCTATCACAGAATCCAAATAACAAGTATGCTTGATCAGCAAACAAAGAAAATAAAAAATAAAAACAGAATATTTCAGAAAAACAGAACACAGTAACATGTGCTTAAACAACTTTTTCCATCTGTACACTATGATCATTACAGATCAAAACAAAGTAATACAGAAACAGAGAAGTGGGTGTGTCTGATCAGAGACTGTTCTGTTATCTTAGATGATGGAATATGAATTTGGGACTAAGCATATTTTCAAAGATTTTTCAAGATAAGGATTGCAAAAGCAAACAAGTACCTATCTATTTTATCCACATAAACAGCTCAACAAGTCATTCCAAATTTATCACAGCCCACTGTTTCTATGACTAGAAACAGTTTTTTTTTTTTTTAATTGGTGAAAAATTAGTGCATGTACGTGTTAATGCAGCAAATCAGAAACTCATTGGCAAGCTGAGCGGAAACTTTTCAACAAGTGACTGCTAAGAACTGTCAGAAACTAGACAACAAGAACAGCCCAAAATTAGTATAAGTAAATATCAAATAATGGGAGATCAAGGGGATTCTAACAACAAACATCCAAAGTGCATTCATTTACTTATGTAGAAGCCCACAGTCATGTCCTAAAACAGGTATTTATGGATGTAGTGTAAGACACACACACACACACAAAAACATTCTATATCACAAGTATAGGGATAACTCATCTGCCCAGAATGAAAGAAATAATTCTCCCCGGCCAATTTTGTTGGTGTTGACTGATAGAAGTTGTAGCAGGTCCAAGCAAAGCTGCAAAAGAAGAAATACTAGAATCTAGTCAACTGCCAAAACAGTGATAGCTGTACAAGGCATGACATAGTGGATAGAATGGGATCAAAGGTGCAGGGAAATACCAACCATCTCATCCAAGAATTAAAGGATTATTTTTTTATGAGGTGCTATAATCATGATGGAAGTTTATACCATATCTTGTCGAGAAAACAGGATCAATGTGTTGTGTAGCTTGCCGGTACCTTTCTTTTGTTTACTGTAAACTGTGGTTAATGCCCATGCAAAATTTCCTGTAGTACTCTGC
The DNA here is from genome assembly GCA_023055345.1 of Quercus wislizeni. Classification (NCBI taxonomy): domain Eukaryota; kingdom Viridiplantae; phylum Streptophyta; class Magnoliopsida; order Fagales; family Fagaceae; genus Quercus; species Quercus wislizeni. The sequence goes on along the minus strand of JALGQJ010000007.1, from coordinate 24,025,255 downwards.
TGCTACAATGTTGCAACTTGCAAGAATGCTTCACTTTTTTCAAGACCTGCTGGTGCGCCCTTACAAAAAAAGAAAGTGCATGTTGTGGGTCACCATTTAGCAGAAAATACTTTTCCAAAAAAAAAAAAAAAAGCTGCTAAAAGAGGTTTTCTAAAGCATTTAAATTCCACTGATTTCATTACATTCCCTTGGATGTCTTATATTTCTTGCCAACAAGTGCTTCAGAAGATTGTTTGATAAAGATAGGGCCATATATGAGCATGAACAAAGACTGCTGGAGCAAAGTTGAGTTTCGCCTAATTTTCCCTGTTGCGATGTAATTCTCTCATACAGGAGCATAGAACTCATTCTAGTCATAACCAGAAATCACTGTTTGTATAAATTGCTTAATAGTTTGACTGTAAGAATGTCAATTTCTAATCTACTTGCATGTGAGCCTATTACATCAGCTGCCTAATATATCAGTTATCTCAAGAAAGCTGCTAAGAATTTTTCTCATGATTCTTTGGAGTTGTCTAGTGTCAAGCTTACTACTCCATCATCTTCGAAATTTACTTATAAACTTATAATTACTTAGAAGTCAAAAAAGCAGACAGTCCTGCATCTTATACTGTTAATTTGCTGCTTGATAAAAAAAATCCCTTCTATTGAGATACCATACAATTGAATTAGGGCCAACGAAGGTTTAACTTGAAATTGACATTAAAATTCACTTGGGGTCACCATCAAGTTTGCGTACTGAATCAGGGGCATTTTATAGTCTATTTCTCAAGGATATTGGAAAAACCTCTGAGATACAACCAATCGAAATTATTATAAGTAAAAACTAAAAAACAATAAAAGAAAGAAGGGTAGGATACTAGGATGCCCCATGAAGATTAAAAAAAATCCATTTTGTTCAAGAAATTATTATAAGTGAGTTGCATTTCGGACAGCAGTTAGCAGTATTTATACAATCTTTCCACATCACTTTAGAAGACAGCATCACTCTAATTGCAACATCAGCTCAGAGAACAGGGTTCTCACTAGGTATGCATTTAATTTAAAAAGAACTGAACCCACCATCAAATTTCCATTACAGTCAAATCACACTCAAAATTTTATAAAACCAAACCAATAATTCAATTTGAAAGACAAATAAACCCAATTCACGCGGTGGATGAACCCAACCAAAATAAATAAACCCCCTAGTTTCATCCCCTTACCACTAACCTCCACTATCAGTAATCTCCCTCTCAATTTCCACAACCCAAAGCTAGGACCCATGAACCTAACATTCCCATAATCCCATGGCAACACCCAATCATAAATCCAGCAAACCTATAACCACAAGCTCCAAAACCCAGTCTACATCATTTAAGCCAAGACCTCTAGATTTCCTTTTTATATGAACTTAGACTTCATTTTTTTTTTCCTCTTTTTCTTCCCACTCACCAAAAATATCCCCCACAGCACATAACCAGCTATGCCATACCCAACCAACCTCACCCTCAGTCAACTGACTGCAACAGTCACACACACCACACATTAAACGCAAAAACTGCACACACATACAGTGCAAATGATGAAACTTGTGGTCATAGACATGACAACTGAAAAATACAAGAAGCTTACTAAATTTCTCTGATATACAGGCCTCTAATGTAACTAATATTGAATGTAGCAATTCGGAGCAGATTCCTCATCTGTTTCAAATTTCAATTAGCATAACACAACCATTAAATTTCTCGATCTTAAATCTCTAAGATCTAGCAAAAAATTAAATGAGAAATAATTTCCATTTGTTTGAACCAAATTTTACATTGAGTACTCGAAACAGAGTATGAAGTAACGAAAAATAATTCTATGGATTTTCTAAAAGAAAATTGAATCTGATCACATAAACAAGGAAAATATCCTCAGATGTAAATTTCTGCTAAAGAAATTCAAATGCGATTGTCCATAATTGAAGTTGAAAGACAGAAAATCGGAATTCTGATGATGATTACCAGAAGAAGCGAGTCCTGCTCAGTGATTTCAGCTTCCTTGACTTTCTGTGCAACAACCTGAGGAAAACGATTAAGTTACAGTGAGATTCTAAAGCGAATGATCAATTAGAAATCAAAATAGGGAAATCAATGATAAGCTCAGTTTTCTGAGAAATGTGAAATGAAAATCATGGGGAAATCGATGAAAAAGTGTGGGTAAACCAAAAAAATAAAAAAATCAAAGACGAAATAAGGGTTTGTTATTTGTATCTAATTGGAGCTGAGAAACACAACACCAAGAGAGATTAAGAGTCACAAAACCAAGATCGTACCTAATCGGAGCTATGCGATTACGTACCTAATCGATGATCATCGAGCTCTATGAGATCTCCATGATTGTCGAGCTGTATAGGGAAATCGATGATGAGCTCAGTTTTCTGAGAAATGTGAAACGAAAATCATGGGGAAATCGATGAAAAAGTGTAGGTAAACCAAAAAAACAAAAAAATCAAAGACGAAATTAGGGTTTGTGATTCGTACCTAATTGGAACTGAGAAACACAACGCCAAGAGAGATTCAAAGTCACAAAACCGAGACAGTACCTAATCGGAGCTGTGCGATTACGTACCTAATCGATGATCATCGAGCTCTATGAGATTTCCATGCGCTCTGTGAGATTTCTATGCTTTCTCAGTTTCAGGCTTTCAACGAAAGAGACATAAGAGCTCTATGTGTTTGTTGGCTATATTTTTAAATTTTGTTGGGCTTTTTTCAAGGGATGAAAAATTTGTTGTGGGCTTTTTTCAAGGGCTGAAAAATTTGTAATATTTTATCAAGGGTTGTAGGCTGAAAAAACTGGCGCGTTTTTTTTCTTTTCACATTTATCTTTTATATTGAATCCAAACAATTAATCTATCAACCAAAAATCATAGGTTTAATTAAGAAAACATAAAATCACATGAACCCAAATAAAAAGCATTTAAGGTAAATAATTAAGATCAATCTATTGAGACGTAAATACCAAAAACCCCAAGACTTAAAACTTCCAAATTTATAGAATCCCCAAATTCTACTTCAAAACCAAATAAAGCCCTTCAAATTCAACAAATTTATATATATCATACCAAATAAAAATTCTAAACATAACAAAAGAACAAGATAGGAAGAAAAACTCAACAATAAGTCACATAGATGAAGAAAAACAGCACTGGCAACAACCAGGGAATGTACCTACCAGAGTCACCAATATGTCAAGTGATGAGCTGCTTAATCTTCCTTATTCTCAGATCGCGATGTGTCATCTGAAACCTTCACCTCTATGTCTACCTCCATCTCTGTCTCTGCTGACTCCTTGCTCTCTAAATCCTCATTTGGTTGAGCGGATCCATCGTCTTTCCATCTGAAAAAAACAAAAAAGACAAAAGAAGAACAGATGTCATAATATATCAAAGCTCAAAGCTTATAAGAAGGTTTGCGTAAAAAATTACAAACTTTCACCAATAACAATTGGAATTGTTCTCTGATGATGTAATAAATGTAGAAAAATTGTCACATATCTTAAATCTCCAAACCAGATTAAAGAGAAACAATGACATTTTACACATCGAACAAAAGACCCAAAAAATTGAAGCTACAAATTAGAAACACATACCCACGTTGGTAGACTTGGCTTAGCAGCAGGCTGAGGGGCTGTAGTGGCACCGTTCAGTTTGGAGTTTGGACTGAGGGTTTGTTTTCTCCATCTGGTTTATATGGTTGGGTTGTTGAAGGATACTTAGGGTTTGTTTCTCCATCTGGTGTATATTAATAATTCAGTTAATAAATCAAAGTCAAAATCCTAAATTACAAAAAGATAAAAAGACAAAAATCAACTATACGCTTTGAGGAAACTTTAAAAAGACTTAATAAAAAGGAATCCAAGATTTAACTGTTAATGATTTACAACATAAAATTAATATTGTTAAACAAAGAATAAGCAAATTAAAGCATAACAATAAAAGTAAACCAAAAATGATAATGTTAAAAGATGATAAATCTAATAATAATTCACTTTATAGAAGCAGAAAAGAGTGATTCTATTGATTATGATAACTTAACTTATGGTGACATTTTTAGTGCTATTAAAAACTTGGTATTAATATGTGTAATGATGAAAGATTATTAAAATACCATTTATAGAATAAGAAAGAAGCTAAATATGAAATGGGTAATTTTTGTGAACAATATGGTTTGCCCCCTATTGCTCCTTCCAGACAAAAAGGGAAAAAACATGATAAAGGTCACAAAAATTATAGCCATAAAAAATACAAAAACAATTCTGTCAAACCTAATGATTTTTATGCTAAAAGGAAAAATGTTTCAAAAAAATATTATAAACAAAGCTCTGGTAAAGGTAAATGTTTTAACTGTGGAAAACCAGGTCATTTCAGCAAGGACTGTAATTAGAAACCTGGAAAGTTAAAAAATAAGTTTAACATGTTAAATATTAATGATAAAGAGTAAGAAGAATTGTTCAGAATCCTTGAATCAAACAATTCGTCTGATTCTTTGGAAGATGATTTTTCTTCTTCATCTGATTCTTGTTATCAATCTACTAATAATTCTTCTGATTCTCCTAATATAAAAATTGGTTATAGAGGTTCCTGTTGTAATGTTATTAATACTCTCATTAAGGGTGAAGAAAATGAAAAATTAATAATTCAATTAATAAATCAAATTTAAAACCCTGAGTTACAAAAAGAATATTTGGATAAATTTAAGAAGAATTTGTTAAAAGATGAAATTGGTGAAAAACTAAAATCAATCATAAGTTTTGAAGAAACTTTGGAAAGATTTAATAAAAAGAAATCCAAAAACTTAACTGTTAATGATCTTCAACATGAAATCATTATTGTTAAACAAGAAATGATTGGTTTAAAAAATGAGTTTAAAAATATTAAAAATAATAATCACAATATTAAACAAGAATTAATAATGTTAAAAATTGATAAAAGCCTTGATTACCAACAAATTGATAATGAACAAGATGAGCACAAGGATGGAGATGAATCCAGTCAACAAGCCCTTCTTTTTGAAAAAGGTATTGTTGATAACTCTCAACTTAGTCATGTTCACAAATTGATTCCTCCAAAATGGTTTACAAAAGTTAAAATTGTTGTTTCTCCTGATTATCATTTCATTGTTATTGCTATGATTGATTTTGGTGTGGATATGAACTGTATCCAAGAAGGATTGATTCCTTCAAAATATTTTGAAAAGTCTACTAAAAGATTGGTTTCTGCTAATGGTTCTCAGATGAAAATTAAATATGAATTGAATAATGTTCATGTGTGCCATAATAATGTCTGTTTCAAGATCTCTTCTGTTCTTGTTAAAAATTTGACTGATAAAGTGATTCTTGGTTTGCCTTTTATAAATGCTCTGTATCCTTTTCTTGTTGAAAATGACAGAATTACTACTGATCCTTTTAGACAGAAAGTAAAATTCAAATTTGCTTCAAAGACTGAAATAGATATTGACAATCTGACTTATGAAAAAGATTCCCCCATGAATGCTCTTATCCAAGAAATAATGATGAGTTCTTGTCCATGCTTCACAGATGATTATAAAGGTAATACCTATCGAGCTAATACTATCAATTGTCATAACATTATCAATACTTCTTTGCAGGAATCGGACGATGATGTGAGGATAAGTACCACTAATAAGTGGGATAATAGTAATATTTATACCTATATCACTAGTAAGTGGATTATTATGGCTTCAAAGGGAAAAACTCCTGTACAGGACTATTCTCAACCCAAAAGGCTCCTAGCGGGACGACCTTTCAAAATGCATGAAGGCGTTTTTTCTGGAGTAAAATCCAATGAAGCAACATCCCTTCAAGGAGATGTCCCAGCAGAGGTGACATACTCTAATGGTGATATAATAATTGCTTTACAGGAAGTTTTGGCTCAAAATTTACAATTCCACAATGGTATCTACTCAGAGTTACCAGATTCTATTAAACTCATTCTTGATAACCTTCAATTTGCTTTTACCAAATACCACCATGATGTTTTTCAACAAACTTTTCGAGCTCTCGAAATCTACCTTGTTAACCTTACTGCCCAAAATGAAGTTTATGCACACTACTATGCTAACCTTGTTTCAGAAAAACCCTTTGCTTTAGAAGATGACCTTGTTTTAGAAAATGAGGCTTTTAGAAGCCATCTTGCTAACTATTCAAATATTACAAATGATTCCTACCTTAATCAACTCTTTGGCAAAGAGGATATCCATTCAAAGGATAAAATGATTATAATGAGCACTGATTATGCTAGATTGAGTCTTAAGACTCAATCCATGTTAAGAAGTGTTGTTGCCAACTTGCCAACAGATATACAATTACATATTCTGGAAAGCAAGGCTATGTTTAGATCTTTTGATCTATGGTTCAAAAGTTTCAAAAAATTTGTTACTGCTACTATTCCTGACCTAGATGAGTTAGATGAAGATGATAATGTTTTTCTCCCATTAGAATGGGAAGAACACTTTGGGAGTACTCTCAGGGTATATGAAAAGAAACACCCATTTCCTGGCCTCCTGATAAACTATGATGATGGTTCGTATATTGTTGATGATTCAAATGAGGATGTTGACAGGGACCCTTATTGGCTTTCTCAAATGTTTGAATATGGTTTTGTCAGGTTCATAAGAATAACAAACCATTTTCAAGCCAACCAATTCCCACAAATTATTTAGGATGCTATTAAAGGATTTAACGGTCCTTTTGTTACAATTAGATGTTGGAGTACATTACCAAAATGGGAAAGAGATAACTGGATGAATGTCCAGCTCTTAAAGCATCTCATTCTCATTAATGGTCATACTCATCAAGGGCCATGGTTTGAAGGAAATTCTCAATTATCCTTTGCTGATCCTTTTACTCTTGCAGAATGTTGGAGAAATTATTTTAATAACCAAATTATTAATGTTGCTCACAATCTATAGAGAAATTATCATTTCATGGGTAGCACGGATAGAATTTCTGTCTTTGTTCCCATACCATATTCTGATGCTATTGCTAATTTAAGGGTGGCTGACCATTGTAATTCTATAAAGCTTCTCATCCCAGGGAGAACTCCAGCATTTCAGCCAATTTTTTATTGTGGATTCTGTAATTAGTATGCTATTTCCCAAGAGCATGACTGTGGTTCTCCACGAGGCCCTTTTGATGGTTATCCTTCTGATGCTCTTTCCACTGATTAATGGTTTTTATTGACGATTCCCTTGTTCGACTGGCTTGCACAAAGGCCAAAATACTTCAAAAATTATGTTACTAAAAATCCGGAACAGTTTCAAGATACCCTGGATTTAGCGGAAGATTTTGATTCTCCTATTTGTCTAGCCTGCACAACGGCCAAGATTGTTTCAATATTCAAAAATGTGATCCCATGCTCATGACAAAGATATTCCTGAAAATTGATGCTTCTGACAAAGGTCATTTTGAAGTTTTTCCAAAAGAAAAGGAAGAATCTTCATTATGCCATGCCTTGCTGTGGTCATACTTTCTTTATCATGTCATGCTTTGCTTTGGTCATGCTTTCATGCTTTGCTACACTTTGCCATGCTTCTCCTGACAAAATCTGCACTAAAGACAAAAATTTTCAGCTCTACAATTGATTCCCCACGTTTTGGAGACAAAAAGAGAAATTTATTATTTGCCTGTCACTATTCACTATCACTATTCATCCGTTACTGTTCATGACACTGTTCACTTCGAATTTTTGCCTATTTAAGGGGGTTGTCCCTTATGTTTGGAACAAGTTTTACTTCAGGTCTTCTTTCCTAGAGAGAGTTCTTAGTTGTGAGACTATCTTTGAGAGAATTCCTTGCTTCCTTACTTCCCTACAAACCTTGTAACTTGTCATAGTTCCTAAGCCTTGTAACTGTTTACCTATTGACAACTTGTAACCACTACTACTACTGTAAGTGTGATGTTTTATTTTCAATAACAAGTATTTTCAGTTCAAGTGTTTTTAGTTTTATTTTCAGTTTTATGTTCATTATACTACTTGTTGCTACCGCCACCTTGAACGGATTACCGTCATACCGGACGATTCTAAATTGCTTTCATTTACTTTGATTATACTTGCTATACCCCCTACTTGGTTGGCTCTGCCACCTACCTGGCTGGTCTTATAGTATTGCATTTACGTATTCTTTTACTTGCATTAATTTTTACTTGCATTATTTTCCCTTATATTATTACTGTTTAACTGTGCTTCTGCTTCCAACACTATGCTTCTGCTTCCAATGTTGTGTCCCCCTTCCCCCTTTATGGTATGATGAGTTTGAGTAAATGATAATGATTTATTTTTTAAATATTGTGCTGATGTGGAAAATTGTGAGAATTTCAGAAGTTTCGGTTTATATATATATATATATATACTAGAATTATTCCCGTGCATTGCATGGTTTTAGTTATAAACTTTTAGTATAATTTTATTGAAAAATAATAAATTAACAATCACTTGAATCTAGATTATATAAATTGCATATAAATTATTGTTCTTAAAAGTATCAAGCAATAACACAACATATTTATATGAAAAAAATTCTTAAATTTAATAATTAAAAACTTATGGAAACTTAACCAAAGGTATTTTACTATTCATTTGCCAAAAAAATAAACATAATTCTCTTCTAACTTATCAATTGTCTTATAATGACATTTTTGTAACGCACACATATAATATTACTAACAACAAAAATAAAAATTAGAAATAGTAACATAAAAATTTTATTATTCAAGAAAATTAATTTAATCTAATAATGCACATATCAACATAACTCAAATACAATCTAGAAATAAAAAATATGAAATCCTTGTTGTAGTAGGAAATACAAAATTCGATAATTCTTAAATAATAAATACATAAAGCCTATGAGAGAGAGGAAAAAAAAAAGGTGAGTACAAATAATTCATAAATGCAAAACCAAACAAAAGAAGAAGAAAAAAACTAAACATATTTTGTAGGATAAAAAGGAAGAATATTATAGTGATAGAAGGATAAATCTCCATGCCTTTAAGTTTAACTCAAATAATAATTGATGTGGACAAATCATGAAGGTGAAATATTTATAGAAGAAGGTGAAGTATTTATAGAGGTTTATATAGTAGATTTCATGGATTTGAAATTACCTTTTAATGACTCATAAGCAAAACCATAAATAAAAAAAACACACATACAAAAATTAAAAAGAAGAGAATCATACTTGTAATAATATGGATGGTGGCTTTGATAAAGCATTCTACTACAAACAAAACCAACTCAGACAATAACTAATGTTGGACAAATCATAAATGTGAAATATTTATATAGGCTTATATATGAATTTCATGGATTTAAAATTGACTTTATGACTTATAAACATAACCATAGAAGACAAAAACAAAGAGAAGAAACATACCTTCAATAGTGTGGATGGTGGCTTTGATAAAACATTCTACTACAAACAAAACAAACTCAAATAATAATTGATGCTTGACAAATCATAAAGGTGAAATATTTATAGAGGTTCGTATAAATGGTTTCGTGGATTTAAAATTGCATTTATGACTCATAAGCAAAACCATAGAAACAAAAACAAAGAATAGAAACATACCTTATTATTAATAATGGGGAGAGAAAAAATTGATTAGAACAATAAGTAGTGTTTCTATCTCCAAAAAATTAAATTAAAAAACAAAAGAGAAAGAGAAAGAAAGAAGCCATAAATGAAGAAGTTTGTGCATATAAATATATAAGAACACACTAAAAAACCCGTATATATAGAGAATTTTCAATTGTGAAGATGTTAGATTTCTAATCAATTTAGGAATTATAAGAGAAATAGAATTATTAGGAAAAAGATATGTATTAAAAAAATTATCACAATTAATGTTTAAAAAAAAAAAACAAAACATAAAACTCATCACTTAGGATGCATGTTTATCCAAAAAACTTAGAAGTTAGGACTTGGGATAGTTCTATTAGACATAGAATTTCAAATTATATTGAAGTTAAATTATAAGAGAAATTATTAGATGGTTTGGAATTAAAGAAACACCTATCCTATGTGAAATTCTAATAAATTAAATATTGTTAAAAAATGTTAGTATTTAAAAAAAAAAAAGCGTGTATTTTTTTCTAAAATGTCTATAATTTTAAATTTTAAATAAAATACTAATAGTTACAGGATTCTAATCTAAGTAAATTAGTTATATTATCCATGTTTCTAAGGTTTTTTTTTTTTTTTTTTTTTTTGACATGTCTTATCATTTCAAACCTTTTAAAAAAAATTCTGCAATATTGATTAGACTTTTATTAGTAATATATAACTTTTTTTTATATATTAAATTTGGAGTCCATATCGTTAAATTAGAAAAGATATAGAGGAGTCCATGATGTTAAATTATATATATATATATATATATATATATATCCTAAACTTCTTGAAGAAGTTGACATGACCCAAAAAAAAAAAAAAAAGTCCGTAAAATCAAAAAGGATATAGAGCTTCTCATTTGAAGAAGTTGATATGAAAAGAAAAAGAAAAAAAGGAGTCCATAGCGTTAAATTAGAAAAGATATAGAGGAGTCCATGATATTTAATTATATATATATACATATCCTAAACTTCTTGAAGAAGTTGACATGAAAAAAAGAAAAAGAAAAAGGAGTCCATGATGTTAAATTAGAATTGTAGGGCCAAGGAGCCCAAAACTATATGTTAGGCCTTGGGCTTGGCCGAGGAGACTCAGTGGTTCGAGAACAGATCAACAGTAAGGAAGATGTAAGATTTTGAACTTCAAGAGCAAGCTATGACTGTGAAAGATGGGGGAAGTACATCGAGGAGGAGTATCTCCTTAGCTAACGAAGTGGAGGTCAGAAAGTGTGTTTTGTCGTCCAATGTGACGTTCCAGGAATTTGATACTTTATTTGTATCGTTGCTTATCTAATTTAAAATTTTCCAATAAGGTTCAATCATCTCCTCTCTAGTCTTATGAATAGTTGCATACAAATAGTCCATAATATGCCAATCATCAATATCAACAATGAAGAAGACAAAAACAAGTGGAACAATTGTTGGACCATAACTGCACATTCCTTCCAAAATATGGAATCCAAAACTTTACCCACTAATTTTCTCTTGCTTGCTTTAGTATATGCTAAAATAATCCATTCTCTATATGTTATCATAGCTTTTCATGCGTCATTGTGTAGCAAAGCATGTTGGAGCGTGGTAAAGTATGTCCCTTCCACAAATGTGTTTTCTCATCAAATGAAATACAAAACAATGATCTATACATACTTCGTGATTTTTGCAACATGAAGTATAACCATGATTTACCTCATCCGAATTCTGTATATTTTGTAACATCAAAGTAGTGAGCTACACAAGAGACCAATGACAAGACAATTATTAATGATGATACATGAAAATTAGTAGGCTGAAATGATTCAGGCTATAGTGATGGCTGTGAATCCTGAAAAGAAAGAAAGAACTATCAAAGGTAATTGGTGTGACTCGATCAAGGACCCTCCGACAGTTAAGTCAATTTTCTCTCTAGGACACAAGGAAGGAAAATATTGAATAGTTAGAACTTACCTTGGGTGAATAGGACTTGTACTTTTTATAAAGAGTTAGAAGTGGGTTTATTTGTTCGGATTCATCACCATTGTGGGTGATGTGAGTAGTTAATGGAGAAAATTGGTAAATAGAGTACGTGGAGCGAATTACGAGGAACTTCTTCCACATTTTGAGAGTAGTACATTATGGTCAGATCATAAGGAAGTTTATGAGGTCCTTTTGTAGATTTCACCAAGTGTTATTTGGTTGTCCTTATGTTTGCACTATGGATGACCTACCTGGTCCTGTTACAAAGGGACTTGTATTGTTTCTATGATACCCTAATTTGATTGATTGTGTGATGTGTGTAGGTATGTGATGAGTCCCACATCGAGTATTTACTGGGTAGATCTGGTCTTTATTAACAACTACAAGGAGTCTCAATTGTAACTAGTCCTTTTGAGGTATAGCGCAGATGTGGCTAGCGCTTTTCCTTGGGTTGTTACATATGATATCAGAGCGGGCCCGATAATCCTATGTGGGCTTAGAGACATTACCCCACAAAGTGGGCCCTAACGAGGACGTTAGGGATTTAAGTGGGGGAGATTATGATACCCCAATTTGATTGATTGTGTGATGTGTGTGGGTACGTGATGAGTCCCACATCGGATATTTACTAGGTAGATTTGAGCTTTATTAACAACTACAACTAGTCCTTTTGAGGTATAGCGCAGATGTGACTAGTGTTTTTTCTTGGGTTGTTACAGTTTCCTAAGTACAATGTTCTTGTTATCCTCTTCTTAAGGTTTCCTGGTTGTGGACACAGTGACTGTGGACGATCATCATGGACGAACATCCTTAACTTAGACCCCATCAATTAACAAAAATGTTTCCTCAACATTCTTGGCTAATAAATGACCACGAAAGAGTGTAAAATCCATAACGTTTATAATCGTCTCACCCATGCCAACAATAACATTGATCATTGGTTGATAATAATTGAATTATCTACATTAAATCAGTAGAAGCATCAATCATCCACTTTACTGTTACAAGATCACATATTTTTATTGCCTCCTTACTTTGCAATACATTTTCAATGGTAAGTTGAGCTCCAATCACCATCTGGTGTTTTACTTATTTTCTCAACTAAAGTATTCATCCTTTTGCCTTAACTTTCGCTAATTGAAATACATTTTCTTTTATCTATAAAACTAGGCAGGGGAATAGAAGGGCAGGTGGTTTCTTGAATATCATTATTATCATCCAACTGAAGTTTATTTTCTTGATCCTTAAGACCCGACCCATATATATTGGTTGTGTTCCACGTATACTTGTTGTGACTTCTTCTTTTCCGCACTGTAAACCTCCATATTCTACAACATTTCTAGGTGAACATCTAAAAGTACCTTTTTACACATTCCCATTTCTCCTTTATCCCAAATGTATATTGTTTACGATGGTTAATATCGCCACCTTCAAAACTCTACTACAAATATAAACACGCAGCTCCATGTGTATCTCTTGTGACAACCTTGACTTGCAAAAAAAAATGTATTTATATACTCGCAATATATATATATATATATATATATATATATATATATATATATATATATATATATATGTATGTGTGTCACTACAACAAAAGTGAACTATGGTAACTAATGATGCAAAAAATCACCAAGTTGAGGATCTCGTCTCACTAGATGGATGATCCCATGATGGGTCATATCTCCAGTCCAAACTTGCAAGAAAGCTTAGGAAAGAAGTGTAATACACTGGTGTGTAAGGGTGTGCATGGGTTGGGTTGGGTCAGGTTGAGGGAATTTTTTGACCCAACCCGCTATGGTGGGTCAAAAAAAATTCAACCCAACCCAACCCATCACATAAGTCCAACCCAACCCAACCCAACCCACATGGGTTGGGTTGGGTCGGGTTGAACTCATGGGTTTGACAAATTTTTTTATTATTATTATTAAATTGAGTAGAAAAAAAATATTAATATATTAAAAAAAATCTAAAGATTAGTATCAATGTAACTCCTTAAAGGCAAACAACACTAATGACTAAACAACAATAGTAATGTGTATCTCTTGTGACAACCTTGACTTGCAAAAAAAAAAAAGTATTTATATACTCGCAATATATACATATATATATATATATATGTGTGTGTGTGTGTGTGTGTGTGTGTGTGTGTGTCACTACAACAAAAGTGAACTATGGTAACTAATGATGCAAAAAATCACCAAGTTGAGGACCTCGTCTCACTAGATGGATGATCCCATGATGGGTCATATCTCCAGTCCAAACCTGCAAGAAAGCTTAGGAAAGAAGTGTAATACACCGGTGTGGTGTTTGCCAAAAAAATTCCGATGCTTAAGTCAAAAAGGGGAGAAAACTGTTTAGAGAGAAAAATGACTTGGAGCAGTTTTTGGGTGAGTATTTGTGTGTACCTTTGGATTGTGTTGTCCATTCCTTTTATAGTTGTTTTCTACCTTAATGGGTAGTGAATCTTAGCATTTATAGGCAACGGCTAGTGTGTCATCAATAGGAGCTCTGAGGTACACAGCTCATTTGTTACCGTCGCTTCGTCCGTTACTTTTCATCATCAATGTGCGCAATAAATGTGTAATGCTCATTTGGATCGTTATTAACATGGAATGACGATCCCATGTTTATTTTCGGCTCATCAGCTGACGATCCCGTGTTTATTTTTGGCTCATCGGTAACTAAACTTTTTGTCATAATATGTCCTTATTTTTGTTGTCGAAGACATATGGTGACGAAATAACATGTGTGTACTAAATTAACTTATTTTGACCAACCTTATAAAAATATTGACCATCTTGACTTGAGAATTATAAGAATTTTTGTTCAATAAAAATAAGAATAATGCTATATTAATAACATTTTTACAATAATTTCACAACAAATCTTATGTGATAAGTAGAAAGTAGTTACTAATTCTAATTTGGGTTCAATATTAACATCACTTTTTACCCCACTAATAACAAATTGTTGCATAAGATTTGTTTGAAGAATGTTATAGATGTAGCATTACTTTAAAAATAATTCTGGCCCTTCAAAAAAAAATATTATAGTCGTGAATTCTGTTTGGCAGTGCCGATAGTTTTGCTATTTTTGGCTTTGCAATGGCAATAATTTTGCTTTCCTTAGAGACTTAGCTCACAGTTATAGCAAACATCATCCATTTTTTTTTTCTTCTCTATCATCATTTAAATTCTCTTACTTTATTACTTTTATCTCAACATTCTCAATTTCAACTTTATCTCTTATTAATCTTTTTTTTAGGGGTAATTACACTAAAACCCACTTGTGGTTTGGCCTGAAATCACTTTGTCTACCCGTGGTTAAAAAAAGTGTCACTTTACCCACTTGAGGTATGTTCCATTTGTTTTCCGTAACCCACTTCTATTAAAATCAGGGGTAAATAGGTATTTTTGCTCAAATTTTATGTCTCTCTCCTCCCAAAACAGAAAATAGCACAAAAATGCAAGAGAAACAAGATCAAAAGGTAGTATTGGTCTCTCTCTCAATTCACATAAATCTTGAACATGAAGAATATACCCAAAAAAATAAAACCCAGATCAACCTACACAAATAATCGAACAATACAATATTGCCCTTCAATCAACTGAACAATACACTATGACCTGTCTCAATCAAATATATTATATATATACATGATTGTCTCATCTCATTTGTGGGTTTAGTGTAGCTTACATCACTGAAAGAGATCTTGTATAGAAAATGATGTTGATGAAATTCATAAATCAAATGGAAAGCTATACCAAGCTCTATTGAATGAAGAAGCGCAGTATGTAGCAGTTTTGAATACATTGATGATGATGGAGGTGAGAAAAGGTAATCGAAAGCAACAGTGGTGATATTCTATTCACTCATCCCTTTCCCTGAGTCTCTCTCTTCCTCTTTTGGTTTTTTTATTTTTTTATTTATTTTTTTATATTCAGATTGAAGAAGATTAAAAAAAAAAAAATGAAGAACACAACTTTGTGTTGGTGCAATCACAATAATAATGGAAATAACACAACAAGAAACTAAATAATACTTCTGGATATTATTAGTATAAAAAAAGGAATTATACAACACAATTTGGACTGAGGCGCGACACTCGTTCTCTTTAAGGAGATTCAAGTCCTTGGTTGGCTAAACTTCGTAACTGGTGCAGACCTTCTCTGACTTGTCTCCCCCAGGATACAACAGCCCAACAAGTGTTGTATGGCTAGAACAACCTCTGCACAAAGTGTTCAAGCCCAAAGCTCCACCAGAAAGAACACCCTTCCTTATCTCTCTATTTTTTCTTTGTGTGTATTGTGTATTGCAGTAACTTGGATTGGGTTTGAATGAGACTATTTATAGGCTCAATGGGCCTCACGAAATTACTACCCAATTTATTTTGATTTAATTAGGTCCATTATTCTGAAGAATGAATAGGCCCAAACGGAAAGTCCATTAAGTGGGTTAATGGCTCTTTATTGTCCATAATACAAATGGAGTATTAATTCGGGCCATTTACTCACCAACGGATATGGTAATTTCTCTGAATGGGCTGTCAAGTAGGAGGATCCAAGAGGCTGATTCATTTCCAATTTTGATACCTTCACTCTTCACACCCTCCCCCTTCCGCACGTATCTAGCCCAATATCTGAGACAATACATTTTAGCCCATTAATCACCACAATTAAAAAGAATGAAATAGCCTCTCTCCTTTTCAATGTGGGATTAAACATTTTCACTAACTCCTCATCTTCCATATTCACTCCCACATTTTTACATTTATATTATAACATTTATTCATTTTAACTAATTAATATTAAAATGCTCCAACAATCCCCCACTCATTTTAATATTTAAATTTTTAGTTAAAGAGAGATTATCAGGTAAAGATGGGTCACTATGCATTATGAGGGTGTGCTCTGCATTGAACCTTCACTTAGTAAAACAACGATCTCAACTCTAGAGTCGTAGTGGTCTCCGACTTGAACTAGGAGTGCTTTAGGGAAATTAAGCGCCACTGCTTACACATAATAACCCAGGTGTTGACATGAGCTTTTATAGCTAGCACTTTACGACTGTGTGCTGATCCTAGTTTCATGAGTGTATATGAGACTAAGTCCAAATCTCATAGGGAGCGGCCCCACCCCCACACTCACATAGGTGAAATTTTGTCAAGGGTGTTCCTGTAATTCTGACACCCCACTCATACGAGCTACAAATTTCATTAAGAGTTTTTTAACTCATCCTCTCCACATTACAGGATAAATGCACTTACATCATAGGGATGAACAATTAAAAAATTATTTACAAAATAAATAATTAAAAATAAATAAGTTGTGCATTTCTTAGGACCATTGTATGATTCGTTTTTCCCATTGAACCCAATTCTCAGGATCTCTAGTCCTTAGGTTGGGTATCCTCATACATGGTTCATGATTCTATGGACTTTAATCCCATCCCCCTCGATGTATTCTAGACTCTATATTTTGCCAAGGCCTTGGTAAAATGGATCTGCAAGATTATCATTAGATTTAATATAATCCACAGTTATAATGCCACCACTCAAATAAGATCGCATGGTATTGTGCTTTCTTCTTATAGGTCTGGATTTACCGTTGTAGTAACGGTTTTTAACTCTACCAATTGCGGCAGTACTATCACAATGAATTAATATAGGTGGAATTGGCTTTTTCCAAAGTGGAATTTCATACAACAAATCTCTAAGTCAATTCGCCTCTTCACTAGCTGAAGCTAATGCTATTAATTCAGCTTCCATTGTTGAATTAGCAATTATTGTTTGCTTTTTAGATTTCCAACAAATAGCACCACTACTTAAGGTAAAAATATAACCAGTGATAAAGAGGGAATCACCTGACAAAGTATTCCAATCGGCATCACTAAAACCTTCAATCACAGCAGGGTACTTTTTATAAAATAAGCCATAGTTTTTGGTACCAATTAAATATCTCATGACTCACTTAATAGCTAGCCAATGATCTTTACTAGGCTTGCTAGTAAATCTGCTAAGCACTCCTACTGCATATGCAATGTTAGGCCTAGTACAATCAGTAGCATAATGCAAACTACCAATGATATTAGCATAATCTTTTTGATTAAAAATCTCATCATCATTATTCACAGGAAATAAATGAACACTAGAATTAAAAGAAGTAGCTACACTTTTGTGATCATGAAAATTATATTTTCTCAATATTTTCTCAACATAATGTGATTGATCAAGATATATTCCATCATATGCTTTTGTAATTTTCATGCCCAAAATAAAATTAGCCTCACCAAGATCTTTCATATCAAAATGGCTTTTAAGCATATTTTTTGTCTCATCTATAACATGCATATTTGAGCCAAAAATCAACATATCATCCACATAGAGGCTAATAATAACATGTAAATTATTCCATGATTTAGAATAAATATATTTATCACATTCATTTGATTTATAACCATTCTTAATCATGCAGGAATCAAACTTTTCATGCCACTGCTTAGGTGCTTGTTTTAAGCCATATAGAGATTTAGTTAGCTTACATACCTTGCTTTCTTGTCCAGACTTTACAAAGCTTCGGGTTGATCCATATAAATCTCTTCCTCTAGGTCCCAATTTAGAAAAGCAGTTTTTATATCCATTTGATGAATTTTCAAATCAAAAATTGCAGCAATAGCAATTAACAATCTAATAGATGTAATTCCTGTTACCGGAGAAAAAGTATCAAAGAAATCAAAATAAGCTTTTTGTTTAAAGCCTTTTGCAACAAGTCTAGCTTTAAACTTATCTATTGACCCATCCGGTTTCAACTTTTTTCTAAGGACCCATTTACAACCTATGGTCTTACAACCCGGTGGAAGATCTACTAATTTCCAAATTCTATTAGAAATTAGAGATTCCATCTCATCATTTACAGCCTTTTTCCAAAATATAGCATCAGGTGGTGTTAAAGCGTCTTTTAAATTTTGGGGATTTTCCTCAATGTTAAAAACATAATAATCAGGACCAAAATCCTTTTCAACTCTAACTCTTTTACTCCTTCTAGGTTCCATTTCAAAATTTTCTTGATTTTGTAAATGTGAAGTAGAAGAACTAGGTTGTGACAAAATATTTTCTTCACCCCCACTATTTTTCAATTTAAAAGGAAATTTTTCTTCATGAAAAATTGCATCACCAGATTCAAAAATTATTTTGTTTTCAAGATCAAAAAATCTATAAGCTGCACTATTAATCGCATAACCAAGAAAAGCACAAACAATAACTCTTATACCTAATTTAGGCATTTTAGGGTCAGTAAGCCTTACATAAGTAAGACAACCCCATACTCTCAAATATCCCAAATTTGGCTTATGTCCTTTCCACATCTTAAAAGGTGTGGTGTGTGACTTTTAATGTGGCACCCTATTCAAAACATGACATGCAGTTAAAATAGCTTCACCCCAAAAATGTAAAGGTGCACCAGATTCAATTAACATGGCATTTGTTAACTCAATTAAAGTTCTATTTTTTCTTTCAGCCACACCATTAGAAGCAGGTGAATATGGTGCAGTAGTTTCATGGATAATTCCCAAAAACTGAACAAATGAGTTGAATGCACTTGATTCATACTCACGGCCTCTATCACTTCTTATTCTTTTTATTTTTCTACCGAATTGATTTTCAACTTTTTTTTAGAAAATCTTGAAATTTTTCAAAAGCATCACTTTTATTTTTCAACAAATAAATAGTTGTATATTTTGAGAAATCATTAATAAAAGTGATAATATATCTATTTCCTCCACGAGTTAAAATTCCCTCAAATTCACATAAATCGGAGTGAATTAACTCAAGCAATTCAGTATTTCTTACAACATTTTTATGAAGCCTTTTTGTAATCTTAGCTTGACTACAAGTTTCACATTTTTCAAAATTTTTTAACAGTCTTGGAATTAATCCTAAACTACTCATGATTCCTACATATCTACTATTTATATGACACAAACGAGCATGCCAAAAATTAATAGAAGAAAACATATAAACTGAACTGGTAGATGTTTTATTATTCTCAACATTCAATTTAAACATTCCATCACAAGCATAACCCTTGCCCACAAATAACCCCTTTTTAGTGATTACATAATTATCAGATTTCATAGTTTGCTTGAAACCAGCCTTGTTAAGCAGAGAACTTGACATCAAATTCTTCCTCATGGACGGAGTGTAAAGTACATCTTTCAATGTTAGCACACATCCATACGTGAATTTCAATTAACTTCACCACTCCCAAGAACCTTGGTTTTGCTAGAGTCACCAAGCATAATAGTTTTTTCTTCTTCAAAAGGAGTGTACAATTTGAACCAGTTTTTGTCATAGCAGACGTGCCTATTAGCACCAGAATCTGCCCACCATCCTTCAACATATTGCACCATATTGATATCTATAATCATAGCCACTAAAGGCTCTTCGGTTACATTAGCCTGCAGGACAGATTCACGTTTCCGAAATTTGCAAAATCGAGCAATATGCCCACTCTTGCCACAAACAAAATAGGATCTATTAAATTGATCTTGTGAAGGGGGTCCTTGGTTCTTATTGTAATTTTTATTTGGGTTTCCCCTTCCTTGAGGTCTATTATTATTTTTAAAGGCTCTTTTTTTAAGCTTCAATTGAACATTTCTAGGAAAATGATTTTTGGGCATATTATTATTGGATGAAATAAGGTGTACCTTTGTGGTGGAATTACCATTGCTCTCTTGTGTCATGAGTGCATCTTGTCCTCTAGCCTCCTCATCCACATAGATGCGTGTGATCAAAGTCTCCAAGGATGTCTCCTTTTGTTTGTGCTGCAAAGTCTTTTGGAACTCCCTCCAAGATTGTGGTAGTTTATCAATTATGCTAGCTACTACCAAATTGTCTCCAATCTTTATGCCTTCGGATTTCAATTCTGCTACAATCATTTGGAAGTCTTGTGCTTGATTCACCACCGATTTTCCATCCATCATTTGGTAATGGAAAAATCTGCTAGGAGCATACTTCTTTGCACCAGTCTCTTCGGTATCATACTTGTTTTGTAAAGCTTTCCAAATTTTCTTAGCAGAATTGTAAGTTGTATCATAATAATCATAGAAATGATCCACAAGACAATTCAAAAGATAAGAACGACAATTATATTCATCTTTTGTATACTTATCTATTTTTTCTTGATGGAGACTATATTCTTCTTCACTCATCTCATTGGTAGGAACTTTTGATGGATTCTTGTCAGTGAAGATGTAGGAGACTTTGAGAAGACTCAAGTAGAAGAGGACCTTGCCTTTCCACCTCTTGAAGTGGGCTCCCTTAAAGCGAAAGGGCTTGTTGAGATCTCCAACAGGCTCATTTGGTTTCTCTTGTGTAGGCTCCATGATTGAATCTCCTTAAAATTGTTGGTGCAATCACAATAATAAGGAAATAACACAACAAGAAACTGAATAATACTTCTGAATATTATTAGTATAAAGAAAGGAATTACACAACACAATTTGGACTAAAGCGCGGCACTCGCTCTCTTTAAGGAGATTCAAGTCCTTGGTTGGCTAAACTTCGTAACCGGTGCAGACCTTCTCTGACTTGTCTCCCCCAGGATACAACAGCCCAACAAGTGTTGTATGGCTAGAACAACCTTTGCACAAAGTGTTCAAGCCCAAAACGCCACCAGAAAGAACACCCTTCCTTGCCAAGAATCTCTCTATTTTTTCTTTGTGTGTATTGTGTATTGCAGTAACTTGGATTGGGTCTGAATGGGTTTATTTATAGGCTTAATGAGCCTGACGAAATTACTACCCAATTTATTTTGATTTAATTAGGTCCATTATTCTGATGTAGTGGGTGTTACAAGATTAATTGTTGGATATTAATCTGATAGGTTGGAGTTACATAATTAATGGTGAGATAAGGAGTTTCTGAAGAATGAATAGGCCCAAACGGAAAGTCCATTAAGTGGGTTATTGACTCTTTATTGTCCATAATAAAAATGGAGTATTAATTCGGGCCATTTACTCACCAACGGATATGGTAATTTCTCTGAATGGGCTGTCAAGTAGGAGGATCCAAGAGGTTGATTCATTTCCAATTTTGATACCTCCACTCTTCACCTCCCCCTTTTGCGCGTATCTAGCCCAATATCTGAAACAATACATTTTAGCCCACTAATCACCACAATTAAAAAGAATAAAATAGCCTTTCTCCTTTTCAATGTGGGATTAAACATTTTCACTAACTCCTCATCTTCCGGATTCACTCCCACATCTTTACATTTATGTTATAACATTTATTCATTTTAACTAATTAATATTAGGGAAATTATTATGTACTCCCGAAGTACCATAAATGCGTGCTCCCTCTTCTCACATGAATGATGGGTTCCACTAATTAAATTCATGATAGGACCCACCATTCATGTGAGAGGAGAGAGTATGCATTTATGGTACTTCGGGAGTACCTAATAATTTTCCTTAATATTAAAATGCTCCAACACTTTGCTCAGTGGAAAAAAAAAATTGAATGAAACCCAACGACAAACGATCACCGACGATTGACCATCAGTAAAATCCACGAACCCAGAACCATAATCCACAGATCACTGACCACAGACCATCAACAAAAGCCACAAACAAATCAACAAAACAACGACATCGACATTGGCATCGGCATCAATACACAAACCTAGAACTTTGTAACCATCCGCCACCAATAAACCCAAAATCAGTGATTCAAACTAAAACCCCTAATGATTCAAACCAAAACCCAGAATCAATGATTCATATCAAAACCTAAAACTAGTGATTCAAGCCAAAACCAAACCCAGAACTAGTGATTCAAAACAAAACCCACAAAACCAAAACCCATAAACCTCTAAAGCCAACCCACAACAAAACAGAAATCCTCTAAAACCGATTCGAATTAAAACCCACAAACCACTACAAACCCACCACTACAGAGGCGAAGAAAGGAGAAATCTGCAAAGTGAACCCACCAAATCAAATATTAATTTTCACAAAACCCTCCCTTTTGATCTTGTTTATCTTGCATTTTTGTGCTATTTTTTGTTTTGGGAGGAGAAAGACATAAAATTTGAGCAAAAATATCTATTTACCCCTGATTTTAACAGAAGTGGGTTACGGAAAACAAACGAAACATACCTCAGGTGGGTAAAGTGACACTTTTTAAACCACGGGTAGGCAAAGTGATTTCGGGCCAAACTACAAATGGGTTTAGTGTAATTACCTTTTTTTTTTTTTTTTTTTTGGTGATGTTGATATATTTAGTTATCTTTTTATTAAATTTTGTATAATTTAATTTTTTTAGTGACCACACTAAAAAAGATTCTTGGCGCCACAATTGCTTCTTCCATTAGTATCTAAAAATTGCTTGTAATGTCCTCAAGTTGGATCAGTTTTCCCTATATTAACACTTTTTGGGAAAAAACAAATTTAGGGTAAAACTTCGTATATGCAACAAAAATTGAAGCCCCTTTCACTTTATAATTTTAATCCATTATTGGTAAATGTAATATTTAGTTATAGTTCCTTAAATGTTGTATTGTAAGATACTCAATTAAATTCAATTATATGGTTACATTGATCCTCTAAAAAAAAACTATATAATTAAATTTAATTGTCAATAAAAAAATAACATTCTCTTTTGTAGCATTGGTCAATACAACAATGTGTATGAATTCGCTTAGAAAACCTAATGCACTCACTTGAAGAATTATACTTAAACTTCTTCCTTATAGATAATATACAATAATTAAGGAAAAATTACTAAAACTTATTATGAGTTTATGTCACATATCATATTATTTTTCAAATTTGTGATTTTATTAATCAAAGTTTCTAATTTATGAAAAACACAAGATAAGAAAAGGGCACTTTAACTAAACTTATATGTGGGATTGTAAAAAAAAAACTTAACTTATGTGTGAGTTTTTTATTTGGAATAATTTGATAGTTATAATAACGATGAAGACTTCCTGTTGAAAACTGTGAGATACCAATTCAGTTGTAATCCTTTGTCACATACTCACATGTCATTAGAGGGTTTTCTAAAATAGAATTTTTATTTATTTTATATTATTAATTTTTTAAACCTTGAGTGGTTTGAAAAAGAGTCCCTAGACTTAACACTTTCTTATTTTAAGCAGTGGGTTTAAAATATTTTTTTATTTTCAAATATTTGTTTGCTTGCAAAATTTAGAAAATATTTTTCGGCTAACTACAAATTTGTGTGTTAAAAGTTAAAACTTATAGGGTAAATTACAATAACATACCCTGAGATTTGGGATAATACCAAGCACATCCAAAGGTTTTAGAAAATGACTAATTTGGTTCTCAAACATTAATGCCATTGGATGGTTGATTGGTTGAATTGATCTATATTTCCTTTTGAAAAAAAAAAAAAAAAAAAAACATAAAGCCAGCAATTTTCGATCTTAGTTCTAGCAAAATAGATACAAAGGGTGCCTTTTGTTTTCAATTTTTTGGGTCTTTCTAGGGAAAAGAAGTTTGCGACTTATTGGGATTGAAGGATAGTTTTCATTACAAGAAGAGGGCTTCGTTGGGAAAATGATAGAGAGATAGTGAAAGAAATTTATCGGAACAAAACAGTAGATTTTTTGTTTTTATTTTTGAATGCTCTATAAATTTTTTTTCCCCAAAGGAGACTAGGTTTGGTTTTGGAAAATGAATACAGATTTAATTTCATAACTTATATGTGGGATTGTAAAAAAAAAACTTAACTTATGTGTGAGTTTTTTATTTGGAATAATTTGATAGTTATAATAACGACGAAGACTTCTTGTTGAAAACTGTGAGATACCAATTCAGTTGTAATCCTTTGTCACATACTCACATGTCTTTGGAGGGTTTTCTAACCTAGAATTTTTATTTATTTTATATTATTAATTTTTTAAACCCTGAGTGGTTTGAAAAAGAGTCCCTAGACTTGACACTTTCTTATTTTAAGCAGTGGGTTCAAAATAATTTTTGAAAAATATTTTTTTATTTTCAAATATTTGTTTGCTTGCAAAATTTAAAAAATATTTTTCGGCTAACTACAAATTTGTGTGGTAAAAGTTAAAACTTATAGGGTAAATTACACTAACATACCTTGAGATTTGGGATAATACCAAGCACATCCAAAGGTTTTAGAAAATGACTAATTTGGTTCTCAAACATTAACGCCATTGGATGGTTGATTGGTTGAATTGATCTATATTTCCTTCTGAAAAAAAAAAAAAAAAAAAAAAAAAAAAAACATAAAGCCATCAATTTTCGGTCTCAGTTCTAGCCAAATAGATACAAAGGGTGCCTTTTGTTTTCAATTTTTGGGGTCTTTCTGGGGAAAAGAAGTTTGCGACTTATTGGGATTGAAGGATATTTTTCATTACGAGAAGAGGACTTCGTTGGGAAAATGATAGAGAGAGAGTGAAAGAAATTTATCGGAACAAAACAGTAGATTTTTTGTTTTTATTTTTGAATGCTCTATAATTTTTTTTTCCCCCCAAAGGAGACTAGGTTTGGTTTTGGAAAATGAATACAGATTTAATTTCATTTTTCTGTATGTTTCTTAAATACATGGTCATGTATATCCTTTGATACTGGTTTGAGCTTGAGAGTGAGCGAATGAGGTGGTGTTTATGTTCTGCGCAAAGAAGAGAGAAAATGAAGAAATAGAGAACAAAATGAACTAGAAAATTGTTTGGATGGGTCATGAGTCAACCAACGGCATAACATGGTGTTAGTGTTTAAGGTCCAAATTGGTCATTTTTTAAAACTTTTGAATGTGTTTGGTATTAACTCAAACCTCATGTTAGGTTAGTGTAATTTATCCAAACTTATAATATAATTTTTTTTATAATAGTGTTGTAGCAAGTTTTTATTAGGTTTCTTATGAACACACTACTGATATAACTTTTTTACTTTTTAAAATTTTTACTAATTTTTATTTGGGTCTATTAATAATATCATTTTTTTTATTTACCAATAATTACTCACTATATTTATTAAAAAAAAAAAATCACTCCCTACATCAACAAATTATAAAATTTTTTATAAAAAAGTTTATATCAGCAATATATTTTTTTTAAATTATAAAAAATTACAATATTTTTTTCAAAATGTTTTTTTTTTTTGTTTGACCATTAAAAGTTAAAACACCAGTAAAACATTTTCCATGTCTCTCTAACAGTCTAAACCCTCCTTCTTGTTCCTTTTCCTCACACAAAGCCCCTCATCTCTCTGTCTCTTCCTTCAACAAGGGCCAAGCCTGGTACTATCTCTAACAAGGAAGCCACGGGCAACAGCTTTGAAGTGACTCACCCACACTACAGCCCTGGTGTTGGCCGCCACGTTCTTGTCGCTGATCTGCCGTGTGGTTACATACAAGTCCGAACAAGTAAAACTCTCTCTCTCTCTGTGTTTATTTTTAATTTGGTCTCTTTTCGAAATATCTGATGTTGTTTTCCGATTGCTTGATTATGAGAAATATATTTCTCTCTTCCGCTGTATGGTGGTGATACTTTATAAATTTAATTAAAAAGAAGCACACTTTGCTTTCTAAAAAGAACAACTCTCTTTGCATAATTGATGTCTAAATGTTGTCCTTGTTAAGTCTACAGATAATGAGAGAAGAAGATTTTGGGTTGGATGAGATGAGGCGTATTATCAGCGTCCTCGTTCTAGCTTCATGTGATGTCGCTAAACTTTGATAGCTATCTTTTGTGATTTTGTCACTTTATTAAGCGACGTATCAATGTGACTTTTGTGGATTAATATAGTTTTTAAGAAATTTTCTTAAATTTTATCATTTGTAAAAGTAAGTGGTCACTCCAAGATAATTCCCTTAGTTAAATATTCACCATGAGATTCACTGTTGGGGATCCGAATACTCTGGGTCCTCTTGGATCACAGTTTTCACACCAGTCTATCTTCCAGTCACTGATTATGCATCGTAGAGTGTTGTGACTTGTGACAAAGTTCACCAGTTGTTCTAATGGAAAAAATACGTATCACTAACTTCTAATTTAATATCCCTATCCATATCAACCAATCTTCTTCTTGAGACCGGAGTAATGGTGGATGATAAGGCTGATTCTTTTCATAAAGCCAGCATCTTAATGTGTGAACCCAACATTGGATTTTGTTTGCTGTGGGGGCACCTGGCTAGTGCTTGGTCCATAGGAATTTAAGGAAGAAAAAGACATTGAGCTTGAGGGAAACATATGGGCAGAACCTGAACATTATTTTAATAATTTAGGGTCTTGATCAATGGTGTTTTCAACAGAAATTTTATCAAGAACAATGGCTGACAGCCTATCCAAACTTTGTTTCATAGTGGATAATTCTTTGAACATTTTATTGAATTCACCTTCTTGTTCAACTGATACAAAGACTTCTTTGTAGCTTAATAGTCTTAGCAAAAGGCTTAAAGCTGGAATCCAATTCTTTGAGTTATTATTATCTTGGATGAGAAATTTTGTTGAGTGGTTGGCAGGAAAAAATTTCAGCAGAGAACTTGTAGTATGATTTTGGGTCTAGTATCAAATTGATGTAGAACAAATTGGGGAGTTGTCTGTATGTGCTTGTGGTGGGTTAAGGTTTAGAGGAGGGGGAGGGGGAGGGCGGGGTGGGTTTGTTTGTCCAGGTTTTAGAATTTTTTAAAAGAAGAATTTTGTAAGCAAGTGGAAAGATTTGATTTAGGGTTGAAAAGAGGTCAGAAGAAATAGATATCGAATTTCTCGACAATATCTGAAAGAGCACGTGAACAGTGAGCAAATGTCAGAGAGAGAGAGAGAGAGGGGTAACATGCCTCAATACTAAAAAACACTCAAATTTTATTGATTCACTCCTTACTTGACTGTAATAACACACTTATGTAGATGGTAACTCTTAACTTCTAATAAAATTAGGACTACTACTTTGACTATTAAACTAAACCTTAATTGAATCAAGCCAAAGGCCACACATAAAGTCTCTTAAACTAAATAAGACTTTTGAATACAATAAAATCCAAGGCCCACAACTATGGCCCATACCCAACACATTTACAGAATTACAAAAATACTCGTCTCTAGAATAACCAAATAAAACATAAGATGAAATAGAAAAACGTAATTTACTACTACGGATACCTGTTCTTGGGCTTTGCCTTAACCTTAGGCTTCCAAAGAAGATATTCTTTTGTTTTAAAAAATAAGCTGTGTAAAAGTACTGGGGCACCTATAAAAAAAATGACTCTAAAATATTATGCATAACCCCCCCCCCCCTCCCCAAAAAATAAATAAATAAAGTAACACAAACAGACCCCTTTTTTTTTAAATTTAAAAAAAAATGAAATTATAGTATTTCAAAATTAGTATGTTGTGAAAACCTGTATTGATTTCAGTATCAGAGGGTATATTTATAAAATTAGCATTGATGTTGAAATGTAATTAATTGAATTGAATTTTGTTGATTTCCTGTTTATTTCAAGCAGGTGAATTGAAGCTTCAAATCTTTTAATTGGAACTCTATCTATGTGAATTCATTTTAATTCTATCATTATATCGCTGTAAGCAGGGTCCAAGAGAAAGTGCGTCATCACAGTTGTGTTCCACATTAATCTTTCTGCACCACCAAAACAATGAGAAATGGTCAAACATCCTGTTACTCCCCTTCTCAACCAGTTTTTGAATTTCTCAACCGTCAGTCAATGGAACTCCAGCATCAGAGAAGCTGTGAACCATGGTTATGCTCACAAAGCCCTCACACTCTTCCGTCAAATGAAGCAAAATGGCGTGGAACCAAACAATTGGACATTCCCCTTTCTAGCAAAAGCGTGTACCAAGGTCTCCAATTTCAAATGTTCCCAAATCATTCACAGCCATGTCATGAAATCTCCATTTTGGTCCGATGTTTTTGTGCAGACAGCAATGGTTGACATGTATGTCAAATGCAATCAGTTAGATGATGCGTACAATTTGTTTGTGAGGATGTCCATGAGGGATGTGGCTTCTTGGAATGCAATACTTCATGGGTTTGCTCAATCGGGTTTTCTTGATAGAGTGTCACATCTTTTGCATGATATGAGGTTTTCGGGGATTCAGCCTGACTCGGTTACAGTTATGGGGTTAACTCGGGCAGTTTTGCATACAAAGAGTTTGAAATTGGTGAAATCACTTCATTCGTTTGCAATTCAAATTGGCATAGAAGTTGATGTTCTGGTTGCTAACACTTGGATTGCTGCGTATGCCAAATGCGGTGACTTGGGGTTGGCAGAGGTGGTATTTAATGAAATTGACATAGTTACAAGGACTGTTGTCTCCTGGAACTCCATGATTGCAGGGTGTGCAAATTTTGCGAATGTCTTTGGCGCTGTTAATTATTACAAATGCATGCTGCATGAAGGATTTAGACCTGATTTAAGCACCATTGTTAGTCTACTTTCATCATGTGTGCAACCAGAGGCACTATTTCAAGGTATGCTGATTCATTCTCATGGAATCAAATTGGGTTGTGATCTCTATATATGTGTGGTCAATACTCTTGTCTCTATGTACTCCAAGTGTGGAGATGTGGATTCTGCAAGATTTTTGTTTGACAGCATGTCTGATAGAACTTGTGTTTCATGGACTGTTATGATTAGTGGTTATGCTGAAAAAGGGGATATGAATGAGGCATTGACCTTGTTTAATGCCATGGAAGCCGCTGGTGATGTACCCGATTTAGTTACCATGCTTTCTTTGATCTCAGGTTGTGGACAAATAGGGGCACTTGAGCTTGGAAAATGGATTGATGACTATTCTATTTCAAATGGATTAAAAAATAATCTAATCATTTGCAATGCATTCATTGACATGTATGCAAAGTGTGGTTGTATAAATGATGCTCGAGAGCTATTCTGTGCCATTCCTGTGAGAAGTCTTGTCTCTTGGACAACTATGATTGCAGGTTGTGCTTTAAATGGAGAATTTACAGAAGCTTTGAACCTTTTCTCTCAAATGGTGGAGTTGGGATTGAAACCAAATCACATTACATTTCTTGCTGCTCTTCAAGCTTGTAGTCATGGAGGTTTGCTTGAGAAAGGGTGGGAGTACTTTGGTATGATGACTAGAAAATATAATATAAGTCCTGGAGTAGACCATTATTCCTGTATGGTAGATCTTCTTGGACGAAGAGGAAAACTAAAGGAAGCACTGGAGTTCATTCACCTTATGCCTATCAAGCCTGATGCAGGCATATGGGGTGCATTGCTTGGTGCTTGCAAGGTTCACCGTAATGTAGAGATTGGTGAATATGTGTCACATCGTCTCTTTGAATTGGAGCCCCAGGTGGCAGTTCCATATGCGGAGATGGCTAACATATATGCATCAAAAGGAAGGTGGGATGGGGTTGCAGCAATAAGAACAATGATGAAATCTAACAAAGTGAGAAAATCTCCTGGACAAAGCCTCGTTCAAGTAAAAGGGAAGACTCATATATTTACAGTTGAACATAGAGATCATCCTGAAGGCAGGCTTATATATATGATGTTGGATTCTTTAAATTTGCATTTGAAGAAAGCAAGATTGCGACTTTTATCTGAAGCTGATATGAATTGCAGTGAAGCCACATTGTTTTCAAGTTGACTAGAAGAATAATATAGCCTTCTCTCTCCTGAAAATTTCCTTCGCAATAATATTTATACACAATTTTATTGAAGCTTTTCTGGCAACTAAAGAAAATATTTCAATATATAATCAAAATTGAATAAGAAAATTGATGGTAAATGTAAATGAATAAAACAAAATTTTAAGGTACATGTCAGAATGTACATCGTGTAAGACCAACTTTTTTATATTAAAAAGTAAAGATTATAATAGATCATAAAATAGTTTAAAACAAATGAAACTTGCCTTCTATTGTATTTATCGAAACTTTTGATGTGATGCACATTATCTTAATGTCACATTACGGTGTTTGGTTTATTTAATTTTTTTAACATTACCATAATTTAAGATTATAAAATATATTAAATCACCTTAATTACATTACTTTTATAAATGAAGATGATCTTACATTACTAATGGCAAACACTTTAACGTGAGTACGTGACATTAAGGTAATGTGCATCATATTAATGACATATCAAAAGCACATCATGGTGAACCAAACGATCTCCAAAGTATAATGCATATGATCCAATATCTAATATGAAGGCAAAAATAAATATTAGTTCTGTTTAGATTTTTACTGAAAGTCTAGAGATTCAAAAAATTTGACACCGATTGTTGTGACAGATTGTTTGTAGTAGTAAAAAGTGATGCTAGACTTGGGTGAGAACAAAATTAATAGTGCACATGCAATTAAGAGCATTTTTTTCATTTATTATTAACACGTCGTATGGATTGACAGTAAACATAATTGTCATCCATGCATATTGCATAATTTGTCCATGTAATATCAAATAAATCAAGAAAATTGCCATGAGTCAAGTTGTGAATTCTTCAAAATTAACAAATGATAGAGCCTTGGTTGGAGGTATATTATACATAAGATGCATGGTATATTTTTCCCTTGGTAGAGGCTTTTGTAATTATATATTATATTAGATAGATTAGGTTAGATAGTTAGATTAGTCTTACGTACCCTAGTCGTTTTTAGCACTAGCACACGCCCATATTTTCACTTTTTTGAGTTAAGGATATTTTTATGCACAAAAGATGCACAAGGAACATTGCAAGAGAATTGAGATATTAAAAATAGGTTGTAATAGCAACTTTGTATTTGTTGGAGTCCTAGAGCCATCATTTGACTATAATCAACTGGCTTAACGATTGGTGGAGTCAATAACCAAATGATGATACTTTTTGCACATAAACTATTACACAATTTTACATATATCTTATTTTTGAATTGAAATTATGACTTAAAGTTATGATTTCCAAGTTTAAATTCATGAATTCAACTCACAATTTTAGTTCAAAAATAAAATGTGTGTAAATCTGTGTGTAACAATTTGTATGTAATAACTGCAACACGTAACTAGAAATATAAACAAAAGGTTAAGTGGAGAGAGAAAAGAAGTTGGCTCTTGCTATCTGGATTGTATTTTGTCTTGTATGCATGTATTGGCTTTTTACACATCTTATTTTATTTTATTTTTATTTGCATCGTGCACAAATGACAAAACCCATGAAAATTTTAAATAAGGATTTATATTCTTATAATATATATTTTTTTACATTGGTTTTTTTTTACATCTAATTTCATGTGCTGAAACGTGGACATTCCGATATTAGTAATTGATATCGATGTAAAATTGTGGAGGTAAAAAAGTGTCAACACATATTTTTCCTTTTGAATAATGCATAAGCCGTATGGAATGAACAATGAATTTAAAGGGACAGCATTATTAATATATACCAATCAAATTTTTACAAAAAATCATAAACTTTGTTAAAATGTTTACAAAAAATCATGAGCTTTATTACAAAATGTTAAAAGAAAAAAAACAATACCCTTAAACAATCAAGCATTTTTTGACAAGCAATCCCCTCTTCAGGATTGCTTTAATATTCTCAAAAAAATAAAAACAAAAAAGGTTGGCCCTAATGAAATGTGACTTGAACCGGAAAAGAAGCTACACCGTCTCCAACTATAATGGTGTGCCCACCGAATGGCAAAATATTATTACCAGCGTAGTCTACAATGCCCAAACTCTTGCAACCATTGAACACAAACTT
Organism: Quercus wislizeni; assembly: GCA_023055345.1. Taxonomy (NCBI): domain Eukaryota; kingdom Viridiplantae; phylum Streptophyta; class Magnoliopsida; order Fagales; family Fagaceae; genus Quercus; species Quercus wislizeni. The sequence continues at coordinate 23,992,918 of JALGQJ010000007.1, read as the reverse complement.
AACTTCTTGGCTCGCACCAGCCGCTATGTAAACCCTCTGGAAACCAATCAACTGCTTAAGACAAGTACCGGTAATACCATCTGGGGGCTTGGAGTAAACCAAGACAACTTCACTCCCAACTTTTCCACCCACATTCTGGACTACAAGAGTCAACTCAATGTACTCACCGCATTGCAAGTCGCTTACTAAAATTGCTGGGCAAGTAGGCTTGGTCTTGTTAGCCATATAATTTAGATCATGGCAGTGTGTAAATCTCTGCAATTTTGCTTGCAGTGAAGGCACTGTGGCATTTAAGGTGTAATTGAATTTTGTGTAGCTGAGACCAAAACCAAAAGGGAAGACTGTGGAGCCATTGAAGAATTTGTATGTTCGTCCCGGGTAGCCTTGGCTATCATCTGGCCTAAATTGCATGGATGTTAGGGGTAGCTTGTTAATATAATCGGCTTGATACCACGTGATGGGCAATCTTCCAGCTGCAACATAATTTATATTTATATGTGTGAGTGTTGTTAATGATTGCATGTATAATGTGAAATAATACGTGAATAACAATATAAAATCATAGAGCTATCATGTATAGACATAATTATGCTTAATTGATTAGTCATAACTAATTAAATTTGAAAGGATTAAAAAAGAAAGAACGACTTGACATAATTAATCTAATGGAATGGTGTAAAAATTAATTGAAGAAGATTAGTTATGCATGCATTGGCTTATTATTAATTTGTTAGAGATAATATATTTGTGTATATTGCAAATCTATGTATACATAACCATACCTCCTAAACTTTATTTAAATACTGCTTAGGGTTCATTCTAACTGATGATTTGAGATTATAGTAAAGATGTCATTGTGAGGGATTTTTTTCCTAGTTCTTTAGGCCAAATCACATAATTTTTGTATTCTCTCTCTTCTCTCTATACTATTTTTTCGCTCTATATTTTTCAAAAATCTAACGTAATTATTGTAGAATGTTTGTTTACCTGGATTGTATTGCCCAAAAACAACATCTGCAATGGCACGACCGCCTTCCGCTCCAGGATATCCAACCCAAAGAATGGCTTTAATTTTGGGGTTAGTCTTAGCGAAAGATATATCGACACCTCCTGCAGTCATGAGTACAAGAATAACCGGGCCCTTTGCAGCAGCGGCAACTTGGTTGATAAGGTCAGTTTGTTTTCCTGGAAGGAGGAGATCCAACCTGTCTAAGCCCTCTGCCTCAATTGATAAGTCTAACCCTGTAACAATAATAGTGGCATCAGCTGTCTTTGCAGCTTCCACAGCTGGGGGTATTAAGCTAGCATCCTTGCATTTAACGTCGCTACATCCCGCTGCGTAGTTCACTTTTCCATATGTTGAAAAGCCATCAATGGGAGAGGTGTATCGGCATGGACTACCAGGATTTCTTGGGTCAAATGCATAATTTCCAATCATAGCAACGGTAGAATTGGCATGTGGTCCAACAACTGCTAGAGTTTTGAACGTGGCAGTGTTTAAAGGCAAAGTTGGTCCATCATTTTTCAGAAGAGTAATTCCTTCTCTTGCTACTTGAGTGGCTAACTCAATGCTTCTGCTGGTGCATATGTCGTTTTTGCCAAGAGCATTGTATGCAGGCAGTCCATCAAAGTACCCTGTTCTCAAAAGCACCATATAAAGGTTTTGTAGTGCCTCGTCGATATTTGACTCTCTAACCTTCCCTTGGTTCACTGCATTTCCGACATACTTGGGGTAATAGGCTCCGCAGTCCAAATCCAACCCTACATCGAACATAATTTACATGTTGGTATAATTCATAATCAAAATCAAAATTTATATGACTAACTAGTAACCTGCTTTTAGTGTTTGTGCAACAGCGTCCTCATTTGAGTCGTTAAGAAATTTGTGACCCGTTACCATTACTTCAACGGAATCACAATCTGCAACTATATAGCTGGATTAAAGAACATAATATTTGCGTCAGTCTTTTATCAAAAATAATCAAGGTCTAATAATGGGGTTTTAAATATTATTGTACCCATGAAGATTCCATTCTTGTCTAAGGGTCTCTCTCAAAAGCTTTGGATCAGCACAAGATGGTATTCCATTAACACGGTTATAAGAACACATAACACTGCTGACATCACCATCTTTAATACACATTTCAAATGGCCGCATGAATGTCTCTTCCATATCTTGCTCTGTCACCTGCAAGGACATTAATATAATTATATGTTAAATCCCGTATCATTTTTAATTTGTAGTACTTTAGAGAATGAGTAAATCTAGATACAACTTTTGCGCCACAACTTTGATGTGGCAGGTTCTAAGTGACGAATTTAAGTTACCCCACCCTAGCATCAAAATGGTAGCGATCAACTCCATGCCAATTGTCAACGTCATATGCAGCAAAGTGCTTGCAACATGCGGCAACTTTGAGTGGTCTAGTATTCAAATCTTTATAGTGCTCTGTCCCTGCAACATCCTGTAAACCTCTCACGTAATTAGAGGCATATGTGCCAACAACGAAAGGATCTTCACCAGGTGTCTCAGTGATTCTTCCCCATCTAGGATCTCTTGCAACGTTGATGGTCGGGCTCCAATATGTTAATCCAGATCGCCCAAGATTGTACATTGCTCGTGCTTCTGTTGAAACAACCTACAAATTGGTGGCAAATTTGTTTCAATATGTGTACATAATCAAACTTATGCATCAATAAAAAAGTGTTGTACCCCTCATGCTAAAATATTTTTCAAACTTATTTTACTAACGGTAACTTGTGTCATTCTATTTAATTGTTACCACTGCCCATGCGTGTGGTATCCATGGGCTCATTAGTTCAAGCCTCAGGGTGGGGTTTAGGTATTAAGATTTCTAAATTAGATTTTAAAAAACAAAGAAGAAGCTAGAATTGATATTATGGATTTATTTGAGAACAACTTATTTAACTGAACTGAAAACTTTTTGCTGAAAGTACTGTAGATAAAACTAAAAGTTAACTGAAATAGGACAGTGGGACCCATGAATAGTACAAAAAAGTAAAAAGGGACCCATAAATAGTACTAAAAATAAGCTAAATAGTAAAAGAAACTACCTAATATAAGCTTATCTCAAACGAAACTACCTAATATAAGCTTATCCCAAACGAAACCTATGTATAAAAAAGTAAAAGAACTCTTTTCATGTTTTCCTTTTCACTTCGAATTATGAAGTATCTCTGTCTCACTTTTAGTATTTCATTTTATCTTCTATCATTCATAACTTCTCATGTATATATTTGATTTTTCTATAAAATAACCAAGGATTAAAATGAAAAAAAAAAAAAAAAAAATCAAACACATGGCATACTATGATTGGTGAAGCATTAAATAGGACACAATTAGTGAAACATATTATTGTGTCTTTTGTTCTCTAATAAACCAGAAATGCAAAACCGTTGGAGAAAATGGTACAAATTATAGCTTAATTAATTAATTAGTAGTCTTTATGATCTTCACAAGGAGATTGTTAGCCTTGTTATCCACACTCTCTTTCCGATGGTGGCATTATGTGTAACCATGATATATAACACACTTTTCACATAAAGTAAACCGATGGAATGAGTGTTATATATCATGGTGTGTTTTTATTTTATTTTTAAATAGCATTACGTACACTATATTTAAGATAAGAGACATTCACCTGACCAATTTCTCTCCAGCGTTTCTCGTTGAATGAAGCTGCTGTGAGTATGACAGTGGGAAAGCTGGTTGCATGAGGAACTAGATTATCAAAGACGGTTCCTGGACCAACATTGGACAGACCATGCAGCGCCTCAGACCACCACTCGTACTTTGGCAGCCCTAATCTAGCCACTCCATCAGCATTATTTCCTAGCTGTGCTATCTTTTCAGCTAGTGTCATTTGATCCACCAAATCTTTGGCCCTAACATTGTAGGGAAGCTTCGAGTCACAAAAGGCGAAACTTTTCACGTCCAGTTTGAGTTTGGCATATCTGGCAGGATCACATATATAAGTGAAGTCACTGCCAGTTGGGGTGGCTGCATCAGTACTAATTTTTAAGACTTTTTCTTTCTCATCTGTACAAATGACAAAGGAAGTTATAGTGAAAGAGAGACAAAGAAGAAAACTAAGAATTTTAGGCATGGCTTTTTCTGAGAAAGAAATCATTTTCATTTGAAATATACAAGCATATGGAAGTTTTTATAGGGATTCAGGATGTCTTACCCGTAGAAATCTCCAGATCGAGATCTCTTGGTGAAGCACAATGCTCGCCCATCCTTGTCCTAGGAACCCATCTTGTGGGAATGAGAGTTTTGCTGTCAAGTTCCCCTACGAGGGCTACTCACAGCCGAAAGAAATAAGAAAATGTTAAAATTACTGCTGACCAACAAAAATATTTTTCTATTTGTTTTGTTTTGTGTCTAAATAGAGAAATGTTATGTTCAAAATATTTTTATAATACTTTTGCAACAAATCATAAGTGGCAGGTTGTTATGGCTTGTTATTGGTGTGCAAAAAAGTAATTTCAGTGTTTGATTTAAATTATAATCAATAACAACTTATCACCTATGAATATTTGTTGTGAAAGTGTTATGAAAACGTTGTATACATAGCACTTCTTGCCGAATATATGAAATTGGATATAATTATGGTAGTTTATAAATATATATTGGATTGCGTTTTTGTATGCAGCTATCTTTTTTACTATTTAAAGAAAATATAATATGTCAAAGATTCTAATAGAAACTTTAAATATAGAAAAGAAATTTAAACTCAATTAAATAAAATGAGAAATTTTATGTTCTCAACATTTTCATAACAAATTATAGGTGGTAAGTTGTTACTGATTCTAATTTGAACCCACTAAATTTTTTTTTTATAAAATTTGTCCATCAATAACAACTAGTAAAATCCTGTCACTTAGGATTTGTTGTAAAAACGTTGTAAAAATGTTGTGGACATAACATTTCTCTTAAAAATATATACCTAAAACTTCCTTAGTTTTAAATACATTAAGTTCCTTAATTAAATTAAAAAACATAGATGCATTGAATTTAATTGTCTTTGGAAAAAAATAACATTATAAGATAATATAATATGTTCAAATTTAATTAGGGAATCTAATGTATTTCTGTTAGGGTTATATTTTTATGTAATTGGCATATCCTAAGACAAAACACACTTGTATTTTGGTAAATCTAAGCAGGTTCAAGATGATCATTACAAGTGGCTTCATCGGAGACATGAAGATTACTCAAGAATCTGCTTGAGAAAAATTAAATCTACAGGTCCCAATACCTCCTCAATACATGTCAATCTATCGAGACTTAATGAAGCTTGATATTTGTCTCAATAACTCTTAATCTATCGTGATGCATGATTTCTGATATAGCCAGTAACAGTTTAATCCTCTTGGTTTGTAGATTTGTGTAAAAACCATAGCCCTAATGCTTCATAGGGTTTTCTTATTGAAACCCTAGCCTCCACCTTTAGAACTTGTGATTTCAAAAAATAGAAGAAAAAGATCTTGTTGCGACTCTTGTGTGCCTTCGGGTTTTTTACCAAGTAAATTCTTTGGCACCAAAAATTAAAAATATTATTGGTGTTTTTGTGTGAAGTTGTAGTAAATCAACTACAACAATCAAAAAGGTTGTTGTGGAGCTAGTCACGTAGTGGGATTTGTGCAAAGAAGTTAAACACTGATTGGAGATTTGTGTACAGGAGACGACTTCTACAAGATCAAGTCCAATTAGGGATTGGAGCAAAAGTTCTACCGTAAGTACCTACCTATTGTAGAACCTTTGCTCTAATCCCCAGTTGGACTTGATCTTGTAGAAGCCTTCTCCTTTGCACGAATCTCCAATTCGTGTCTAACTTCTTTGCATGAATCCCACTATGTAACTAACTCCACGGTAATCCTTTTGATTGTTGTAGTTGATTAGCAACAACTTCGTACAAAAACACCAATAAGATTTTCAATTGTTGGTGCCAGAGATTTTACTTGGTACAAAACCCAAAGGCACACAAGAGTCGTAACAAGATCTCTTTCTTCTGTTTTTTGATCTAATAGGTTCAAAAGATGGAGGCTAGAGTTTCAATAAGAAAACATTATGAAGCATTAGGGTTAACGTTTTCTATCTCTACCAACTTATTTAAATAGGAGCTTAATGGGTCTTTTAAATGGGCTCTCCTATTCTTTTTAGATTTACAAAAACCTACAAACCAATAGCCACTAAGATTAAAACGTTGCGGCTATATCAAGAATCCTGTATCTCAATAGATTGAGAGGTATCGAGATAGGTAGGGCTATAAACGAGCTGAGCTTTATTGAGTGGTGCATGTTCAATCTTGGCTCGTCAGGAGAAATCAAAAGCTCAAACTTGTGACAAGCTTAAAAATAATGTTTGAGTTTGAGCTCATGGGAAAGCCAAAAAACTTGAGCTTGGCTTGGCTTGGCTTGACTCGTGGGAGAGCCAAGCTCAAGCTTAATATCAAGCCTAAAAAATAGTATACTCATTTGATCCTTTGTCTAATCCTACCTATGATTATCCATTATTCAAATTAAAAATTTACGTAACTAAATTAATTCATTCATCATTGTCTACAGTTACAACAATTGTTTAAAATACAATTTTTACATTCATGTCAGATGAAAAAGAACTAGAAAAATACTTGTTTATAACTATAATAAATGGGAAAGTATTAACATGTTTCATAACTTTACATTATATGATTGATGGGGAAGGATCATTTGTAATCCACTTAATTAATTAATTTATTTTTAAATGTAACTAAACTCTAAAGTGGTTCTTGGTTATTTTCGGGGGAAGGAAAAAAAATTAAGGTAATGGGTAGTAGATCCCATATTGGCCATGTCATTATTAAGATATGTGTAATGATTATATTTAGCTAACACATATAAACTTGTAAATGAGTTTATACTTGAATTATTTTGTATCAGGCCTTATGGCCTACGAGCTTGTTCGTGAATAAATTTTTTTGCTTAGGCTCGGCTTGTTTATTAAGCGAGTCTAAAACTAAGGATCAAGCTTGGCTTATTTAAAAAAAAATAAATATAAACAAGCTTTTTATTGAGCTGAGCCCGAATTGTTTATGATCGGCTTGGTTCATTTATAGCCTAGAAACAAGTATCAAGCTTCATTAAGTCTTGATAAATCAACAGGTATCGAGGAGGTAATAGGAACACACATTCTTCCTTTACTAAAAAGGAAGACAAAGTTACGAATTAATAACATCCAATCCAATTTGCCATTAAGTGAATTAAATATATATATATATATATATATATATATATATATATATAAAAGTAATTACAAAAGAGTAATAATAAATTTTAAATAAAAATAATTTACTTGATAAAACTTTAACTAAATATCATTTAAGTAATATTTAAATATAAAAATGTCATTTTAAAGTTTTCACCTTAGGCTCAAACTTATTGAGTCAATCATGTAGTAAGAACTTTCAAATTGACTAAAATACCCTTGAATCCATTAAAATAAGTAAATACTTGAACCTTCCAAAAATTTACCGAAATAATCTAAGAACTACTAAAATGACCAAAATATCCAAGAACCACAAAAATGATAAAAATAACCCCTAGACCTTTCAAATTGAATAAAATTCCCATGATATCTCTAAATTGCAAGAATGCCCCCAAAGCATCCAAAATAACTAAAATACACTTGAAAACTTCAAAGTGATTAAAATAAATTGAAAATGTCAAATATGACCAAAATCCCCATCTGATCTCCAAAATCACCAAAATATTTGCGTATCTTTAAAATGACTAAAATACTTCTGAAACCTCTACAATGCACAAAAGGCTCCCAAAACATTCAAAATGAATAAAATACCTAAATTGTTACATTTTGTAATGAATGTTTTAATTTCTTTACAAGTGACTTCAACAACTTAATAAATAATGTTTGAATTAGATTTTTGTGATTGATGACACATCATATGTTAAAAGCTTTATGATGAAATTGAAAACTTTGCATGGCACACAAAACCCAAATAGTTACATGTTCCCATTAATTAGTTGATAAAATCCATTTTTACAATAAGTTTAATACATGGACAAGGAATGTCGACTATCAATTTATCACATAATAGAGTTTTATTTTGTGAAAACACTGTTTTGGTCCCAATATTTTGGGATCATAGTTAATTTGGTTCCTAAAATTTTGCAATAGTCAATTTAGTTCTTATTATTTTCAACTTGCAGTCAATTTGATCTCTACCATTAACTCACTAACGAAAAATGCTTATGTGGTAGATGGCAAGTATAATTGACACACTTGAAGCTGGCATGGTGAATAAATTGATATTATAAATTTTTAATGGATAATTAAAATGTCATATCAGCATTTATTATTATTTTTGAAGTTACCACATCGGTAGTTTAATTGAAAATAAATAAATCAGAAAAAATATAACAAAAAAACAAAAGAATTCAAAATATCAAAATTTTCTTTTTCTTTTCTTGCATTTTCTTACTAACCAAACATACACAAACACTTTAAAAATCCCAAATCAAACCTAGACTTAAATCTCCTTTATGATTACAAACACAGTTCAAACCTTCCCACGTCCGATCTTAGCTCATGATACAATTCCTAAACCCAAATTCCTCCCTAAGCAAAAATTTGCAATTCTACACCTCCTCATTTTCCTATCTCTTCTTACTCTTTCCCACTCACAAAAATACCCTTTCCCTGTTAGTACTATGATAACCCTCACATTATGGGTCGACCACTTTAACTTATTTGAATCTTAAAGAAAGAAGTTTCTTGGAAATTTTCTACATCACCGATTAAACATCACACCATGTCAAATTTCTCATAAAGAAGGCTTTTGATCCTCAAAAATCTGTCTCTCATTCTATCATTTCTAAATTTTAGATTTGATTTCATCTCTCTCTAATTCGATGTGATTTCAAAACCCCAAAATTCAGGTTGGTGATCAAATAGTTTTTCTCTAATTTATTTTCTTTCTAATCTTTCTTCAGTTCTAGTGGATCTTCTTCATCTTCTTCTTCTTCTTTTTTTTCTTTTTTTGGTATGCAAATATATATTGTGGTTTAAAGCCACACATGCACAAGAAATCAATGTCAAGAAACAAATTTGGGCTTGGCGATTTGATACTCCTGAAACTCTAGAGAGAATCATGTGAGAGAGAAGAAACGAGATCTAGGAAGACACTGAGATCTAAAACTAAATCCATATGGTGGTTTTGGAATTGATTCGGATTTGTGAGATCTGAAAGTGGCACAAAATTGTGAGATCTATGAAGTAGTGATCTGGGTTTTGTTCTTGTTTTGCTTGTTTTATTTTTTATTTTCAAAGAAACAGGGGAAATATATTAACAAATAAACAAAAAGGAGCGAGACTTAGGTACAGTATTTAGGTGCTATTACTTAGGTTACCCTCTTAAGATTTTTCCATATGGCTTTTTTCTCATGGCATGCTCTTTCTATTTGTGGGTACCTTGTTTTTGTGTCTAGCAAAGTTCTGCTCATGTAATAGATGGGTTGTTCATTTCCCTTGTCATCTTCTTGGGCCAACAATGCTCTGATTGTCTAGGAACTAGATGCTAGGTACGTACAATAATAGTGGTTTGCCACGGATTGGTGCCTGTAAAGTAGGCAAACGCCCTATGACCTATTGAAGTTCTTGAAAGGAATTTTGTTGCTTAGCTCCCCATATAAAAGCATTCCTATTTTTCAACAGCTTGGATAGTCCACTGGTGATCGAGGCTAGTTCTGGTAAGAACCTCCTTATGTAGGAAACCCTTCCTAAGAAGCTCTTGAGTTCCTTGATCGTAGTAGGCCTCTTCGTGGTAGCTATGGCCATTGCTTTAGCTGGATCCATACTTATCCCTTTGTGATGTACTAAAATACCAAGAAATTTTCTTGTGGACACCCCGAAGGCACATTTCAAGGGATTCATCCGAAGCTTGTACATCTTGCATCGCTTAAAGAATCGTTCGAGGACCTTGAAGTGTCCTTCCTGCTCTTTGACTTTACCACAATATCATCTACATGGTCTTCCATCTATTGATGCATCATATCATGAAAGATGGTTGTCATGGTGTGTTGGTATGTGGCCCCTGCATTCTTGGGGCCAAATGATATTACTGTATAGTAAAAATTTCCCATTGGGGTCCTGAAAGTTTTTTTTTTTTTTTTTTTCCGTCCTTGGTTGCCATACAGATCTGATTGTATCTATTGTACCCATCCATGAAAGAAAACACGGAGTTCCTTGCAACTAAATCTATAAAGAGATCGATGTTAGGCAAAGGAAATTCATCCTTTGGACATGCCTTATCTAAATTGCGAATGACCACACAACATCTAATTTACTCGTTCTTCTTTTTCATAGGAACTATATTAGAAAGCCATTAGGGATGCTAAATAAATCTAATGAACCCTACTGCTAATAGCTTCTTAACTTCTTGGGTAATCTGAGCCTCCACTTTAGTATGAAAGACTTTGGCTGGTTGAATCACGGGCTTGGTTCCTGGATCGACATTGAAAGAGTGAACCACTAGTCTAGGATAAAGCCTAGGCATTTCGTCATAGGTCCACGCAAATAAATCTTCATACTTCTTCAATAGTTCCACCAGTTGCTCTTTTTCTTGTATTTACAATTGACTATTGATGAGGACAGGTTTCAGGTTCCCTAGGTCAGCCTCCAGGTTTATCTCTTCTAGTTCTTCCTTTGGCATGATTTGTGTCTGCTTTTCCATATCCTCGTGTTCCTCAGAGATTTCTTCTTGGGCTATCATGCAAGATGGCGGTTTGGGACCCTCTTGTAGGCTACATTCAGGTCCTTTGTTCCTTCATAAGCGATATACTGCCATTTCTCCAGGTTTCTAAACAATCACACATTGCTGAGAGTCAGATGAAATTGCTTCCTTTTTCTTTTGCCTTTTCCTATCAAGGAGTTTCTCAGGTTATGATTGTTACTTTCCTCATCTTCCTCCCCTAGGATGGGAGCCCCGAGGGCCCTAGAGATGGTATATTCTTTAACCGGAGCCAACTCATCATAGAACATGGTTTCCACAAAGTTCACTTCATTTTGGTTGAAGGGACTAGGATTGGCAGCAATTCTTATGGGCTTCTTGTTCAATCTCCCTTTTAGGCATTAATGGTACGTTGAGGGGATTAAGTGGTGCTTGTGGAGCCATAGTCATCCTAATAGGACATGGTAAGAAACCTTAAAATTAATTACATGAAACTGAGTTAAAGCTACTATGGGACCTACCTTTAGGGCTAGTTGTATGTGTCCCTCGGTGGACTGTATAGCTTCTTTAAACCCCGTAATTTTCATGGGTGTCCCCAAAATCCTTTTGTCAGCCATTCCCATAGCCTCAAGAGTACTCAAGGTAATGAGATTGAGTGAAGCTCCTATGTCTACCAATGCCTTTCTGATTTGGACACCATTTATGGTGGCTGTTAGCCTTCGATGATCTGGGTACTTAACTTCCATATCTTCATCTGTGAATGTTATTGCGTTGGTGGTTTCTAGGAAGGCTTTGCTTGCATGAGTTTCTGTTGCGAAGCACTCCACTCTTGCATCTGCTACTATGTTTGTGAGGGATTCTATAGTGAGCCTCCTTGCTTCTAGCCCAAATCCCAGTTGATTGAATAAAAGACCTAAACTTTGGGTTCCTCTGTAAAGTTCTCACAATATTTGGGTGGAAGGATTCCCCTGCATCTTCTCCTTCTATGTCTATTGGATTTCCATGAATTACAATAGCCACTACTTCATTTTCCTTTGTGGTTGGGCAGAGGATTCCTCTGCACTTCGAGCTCTCGTTGAGTAAGCTTTAAGGTCCCTTCTCGTAGCTTTTTGTGAAAGAGCTTTTAAAGGGTCCAACAATTTTTGGTAGCATGTCGAACATGGTTGTGGAGCATGAGGAACAATGGGTTTTTTTCTTTCTTGTTCTATTGGTGGTTTGGCTACTTTATATGGCTTGAAGATCCCATCCTTTATCCACTTATTTAGAACATGATTTAGCTCCTCTATGGTGCATGGTATCACTGGAGGTTCCTTGAATTTTTTTCCCTCAGGCCTTTTCCTTTTCTATCCCATTGAAGCTGCCATGGCCTGAGGACCTAGTACCCTTATTGTTTTCATGGTTAAGGTTGTTCTCTTGGTCCACTACAATAGGTCAATAAACTGAGCTGTGCATTAGTTTTCCAAATTGAGTCTGTAGTTGTACAACATGTTGGATATATAGGTCTCTACCAATTCTTTTTCTTCATGGCCACTATAACAATCCAAGGACACATCCCCAAATCTTTTGATAAACTGCACAGGGTCTTTTCCGGTCCTTTGCTTTATTGCTTGAAGATTGGCAAATGTTACTTTGTCTTATCCTTTGCTATTATTGTTATAAGTCTAAGAAGCTAGAATGCCAAGATAAAATATATAAAGAAAAAAATTATTAGATTAAAAAAACAAGAAAAGATATAGTAAATGTTGATGCTAATGAAGAACATGTCAATGAAGAAATAATTTTACAAGATTATGGACATGATAATTGTAGGGACACGGTTTGCAGCCCAAGCCCAAAATGTATGGGATCTTGGCCTAGTGAGTCCAATACAATAAATTTGTAGAGAGTAGGTCGAAGAACTAGGCCCTAATGAATGTGACAACGGCTAGTATGGATTTGAAAGGTGATCAAGCAAGAACAAAGGAAATAAAGCTAAACGGCTTCACTGTCCAAGGAGGTCACACTTATATAAATTGATCACAATTAAGTACAAGAACAATTTAGATTGCTACAGTATTCTCTCTCTACTTTCTCAACCCCTCTCTCATGGAGGGTCTCTTACATTATATAGCTCTCTTTGGACCATCTTGATCCTACACTTGTTGATCATTTAACCCCTTACTTGAGTACCTGTCCCATCAGACACCCTTTTTGGCTTTCTGTGAGTTGTGGTAGCCAAGGTAGCACTGTTCAGAGGTCTTCTCCACATAAATGCGGCCAGAAAAGTAGCTGCAGTGCATTTAATGCGATGGTAGCATCTTTTCCTTGGATATTTTTAGGTTTCCTTATTTCTCGTAAATTCGTGAGGCACGTCCCTATCATTGGAGCTTCCTGGAGGGTCATTCTAACTGTTGGCATAGATATTTTAGCTGCATTCATCATATCCGAGGGGGAGTTCCTCCTTGGACCACGTTCCTTTCGTTCCTTGCTCATGAGACTTCAAACTGGAACCCCTAATAACTCTTTGTTCCTCCTCAAACCATTCAACGTCTTTGGAAAAAGCCCAAGGCCCAATATATGATCTTGGGCTTTTATCCCTACAATAGCCCCTCAAAATTCCGGTTTTTCCCTCTCATCCGAGGAGAAAAAGTGGGGTCTTGATTTTTAAGAGATAAGACCAACTGATTTCTTGATTCACACGTGTGGGAGTGCGGTTTTACGTGCCTCATAATTACTACTGACATTTCATAGCCCACGAGGCATCATTAATTGTTCCAGACGGTGTTATGTTCCCTGCATCCAACATTGAGGTGCCAATTAAACAACTGATATTTTTCCTAGAATTTTGAGCGGGAGTATTCCCACTCATTTTCTCCTTCTATATAAATCGTACGGGGAAATCATTTCCCCATTTCACAAATCTTCAAGCTTTCCAAGTCTCCAGACTTTTCTCACCCGTTCCTTAAGAAATCTTTTGAAAACCTTTCTAAAGGTATCAGGGATTAGCACATGCTTTAGTTCTTGTGAGTTTTTATTCTTTTAGACATTTCTTTTTCTACTCGGCCAGCCTTCTCGGCTTTCCAGTTCCTATTTCTTCACTTACAAATTCTAGTAGCTTTTTCTTAGGTTGTCTAAATGGGTAGATTCGCGAGCCTAGTAAACTCCCCTGCCAAAATAAAAGCCTTTAAAGATAAGTACCATATACCCCAGGAAGTTGGCCTACGATATTGTTCCCTAGAACAAATCGTGTCACACAGAAGGGAAGGAGAGGTCATCATTCTCATTATAGCTTTCATAAAGGGAGGGATGACTTTTCCTATGGGTAGGATAACACGGGACTACCTCCTTAACCATAGGTTATGCCCCCACTAATGTGCACCTAATATGTTTAGGATCCTAGGCTGTGTCGATGCTCTTAACGCGTATCTCCAATTGGGACTTACCTGGCACGATGTGGTCCACCTCTACGAATGCTACTCACAAGCTGACGGAGGGTTTTACCTCAAATCCAGGTCGCCCATCGTCAGGCTTATCACGTGCCTCCCCAAATCTAACAAGGGGATGAAAGACGATTACCTCATTACTTTGGAGGCGTGGCATGATGGTCTTCATTGTCCAGTCTGAGAGGGAGTGCCAGGTGGGATACCTTAGAGTTAGGTTTCTTAGTAAAATACTTAGATTCTCTAACCCTAACTATATCATTATCTCTCTGTCATTCTGTTGTCTTTTGATGAAAGAATTCGATTTTCTAACTGTGTTTTGCTTCTTAGCTATGTTTGCAGATAAGAATCAAGTTGCTCCTCGGCTTAGCTTTACCAACGTTGCGGCTCTAAACTACTTGCTTAGATCAGAAATATTTGTAAGCAAGGACAGACAGCTGCGAGCCGTCCACCTAATTCTGGAGTTTGAGCCTATATTGAAGATATTCTAAGAGATCAGATACGCCATTAAAGCAGGCGACCCACGATTGGCTAGGATAGACGTATCAAAACTGGATTTCCTTGCCCGAGATGACCTTCCCCTAGTCATACTACCGATTTGGCAGAATCCTCCACTGTTCGCAATACTATTCCAGCAACTTTCGCCCCAAGCAATTGTAGTAGAAAAAGAGATAGCATCCTCCCGTTTATCTCTTGAAGAAGAGATAGACAAATTTTGTTTCGAAGAGGAAGAAGGAATGCCCAATAGGCCTGTGCAGCTCTCAGATTCTGAAACTGAGTCTGACTGATTTTCTGCAACTCATCCTCCATAATTTATTGTTGCCCAAGTCACATTAGCTTAGAGGAAGAAAAATAGGGCATGGATTTGAAGTAGAGGACGGGCTTAAGGGGTTTAATGGTGAACAGGAACAAGGGATCAACTTTGAAAGAAGTCCCTAAGAACCAAGTTCCTCCCAATCTCCCTCTTCCTCCCCCACTCCCTACTGACCTCAGACTGCATGCTAACTCGAATCTGAGGAAGAAGAGGCCAGTTGAGGACTTAGAGGAAGGCGAGGTTGCTCCTAAAAAGGGGGCTAAACAACAGAAAAAGGCCAAGGACCCCCATGACAAAAGAGCTAAGTCCGTGGAGAGTCGGGATAAGGCTGAAGTCCACCGTGGGCCACGCACCTGGGCCCCTTGGCTATAGATGGAGGGTGCTCCCATCCCTTGGGATGCCATAATTTGGGAGTCTTAGAGGGGGCATGCCACCTACCTTGCCGAGGCTTTGGAGTAACCTTTCCTTCTCCCCCGAGACATGGAGGGTCTCAGGCATACCAAGCAGTCGGACCTCTTCATGTCATTAAAGAAGAACCTTGCAATGGTAAGCCAATCAACATATCTTTTCGCTAAATACGAAGGTGCATGTTCATTCATATGTGTATTTATTTTTATAACCCCTTTGCCACTTTTATGCAGGTTACCCAAGAAATTTATGTAGCCGAAGAGTGGGTTAGGAATGCTCGTGACGAGATCAAGGCTAAGGCCCACTCCCATCTTAAAGAAAGACCTTCCCCAAGCCAAGGCCTAGAATCCTTGATATAGGATTTTCTATTATAGTTTTTTTTTTTTTTTAATGTTTTTTTTATATAACTTTTTGTGATGGCGTTTTGCCCTCAGACAGTGTATTCCCTTTTTTATTTAATGAAAAAAGTTTCTCCTTTTATCTTTCATACCTTTACTTTTATGTGTTTTGAAGCTTATGACTGTCATAAATAATATTGAATTGTTGTTGCTCTAACTTTAATAAAAACTAGGAACAATTATGTATTAGTAACAAAGTGATTTACTCCATACTTGCACTGTGAAATGACCCTTCTACAACGAAGGCTGAATCTAATAAGGGTAAGTAACGGACTTTGAAAGAAAAATGGAAGGGGGAGATATTCTCGATTTTGCCCAACATTTGTTTAAATAATCAAGGTTATTATAAATAATCGGAGGAGTTGGTTATAAACTTGGATCTGCTTAAACACTCAGATAGATGTCATAGTGTGTTAATTTCTCCAAAGCATATGATCCGAGGACCAGGGCAAGACTAAGGTTTTGTTTAAACACATATAAAGATGTCATTGTGTGTCAATTTCCTCATAGCATCTAGTCCGAGGACTCAGGCATAACTAAGGTTTTGTTTAAACACTTATAAAGATGTCATTGTGCGTCAGTTTCCCCAAAGCATCTAGTCCGAGGACCCAGGCATGACTAAGGTTCTGTTTAAAAACTTATAAAGATGTAATTATGTTTTAATTCCCCAAACCATCTAGTCCGAGGACCTAGGCATGACTAAGGTTCTGTTTAAACACTTATAAAGATGTCATTGTGCGTCAATTTCCCTAAAGCATCTAGTACGAGGACCTAGGCATGACTAAGGTTCTGTTTAAACACTTATAAAGATGTCATTGTATGTTAATTTCCCCAAAGCATCTAGTCTAAGGACCCAGGCATAACTAAGGTTCTATTTAAACACATATAAAGATGTGATTGTGCGTCAATTTCCCCAAAGCATCCAATCCGAGGACCCAGGCATGACTAAGGTTCTGTTTAAACACTTATAAAGATGTCAATGTGCGTCAACTTACCCAAAGCATCTAGTCCGAGGACCTAGGCAAGACTAAGGTTCTGTTTAAACACTTATAAAGATGTCATTGTATGTTAATTTCCCTAAAGCATCTGGTCCGAAAACCCAGGCATGACTAAGGTTTAGTTTAAACACTTATAAAGATGTCATTGGGTATTAATTTCCCCAAAGCATCTGGTTCGAGGACCCAGGCATAACTAAGGTTTTCTATAAACACTTATAAAGATGTCATTGTGCGTCAATTTCCCTAAAGCATCTAGTCCGACGACTCAGGCATGACAAAGGTTCTGTTTAAACACTTATAAAGATGTCATTGTGTGTTAATTTCCCCAAAGCGTCTGGTTCGAGGACCTAGGCATGACAAAGGTTCTGTTTAAACACTTATAAAGATGTCATTGTGTGTTAATTTCCCCAAAGCGTCTGGTTCGAGGACCTAGGCATGACTAAGGTTCTGTTTAAACACTTCTAAAGATGTCTTTGTGTGACAATTTCCCCAAAGCATCTAGTCTAAGGACCCAGGCATTACTAAGGTTCTGTTTAAACACTTATAAAGATGTCACTGTGCATCAATTTCCCCAAAGCATCTAGTCTAAGGACCCAGGCATGACTAAGGTTCTATTTAAACACTTATAAAGATGTGATTGTGCGTCAATTTCCCCAAAGCATCTAGTCCGAGGACCCTGGCATGACTAAGGTTCTGTTTAAACACTTATAAAGATGTCAATGTGCGTCAATTTCCCCAAAGCATCTAGTCCGAGGACCTAGGCATGACTAAGGTTCTGTTTAAACACTTATAAAGATGTCATTGTGCGTTAATTTCCCTAAAACATCTAGTCCGAGGACCCAGGCATGACTAAGGTTCTGTTTAAATACTTATAAATATGTCATTGTGTGTTAATTTCCCTAAAGCATTTGGTCCGAGGACTCAGACATGACAAAGGTTCTGTTTAAACACTTATAAAGATGTCATTGCGCGTCAATTTCCCCAAAGCATCTAGACCGAGGACCTAGGCATAACTAAGGTTCTGTTTAAACACTTATAAAGATGTCATTGTATGTTAATTTCCCTAAAGCATCTGGTCCGAAAACCCAGGCATGACTAAGGTTCAGTTTAAACACTTATAAAGATGTCATTGTGTATTAATTTCCCCAAAGCATCTGGTTCGAGGACCCAGGCATAACTAAGGTTTTTTACAAACACTTATAAAGATGTCATTGTGCGTCAATTTCCCTAAAGCATCTAGTCCGAGGACTCAGGCATGACGAAGGTTCTGTTTAAACACTTATAAAGATGTCATTGCGTGTTAATTTCCCCAAAGCATCTGGTTCGAGGACCCAGGCATGACTAAGGTTCTGTTTAAACACTTATAAAGATGTCTTTGTGTGACAATTTCCCCAAAGCATCTAGTCTAAGGACCCAGGCATCACTAAAGATCTGTTTAAACTCTTATAAAGATGTCATTGTGCGTCAATTTCCCCAAAGCATCTAGTCTAAGGACCCAGGCTTGACTAAGGTTCTGTTTAAACACTTATAAAGATGTCATTGTGCGTCAATTTCCCAAAAGCATCCAGTCTAAGGACACAGGCACGACTAAGGTTCTATTTAAACACTTATAAAGATGTCATTGTGTGTTAATTTCCGTAAAGCATCTGGTCCGAGGACTCTGGCACGACTAAGGTTCTGTTTAAACACTTATAAAGATGTCATTGTGTATTAATTTTCCCAATGCATCTGGTTCGAGGACCCAGGTATAACTAAGGTTCTGTTTAAACACTTATAAAGATGTCATTGTGCGTCAATTTCACCAAAGCATCTAGTCTTTGGACCCAGGCATCACTAAGGTTCTGTTTAAACACTTATAAAGATGTCATTGTGCGTCAATTTCCCCAAAGCATCTAGTCCGAGGACCCAGGCATGACTAAGGTTCTGTTTAAACACTTATAAAGATGTCAATGTGCGTCAATTTCCCCAAAGCATCTAGTCCGAGGACCTAGGCATGACTAAGGTTCTGTTTAAACACTTATAAAGATGTCATTGTGCGTTAATTTCCCTAAAACATCTAGTCCGAGGACCCAGGCATGACTAAGGTTCTGTTTAAATACTTATAAATATGTCATTGTGCGTTAATTTCCCTAATGCATTTGGTCCGAGGACTCAGACATGACAAAGGTTCTGTTTAAACACTTATAAAGATGTCATTGTGCGTCAATTTCCCCAAAGCATCTAGTCCGAGGACCTAGGCATAACTAAGGTTCTGTTTAAACAGTTATAAAGATGTCATTGTATGTTAATTTCCCTAAAGCATCTGGTCCGAAAACCCAGCCATGACTAAGGTTCAGTTTAAACACTTATAAAGATGTCATTGTGTATTAATTTCCCCAAAGAATCTGGTTTGAGGACCCAGGCATAACTAAGGTTCTATTTAAACACTTATAAAGATGTCATTGTGCGTCAATTTCCCTAAAGCATCTAGTCCGAGGACTCAGGCATGACTAAGGTTCTGTTTAAACACTTATAAAGATGTCATTGCGTGTTAATTTCCCCAAAGCATCTGGTTCGAGGACCCAGGCATGACTAAGGTTCTGTTTAAACACTTATAAAGATGTCTTTGTGTGACAATTTCCGCAAAGCATCTAGTCTAAGGACCCAGGCATCACTAAGGATCTGTTTAAACACTTATAAAGATGTCATTGTGCGTCAATTTCCCCAAAGCATCTAGTCTAAGGACCCAGGCTTGACTAAGGTTCTGTTTAAACACTTATAAAGATGAGATTGTGCGTCAATTTCCCCAAAGCATCTAGTCCGAGGACCTAGGAATGACTAAGGTTCTGTTTAAACACATATAAATATGTCAATGTGCGTCAATTTCCCAAAAGCATCTAGTCCGAGGACCTAGGCATGACTAAGGTTCTGTTTAAACACTTATAAAGAGGTCATTGTGCGTAATTTCCCTAAAACATCTTGTCCGAGGACCCAGGCATAACTAAGGTTCTGTTTAAATACTTATAAATATGTCATTGTGTGTTAATTTCCCTAAAGCATTTGGTACAAGGACTCAGACATGACAAAGGTTCTGTTTAAACACTTATAAAGATGTCATTGTGCGTCAATTTCCCCAAAGCATCTAGTCCGAGGACCTAGACATGACTAAGGTTCTGTTTAAACACTTATAAAGATGTCATTGTGCGTTAATTTCCCTAAAACATCTAGTCCGAGGACCCAGGCATGACTAAGGTTCTGTTTAAATACTTATAAATATGTCATTGTGTGTTAATTTCCCTAAAGCTTTTGGTCTGAGGACTCAGACATGACTAAGGTTCTGTTTAAACACTTATAAAGATGTCATTGTGTATTAATTTCCCCAAAGCATCTGGTTCGAGGACCCAGGCATAACTAAGGTTCTGTTTAAACACTTATAAAGATGTCATCGTGCGTCAATTTCCCTAAAGCATCTAGTCCGAGGACTCAGGCATGACTAAGGTTCTGTTTAAACACTTATAAAGATGTCATTGCATGTTAATTTCCCCAAAGAATCCAGTCCGAGGACCCAGGCATGACTAAGGTTCTGTTTAAACACTAATAAAGATGTTAATGTGCGTCAACTTCCCCAAAGCATCTAGTCCGAGGACCTAGGCAAGACTAAGGTTCTGTTTAAACACTTATAAAGATGTCATTGTATGTTAATTTCCCTAAAGCATCTGGTCCGAAAACCCAGGCATGACTAAGGTTCAGTTTAAACACTTATAAAGATGTCATTGTGTATTAATTTCCCCAAAGCATCTGGTTCAAGGACCCAGGCATAACTAAGGTTTTCTATAAACACTTATAAAGATGTCATTGTGCGTCAATTTCCCTAAAGCATCTAGTCCGAGGACTCAGGCATGACAAAGGTTCTGTTTAAACACTTATAAAGATGTCATTGTGTGTTAATTTCCCCAAAGCGTCTGGTTCGAGGACCTAGGCATGACTAAGGTTCTGTTTAAACACTTCTAAAGATGTCTTTGTGTGACAATTTCCCCAAAGCATCTAGTCTAAGGACCCAGGCATTACTAAGGTTCTGTTGAAACACTTATAAAGATGTCACTGTGCATCAATTTCCCCAAAGCATCTAGTCTAAGGACCCAGGCATGACTAAGGTTCTATTTAAACACTTATAAAGATGTGATTGTGCGTCAATTTCCCCAAAGCATCTAGTCCGAGGACCCTGGCATGACTAAGGTTCTGTTTAAACACTTATAAAGATGTCAATGTGCGTCAATTTCCCCAAAGCATCTAGTCCGAGGACCTAGGCATGACTAAGGTTCTGTTTAAACACTTATAAAGATGTCATTGTGCGTTAATTTCCCTAAAACATCTAGTCCGAGGACCCAGGCATGACTAAGGTTCTGTTTAAATACTTATAAATATGTCATTGTGCGTTAATTTCCCTAAAGCATTTGGTCCGAGGACTCAGACATGACAAAGGTTCTGTTTAAACACTTATAAAGATGTCATTGCGCGTCAATTTCCCCAAAGCATCTAGACCGAGGACCTAGGCATAACTAAGGTTCTGTTTAAACACTTATAAAGATGTCATTGTATGTTAATTTCCCTGAAGCATCTGGTCCGAAAACCCAGGCATGACTAAGGTTCAGTTTAAACACTTATAAAGATGTCATTGTGTATTAATTTCCCCAAAGCATCTGGTTCGAGGACCCAGGCATAACTAAGGTTTTTTACAAACACTTATAAAGATGTCATTGTGCGTCAATTTCCCTAAAGCATCTAGTCCGAGGACTCAGGCATGACTAAGGTTCTGTTTAAACACTTATAAAGATGTCATTGCGTGTTAATTTCCCCAAAGCATCTGGTTCGAGGACCCAGGCATGACTACGGTTCTGTTTAAACACTTATAAAGATGTCTTTGTGTGACAATTTCCCCAAAGCATCTAGTCTAAGGACCCAGGCATCACTAAAGATCTGTTTAAACTCTTATAAAGATGTCATTGTGCGTCAATTTCCCCAAAGCATCTAGTCTAAGGACCCAGGCTTGACTAAGGTTCTGTTTAAACACTTATAAAGATGTCATTGTGCGTCAATTTCCCAAAAGCATCCAGTCTAAGGACACAGGCACGACTAAGGTTCTATTTAAACACTTATAAAGATGTCATTGTGTGTTAATTTCCGTAAAGCATCTGGTCCGAGGACTCTAGCACGACTAAGGTTCTGTTTAAACACTTATAAAGATGTCATTGTGTATTAATTTTCCCAATGCATCTGATTCGAGGACCCAGGTATAACTAAGGTTCTGTTTAAACACTTATAAAGATGTCATTGTGCGTCAATTTCACCAAAGCATCTAGTCTATGGACCCAGGCATCACTAAGGTTCTGTTTAAACACTTATAAAGATGTCATTGTGCGTCAATTTCCCCAAAGCATCCAGTCCGAGGACCCAGGCATGACTAAGGTTCTGTTTAAACACTTATAAAGATGTCAATGTGCGTCAATTTCCCCAAAGCATCTAGTCCGAGGACCTAGGCATGACTAAGGTTCTGTTTAAACACTTATAAAGATGTCATTGTGCGTTAATTTCCCTAAAACATCTAGTCCGAGGACCCAGGCATGACTAAGGTTCTGTTTAAATACTTATAAATATGACATTGTGCGTTAATTTCCCTAATGCATTTGGTCCGAGGACTCAGACATGACAAAGGTTCTGTTTAAACACTTATAAAGATGTCATTGTGCGTCAATTTCCCCAAAGCATCTAGTCCGAGGACCTAGGCATAACTAAGGTTCTGTTTAAACAGTTATAAAGATGTCATTGTATGTTAATTTCCCTAAAGCATCTGGTCCGAAAACCCAGCCATGACTAAGGTTCAGTTTAAACACTTATAAAGATGTCATTGTGTATTAATTTCCCCAAAGCATCTGGTTTGAGGACCCAGGCATAACTAAGGTTCTATTTAAACACTTATAAAGATGTCATTGTGCGTCAATTTCCCTAAAGCATCTAGTCCGAGGACTCAGGCATGACTAAGGTTCTGTTTAAACACTTATAAAGATGTCATTGCGTGTTAATTTCCCCAAAGCATCTGGTTCGAGGACCCAGGCATGACTAAGGTTCTGTTTAAACACTTATAAAGATGTCTTTGTGTGACAATTTCCGCAAAGCATCTAGTCTAAGGACCCAGGCATCACTAAGGATCTGTTTAAACACTTATAAAGATGTCATTGTGCGTCAATTTCCCCAAAGCATCTAGTCTAAGGACCCAGGCTTGACTAAGGTTCTGTTTAAACACTTATAAAGATGAGATTGTGCGTCAATTTCCCCAAAGCATCTAGTCCGAGGACCTAGGAATGACTAAGGTTCTGTTTAAACACATATAAATATGTCAATGTGCGGCAATTTCCCAAAAGCATCTAGTCCGAGGACCTAGGCATGACTAAGGTTCTGTTTAAACACTTATAAAGAGGTCATTGTGCGTAATTTCCCTAAAACATCTTGTCCGAGGACCCAGGCATAACTAAGGTTCTGTTTAAATACTTATAAATATGTCATTGTGTGTTAATTTCCCTAAAGCATTTGGTACAAGGACTCAGACATGACAAAGGTTCTGTTTAAACACTTATAAAGATGTCATTGTGCGTCAATTTCCCCAAAGCATCTAGTCCGAGGACCTAGACATGACTACGGTTCTGTTTAAACACTTATAAAGATGTCATCGTGCGTCAATTTCCCCAAAGCATCTAGTCTAAGGACCCAGGCATCGCTAAGATTCTGTTTCAACACTTATAAAGATGTCATCGTGCGTCAATTTCCCCAAAGCATCTAGTCTAAGGACCCAGGCATGACTAAGGTTCTGTTTAAACACTTATAAAGATGTCATTGTGCGTCAATTTCCCTAAAGCATCTAGTCCGAGGACTCAGGCATGACTAAGGTTCTGTTTAAACACTTATAAAGATGTCATCGTGCGTCAATTTCCCCAAAGCATCTAGTGTAAGGACCCAGGCATGACTAAGGTTCTGTTTAAACACTTATAAAGATGTCTTTGTGTGACAATTTCCCAAAAGCATCTAGTCTAAGGACCCAGGCATCACTAAGGATCTGTTTAAACACTTATAAAGATGTCATTGTGTGTCAATTTCCCCAAAGCATCTAGTCTAAGGACCCAGGCTTGACTAAGGTTCTGTTTAAACACTTACAAAGATGTCATTGTGCGTCAATTTCCCCAAAGCATCTAGTCCGAGAACTTAGGCATGACTAAGGTTCTGTTTAAACACTTATAAAGATGTCATTGTGCGTCAATTTCCCAAAAGCATCCAGTCAAAGGACACAGGCACGACTAAGGTTCTGTTTAAACACTTATAAAGATGTCATTGTGTGTTAATTTCCGTGAAGCATCTGGTCCGAGGACTCTGGCATGACTAAGGTTCTGTTTAAACACATATAAAGATGTCAATGTGTATTAATTTTCCCAAAGCATCTGGTTCGAGGACCCAGGCATAACTAAGGTTCTGTTTAAACACTTATAAAGATGTCATTGTGCGTCAATTTCCCTAAAGCATCTAGTCCGAGGACTCAGGCATGACTAAGGTTTTGTTTAAACACTTATAAAGATGTCATTGTGCGTCAATTTCCCCAAAGCGTTTAGTCTAAGGACCCAGGCATCACTAAGGTTCTGTTTAAACACTTATAAAGATGTCATCGTGCGTCAATTTCACCAAAGCATCTAGTGTAAGGACCCAGGCATGACTAAGGTTCTGTTTAAACACTTATAAAGATGTCACTGTATGTTAATTTCCCTAAAGCATCTGGTCCGAAAACCCAGGCATGACTAAGGTTCTAATTAAACACTTATAAAGATGTCATTGTGCGTCAATTTCCTCAAAGCGTTTAGTCTAAGGACCCAGGCATAACTAAGGTTCTTTTTAAAAACTTATAAAGATGTCATTGTGCGTCAATTTCCCTAACGCATCTAGTCCGAGGACTCAGGCATGACTAAGGTTTTGTTTAAACACTTATAAAGATGTCATTGTGCGTCAATTTCCCCAAAGCGTTTAGTCTAAGGACCCAGGCATCACTAAGATTCTGTTTCAACACTTATAAAGATGTCATCGTGCGTCAATTTCCCCAAAGCATCTAGTGTAAGGACCCAGGCATGACTAAGGTTCTGTTTAAACACTTATAAAGATGTCACTGTATGTTAATTTCCCGAAACCATCTGGTCCGAAAACCTAGGCATGACTAAGGTTCTAATTAAACACTTATAAAGATGTCATTGTGCGTCAATTTCCTCAAAGCGTTTAGTCTAAGGACCCAGGCATAACTAAGGTTCTTTTTAAATACTTATAAAGATGTCAATGTGCGTCAATTTCCCTAACGCATCTAGTCCGAGGACTCACGCATGACTAAGGTTTTGTTTAAACACTTATAAAGATGTCATTGTGCGTCAATTTCCCCAAAGCGTTTAGTCTAAGGACCCAGGCATCACTAAGATTCTGTTTCAACACTTATAAAGATGTCATCGTGCGTCAATTTCCCCAAAGCATCTAGTCTAAGGACCCAGGCATGACTAAGGTTCTGTTTAAACACTTATAAAGATGTCATTGTGCGTCAATTTCCCTAAAGCATCTAATCCGAGGACTCAGGCATGACTAAGGTTCTGTTTAAACACTTATAAAGATGTCATCGTGCGTCAATTTCCCCAAAGCATCTAGTGTAAGGACCCAGGCATGACTAAGGTTCTGTTTAAACACTTATAAAGATGTCTTTGTGTGACAATTTCCCAAAAGCATCTAGTCTAAGGACCCAGGCATCACTAAGGATCTGTTTAAACACTTATAAAGATGTCATTGTGTGTCAATTTCCCCAAAGCATCTAGTCTAAGGACCCAGGCTTGACTAAGGTTCTGTTTAAACACTTACAAAGATGTCATTGTGCGTCAATTTCCCCAAAGCATCTAGTCCGAGAACTTAGGCATGACTAAGGTTCTGTTTAAACACTTATAAAGATGTCATTGTGCGTCAATTTCCCAAAAGCATCCAGTCAAAGGACACAGGCACGACTAAGGTTCTGTTTAAACACTTATAAAGATGTCATTGTGTGTTAATTTCCGTGAAGCATCTGGTCCGAGGACTCTGGCATGACTAAGGTTCTGTTTAAACACTTATAAAGATGTCATTGTGTATTAATTTTCCCAAAGCATCTGGTTCGAGGACCCAGGCATAACTAAGGTTCTGTTTAAACACTTATAAAGATGTCATTGTGCGTCAATTTCCCTAAAGCATCTAGTCCGAGGACTCAGGCATGACTAAGGTTTTGTTTAAACACTTATAAAGATGTCATTGTGCGTCAATTTCCCCAAAGCGTTTAGTCTAAGGACCCAGGCATCACTAAGGTTCTGTTTAAACACTTATAAAGATGTCATCGTGCGTCAATTTCACCAAAGCATCTAGTGTAAGGACCCAGGCATGACTAAGGTTCTGTTTAAACACTTATAAAGATGTCACTGTATGTTAATTTCCCTAAAGCATCTGGTCCGAAAACCCAGGCATGACTAAGGTTCTAATTAAACACTTATAAAGATGTCATTGTGCGTCAATTTCCTCAAAGCGTTTAGTCTAAGGACCCAGGCATAACTAAGGTTCTTTTTAAATACTTATAAAGATGTCATTGTGCGTCAATTTCCCTAACGCATCTAGTCCGAGGACTCAGGCATGACTAAGGTTTTGTTTAAACACTTATAAAGATGTCATTGTGCGTCAATTTCCCCAAAGCGTTTAGTCTAAGGACCCAGGCATCACTAAGATTCTGTTTCAACACTTATAAAGATGTCATCGTGCGTCAATTTCCCCAAAGCATCTAGTGTAAGGACCCAGGCATGACTAAGGTTCTGTTTAAACACTTATAAAGATGTCACAGTATGTTAATTTCCCTAAAGCATCTGGTCCGAAAACCCAGGCATGACTAAGGTTCTAATTAAACACTTATAAAGATGTCATTGTGCGTCAATTTCCTCAAAGCGTTTAGTCTAAGGACCCAGGCATAACTAAGGTTCTTTTTAAATACTTATAAAGATGTCAATGTGCGTCAATTTCCCTAACGCATCTAGTCCGAGGACTCAGGCATGACTAAGGTTTTGTTTAAACACTTATAAAGATGTCATTGTGCGTCAATTTCCCCAAAGCGTTTAGTCTAAGGACCCAGGCATCCCTAAGATTCTGTTTCAACACTTATAAAGATGTCATCGTGCGTCAATTTCCCCAAAGCATCTAGTCTAAGGACCCAGGCATGACTAAGGTTCTGTTTAAACACTTATAAAGATGTCATTGTGCGTCAATTTCCCTAAAGCATCTAATCCGAGGACTCAGGCATGACTAAGGTTCTGTTTAAACACTTATAAAGATGTCATCGTGCGTCAATTTCCCCAAAGCATCTAGTGTAAGGACCCAGGCATGACTAAGGTTCTGTTTAAACACTTATAAAGATGTCTTTGTGTGACAATTTCCCAAAAGCATCTAGTCTAAGGACCCAGGCATCACTAAGGATCTGTTTAAACACTTATAAAGATGTCATTGTGTGTCAATTTCCCCAAAGCATCTAGTCTAAGGACCCAGGCTTGACTAAGGTTCTGTTTAAACACTTACAAAGATGTCATTGTGCGTCAATTTCCCCAAAGCATCTAGTCCGAGAACTTAGGCATGACTAAGGTTCTGTTTAAACACTTATAAAGATGTCATTGTGCGTCAATTTCCCAAAAGCATCCAGTCAAAGGACACAGGCACGACTAAGGTTCTGTTTAAACACTTATAAAGATGTCATTGTGTGTTAATTTCCGTGAAGCATCTGGTCCGAGGACTCTGGCATGACTAAGGTTCTGTTTAAACACTTATAAAGATGTCATTGTGTATTAATTTTCCCAAAGCATCTGGTTCGAGGACCCAGGTATAACTAAGGTTCTGTTTAAACACTTATAAAGATGTCATTGTGCGTCAATTTCCCCAAAGTATCTAGTCTATGGACCCAGGCATCACTAAGGTTCTGTTTAAACACTTATAAAGATGTGATTGTGCGTCAATTTCCCCAAAGCATCTAGTCCGAGGACCCAGGCATGACTAAGGTTCTGTTTAAACACTTATAAAGATGTCATTGCGTGTTAATTTCCCCAAAGCATCCAGTCCGAGGACCCAGGCATGACTAAGGTTCTGTTTAAACACTAATAAAGATGTCAATGTGCGTCAACTTCCCCAAAGCATCTAGTCCGAGGACCTAGGCAAGACTAAGGTTCTGTTTAAACACTTATAAAGATGTCATTGTATGTTAATTTCCCTAAAGCATCTGGTCCGAAAACCCAGGCATGACTAAGGTTCAGTTTAAACACTTATAAAGATGTCATTGTGTATTAATTTCCCCAAAGCATCTGGTTCGAGGACCCAGGCATAACTAAGGTTTTCTATAAACACTTATAAACATGTCATTGTGCGTCAATTTCCCTAAAGCATCTAGTCCGAGGACTCAGGCATGACAAAGGTTCTGTTTAAACACTTATAAAGATGTCATTGTGTGTTAATTTCCCCAAAGCATCTGGTTCGAGGACCTAGGCATGACTAAGGTTCTGTTTAAACACTTCTAAAGATGTCTTTGTGTGACAATTTCCCCAAAGCATCTAGTCTATGGACCCAGGCATTACTAAGGTTCTGTTTAAACACTTATAAAGATCACATTGTGCGTCAATTTCCCAAAAGCATCTAGTCTAAGGACCCAGGCATGACTAAGGTTCTATTTAAACACTTATAAAGATGTGATTGTGCGTCAATTTCCCCAAAGCATCTAGTCCGAGGACCCAGGCACGACTAAGGTTCTGTTTAAACACTTATAAAGATGTCAATGTGCGTCAATTTCCCCAGAGCATCTAGTCCGAGGACCTAGGCACGACTAAGGTTCTGTTTAAACACTTATAAAGATGTCATTGTGCGTTAATTTCCCTAAAACATCTAGTCCGAGGACCCAGGCATGACTAAGGTTCTGTTTAAATACTTATAAATATGTCATTGTATGTTAATTTCCCTAAAGCATCTGGTCCGAAAACCCAGGCATGACTAAGGTTCAGTTTAAACACTTATAAAGATGTCATTGTGTGTTAATTTCCGTAAAGCATCTGGTCCGAGGACTCTGGCATGACTAAGGTTCTGTTTAAACACTTATAAAGATGTCATTGTGTATTAATTTTCCCAAAGCATCTGGTTCGAGGACCCAGGTATAACTAAGGTTCTGTTTAAACACTTATAAAGATGTCATTGTGCGTCAATTTCCCCAAAGTATCTAGTCTATGGACCCAGGCATCACTAAGGTTCTGTTTAAACACTTATAAAGATGTGATTGTGCGTCAATTTCCCCAAAGCATCTAGTCCGAGGACCCAGGCATGACTAAGGTTCTGTTTAAACACTTATAAAGATGTCATTGCGTGTTAATTTCCCCAAAGCATCCAGTCCGAGGACCCAGGCATGACTAAGGTTCTGTTTAAACACTAATAAAGATGTCAATGTGCGTCAACTTCCCCAAAGCATCTAGTCCGAGGACCTAGGCAAGACTAAGGTTCTGTTTAAACACTTATAAAGATGTCATTGTATGTTAATTTCCCAAAAGCATCTGGTCCGAAAACCCAGGCATGACTAAGGTTCAGTTTAAACACTTATAAAGATGTCATTGTGTATTAATTTCCCCAAAGCATCTGGTTCGAGGACCCAGGCATAACTAAGGTTTTCTATAAACACTTATAAAGATGTCATTGTGCGTCAATTTCCCTAAAGCATCTAGTCCGAGGACTCAGGCATGACAAAGGTTCTGTTTAAACACTTATAAAGATGTCATTGTGTGTTAATTTCCCCAAAGCGTCTGGTTCGAGGACCTAGGCATGACTAAGGTTCTGTTTAAACACTTCTAAAGATGTCTTTGTGTGACAATTTCCCCAAAGCATCTAGTCTATGGACCCAGGCATTACTAAGGTTCTGTTTAAACACTTATAAAGATCACATTGTGCGTCAATTTCCCCAAAGCATCTAGTCTAAGGACCCAGGCATGACTAAGGTTCTATTTAAACACTTATAAAGATGTGATTGTGCGTCAATTTCCCCAAAGCATCTAGTCCGAGGACCCAGGCACGACTAAGGTTCTGTTTAAACACTTATAAAGATGTCAATGTGCGTCAATTTCCCCAGAGCATCTAGTCCGAGGACCTAGGCACGACTAAGGTTCTGTTTAAACACTTATAAAGATGTCATTGTGCGTTAATTTCCCTAAAACATCTAGTCTGAGGACCCAGGCATGACTAAGGTTCTGTTTAAATACTTATAAATATGTCATTGTATGTTAATTTCCCTAAACCATCTGGTCCGAAAACCCAGGCATGACTAAGGTTCAGTTTAAACACTTATAAAGATGTCATTGTGTTTTAATTTCCCCAAAGCATCTGGTTTGAGGACCCAGGCATAACTAAGGTTTTTTATAAACACTTATAAAGATGTCATTGTGCGTCAATTTCCCTAAAGCATCTAGTCCGAGGACTCAGGCATGACTAAGGTTCTGTTTAAACACTTATAAAGATGTCATTGCGTGTTAATTTCCCCAAAGCACCTGGTTCGAGGACCCAGGCATGACTAAGGTTCTGTTTAAACACTTATAAAGATGTCATTGTGTGTTAATTTCCCCAAAGCGTCTGGTTCGAGGACCTAGGCATGACTAAGGTTCTGTTTAAACACTTCTAAAGATGTCTTTGTGTGACAATTTCCCCAAAGCATCTAGTCTATGGACCCAGGCATTACTAAGGTTCTGTTTAAACACTTATAAAGATCACATTGTGCGTCAATTTCCCAAAAGCATCTAGTCTAAGGACCCAGGCATGACTAAGGTTCTATTTAAACACTTATAAAGATGTGATTGTGCGTCAATTTCCCCAAAGCATCTAGTCCGAGGACCCAGGCACGACTAAGGTTCTGTTTAAACACTTATAAAGATGTCAATGTGCGTCAATTTCCCCAGAGCATCTAGTCCGAGGACCTAGGCACGACTAAGGTTCTGTTTAAACACTTATAAAGATGTCATTGTGCGTTAATTTCCCTAAAACATCTAGTCCGAGGACCCAGGCATGACTAAGGTTCTGTTTAAATACTTATAAATATGTCATTGTATGTTAATTTCCCTAAAGCATCTGGTCCGAAAACCCAGGCATGACTAAGGTTCAGTTTAAACACTTATAAAGATGTCATTGTGTGTTAATTTCCGTAAAGCATCTGGTCCGAGGACTCTGGCATGACTAAGGTTCTGTTTAAACACTTATAAAGATGTCATTGTGTATTAATTTTCCCAAAGCATCTGGTTCGAGGACCCAGGTATAACTAAGGTTCTGTTTAAACACTTATAAAGATGTCATTGTGCGTCAATTTCCCCAAAGTATCTAGTCTATGGACCCAGGCATCACTAAGGTTCTGTTTAAACACTTATAAAGATGTGATTGTGCGTCAATTTCCCCAAAGCATCTAGTCCGAGGACCCAGGCATGACTAAGGTTCTGTTTAAACACTTATAAAGATGTCATTGCGTGTTAATTTCCCCAAAGCATCCAGTCCGAGGACCCAGGCATGACTAAGGTTCTGTTTAAACACTTATAAAGATGTCATTGTGCGTCAATTTCCCCAAAGTATCTAGTCTATGGACCCAGGCATCACTAAGGTTCTGTTTAAACACTTATAAAGATGTGATTGTGCGTCAATTTCCCCAAAGCATCTAGTCCGAGGACCCAGGCATGACTAAGGTTCTGTTTAAACACTTATAAAGATGTCATTGCGTGTTAATTTCCCCAAAGCATCCAGTCCGAGGACCCAGGCATGACTAAGGTTCTGTTTAAACACTAATAAAGATGTCAATGTGCGTCAACTTCCCCAAAGCATCTAGTCCGAGGACCTAGGCAAGACTAAGGTTCTGTTTAAACACTTATAAAGATGTCATTGTATGTTAATTTCCCTAAAGCATCTGGTCCGAAAACCCAGGCATGACTAAGGTTCAGTTTAAACACTTATAAAGATGTCATTGTGTATTAATTTCCCCAAAGCATCTGGTTCGAGGACCCAGGCATAACTAAGGTTTTCTATAAACACTTATAAAGATGTCATTGTGCGTCAATTTCCCTAAAGCATCTAGTCCGAGGACTCAGGCATGACAAAGGTTCTGTTTAAACACTTATAAAGATGTCATTGTGTGTTAATTTCCCCAAAGCGTCTGGTTCGAGGACCTAGGCATGACTAAGGTTCTGTTTAAACACTTCTAAAGATGTCTTTGTGTGACAATTTCCCCGAAGCATCTAGTCTATGGACCCAGGCATTACTAAGGTTCTGTTTAAACACTTATAAAGATCACATTGTGCGTCAATTTCCCAAAAGCATCTAGTCTAAGGACCCAGGCATGACTAAGGTTCTATTTAAACACTTATAAAGATGTGATTGTGCGTCAATTTCCCCAAAGCATCTAGTCCGAGGACCCAGGCACGACTAAGGTTCTGTTTAAACACTTATAAAGATGTCAATGTGCGTCAATTTCCCCAGAGCATCTAGTCCGAGGACCTAGGCACGACTAAGGTTCTGTTTAAACACTTATAAAGATGTCATTGTGCGTTAATTTCCCTAAAACATCTAGTCCGAGGACCCAGGCATGACTAAGGTTCTGTTTAAATACTTATAAATATGTCATTGTATGTTAATTTCCCTAAAGCATCTGGTCCGAAAACCCAGGCATGACTAAGGTTCAGTTTAAACACTTATAAAGATGTCATTGTGTGTTAATTTCCGTAAAGCATCTGGTCCGAGGACTCTGGCATGACTAAGGTTCTGTTTAAACACTTATAAAGATGTCATTGTGTATTAATTTTCCCAAAGCATCTGGTTCGAGGACCCAGGTATAACTAAGGTTCTGTTTAAACACTTATAAAGATGTCATTGTGCGTCAATTTCCCCAAAGTATCTAGTCTATGGACCCAGGCATCACTAAGGTTCTGTTTAAACACTTATAAAGATGTGATTGTGCGTCAATTTCCCCAAAGCATCTAGTCCGAGGACCCAGGCATGACTAAGGTTCTGTTTAAACACTTATAAAGATGTCATTGCGTGTTAATTTCCCCAAAGCATCCAGTCCGAGGACCCAGGCATGACTAAGGTTCTGTTTAAACACTAATAAAGATGTCAATGTGCGTCAACTTCCCCAAAGCATCTAGTCCGAGGACCTAGGCAAGACTAAGGTTCTGTTTAAACACTTATAAAGATGTCATTGTATGTTAATTTCCCAAAAGCATCTGGTCCGAAAACCCAGGCATGACTAAGGTTCAGTTTAAACACTTATAAAGATGTCATTGTGTATTAATTTCCCCAAAGCATCTGGTTCGAGGACCCAGGCATAACTAAGGTTTTCTATAAACACTTATAAAGATGTCATTGTGCGTCAATTTCCCTAAAGCATCTAGTCCGAGGACTCAGGCATGACAAAGGTTCTGTTTAAACACTTATAAAGATGTCATTGTGTGTTAATTTCCCCAAAGCGTCTGGTTCGAGGACCTAGGCATGACTAAGGTTCTGTTTAAACACTTCTAAAGATGTCTTTGTGTGACAATTTCCCCAAAGCATCTAGTCTATGGACCCAGGCATTACTAAGGTTCTGTTTAAACACTTATAAAGATCACATTGTGCGTCAATTTCCCCAAAGCATCTAGTCTAAGGACCCAGGCATGACTAAGGTTCTATTTAAACACTTATAAAGATGTGATTGTGCGTCAATTTCCCCAAAGCATCTAGTCCGAGGACCCAGGCACGACTAAGGTTCTGTTTAAACACTTATAAAGATGTCAATGTGCGTCAATTTCCCCAGAGCATCTAGTCCGAGGACCTAGGCACGACTAAGGTTCTGTTTAAACACTTATAAAGATGTCATTGTGCGTTAATTTCCCTAAAACATCTAGTCCGAGGACCCAGGCATGACTAAGGTTCTGTTTAAATACTTATAAATATGTCATTGTATGTTAATTTCCCTAAACCATCTGGTCCGAAAACCCAGGCATGACTAAGGTTCAGTTTAAACACTTATAAAGATGTCATTGTGTTTTAATTTCCCCAAAGCATCTGGTTTGAGGACCCAGGCATAACTAAGGTTTTTTATAAACACTTATAAAGATGTCATTGTGCGTCAATTTCCCTAAAGCATCTAGTCCGAGGACTCAGGCATGACTAAGGTTCTGTTTAAACACTTATAAAGATGTCATTGCGTGTTAATTTCCCCAAAGCACCTGGTTCGAGGACCCAGGCATGACTAAGGTTCTGTTTAAACACTTATAAAGATGTCATTGTGTGTTAATTTCCCCAAAGCGTCTGGTTCGAGGACCTAGGCATGACTAAGGTTCTGTTTAAACACTTCTAAAGATGTCTTTGTGTGACAATTTCCCCAAAGCATCTAGTCTATGGACCCAGGCATTACTAAGGTTCTGTTTAAACACTTATAAAGATCACATTGTGCGTCAATTTCCCAAAAGCATCTAGTCTAAGGACCCAGGCATGACTAAGGTTCTATTTAAACACTTATAAAGATGTGATTGTGCGTCAATTTCCCCAAAGCATCTAGTCCGAGGACCCAGGCACGACTAAGGTTCTGTTTAAACACTTATAAAGATGTCAATGTGCGTCAATTTCCCCAGAGCATCTAGTCCGAGGACCTAGGCACGACTAAGGTTCTGTTTAAACACTTATAAAGATGTCATTGTGCGTTAATTTCCCTAAAACATCTAGTCCGAGGACCCAGGCATGACTAAGGTTCTGTTTAAATACTTATAAATATGTCATTGTATGTTAATTTCCCTAAAGCATCTGGTCCAAAAACCCAGGCATGACTAAGGTTCAGTTTAAACACTTATAAAGATGTCATTGTGTGTTAATTTCCGTAAAGCATCTGGTCCGAGGACTCTGGCATGGCTAAGGTTCTGTTTAAACACTTATAAAGATGTCATTGTGTATTAATTTTCCCAAAGCATCTGGTTCGAGGACCCAGGTATAACTAAGGTTCTGTTTAAACACTTATAAAGATGTCATTGTGCGTCAATTTCCCCAAAGTATCTAGTCTATGGACCCAGGCATCACTAAGGTTCTGTTTAAACACTTATAAAGATGTGATTGTGCGTCAATTTCCCCAAAGCATCTAGTCCGAGGACCCAGGCATGACTAAGGTTCTGTTTAAACACTTATAAAGATGTCATTGCGTGTTAATTTCCCCAAAGCATCCAGTCCGAGGACCCAGGCATGACTAAGGTTCTGTTTAAACACTTATAAAGATGTCATTGTGCGTCAATTTCCCCAAAGTATCTAGTCTATGGACCCAGGCATCACTAAGGTTCTGTTTAAACACTTATAAAGATGTGATTGTGCGTCAATTTCCCCAAAGCATCTAGTCCGAGGACCCAGGCATGACTAAGGTTCTGTTTAAACACTTATAAAGATGTCATTGCGTGTTAATTTCCCCAAAGCATCCAGTCCGAGGACCCAGGCATGACTAAGGTTCTGTTTAAACACTAATAAAGATGTCAATGTGCGTCAACTTCCCCAAAGCATCTAGTCCGAGGACCTAGGCAAGACTAAGGTTTTGTTTAAACACTTATAAAGATGTCATTGTATGTTAATTTCCCTAAAGCATCTGGTCCGAAAACCCAGGCATGACTAAGGTTCAGTTTAAACACTTATAAAGATGTCATTGTGTATTAATTTCCCCAAAGCATCTGGTTCGAGGACCCAGACATAACTAAGGTTTTCTATAAACACTTATAAAGATGTCATTGTGCGTCAATTTCCCTAAAGCATCTAGTCCGAGGACTCAGGCATGACAAAGGTTCTGTTTAAACACTTATAAAGATGTCATTGTGTGTTAATTTCCCCAAAGCGTCTGGTTCGAGGACCTAGGCATGACTAAGGTTCTGTTTAAACACTTCTAAAGATGTCTTTGTGTGACAATTTCCCCAAAGCATCTAGTCTATGGACCCAGGCATTACTAAGGTTCTGTTTAAACACTTATAAAGATCACATTGTGCGTCAATTTCCCAAAAGCATCTAGTCTAAGGACCCAGGCATGACTAAGGTTCTATTTAAACACTTATAAAGATGTGATTGTGCGTCAATTTCCCCAAAGCATCTAGTCCGAGGACCCAGGCACGACTAAGGTTCTGTTTAAACACTTATAAAGATGTCAATGTGCGTCAATTTCCCCAGAGCATCTAGTCCGAGGACCTAGGCACGACTAAGGTTCTGTTTAAACACTTATAAAGATGTCATTGTGCGTTAATTTCCCTAAAACATCTAGTCCGAGGACCCAGGCATGACTAAGGTTCTGTTTAAATACTTATAAATATGTCATTGTATGTTAATTTCCCTAAAGCATCTGGTCCGAAAACCCAGGCATGACTAAGGTTCAGTTTAAACACTTATAAAGATGTCATTGTGTGTTAATTTCCGTAAAGCATCTGGTCCGAGGACTCTGGCATGACTAAGGTTCTGTTTAAACACTTATAAAGATGTCATTGTGTATTAATTTTCCCAAAGCATCTGGTTCGAGGACCCAGGTATAACTAAGGTTCTGTTTAAACACTTATAAAGATGTCATTGTGCGTCAATTTCCCCAAAGTATCTAGTCTATGGACCCAGGCATCACTAAGGTTCTGTTTAAACACTTATAAAGATGTGATTGTGCGTCAATTTCCCCAAAGCATCTAGTCCGAGGACCCAGGCATGACTAAGGTTCTGTTTAAACACTTATAAAGATGTCATTGCGTGTTAATTTCCCCAAAGCATCCAGTCCGAGGACCCAGGCATGACTAAGGTTCTGTTTAAACACTAATAAAGATGTCAATGTGCGTCAACTTCCCCAAAGCATCTAGTCCGAGGACCTAGGCAAGACTAAGGTTCTGTTTAAACACTTATAAAGATGTCATTGTATGTTAATTTCCCAAAAGCATCTGGTCCGAAAACCCAGGCATGACTAAGGTTCAGTTTAAACACTTATAAAGATGTCATTGTGTATTAATTTCCCCAAAGCATCTGGTTCGAGGACCCAGGCATAACTAAGGTTTTCTATAAACACTTATAAAGATGTCATTGTGCGTCAATTTCCCTAAAGCATCTAGTCCGAGGACTCAGGCATGACAAAGGTTCTGTTTAAACACTTATAAAGATGTCATTGTGTGTTAATTTCCCCAAAGCGTCTGGTTCGAGGACCTAGGCATGACTAAGGTTCTGTTTAAACACTTCTAAAGATGTCTTTGTGTGACAATTTCCCCAAAGCATCTAGTCTATGGACCCAGGCATTACTAAGGTTCTGTTTAAACACTTATAAAGATCACATTGTGCGTCAATTTCCCCAAAGCATCTAGTCTAAGGACCCAGGCATGACTAAGGTTCTATTTAAACACTTATAAAGATGTGATTGTGCGTCAATTTCCCCAAAGCATCTAGTCCGAGGACCCAGGCACGACTAAGGTTCTGTTTAAACACTTATAAAGATGTCAATGTGCGTCAATTTCCCCAGAGCATCTAGTCCGAGGACCTAGGCACGACTAAGGTTCTGTTTAAACACTTATAAAGATGTCATTGTGCGTTAATTTCCCTAAAACATCTAGTCCGAGGACCCAGGCATGACTAAGGTTCTGTTTAAATACTTATAAATATGTCATTGTATGTTAATTTCCCTAAACCATCTGGTCCGAAAACCCAGGCATGACTAAGGTTCAGTTTAAACACTTATAAAGATGTCATTGTGTTTTAATTTCCCCAAAGCATCTGGTTTGAGGACCCAGGCATAACTAAGGTTTTTTATAAACACTTATAAAGATGTCATTGTGCGTCAATTTCCCTAAAGCATCTAGTCCGAGGACTCAGGCATGACTAAGGTTCTGTTTAAACACTTATAAAGATGTCATTGCGTGTTAATTTCCCCAAAGCACCTGGTTCGAGGACCCAGGCATGACTAAGGTTCTGTTTAAACACTTATAAAGATGTCATTGTGTGTTAATTTCCCCAAAGCGTCTGGTTCGAGGACCTAGGCATGACTAAGGTTCTGTTTAAACACTTCTAAAGATGTCTTTGTGTGACAATTTCCCCAAAGCATCTAGTCTATGGACCCAGGCATTACTAAGGTTCTGTTTAAACACTTATAAAGATCACATTGTGCGTCAATTTCCCAAAAGCATCTAGTCTAAGGACCCAGGCATGACTAAGGTTCTATTTAAACACTTATAAAGATGTGATTGTGCGTCAATTTCCCCAAAGCATCTAGTCCGAGGACCCAGGCACGACTAAGGTTCTGTTTAAACACTTATAAAGATGTCAATGTGCGTCAATTTCCCCAGAGCATCTAGTCCGAGGACCTAGGCACGACTAAGGTTCTGTTTAAACACTTATAAAGATGTCATTGTGCGTTAATTTCCCTAAAACATCTAGTCCGAGGACCCAGGCATGACTAAGGTTCTGTTTAAATACTTATAAATATGTCATTGTATGTTAATTTCCCTAAAGCATCTGGTCCGAAAACCCAGGCATGACTAAGGTTCAGTTTAAACACTTATAAAGATGTCATTGTGTGTTAATTTCCGTAAAGCATCTGGTCCGAGGACTCTGGCATGACTAAGGTTCTGTTTAAACACTTATAAAGATGTCATTGTGTATTAATTTTCCCAAAGCATCTGGTTCGAGGACCCAGGTATAACTAAGGTTCTGTTTAAACACTTATAAAGATGTCATTGTGCGTCAATTTCCCCAAAGTATCTAGTCTATGGACCCAGGCATCACTAAGGTTCTGTTTAAACACTTATAAAGATGTGATTGTGCGTCAATTTCCCCAAAGCTTCTAGTCCGAGGACCCAGGCATGACTAAGGTTCTGTTTAAACACTTATAAAGATGTCATTGCGTGTTAATTTCCCCAAAGCATCCAGTCCGAGGACCCAGGCATGACTAAGGTTCTGTTTAAACACTAATAAAGATGTCAATGTGCGTCAACTTCCCCAAAGCATCTAGTCCGAGGACCTAGGCAAGACTAAGGTTCTGTTTAAACACTTATAAAGATGTCATTGTATGTTAATTTCCCTAA
The DNA here is from genome assembly GCA_023055345.1 of Quercus wislizeni. Taxonomy (NCBI): domain Eukaryota; kingdom Viridiplantae; phylum Streptophyta; class Magnoliopsida; order Fagales; family Fagaceae; genus Quercus; species Quercus wislizeni. Next base: position 23,953,991 of record JALGQJ010000007.1, on the reverse strand, counting down.
AGCATCTGGTCCGAAAACCCAGGCATGACTAAGGTTCAGTTTAAACACTTATAAAGATGTCATTGTGTATTAATTTCCCCAAAGCATCTGGTTCGAGGACCCAGGCATAACTAAGGTTTTCTATAAACACTTATAAAGATGTCATTGTGCGTCAATTTCCCTAAAGCATCTAGTCCGAGGACTCAGGCATGACAAAGGTTCTGTTTAAACACTTATAAAGATGTCATTGTGTGTTAATTTCCCCAAAGCGTCTGGTTCGAGGACCTAGGCATGACTAAGGTTCTGTTTAAACACTTCTAAAGATGTCTTTGTGTGACAATTTCCCCAAAGCATCTAGTCTATGGACCCAGGCATTACTAAGGTTCTGTTTAAACACTTATAAAGATCACATTGTGCGTCAATTTCCCAAAAGCATCTAGTCTAAGGACCCAGGCATGACTAAGGTTCTATTTAAACACTTATAAAGATGTGATTGTGCGTCAATTTCCCCAAAGCATCTAGTCCGAGGACCCAGGCACGACTAAGGTTCTGTTTAAACACTTATAAAGATGTCAATGTGCGTCAATTTCCCCAGAGCATCTAGTCCGAGGACCTAGGCACGACTAAGGTTCTGTTTAAACACTTATAAAGATGTCATTGTGCGTTAATTTCCCTAAAACATCTAGTCCGAGGACCCAGGCATGACTAAGGTTCTGTTTAAATACTTATAAATATGTCATTGTATGTTAATTTCCCTAAAGCATCTGGTCCGAAAACCCAGGCATGACTAAGGTTCAGTTTAAACACTTATAAAGATGTCATTGTGTGTTAATTTCCGTAAAGCATCTGGTCCGAGGACTCTGGCATGACTAAGGTTCTGTTTAAACACTTATAAAGATGTCATTGTGTATTAATTTTCCCAAAGCATCTGGTTCGAGGACCCAGGTATAACTAAGGTTCTGTTTAAACACTTATAAAGATGTCATTGTGCGTCAATTTCCCCAAAGTATCTAGTCTATGGACCCAGGCATCACTAAGGTTCTGTTTAAACACTTATAAAGATGTGATTGTGCGTCAATTTCCCCAAAGCATCTAGTCCGAGGACCCAGGCATGACTAAGGTTCTGTTTAAACACTTATAAAGATGTCATTGCGTGTTAATTTCCCCAAAGCATCCAGTCCGAGGACCCAGGCATGACTAAGGTTCTGTTTAAACACTAATAAAGATGTCTATGTGCGTCAACTTCCCCAAAGCATCTAGTCCGAGGACCTAGGCAAGACTAAGGTTCTGTTTAAACACTTATAAAGATGTCATTGTATGTTAATTTCACTAAAGCATCTGGTCCGAAAACCCAGGCATGACTAAGGTTCAGTTTAAACACTTATAAAGATGTCATTGTGTATTAATTTCCCCAAAGCATCTGGTTCGAGGACCCAGGCATAACTAAGGTTTTCTATAAACACTTATAAAGATGTCATTGTGCGTCAATTTCCCTAAAGCATCTAGTCCGAGGACTCAGGCATGACAAAGGTTCTGTTTAAACACTTATAAAGATGTCATTGTGTGTTAATTTCCCCAAAGCGTCTGGTTCGAGGACCTAGGCATGACTAAGGTTCTGTTTAAACACTTCTAAAGATGTCTTTGTGTGACAATTTCCCCAAAGCATCTAGTCTATGGACCCAGGCATTACTAAGGTTCTGTTTAAACACTTATAAAGATCACATTGTGCGTCAATTTCCCCAAAGCATCTAGTCTAAGGACCCAGGCATGACTAAGGTTCTATTTAAACACTTATAAAGATGTGATTGTGCGTCAATTTCCCCAAAGCATCTAGTCCGAGGACCCAGGCACGACTAAGGTTCTGTTTAAACACTTATAAAGATGTCAATGTGCATCAATTTCCCCAGAGCATCTAGTCCGAGGACCTAGGCACGACTAAGGTTCTGTTTAAACACTTATAAAGATGTCATTGTGCGTTAATTTCCCTAAAACATCTAGTCCGAGGACCCAGGCATGACTAAGGTTCTGTTTAAATACTTATAAATATGTCATTGTATGTTAATTTCCCTAAAGCATCTGGTCCGAAAACCCAGGCATGACTAAGGTTCAGTTTAAACACTTATAAAGATGTCATTGTGTTTTAATTTCCCCAAAGCATCTGGTTTGAGGACCCAGGCATAACTAAGGTTTTTTATAAACACTTATAAAGATGTCATTGTGCGTCAATTTCCCTAAAGCATCTAGTCCGAGGTCTCAGGCATGACTAAGGTTTTGTTTAAACACTTATAAAGATGTCATTGTGCGTCAATTTCCCCAAAGCGTTTAGTCTAAGGACCCAGGCATCACTAAGATTCTGTTTCAACACTTATAAAGATGTCATCCTGCGTCAATTTCCCCAAAGCATCTAGTGTAAGGACCCAGGCATGACTAAGGTTCTGTTTAAACACTTATAAAGATGTCACTGTATGTTAATTTCCCTAAAGCATCTGGTCCGAAAACCCAGGCATGACTAAGGTTCTAATTAAACACTTATAAAGATGTCATCGTGCGTCAATTTCCCCAAAGCATCTAGTCTAAGGACCCAGGCATGACTAAGGTTCTGTTTAAACACTTATAAAGATGTCATTGTGCGTCAATTTCCCTAAAGCATCTAATCCGAGGACTCAGGCATGACTAAGGTTCTGTTTAAACACTTATAAAGATGTCATCGTGCGTCAATTTCCCCAAAGCATCTAGTGTAAGGACCCAGGCATGACTAAGGTTCTGTTTAAACACTTATAAAGATATCTTTGTGTGACAATTTCCCAAAAGCATCTAGTCTAAGGACCCAGGCATCACTAAGGATCTGTTTAAACACTTATAAAGATGTCATTGTGTGTCAATTTCCCCAAAGCATCTAGTCTAAGGACCCAGGCTTGACTAAGGTTCTGTTTAAACACTTACAAAGATGTCATTGTGCGTCAATTTCCCCAAAGCATCTAGTCCGAGAACTTAGGCATGACTAAGGTTCTGTTTAAACACTTATAAAGATGTCATTGTGCGTCAATTTCCCAAAAGCATCCAGTCAAAGGACACAGGCACGACTAAGGTTCTGTTTAAACACTTATAAAGATGTCATTGTGTGTTAATTTCCGTGAAGCATCTGGTCCGAGGACTCTGGCATGACTAAGGTTCTGTTTAAACACTTATAAAGATGTCATTGTGTATTAATTTTCCCAAAGCATCTGGTTCGAGGACCCAGGCATAACTAAGGTTCTGTTTAAACACTTATAAAGATGTCATTGTGCGTCAATTTCCCTAAAGCATCTAGTCCGAGGACTCAGGCATGACTAAGGTTTTGTTTAAACACTTATAAAGATGTCATTGTGCGTCAATTTCCCCAAAGCGTTTAGTCTAAGGACCCAGGCATCACTAAGGTTCTGTTTAAACACTTATAAAGATGTCATCGTGCGTCAATTTCACCAAAGCATCTAGTGTAAGGACCCAGGCATGACTAAGGTTCTGTTTAAACACTTATAAAGATGTGACTGTATGTTAATTTCCCTAAAGCATCTGGTCCGAAAACCCAGGCATGACTAAGGTTCTAATTAAACACTTATAAAGATGTCATTGTGCGTCAATTTCCTCAAAGCGTTTAGTCTAAGGACCCAGGCATAACTAAGGTTCTTTTTAAATACTTATAAAGATGTCATTGTGCGTCAATTTCCCTAACGCATCTAGTCCGAGGACTCAGGCATGACTAAGGTTTTGTTTAAACACTTATAAAGATGTCATTGTGCGTCAATTTCCCCAAAGCGTTTAGTCTAAGGACCCAGGCATCACTAAGATTCTGTTTCAACACTTATAAAGATGTCATCGTGCGTCAATTTCCCCAAAGCATCTAGTCTAAGGACCCAGGCATGACTAAGGTTCTGTTTAAACACTTATAAAGATGTCATTGTGCGTCAATTTCCCTAAAGCATCTAGTCCGAGGACTCAGGCATGACTAAGGTTCTGTTTAAACACTTATAAAGATGTCATCGTGCGTCAATTTCCCCAAAGCATCTAGTGTAAGGACCCAGGCATGACTAAGGTTCTGTTTAAACACTTATAAAGATGTCTTTGTGTGACAATTTCCCAAAAGCATCTAGTCTAAGGACCCAGGCATCACTAAGGATCTGTTTAAACACTTATAAAGATGTCATTGTGTGTCAATTTCCCCAAAGCATCTAGTCTAAGGACCCAGGCTTGACTAAGGTTCTGTTTAAACACTTACAAAGATGTCATTGTGCGTCAATTTCCCCAAAGCATCTAGTCCGAGAACTTAGGCATGACTAAGGTTCTGTTTAAACACTTATAAAGATGTCATTGTGCGTCAATTTCCCAAAAGCATCCAGTCAAAGGACACAGGCACGACTAAGGTTCTGTTTAAACACTTATAAAGATGTCATTGTGTGTTAATTTCCGTGAAGCATCTGGTCCGAGGACTCTGGCATGACTAAGGTTCTGTTTAAACACTTATAAAGATGTCATTGTGTATTAATTTTCCCAAAGCATCTGGTTCGAGGACCCAGGCATAACTAAGGTTCTGTTTAAACACTAATAAAGATGTCATTGTGCGTCAATTTCCCTAAAGCATCTAGTCCGAGGACACAGGCATGACTAAGGTTTTGTTTAAACACTTATAAAGATGTCATTGTGCGTCAATTTCCCCAAAGCGTTTAGTCTAAGGACCCAGGCATCACTAAGGTTCTGTTTAAACACTTATAAAGATGTCATCGTGCGTCAATTTCCCCAAAGCATCTAGTGTAAGGACCCAGGCATGACTAAGGTTCTGTTTAAACACTTATAAAGATGTCACTGTATGTTAATTTCCCTAAAGCATCTGGTCCGAAAACCCAGGCATGACTAAGGTTCTAATTAAACACTTATAAAGATGTCATTGTGCGTCAATTTCCTCAAAGCGTTTAGTCTAAGGACCCAGGCATAACTAAGGTTCTTTTTAAATACTTATAAAGATGTCAATGTGCGTCAATTTCCCTAACGCATCTAGTCCGAGGACTCAGGCATGACTAAGGTTTTGTTTAAACACTTATAAAGATGTCATTGTGCGTCAATTTCCCCAAAGCGTTTAGTCTAAGGACCCAGGCATCACTAAGATTCTGTTTCAACACTTATAAAGATGTCATCGTGCGTCAATTTCCCCAAAGCATCTAGTCTAAGGACCCAGGCATGACTAAGGTTCTGTTTAAACACTTATAAAGATGTCATTGTGCGTCAATTTCCCTAAAGCATCTAATCCGAGGACTCAGGCATGACTAAGGTTCTGTTTAAACACTTATAAAGATGTCATCGTGCGTCAATTTCCCCAAAGCATCTAGTGTAAGGACCCAGGCATGACTAAGGTTCTGTTTAAACACTTATAAAGATGTCATCGTGTGACAATTTCCCAAAAGCATCTAGTCTAAGGACCCAGGCATCACTAAGGTTCTGTTTAAACACTTATAAAGATGTCATTGTGTGTCAATTTTCCCAAAGCATCTAGTCTAAGGACCCAGGCTTGACTAAGGTTCTGTTTAAACACTTACAAAGATGTCATTGTGCGTCAATTTCCCCAAAGCATCTAGTCCGAGAACTTAGGCATGACTAAGGTTCTGTTTAAACACTTATAAAGATGTCATTGTGCGTCAATTTCCCAAAAGCATCCAGTCAAAGGACACAGGCACGACTAAGGTTCTGTTTAAACACTTATAAAGATGTCATTGTGTGTTAATTTCCGTGAAGCATCTGGTCCGAGGACTCTGGCATGACTAAGGTTCTGTTTAAACACTTATAAAGATGTCATTGTGTATTAATTTTCCCAAAGCATCTGGTTCGAGGACCCAGGCATAACTAAGGTTCTGTTTAAACACTTATAAAGATGTCATTGTGCGTCAATTTCCCTAAAGCATCTAGTCCGAGGACTCAGGCATGACTAAGGTTTTGTTTAAACACTTATAAAGATGTCATTGTGCGTCAATTTCCCCAAAGCGTTTAGTCTAAGGACCCAGGCATCACTAAGGTTCTGTTTAAACACTTATAAAGATGTCATCGTGCGTCAATTTCACCAAAGCATCTAGTGTAAGGACCCAGGCATGACTAAGGTTCTGTTTAAACACTTATAAAGATGTGACTGTATGTTAATTTCCCTAAAGCATCTGGTCCGAAAACCCAGGCATGACTAAGGTTCTAATTAAACACTTATAAAGATGTCATTGTGCGTCAATTTCCTCAAAGCGTTTAGTCTAAGGACCCAGGCATAACTAAGGTTCTTTTTAAATACTTATAAAGATGTCATTGTGCGTCAATTTCCCTAACGCATCTAGTCCGAGGACTCAGGCATGACTAAGGTTTTGTTTAAACACTTATAAAGATGTCATTGTGCGTCAATTTCCCCAAAGCGTTTAGTCTAAGGACCCAGGCATCACTAAGATTCTGTTTCAACACTTATAAAGATGTCATCGTGCGTCAATTTCCCCAAAGCATCTAGTCTAAGGACCCAGGCATGACTAAGGTTCTGTTTAAACACTTATAAAGATGTCATTGTGCGTCAATTTCCCTAAAGCATCTAGTCCGAGGACTCAGGCATGACTAAGGTTCTGTTTAAACACTTATAAAGATGTCATCGTGCGTCAATTTCCCCAAAGCATCTAGTGTAAGGACCCAGGCATGACTAAGGTTCTGTTTAAACACTTATAAAGATGTCTTTGTGTGACAATTTCCCAAAAGCATCTAGTCTAAGGACCCAGGCATCACTAAGGATCTGTTTAAACACTTATAAAGATGTCATTGTGTGTCAATTTCCCCAAAGCATCTAGTCTAAGGACCCAGGCTTGACTAAGGTTCTGTTTAAACACTTACAAAGATGTCATTGTGCGTCAATTTCCCCAAAGCATCTAGTCCGAGAACTTAGGCATGACTAAGGTTCTGTTTAAACACTTATAAAGATGTCATTGTGCGTCAATTTCCCAAAAGCATCCAGTCAAAGGACACAGGCACGACTAAGGTTCTGTTTAAACACTTATAAAGATGTCATTGTGTGTTAATTTCCGTGAAGCATCTGGTCCGAGGACTCTGGCATGACTAAGGTTCTGTTTAAACACTTATAAAGATGTCATTGTGTATTAATTTTCCCAAAGCATCTGGTTCGAGGACCCAGGCATAACTAAGGTTCTGTTTAAACACTAATAAAGATGTCATTGTGCGTCAATTTCCCAAAAGCATCTAGTCCGAGGACACAGGCATGACTAAGGTTTTGTTTAAACACTTATAAAGATGTCATTGTGCGTCAATTTCCCCAAAGCGTTTAGTCTAAGGACCCAGGCATCACTAAGGTTCTGTTTAAACACTTATAAAGATGTCATCGTGCGTCAATTTCCCCAAAGCATCTAGTGTAAGGACCCAGGCATGACTAAGGTTCTGTTTAAACACTTATAAAGATGTCACTGTATGTTAATTTCCCTAAAGCATCTGGTCCGAAAACCCAGGCATGACTAAGGTTCTAATTAAACACTTATAAAGATGTCATTGTGCGTCAATTTCCTCAAAGCGTTTAGTCTAAGGACCCAGGCATAACTAAGGTTCTTTTTAAATACTTATAAAGATGTCAATGTGCGTCAATTTCCCTAACGCATCTAGTCCGAGGACTCAGGCATGACTAAGGTTTTGTTTAAACACTTATAAAGATGTCATTGTGCGTCAATTTCCCCAAAGCGTTTAGTCTAAGGACCCAGGCATCACTAAGATTCTGTTTCAACACTTATAAAGATGTCATCGTGCGTCAATTTCCCCAAAGCATCTAGTCTAAGGACCCAGGCATGACTAAGGTTCTGTTTAAACACTTATAAAGATGTCATTGTGCGTCAATTTCCCTAAAGCATCTAATCCGAGGACTCAGGCATGACTAAGGTTCTGTTTAAACACTTATAAAGATGTCATCGTGCGTCAATTTCCCCAAAGCATCTAGTGTAAGGACCCAGGCATGACTAAGGTTCTGTTTAAACACTTATAAAGATGTCATCGTGTGACAATTTCCCAAAAGCATCTAGTCTAAGGACCCAGGCATCACTAAGGTTCTGTTTAAACACTTATAAAGATGTCATTGTGTGTCAATTTCCCCAAAGCATCTAGTCTAAGGACCCAGGCTTGACTAAGGTTCTGTTTAAACACTTACAAAGATGTCATTGTGCGTCAATTTCCCCAAAGCATCTAGTCCGAGAACTTAGGCATGACTAAGGTTCTGTTTAAACACTTATAAAGATGTCATTGTGCGTCAATTTCCCAAAAGCATCCAGTCAAAGGACACAGGCACGACTAAGGTTCTGTTTAAACACTTATAAAGATGTCATTGTGTGTTAATTTCCGTGAAGCATCTGGTCCGAGGACTCTGGCATGACTAAGGTTCTGTTTAAACACTTATAAAGATGTCATTGTGTATTAATTTTCCCAAAGCATCTGGTTCGAGGACCCAGGCATAACTAAGGTTCTGTTTAAACACTTATAAAGATGTCATTGTGCGTCAATTTCCCTAAAGCATCTAGTCCGAGGACTCAGGCATGACTAAGGTTTTGTTTAAACACTTATAAAGATGTCATTGTGCGTCAATTTCCCCAAAGCGTTTAGTCTAAGGACCCAGGCATCACTAAGGTTCTGTTTAAACACTTATAAAGATGTCATCGTGCGTCAATTTCACCAAAGCATCTAGTGTAAGGACCCAGGCATGACTAAGGTTCTGTTTAAACACTTATAAAGATGTCACTGTATGTTAATTTCCCTAAAGCATCTGGTCCGAAAACCCAGGCATGACTAAGGTTCTAATTAAACACTTATAAAGATGTCATTGTGCGTCAATTTCCTCAAAGCGTTTAGTCTAAGGACCCAGGCATAACTAAGGTTCTTTTTAAATACTTATAAAGATGTCATTGTGCGTCAATTTCCCTAACGCATCTAGTCCGAGGACTCAGGCATGACTAAGGTTTTGTTTAAACACTTATAAAGATGTCATTGTGCGTCAATTTCCCCAAAGCGTTTAGTCTAAGGACCCAGGCATCACTAAGATTCTGTTTCAACACTTATAAAGATGTCATCGTGCGTCAATTTCCCCAAAGCATCTAGTCTAAGGACCCAGGCATGACTAAGGTTCTGTTTAAACACTTATAAAGATGTCATTGTGCGTCAATTTCCCTAAAGCATCTAGTCCGAGGACTCAGGCATGACTAAGGTTCTGTTTAAACACTTATAAAGATGTCATCGTGCGTCAATTTCCCCAAAGCATCTAGTGTAAGGACCCAGGCATGACTAAGGTTCTGTTTAAACACTTATAAAGATGTCTTTGTGTGACAATTTCCCAAAAGCAACTAGTCTAAGGACCCAGGCATCACTAAGGATCTGTTTAAACACTTATAAAGATGTCATTGTGTGTCAATTTCCCCAAAGCATCTAGTCTAAGGACCCAGGCTTGACTAAGGTTCTGTTTAAACACTTACAAAGATGTCATTGTGCGTCAATTTCCCCAAAGCATCTAGTCCGAGAACTTAGGCATAACTAAGGTTCTTTTTAAATACTTATAAAGATGTCATTGTGCGTCAATTTCCCTAACGCATCTAGTCCGAGGACTCAGGCATGACTAAGGTTTTGTTTAAACACTTATAAAGATGTCATTGTGCGTCAATTTCCCCAAAGCGTTTAGTCTAAGGACCCAGGCATCACTAAGATTCTGTTTCAACACTTATAAAGATGTCATCGTGCGTCAATTTCCCCAAAGCATCTAGTCTAAGGACCCAGGCATGACTAAGGTTCTGTTTAAACACTTATAAAGATGTCATTGTGCGTCAATTTCCCTAAAGCATCTAGTCCGAGGACTCAGGCATGACTAAGGTTCTTTTTAAACACTTATAAAGATGTCATCGTGCGTCAATTTCCCCAAAGCATCTAGTGTAAGGACCCAGGCATGACTAAGGTTCTGTTTAAACACTTATAAAGATGTCTTTGTGTGACAATTTCCCAAAAGCATCTAGTCTAAGGACCTAGGCATCACTAAGGATCTGTTTAAACACTTATAAAGATGTCATTGTGTGTCAATTTCCCCAAAGCATCGAGTCTAAGGACCCAGGCTTGACTATGGTTCAGTTTAAACACTTATAAAGATGTCATTGTGTTTTAATTTCCCCAAAGCATCTGGTTTGAGGACCCAGGCATAACTAAGGTATTTTATAAACACTTATAAAGATGTCATTGTGCGTCAATTTCCCTAAAGCATCTAGTCCGAGGACTCAGGCATGACTAAGGTTCTGTTTAAACACTTATAAAGATGTCATTGCGTGTTAATTTCCCCAAAGCACCTGGTTCGAGGACCCAGGCATGACTAAGGTTCTGTTTAAACACTTATAAAGATGTCGTTGTGTGACAATTTCCCAAAAGCATCTAGTCTAAGGACCCAGGAATCACTAAGGATCTGTTTAAACACTTATAAAGATGTCATTGTGTGTCAATTTCCCCAAAGCATCTAGTCTAAGGACCCAGGCTTGACTAAGGTTCTGTTTAAACACTTATAAAGATGTCATTGTGCGTCAATTTCCCCAAAGCATCTAGTCCGAGAACTTAGGCATGACTAAGGTTCTGTTTAAACACTTATAAAGATGTCATTGTATGTTAATTTCCCTAAAGCATCTGGTCCGAAAACCCAGGCATGACTAAGGTTCAGTTTAAACACTTATAAAGATGTCATTGTGTTTTAATTTCCCCAAAGCATCTGGTTCGAGGACCCAGGCATAACTAAGGTTTTTTATAAACACTTATAAAGATGTCATTGTGCGTCAATTTCCCTAACGCATCTAGTCCGAGGACTCAGGTATGACTAAGGTTTTGTTTAAACACTTATAAAGATGTCATTGCGTGTTAATTTCCACAAAGCATCCAGTCCGAGGACCCAGGCATGACTAAGGTTCTGTTTAAACACTTATAAAGATGTCATTGTGCGTCAATTTCCCTAAAGCATCTAGTCCGAGGGCTCAGGCATGACTAAGGTTCTGTTTAAACACTTATAAAGATGTCATTGCGTGTTAATTTCCACAAAGCATCCAGTCCGAGGACCCAGGCATGACTAAGGTTCTATTTAAACACTTATAAAGATGTCATTGTGCGTCAATTTCCCCAAAGCATCTAGTCCGAGAACTTAGGCATGACTAAGGTTCTGTTTAAACACTTATAAAGATGTCATTGTATGTTAATTTCCCTAAAGCATCTGGTCCGAAAACCCAGGCATGACTAAGGTTCAGTTTAAACACTTATAAAGATGTCATTGTGTTTTAATTTCCCCAAAGCATCTGGTTCGAGGACCCAGGCATAACTAAGGTTTTTTATAAACACTTATAAAGATGTCATTGTGCGTCAATTTCCCTAAAGCATCTAGTCCGAGGACTCAGGCATGACTAAGGTTCTGTTTAAACACTTATAAAGATGTCATCGTGCGTCAATTTCCCCAAAGTATCTAGTGTAAGGACCCAGGCATGACTAAGGTTCTGTTTAAACACTTATAAAGATGTCTTTGTGTGACAATTTCCCAAAAGCATCTAGTCTAAGGACCCAGGCATCACTAAGGATCTGTTTAAACACTTATAAAGATGTCATTGTGTGTCAATTTCCCCAAAGCATCTAGTCTAAGGACCCAGGCTTGACTAAGGTTCTGTTTAAACACTTACAAAGATGTCATTGTGCGTCAATTTCCCCAAAGCATCTAGTCCGAGAAGTTAGGCATGACTAAGGTTCTGTTTAAACACTTATAAAGATGTCATTGTGCGTCAATTTCCCAAAAGCATCCAGTCAAAGGACACAGGCACGACTAAGGTTCTGTTTAAACACTTATAAAGATGTCATTGTGTGTTAATTTCCGTGAAGCATCTGGTCCGAGGACTCTGGCATGACTAAGGTTCTGTTTAAACACTTATAAAGATGTCATTGTGTATTAATTTTCCCAAAGCATCTGGTTCGAGGACCCAGGCATAACTAAGGTTCTGTTTAAACACTTATAAAGATGTCATTGTGCGTCAATTTCCCTAAAGCATCTAGTCCGAGGTCTCAGGCATGACTAAGGTTTTGTTTAAACACTTATAAAGATGTCATTGTGCGTCAATTTCCCCAAAGCGTTTAGTCTAAGGACCCAGGCATCACTAAGGTTCTGTTTAAACACTTATAAAGATGTCATCGTGCGTCAATTTCCCCAAAGCATCTAGTGTAAGGACCCAGGCATGACTAAGGTTCTGTTTAAACACTTATAAAGATGTCACTGTATGTTAATTTCCCTAAAGCATCTGGTCCGAAAACCCAGGCATGACTAAGGTTCTAATTAAACACTTATAAAGATGTCATTGTGCGTCAATTTCCTCAAAGCGTTTAGTCTAAGGACCCAGGCATAACTAAGGTTCTTTTTAAATACTTATAAAGATGTCATTGTGCGTCAATTTCCCTAACGCATCTAGTCCGAGGACTCAGGCATGACTAAGGTTTTGTTTAAACACTTATAAAGATGTCATTGTGCGTCAATTTCCCCAAAGCGTTTAGTCTAAGGACCCAGGCATCGCTAAGATTCTGTTTCAACACTTATAAAGATGTCATCGTGCGTCAATTTCCCCAAAGCATCTAGTCTAAGGACCCAGGCATGACTAAGGTTCTGTTTAAACACTTATAAAGATGTCATTGTGCGTCAATTTCCCTAAAGCATCTAGTCCGACGACTCAGGCATGACTAAGGTTCTGTTTAAACACTTATAAAGATGTCATCGTGCGTCAATTTCCCCAAAGCATCTAGTGTAAGGACCCAGGCATGACTAAGGTTCTGTTTAAACACTTATAAAGATGTCTTTGTGTGACAATTTCCCAAAAGCATCTAGTCTAAGGACCCAGGCATCACTAAGGATCTGTTTAAACACTTATAAAGATGTCATTGTGTGTCAATTTCCCCAAAGCATCTAGTCTAAGGACCCAGGCTTGACTAAGGTTCTGTTTAAACACTTACAAAGATGTCATTGTGCGTCAATTTCCCCAAAGCATCTAGTCCGAGAACTTAGGCATGACTAAGGTTCTGTTTAAACACTTATAAAGATGTCATTGTGCGTCAATTTCCCAAAAGCATCCAGTCAAAGGACACAGGCACGACTAAGGTTCTGTTTAAACACTTATAAAGATGTCATTGTGTGTTAATTTCCGTGAAGCATCTGGTCCGAGGACTCTGGCATGACTAATGTTCTGTTTAAACACTTATAAAGATGTCATTGTGTATTAATTTTCCCAAAGCATCTGGTTCGAGGACCCAGGCATAACTAAGGTTCTGTTTAAACACTTATAAAGATGTCATTGTGCGTCAATTTCCCTAAAGCATCTAGTCCGAGGACTCAGGCATGACTAAGGTTTTGTTTAAACACTTATAAAGATGTCATTGTGCGTCAATTTCCCCAAAGCGTTTAGTCTAAGGACCCAGGCATCACTAAGGTTCTGTATAAACACTTATAAAGATGTCATCGTGCGTCAATTTCACCAAAGCATCTAGTGTAAGGACCCAGGCATGACTAAGGTTCTGTTTAAACACTTATAAAGATGTCACTGTATGTTAATTTCCCTAAAGCATCTGGTCCGAAAACCCAGGCATGACTAAGGTTCTAATTAAACACTTATAAAGATGTCATTGTGCGTCAATTTCCTCAAAGCGTTTAGTCTAAGGACCCAGGCATAACTAAGGTTCTTTTTAAATACTTATAAAGATGTCATTGTGCGTCAATTTCCCTAACGCATCTAGTCCGAGGACTCAGGCATGACTAAGGTTTTGTTTAAACACTTATAAAGATGTCATTGTGAGTCAATTTCCCCAAAGCGTTTAGTCTAAGGACCCAGGCATCACTAAGATTCTGTTTCAACACTTATAAAGATGTCATCGTGCGTCAATTTCCCCAAAGCATCTAGTCTAAGGACCCAGGCATGACTAAGGTTCTGTTTAAACACTTATAAAGATGTCATTGTGCGTCAATTTCCCTAAAGCATCTAGTCCGAGGACTCAGGCATGACTAAGGTTCTGTTTAAACACTTATAAAGATGTCATCGTGCGTCAATTTCCCCAAAGCATCTAGCGTAAGGACCCAGGCATGACTAAGGTTCTGTTTAAACACTTATAAAGATGTCATTGTGCGTCAATTTCCCTAAAGTATCTAGTCCGACGACTCAGGCATGACTAAGGTTCTGTTTAAACACTTATAAAGATGTCATCGTGCGTCAATTTCCCCAAAGCATCTAGTGTAAGGACCCAGGCATGACTAAGGTTCTGTTTAAACACTTATAAAGATGTCTTTGTGTGACAATTTCCCAAAAGCATCTAGTCTAAGGACCCAGGCATCACTAAGGATCTGTTTAAACACTTATAAAGATGTCATTGTGTGTCAATTTCCCCAAAGCATCTAGTCTAAGGACCCAGGCTTGACTAAGGTTCTGTTTAAACACTTACAAAGATGTCATTGTGCGTCAATTTCCCCAAAGCATCTAGTCCGAGAACTTAGGCATGACTAAGGTTCTGTTTAAACACTTATAAAGATGTCATTGTGCGTCAATTTCCCAAAAGCATCCAGTCAAAGGACACAGGCACGACTAAGGTTCTGTTTAAACACTTATAAAGATGTCATTGTGTGTTAATTTCCGTGAAGCATCTGGTCCGAGGACTCTGGCATGACTAAGGTTCTGTTTAAACACTTATAAAGATGTCATTGTGTATTAATTTTCCCAAAGCATCTGGTTCGAGGACCCAGGCATAACTAAGGTTCTGTTTAAACACTTATAAAGATGTCATTGTGCGTCAATTTCCCTAAAGCATCTAGTCCGAGGACTCAGGCATGACTAAGGTTTTGTTTAAACACTTATAAAGATGTCATTGTGCGTCAATTTCCCCAAAGCGTTTAGTCTAAGGACCCAGGCATCACTAAGGTTCTGTATAAACACTTATAAAGATGTCATCGTGCGTCAATTTCACCAAAGCATCTAGTGTAAGGACCCAGGCATGACTAAGGTTCTGTTTAAACACTTATAAAGATGTCACTGTATGTTAATTTCCCTAAAGCATCTGGTCCGAAAACCCAGGCATGACTAAGGTTCTAATTAAACACTTATAAAGATGTCATTGTGCGTCAATTTCCTCAAAGCGTTTAGTCTAAGGACCCAGGCATAACTAAGGTTCTTTTTAAATACTTATAAAGATGTCATTGTGCGTCAATTTCCCTAACGCATCTAGTCCGAGGACTCAGGCATGACTAAGGTTTTGTTTAAACACTTATAAAGATGTCATTGTGCGTCAATTTCCCCAAAGCGTTTAGTCTAAGGACCCAGGCATCACTAAGATTCTGTTTCAACACTTATAAAGATGTCATCGTGCGTCAATTTCCCCAAAGCATCTAGTCTAAGGACCCAGGCATGACTAAGGTTCTGTTTAAACACTTATAAAGATGTCATTGTGCGTCAATTTCCCTAAAGCATCTAGTCCGAGGACTCAGGCATGACTAAGGTTCTGTTTAAACACTTATAAAGATGTCATCGTGCGTCAATTTCCCCAAAGCATCTAGTGTAAGGACCCAGGCACGACTAAGGTTCTGTTTAAACACTTATAAAGATGTCTTTGTGTGACAATTTCCCAAAAGCATCTAGTCTAAGGACCCAGGCATCACTAAGGATCTGTTTAAACACTTATAAAGATGTCATTGTGTGTCAATTTCCCCAAAGCATCTAGTCTAAGGACCCAGGCTTGACTAAGGTTCTGTTTAAACACTTACAAAGATGTCATTGTGCGTCAATTTCCCCAAAGCATCTAGTCCGAGAACTTAGGCATGACTAAGGTTCTGTTTAAACACTTATAAAGATGTCATTGTGCGTCAATTTCCCAAAAGCATCCAGTCAAAGGACACAGGCACGACTAAGGTTCTGTTTAAACACTTATAAAGATGTCATTGTGTGTTAATTTCCGTGAAGCATCTGGTCCGAGGACTCTGGCATGACTAAGGTTCTGTTTAAACACTTATAAAGATGTCATTGTGTATTAATTTTCCCAAAGCATCTGGTTCGAGGACCCAGGCATAACTAAGGTTCTGTTTAAACACTAATAAAGATGTCATTGTGCGTCAATTTCCCTAAAGCATCTAGTCCGAGGACACAGGCATGACTAAGGTTTTGTTTAAACACTTATAAAGATGTCATTGTGCGTCAATTTCCCCAAAGCGTTTAGTCTAAGGACCCAGGCATCACTAAGGTTCTGTTTAAACACTTATAAAGATGTCATCGTGCGTCAATTTCCCCAAAGCATCTAGTGTAAGGACCCAGGCATGACTAAGGTTCTGTTTAAACACTTATAAAGATGTCACTGTATGTTAATTTCCCTAAAGCATCTGGTCCGAAAACCCAGGCATGACTAAGGTTCTAATTAAACACTTATAAAGATGTCATTGTGCGTCAATTTCCTCAAAGCGTTTAGTCTAAGGACCCAGGCATAACTAAGGTTCTTTTTAAATACTTATAAAGATGTCATTGTGCGTCAATTTCCCTAACGCATCTAATCCGAGGACTCAGGCATGACTAAGGTTTTGTTTAAACACTTATAAAGATGTCATTGTGCGTCAATTTCCCCAAAGCGTTTAGTCTAAGGACCCAGGCATCACTAAGATTCTGTTTCAACACTTATAAAGATGTCATCGTGCGTCAATTTCCCCAAAGCATCTAGTCTAAGGACCCAGGCATGACTAAGGTTCTGTATAAACACTTATAAAGATGTCATTGTGCGTCAATTTTCCTAAAGCATCTAGTCCGAGGACTCAGGCATGACTAAGGTTCTGTTTAAACACTTATAAAGATGTCATCGTGCGTCAATTTCCCCAAAGCATCTAGTGTAAGGACCCAGGCATGACTAAGGTTCTGTTTAAACACTTATAAAGATGTCTTTGTGTGACAATTTCCCAAAAGCATCTAGTCTAAGGACCCAGGCATCACTAAGGATCTGTTTAAACACTTATAAAGATGTCATTGTGTGTTAATTTCCGTGAAGCATCTGGTCCGAGGACTCTGGCATGACTAAGGTTCTGTTTAAACACTTATAAAGATGTCATTGTGTATTAATTTTCCCAAAGCATCTGGTTCGAGGACCCAGGCATAACTAAGGTTCTGTTTAAACACTTATAAAGATGTCATTGTGCGTCAATTTCCCTAAAGCATCTAGTCCGAGGACTCAGGCATGACTAAGGTTTTGTTTAAACACTTATAAAGATGTCATTGTGCGTCAATTTCCCCAAAGCGTTTAGTCTAAGGACCCAGGCATCACTAAGGTTCTGTATAAACACTTATAAAGATGTCATCGTGCGTCAATTTCACCAAAGCATCTAGTGTAAGTACCCAGGCATGACTAAGGTTCTGTTTAAACACTTATAAAGATGTCACTGTATGTTAATTTCCCTAAAGCATCTGGTCCGAAAACCCAGGCATGACTAAGGTTCTAATTAAACACTTATAAAGATGTCATTGTGCGTCAATTTCCTCAAAGCGTTTAGTCTAAGGACCCAGGCATAACTAAGGTTCTTTTTAAATACTTATAAAGATGTCATTGTGCGTCAATTTCCCTAACGCATCTAGTCCGAGGACTCAGGCATGACTAAGGTTTTGTTTAAACACTTATAAAGATGTCATTGTGCGTCAATTTCCCCAAAGCGTTTAGTCTAAGGACCCAGGCATCACTAAGATTCTGTTTCAACACTTATAAAGATGTCATCGTGCGTCAATTTCCCCAAAGCATCTAGTCTAAGGACCCAGGCATGACTAAGGTTCTGTTTAAACACTTATAAAGATGTCATTGTGCGTCAATTTCCCTAAAGCATCTAGTCCGAGGACTCAGGCATGACTAAGGTTCTGTTTAAACACTTATAAAGATGTCATCGTGCGTCAATTTCCCCAAAGCATCTAGTGTAAGGACCCAGGCATGACTAAGGTTCTGTTTAAACACTTATAAAGATGTCTTTGTGTGACAATTTCCCAAAAGCATCTAGTCTAAGGACCCAGGCATCACTAAGGATCTGTTTAAACACTTATAAAGATGTCATTGTGTGTCAATTTCCCCAAAGCATCTAGTCTAAGGACCCAGGCTTGACTAAGGTTCTGTTTAAACACTTACAAAGATGTCATTGTGCGTCAATTTCCCCAAAGCATCTAGTCCGAGAACTTAGGCATGACTAAGGTTCTGTTTAAACACTTATAAAGATGTCATTGTGCGTCAATTTCCCAAAAGCATCCAGTCAAAGGACACAGGCACGACTAAGGTTCTGTTTAAACACTTATAAAGATGTCATTGTGTGTTAATTTCCGTGAAGCATCTGGTCCGAGGACTCTGGCATGACTAAGGTTCTGTTTAAACACTTATAAAGATGTCATTGTGTATTAATTTTCCCAAAGCATCTGGTTCGAGGACCCAGGCATAACTAAGGTTCTGTTTAAACACTAATAAAGATGTCATTGTGCGTCAATTTCCCTAAAGCATCTAGTCCGAGGACACAGGCATGACTAAGGTTTTGTTTAAACACTTATAAAGATGTCATTGTGCGTCAATTTCCCCAAAGCGTTTAGTCTAAGGACCCAGGCATCACTAAGGTTCTGTTTAAACACTTATAAAGATGTCATCGTGCGTCAATTTCCCCAAAGCATCTAGTGTAAGGACCCAGGCATGACTAAGGTTCTGTTTAAACACTTATAAAGATGTCACTGTATGTTAATTTCCCTAAAGCATCTGGTCCGAAAACCCAGGCATGACTAAGGTTCTAATTAAACACTTATAAAGATGTCATTGTGCGTCAATTTCCTCAAAGCGTTTAGTCTAAGGACCCAGGCATAACTAAGGTTCTTTTTAAATACTTATAAAGATGTCATTGTGCGTCAATTTCCCTAACGCATCTAATCCGAGGACTCAGGCATGACTAAGGTTTTGTTTAAACACTTATAAAGATGTCATTGTGCGTCAATTTCCCCAAAGCGTTTAGTCTAAGGACCCAGGCATCACTAAGATTCTGTTTCAACACTTATAAAGATGTCATCGTGCGTCAATTTCCCCAAAGCATCTAGTCTAAGGACCCAGGCATGACTAAGGTTCTGTATAAACACTTATAAAGATGTCATTGTGCGTCAATTTTCCTAAAGCATCTAGTCCGAGGACTCAGGCATGACTAAGGTTCTGTTTAAACACTTATAAAGATGTCATCGTGCGTCAATTTCCCCAAAGCATCTAGTGTAAGGACCCAGGCATGACTAAGGTTCTGTTTAAACACTTATAAAGATGTCTTTGTGTGACAATTTCCCAAAAGCATCTAGTCTAAGGACCCAGGCATCACTAAGGATCTGTTTAAACACTTATAAAGATGTCATTGTGTGTCAATTTCCCCAAAGCATCTAGTCTAAGGACCCAGGCTTGACTAAGGTTCTGTTTAAACACTTACAAAGATGTCATTGTGCGTCAATTTCCCCAAAGCATCTAGTCCGAGAAGTTAGGCATGACTAAGGTTCTGTTTAAACACTTATAAAGATGTCATTGTGCGTCAATTTCCCAAAAGCATCCAGTCAAAGGACACAGGCACGACTAAGGTTCTGTTTAAACACTTATAAAGATGTCATTGTGTGTTAATTTCCGTGAAGCATCTGGTCCGAGGACTCTGGCATGACTAAGGTTCTGTTTAAACACTTATAAAGATGTCATTGTGTATTAATTTTCCCAAAGCATCTGGTTCGAGGACCCAGGCATAACTAAGGTTATGTTTAAACACTTATAAAGATGTCATTGTGCGTCAATTTCCCTAAAGCATCTAGTCCGAGGTCTCAGGCATGACTAAGGTTTTGTTTAAACACTTATAAAGATGTCATTGTGCGTCAATTTCCCCAAAGCGTTTAGTCTAAGGACCCAGGCATCACTAAGGTTCTGTTTAAACACTTATAAAGATGTCATCGTGCGTCAATTTCCCCAAAGCATCTAGTGTAAGGACCCAGGCATGACTAAGGTTCTGTTTAAACACTTATAAAGATGTCACTGTATGTTAATTTCCCTAAAGCATCTGGTCCGAAAACCCAGGCATGACTAAGGTTCTAATTAAACACTTATAAAGATGTCATTGTGCGTCAATTTCCTCAAAGCGTTTAGTCTAAGGACCCAGGCATAACTAAGGTTCTTTTTAAATACTTATAAAGATGTCATTGTGCGTCAATTTCCCTAACGCATCTAGTCCGAGGACTCAGGCATGACTAAGGTTTTGTTTAAACACTTATAAAGATGTCATTGTGCGTCAATTTCCCCAAAGCGTTTAGTCTAAGGACCCAGGCATCGCTAAGATTCTGTTTCAACACTTATAAAGATGTCATCGTGCGTCAATTTCCCCAAAGCATCTAGTCTAAGGACCCAGGCATGACTAAGGTTCTGTTTAAACACTTATAAAGATGTCATTGTGCGTCAATTTCCCTAAAGCATCTAGTCCGACGACTCAGGCATGACTAAGGTTCTGTTTAAACACTTATAAAGATGTCATCGTGCGTCAATTTCCCCAAAGCATCTAGTGTAAGGACCCAGGCATGACTAAGGTTCTGTTTAAACACTTATAAAGATGTCTTTGTGTGACAATTTCCCAAAAGCATCTAGTCTAAGGACCCAGGCATCACTAAGGATCTGTTTAAACACTTATAAAGATGTCATTGTGTGTCAATTTCCCCAAAGCATCTAGTCTAAGGACCCAGGCTTGACTAAGGTTCTGTTTAAACACTTACAAAGATGTCATTGTGCGTCAATTTCCCCAAAGCATCTAGTCCGAGAACTTAGGCATGACTAAGGTTCTGTTTAAACACTTATAAAGATGTCATTGTGCGTCAATTTCCCAAAAGCATCCAGTCAAAGGACACAGGCACGACTAAGGTTCTGTTTAAACACATATAAAGATGTCATTGTGTGTTAATTTCCGTGAAGCATCTGGTCCGAGGACTCTGGCATGACTAAGGTTCTGTTTAAACACTTATAAAGATGTCATTGTGTATTAATTTTCCCAAAGCATCTGGTTCGAGGACCCAGGCATAACTAAGGTTCTGTTTAAACACTTATAAAGATGTCATTGTGCGTCAATTTCCCTAAAGCATCTAGTCCGAGGACTCAGGCATGACTAAGGTTTTGTTTAAACACTTATAAAGATGTCATGGTGCGTCAATTTCCCCAAAGCGTTTAGTCTAAGGACCCAGGCATCACTAAGGTTCTGTTTAAACACTTATAAAGATGTCATCGTGCGTCAATTTCACCAAAGCATCTAGTGTAAGGACCCAGGCATGACTAAGGTTCTGTTTAAACACTTATAAAGATGTCACTGTATGTTAATTTCCCTAAAGCATCTGGTCCGAAAACCCAGGCATGACTAAGGTTCTGTTTAAACACTTATAAAGATGTCATTGTGCGTCAATTTCCCCAAAGCGTTTAGTCTAAGGACCCAGGCATCGCTAAGATTCTGTTTCAACACTTATAAAGATGTCATCGTGCGTCAATTTCCCCAAAGCATCTAGTCTAAGGACCCAGGCATGACTAAGGTTCTGTTTAAACACTTATAAAGATGTCATTGTGCGTCAATTTCCCTAAAGCATCTAGTCCGAGGACTCAGGCATGACTAAGGTTCTGTTTAAACACTTATAAAGATGTCATCGTGCGTCAATTTCCCCAAAGCATCTAGTGTAAGGACCCAGGCATGACTAAGGTTCTGTTTAAACACTTATAAAGATGTCTTTGTGTGACAATTTCCCAAAAGCAACTAGTCTAAGGACCCAGGCATCACTAAGGATCTGTTTAAACACTTATAAAGATGTCATTGTGTGTCAATTTCCCCAAAGCATCTAGTCTAAGGACCCAGGCTTGACTAAGGTTCTGTTTAAACACTTACAAAGATGTCATTGTGCGTCAATTTCCCCAAAGCATCTAGTCCGAGAACTTAGGCATGACTAAGGTTCTGTTTAAACACTTATAAAGATGTCATTGTGCGTCAATTTCCCAAAAGCATCCAGTCAAAGGACACAGGCACGACTAAGGTTCTGTTTAAACACTTATAAAGATGCCATTGTGTGTTAATTTCCGTGAAGCATCTGGTCCGAGGACTCTGGCATGACTAAGGTTCTGTTTAAACACTTATAAAGATGTCATTGTGTATTAATTTTCCCAAAGCATCTGGTTCGAGGACCTAGGCATAACTAAGGTTCTGTTTAAACACTTATAAAGATGTCATTGTGCGTCAATTTCCCTAAAGCATCTAGTCCGAGGACTCAGGCATGACTAAGGTTTTGTTTAAGCACTTATAAGGATGTCATTGTGCGTCAATTTCCCCAAAGCGTTTAGTCTAAGGACCCAGGCATCACTAAGGTTCTGTTTAAACACTTATAATGATGTCATCGTGCGTCAATTTCCCCAAAGCATCTAGTGTAAGGACCCAGGCATGACTAAGGTTCTGTTTAAACACTTATAAAGATGTCACTGTATGTTAATTTCCCTAAAGCATCTGGTCCGAAAACCCAGGCATGACTAAGGTTCTAATTAAACACTTATAAAGATGTCATTGTGCGTCAATTTCCTCAAAGCGTTTAGTCTAAGGACCCAGGCATAACTAAGGTTCTTTTTAAATACTTATAAAGATGTCATTGTGCGTCAATTTCCCTAACGCATCTAGTCCGAGGACTCAGGCATGACTAAGGTTTTGTTTAAACACTTATAAAGATGTCATTGTGCGTCAATTTCCCCAAAGCGTTTAGTCTAAGGACCCAGGCATCACTAAGATTCTGTTTCAACACTTATAAAGATGTCATCGTGCGTCAATTTCCCCAAAGCATCTAGTCTAAGGACCCAGGCATGACTAAGGTTCTGTTTAAACACTTATAAAGATGTCATTGTGCGTCAATTTCCCTAAAGCATCTAGTCCGAGGACTCAGGCATGACTAAGGTTCTTTTTAAACACTTATAAAGATGTCATCGTGCGTCAATTTCCCCAAAGCATCTAGTGTAAGGACCCAGGCATGACTAAGGTTCTGTTTAAACACTTATAAAGATGTCTTTGTGTGACAATTTCCCAAAAGCATCTAGTCTAAGGACCCAGGCATCACTAAGGATCTGTTTAAACACTTATAAAGATGTCATTGTGTGTCAATTTCCCCAAAGCATCTAGTCTAAGGACCCAGGCTTGACTAAGGTTCAGTTTAAACACTTATAAAGATGTCATTGTGTTTTAATTTCCCCAAAGCATCTGGTTTGAGGACCCAGGCATAACTAAGGTATTTTATAAACACTTATAAAGATGTCATTGTGTGTCAATTTCCCTAAAGCATCTAGTCCGAGGACTCAGGCATGACTAAGGTTCTGTTTAAACACTTATAAAGATGTCATTGCGTGTTAATTTCCCCAAAGCACCTGGTTCGAGGACCCAGGCATGACTAAGGTTCTGTTTAAACACTTATAAAGATGTCTTTGTGTGACAATTTCCCAAAAGCATCTAGTCTAAGGACCCAGGAATCACTAAGGATCTGTTTAAACACTTATAAAGATGTCATTGTGTGTCAATTTCCCCAAAGCATCTAGTCTAAGGACCCAGGCTTGACTAAGGTTCTGTTTAAACACTTATAAAGATGTCATTGTGCGTCAATTTCCCCAAAGCATCTAGTCCGAGAACTTAGGCATGACTAAGGTTCTGTTTAAACACTTATAAAGATGTCATTGTATGTTAATTTCCCTAAAGCATCTGGTCCGAAAACCCAGGCATGACTAAGGTTCAGTTTAAACACTTATAAAGATGTCATTGTGTTTTAATTTCCCCAAAGCATCTGGTTCGAGGACCCAGGCATAACTAAGGTTTTTTATAAACACTTATAAAGATGTCATTGTGCGTCAATTTCCCTAAAGCATCTAGTCCGAGGACTCAGGCATGACTAAGGTTCTGTTTAAACACTTATAAAGATGTCATTGCGTGTTAATTTCCACAAAGCATCCAGTCCGAGGACCCAGGCATGACTAAGGTTCTGTTTAAACACTTATAAAGATGTCACTGTATGTTAATTTCCCTAAAGCATCTGGTCCGAAAACCCAGGCATGACTAAGGTTCTAATTAAACACTTATAAAGATGTCATTGTGCGTCAATTTCCTCAAAGCGTTTAGTCTAAGGACCCAGGCATAACTAAGGTTCTTTTTAAATACTTATAAAGATGTCATTGTGCGTCAATTTCCCTAACGCATCTAGTCCGAGGACTCAGGCATGACTAAGGTTTTGTTTAAACACTTATAAAGATGTCATTGCGTGTTAATTTCCACAAAGCATCCAGTCCGAGGACCCAGGCATGACTAAGGTTCTGTTTAAACACTTATAAAGATGTCATTGTGCGTCAATTTCCCTAAAGCATCTAGTCCGAGGACTCAGGCATGACTAAGGTTCTGTTTAAACACTTATAAAGATGTCATTGCGTGTTAATTTCCACAAAGCATCCAGTCCGAGGACCCAGGCATGACTAAGGTTCTGTTTAAACACTTATAAAGATGTCATTGTGCGTCAATTTCCCCAAAGCATCTAGTCCGAGAACTTAGGCATGACTAAGTTTCTGTTTAAAAACTTATAAAGATGTCATTGTATGTTAATTTCCCTCAAGCATCTGGTCCGAAAACCCAGGCATGACTAAGGTTCAGTTTAAACACTTATAAAGATGTCATTGTGTTTTAATTTCCCCAAAGCATCTGGTTCGAGGACCCAGGCATAACTAAGGTTTTTTATAAACACTTATAAAGATGTCATTGTGCGTCAATTTCCCTAAAGCATCTAGTCCGAGGACTCAGGCATGACTAAGGTTCTGTTTAAACACTTATAAAGATCTCATCGTGCGTCAATTTCCCCAAAGCATCTAGTGTAAGGACCCAGGCATGACTAAGGTTCTGTTTAAACACTTATAAAGATGTCTTTGTGTGACAATTTCCCAAAAGCATCTAGTCTAAGGACCCAGGCATCACTAAGGATCTGTTTAAACACTTATAAAGATGTCATTGTGTGTCAATTTCCCCAAAGCATCTAGTCTAAGGACCCAGGCTTGACTAAGGTTCTGTTTAAACACTTACAAAGATGTCATTGTGCGTCAATTTCCCCAAAGCATCTAGTCCGAGAACTTGGGCATGACTAAGGTTCTGTTTAAACACTTATAAAGATGTCATTGTGCGTCAATTTCCCAAAAGCATCCAGTCAAAGGGCACAGGCACGACTAAGGTTCTGTTTAAACACTTATAAAGATGTCATTGTGTGTTAATTTCCGTGAAACATCTGGTCCGAGGACTCTGGCATGACTAAGGTTCTGTTTAAACACTTATAAAGATGTCATTGTGTATTAATTTTCCCAAAGCATCTGGTTCGAGGACCCAGGCATAACTAAGGTTCTGTTTAAACACTTATAAAGATGTCATTGTGCGTCAATTTCCCTAAAGCATCTAGTCCGAGGACTCAGGCATGACTAAGGTTTTGTTTAAACACTTATAAAGATGTCATTGTGCGTGAATTTCCCCAAAGCGTTTAGTCTAAGGACCCAGGCATCACTAAGGTTCTGTTTAAACACTTATAAAGATGTCATCGTGCGTCAATTTCACCAAAGCATCTAGTGTAAGGACCCAGGCATGACTAAGGTTCTGTTCAAACACTTATAAAGATGTCACTGTATGTTAATTTCCCTAAAGCATCTGGTCCGAAAACCCAGGCATGACTAAGGTTCTAATTAAACACTTATAAAGATGTCATTGTGCGTCAATTTCCTCAAAGCGTTTAGTCTAAGGACCCAGGCATAACTAAGGTTCTTTTTAAATACTTATAAAGATGTCATTGTGCGTCAATTTCCCTAACGCATCTAGTCCGAGGACTCAGGCATGACTAAGGTTTTGTTTAAACACTTATAAAGATGTCATTGTGCGTCAATTTCCCCAAAGCGTTTAGTCTAAGGACCCAGGCATCACTAAGATTCTGTTTCAACACTTATAAAGATGTCATCGTGCGTCAATTTCCCCAAAGCATCTAGTCTAAGGACCCAGGCATGACTAAGGTTCTGTTTAAACACTTATAAAGATGTCATTGTGCGTCAATTTCCCTAAAGCATCTAGTCCGAGGACTCAGGCATGACTAAGGTTCTGTTTAAACACTTATAAAGATGTCATTGTGCGTCAATTTCCCCAAAGCATCTAGTGTAAGGACCCAGGCATGACTAAGGTTCTGTTTAAACACTTATAAAGATGTCTTTGTGTGACAATTTCCCAAAAGCAACTAGTCTAAGGACCCAGGCATCACTAAGGATCTGTTTAAACACTTATAAAGATGTCATTGTGTGTCAATTTCCCCAAAGCATCTAGTCTAAGGACCCAGGCTTGACTAAGGTTCTGTTTAAACACTTACAAAGATGTCATTGTGCGTCAATTTCCCCAAAGCATCTAGTCCGAGAACTTAGGCATGACTAAGGTTCTGTTTAAACACTTATAAAGATGTTATTGTGCGTCAATTTCCCAAAAGCATCCAGTCAAAGGACACAGGCACGACTAAGGTTCTGTTTAAACACTTATAAAGATGCCATTGTGTGTTAATTTCCGTGAAGCATCTGGTCCGAGGACTCTGGCATGACTAAGGTTCTATTTAAACACTTATAAAGATGTCATTGTGTATTAATTTTCCCAAAGCATCTGGTTCGAGGACCCAGGCATAACTAAGGTTCTGTTTAAACACTTATAAAGATGTCATTGTGCGTCAATTTCCCTAAAGCATCTAGTCCGAGGACTCAGGCATGACTAAGGTTTTGTTTAAACACTTATAAAGATGTCATTGTGCGTCAATTTCCCCAAAGCGTTTAGTCTAAGGACCCAGGCATCACTAAGGTTCTGTTTAAACACTTATAATGATGTCATCGTGCGTCAATTTCCCCAAAGCATCTAGTGTAAGGACCCAGGCATGACTAAGTTTCTGTTTAAACACTTATAAAGATGTCACTGTATGTTAATTTCCCTAAAGCATCTGGTCCGAAAACCCAGGCATGACTAAGGTTCTAATTAAACACTTATAAAGATGTCATTGTGCGTCAATTTCCTCAAAGCGTTTAGTCTAAGGACCCAGGCATAACTAAGGTTCTTTTTAAATACTTATAAAGATGTCATTGTGCGTCAATTTCCCTAACGCATCTAGTCCGAGGACTCAGGCATGACTAAGGTTTTGTTTAAACACTTATAAAGATGTCATTGTGCGTCAATTTCCCCAAAGCGTTTAGTCTAAGGACCCAGGCATCACTAAGATTCTGTTTCAACACTTATAAAGATGTCATCGTGCGTCAATTTCCCCAAAGCATCTAGTCTAAGGACCCAGGCATGACTAAGGTTCTGTTTAAACACTTATAAAGATGTCATTGTGCGTCAATTTCCCTAAAGCATCTAGTCCGAGGACTCAGGCATGACTAAGGTTCTTTTTAAACACTTATAAAGATGTCATCGTGCGTCAATTTCCCCAAAGCATCTAGTGTAAGGACCCAGGCATGACTAAGGTTCTGTTTAAACACTTATAAAGATGTCTTTGTGTGACAATTTCCCAAAAGCATCTAGTCTAAGGACCCAGGCATCACTAAGGATCTGTTTAAACACTTATAAAGATGTCATTGTGTGTCAATTTCCCCAAAGCATCTAGTCTAAGGACCCAGGCTTGACTAAGGTTCTGTTTAAACACTTATAAAGATGTCATTGTGCGTCAATTTCCCCAAAGCATCTCGTCCGAGAACTTAGGCATGACTAAGGTTCTGTTTAAACACTTATAAAGATGTCATTGTATGTTAATTTCCCTAAAGCATCTGGTCCGAAAACCCAGGCATGACTAAGGTTCAGTTTAAACACTTATAAAGATGTCATTGTGTTTTAATTTCCCCAAAGCATCTGGTTCGAGGACCCAGGCATAACTAAGGTTTTTTATAAACACTTATAAAGATGTCATTGTGCGTCAATTTCCCTAAAGCATCTAGTCCGAGGACTCAGGCATGACTAAGGTTCTGTTTAAACACTTATAAAGATGTCATTGCGTGTTAATTTCCACAAAGCATCCAGTCCGAGGACCCAGGCATGACTAAGGTTCTGTTTAAACACTAATAAAGATGTCAATGTGCGTCAACTTCCCCAAAGCATCTAGTCCGAGGACCTAGGCAAGACTAAGGTTCTGTTTAAACACTTATAAAGATGTCATTGTATGTTAATTTCCCTAAAGCATCTGGTCCGAAAACCCAGGCATGACTAAGGTTCAGTTTAAACACTTATAAAGATGTCATTGTGTTTTAATTTCCCCAAAGCATCTGGTTCGAGGACCCAGGCATAACTAAGGTTTTTTATAAACACTTATAAAGATGTCATTGTGCGTCAATTTCCCTAAAGCATCTAGTCCGAGGACTCAGGCATGACTAAGGTTCTGTTTAAACACTTATAAAGATGTCATTGCGTGTTAATTTCCCCAAAGCATCTGGTTCGAGGACCCAGGCATGACTAAGGTTCTGTTTAAACACTTATAAAGATGTCTTTGTGTGACAATTTCCCCAAAGCATCTAGTCTAAGGACCCAGGCATCACTAAGGATCTGTTTAAACACTTATAAAGATGTCATTGTGCGTCAATTTCCCCAAAGCATCTAGTGTAAGGACCCAGGCATGACTAAGGTTCTGTGTAAACACTTATAAAGATGTCATTGTGCGTCAATTTCCCCAAAGCATCTAGTCCGAGAACTTAGGCATGACTAAGGTTCTGTTTAAACACTTATAAAGATGTCATTGTGCGTCAATTTCCCAAAAGCATCCATTCTAAGGACACAGGCACGACCAAGGTTCTGTTTAAACACTTATAAAGATGTCATTGTGTGTTAATTTCCGTGAAGCATCTGGTCCGAGGACTCTGGCATGACTAAGGTTCTGTTTAAACACTTATAAAGATGTCATTGTGTATTAATTTTCCCAAAGCATCTGGTTCGAGGACCCAGGTATAACTAAGGTTCTGTTTAAACACTTATAAAGATGTCATTGTG
Organism: Quercus wislizeni; assembly: GCA_023055345.1. Taxonomy (NCBI): domain Eukaryota; kingdom Viridiplantae; phylum Streptophyta; class Magnoliopsida; order Fagales; family Fagaceae; genus Quercus; species Quercus wislizeni. Next base: position 23,924,896 of record JALGQJ010000007.1, on the reverse strand, counting down.
TGCCAATTTCACCAAAGCATCTAGTCTATGGACCCAGGCATCACTAAGGTTCTGTTTAAACACTTATAAAGATGTCATTGTGCGTCAATTTCTCCAAAGCATCTAGTCCGAGGACCCAGGCATGACTAAGGTTTTGTTTAAACACTTATAAAGATGTCAATGTGCGTCAATTTCCCCAAAGCATCTAGTCCGAGGACCTAGGCATGACTAAGGTTCTGTTGAAACACTTATAAAGATGTCATTGTGTATTAATTTTCCCAAAGCATCTGGTTCGAGGACCCAGGTATAACTAAGGTTCTGTTTAAACACTTATAAAGATGTCATTGTGTGCCAATTTCACCAAAGCATCTAGTCTATGGACCCAGGCATCACTAAGGTTCTGTTTAAACACTTATAAAGATGTCATTGTGCGTCAATTTTCCCAAAGCATCTAGTCCGAGGACCTAGGCATAACTAAGGTTCTGTTTAAACACTTATAAAGATGTCATTGTATGTAAATTTCCCTAAAGCATCTGGTCCGAAAACCCAGGCACGACTAAGGTTCAGTTTAAACACTTATAAAGATGTAATTGTGTATTAATTTCCCCAAACCATCTGGTTCAAGGACCCAGGCATAACTAAGGTTTTTTATAAACACTTATAAAGATGTCATTGTGCGTCAATTTCCCTAAAGCATCTAGTCCGAGGACTCAGGCATGACTAAGGTTCTGTTTAAACACTTATAAAGATGTCATTGCGTGTTAATTTCCCCAAAGCATCTGGTTCGAGGAACCAGGCATGACTAAGGTTCTGTTTAAACACTTATAAAGATGTCTTTGTGTGACAATTTCCCCAAAGCATCTAGTCTAAGGACCCAGGCATCACTAAGGATCTGTTTAAAAACTTATAAAGATGTCATTGTGCGTCAATTTCCCCAAAGCATCTAGTCTAAGGACCCAGGCTTGACTAAGGTTCTGTTTAAACACTTATAAAGATGTGATTGTGCGTCAATTTCCCCAAAGCATCTAGTCCGAGGACCCAGGAATGACTAAGGTTCTGTTAAAACACATATAAATATGTCAATGTGCGTCAATTTACCAAAAGCATCTAGTCCGAGGACCTAGGCATGACTAAGCTTCTGTTTAAACACTTATAAAGATGTCATTGTGCGTTAATTTCCCTAAAACATCTAGTCCGAGGACCCAGGCATGACTAAGGTTCTGTTTAAATACTTATAAATATGTCATTGTGCGTAATTTCCCTAAAACATCTACTCCGAGGACCCAGGCATGACTAAGGTTCTGTTTAAATACTTATAAATATGTCATTGTGTGTTAATTTCCCTAAAGCATTTGGTCCGAGGACTCGGACATGACAAAGGTTCTGTTTAAACACCTATAAAGATGTCATTGTGCGTCAATTTCCCCAAAGCATCTAGTCCGAGGACCTAGACATGACTAAGGTTCTGTTTAAACACTTATAAAGATGTCATTGTGCGTTAATTTCCCTAAAACATCTAGTCCGAGGACCCAGGCATGACTAAGGTTCGTTTAAATACTTATAAATATGTCATTGTGTGTTAATTTCCCTAAAGCATTTGGTCTGAGGACTCTAACATGACTAAAGATGTCACTGTATGTTAATTCCCCTAAAGCATCTGGTCCGAAAACCCAGGCATGACTAAGGTTCTAATTAAACACTTATAAAGATGTCGTTGTGTATTAATTTCCCCAAAGCATCTGGTTCGAGGACCCAGGCATAACTAAGGTTCTTTTTAAACACTTATAAAGATGTCATTGTGCGTCAATTACCCTAAAGCATCTAGTCTGAGGACTCAGGCATGACTAAGGTTCTGTTTAAACACTTATAAAGATGTCATTGCGTGTTAATTTCCCCAATGCATCTGGTTCGAGGACCCAGGCATGACTAAGGTTCTGTTTAAACACTTATAAAGATGTCTTTGTGTGAAAATTTCCCCAAAGCATCTAGTCTAAGGACCCAGGCATCACTAAGGATCTGTTTAAACACTTATAAAGATGTGATTGTGCGTCAATTTCCCCAAAGCATCTAGTCCGAGGACCCAGGAATGACTAAGGTTCTGTTTAAAGACATATAAATAAGTCAATGTGCGTCAATTTCCCAAAAGCATCTAGTCCGAGGACCTAGGCATGACTAAGGTTCTGTTTAAACACTTATAAAGAGGTCATTGTGCGTAATTTCCCTAAAACATCTAGTCCGAGGACCCAGGCATGACTCATTTTCTGTTTAAGTACATATAAATATGTCATTGTGTGTTAATTTCCCTAAAGCATTTGGTCCGAGGACTCAGACATGACAAAGGTTCTGTTTAAACACTTATAAAGATGTCATTGTGCGTCAATTTCCCCAAAGCATCTAGTCCGAGGACCTAGACATGACTAAGGTTCTGTTTAAACACTTATAAAGATGTCATTGTGCGTTAATTTCCCTAAAACATCTAGTCCGAGGACCCAGGCATGACTAAGGTTCTGTTTAAATACTTATAAAGATGTCATTGTGCGTCAATTTTCCCAAAGCATCTAGTCCGAGGACCTAGGCATAACTAAGGTTCTGTTTAAACACTTATAAAGATGTCATTGTATGTAAATTTCCCTAAAGCATCTGGTCCGAAAACCCAGGCACGACTAAGGTTCAGTTTAAACACTTATAAAGATGTCATTGTGTATTAATTTCCCCAAACCATCTGGTTCAAGGACCCAGGCATAACTAAGGTTTTTTATAAACACTTATAAAGATGTCATTGTGCGTCAATTTCCCTAAAGCATCTAGTCCGAGGACTCAGGCATGACTAAGGTTCTGTTTAAACACTTATAAAGATGTCATTGCATGTTAATTTCCCCAAAGCATCTGGTTCGAGGAACCAGGCATGACTAAGGTTCTGTTTAAACACTTATAAAGATGTCTTTGTGTGACAATTTCCCCAAAGCATCTAGTCTAAGGACCCAAGCATCACTAAGGATCTGTTTAAAAACTTATAAAGATGTCATTGTGCGTCAATTTCCCCAAAGCATCTAGTCTAAGGACCCAGGCTTGACTAAGGTTCTGTTTAAACACTTATAAAGATGTGATTGTGCGTCAATTTCCCCAAAGCATCTAGTCCGAGGACCCAGGAATGACTAAGGTTCTGTTAAAACACATATAAATATGTCAATGTGCGTCAATTTACCAAAAGCATCTAGTCCGAGGACCTAGGCATGACTAAGCTTCTGTTTAAACACTTATAAAGATGTCATTGTGCGTTAATTTCCCTAAAACATCTAGTCCGAGGACCCAGGCATGACTAAGGTTCTGTTTAAATACTTATAAATATGTCATTGTGCGTAATTTCCCTAAAACATCTACTCCGAGGACCCAGGCATGACTAAGGTTCTGTTTAAATACTTATAAATATGTCATTGTGTGTTAATTTCCCTAAAGCATTTGGTCCGAGGACTCGGACATGACAAAGGTTCTGTTTAAACACCTATAAAGATGTCATTGTGCGTCAATTTCCCCAAAGCATCTAGTCCGAGGACCTAGACATGACTAAGGTTCTGTTTAAACACTTATAAAGATGTCATTGTGCGTTAATTTCCCTAAAACATCTAGTCCGAGGACCCAGGCATGACTAAGGTTCTGTTTAAATACTTATAAATATGTCATTGTGTGTTAATTTCCCTAAAGCATTTGGTCTGAGGACTCTAACATGACTAAAGATGTCACTGTATGTTAATTTCCCTAAAGCATCTGGTCCGAAAACCCAGGCATGACTAAGGTTCTAATTAAACACTTATAAAGATGTCGTTGTGTATTAATTTCCCCAAAGCATCTGGTTCGAGGACCCAGGCATAACTAAGGTTCTTTTTAAACACTTATAAAGATGTCATTGTGCGTCAATTACCCTAAAGCATCTAGTCTGAGGACTCAGGCATGACTAAGGTTCTGTTTAAACACTTATAAAGATGTCATTGCGTGTTAATTTCCCCAATGCATCTGGTTCGAGGACCCAGGCATGACTAAGGTTCTGTTTAAACACTTATAAAGATGTCTTTGTGTGAAAATTTCCCCAAAGCATCTAGTCTAAGGACCCAGGCATCACTAAGGATCTGTTTAAACACTTATAAAGATGTGATTGTGCGTCAATTTCCCCAAAGCATCTAGTCCGAGGACCCAGGAATGACTAAGGTTCTGTTTAAAGACATATAAATAAGTCAATGTGCGTCAATTTCCCAAAAGCATCTAGTCCGAGGACCTAGGCATGACTAAGGTTCTGTTTAAACACTTATAAAGAGGTCATTGTGCGTAATTTCCCTAAAACATCTAGTCCGAGGACCCAGGCATGACTCATTTTCTGTTTAAGTACTTATAAATATGTCATTGTGTGTTAATTTCCCTAAAGCATTTGGTCCGAGGACTCAGACATGACAAAGGTTCTGTTTAAACACTTATAAAGATGTCATTGTGCGTCAATTTCCCCAAAGCATCTAGTCCGAGGACCTAGACATGACTAAGGTTCTGTTTAAACACTTATAAAGATGTCATTGTGCGTTAATTTCCCTAAAACATCTAGTCCGAGGACCCAGGCATGACTAAGGTTCTGTTTAAATACTTATAAAGATGTCATTGTGCGTCAATTTTCCCAAAGCATCTAGTCCGAGGACCTAGGCATAACTAAGGTTCTGTTTAAACACTTATAAAGATGTCATTGTATGTAAATTTCCCTAAAGCATCTGGTCCGAAAACCCAGGCACGACTAAGGTTCAGTTTAAACACTTATAAAGATGTCATTGTGTATTAATTTCCCCAAACCATCTGGTTCAAGGACCCAGGCATAACTAAGGTTTTTTATAAACACTTATAAAGATGTCATTGTGCGTCAATTTCCCTAAAGCATCTAGTCCGAGGACTCAGGCATGACTAAGGTTCTGTTTAAACACTTATAAAGATGTCATTGCATGTTAATTTCCCCAAAGCATCTGGTTCGAGGAACCAGGCATGACTAAGGTTCTGTTTAAACACTTATAAAGATGTCTTTGTGTGACAATTTCCCCAAAGCATCTAGTCTAAGGACCCAAGCATCACTAAGGATCTGTTTAAAAACTTATAAAGATGTCATTGTGCGTCAATTTCCCCAAAGCATCTAGTCTAAGGACCCAGGCTTGACTAAGGTTCTGTTTAAACACTTATAAAGATGTGATTGTGCGTCAATTTCCCCAAAGCATCTAGTCCGAGGACCCAGGAATGACTAAGGTTCTGTTAAAACACATATAAATATGTCAATGTGCGTCAATTTACCAAAAGCATCTAGTCCGAGGACCTAGGCATGACTAAGCTTCTGTTTAAATACTTATAAAGATGTCATTGTGCGTTAATTTCCCTAAAACATCTAGTCCGAGGACCCAGGCATGACTAAGGTTCTGTTTAAATACTTATAAATATGTCATTGTGCGTAATTTCCCTAAAACATCTACTCCGAGGACCCAGGCATGACTAAGGTTCTGTTTAAATACTTATAAATATGTCATTGTGTGTTAATTTCCCTAAAGCATTTGGTCCGAGGACTCGGACATGACAAAGGTTCTGTTTAAACACCTATAAAGATGTCATTGTGCGTCAATTTCCCCAAAGCATCTAGTCCGAGGACCTAGACATGACTAAGGTTCTGTTTAAACACTTATAAAGATGTCATTGTGCGTTAATTTCCCTAAAACATCTAGTCCGAGGACCCAGGCATGACTAAGGTTCTGTTTAAATACTTATAAATATGTCATTGTGTGTTAATTTCCCTAAAGCATTTGGTCTGAGGACTCTAACATGACTAAAGATGTCACTGTATGTTAATTTCCCTAAAGCATCTGGTCCGAAAACCCAGGCATGACTAAGGTTCTAATTAAACACTTATAAAGATGTCGTTGTGTATTAATTTCCCCAAAGCATCTGGTTCGAGGACCCAGGCATAACTAAGGTTCTTTTTAAACACTTATAAAGATGTCATTGTGCGTCAATTACCCTAAAGCATCTAGTCTGAGGACTCAGGCATGACTAAGGTTCTGTTTAAACACTTATAAAGATGTCATTGCGTGTTAATTTCCCCAATGCATCTGGTTCGAGGACCCAGGCATGACTAAGGTTCTGTTTAAACACTTATAAAGATGTCTTTGTGTGAAAATTTCCCCAAAGCATCTAGTCTAAGGACCCAGGCATCACTAAGGATCTGTTTAAACACTTATAAAGATGTGATTGTGCGTCAATTTCCCCAAAGCATCTAGTCCGAGGACCCAGGAATGACTAAGGTTCTGTTTAAAGACATATAAATAAGTCAATGTGCGTCAATTTCCCAAAAGCATCTTGTCCGAGGACCTAGGCATGACTAAGGTTCTGTTTAAACACTTATAAAGAGGTCATTGTGCGTAATTTCCCTAAAACATCTAGTCCGAGGACCCAGGCATGACTCATTTTCTGTTTAAGTACTTATAAATATGTCATTGTGTGTTAATTTCCCTAAAGCTTTTGGTCTGAGGACTCGGACGTGACTAAGGTTCTGTTTAAACACTTATAAAGATGTCATTGTGTATTAATTTCCCCAAAGCATCTGGTTCGAGGACCCAGGCATAACTAAGGTTCTGTTTAAACACGTATAAAGATGTCATTGTGCGTCAATTTCCCCAAAGCATCTAGTCCGAGGACCTAGGCATGACTAAGGTTCTGTTTAAACACTTATAAAGATGTCATTGTATGTTAATTTCCCTAAAGCATCTGGTCCGAAAACCCAGGCATGACTAAGGTTCTAATTAAACACTTATAAAGATGTCATTGTGTATTAATTTCCCCAAAGCATCTAGTTCGAGGACCCAGGCATAACTAAGGTCCTTTTTAAACACTTATAAAGATGTCATTGTGCGTCAATTTCCCTAAAGCATCTAGTCCGAGGACTCAGGCATGACTGAGGTTTTGTTTAAACACTTATAAAGATGTCATTGTGCGTCAATTTCCCCAAAGCGTTTAGTCTAAGGACCCAGGCATCACTAAGGTTCTGTTTAAACACTTATAAAGATGTCATCGTGCGTCAATTTCCCCAAAGCATCTAGTGTAAGGACCCAGGCATGACTAAGGTTCTGTTTAAACACTTATAAAGATGTCATTGTGCGTCAATTTCCCCAAAGCATCTAGTCCGAGAACTTAGGCATGACTAAGGTTCTGTTTAAACACTTATAAAGATGTCCTTGTGCGTCAATTTCCCAAAAGCATCCAGTCTAAGGACACAGGCATGACTAAGGTTCTGTTTAAACACTTATAAAGATGTCATTGTGTGTTAATTTCCGTAAAGCATCTGGTCCGAGGACTCTGGCATGACTAAGGTTCTGTTTAAACACTTATAAAGATGTCATTGTGTATTAATTTTCCCAAAGCATCTGGTTCGAGGACCCAGGTATAACTAAGGTTCTGTTTAAACACTTATAAAGATGTCATTGTGCGTCTATTTCCCCAAAGCATCTAGTCTATGGACCCAGGCATCACTAAGGTTCTGTTTAAACACTTATAAAGATGTGATTGTGCGTCAATTTCCCCAAAGCATCTAGTCCGAGGAACCAGGCATGACTAAGGTTCTGTTTAAACACTTATAAAGATGTCAATGTGCGTCAATTTGCTCAAAGCATCTAGTCCGAGGACCTAGGCATGACTAAGGTTCTGTTTAAACACTTATAAAGATGTCACTGTGTATTAATTTCCCCAAAGCATCTGGTTCGAGGACCCAGGCATAACTAAGGTTTTCTTTAAACACTTATAAAGATGTCATTGTGTGTTAATTTCCCCAAAGCATCTGGTTCGAGGACCTAGGCATCACTAAGGTTCTGTTTAAACACTTATAAAGATGTCATTGTGCGTCAATTTCCCCAAAGCTTCTTGTTCGAGGACCCAGGCATAACTAAGGTTTTCTATAAACACTTATAAAGATGTCATTGTACGTCAATTTCCCTAAAGCATCTGGTTCGAGGACCTAGGCGTGACTAAGGTTCTGTCTAAACACTTATAAAGATGTCTTTGTGTGACAATTTCCCCAAAGCATCTAGTCTAAGGACCCAGGCATCACTAAGGTTCTGTTTAAACACTTATAAAGATGTCATTGTGCGTCAATTTCCCCAAAGCGTTTAGTCTAAGGACCCAGGCATCACTAAGGTTCTGTTTAAACACTTATAAAGATGTCATCGTGCGTCAATTTCCCCAAAGCATCTAGTGTAAGGAACCAGGCATGACTAAGGTTCTGTTTAAACACTTATAAAGATGTCATTGTGCGTCAATTTCCCCAAAGCATCTAGTCCGAGAACTTAGGCATGACTAAGGTTCTGTTTAAACACTTATAAAGATGTCATTGTGTGTTAATTTCCCCAAAGCATCTGGTTCGAGGACCTAGGCGTGACTAAGGTTCTGTCTAAACACTTATAAAGATGTCTTTGTGTGACAATTTCCCCAAAGCATCTAGTCTAAGGACCCAGGCATCACTAAGGTTCTGTTTAAACACTTATAAAGATGTCATTGTGCGTCAATTTCCCCAAAGCGTTTAGTCTAAGGACCCAGGCATCACTAAGGTTCTGTTTAAACACTTATAAAGATGTCATCGTGCGTCAATTTCCCCAAAGCATCTAGTGTAAGGAACCAGGCATGACTAAGGTTCTGTTTAAACACTTATAAAGATGTCATTGTGCGTCAATTTCCCCAAAGCATCTAGTCCGAGAACTTAGGCATGACTAAGGTTCTGTTTAAACACTTATAAAGATGTCATTGTGGGTCAATTTCCCAAAAGCATCCAGTCTAAGGACACAGGCATGACTAAGGTTCTGTTTAAACACTTATAAAGATGTCATTGTGTGTTAATTTCCGTAAAGCATCTGGTCCGAGGACTCTGGCATGACTAAGGTTCTGTTTAAACACTTATAAAGATGTCATTGTGTATTAATTTTCCCAAAGCATCTGGTTCGAGGACCCAGGTATAACTAAGGTTCTGTTTAAACACTTATAAAGATGTCATTGTGCGTCTATTTCCCCAAAGCATCTAGTCTATGGTCCCAGGCATCACTAAGGTTCTGTTTAAACACTTATAAAGATGTGATTGTGCGTCAATTTCCCCAAAGCATCTAGTCCGAGGAACCAGGCATGACTAAGGTTCTGTTTAAACACTTATAAAGATGTCAATGTGCGTCAATTTCCTCAAAGCATCTAGTCCGAGGACCTAGGCATGACTAAGGTTCTGTTTAAACACTTATAAAGATGTCTTTGTGTGACAATTTCCCCAAAGCATCTAGTCTAAGGACCCAGGAATCACTAAGGTTCTGTTTAAACACTTATAAAGATGTCATTGTGCGTCTATTTCCCCAAAGCATCTAGTCTATGGACCCAGGCATCACTAAGGTTCTGTTTAAACACTTATAAAGATGTGATTGTGCGTCAATTTCCCTAAAGCATCTAGTCCGAGGAACCAGGCATGACTAAGGTTCTGTTTAAACACTTATAAAGATGTCAATGTGCGTCAATTTCCTCAAAGCATCTTGTCTGTGGACCTAGGCATGACTAAGGTTCTGTTTAAACACTTATAAAGACGTCATTGTGTATTAATTTCCCCAAAGCATCTGGTTTAAGGACCCAGGCATAACTAAGTTTTTCTATAAACACTTATAAAGATGTCATTGTGCGTTAATTTCCCTAAAACATCTAGTCCGAGGACCCAGGCATGACTAAGGTTCTGTTTAAACACTTATAAAGATGTCATTGTATGTTAATTTCCCTAAAGCATCTGGTCCGAAAACCCAGGCATGACTAAGGTTCTGTTTAAACACTTATAAAGATGTCATTGTGCGTCTATTTCCCCAAAGCATCTAGTCTATGGACCCAGGCATCACTAAGGTTCTGTTTAAACACTTATAAAGATGTGATTGTGCGTCAATTTCCCCAAAGCATCTAGTCCGAGGATCCAGGCATGACTAAGGTTCTGTTTAAACACTTATAAAGATGTCAATGTGCGTCAATTCCCTAGAAGCATCTAGTCCGAGGACCTAGGCATGACTAAGGTTCTGTTTAAACACTTATAAAGATGTCATTGTGCGTCTATTTCCCCAAAGCATCTAGTCTGTGGACCCAGGCATCACTAAGGTTCTGTTTAAACACTTATAAAGATGTGATTGTGCGTCAATTTCCCCAAAGCATCTAGTCCGAGGAACCAGGCATGACTAAGGTTCTGTTTAAACACTTATAAAGATGTCAATGTGCGTCAATTCCCTAAAAGCATCTGGTTCGAGGACCCAGGCATAACTAAGGTTCTGTTTAAACACTTATGAAGATGTCATTGTGCGTCAATTTCCCCAAAGCATCTAGTCCGAGGACCTAGGCATGACTAAGGTTCTGTTTAAACACTTATAAAGATGTCATTGTATGTTAATTTCCCTAAAGCATCTGGTCCGAAAACCCAGGCATGACTAAGGTTCTAATTAAACACTTATAAATATGTCATTGTGTATTAATTTCCCCAAAGCATCTGGTTCGAGGACCCAGGCATAACTAAGGTCCTTTTTAAACACTTATAAAGATGTCATTGTGCGTCAATTTCCCTAAAGCATCTAGTCCGAGGACTCAGGCATGACTGAGGTTTTGTTTAAACACTTATAAAGATGTCATTGTGCGTCAATTTCCCCAAAGCGTTTAGTCTAAGGACCCAGGCATCACTAAGGTTCTGTTTAAACACTTATAAAGGTGTCATCGTGCGTCAATTTCCCCAAAGCATCTAGTGTAAGGACCCAGGCATGACTAAGGTTCTGTTTAAACACTTATAAAGATGTCATTGTGCGTCAATTTCCCCAAAGCATCTAGTCCGAGAACTTAGGCATGACTAAGGTTCTGTTTAAACACTTATAAAGATGTCATTGTGCGTCAATTTCCCAAAAGCATCCAGTCTAAGGACAGAGGCATGACTAAGGTTCTGTTTAAACACTTATAAAGATGTCATTGTGTGTTAATTTCCGTAAAGCATCTGGTCCGAGGACTCTGGCATGACTAAGGTTCTGTTTAAACACTTATAAAGATGACATTGTGTATTAATTTTCCCAAAGCATCTGGTTCGAGGATCCAGGTATAACTATGGTTCTGATTAAACACTTATAAAGATGTCATTGTGCGTCTATTTCCCCAAAGCATCTAGTCTATGGACCCAGGCATCACTAAGGTTCTGTTTAAACACTTATAAAGATGTGATTGTGCGTCAATTTCCCCAAAGCATCTAGTCCGAGGAACCAGGCATGACTAAGGTTCTGTTTAAACACTTATAAAGATGTCAATGTGCGTCAATTTCCTCAAAGCATCTGGTTCGAGGACCCAGGCATAACTAAGGTTTTCTTTACACACTTATAAAGATGTCATTGTGTGTTAATTTCCCCAAAGCATCTGGTTCGAGGACCTAGGCGTGACTAAGGTTCTGTTTAAACACTTATAAAGATGTCTTTGTGTGACAATTTCCCCAAAGCATCTAGTCTAAGGACCCAGGCATCACTAAGGTTCTGTTTAAACACTTATAAAGATGTCATTGTGCGTCAATTTCCCCAAAGCTTCTAGTTCGAGGACCCAGGCATAACTAAGGTTTTCTATAAACACTTATAAAGATGTCATTGTGCGTCAATTTCCCTAAAGCATCTGGTCCGAGGACTCAGGCATGACTAAGGTTCTGTTTAAACACTTATAAAGATGTCATTGTGTGTTAATTTCCCCAAAGCATCTGGTTCGAGGACCTAGGCGTGACTAAGGTTCTGTTTAAACACTTATAAAGATGTCTTTGTGTGACAATTTCCCCAAAGCATCTAGTCTAAGGACCCAGGCATCACTAAGGTTCTGTTTAAACACTTATAAAGATGTCATTGTGCGTCAATTTCCCCAAAGCGTTTAGTCTAAGGACCCAGGCATCACTAAGGTTCTGTTTAAACACTTATAAAGATGTCATCGTGCGTCGATTTCCCCAAAGCATCTAGTGTAAGGACCCAAGCATGACTAAGGTTCTGTTTAAACACTTATAAAGATGTCATTGTGCGTCAATTTCCCCAAAGCATCTAGTCCGAGAACTTAGGCATGACTAAGGTTCTGTTTAAATACTTATAAAGATGTCATTGTGCGTCAATTTCCCAAAAGCATCCAGTCTAAGGACACAGGCATGACTAAGGTTCTGTTTAAACACTTATAAAGATGTCATTGTGTGTTAATTTCCGTAAAGCATCTGGTCCGAGGACTCTGGCATGACTAAGGTTCTGTTTAAACACTTATAAAGATGTCACTGTGTATTAATTTTCCCAAAGCATCTGGTTCGAGGACCCAGGTATAACTAAGGTTCTGTTTAAACACTTATAAAGATGTCATTGTGCGTCTATTTCCCCAAAGCATCTAGTCTATGGTCCCAGGCATCACTAAGGTTCTGTTTAAACACTTATAAAGATGTGATTGTGCGTCAATTTCCCCAAAGAATCTAGTGTAAGGACCCAGGCATGACTAAGGTTCTGTTTAAACACTTATAAAGATGTCATTGTGCGTCAATTTCCCCAAAGCATCTAGTCCGAGAACTTAGGCATGACTAAGGTTCTGTTTAAACACTTATAAAGATGTCATTGTGGGTCAATTTCCCAAAAGCATCCAGTCTAAGGACACAGGCATGACTAAGGTTCTGTTTAAACACTTATAAAGATGTCATTGTGTGTTAATTTCCGTAAAGCATCTGGTCCGAGGACTCTGGCATGACTAAGGTTCTGTTTAAACTCTTATAAAGATGTCATTGTGTATTAATTTTCCCAAAGCATCTGGTTCGAGGACCCAGGTATAACTAAGGTTCTGTTTAAACACTTATAAAGATGTCATCGTGCGTCGATTTCCCCAAAGCATCTAGTGTAAGGACCCAAGCATGACTAAGGTTCTGTTTAAACACTTATAAAGATGTCATTGTGCGTCAATTTCCCCAAAGCATCTAGTCCGAGAACTTAGGCATGACTAAGGTTCTGTTTAAATACTTATAAAGATGTCATTGTGTGTCAATTTCCCAAAAGCATCCAGTCTAAGGACACAGGCATGACTAAGGTTCTGTTTAAACACTTATAAAGATGTCATTGTGTGTTAATTTCCGTAAAGCATCTGGTCCGAGGACTCTGGCATGACTAAGGTTCTGTTTAAACACTTATAAAGATGTCACTGTGTATTAATTTTCCCAAAGCATCTGGTTCGAGGACCCAGGTATAACTAAGGTTCTGTTTAAACACTTATAAAGATGTCATTGTGCGTCTATTTCCCCAAAGCATCTAGTCTATGGTCCCAGGCATCACTAAGGTTCTGTTTAAACACTTATAAAGATGTGATTGTGCGTCAATTTCCCCAAAGAATCTAGTGTAAGGACCCAGGCATGACTAAGGTTCTGTTTAAACACTTATAAAGATGTCATTGTGCGTCAATTTCCCCAAAGCATCTAGTCCGAGAACTTAGGCATGACTAAGGTTCTGTTTAAACACTTATAAAGATGTCATTGTGGGTCAATTTCCCAAAAGCATCCAGTCTAAGGACACAGGCATGACTAAGGTTCTGTTTAAACACTTATAAAGATGTCATTGTGTGTTAATTTCCGTAAAGCATCTGGTCCGAGGACTCTGGCATGACTAAGGTTCTGTTTAAACACTTATAAAGATGTCATTGTGTATTAATTTTCCCAAAGCATCTGGTTCGAGGACCCAGGTATAACTAAGGTTCTGTTTAAACACTTATAAAGATGTCATTGTGCGTCTATTTCCCCAAAGCATCTAGTCTATGGTCCCAGGCATCACTAAGGTTCTGTTTAAACACTTATAAAGATGTGATTGTGCGTCAATTTCCCCAAAGCATCTAGTCCGAGGAACCAGGCATGACTAAGGTTCTGTTTAAACACTTATAAAGATGTCAATGTGCGTCAATTTCCTCAAAGCATCTAGTCCGAGGACCTAGGCATGACTAAGGTTCTGTTTAAACACTTATAAAGATGTCTTTGTGTGACAATTTCCCCAAAGCATCTAGTCTAAGGACCCAGGCATCACTAAGGTTCTGTTTAAACACTTATAAAGATGTCATTGTGCGTCTATTTCCCCAAAGCATCTAGTCTATGGACCCAGGCATCACTAAGGTTCTGTTTAAACACTTATAAAGATGTGATTGTGCGTCAATTTCCCTAAAGCATCTAGTCCGAGGAACCAGGCATGACTAAGGTTCTGTTTAAACACTTATAAAGATGTCAATGTGCGTCAATTTCCTCAAAGCATCTAGTCTGAGGACCTAGGCATGACTAAGGTTCTGTTTAAACACTTATAAAGATGTCATTGTGTATTAATTTCCCCAAAGCATCTGGTTTAAGGACCCAGGCATAACTAAGTTTTTCTATAAACACTTATAAAGATGTCATTGTGCGTTAATTTCCCTAAAACATCTAGTCCGAGGACCCAGGCATGACTAAGGTTCTGTTTAAAGACTTATAAAGATGTCGTTGTATGTTAATTTCCCTAAAGCATCTGGTCCGAAAACCCAGGCATGACTAAGGTTCTGTTTAAACACTTATAAAGATGTCATTGTGCGTCTATTTCCCCAAAGCATCTAGTCTATGGACCCAGGCATCACTAAGGTTCTGTTTAAACACTTATAAAGATGTGATTGTGCGTCAATTTCCCCAAAGCATCTAGTCCGAGGAACCAGGCATGACTAAGGTTCTGTTTAAACACTTATAAAGATGTCAATGTGCGTCAATTCCCTAAAAGCATCTAGTCCGAGGACCTAGGCATGACTAAGGTTCTGTTTAAACACTTATAAAGATGTCATTGTGCGTCTATTTCCCCAAAGCATCTAGTCTGTGGACCCAGGCATCACTAAGGTTCTGTTTAAACACTTATAAAGATGTGATTGTGCGTCAATTTCCCCAAAGCATCTAGTCCGAGGAACCAGGCATGACTAAGGTTCTGTTTAAACACTTATAAAGATGTCAATGTGCGTCAATTCCCTAAAAGCATCTGGTTCGAGGACCCAGGCATAACTAAGGTTCTGTTTAAACACTTATGAAGATGTCATTGTGCGTCAATTTCCCAAAAGCATCTAGTCCGAGGACCTAGGCATGACTAAGGTTCTATTTAAACACTTATAAAGATGTCATTGTATGTTAATTTCCCTAAAGCATCTGGTCCGAAAACCCAGGCATAACTAAGGTTCTAATTAAACACTTATAAATATGTCATTGTGTATTAATTTCCCCAAAGCATCTGGTTCGAGGACCCAGGCATAACTAAGGTCCTTTTTAAACACTTATAAAGATGTCATTGTGCGTCAATTTCCCTAAAGCATCTAGTCCGAGGACTCAGGCATGACTGAGGTTTTGTTTAAGCACTTATAAAGATGTCATTGTGCGTCAATTTCCCCAAAGCGTTTAGTCTAAGGACCCAGGCATCACTAAGGTTCTGTTTAAACACTTATAAAGGTGTCATCGTGCGTCAATTTCCCCAAAGCATCTAGTGTAAGGACCCAGGCATGACTAAGGTTCTGTTTAAACACTTATAAAGATGTCATTGTGCGTCAATTTCCCCAAAGCATCTAGTCCGAGAACTTAGGCATGACTAAGGTTCTGTTTAAACACTTATAAAGATGTCATTGTGCGTCAATTTCCCAAAAGCATCCAGTCTAAGGACAGAGGCATGACTAAGGTTCTGTTTAAACACTTATAAAGATGTCATTGTGTGTTAATTTCCGTAAAGCATCTGGTCCGAGGACTCTGGCATGACTAAGGTTCTGTTTAAACACTTATAAAGATGTCATTGTGTATTAATTTTCCCAAAGCAACTGGTTCGAGGATCCAGGTATAACTAAGGTTCTGTTTAAACACTTATAAAGATGTCATTGTGCGTCTATTTCCCCAAAGCATCTAGTCTACGGACCCAGGCATCACTAAGGTTCTGTTTAAACACTTATAAAGATGTGATTGTGCGTCAATTTCCCCAAAGCATCTAGTCCGAGGAACCAGGCATGACTAAGGTTCTGTTTAAACACTTATAAAGATGTCAATGTGCGTCAATTTCCTCAAAGCATCTAGTCCGAGGACCTAGGCATGACTAAGGTTCTGTTTAAACACTTATAAAGATGTCATTGTGTATTAATTTCCCCAAAGCATCTGGTTCGAGGACCCAGGCATTACTAAGGTTTTCTTTAAACACTTATAAAGATGTCATTGTGTGTTAATTTCCCCAAAGCATCTGGTTCGAGGACTTAGGCGTGACTAAGGTTCTGTTTAAACACTTATAAAGATGTCTTTGTGTGACAATTTCCCCAAAGCATCTAGTCTAAGGACCCAGGCATCACTAAGGTTCTGTTTAAACACTTATAAAGATGTCATTGTGCGTCAATTTCCCCAAAGCTTCTAGTTCGAGGACCCAGGCATAACTAAGGTTTTCTATAAACACTTATAAAGATGTCATTGTGCATCAATTTCCCTAAAGCATCTGGTCCGAGGACTCAGGCATGACTAAGGTTCTGTTTAAACACTTATAAAGATGTCAATGTGCGTCAATTTCCTCAAAGCATCTAGTCCGAGGACCTAGGCATGACTAAGGTTCTGTTTAAACACTTATAAAGATGTCTTTGTGTGACAATTTCCCCAAAGCATCTAGTCTAAGGACACAGGCATCACTAAGGTTCTGTTTAAACACTTATAAAGATGTCATTGTGCGTCTATTTCCCCAAAGCATATAGTCTATGGACCCAGGCATCACTAAGGTTCTGTTTAAACACTTATAACGATGTGATTGTGCGTCAATTTCCCCAAAGCATCTAGTCCGAGTAACCAGGCATGACTAAGGTTCTGTTTAAACACTTATAAAGATGTCAATGTGCGTCAATTTAATCAAAGCATCTAGTCCGAGGACCTAGGCATGACTAAGGTTCTGTTTAAACACTTATAAAGATGTCATTGTGTATTAATTTCCCCAAAGCATCTGGTTTGTGGACCCAGGCATAACTAAGTTTTTCTATAAACACTTATAAAGATGTCATTGTGCGTTAATTTCCCTAAAACATCTAGTCCGAGGACCCAGGCATGACTAAGGTTCTGTTTAAATACTTATAAATATGTCATTGTGTGTTAATTTCCCTAAAGCTTTTGGTCTGAGGACTCAGACGTGACTAAGGTTCTGTTTAAACACTTATAAAGATGTCATTGTGTATTAATTTCCCCAAAGCATCTGGTTCGAGGACCCAGGCATAACTAAGGTTCTGTTTAAACACTTATAAAGATGTCATTGTGCGTCAATTTCCCCAAAGCATCTAGTCCGAGGACCTAGGCATGACTAAGGTTCTGTTTAAACACTTATAAAGATGTCATTGTATGTTAATTTCCCTAAAGCATCTGGTCCGAAAACCCAGGCATGACTAAGGTTCTAATTAAACACTTATAAAGATGTCATTGTGCGTCAATTTCCCCAAAGCATCTAGTCCGAGAACTTAGGCATGACTAAGGTTCTGTTTAAACACTTATAAAGATGTCATTGTGCGTCAATTTCCCAAAAGCATCCAGTCTAAGGACAGAGGCATGACTAAGGTTCTGTTTAAACACTTATAAAGATGTCATTGTGTGTTAATTTCCGTAAAGCATCTGGTCCGAGGACTCTGGCATGACTAAGGTTCTGTTTAAACACTTATAAAGATGTCATTGTGTATTAATTTTCCCAAAGCAACTGGTTCGAGGATCCAGGTATAACTAAGGTTCTGTTTAAACACTTATAAAGATGTCATTGTGCGTCTATTTCCCCAAAGCATCTAGTCTACGGACCCAGGCATCACTAAGGTTCTGTTTAAACACTTATAAAGATGTGATTGTGCGTCAATTTCCCCAAAGCATCTAGTCCGAGGAACCAGGCATGACTAAGGTTCTGTTTAAACACTTATAAAGATGTCAATGTGCGTCAATTTCCTCAAAGCATCTAGTCCGAGGACCTAGGCATGACTAAGGTTCTGTTTAAACACTTATAAAGATGTCATTGTGTATTAATTTCCCCAAAGCATCTGGTTCGAGGACCCAGGCATAACTAAGGTTTTCTTTAAACACTTATAAAGATGTCATTGTGTGTTAATTTCCCCAAAGCATCTGGTTCGAGGACTTAGGCGTGACTAAGGTTCTGTTTAAACACTTATAAAGATGTCTTTGTGTGACAATTTCCCCAAAGCATCTAGTCTAAGGACCCAGGCATCACTAAGGTTCTGTTTAAACACTTATAAAGATGTCATTGTGCGTCAATTTCCCCAAAGCTTCTAGTTCGAGGACCCAGGCATAACTAAGGTTTTCTATAAACACTTATAAAGATGTCATTGTGCGTCAATTTCCCTAAAGCATCTGGTCCGAGGACTCAGGCATGACTAAGGTTCTGTTTAAACACTTATAAAGATGTCAATGTGCGTCAATTTCCTCAAAGCATCTAGTCCGAGGACCTAGGCATGACTAAGGTTCTGTTTAAACACTTATAAAGATGTCTTTGTGTGACAATTTCCCCAAAGCATCTAGTCTAAGGACACAGGCATCACTAAGGTTCTGTTTAAACACTTATAAAGATGTCATTGTGCGTCTATTTCCCCAAAGCATATAGTCTATGGACCCAGGCATCACTAAGGTTCTGTTTAAACACTTATAACGATGTGATTGTGCGTCAATTTCCCCAAAGCATCTAGTCCGAGTAACCAGGCATGACTAAGGTTCTGTTTAAACACTTATAAAGATGTCAATGTGCGTCAATTTAATCAAAGCATCTAGTCCGAGGACCTAGGCATGACTAAGGTTCTGTTTAAACACTTATAAAGATGTCATTGTGTATTAATTTCCCCAAAGCATCTGGTTTGTGGACCCAGGCATAACTAAGTTTTTCTATAAACACTTATAAAGATGTCATTGTGCGTTAATTTCCCTAAAACATCTAGTCCGAGGACCCAGGCATGACTAAGGTTCTGTTTAAATACTTATAAATATGTCATTGTGTGTTAATTTCCCTAAAGCTTTTGGTCTGAGGACTCAGACGTGACTAAGGTTCTGTTTAAACACTTATAAAGATGTCATTGTGTATTAATTTCCCCAAAGCATCTGGTTCGAGGACCCAGGCATAACTAAGGTTCTGTTTAAACACTTATAAAGATGTCATTGTGCGTCAATTTCCCCAAAGCATCTAGTCCGAGGACCTAGGCATGACTAAGGTTCTGTTTAAACACTTATAAAGATGTCATTGTATGTTAATTTCCCTAAAGCATCTGGTCCGAAAACCCAGGCATGACTAAGGTTCTAATTAAACACTTATAAAGATGTCATTGTGTATTAATTTCCCCAAAGCATCTGGTTCGAGGACCCAGGCATAACTAAGGTCCTTTTTAAACACTTATAAAGATGTCATTGTGCGTCAATTTCCCTAAAGCATCTAGTCCGAGGACTCAGGCATGACTGAGGTTTTGTTTAAACACTTATAAAGATGTCATTGTCCGTCAATTTCACCAAAGCGTTTAGTCGAAGGACCCAGGCATCACTAAGGTTCTGTTTAAACACTTATAAAGATGTCATCGTGTGTCAATTTCCCCAAAGCATCTAGTGTAAGGACCAAGGCATGACTAAGGTTCTGTTTAAACACTTATAAAGATGTCATTGTGCGTCAATTTCCCCAAAGCATCTAGTCCGAGAACTTAGGCATGACTAAGGTTCTGTTTAAACACTTATAAAGATGTCATTGTGCGTCAATTTCCCAAAAGCATCCAGTCTAAGGACACAGGCATGACTAAGGTTCTGTTTAAACACTTATAAAGATGTCATTGTGTGTTAATTTCCGTAAAGCATCTGGTCCGAGGACTCTGGCATGACTAAGGTTCTGTTTAAACACTTATAAAGATGTCATTGTGTATTAATTTTCCCAAAGCATCTGGTTCGAGGACCCAGGTATAACTAAGGTTCTGTATAAACACTTATAAAGATGTCATTGTGCGTCTATTTCCCCAAAGCATCTAGTCTATGGACCCAGGCATCACTAAGGTTCTGTTTAAACACTTATAAAGATGTGATTGTGCGTCAATTTCCCCAAAGCATCTAGTCCGAGGAACCAGGCATGACTAAGGTTCTGTTTAAACACTTATAAAGATGTCAATGTGCGTCAATTTCCTCAATGCATCTAGTCCGAGGACCTAGGCATGACTAAGGTTCTGTTTAAACACTTATAAAGATGTCTTTGTGTGACAATTTCCCCAAAGCATCTAGTCTAAGGACCCAGGCATCACTAAGGTTCTGTTTAAACACTTATAAAGATGTCATTGTGCGTCAATTTCCCCAAAGCATCTAGTCCGAGAACTTAGGCATGACTAAGGTTCTGTTTAAACACTTATAAAGATGTCATTGTGCGTCAATTTCCCAAAAGCATCCAGTCTATGGACACAGGCATGACTAAGGTTCTGTTTAAACACTTATAAAGATGTCATTGTGTGTTAATTTCCTTAAAGCATCTGGTCCGAGGACTCTGGCATGACTAAGGTTCTGTTTAAACACTTATAAAGATGTCATTGTGTGTTAATTTCCCTAAAGCATCTGGTTCGAGAACCTAGGCGTGACTAAGGTTCTGTTTAAACACTTATAAAGATGTCTTTGTGTGACAATTTCCCCAAAGCATCTAGTCTAAGGACCCAGGCATCAATAAGGTTCTGTTTAAACACTTATAAAGATGTCATTGTGCGTCAATTTCCCCAAAGCATCTAGTCCGAGGACCTAGGCATGACTAAGGTTCTGTTTAAACACTTATAAAGATGTCATTGTATGTTAATTTCCCTAAAGCATCTGGTCCGAAAACCCAGGCATGACTAAGGTTCTAATTAAACACTTATAAAGATGTCATTGTGTATTAATTTCCCCAAAGCATCTGGTTCGAGGACCCAGGCATAACTAAGGTCCTTTTTAAACACTTATAAAGATGTCATTGTGCGTCAATTTCCCTAAAGCATCTAGTCCGAGGACTCAAGCATGACTGAGGTTTTGTTTAAACACTTATAAAGATGTCATTGTGCGTCAATTTCCCCAAAGCGTTTAGTCTAAGGACCCAGGCATCACTAAGTTTCTGTTTAAACACTTATAAAGATGTCATCGTGCGTGAATTTCCCCAAAGCATCTAGTGTAAGGACCCAGGCATGACTAAGGTTCTGTTTAAACACTTATAAAGATGTCATTGTGCGTCAATTTCCCCAAAGCATCTAGTCCGAGAACTTAGGCATGACTAAGGTTCTGTTTAAACACTTATAAAGATGTCATTGTGCGTCAATTTCCCAAAAGCATCCAGTCTAAGGACACAGGCATGACTAAGGTTCTGTTTAAACACTTATAAAGATGTCATTGTGTGTTAATTTCTGTAAAGCATCTGGTCCGAGGTCTCTGGCATGACTAAGGTTCTGTTTAAACACTTATAAAGATGTCATTGTGTATTAATTTTCCCAAAGCATCTGGTTCGAGGACCCAGGTATAACTAAGGTTCTGTTTAAACACTTATAAAGATGTCATTGTGCGTCTATTTCCCCAAAGCATCTAGTCAAAGGACCCAGGCATCACTAAGGTTCTGTTTAAACACTTATAAAGATGTCATTGTGCGTCAATTTCCCCAAAGCATCTAGTCCGAGAACTTAGGCATGACTAAGGTTCTGTTTAATCACTTATAAAGATGTCATTGTGCGTCAATTTCCCAAAAGCATCCAGTCTAAGGACACAGGCATGACTAAGGTTCTGTTTAAACACTTATAAAGATGTCATTGTGTGTTAATTCCGTAAAGCATCTGGTCCGAGGACTCTGGCATGACTAAGGTTCTGTTTAAACACCTATAAAGATGTCAATGTGTGTTAATTTCCCTAAAGCATCTGGTTCGAGAACCTAGGCGTGACTAAGGTTCTGTTTAAACACTTATAAAGATGTCTTTGTGTGACAATTTCCCCAAAGCATCTAGTCTAAGGACCCAGGCATCAATAAGGTTCTGTTTAAACACTTATAAAGATGTCATTGTGCGTCAATTTCCCCAAAGCATCTAGTCCGAGGACCTAGGCATGACTAAGGTTCTGTTTAAACACTTATAAAGATGTCATTGTATGTTAATTTCCCTAAAGCATCTGGTCCGAAAACCCAGGCATGACTAAGGTTCTAATTAAACACTTATAAAGATGTCATTGTGTATTAATTTCCCCAAAGCATCTGGTTCGAGGACCCAGGCATAACTAAGGTCCTTTTTAAACACTTATAAAGATGTCATTGTACGTCAATTTCCCTAAAGCATCTAGTCCGAGGACTCAGGCATGACTGAGGTTTTGTTTAAACACTTATAAAGATGTCATTGTGCGTTAATTTCCCCAAAGCGTTTAGTCTAAGGACCCAGGCATCACTAAGGTTCTGTTTAAACACTTATAAAGATGTCATCGTGCGTCAATTTCCCCAAAGCATCTAGTGTAAGGACGCAGGCATGACTAAGGTTCTGTTTAAACACTTATAAAGATGTCATTGTGCGTCAATTTCCCCAAAGCATCTAGTCCGAGAACTTAGGCATGACTAAGGTTCTGTTTAAACACTTATAAAGATGTCATTGTGCGTCAATTTCCCAAAAGCATCCAGTCTAAGGACACAGGCATGACTAAGGTTCTGTTTAAACACTTATAAAGATGTCATTGTGTGTTAATTTCCGTAAAGCATCTGGTCCGAGGACTCTGGCATGACTAAGGTTCTGTTTAAACACTTATAAAGATGTCATTGTGTATTAATTTTCCCAAAGCATCTGGTTCGAGGACCCAGGTATAACTAAGGTTCTGTTTAAACACTTATAAAGATGTCATTGTGCGTCTATTTCCCCAAAGCATCTAGTCTAAGGACCCAGGCATCACTAAGGTTCTGTTTAAACACTTATAAAGATGTCATTGTGCGTCAATTTCCCCAAAGCATCTAGTCCGAGAACTTAGGCATGACTAAGGTTCTGTTTAATCACTTATAAAGATGTCATTGTGCGTCAATTTCCCAAAAGCATCCAGTCTAAGGACACAGGCATGACTAAGGTTCTGTTTAAACACTTATAAAGATGTCATTGTGTGTTAATTTCTGTAAAGCATCTGGTCCGAGGACTCTGGCATGACTAAGGTTCTGTTTAAACACTTATAAAGATGTCAATGTGTGTTAATTTCCCTAAAGCATCTGGTTCGAGAACCTAGGCGTGACTAAGGTTCTGTTTAAACACTTATAAAGATGTCTTTGTGTGACAATTTCCCCAGAGCATCTAGTCTAAGGACCCAGGCATCAATAAGGTTCTGTTTAAACACTTATAAAGATGTCATTGTGCGTCAATTTCCCCAAAGCATCTAGTCCGAGGACCTAGGCATGACTAAGGTTCTGTTTAAACACTTATAAAGATGTCATTGTATGTTAATTTCCCTAAAGCATCTGGTCCGAAAACCCAGGCATGACTAAGGTTCTAATTAAACACTTATAAAGATGTCATTGTGTATTAATTTCCCCAAAGCATCTGGTTCGAGGACCCAGGCATAACTAAGGTCCTTTTTAAACACTTATAAAGATGTCATTGTACGTCAATTTCCCTAAAGCATCTAGTCCGAGGACTCAGGCATGACTGAGGTTTTGTTTAAACACTTATAAAGATGTCATTGTGCGTTAATTTCCCCAAAGCGTTTAGTCTAAGGACCCAGGCATCACTAAGGTTCTGTTTAAACACTTATAAAGATGTCATCGTGCGTCAATTTCCCCAAAGCATCTAGTGTAAGGACCCAGGCATGACTAAGGTTCTGTTTAAACACTTATAAAGATGTCATTGTGCGTCAATTTCCCCAAAGCATCTAGTCCGAGAACTTAGGCATGACTAAGGTTCTGTTTAAACACTTATAAAGATGTCATTGTGTATTAATTTTCCGAAAGCATCTGGTTCGAGGACCCAGGTATAACTAAGGTTCTGTTTAAACACTTATAAAGATGTCATTGTGCGTCTATTTCCCCAAAGCATCTAGTCTATGGACCCAGGCATCATTAAGGTCCTGTTTAAACACTTATAAAGATGTGATTGTGCGTCAATTTCCCCAAAGCATCTAGTCCGAGGAACCAGGCATGACTAAGGTTTTGTTTAAACACTTATTAAGATGTCATTGTATGTTAATTTCCCTAAAGCATCTGGTCCGAAAACCCAGGCATGACTAAGGTTCTAATTAAACACTTATAAAGATGTCATTGTGTATTAATTTCCCCAAAGCATCTGGTTCGAGGACCCAGGCATAACTAAGGTCCTTTTTAAACACTTATAAAGATGTCATTGTGCGTCAATTTCCCAAAAGCATCCAGTCTAAGGACACAGGCATGACTAAGGTTCTGTTTAAACACTTATAAAGATGTCATTGTGCGTCAATTTCCCCAAAGCATCTAGTCCGAGAACTTAGGCATGACTAAGGTTCTGTTTAAACACTTATAAAGATGTCATTGTGCGTCAATTTCCCAGCAGCATCCAGTCTAAGGACACAGGCATGACTAAGGTTCTGTTTAAACACTTATAAAGATGTCATTGTGTGTTAATTTCCGTAAAGCATCTGGTCCGAGGACTCTGGCATGACTAAGGTTCTGTTTAAACACTTATAAAGATGTCATTGTGTGTTAATTTCCCTAAAGCATCTGGTTCGAGAACCTAGGCGTGGCTAAGGTTCTGTTTAAACACTTATAAAGATGTCTTTGTGTGACAATTTCCCCAAAGCATCTAGTCTAAGGACCCAGGCATCAATAAGGTTCTGTTTAAACACTTATAAAGATGTCATTGTGCGTCAATTTGCCCAAAGCATCTAGTTCGAGGACCTAGGCATGACTAAGGTTCTGTTTAAACACTTATAAAGATGTCATTGTATGTTAATTTCCCTAAAGCATCTGGTCCGAAAACCCAGGCATGACTAAGGTTCTAATTAAACACTTATAAAGATGTCATTGTGTATTAATTTCCCCAAAGCATCTGGTTCGAGGACCCAGGCATAACTAAGGTCCTTTTTAAACACTTATAAAGATGTCATTGTGCGTCAATTTCCCTAAAGCATCTAGTCCGAGGACTCAAGCATGACTGAGGTTTTGTTTAAACACTTATAAAGATGTCATTGTGCGTCAATTTCCCCAAAGCGTTTAGTCTAAGGACCCAGGCATCACTAAGTTTCTGTTTAAACACTTATAAAGATGTCATCGTGCGTCAATTTCCCCAAAGCATCTAGTGTAAGGACCCAGGCATGACTAAGGTTCTGTTTAAACACTTATAAAGATGTCATTGTGCGTCAATTTCCCCAAAGCATCTAGTCCGAGAACTTAGGCATGACTAAGGTTCTGTTTAAACACTTATAAAGATGTCATTGTGCGTCAATTTCCCAAAAGCATCCAGTCTAAGGACACAGGCATGACTAAGGTTCTGTTTAAACACTTATAAAGATGTCATTGTGTGTTAATTTCCGTAAAGCATCTGGTCCGAGGTCTCTGGCATGACTAAGGTTCTGTTTAAACACTTATAAAGATGTCATTGTGTATTAATTTTCCCAAAGCATCTGGTTCGAGGACCCAGGTATAACTAAGGTTCTGTTTAAACACTTATAAAGATGTCATTGTGCGTCTATTTCGCCAAAGCATCTAGTCTATGGACCCAGGCATCACCAAGGTTCTGTTTAAACACTTATAAAGATGTGATTGTGCGTCAATTTCCCCAAAGCATCTAGTCCGAGGAACCAGGCATGACTAAGGTTCTGTTTAAACACTTATAAAGATGTCAATGTGCGTCAATTTCCTCAAAGCATCTAGTCCGAGGACCTAGGCATGACTAAGGTTCTGTTTAAACACTTATAAAGATGTCTTTGTGTGACAATTTCCCCAAAGCATCTAGTCCAAGGACCCAGGCATCACTAAGGTTCTGTTTAAACACTTATAAAGATGTCATTGTGCGTCAATTTCCCCAAAGCATCTAGTCCGAGAACTTAGGCATGACTAAGGTTCTGTTTAAACACTTATAAAGATGTCATTGTGCGACAATTTCCCAAAAGCATCCAGTCTAAGGACACAGGCATGACTAAGGTTCTGTTTAAACACTTATAAAGATATCATTGTGTGTTAATTTTCGTAAAGCATCTGGTCCGAGGACTCTGGCATGACTAAGGTTCTGTTTAAACACTTATAAAGATGTCAATGTGTGTTAATTTCCCTAAAGCATCTGGTTCGAGAACCTAGGCGTGACTAAGGTTCTGTTTAAACACTTATAAAGATGTCTTTGTGTGACAATTTCCCCAAAGCATCTAGTCTAAGGACCCAGGCATCAATAAGGTTCTGTTTAAACACTTAGAAAGATGTCATTGTGCGTCAATTTCCCCAAAGCATCTAGTCCGAGGACCTAGGCATGACTAAGGTTCTGTTTAAACACTTATAAAGATGTCATTGTATGTTAATTTCCCCAAAGCATCTGGTCCGAAAACCCAGGCATGACTAAGGTTCTAATTAAACACTTATAAAGATGTCATTGTGTATTAATTTCCCCAAAGCATCTGGTTCGAGGACCCGGGCATAACTAAGGTCCTTTTTAAACACTTATAAAGATGTCATTGTACGTCAATTTCCCTAAAGCATCTAGTCCGAGGACTCAGGCATCACTAAGGTTCTGTTTAAACACTTATAAAGATGTCATCGTGCGTCAATTTCCCCAAAGCATCTAGTGTAAGGACCCAGGCATGACTAAGGTTCTGTTTAAACACTTATAAAGTTGTCATTGTGCGTCAATTTCCCCAAAGCATCTAGTCCGAGAACTTAGGCATGACTAAGGTTCTGTTTAAACACTTATAAAGATGTCATTGTGCGTCAATTTCCCAAAAGCATCCAGTCTAAGGACACAGGCATGACTAAGGTTCTGTTTAAACACTTATAAAGATGTCATTGTGTGTTAATTTCCGTAAAGCATCTGGTCCGAGGACTCTGGCATGACTAAGGTTCTGTTTAAACACTTATAAAGATGTCATTGTGTATTAATTTTCCCAAAGCATCTGGTTCGAGGACCCAGGTATAACTAAGGTTCTGTTTAAACACTTATAAAGATGTCATTGTGCGTCTATTTCCCCAAAGCATCTAGTCTATGGACCCAGGCATCACTAAGGTCCTGTTTAAACACTTATAAAGATGTGATTG
The DNA here is from genome assembly GCA_023055345.1 of Quercus wislizeni. Lineage (NCBI taxonomy): Eukaryota > Viridiplantae > Streptophyta > Magnoliopsida > Fagales > Fagaceae > Quercus > Quercus wislizeni. The sequence goes on along the minus strand of JALGQJ010000007.1, from coordinate 23,897,666 downwards.
TGCGTCAATTTCCCCAAAGCATCTAGTCCGAGGAACCAGGCATGACTAAGGTTCTGTTTAAACACTTATAAAGATGTCAATGTGCGTCAATTTCCTCAAAGCATCTAGTCCGATGACCTAGGCATGACTAAGGTTCTGTTTAAACACTTATAAAGATGTCATTGTGTATTAATTTCCCCAAAGCATCTGGTTCGAGGACCCAGGCAAAACTAAGGTTTTCTTTAAACACTTATAAAGATGTCATTGTGTGTTAATTTCCCCAAAGCATCTGGTTCGAGGACCTAGGCGTGACTAAGATTCTGTTTAAACACTTATAAAGATGTCTTTGTGCGACAATTTCCCCAAAGCATCTAGTCTAAGGACCCAGGCATCACTAAGGTTCTGTTCAAACACTTATAAAGATGTCATTGTGCGTCAATTTCCCCAAAGCTTCTAGTTCGAGGACCCAGGCATAACTAAGGTTTTCTATAAACACTTATAAAGATGTCATTGTGCGTCAATTTCCCTAAAGCATCTGGTCCGAGGACTCAGGCATGACTAAGGTTCTGTTTAAACACTTATAAAGATGTCATTGTGTGTTAATTTCCCCAAAGCATCTGGTTCGAGGACCTAGGCGTGACTAAGGTTCTGTTTAAACACTTATAAAGATGTCATTGTGTATTAATTTTCCCAAAGCATCTGGTTCGAGGACCCAGGTATAACTAAGGTTCTGTTTAAACACTGATAAAGATGTCATTGTGCGTCTATTTCCACAAAGCATCTAGTCTATGGAACCAGGCATCACCAAGGTTCTGTTTAAACACTTATAAAGATGTGATTGTGCGTCAATTTCCCCAAAGCATCTAGTCCGAGGAACCAGGCATGACTAAGGTTCTGTTTAAACACTTATAAAGATGTCATTGTGTATTAATTTCCCCAAAGCATCTGGTTCGAGGACCCAGGCATAACTAAGGTTTTCTATAAACACTTATAAAGATGTCATTGTGCGTCAGTTTCCCTAAAGCATCTGGTCCGAGGACTCAGGCATGACTAAGGTTCTGTTTAAACACTTATAAAGATGTCATTGTGCGTCAATTTCCCAAAAGCATCCAGTCTAAGGACACAGGCATGACTAAGGTTCTGTTTAAACACTTATAAAGATGTCATTGTGTGTTAATTTCCGTAAAGCATCTGGTCCGAGGACTCTGGCATGACTAAGGTTCTGTTTAAACATTTATAAAGATGTCATTGTGTATTAATTTTCCCAAAGCATCTGGTTCGAGGACCCAGGTATAACTAAGGTTCTGTTTAAACACTTATAAAGATGTCATTGTGCGTCTATTTCCCCAAAGCATCTAGTCTATGGACCCAGGCATCACTAAGGTTCTGTTTAAACACTTATAAAGATGTGATTGTGCGTCAATTTCCCCAAAGCATCTAGTCCGAGGAACCAGGCATGACTAAGGTTCTGTTTAAACACTGATAAAGATGTCAATGTGCGTCAATTTCCTCAAAGCATCTAGTCCGAGGACCGAGGCATGACTAAGGTTCTGTTTAAACACTTATAAAGATGTCTTTGTGTGACAATTTCCCCAAAGCATCTAGTCTAAGGACCCAGGCATCACTAAGGTTCTGTTTAAACACTTATAAAGATGTCATTGTGCGTCTATTTCCTCAAAGCATCTAGTCCGAGGACCTAGGCATGACTAAGGTTCTGTTTAAACATTTATAAAGATGTCTTTGTGTGACAATTTCCCCAAAGCATCTAGTCTAAGGACCCAGGCATCACTAAGGTTCTGTTTAAACACTTATAAAGATGTCATTGTGCGTCTATTTCCCCAAAGCATCTAGTCTATGGACCCAGGCATCACTAAGGTTCTGTTTAAACACTTATAAAGATGTGATTGTGCGTCAATTTCCCCAAAGCGTCTAGTCCGAGGAACCAGGCATGACTAAGGTTCTGTTTAAACACTTATAAAGATGTCAACGTGCGTCAATTTCCTCAAAGCATCTAGTCCGAGGACCTAGGCATTACTAAGGTTCTGTTTAAACACTTATAAAGATGTCATTGTGTATTAATTTCCCCAAAGCATCCGGTTTGAGGACCCAGGCATAACTAAGGTTTTCTATAAACACTTATAAAGATGTCATTGTGCGTTAATTTCCCTAAAACATCTAGTCCGAGGACCCAGGCATGACTAAGGTTCTGTTTAAATACTTATAAATATGTCATTGTGTGTTAATTTCCCTAAAGCTTTTGGTCTGAGGACTCAGACGTGACTAAGGTTCTGTTTAAACACTTATAAAGATGTCATTATGTATTAATTTCCCCAAAGCATCTGGTTCGAGGACCCAGGCATAACTAAGGTTCTGTTTAAACACTTATAAAGATGTCATTGTGCGTCAATTTCCCCAAAGCATCTAGTCCGAGGACCTAGGCATGACTAAGGTTCTGTTTAAACACTTATAAAGATGTCATTGTATGTTAATTTCCCTAAAGCATCTGGTCCGAAAACCCAGGCATGACTAAGGTTCTAATTAAACACTTATAAAGATGTCATTGTGTATTAATTTCCCCAAAGCATCTGGTTCGAGGACCCAGGCATAACTAAGGTCCTTTTTAAACACTTATGAAGATGTCCTTGTGCGTCAATTTCCCTAAAGCATCTAGTCCGAGGACTCAGGCATGACTGAGGTTTTGTTTAAACACTTATAAAGATGTCATTGTGCGTCAATTTCCCCAAAGCATCTAGTGTAAGGACCCAGGCATGACTAAGGTTCTGTTTAAACACTTATAAAGATGTCATTGTGCGTCAATTTCCCCAAAGCATCTAGTCCGAGAACTTAGGCATGACTAAGGTTCTGTTTAAACACTTATAAAGATGTCATTGTGCGTCAATTTCCCAAAAGCATCCAGTCTAAGGACACAGGCATGACTAAGGTTTTGTTTAAACACTTATAAAGATGTCATTGTGTGTTAATTTCCGTAAAGCATCTGGTCCGAGGACTCTGGCATGACTAAGGTTCTGTTTAAACACTTATAAATATGTCATTGTGTATTAATTTTCCCAAAGCATCTGGTTCGAGGACCCAGGTATAACTAAGGTTCTGTTTAAACACTTATAAAGATGTCATTGTGCGTCTATTTCCCCAAAGCATCTAGTCTATGGACCCAGGCATCACTAAGGTCCTGTTTAAACACTTATAAAGTTGTGATTGTGCGTCAATTTCCCCAAAGCATCTAGTCCGAGGAACCAGGCATGACTAAGGTTCTGTTTAAACACTTATAAAGATGTCATTGTGTATTAATTTCCCCAAAGCATCTGGTTCGAGGACCCAGGCATAACTAAGGTTTTCTATAAACACTTATAAAGATGTCATTGTGCGTCAGTTTCCCTAAAGCATCTGGTCCGAGGACTCAGGCATGACTAAGGTTCTGTTTAAACACTTATAAAGATGTCATTGTGCGTCAATTTCCCAAAAGCATCCAGTCTAAGGACACAGGCATGACTAAGGTTCTGTTTAAACACTTATAAAGATGTCATTGTGTGTTAATTTCCGTAAAGCATCTGGTCCGAGGACTCTGGCATGACTAAGGTTCTGTTTAAACATTTATAAAGATGTCATTGTGTATTAATTTTCCCAAAGCATCTGGTTCGAGGACCCAGGTATAACTAAGGTTCTGTTTAAACACTTATAAAGATGTCATTGTGCGTCTATTTCCCCAAAGCATCTAGTCTATGGACCCAGGCATCACTAAGGTTCTGTTTAAACACTTATAAAGATGTGATTGTGCGTCAATTTCCCCAAAGCATCTAGTCCGAGGAACCAGGCATGACTAAGGTTCTGTTTAAACACTGATAAAGATGTCAATGTGCGTCAATTTCCTCAAAGCATCTAGTCCGAGGACCGAGGCATGACTAAGGTTCTGTTTAAACACTTATAAAGATGTCTTTGTGTGACAATTTCCCCAAAGCATCTAGTCTAAGGACCCAGGCATCACTAAGGTTCTGTTTAAACACTTATAAAGATGTCATTGTGCGTCTATTTCCTCAAAGCATCTAGTCCGAGGACCTAGGCATGACTAAGGTTCTGTTTAAACAGTTATAAAGATGTCTTTGTGTGACAATTTCCCCAAAGCATCTAGTCTAAGGACCCAGGCATCACTAAGGTTCTGTTTAAACACTTATAAAGATGTCATTGTGCGTCTATTTCCCCAAAGCATCTAGTCTATGGACCCAGGCATCACTAAGGTTCTGTTTAAACACTTATAAAGATGTGATTGTGCGTCAATTTCCCCAAAGCGTCTAGTCCGAGGAACCAGGCATGACTAAGGTTCTGTTTAAACACTTATAAAGATGTCAACGTGCGTCAATTTCCTCAAAGCATCTAGTCCGAGGACCTAGGCATTACTAAGGTTCTGTTTAAACACTTATAAAGATGTCATTGTGTATTAATTTCCCCAAAGCATCCGGTTTGAGGACCCAGGCATAACTAAGGTTTTCTATAAACACTTATAAAGATGTCATTGTGCGTTAATTTCCCTAAAACATCTAGTCCGAGGACCCAGGCATGACTAAGGTTCTGTTTAAATACTTATAAATATGTCATTGTGTGTTAATTTCCCTAAAGCTTTTGGTCTGAGGACTCAGACGTGACTAAGGTTCTGTTTAAACACTTATAAAGATGTCATTATGTATTAATTTCCCCAAAGCATCTGGTTCGAGGACCCAGGCATAACTAAGGTTCTGTTTAAACACTTATAAAGATGTCATTGTGCGTCAATTTCCCCAAAGCATCTAGTCCGAGGACCTAGGCATGACTAAGGTTCTGTTTAAACACTTATAAAGATGTCATTGTATGTTAATTTCCCTAAAGCATCTGGTCCGAAAACCCAGGCATGACTAAGGTTCTAATTAAACACTTATAAAGATGTCATTGTGTATTAATTTCCCCAAAGCATCTGGTTCGAGGACCCAGGCATAACTAAGGTCCTTTTTAAACACTTATGAAGATGTCATTGTGCGTCAATTTCCCTAAAGCATCTAGTCCGAGGACTCAGGCATGACTGAGGTTTTGTTTAAACACTTATAAAGATGTCATTGTGCGTCAATTTCCCCAAAGCATCTAGTGTAAGGACCCAGGCATGACTAAGGTTCTGTTTAAACACTTATAAAGATGTCATTGTGCGTCAATTTCCCCAAAGCATCTAGTCCGAGAACTTAGGCATGACTAAGGTTCTGTTTAAACACTTATAAAGATGTCATTGTGCGTCAATTTCCCAAAAGCATCCAGTCTAAGGACACAGGCATGACTAAGGTTTTGTTTAAACACTTATAAAGATGTCATTGTGTGTTAATTTCCGTAAAGCATCTGGTCCGAGGACTCTGGCATGACTAAGGTTCTGTTTAAACACTTATAAAGATGTCATTGTGTGTTAATTTCCCCAAAGCATCTGGTTCGAGGACCTAGGCGTGACTAAGGTTCTGTTTAAACACTTATAAAGATGTCTTTGTGTGACAATTTCCCCAAAGCATCTAGTCTAAGGACCCAGGCATCACTAAGATTCTGTTTAAACACTTATAAAGATGTCATTGTGCGTCAATTTCCCCAAAGCGTTTAGTCTAAGGACCCAGGCATCACTAAGGTTCTGTTTAAACACTTATAAAGATGTCATCGTGCGTCAATTTCCCCAAAGCATCTAGTGTAAGGACCCAGGCATGACTAAGGTTCTGTTTAAACACTTATAAAGATGTCATTGTGCGTCAATTTCCCCAAAGCATCTAGTCCGAGAACTTAGGCATGACTAATGTTCCGTTTAAACACTTATAAAGATGTCATTGTGCGTCAATTTCCCAAAAGCATCCAGTCTAAGGACACAGGCATGACTAAGGTTCTGTTTAAACACTTATAAAGATGTCATTGTGTGTTAATTTCCGTAAAGCATCTGGTCCGAGGACTCTGGCATGACTAAGGTTCTGTTTAAACACTTATAAAGATGTCATTGTGTATTAATTTTCCCAAAGCATCTGGTTCGAGGACCCAGGTATAACTAAGGTTCTGTTTACACACTTATAAAGATGTCATTGTGCGTCTATTTCCCCAAAGCATCTAGTCTATGGTCCCAGGCATCACTAAGGTTCTGTTGAAACACTTATAAAGATGTGATTGTGCGTCAATTTACCCAAAGCATCTAGTCCGAGGAACCAGGCATGACTAAGGTTCTGTTTAAACACTTATAAAGATGTCAATGTGCGTCAATTTCCTCAAAGCATCTAGTCCGAGGACCGAGGCATGACTAAGGTTCTGTTTAAACACTTATAAAGATGTCTTTGTGTGACAATTTCCCCAAAGCATCTAGTCTAAGGACCCAGGCATCACTAAGGTTCTGTTTAAACACTTATAAAGATGTCATTGTGAGTCTATTTCCCCGAAGCATCTAGTCTATGGACCCAGGCATCACTAAGGTTCTGTTTAAACACTTATAAAGATGTGATTGTGCGTCAATTTCCCCAAAGCGTCTAGTCCGAGGAACCAGGCATGACTAAGGTTCTGTTTAAACACTTATAAAGATGTCAATGTGCGTCAATTTCCTCAAAGCATCTAGTCCTAGGACCTTGGCATGACTAAGGTTCTGTTTAAACACTTATAAAGACGTCATTGTGTATTAATTTCCCCAAAGCATCTGGTTCGAGGACCCAGGCATAACTAAGGTTTTCTATAAACACTTATAAAGATGTCATTGTGCGTCAATTTCCCTAAAGCATCTGGTCCGAGGACTCAGGCATGACTAAGGTTCTGTTTAAACACTTATAAAGATGTCATTGTGTGTTAATTTCCCCAAAGCATCTGGTTCGAGGACCTAGGCGTGACTAAGGTTCTGTTTAAACACTTATAAAGATGTCATTGTGTATTAATTTTCCCAAAGCATCTGGTTCGAGGACCCAGGTATAACTAAGGTTCTGTTTAAACACTGATAAAGAAGTCATTGTGCGTCTATTTCCACAAAGCATCTAGTCTATGGAACCAGGCATCACCAAGGTTCTGTTTAAACACTTATAAAGATGTGATTGTGCGTCAATTTCCCCAAAGCATCTAGTCCGAGGAACCAGGCATGACTAAGGTTCTGTTTAAACACTTATAAAGATGTCATTGTGTATTAATTTCCCCAAAGCATCTGGTTCGAGGACCCAGGCATAACTAAGGTTTTCTATAAACACTTATAAAGATGTCATTGTGCGTCAATTTCCCTAAAGCATCTGGTCCGAGGACTCAGGCATGACTAAGGTTCTGTTTAAACACTTATAAAGATGTCATTGTGTGTTAATTTCCCCAAAGCATCTGGTTCGAGGACCTAGGCGTGACTAAGGTTCTGTTTAAACACTTATAAAGATGTCTTTGTGTGACAATTTCCCCAAAGCATCTAGTCTAAGGACCCAGGCATCACTAAGGTTCTGTTTAAACACTTATAAAGATGTCATTGTGCGTCAATTTCCCCAAAGCGTTTAGTCTAAGGACCCAGGCATCACTAAGGTTCTGTTTAAACACTTATAAAGATGTCATCGTGCGTCAATTTCCCCAAAGCATCTAGTGTAAGGACCCAGGCATCACTAAGGTTCTGTTTAAACACTTATAAAGATGTCGTTGTGCGTCAATTTCCCCAAAGCACCTAGTCCGAGAACTTAGGCATGACTAAGGTTCTGTTTAAACACTTATAAAGATGTCATTGTGCGTCAATTTCCCAAAAGCATCCAGTCTAAGGACACAGGCATGACTAAGGTTCTGTTTAAACACTTATAAAGATGTCATTGTGTGTTAATTTCCGTAAAGCATCTGGTCCGAGGACTCTGGCATGACTAAGGTTCTGTTTAAACACTTATAAAGATGTCATTGTGTATTAATTTTCCCAAAGCATCTGGTTCGAGGACCCAGGTATAACTAAGGTTCTGTTTAAACACTTATAAAGATGTCATTGTGCGTCTATTTCCCCAAAGCTTCTAGTCTATGGACCCAGGCATCACTAAGGTTCTGTTTAAACACTTATAAAGATGTGATTGTGCGTCAATTTCCCCAAAGCATCTAGTCCGAGGAACCAGGCATGACTAAGGTTCTGTTTAAACACTTATAAAGATGTCAATGTGCGTCAATTTCCTCAAAGCATCTAGTCCGAGGACCGAGGCATGACTAAGGTTCTGTTTAAACACTTATAAAGATGTCTTTGTGTGACAATTTCCCCAAAGCATCTAGTCTAAGGACGCAGGCATCACTAAGGTTCTGTTTAAACACTTATAAAGATGTCATTGTGCGTCTATTTCCTCAAAGCATCTAGTCTATGGACCCAGGCATCACTAAGGTTCTGTTTAAACACTTATAAAGATGTGATTGTGCGTCAATTTCCCCAAAGCATCTAGTCCGAGGAACCAGGCATGACTAAGGTTCTGTTTAAACACTTATAAAGACGTCATTGTGTATTAATTTCCCCAAAGCATCTGGTTCGAGGACCCAGGCATAGCTAAGGTTTTCTATAAACATTTATAAAGATGTCATTGTGCGTCAATTTCCCTAAAGCATCAGGTCCGAGGACTCAGGCATGACTAAGGTTCTGTTTAAACACTTATAAAGATGTCATTGTGTGTTAATTTCCCCAAAGCATCTGGTTCGAGGACCTAGGCGTGACTAAGGTTCTGTTTAAACACTTATCAAGATGTCTTTGTGTGACAATTTCCCCAAAGCATCTAGTCTAAGGACCAAGGCATCACTAAGGTTCTGTTTAAACACTTATAAAGATGTGATTGTGCGTCAATTTCCCCAAAGCATCTAGTCTAAGGACCAAGGCATCACTAAGGTTCTGTTTAAACACTTATAAAGATGTGATTGTGCGTCAATTTCCCCAAAGCTTCTAGTTCGAGGACCCAGGCATAACTAAGGTTTTCTATAAACACTTATAAAGATGTGATTGTGCGTCAATTTCCCCAAAGCATCTAGTCCGAGGAACCAGGCATGACTAAGGTTCTGTTTAAACACTTATAAAGATGTCAATGTGCGTCAATTTCCTCAAAGCATCTAGTCCGAGGGCCTAGGCATGACTAAGGTTCTGTTTAAACACTTATAAAGATGTCTTTGTGTGACAATTTCCCCAAAGCATCTAGTCTAAGGACCCAGGCATCACTAAGGTTCTGTTTAAACACTTATAAAGATGTCATTGTGCGTCTATTTCCCCAAAGCATCTAGTCTATGGACCCAGGCATCACTAAGGTTCTGTTTAAACCCTTATAAAGATGTGATTGTGCGTCAATTTCCCCAAAGCGTCTAGTCCGAGGAACCAGGCATGACTAAGGTTCTGTTTAAACACTTATAAAGATGTCAATGTGCGTCAATTTCCTCAAAGCATCTAGTCCGAGGACCTAGGCATTACTAAGGTTCTGTTTAAACACTTATAAAGATGTCATTGTGTATTAACTTCCCCAAAGCATCTGGTTTGAGGACCCAGGCATAACTAAGGTTTTCTATAAACACTTATAAAGATGTCATTGTGCGTTAATTTCCCTAAAACATCTAGTCCGAGGACCCAGGCATGACTAAGGTTCTGTTTAAATACTTATAAATATGTCATTGTGTGTTAATTTCCCTAAAGCTTTTGGTCTGAGGACTCAGACGTGACTAAGGTTCTGTTTAAACACTTATAAAGATGTCATTGTGTATTAATTTCCCCAAAGCATCTGGTTCGAGGACCCAGGCATAACTAAGGTTTTCTATAAACACTTATAAAGATGTCATTGTGCGTCAATTTCCCTAAAGCATCTGGTCCGAGGACTCAGGCATGACTAAGGTTCTGTTTAAACACTTATAAAGATGTCATTGTGTGTTAATTTCCCCAAAGCATCTGGTTCGAGGACCTAGGCGTGACTAAGGTTCTGTTTAAACACTTATAAAGATGTCTTTGTGTGACAATTTCCCCAAAGCATCTAGTCTAAGGACCCAGGCATCACTAAGGTTCTGTTTAAACACTTATAAAGATGTCATTGTGCGTCAATTTCCCCAAAGCGTTTAGTCTAAGGACCCAGGCATCACTAAGGTTCTGTTTAAACACTTATAAAGATGTCATCGTGCGTCAATTTCCCCAAAGCATCTAGTGTAAGGACCCAGGCATCACTAAGGTTCTGTTTAAACACTTATAAAGATGTCGTTGTGCGTCAATTTCCCCAAAGCACCTAGTCCGAGAACTTAGGCATGACTAAGGTTCTGTTTAAACACTTATAAAGATGTCATTGTGCGTCAATTTCCCAAAAGCATCCAGTCTAAGGACACAGGCATGACTAAGGTTCTGTTTAAACACTTATAAAGATGTCATTGTGTGTTAATTTCCGTAAAGCATCTGGTCCGAGGACTCTGGCATGACTAAGGTTCTGTTTAAACACTTATAAAGATGTCATTGTGTATTAATTTTCCCAAAGCATCTGGTTCGAGGACCCAGGTATAACTAAGGTTCTGTTTAAACACTTATAAAGATGTCATTGTGCGTCTATTTCCCCAAAGCTTCTAGTCTATGGACCCAGGCATCACTAAGGTTCTGTTTAAACACTTATAAAGATGTGATTGTGCGTCAATTTCCCCAAAGCATCTAGTCCGAGGAACCAGGCATGACTAAGGTTCTGTTTAAACACTTATAAAGATGTCAATGTGCGTCAATTTCCTCAAAGCATCTAGTCCGAGGACCGAGGCATGACTAAGGTTCTGTTTAAACACTTATAAAGATGTCTTTGTGTGACAATTTCCCCAAAGCATCTAGTCTAAGGACGCAGGCATCACTAAGGTTCTGTTTAAACACTTATAAAGATGTCATTGTGCGTCTATTTCCTCAAAGCATCTAGTCTATGGACCCAGGCATCACTAAGGTTCTGTTTAAACACTTATAAAGATGTGATTGTGCGTCAATTTCCCCAAAGCATCTAGTCCGAGGAACCAGGCATGACTAAGGTTCTGTTTAAACACTTATAAAGACGTCATTGTGTATTAATTTCCCCAAAGCATCTGGTTCGAGGACCCAGGCATAGCTAAGGTTTTCTATAAACATTTATAAAGATGTCATTGTGCGTCAATTTCCCTAAAGCATCAGGTCCGAGGACTCAGGCATGACTAAGGTTCTGTTTAAACACTTATAAAGATGTCATTGTGTGTTAATTTCCCCAAAGCATCTGGTTCGAGGACCTAGGCGTGACTAAGGTTCTGTTTAAACACTTATCAAGATGTCTTTGTGTGACAATTTCCCCAAAGCATCTAGTCTAAGGACCAAGGCATCACTAAGGTTCTGTTTAAACACTTATAAAGATGTGATTGTGCGTCAATTTCCCCAAAGCATCTAGTCTAAGGACCAAGGCATCACTAAGGTTCTGTTTAAACACTTATAAAGATGTGATTGTGCGTCAATTTCCCCAAAGCTTCTAGTTCGAGGACCCAGGCATAACTAAGGTTTTCTATAAACACTTATAAAGATGTGATTGTGCGTCAATTTCCCCAAAGCATCTAGTCCGAGGAACCAGGCATGACTAAGGTTCTGTTTAAACACTTATAAAGATGTCAATGTGCGTCAATTTCCTCAAAGCATCTAGTCCGAGGGCCTAGGCATGACTAAGGTTCTGTTTAAACACTTATAAAGATGTCTTTGTGTGACAATTTCCCCAAAGCATCTAGTCTAAGGACCCAGGCATCACTAAGGTTCTGTTTAAACACTTATAAAGATGTCATTGTGCGTCTATTTCCCCAAAGCATCTAGTCTATGGACCCAGGCATCACTAAGGTTCTGTTTAAACCCTTATAAAGATGTGATTGTGCGTCAATTTCCCCAAAGCGTCTAGTCCGAGGAACCAGGCATGACTAAGGTTCTGTTTAAACACTTATAAAGATGTCAATGTGCGTCAATTTCCTCAAAGCATCTAGTCCGAGGACCTAGGCATTACTAAGGTTCTGTTTAAACACTTATAAAGATGTCATTGTGTATTAACTTCCCCAAAGCATCTGGTTTGAGGACCCAGGCATAACTAAGGTTTTCTATAAACACTTATAAAGATGTCATTGTGCGTTAATTTCCCTAAAACATCTAGTCCGAGGACCCAGGCATGACTAAGGTTCTGTTTAAATACTTATAAATATGTCATTGTGTGTTAATTTCCCTAAAGCTTTTGGTCTGAGGACTCAGACGTGACTAAGGTTCTGTTTAAACACTTATAAAGATGTCATTGTGTATTAATTTCCCCAAAGCATCTGGTTCGAGGACCCAGGCATAACTAAGGTTCTGTTTAAACACTTATAAAGATGTCATTGTGCGTCAATTTCCCCAAAGCATCTAGTCCGAGGACCTAGGCATGACTCAGGTTCTGTTTAAACACTTATAAAGATGTCATTGTATGTTAATTTCCCTAAAGCATCTGGTCCGAAAACCCAGGCATGACTAAGGTTCTAATTAAACACTTATAAAGATGTCATTGTGTATTAATTTCCCCAAAGCATCTGGTTCGAGGACCCAGGCATAACTAAGGTCCTTTTTAAACACTTATGAAGATGTCATTGTGCGTCAATTTCCCTAAAGCATCTAGTCCGAGGACTCAGGCATGACTGAGGTTTTGTTTAAACACTTATAAAGATGTCATTGTGCGTCAATTTCCCCAAAGCATCTAGTGTAAGGACCCAGGCATGACTAAGGTTCTGTTTAAACACTTATAAAGATGTCATTGTGCGTCAATTTCCCCAAAGCATCTAGTCCGAGAACTTAGGCATGACTAAGGTTCTGTTTAAACACTTATAAAGATGTCATTGTGCGTCAATTTCCCAAAAGCATCCAGTCTAAGGACACAGGCATGACTAAGGTTCTGTTTAAACACTTATAAAGATGTCATTGTGTGTTAATTTCCGTAAAGCATCTGGTCCGAGGACTCTGGCATGACTAAGGTTCTGTCTAAACACTTATAAAGATGTCATTGTGTATTAATTTTCCCAAAGCATCTGGTTCGAGGACCCAGGTGTAACTAAGGTTCTGTTTAAACACTTATAAAGATGTCATTGTGCGTCTATTTCCCCAAAGCATCTAGTCTATGGACCCAGGCATCACTAAGGTCCTGTTTAAACACTTATAAAGTTGTGATTGTGCGTCAATTTCCCCAAAGCATCTAGTCCGAGGAACCAGGCATGACTAAGGTTCTGTTTAAACACTTATAAAGATGTCAATGTGCGTCAATTTCCTCAAAGCATCTAGTCCGATGACCTAGGCATGACTAAGGTTCTGTTTAAACACTTATAAAGATGTCATTGTGTATTAATTTCCCCAAAGCATCTGGTTCGAGGACTCAGGCATAACTAAGGTTTTCTTTAAACACTTATAATGATGTCATTGTGTGTTAATTTCCCCAAAGCATCTGGTTCGAGGACCTAGGCGTGACTAAGGTTCTGTTTAAACACTTATAAAGATGTCATTGTGCGTCAATTTCCTCAAAGCATCTAGTCCGAGGACCTAGGCGTGACTAAGGTTCTGTTTAAACACTTATAAAGATGTCTTTGTGTGACAATTTCCCCAAAGCATCTAGTCTAAGGACCCAGGCATCACTAAGGTTCTGTTTAAACACTTATAAAGATGTCATTGTGCGTCAATTTCCCCAAAGCTTCTAGTTCGAGGACCCAGGCATAACTAAGGTTTTCTATAAACACTTATAAAGATGTCATTGTGCGTCAATTTCCCTAAAGCATCTGGTCCGAGGACTCAGGCATGACTAAGGTTCTGTTTAAACACTTATAAAGATGTCATTGTGTGTTAATTTTCCCAAAGCATCTGGTTCGAGGACCTAGGCGTGACTAAGGTTCTGTTAAACACTTATCAAGATGTCTTTGTGTGACAATTTCCCCAAAGCATCTAGTCTAAGGACCAAGGCATCACTAAGGTTCTGTTTAAACACTTATAAAGATGTGATTGTGCGTCAATTTCCCCAAAGCCTCTAGTTCGAGGACCCAGGCATAACTAAGGTTTTCTATAAACACTTATAAAGATGTGATTGTGCGTCAATTTCCCCAAAGCATCTAGTCCGAGGAACCAGGCATGACTAAGATTCTGTTTAAACACTTATAAAGATGTCAATGTGCGTCAATTTCCTCAAAGCATCTAGTCCGAGGACCTAGGCATGACTAAGGTTCTGTTTAAACACTTATAAAGATGTCTTTGTGTGACAATTTCCCCAAAGCATCTAGTCTAAGGACCCAGGCATCACTAAGGTTCTGTTTAAACACTTATAAAGATGTCATTGTGCGTCTATTTCCCCATAGCATCTAGTCTATGGACCCAGGCATCACTAAGGTTCTGTTTAAACACTTATAAAGATGTGATTGTGCGTCAATTTCCCCAAAGCGTCTAGTCCGAGGAACCAGGCATGACTAAGGTTCTGTTTAAACACTTATAAAGATGTCAACGTGCGTCAATTTCCTCAAAGCATCTAGTCCGAGGACCTAGGCATTACGAAGGTTCTGTTTAAACACTTATAAAGATGTCATTGTGTATTAATTTCCCCAAAGCATCTGGTTTGAGGACCCAGGCATAACTAAGGTTTTCTATAAACACTTATAAAGATGTCATTGTGTGTTAATTTCCCTAAAACATCTAGTCCGAGGACCCAGGCATGACTAAGGTTCTGTTTAAATACTTATAAATATGTCATTGTGTGTTAATTTCCCTAAAGCTTTTGGTCTGAGGACTTAGACGTGACTAAGGTTCTGTTTAAACACTTATAAAGATGTCATTGTGTATTAATTTCCCCAAAGCATCTGGTTCGAGGACCCAGGCATAACAAAGGTTCTGTTTAAACACTTATAAAGATGTCATTGTGCGTCAATTTCCCCAAAGCATCTAGTCCGAGGACCTAGGCATGACTAAGGTTCTGTTTAAACACTTATAAAGATGTCATTGTATGTTAATTTCCCTAAAGCATCTGGTCCGAAAACCCAGGCATGACTAAGGTTCTAATTAAACACTTATAAAGATATCATTGTGTATTAATTTCCCCAAAGCATCTGGTTCGAGGACCCAGGCATAACTAAGGTCCTTTTTAAACACTTATGAAGATGTCATTGTGCGTCAATTTCCCTAAAGCATCTAGTCCGAGGACTCAGGCATGACTGAGGTTTTGTTTAAACACTTATAAAGATGTCATTGTGCGTCAATTTCCCCAAAGCGTTTAGTCTAAGGACCCAGGCATCACTAAGGTTCTGTTTAAACACTTATAAAGATGTCATCGTGCGTCAATTTCCCCAAAGCATCTAGTGTAAGGACCCAGGCATGACTAAGGTTCTGTTTAAACACTTATAAAGATGTCATTGTGCGTCAATTTCCCCAAAGCATCTAGTCCGAGAACTTAGGCATGACTAAGGTTCTGTTTAAACACTTATAAAGATGTCATTGTGCGTCAATTTCCCAAAAGCATCCAGTCTAAGGACACAGGCATGACTAAGGTTCTGTTTAAACACTTATAAAGATGTCATTGTGTGTTAATTTCCGTAAAGCATCTGGTCCGAGGACTCTGGCATGACTAAGGTTCTGTTTAAACACTTATAAAGATGTCATTGTGTATTAATTTTCCCAAAGCATCTGGTTCGAGGACCCAGGTATAACTAAGGTTCTGTTTAAACACTTATAAAGATGTCATTGTGCGTCTATTTCCCCAAAGCATCTAGGCTATGGACCCAGGCATCACTAAGGTCCTGTTTAAACACTTATAAAGTTGTGATTGTGCGTCAATTTCCCCAAAGCATCTAGTCCGAGGAACCAGGCATGACTAAGGTTCTGTTTAAACACTTATAAAGATGTCAATGTGCGTCAATTTCCTCAAAGCATCTAGTCCGATGACCTAGGCATGACTAAGGTTCTGTTTAAACACTTATAAAGATGTCATTGTGTATTAATTTCCCCAAAGCATCTGGTTCGAGGACCTAGGCATAACTAAGGTTTTCTTTAAACACTTATAAAGATGTCATTGTGTGTTAATTTCCCCAAAGCATCTGGTTCGAGGACCTAGGCGTGACTAAGGTTCTGTTTAAACACTTATAAAGATGTCTTTGTGTGACAATTTCCCCAAAGCATCTAGTCTAAGGACCCAGGCATCACTAAGGTTCTGTTTAAACACTTATAAAGATGTCATTGTGCGTCAATTTCCCCAAAGCTTCTAGTTCGAGGACCCAGGCATAACTAAGGTTTTCTATAAACACTTATAAAGATGTCATTGTGCGTCAATTTCCCTAAAACATCTGGTCCGAGGACTCAGGCATGACTAAGGTTCTGTTTAAACACTTATAAAGATGTCATTGTGTGTTAATTTCCCCAAAGCATCTGGTTCGAGGACCTAGGCGTGACTAAGGTTCTGTTTAAACACTTATAAAGATGTCATTGTGTATTAATTTCCCCAAAGCATCTGGTTCGAGGACCCAGGCATAACTAAGGTCCTTTTTAAACACTTATGAAGATGTCATTGTGCGTCAATTTCCCTAAAGCGTCTAGTCCGAGGACTCAGGCATGACTGAGGTTTTGTTTAAACACTTATAAAGATGTCATTGTGCGTCAATTTCCCCAAAGCGTTTAGTCTAAGGACCCAGGCATCACTAAGGTTCTGTTTAAACACTTATAAAGATGTCATCGTGCGTCAATTTCCCCAAAGCATCTAGTGTAAGGACCCAGGCATGACTAAGGTTCTGTTTAAACACTTGTAAAGATGTCATTGTGCGTCAATTTCCCCAAAGCATCTAGTCCGAGAACTTAGGCATGACTAAGGTTTTGTTTAAACACTTATAAAGATGTCATTGTGCGTCAATTTCCCAAAAGCATCCAGTCTAAGGACACAGGCATGACTAAGGTTCTGTTTAAACACTTATAAAGATGTCATTGTGTGTTAATTTCCGTAAAGCATCTGGTCCGAGGACTCTGGCATGACTAAGGTTCTGTTTAAACACTTATAAAGATGTCATTGTGTATTAATTTTCCCAAAGCATCTGGTTCGAGGACCCAGGTATAACTAAGGTTCTGTTTAAACACTTATAAAGATGTCATTGTGCGTCTATTTCCCCAAAGCATCTAGTCTATGGACCCAGGCATCACTAAGGTCCTGTTTAAACACTTATAAAGTTGTGATTGTGCGTCAATTTCCCCAAAGCATCTAGTCCGAGGAACCAGGCATGACTAAGGTTCTGTTTAAACACTTATAAAGATGTCAATGTGCGTCAATTTCCTCAAAGCATCTAGTCCGATGACCTAGGCATGACTAAGGTTCTGTTTAAACACTTATAATGATGTCATTGTGTATTAATTTCCCCAAAGCATCTGGTTCGAGGACCCAGGCATAACTAAGGTTTTCTTTAAACACTTATAAAGATGTCATTGTGTGTTAATTTCCCCAAAGCATCTGGTTCGAGGACCTAGGCGTGACTAAGGTTCTGTTTAAACACTTATAAAGATGTCTTTGTGTGACAATTTCCCCAAAGCATCTAGTCTAAGGACCCAGGCATCACTAAGGTTCTGTTTAAACACTTATAAAGATGTCATTGTGCGTCAATTTCCCCAAAGCTTCTAGTTCGAGGACCCAGGCATAACTAAGGTTTTCTATAAACACTTATAAAGATGTCATTGTGCGTCAATTTCCCTAAAACATCTGGTCCGAGGACTCAGGCATGACTAAGGTTCTGTTTAAACACTTATAAAGATGTCATTGTGTGTTAATTTCCCCAAAGCATCTGGTTCGAGGACCTAGGCGTGACTAAGGTTCTGTTTAAACACTTATAAAGATGTCATTGTGTATTAATTTCCCCAAAGCATCTGGTTCGAGGACCCAGGCATAACTAAGGTCCTTTTTAAACACTTATGAAGATGTCATTGTGCGTCAATTTCCCTAAAGCATCTAGTCCGAGGACTCAGGCATGACTGAGGTTTTGTTTAAACACTTATAAAGATGTCATTGTGCGTCAATTTCCCCAAAGCGTTTAGTCTAAGGACCCAGGCATCACTAAGGTTCTGTTTAAACACTTATAAAGATGTCATCGTGCGTCAATTTCCCCAAAGCATCTAGTGTAAGGACCCAGGCATGACTAAGGTTCTGTTTAAACACTTGTAAAGATGTCATTGTGCGTCAATTTCCCCAAAGCATCTAGTCCGAGAACTTAGGCATGACTAAGGTTCTGTTTAAACACTTATAAAGATGTCATTGTGCGTCAATTTCCCAAAAGCATCCAGTCTAAGGACACAGGCATGACTAAGGTTCTGTTTAAACACTTATAAAGATGTCATTGTGTGTTAATTTCCGTAAAGCATCTGGTCCGAGGACTCTGGCATGACTAAGGTTCTGTTTAAACACTTATAAAGATGTCATTGTGTATTAATTTTCCCAAAGCATCTGGTTCGAGGACCCAGGTATAACTAAGGTTCTGTTTAAACACTTATAAAGATGTCATTGTGCGTCTATTTCCCCAAAGCATCTAGTCTATGGACCCAGGCATCACTAAGGTCCTGTTTAAACACTTATAAAGTTGTGATTGTGCGTCAATTTCCCCAAAGCATCTAGTCCGAGGAACCAGGCATGACTAAGGTTCTGTTTAAACACTTATAAAGATGTCAATGTGCGTCAATTTCCTCAAAGCATCTAGTCCGATGACCTAGGCATGACTAAGGTTCTGTTTAAACACTTATAAAGATGTCATTGTGTATTAATTTCCCCAAAGCATCTGGTTCGAGGACCCAGGCATAACTAAGGTTTTCTTTAAACACTTATAAAGTTGTCATTGTGTGTTAATTTCCCCAAAGCATCTAGTTCGAGGACCTAGGCGTGACTAAGGTTCTGTTTAAACACTTATAAAGATGTCTTTGTGTGACAATTTCCCCAAAGCATCTAGTCTAAGGACCCAGGCATCACTAAGATTCTGTTTAAACACTTATAAAGATGTCATTGTGCGTCAATTTCCCCAAAGCTTCTAGTTCGAGGACCCAGGCATAACTAAGGTTTTCTATAAACACTTATAAAGATGTCATTGTGCGTCAATTTCCCTAAAACATCTGGTCCGAGGACTCAGGCATGACTAAGGTTCTGTTTAAACACTTATAAAGATGTCATTGTGTGTTAATTTCCCCAAAGCATCTGGTTCGAGGACCTAGGCGTGACTAAGGTTCTGTTTAAACACTTATAAAGATGTCTTTGTGTGACAATTTCCCCAAAGCATCTAGTCTAAGGACCGAGGCTTCACTAAGGTTCTGTTTAAACACTTATAAAGATGTCATTGTGCGTCAATTTCCCCAAAGCGTTTAGTCTAAGAACCCAGGCATCACTAAGGTTCTGTTTAAACACTTATAAAGATGTGATTGTGCGTCAATTTCCCCAAAGCATCTAGTCCGAGGAACCAGGTATGACTAAGGTTCTGTTTAAACATTTATAAAGATGTCAATGTGCGTCAATTTCCTCAAAGCATCTAGTCCGAGGACCGAGGCATGACTAAGGTTCTGTTTAAACATTTATAAAGATGTCTTTGTGTGACAATTTCCCCAAAGCATCTAGTCTAAGGACCCAGGCATCACTAAGGTTCTGTTTAAACACTTATAAAGATGTCATCGTGCGTCAATTTCCCCGAAGCATCTAGTGTAAGGACCCAGGCATGACTAAGGTTCTGTTTAAACACTTATAAAGATGTCATTGTGTGTTAATTTCCGTAAAGCATCTGGTCCGAGGACTCTGGCATGACTAAGGTTCTGTTTAAACACTTATAAAGATGTCATTGTGTATTAATTTTCCCACAGCATCTGGTTCGAGGACCCAGGTATAACTAAGGTTCTGTTTAAACACTTATAAAGATGTCATTGTGCGTCTATTTCCCCAAAGCATCTAGTCTATGGACCCAGGCATCACTAAGGTTCTGTTTAAACACTTACAAAGATGTGATTGTGCGTCAATTTCCCCAAAGCATCTAGTCCGAGGAACCAGGCATGACTAAGGTTCTGTTTAAACACTTATAAAGATGTCAATGTGCGTCAATTTCCTCAAAGCATCTAGTCCGAGGACCGAGGCATGACTAAGGTTCTGTTTAAACAATTATAAAGATGTCTTTGTGTGACAATTTCCCCAAAGCATCTAGTCTAAGGACCCAGGCATCACTAAGGTTCTGTTTAAACACTTATAAAGATGTCATTGTGCGTCTATTTCCTCAAAGCATCTAGTCTATGGACCTAGGCATCACTAAGGTTCTGTTTGAACACTTATAAAGATGTGATTGTGCGTCAATTTCCCCAAAACATCTAGTCCGAGGAACCAGGCATGACTAAGGTTCTGTTTAAACACTTATAAAGATGTCAATGTGCGTCAATTTTCTCAAAGCATCTAGTCCGAGGACCTAGGCATGACTAAGGTTCTGTTTAAACACTTATAAAGACGTCATTGTGTATTAATTTCCCCAAAGCATCTGGTTCGAGGACCCAGGCATAACTAAGGTTTTCTATAAACTTTTATAAAGATGTCATTGTGCGTCAATTTCCCTAAAGCATCAGGTCCGAGGACTCAGGCATGACTAAGGTTCTGTTTAAACACTTATAAAGATGTCATTGTGTGTTAATTTCCCCAAAGCATCTGGTTCGAGGACCTACGCATGACTAAGGTTCTGTTTAAACACTTATCAAGATGTCTTTGTGTGACAATTTCCCCAAAGCAACTAGTCTAAGGACCAAGGCATCACTAAGGTTCTGTTTAAACACTTATAAAGATGTCATTGTGTGTTAATTTCCGTAAAGCATCTGGTCCGAGGACTCTGGCATGACTAAGGTTCTGTTTAAACACTTATAAAGATGTCATTGTGTATTAATTTTCCCAAAGCATCTGGTTCGAGGACCCAGGTATAACTAAGGTTCTGTTTAAACACTTATAAAGATGTCATTGTGCGTCTATTTCCCAAAAGCATCTAGTCTATGGACCCAGGCATCACTAAGGTTCTGTTTAAACACTTATAAAGATGTGATTGTGCGTCAATTTCCCCAAAGCATCTAGTCCGAGGAACCAGGCATGACTAAGGTTCTGTTTAAACACTTATAAAGATGTCAATGTGCGTCAATTTCCTCAAAGCATCTAGTCCGAGGACCGAGGCATGACTAAGGTTCTGTTTAAACACTTATAAAGATGTCTTTGTGTGACAATTTCCCCAAAGCATCTAGTCTAAGGACCCAGGCATCACTAAGGTTCTGTTTAAACACTTATAAAGATGTCATTGTGCGTCTATTTCCTCAAAGCATCTAGTCTATGGACCCAGGCATCACTAAGGTTCTGTTTAAACACTTATAAAGATGTGATTGTGCGTCAATTTCCCCAAAGCATCTAGTCCGAGGAACCAGGCATGACTAAGGTTCTGTTTAAACACTTATAAAGATGTCAATGTGCGTCAATTTCCTCAAAGCATCTAGTCCGAGGACCTAGGCATGACTAAGGTTCTGTTTAAACACTTATAAAGACGTCATTGTGTATTAATTTCCCCAAAGCATCTGGTTCGAGGACCCAGGCATAACTAAGGTTTTCTATAAACATTTATAAAGATGTCATTGTGCGTCAATTTCCCTAAAGCATCTGGTCCGAGGACTCAGGCATGACTAAGGTTCTGTTTAAACACTTATAAAGTTGTCATTGTGTGTTAATTTCCCCAAAGCATCTGGTTCGAGGACCTAGGCGTGACTAAGGTTCTGTTTAAACACTTATCAAGATGTCTTTGTGTGACAATTTCCCCAAAGCATCTAGTCTAAGGACCAAGGCATCACTAAGGTTCTGTTTAAACACTTATAAAGATGTGATTGTGCGTCAATTTCCCCAAAGCTTCTAGTTCGAGGACCCAGGCATAACTAAGGTTTTCTATAAACACTTATAAAGATGTGATTGTGCGTCAATTTCCCCAAAGCATCTAGTCCGAGGAACCAGGCATGACTAAGGTTCTGTTTAAACACTTATAAAGATGTCAATGTGCGTCAATTTCCTCAAAGCATCTAGTCCGAGGACCTAGGCATGACTAAGGTTCTGTTTAAACACTTATAAAGATGTCTTTGTGTGACAATTTCCCCAAAGCATCTACTCTAAGGACCCAGGCATCACTAAGGTTCTGTTTAAACACTTATAAAGATGTCATTGTGCGTCTATTTCCCCAAAGCATCTAGTCTATGGACCCAGGCATCACTAAGGTTCTGTTTAAGCACTTATAAAGATGTGATTGTGCGTCAATTTCCCCAAAGCGTCTAGTCCGAGGAACCAGGCATGACTAAGGTTCTGTTTAAACGCTTATAAAGATGTCAATGTGCGTCAATTTCCTCAAAGCATCTAGTCCGAGGACCTAGGCATTACTAAGGTTCTGTTTAAACACTTATAAAGATGTCATTGTGTATTAATTTCCCCAAAGCATCTGGTTTGAGGACCCAGGCATAACTAAGGTTTTCTATAAACACTTATAAAGATGTCATTGTGCGTTAATTTCCCTAAAACATCTAGTCCGAGGACCCAGGCATGACTAAGGTTCTGTTTAAATACTTATAAATATGTCATTGTGTGTTAATTTCCCTAAAGCTTTTGGTCTGAGGACTCAGACGTGACTAAGGTTCTGTTTAAACACTTATAAAGATGTCATTGTGTATTAATTTCCCCAAAGCATCTGGTTCGAGGACCCAGGCATAACTAAGGTTCTGTTTAAACACTTATAAAGATGTCATTGTGCGTCAATTTCCCCAAAGCATCTAGTCCGAGGACCTAGGCATGACTAAGGTTCTGTTTAAACACTTATAAAGATGTCATTGTATGTTAATTTCCCTAAAGCATCTGGTCCGAAAACCCAGGCATGACTAAGGTTCTAATTAAACACTTATAAAGATGTCATTGTGTATTAATTTCCCCAAAGCATCTGGTTCGAGGACCCAGGCATAACTAAGGTTCTTTTTAAACACTTATGAAGATGTCATTGTGCGTCAATTTCCCTAAAGCATCTAGTCCGAGGACTCAGGCATGACTGAGGTTTTGTTTAAACACTTATAAAGATGTCATTGTGCGTCAATTTCCCCAAAGCATCTAGTGTAAGGACCCAGGCATGACTAAGGTTCTGTTTAAACACTTATAAAGATGTCATTGTGCGTCAATTTCCCCAAAGCATCTAGTCCGAGAACTTAGGCATGACTAAGGTTCTGTTTAAACACTTATAAAGATGTCATTGTGCGTCAATTTCCCAAAAGCATCCAGTCTAAGGACACAGGCATGACTAAGGTTTTGTTTAAACACTTATAAAGATGTCATTGTGTGTTAATTTCCGTAAAGCATCTGGTCCGAGGACTCTGGCATGACTAAGGTTCTGTTTAAACACTTATAAAGATGTCATTGTGTATTAATTTTCCCAAAGCATCTGGTTCGAGGACCCAGGTATAACTAAGGTTCTGTTTAAACACTTATAAAGATGTCATTGTGCGTCTATTTCCCCAAAGCATCTAGTCTATGGACCCAGGCATCACTAAGGTCCTGTTTAAACACTTATAAAGTTGTGATTGTGCGTCAATTTCCCCAAAGCATCTAGTCCGAGGAACCAGGCATGACTAAGGTTCTGTTTAAACACTTATAAAGATGTCAATGTGCGTCAATTTCCTCAAAGCATCTAGTCCGATGACCTAGGCATGACTAAGGTTCTGTTTAAACACTTATAAAGATGTCATTGTGTATTAATTTCCCCAAAGCATCTGGTTCGAGGACCCAGGCATAACTAAGGTTTTCTTTAAACACTTATAAAGATGTCATTGTGTGTTAATTTCCCCAAAGCATCTGGTTCGAGGACCTAGGCGTGACTAAGGTTCTTTTTAAACACTTATAAAGATGTCTTTGTGTGACAATTTCCCCAAAGCATCTAGTCTAAGGACCCAGGCATCACTAAGGTTCTGTTTAAACACTTATAAAGATGTCATTGTGCGTCTATTTCCCCAAAGAATCTAGTCTATGGACCCAGGCATCACTAAGGTTCTGTTTAAACACTTATAAAGATGTGATTGTGCGTCAATTTCCCCAAAGCGTCTAGTCCGAAAACCCAGGCATGACTAAGGTTCTAATTAAACACTTATAAAGATGTCATTGTGTATTAATTTCCCCAAAGCATCTGGTTCGAGGACCCAGGCATAACTAAGGTCCTTTTTAAACACTTATGAAGATGTCATTGTGCGTCAATTTCCCTAAAGCATCTAGTCCGAGGACTCAGGCATGACTGAGGTTTTGTTTAAACACTTATAAATATGTCATTGTGCGTCAATTTCCCCAAAGCGTTTAGTCTAAGGACCCAGGCATCACTAAGGTTCTGTTTAAACACTTATAAAGATATCATCGTGCGTCAATTTCCCCAAAGCATCTAGTGTAAGGACCCAGGCATGACTAAGGTTCTGTTTAAACACTTATAAAGATGTCATTGTGCGTCAATTTCCCCAAAGCATCTAGTCCGAGAACTTAGGCATGACTAAGGTTCTGTTTAAACACTTATAAAGATGTCATTGTGCGTCAATTTCCCAAAAGCATCCAGTCTAAGGACACAGGCATGACTAAGGTTCTGTTTAAACACTTATAAAGATGTCATTGTGTGTTAATTTCCGTAAAGCATCTGGTCCGAGGACTCTGGCATGACTAAGGTTCTGTTTAAACACTTATAAAGATGTCATTGTGTATTAATTTTCCCAAAGCATCTGGTTCGAGGACCCAGGTATAACTAAGGTTCTGTTTAAACACTTATAAAGATGTCATTGTGCGTCTATTTCCCCAAAGCATCTAGTCTATGGACCCAGGCATCACTAAGGTCCTGTTTAAACACTTATAAAGTTGTGATTGTGCGTCAATTTCCCCAAAGCATCTAGTCCGAGGAACCAGGCATGACTAAGGTTCTGTTTAAACACTTATAAAGATGTCAATGTGCGTCAATTTCCTCAAAGCATCTAGTCCGATGACCTAGGCATGACTAAGGTTCTGTTTAAACACTTATAAAGATGTCATTGTGTATTAATTTCCCCAAAGCATCTGGTTCGAGGACCCAGGCATAACTAAGGTTTTCTTTAAACACTTATAAAGATGTCATTGTGTGTTAATTTCCCCAAAGCATCTGGTTCGAGGACCTAGGCGTGACTAAGGTTCTTTTTAAACACTTATAAAGATGTCTTTGTGTGACAATTTCCCCAAAGCATCTAGTCTAAGGACCCAGGCATCACTAAGGTTCTGTTTAAACACTTATAAAGATGTCATTGTGCGTCTATTTCCCCAAAGAATCTAGTCTATGGACCCAGGCATCACTAAGGTTCTGTTTAAACACTTATAAAGATGTGATTGTGCGTCAATTTCCCCAAAGCGTCTAGTCCGAAAACCCAGGCATGACTAAGGTTCTAATTAAACACTTATAAAGATGTCATTGTGTATTAATTTCCCCAAAGCATCTGGTTCGAGGACCCAGGCATAACTAAGGTCCTTTTTAAACACTTATGAAGATGTCATTGTGCGTCAATTTCCCTAAAGCATCTAGTCCGAGGACTCAGGCATGACTGAGGTTTTGTTTAAACACTTATAAATATGTCATTGTGCGTCAATTTCCCCAAAGCGTTTAGTCTAAGGACCCAGGCATCACTAAGGTTCTGTTTAAACACTTATAAAGATATCATCGTGCGTCAATTTCCCCAAAGCATCTAGTGTAAGGACCCAGGCATGACTAAGGTTCTGTTTAAACACTTATAAAGATGTCATTGTGCGTCAATTTCCCCAAAGCATCTAGTCCGAGAACTTAGGCATGCCTAAGGTTCTGTTTAAACACTTATAAAGATGTCATTGTGCGTCAATTTCCCAAAAGCATCCAGTCTAAGGACACAGGCATGACTAAGGTTCTGTTTAAACACTTATAAAGATGTCATTGTGTGTTAATTTCCGTAAAGCATCTGGTCCGAGGACTCTGGCATGACTAAGGTTCTGTTTAAACACTTATAAAGATGTCATTGTGTATTAATTTTCCCAAAGCATCTGGTTCGAGGACCCAGGTATAACTAAGGTTCTGTTTAAACACTTATAAAGATGTCATTGTGCGTCTATTTCCCCAAAGCATCTAGTCTATGGACCCAGGCATCACTAAGGTCCTGTTTAAACACTTATAAAGTTGTGATTGTGCGTCAATTTCCCCAAAGCATCTAGTCCGAGGAACCAGGCATGACTAAGGTTCTGTTTAAACACTTGTAAAGATGTCAATGTGCGTCAATTTCCTCAAAGCATCTAGTCCGATGACCTAGGCATGACTAAGGTTCTGTTTAAACACTTATAAAGATGTCATTGTGTATTAATTTCCCCAAAGCATCTGGTTCGAGGACCCAGGCATAACTAAGGTTTTCTTTAAACACTTATAAAGATGTCATTGTGTGTTAATTTCCCCAAAGCATCTGGTTCGAGGACCTAGGCGTGACTAAGGTTCTGTTTAAACACTTATAAACATGTCTTTGTGTGACAATTTCCCCAAAGCATCTAGTCTAAGGACCCAGGCATCACTAAGGTTCTGTTTAAACACTTATAAAGATGTCATTGTGCGTCAATTTCCCCAAAGCTTCTAGTTCGAGGACCCAGGCATAACTAAGGTTTTCTATAAACACTTATAAAGATGTCATTGTGCGTCAATTTCCCTAAAGCATCTGGTCCGAGGACTCAGGCATGACTAAGGTTCTGTTTAAACACTTATAAAGATGTCATTGTGTGTTAATTTCCCCAAAGCATCTGGTTCGAGGACCTAGGCGTGACTAAGGTTCTGTTTAAACACTTATAAAGATGTCTTTGTGTGACAATTTCCCCAAAGCATCTAGTCGAAGGACCCAGGCATCACTAAGGTTCTGTTTAAACACTTATAAAGATGTCATTGTGCGTCAATTTCCGCAAAGCGTTTAGTCTAAGGACCCAGGCATCACTAAGGTTCTGTTTAAACACTTATAAAGATGTCATCGTTCGTCAATTTCCCCAAAGCATCTAGTGTAAGGACCCAGGCATGACTAAGGTTCTGTTTAAACACTTATAAAGATGTCATTGTGCGTCAATTTCCCCAAAGCATCTAGTCCGAGAACTTAGGCATGACTAAGGTTCTGTTTAAACACTTATAAAGATGTCATTGTGCGTCAATTTCCCAAAAGCATCCAGTCTAAGGACACAGGCATGACTAAGGTTCTGTTTAAACACTTATAAAGATGTCATTGTGTGTTAATTTCCGTAAAGCATCTGGTCCGAGGACTCTGGCATGACTAAGGTTCGGTTTAAACACTTATAAAGATGTCATTGTGTATTAATTTTCCCAAAGCATCTGGTTCGAGGACCCAGGTATAACTAAGGTTCTGTTTAAACACTTATAAAGATGTCATTGTGCGTCTATTTCCCCAAAGCATCTAGTCTATGGACCCAGGCATCACTAAGGTTCTGTTGAAACACTTATAAAGATGTGATTGTGCGTCAATTTACCCAAAGCATCTAGTCCGAGACACGAGGCATGACTAAGGTTCTGTTTAAACACTTATAAAGATGTAAATGTGCGTCAATTTCCTCAAAGCATCTAGTCCGAGGACCTAGGCATTACTAAGGTTCTATTTAAACACTTATAAAGATGTCTTTGTGTGACAATTTCCCCAAAGCATCTAGTCTAAGGACCCAGGCATCACTAAGGTTCTGTTTAAACACTTATAAAGATGTCATTGTGAGTCTATTTCCCCGAAGCATCTAGTCTATGGACCCAGGCATCGCTAAGGTTCTGTTTAAACACTTATAAAGATGTGATTGTGCGTCAATTTCCCCAAAGCATCTAGTCCGATGAACCAGGCATGACTAAGGTTCTGTTTAAACACTTATAAAGATGTCAATGTGCGTCAATTTCCTCAAAGCATCTAGTCCTAGGACCTAGGCATGACTAAGGTTCTGTTTAAACACTTATAAAGACGTCATTGTGTATTAATTTCCCCAAAGCATCTGGTTCGAGGACCCAGGCATAACTAAGGTTTTCTATAAACACTTATAAAGATGTGATTGTGCGTCAATTTCCCCAAAGCATCTAGTCCGAGGAACCAGGCATGACTAAGGTTCTGTTTAAACACTTATAAAGATGTCATTGTGTATTAATTTCCCCAAAGCATCTGGTTCGAGGACCCAGGCATAACTAAGGTTTTCTATAAACACTTATAAAGATGTCATTGTGCGTCAATTTCCCTAAAGCATCTGGTCCGAGGACTCAGGCAGGACTAAGGTTCTGTTTAAACACTTATAAAGATGTCATTGTGTGTTAATTTCCCCAAAGCATCTGGTTCGAGGACCTAGGCGTGACTAAGGTTCTGTTTAAACACTTATAAAGATGTCTTTGTGTGACAATTTCCCCAAAGCATCTAGTCTAAGGACCCAGGCATCACTAAGGTTCTGTTTAGACACTTATAAAGATGTCATTGTGCGTCAATTTCCCCAAAGCGTTTAGTCTAAGGACCCAGGCATCACTAAGGTTCTGTTTAAACACTTATAAAGATGTCATCGTGCGTCAATTTCCCCAAAGCATCTAGTGTAAGGACCCAGGCATGACTAAGGTTCTGTTTAAACACTTATAAAGATGTCATTGTGCGTCAATTTCCCCAAAGCATCTAGTCCGAGAACTTAGGCATGACTAAGGTTCTGTTTAAATACTTATGAAGATGTCATTGTGCGTCAATTTCCCAAAAGCATCCAGTCTAAGGACACAGGCATGACTAAGGTTCTGTTTAAACACTTATAAAGATGTCATTGTGCGTCAATTTCCCAAAAGCATCCAGTCTAAGGACACAGGCATGACTAAGGTTCTGTTTAAACACTTATAAAGATGTCATTGTGTGTTAATTTCCGTAAAGCATCTGGTCCGAGGACTCTGGCATGACTAAGGTTCGGTTTAAACACTTATAAAGATGTCATTGTGTATTAATTTTCCCAAAGCATCTGGTTCGAGGACCCAGGTATAACTAAGGTTCTGTTTAAACACTTATAAAGATGTCATTGTGCGTCTATTTCCCCAAAGCATCTAGTCTATGTGAAGGAAAACCCGGTTTTGTATCCCATACAAAACTCACAGCGGAAGCGACATTCATGGATCTATTTCATTCATGATTGATAACATGCACTATGTGATTTTGAGAATTTGAGAACAAGATAGCGTACCTTGGTGCGGTGAAATTCAAAACAAAAGATTAGAAGTTCTTGGGAACACTTTTAATCTTCACTCCAATTCCACTTTTTGCCCAAGAAGTGTGGTCTCTCAATCAGTTTCTAAGGGAGAATAATCGAGTGGTTTCACTTGCACACACACACCACTTCACAATTATGATTCTCTTTCTTAAAATAAATTTCTGCATGTTTCTCCCTTTTATAACTAACTGATTATCTAATTGGGCCGGCCTATTGGGCCTTTCCAATTGGGCTTTAATGTGTGGCTTGGAGTGGGACCAAAAGGGACCAATAAGACACTAGCTCCAATGGGCCTTGGGCTTTTCTGTCAACTCTTGACAAGTCCAAAGTTACCACTAATTATATTTAATACCACTATATAAATATAATTGCACTCTAGGTCTTATTTATAAATTATATCCCAAGACTTTATTATACACGCAACCCCTTCATAAAATATTCGTAGTAATACAAAGTCATGAAGTAGACTGCCACTTTGAAAATTACTACATCTTAATCCTTGAGTACCCGGTTTAATCCTTAAAGTTATTCATCATATATTTATGAAATCCAATTTCATAAATATATACTTTAGTAATTTCTTACTAAAGTGGTTAGGCCTAACTCTCTGAATAACCAAAACCATTAAACTTATCTCAAGGGAATATTTTATATCTCCGTTAAGAGACTATGAATTCCATCTTGAGAATATATGTTCCATCAACACTAAATGTGGTTGCCCAACATACTGAGGTTTTGATCGTGCCTTTAGATCTCACTCCTGATATATCAAAGCAACCTACACTTCATGATCAGGTCCATTATTCTCTCAGGATTAAGAGTTCATGCAAATAGGAGTCGTGAGATTTATTATTCATTTGACAGTCGTTAGGAGAATAATAAATCTCACAGCGGTCCAGTTCAATATGTCTTAACTCTTAAAACATATCAACATATCAACTAGAAGTCTCCACTTCCATGATCAAGACAAATCATCTTAGTTGATATGTTATAGTCTTCGCAGATGAAATGCCCAATTTCATCACCGACTACGAACCAAAATTATGAGTTTACAAAGAACTTGTGATCTATATCTTCTGTGACTAAATCACATAAATCACATACTATGCATCTCATGGACTATATGATAATGTCCAAATATTCATGTTACCATTATTTTAGATAATAATAATAAAGAAACTTTATTAATCACAACATTAAGTCATACACAATAACATACATAGCATCATACAATAGGATTTAAGGGCACTAATCCTAACACTATGGACCCAGGCATCACTAAGGTTCTGTTGAAACACTTATAAAGATGTGATTGTGCATCAATTTACCCAAAGCATCTAGTCCGAGACACCAGGCATGACTAAGGTTCTGTTTAAACACTTATAAAGATGTAAATGTGCGTCAATTTCCTCAAAGCATCTAGTCCGAGGACCTAGGCATTACTAAGGTTCTATTTAAACACTTATAAAGATGTCTTTGTGTGACAATTTCCCCAAAGCATCTAGTCTAAGGACCCAGGCATCACTAAGGTTCTGTTTAAACACTTATAAAGATGTCATTGTGAGTCTATTTCCCCGAAGCATCTAGTCTATGGACCCAGGCATCGCTAAGGTTCTGTCTAAACACTTATAAAGATGTGATTGTGCGTCAATTTCCCCAAAGCATCTAGTCCGATGAACCAGGCATGACTAAGGTTCTGTTTAAACACTTATAAAGATGTCAATGTGCGTCAATTTCCTCAAAGCATCTAGTCCTAGGACCTAGGCATGACTAAGGTTCTGTTTAAACACTTATAAAGACGTCATTGTGTATTAATTTCCCCAAAGCATCTGGTTCGAGGACCCAGGCATAACTAAGGTTTTCTATAAACACTTATAAAGATGTCATTGTGCGTCAATTTCCCTAAAGCATCTGGTCCGAGGACTCAGGCATGACTAAGGTTCTGTTTAAACACTTATAAAGATGTCATTGTGTGTTAATTTCCCCAAAGCATCTGGTTCGAGGACCTAGGCGTGACTAAGGTTCTGTTTAAACACTTATCAAGATGTCTTTGTGTGACAATTTCCCCAAAGCATCTAGTCTAAGGACCAAGGCATCACTAAGGTTCTGTTTAAACACTTATAAAGATGTCATTGTGCGTCAATTTCCCCAAAGCTTCTAGTTCGAGGACCCAGGCATAACTAAGGTTTTCTATAAACACTTCTAAAGATGTGATTGTGCGTCAATTTCCCCAAAGCATCTTGTCCGAGGAACCAGGCATGACTAAGGTTCTGTTTAAACACTTATAAAGATGTCAATGTGCGTCAATTTCCTCAAAGCATCTAGTTCGAGGACCTAGGCATGACTAAGGTTCTGTTTAAACACTTATAAAGATGTCCTTGTGTATTAATTTTCCCAAAGCATCTGGTTCGAGGACCCAAGTATAACTAAGGTTCTGTTTAAACACTGATAAAGATGTCATTGTGCGTCTATTTCCACAAAGCATCTAGTCTATGGACCCAGGCATCACTAAGGTTCTGTTTAAACACTTATAAAGATGTGATTGTGCGTCAATTTCCCCAAAGCATCTAGTCCGAGGAACCAGGCATGACTAAGGTTCTGTTTAAACACTTATAAAGATGTCATTGTGTATTAATTTCCCCAAAGCATCTGGTTCGAGGACCCAGGCATAACTAAGGTTTTCTATAAACACTTATAAAGATGTCATTGTGCGTCAATTTCCCTAAAGCATCTGGTCCGAGGACTCAGGCATGACTAAGGTTCTGTTTAAACACTTATAAAGATGTCATTGTGTGTCAATTTCCTCAAAGCATCTAGTCCGAGGACCTAGGCATGACTAAGGTTCAATTTAAACACTTATAAAGATGTCTTTGTGTGAGAATTTCCCCAAAGCATCTAGTCTAAGGACCCAGGCATCACTAAGGTTCTGTTTAAACACTTATAAAGATGTCATTGTGCGTCAATTTCCCCAAAGCGTTTAGTCTAAGGACCCAGGCATCACTAAGGTTCTGTTTAAACACTTATAAAGATGTCATTGTGCGTCTATTTCCCCAAAGCATCTAGTCTATGGACCCAGGCATCACTAAGGTTCTGTTTAAACACTTATAAAGATGTCATTGTGCGTCTATTTCCCCAAAGCATCTAGTCTATGGACCAAGGCATCACTAAGGTTCTGTTTAAACACTTATAAAGATGTGATTGTGCGTCAATTTCCCCAAAGCATCTTGTCCGAGGAACCAGGCATGACTAAGGTTCTGTTTAAACACTTATAAAGATGTCAATGTGCGTCAATTTCCTCAAAGCATCTAGTCCGAGGACCTAGGCATGACTAAGGTTCTGTTTAAACACTTATAAAGATGTCATTGTGTATTAATTTCCCCAAAGCATCTGGTTCGAGGACCCAGGCATAACTAAGGTTTTCTATAAACACTTATAAAGATGTCATTGTGCATCAATTTCCCTAAAGCATCTGGTCCGAGGACTCAGGCATGACTAAGGTTCTGTTTAAACACTTATAAAGATGTCATTGTGTGTTAATTTCCCCAAAGCATCTGGTTCGAGGACCTAGGCGTGACTAAGGTTCTATTTAAACACTTATAAAGATGTCTTTGTGTGACAATTTCCCCAAAGCATCTAGTCTAAGGACCCAGGCATCACTAAGGTTCTGTTTAAACACTTATAAAGATGTCATTGTGCGTCAATTTCCCCAAAGCGTTTAGTCTAAGGACCCAGGCATCACTAAGGTTCTGTTTAAACACTTATAAAGATGTCATCGTGCGTCAATTTCCCCAAAGCATCTAGTGTAAGGACCCAGGCATGACTAAGGTTCTGTTTAAACACTTATAAAGATGTCATTGTGCGTCAATTTCCCAAAAGCATCCAGTCTAAGGACACAGGCATGACTAAGGTTCTGTTTAAACACTTATAAAGATGTCATTGTGTGTTAATTTCCGTAAAGCATCTGGTCCGAGGACTCTGGCATGACTAAGGTTCTGTTTAAACACTTATAAAGATGTCATTGTGTATTAATTTTCCCAAAGCATCTGGTTCGAGGACCCAGGTATAACTAAGGTTCTGTTTAAACACTTATAAAGATGTCATTGTGCGTCTATTTCCCCAAAGCATCTAGTGTAAGGACCCAGGCATGACTAAGGTTCTGTTTAAACACTTATAAAGATGTCATTGTGCGTCAATTTCCCCAAAGCATCTAGTCCGAGAACTTAGGCATGACTAA
Source organism: Quercus wislizeni (assembly GCA_023055345.1). NCBI lineage: Eukaryota > Viridiplantae > Streptophyta > Magnoliopsida > Fagales > Fagaceae > Quercus > Quercus wislizeni. Next base: position 23,864,219 of record JALGQJ010000007.1, on the reverse strand, counting down.
GGTTCTGTTTAAACACTTATAAAGACGTCATTGTGCGTCAATTTCCCAAAAGCATCCAGTCTAAGGACACAGGCATGACTAAGGTTCTGTTTAAACACTTATAAAGATGTCATTGTGTGTTAATTTCCGTAAAGCATCTGGTCCGAGGACTCTGGCATGACTAAGGTTCTGTTTAAACACTTATAAAGATGTCATTAAGTATTAATTTTCCCAAAGCATCTGGTTCGAGGACCCAGGTATAACTAAGGTTCTGTTTAAACACTTATAAAGATGTCTTTGTGTGAGAATTTCCCCAAAGCATCTAGTCTAAGGACCCAGGCATCACTAAGGTTCTGTTTAAACACTTATAAAGATGTCATTATGCGTCAATTTCCCAAAAGCATCTAGTCTATGGACCCAGGCATCACTAAGGTTCTGTTTAAACACTTATAAAGATGTCATTGTGCGTCAATTTCCCCGAAGCATCTAGTGTAAGGACCCAGGCATGACTAAGGTTCTGTTTAAACACTTATAAAGATGTCATTGTGCGTCAATTTCCCAAAAGCATCCAGTCTAAGGACACAGGCATGACTAAGGTTCTGTTTAAACACTTATAAAGATGTCATTGTGTGTTAATTTCCGTAAAGCATCTGGTCCGAGGACTCTGGCATGACTAAGGTTCTGTTTAAACACTTATAAAGATGTCATTGTGTATTAATTTCCCCAAAGCATCTAGTCCGAGGAACCAGGCATGACTAAGGTTCTGTTTAAACACTTATAAAGATGTCAATGTGCGTCAATTTCCTCAAAGCATCTAGTCCGAGGACCTAGGCATGACTAAGGTTCTGTTTAAACACTTATAAAGATGTCTTTGTGTGAGAATTTCCCCAAAGCATCTAGTCTAAGGACCCAGGCATCACTAAGGTTCTGTTTAAACACTTATAAAGATGTCATTATGCGTCAATTTCCCAAAAGCATCTAGTCTATGGACCCAGGCATGACTAAGGTTCTGTTTAAACACTTATAAAGATGTCATTGTGCGTCAATTTCCCAAAAGCATCCAGTCTAAGGACACAGGCATGACTAAGGTTCTGTTTAAACACTTATAAAGATGTCATTGTGCGTCAATTTCCCAAAAGCATCCAGTCTAAGGACACAGGCATGACTAAGGTTCTGTTTAAACACTTATAAAGATGTCATTGTGTGTTAATTTCCGTAAAGCATCTGGTCCGAGGACTCTGGCATGACTAAGGTTCTGTTTAAACACTTATAAAGATGTGATTGTGCGTCAATTTCCCCAAAGCATCTAGTCCGAGGAACCAGGCATGACTAAGGTTCTGTTTAAACACTTATAAAGATGTCAATGTGCGTCAATTTCCTCAAAGCATCTAGTCCGAGGACCTAGGCATGACTAAGGTTCTGTTTAAACACATATAAAGATGTCATTGTGTATTAATTTCCCCAAAGCATCTGGTTCGAGGACCCAGGAATAACTAAGGTTTTCTATAAACACTTATAAAGATGTCATTGTGCGTCAATTTCCCAAAAGCATCCAGTCTAAGGACACAGGCATGACTAAGGTTCTGTTTAAACACTTATAAAGATGTCATTGTGTGTTAATTTCCGTAAAGCATCTGGTCCGAGGACTCTGGCATGACTAAGGTTCTGTTTAAACACTTATAAAGATGTCATTGTGTATTAATTTTCCCAAAGCATCTGGTTCGAGGACCCAGGTATAACTAAGGTTCTGTTTAAACACTTATAAAGATGTCATTGTGCGTCTATTTCCCCAAAGCATCTAGTCTAAGGACCCAGGCATCACTAAGGTTCTGTTTAAACACTTATAAAGATGTCATCGTGCGTCAATTTCCCCAAAGCATCTAGTGTAAAGACCTAGACATGACTAAGGTTCTGTTTAAATACTTATAAATATGTCATTGTGTGTTAATTTCCCCAAAGCATCTGGTTCAAGGACCGAGGCATAACTAAGGTTCTGTTTAAACACTTATAAAGATGTCATTGTGCGTCAATTTCCCCAAAGCATCTAGTCCGAGGACCTAGGCATGACTAAGGTTCTGTTTAAACACTTATAAAGATGTCACTGTATGTTAATTTCCCTAAAGCATCTGGTCCGAAAACCCAGGCATGACTAAGGTTCTAATTAAACACTTATAAAGATGTCGTTGTGTATTAATTTCCCCAAAGCATCTGGTTTGAGGACCCAGGCATAACTAAGGTTCTTTTTAAACACTTGTAAAGATGTCATTGTGCGTCAATTTCCCTAAAGCATCTAGTCCGAGGACTCAGGCATGACTAAGGTTCTGTTTAAACACTTATAAAGATGTCATTGCGTGTTAATTTCCCCAAAGCATCTGGTTCGAGGACCCAGGCATGACTAAGGTTCTGTTTAAACACTTATAAAGATGTCTTTGTGTGACAATTTCCCCAAAGCATCTAGTCTAAGGACCCAGGCATCACTAAGGATCTGTTTAAACACTTATAAAGATGTCATTGTGCGTCAATTTCCCCAAAGCATCTAGTCTAAGGACCCAGGCTTGACTAAGGTTCTGTTTAAACACTTATAAAGATGTGATTGTGCGTCAATTTCCCCAAAGCATCTAGTCCGAGGACCCAGGAATGACTAAGGTTCTGTTTAAACACATATAAATAAGTCAATGTGCGTCAATTTCCCAAAAGCATCTAGTCCGAGGACCTAGGCATAACTAAGGTTCTGTTTAAACACTTATAAAGAGGTCATTGTGCGTAATTTCCCTAAAACATCTAGTCCGAGGACCCAGGCATGACTAAGGTTCTGTTTAAATACTTATAAATATGTCATTGTGTGTTAATTTCCCTAAAGCATTTGGTCCGAGGACTCAGACATGACAAAGGTTCTGTTTGAACACTTATAAAGATGTCATTCTGCGTCAATTTCCCCAAAGCATCTAGTCCGAGGACCTAGACATGACTAAGGTTCTGTTTAAACACTTATAAAGATGTCATTGTGCGTTAATTTCCCTAAAACATCTAGTCCGAGGACCCAGGCATGACTAAGGTTCTGTTTAAACACTTATAAATATGTCATTGTGTGTTAATTTCCCTAAAGCTTTGGGTCTGAGGACTCAGGCGTGACTAAGGTTCTGTTTAAACACTTATAAAGATGCCATTGTGTATTAATTTTCCCAAAGCATCTGGTTCGAGGACCCAGGTATAACTAAGGTTCTGTTTAAACACTTATAAAGATGTCTTTGTGTGAGAATTTCCCCAAAGCATCTAGTCTAAGGACCCAGGCATCACTAAGGTTCTGTTTAAACACTTATAAAGATGTCATTGTGCGTCAATTTCCCCAAAGCGTTTAGTCTAAGGACCCAGGCATCACTAAGGTTCTGTTTAAACACTTATAAAGATGTCATCGTGCGTCAATTTCCCCAAAGCATCTAGTGTAAGGACCCAGGCATAACTAAGGTTCTGTTTAAACACTTATAAAGATGTCATTGCGTGTTAATTTCCCCAAAGCATCTGGTTCGAGGACCTAGGCGTGACTAAGGTTCTGTTTAAACACTTATAAAGGTGTCTTTGTGTGACAATTTCCCCAAAGCATCTAGTCTAAGGACCCAGGCATCACTAAGGTTCTGTTTAAACACTTATGAAGATGTCAGCGTGCGTCAATTTCCCCAAAGCGTTTAGTCTAAGGACCCAGGCATCACTAAGGTTCTGTTTAAACACTTATAAAGATGTCATCGTGCGTCAATTTCCCCAAAGCATCTAGTGTAAGGACCCAGGCATGACTAAGGTTCTGTTTAAACACTTATAAAGATATCATTGTGCATCTATTTCCCCAAAGCATCTAGTCTATGGACCCAGGAATCACTAAGGTTCTGTTTAAACACTTATAAAGATGTGATTGTGCGTCAATTTCCCCAAAGCATCTAGTCCGAGGAACCAGGCATGACTAAGGTTCTGTTTAAACACTTATAAAGATGTCAATGTGCGTCAATTTCCTCAAAGCATCTAGTCCGAGGACCTAGGCATGACTAAGGTTCTGTTTAAACACTTATAAAGATGTCTTTGTGTGAGAATTTCCCCAAAGCATCTAGTCTAAGGACCCAGGCATCACTAAGGTTCTGTTTAAACACTTATAAAGATGTCATTGTGCGTCTATTTCCCCAAAGCATCTAGTCTATGGACCCAGGCATCACTAAGGTTCTGTTTAAACACTTATAAAGATGTGATTGTGCGTCAATTTCCCCAAAGCATCTTGTCCGAGGAACCAGGCATGACTAAGGTTCTGTTTAAACACTTATAAAGATGTCAATGTGCGTCAATTTCCTCAAAGCATCTAGTCCGAGGACCTAGGCATGACTAAGGTTCTGTTTAAACACTTATAAAGATGTCATTGTGTATTAATTTCCCCAAAGCATCTGGTTCGAGGACCCAGGCATAACTAAGGTTTTCTATAAACACTTATAAAGATGTCATTGTGCATCAATTTCCCTAAAGCATCTGGTCCGAGGACTCAGGCATGACTAAGGTTCTGTTTAAACACTTATAAAGATGTCATTGTGTGTTAATTTCCCCAAAGCATCTGGTTCGAGGACCTAGGCGTGACTAAGGTTCTATTTAAACACTTATAAAGATGTCTTTGTGTGACAATTTCCCCAAAGCATCTAGTCTAAGGACCCAGGCATCACTAAGGTTCTGTTTAAACACTTATAAAGATGTCATTGTGCGTCAATTTCCCCAAAGCGTTTAGTCTAAGGACCCAGGCATCACTAAGGTTCTGTTTAAACACTTATAAAGATGTCATCGTGCGTCAATTTCCCCAAAGCATCTAGTGTAAGGACCCAGGCATGACTAAGGTTCTGTTTAAACACTTATAAAGATGTCATTGTGCGTCAATTTCCCCAAAGCATCTAGTCCGAGAACTTAGGCATGACTAAGGTTCTGTTTAAACACTTATAAAGATGTCATTGTGCGTCAATTTCCCAAAAGCATCCAGTCTAAGGACACAGGCATGACTAAGGTTCTGTTTAAACACTTATAAAGATGTCATTGTGTGTTAATTTCCGTAAAGCATCTGGTCCGAGGACTCTGGCATGACTAAGGTTCTGTTTAAACACTTATAAAGATGTCATTGTGTATTAATTTTCCCAAAGCATCTGGTTCGAGGACCCAGGTATAACTAAGGTTCTGTTTAAACATTTATAAAGATGTCTTTGTGTGAGAATTTCCCCAAAGCATCTAGTCTAAGGACCCAGGCATCACTAAGGTTCTGTTTAAACACTTATAAAGATGTCATTGTGCGTCAATTTCCCCAAAGCGTTTAGTCTAAGGACCCAGGCATCACTAAGGTTCTGTTTAAACACTTATAAAGATGTCATCGTGCGTCAATTTCCCCAAAGCATCTAGTGTAAGGACCCAGGCATGACTAAGGTTCTGTTTAAACACTTATAAAGATGTCATTGTGCGTCAATTTCCCAAAAGCATCCAGTCTAAGGACACAGGCATGACTAAGGTTCTGTTTAAACACTTATAAAGATGTCATTGTGTATTAATTTCCCCAAAGCATCTAGTCCGAGGAACCAGGCATGACTAAGGTTCTGTTTAAACACTTATAAAGATGTCAATGTGCGTCAATTTCCTCAAAGCATCTAGTCCGAGGACCTAGGCATGACTAAGGTTCTGTTTAAACACTTATAAAGATGTCTTTGTGTGAGAATTTCCCCAAAGCATCTAGTCTAAGGGCCCAGGCATCACTAAGGTTCTGTTTAAACACTTATAAAGATGTCATTATGCGTCTATTTCCCCAAAGCATCTAGTCTATGGACCCAGGCATCACTAAGGTTCTGTTTAAACACTTATAAAGATGTGATTGTGCGCCAATTTCCCCAAAGCATCTAGTCCGAGGAACCAGGCATGACTAAGGTTCTGTTTAAACACTTATAAAGATGTCAATGTGCGTCAATTTCCTCAAAGCATCTAGTCCGAGGACCTAGGCATGACTAAGGTTCTGTTTAAACACATATAAAGATGTCATTGTGTATTAATTTCCCCAAAGCATCTGGTTCGAGGACCCAGGAATAACTAAGGTTTTCTATAAACACTTATAAAGATGTCATTGTGCGTCAATTTCCCAAAAGCATCCAGTCTAAGGACACAGGCATGACTAAGGTTCTGTTTAAACACTTATAAAGATGTCATTGTGTGTTAATTTCCGTAAAGCATCTGGTCCGAGGACTCTGGCATGACTAAGGTTCTGTTTAAACACTTATAAAGATGTCATTGTGTATTAATTTTCCCAAAGCATCTGGTTCGAGGACCCAGGTATAACTAAGGTTCTGTTTAAACACTTATAAAGATGTCATTGTGCGTCTATTTCCCCAAAGCATCTAGTCTAAGGACCCAGGCATCACTAAGGTTCTGTTTAAACACTTATAAAGATGTCATCGTGCGTCAATTTCCCCAAAGCATCTAGTGTAAGGACCTAGACATGAATAAGGTTCTGTTTAAATACTTATAAATATGTCATTGTGTGTTAATTTCCCCAAAGCATCTGGTTCAAGGACCCAGGCATAACTAAGGTTCTGTTTAAACACTTATAAAGATGTCATTGTGCGTCAATTTCCCCAAAGCATCTAGTCCGAGGACCTAGGCATGACTAAGGTTCTGTTTAAACACTTATAAAGATGTCACTGTATGTTAATTTCCCTAAAGCATCTGGTCCGAAAACCCAGGCATGACTAAGGTTCTAATTAAACACTTATAAAGATGTCGTTGTGTATTAATTTCCCCAAAGCATCTGGTTTGAGGACCCAGGCATAACTAAGGTTCTTTTTAAACACTTGTAAAGATGTCATTGTGCGTCAATTTCCCTAAAGCATCTAGTCCGAGGACTCAGGCATGACTAAGGTTCTGTTTAAACACTTATAAAGATGTCATTGCGTGTTAATTTCCCCAAAGCATCTGGTTCGAGGACCCAGGCATGACTAAGGTTCTGTTTAAACACTTATAAAGATGTCTTTGTGTGACAATTTCCCCAAAGCATCTAGTCTAAGGACCCAGGCATCACTAAGGATCTGTTTAAACACTTATAAAGATGTCATTGTGCGTCAATTTCCCCAAAGCATCTGGTCTAAGGACCCAGGCTTGACTAAGGTTCTGTTTAAACACTTATAAAGATGTGATTGTGCGTCAATTTCCCCAAAGCATCTAGTATGAGGACCCAGGAATGACTAAGGTTCTGTTTAAACACATATAAATAAGTCAATGTGCGTCAATTTCCCAAAAGCATCTAGTCCGAGGACCTAGGCATAACTAAGGTTCTTTTTAAACACTTGTAAAGATGTCATTGTGCGTCAATTTCCCTAAAGCATCTAGTCCGAGGACTCAGGCATGACTAAGGTTCTGTTTAAACACTTATAAAGATGTCATTGCGTGTTAATTTCCCCAAAGCATCTGGTTCGAGGACCCAGGCATGACTAAGGTTCTGTTTAAACACTTATAAAGATGTCATTGTGCGTCAATTTCCCAAAAGCATCCAGTCTAAGGACACAGGCATGACTAAGGTTCTGTTTAAACACTTATAAAGATGTCATTGTGCGTCAATTTCCCAAAAGCATCCAGTCTAAGGACACAGGCATGACTAAGGTTCTGTTTAAACACTTATAAAGATGTCATTGTGTGTTAATTTCCGTAAAGCATCTGGTCCGAGGACTCTGGCATGACTAAGGTTCTGTTTAAACACTTATAAAGATGTGATTGTGCGTCAATTTCCCCAAAGCATCTAGTCCGAGGAACCAGGCATGACTAAGGTTCTGTTTAAACACTTATAAAGATGTCAATGTGCGTCAATTTCCTCAAAGCATCTAGTCCGAGGACCTAGGCATGACTAAGGTTCTGTTTAAACACATATAAAGATGTCATTGTGTATTAATTTCCCCAAAGCATCTGGTTCGAGGACCCAGGAATAACTAAGGTTTTCTATAAACACTTATAAAGATGTCATTGTGCGTCAATTTCCCAAAAGCATCCAGTCTAAGGACACAGGCATGACTAAGGTTCTGTTTAAACACTTATAAAGATGTCATTGTGTGTTAATTTCCGTAAAGCATCTGGTCCGAGGACTCTGGCATGACTAAGGTTCTGTTTAAACACTTATAAAGATGTCATTGTGTATTAATTTTCCCAAAGCATCTGGTTCGAGGACCCAGGTATAACTAAGGTTCTGTTTAAACACTTATAAAGATGTCATTGTGCGTCTATTTCCCCAAAGCATCTAGTCTAAGGACCCAGGCATCACTAAGGTTCTGTTTAAACACTTATAAAGATGTCATCGTGCGTCAATTTCCCCAAAGCATCTAGTGTAAAGACCTAGACATGACTAAGGTTCTGTTTAAATACTTATAAATATGTCATTGTGTGTTAATTTCCCCAAAGCATCTGGTTCAAGGACCGAGGCATAACTAAGGTTCTGTTTAAACACTTATAAAGATGTCATTGTGCGTCAATTTCCCCAAAGCATCTAGTCCGAGGACCTAGGCATGACTAAGGTTCTGTTTAAACACTTATAAAGATGTCACTGTATGTTAATTTCCCTAAAGCATCTGGTCCGAAAACCCAGGCATGACTAAGGTTCTAATTAAACACTTATAAAGATGTCGTTGTGTATTAATTTCCCCAAAGCATCTGGTTTGAGGACCCAGGCATAACTAAGGTTCTTTTTAAACACTTGTAAAGATGTCATTGTGCGTCAATTTCCCTAAAGCATCTAGTCCGAGGACTCAGGCATGACTAAGGTTCTGTTTAAACACTTATAAAGATGTCATTGCGTGTTAATTTCCCCAAAGCATCTGGTTCGAGGACCCAGGCATGACTAAGGTTCTGTTTAAACACTTATAAAGATGTCTTTGTGTGACAATTTCCCCAAAGCATCTAGTCTAAGGACCCAGGCATCACTAAGGATCTGTTTAAACACTTATAAAGATGTCATTGTGCGTCAATTTCCCCAAAGCATCTAGTCTAAGGACCCAGGCTTGACTAAGGTTCTGTTTAAACACTTATAAAGATGTGATTGTGCGTCAATTTCCCCAAAGCATCTAGTCCGAGGACCCAGGAATGACTAAGGTTCTGTTTAAACACATATAAATAAGTCAATGTGCGTCAATTTCCCAAAAGCATCTAGTCCGAGGACCTAGGCATAACTAAGGTTCTGTTTAAACACTTATAAAGAGGTCATTGTGCGTAATTTCCCTAAAACATCTAGTCCGAGGACCCAGGCATGACTAAGGTTCTGTTTAAATACTTATAAATATGTCATTGTGTGTTAATTTCCCTAAAGCATTTGGTCCGAGGACTCAGACATGACAAAGGTTCTGTTTGAACACTTATAAAGATGTCATTCTGCGTCAATTTCCCCAAAGCATCTAGTCCGAGGACCTAGACATGACTAAGGTTCTGTTTAAACACTTATAAAGATGTCATTGTGCGTTAATTTCCCTAAAACATCTAGTCCGAGGACCCAGGCATGACTAAGGTTCTGTTTAAACACTTATAAATATGTCATTGTGTGTTAATTTCCCTAAAGCTTTGGGTCTGAGGACTCAGGCGTGACTAAGGTTCTGTTTAAACACTTATAAAGATGCCATTGTGTATTAATTTTCCCAAAGCATCTGGTTCGAGGACCCAGGTATAACTAAGGTTCTGTTTAAACACTTATAAAGATGTCTTTGTGTGAGAATTTCCCCAAAGCATCTAGTCTAAGGACCCAGGCATCACTAAGGTTCTGTTTAAACACTTATAAAGATGTCATTGTGCGTCAATTTCCCCAAAGCGTTTAGTCTAAGGACCCAGGCATCACTAAGGTTCTGTTTAAACACTTATAAAGATGTCATCGTGCGTCAATTTCCCCAAAGCATCTAGTGTAAGGACCCAGGCATAACTAAGGTTCTGTTTAAACACTTATAAAGATGTCATTGCGTGTTAATTTCCCCAAAGCATCTGGTTCGAGGACCTAGGCGTGACTAAGGTTCTGTTTAAACACTTATAAAGATGTCTTTGTGTGACAATTTCCCCAAAGCATCTAGTCTAAGGACCCAGGCATCACTAAGGTTCTGTTTAAACACTTATGAAGATGTCAGCGTGCGTCAATTTCCCCAAAGCGTTTAGTCTAAGGACCCAGGCATCACTAAGGTTCTGTTTAAACACTTATAAAGATGTCATCGTGCGTCAATTTCCCCAAAGCATCTAGTGTAAGGACCCAGGCATGACTAAGGTTCTGTTTAAACACTTATAAAGATATCATTGTGCATCTATTTCCCCAAAGCATCTAGTCTATGGACCCAGGAATCACTAAGGTTCTGTTTAAACACTTATAAAGATGTGATTGTGCGTCAATTTCCCCAAAGCATCTAGTCCGAGGAACCAGGCATGACTAAGGTTCTGTTTAAACACTTATAAAGATGTCAATGTGCGTCAATTTCCTCAAAGCATCTAGTCCGAGGACCTAGGCATGACTAAGGTTCTGTTTAAACACTTATAAAGATGTCTTTGTGTGAGAATTTCCCCAAAGCATCTAGTCTAAGGACCCAGGCATCACTAAGGTTCTGTTTAAACACTTATAAAGATGTCATTGTGCGTCTATTTCCCCAAAGCATCTAGTCTATGGACCCAGGCATCACTAAGGTTCTGTTTAAACACTTATAAAGATGTGATTGTGCGTCAATTTCCCCAAAGCATCTTGTCCGAGGAACCAGGCATGACTAAGGTTCTGTTTAAACACTTATAAAGATGTCAATGTGCGTCAATTTCCTCAAAGCATCTAGTCCGAGGACCTAGGCATGACTAAGGTTCTGTTTAAACACTTATAAAGATGTCATTGTGTATTAATTTCCCCAAAGCATCTGGTTCGAGGACCCAGGCATAACTAAGGTTTTCTATAAACACTTATAAAGATGTCATTGTGCATCAATTTCCCTAAAGCATCTGGTCCGAGGACTCAGGCATGACTAAGGTTCTGTTTAAACACTTATAAAGATGTCATTGTGTGTTAATTTCCCCAAAGCATCTGGTTCGAGGACCTAGGCGTGACTAAGGTTCTATTTAAACACTTATAAAGATGTCTTTGTGTGACAATTTCCCCAAAGCATCTAGTCTAAGGACCCAGGCATCACTAAGGTTCTGTTTAAACACTTATAAAGATGTCATTGTGCGTCAATTTCCCCAAAGCGTTTAGTCTAAGGACCCAGGCATCACTAAGGTTCTGTTTAAACACTTATAAAGATGTCATCGTGCGTCAATTTCCCCAAAGCATCTAGTGTAAGGACCCAGGCATGACTAAGGTTCTGTTTAAACACTTATAAAGATGTCATTGTGCGTCAATTTCCCCAAAGCATCTAGTCCGAGAACTTAGGCATGACTAAGGTTCTGTTTAAACACTTATAAAGATGTCATTGTGCGTCAATTTCCCAAAAGCATCCAGTCTAAGGACACAGGCATGACTAAGGTTCTGTTTAAACACTTATAAAGATGTCATTGTGTGTTAATTTCCGTAAAGCATCTGGTCCGAGGACTCTGGCATGACTAAGGTTCTGTTTAAACACTTATAAAGATGTCATTGTGTATTAATTTTCCCAAAGCATCTGGTTCGAGGACCCAGGTATAACTAAGGTTCTGTTTAAACATTTATAAAGATGTCTTTGTGTGAGAATTTCCCCAAAGCATCTAGTCTAAGGACCCAGGCATCACTAAGGTTCTGTTTAAACACTTATAAAGATGTCATTATGCGTCAATTTCCCCAAAGCGTTTAGTCTAAGGACCCAGGCATCACTAAGGTTCTGTTTAAACACTTATAAAGATGTCATCGTGCGTCAATTTCCCCAAAGCATCTAGTGTAAGGACCCAGGCATGACTAAGGTTCTGTTTAAACACTTATAAAGATGTCATTGTGCGTCAATTTCCCAAAAGCATCCAGTCTAAGGACACAGGCATGACTAAGGTTCTGTTTAAACACTTATAAAGATGTCATTGTGTGTTAATTTCCGTAAAGCATCTGGTCCGAGGACTCTGGCATGACTAAGGTTCGGTTTAAACACTTATAAAGATGTCATTGTGTATTAATTTCCCCAAAGCATCTAGTCCGAGGAACCAGGCATGACTAAGGTTCTGTTTAAACACTTATAAAGATGTCAATGTGCGTCAATTTCCTCAAAGCATCTAGTCCGAGGACCTAGGCATGACTAAGGTTCTGTTTAAACACTTATAAAGATGTCTTTGTGTGAGAATTTCCCCAAAGCATCTAGTCTAAGGGCCCAGGCATCACTAAGGTTCTGTTTAAACACTTATAAAGATGTCATTATGCGTCTATTTCCCCAAAGCATCTAGTCTATGGACCCAGGCATCACTAAGGTTCTGTTTAAACACTTATAAAGATGTGATTGTGCGCCAATTTCCCCAAAGCATCTAGTCCGAGGAACCAGGCATGACTAAGGTTCTGTTTAAACACTTATAAAGATGTCAATGTGCGTCAATTTCCTCAAAGCATCTAGTCCGAGGACCTAGGCATGACTAAGGTTCTGTTTAAACACATATAAAGATGTCATTGTGTATTAATTTCCCCAAAGCATCTGGTTCGAGGACCCAGGAATAACTAAGGTTTTCTATAAACACTTATAAAGATGTCATTGTGCGTCAATTTCCAAAAAGCATCCAGTCTAAGGACACAGGCATGACTAAGGTTCTGTTTAAACACTTATAAAGATGTCATTGTGTGTTAATTTCCGTAAAGCATCTGGTCCGAGGACTCTGGCATGACTAAGGTTCTGTTTAAACACTTATAAAGATGTCATTGTGTATTAATTTTCCCAAAGCATCTGGTTCGAGGACCCAGGTATAACTAAGGTTCTGTTTAAACACTTATAAAGATGTCATTGTGCGTCTATTTCCCCAAAGCATCTAGTCTAAGGACCCAGGCATCACTAAGGTTCTGTTTAAACACTTATAAAGATGTCATCGTGCGTCAATTTCCCCAAAGCATCTAGTGTAAGGACCTAGACATGAATAAGGTTCTGTTTAAATACTTATAAATATGTCATTGTGTGTTAATTTCCCCAAAGCATCTGGTTCAAGGACTCAGGCATAACTAAGGTTCTGTTTAAACACTTATAAAGATGTCATTGTGCGTCAATTTCCCCAAAGCATCTAGTCCGAGGACCTAGGCATGACTAAGGTTCTGTTTAAACACTTATAAAGATGTCACTGTATGTTAATTTCCCTAAAGCATCTGGTCCGAAAACCCAGGCATGACTAAGGTTCTAATTAAACACTTATAAAGATGTCGTTGTGTATTAATTTCCCCAAAGCATCTGGTTTGAGGACCCAGGCATAACTAAGGTTCTTTTTAAACACTTGTAAAGATGTCATTGTGCGTCAATTTCCCTAAAGCATCTAGTCCGAGGACTCAGGCATGACTAAGGTTCTGTTTAAACACTTATAAAGATGTCATTGCGTGTTAATTTCCCCAAAGCATCTGGTTCGAGGACCCAGGCATGACTAAGGTTCTGTTTAAACACTTATAAAGATGTCTTTGTGTGACAATTTCCCCAAAGCATCTAGTCTAAGGACCCAGGCATCACTAAGGATCTGTTTAAACACTTATAAAGATGTCATTGTGCGTCAATTTCCCCAAAGCATCTGGTCTAAGGACCCAGGCTTGACTAAGGTTCTGTTTAAACACTTATAAAGATGTGATTGTGCGTCAATTTCCCCAAAGCATCTAGTATGAGGACCCAGGAATGACTAAGGTTCTGTTTAAACACATATAAATAAGTCAATGTGCGTCAATTTCCCAAAAGCATCTAGTCCGAGGACCTAGGCATAACTAAGGTTCTTTTTAAACACTTGTAAAGATGTCATTGTGCGTCAATTTCCCTAAAGCATCTAGTCCGAGGACTCAGGCATGACTAAGGTTCTGTTTAAACACTTATAAAGATGTCATTGCGTGTTAATTTCCCCAAAGCATCTGGTTCGAGGACCCAGGCATGACTAAGGTTCTGTTTAAACACTTATAAAGATGTCATTGTGCGTCAATTTCCCAAAAGCATCCAGTCTAAGGACACAGGCATGACTAAGGTTCTGTTTAAACACTTATAAAGATGTCATTGTGTGTTAATTTCCGTAAAGCATCTGGTCCGAGGACTCTGGCATGACTAAGGTTCTGTTTAAACACTTATAAAGATGTCATTGTGTATTAATTTTCCCAAAGCATCTGGTTCGAGGACCCAAGTATAACTAAGGTTCTGTTTAAACACTTATAAAGATGTCATTGTGCGTCTATTTCCCCAAAGCATCTAGTCTAAGGACCCAGGCATCACTAAGGTTCTGTTTAAACACTTATAAAGATGTGATTGTGCGTCAATTTCCCCAAAGCATCTAGTCCGAGGAACCAGGCATGACTAAGGTTCTGTTTAAACACTTATAAAGATGTCAATGTGTGTCAATTTCCTCAAAGCATCTAGTCCGAGGACCTAGGCATGACTAAGGTTCTGTTTAAAAACTTATAAAGATGTCATTGTGTATTAATTTCCCCAAAGCATCTGGTTCGAGGACCCAGGCATAACTAAGGTTTTCTATAAACACTTATAAAGATGTCATTGTGCGTCAATTTCCCTAAAGCATCTGGTCCGAGGACTCAGGCATGACTAAGGTTCTGTTTAAACACTTATAAAGATGTCATTGTGTGTTAATTTCCCCAAAGCATCTGGTTCGAGGACCTAGGCGTGACTATGGTTCTGTTTAAACACTTATAAAGTTGTCTTTGTGTGAAAATTTCCCCAAAGCATCTAGTCTAAGGACCCAGGCATCACTAAGGTTCTGTTTAAACACTTATAAAGATGTCATTGTGCGTCAATTTCCCCAACGCTTCTAGTTCGAGGACCCAGGCATAACTAAGGTTTTCTATAAACACTTATAAAGATGTCATTGTGCGTCAATTTCCCCAAAGCATCTGGTCTAAGGACCCAGGCTTGACTAAGGTTCTGTTTAAACACTTATAAAGATGTGATTGTGCGTCAATTTCCCCAAAGCATCTAGTCCGAGGACCCAGGAATGACTAAGGTTCTGTTTAAACACATATAAATAAGTCAATGTGCGTCAATTTCCCAAAAGCATCTAGTCCGAGGACCTAGGCATAACTAAGGTTCTTTTTAAACACTTGTAAAGATGTCATTGTGCGTCAATTTCCCTAAAGCATCTAGTCCGAGGACTCAGGCATGACTAAGGTTCTGTTTAAACACTTATAAAGATGTCATTGCGTGTTAATTTCCCCAAAGCATCTGGTTCGAGGACCCAGGCATGACTAAGGTTCTGTTTAAACACTTATAAAGATGTCATTGTGCGTCAATTTCCCAAAAGCATCCAGTCTAAGGACACAGGTATGACTAAGGTTCTGTTTAAACACTTATAAAGATGTCATTGTGTGTTAATTTCCGTAAAGCATCTGGTCCGAGGACCTAGGCATGACTAAGGTTCTGTTTAAACACTTATAAAGATGTCATTGTGTATTAATTTTCCCAAAGCATCTGGTTCGAGGACCCAAGTATAACTAAGGTTCTGTTTAAACACTTATAAAGATGTCATTGTGCGTCTATTTCCCCAAAGCATCTAGTCTAAGGACCCAGGCATCACTAAGGTTCTGTTTAAACACTTATAAAGATGTGATTGTGCGTCAATTTCCCCAAAGCATCTAGTCCGAGGAACCAGGCATGACTAAGGTTCTGTTTAAACACTTATAAAGATGTCAATGTGTGTCAATTTCCTCAAAGCATCTAGTCCGAGGACCTAGGCATGACTAAGGTTCTGTTTAAAAACTTATAAAGATGTCATTGTGTATTAATTTCCCCAAAGCATCTGGTTCGAGGACCCAGGCATAACTAAGGTTTTCTATAAACACTTATAAAGATGTCATTGTGCGTCAATTTGCCTAAAGCATCTGGTCCGAGGACTCAGGCATGACTAAGGTTCTGTTTAAACACTTATAAAGATGTCATTGTGTGTTAATTTCCCCAAAGCATCTGGTTCGAGGACCTAGGCGTGACTATGGTTCTGTTTAAACACTTATAAAGTTGTCTTTGTGTGAAAATTTCCCCAAAGCATCTAGTCTAAGGACCCAGGCATCACTAAGGTTCTGTTTAAACACTTATAAAGATGTCATTGTGCGTCAATTTCCCCAACGCTTCTAGTTCGAGGACCCAGGCATAACTAAGGTTTTCTATAAACACTTATAAAGATGTCATTGTGCGTCAATTTCCCAAAAGCATCTGGTCCGAGGACTCAGGCATGAATAAGGTTCTGTTTAAACACTTATAAAGATGTCTTTGTGCGTCAATTTCCCCAAAGCATCTTGTCCGAGGACCCAGGCATCACTAAGGTTCTGTTTAAACACTTACAAAGATGTCATTGTATGTTAATTTCCCTAAAGCATCTGGTCCGAAAACCCAGGCATGACTAAGGTTCAGTTTAAACACTTATAAAGATGTGATTGTGCGTCAAGTTCCCCAAAGCATCTAGTCCGAGGACCTAGGCATGACTAAGGTTCTGTTTAAACACATATAAAGATGTCATTGTATGTTAATTTCCCTAAATCATCTGGTCCGAAAACCCAGGCATGACTAAGGTTCTAATTAAACACTTATAAAGATGTCATTGTGTATTAATTTCCCCAAAGCATCTGGTTCGAGGACCCAGGCATAACTAACGTTCTTTTTAAACACTTATAAAGATGTCATTGTGCGTCAATTTCCCTAAAGCATCTAGTCCGAGGACTCAGGCATGACTAAGGTTCTGTTTAAACACTTATAAAGATGTCATTGTGCGTCAATTTCCCCAAAGCATCTAGTCTAAGGACCCAGGCATCACTAAGGTTCTGTTTAAACACTTATAAAGATGTCATTGTGCGTCAATTTCCCCAAAGCATCTAGTCTAAGGACCCAGGCATCACTAAGGTTCTGTTTAAACACTTATAAAGATGTGATTGTGCGTCAATTTCCCCAAAGCATCTAGTCGGAGGAACCAGGCATGACTAAGGTTCTGTTTAAACACTTATAAAGATGTCAATGTGCGTCAATTTCCTCAAAGCATCTAGTTCGAGGACCTAGGCATGACTAAGGTTCTGTTTAAACACTTCTAAAGATGTCATTGTGCGTTAATTTCCCTAAAACATCTAGTCCGAGGACCCAGGCATGACTAAGGTTCTGTTTAAACAGTTATAAAGATGTCAATGTGCGTCAATTTCCCCAAAGCATCTAGTCCGAGGACCTAGGCATGACTAAGGTTCTGTTTAAACACTTATAAAGATGTCATTGTGCGTTAATTTCCCAAAAACATCTAGTCCGAGGGCCCAGGCATGACTACGGTTCAGTTTAAATAATTAGAAATATGTCATTGTGTGTTAATTTCCGTAAAGCATTTGGTCCGAGGACTCAGACATGACAAAGATTCTGTTTAAACATTTATAAAGATGTCATTGTCCGTCAATTTCCCCAAAGCATCCAGTCCGAGGACCTAGGCATGACTAAGGTTCTGTTTAAACACTTATAAAGATGTCATTGTATGTTAATTTCCCTAAAGCATCTGGTCCGAAAACCCAGCCATGACTAAGGTTCAGTTTAAACACTTATAAAGATGTTATTGTGCGTCAATTTCCCTAAAGCATCTAGTCCGAGGACTCAGGGATGACTAAGGTTCTGTTTAAACACTTATAAAGATGTCATTGTGTGTTAATTTCCCTAAAGCATCTGGTTCGAGGACCTAGGC
The DNA here is from genome assembly GCA_023055345.1 of Quercus wislizeni. NCBI lineage: Eukaryota > Viridiplantae > Streptophyta > Magnoliopsida > Fagales > Fagaceae > Quercus > Quercus wislizeni. The sequence goes on along the minus strand of JALGQJ010000007.1, from coordinate 23,846,435 downwards.
ATGACTAAGGTTCTGTTTAAACACTTATAAAGATGTCTTTGTTTGACAATTTCCCCAAAGCATCTAGTCTAAGGACCCTGGCATCACTAAGGATCTGTTTAAACACTTATAAAGATGTCATTGTGCGTCAATTTCCCCAAAGCATCTAGTCTAAGGACCCGGGCTTGACTAAGTTTCTGTTTAAACACTTATAAAGATGTGATTGTCTGTCAATTTCCCCAAAGTATCTAGTTCGAGGACCCAGGCATGACTAAGGTTCTGTTTAAACAGTTATAAAGATGTCAATGTGCGTCAATTTCCCCAAAGCATCTAGTCCGAGGACCTAGGCATGACTAAGGTTCTGTTTAAACACTTATAAAGATGTCGTTGTGCGTTAATTTCCCCAAAACATCCAGTCCGAGGACCCAGGCATGACTAAGGTTCTGTTTAAATACTTATAAATATGTCATTGTGTGTTAATTTCCCTAAAGCATTTGGTCTGAGGACTCAGACATGACTAAGGTTCTGTTTAAACACTTATAAAGATGTCGTTGTGCGTTAATTTCCCCAAAACATCCAGTCCGAGGACCCAGGCATGACTAAGGTTCTGTTTAAATAATTATAAATATGTCATTGTGTATTAATTTCCCCAAAGCATCTGGTTCGAGGACCCAGGCATAACTAAGGTTCTGTTTAAACACTTATAAAGATGTCTTTGTGCGTCAATTTCCCCAAAGCATCTAGTCTGAGGACCTAGGCATGACTAAGGTTCTGTTTAAACACATATAAAGATGTCATTGTATGTTAATTTCCCTAAATCATCTGGTCCGAAAACCCAGGCATGACTAAGGTTTTGTTTAAACACTTATAAAGATGTCATTGTGCGTCAATTTCCCCAAAGCATCTAGTCTAAGGACCCAGGCATCACTAAGGTTCTGTTTAAACACTTATAAAGTTGTCATCGTGCGTCAATAAAGATGTCATTGTGCGTCAATTTCCCCAAAGCATCTAGTCTAAGGACCCAGGCATCACTAAGGTTCTGTTTAAACACTTATAAAGTTGTCATCGTGCGTCAATTTCCCCAAAGCATCTAGTCCGAGGACCTAGGCATGACTAAGGTTCTGTTTAAACACATATAAAGATGTCATTGTATGTTAATTTCCCTAAATCATCTGGTCCGAAAACCCAGGCATGACTAAGGTTCTAATTAAACACTTATAAAGATGTCATTGTGTATTAATTTCCCCAAAGCATCTGGTTCGAGGACCCAGGCATAACTAAGGTTCTTTTTAAACACTTATAAAGATGTCTTTGTGCGTCAATTTCCCTAAAGCATCTAGTCCGAGGACTCAGGCATGACTAAGGTTTTGTTTAAACACTTATAAAGATGTCATTGTGCGTCAATTTCCCCAAAGCATCTAGTCTAAGGACCCAGGCATCACTAAGGTTCTGTTTAAACACTTATAAAGTTGTCATCGTGCGTCAATAAAGATGTCATTGTGCGTCAATTTCCCCAAAGCATCTAGTCTAAGGACCCAGGCATCACTAAGGTTCTGTTTAAACACTTATAAAGTTGTCATCGTGCGTCAATTTCCCCAAAGCATCTAGTCTATGGACCCAAGCATCACTAAGGTTCTGTTTAAACATTTATAAAGATGTGATTGTGCGTCAATTTCCCCAAAGCATCTTGTCCGAGGACCCAGGCATCACTAAGGTTCTGTTTAAACACTTACAAAGATGTCATTGTATGTTAATTTCCCTAAAGCATCTGGTCCGAAAACCCAGGCATGACTAAGGTTCAGTTTAAACACTTATAAAGATGTGATTGTGCGTCAAGTTCCCCAAAGCATCTAGTCCGAGGACCTAGGCATGACTAAGGTTCTGTTTAAACACATATAAAGATGTCATTGTATGTTAATTTCCCTAAATCATCTGGTCCGAAAACCCAGGCATGACTAAGGTTCTAATTAAACACTTATAAAGATGTCATTGTGTATTAATTTCCCCAAAGCATCTAGTTCGAGGACCCAGGCATAACTAACGTTCTTTTTAAACACTTATAAAGATGTCATTGTGCGTCAATTTCCCTAAAGCATCTAGTCCGAGGACTCAGGCATGACTAAGGTTCTGTTTAAACACTTATAAAGATATCATTGTGCGTCAATTTCCCCAAAGCATCTAGTCTAAGGACCCAGGCATCACTAAGGTTCTGTTTAAACACTTATAAAGATGTCATTGTGCGTCAATTTCCCCAAAGCATCTAGTCTAAGGACCCAGGCATCACTAAGGCTCTGTTTAAACACTTATAAAGATGTGATTGTGCGTCAATTTCCCCAAAGCATCTAGTCGGAGGAACCAGGCATGACTAAGGTTCTGTTTAAACACTTATAAAGATGTCAATGTGCGTCAATTTCCTCAAAGCATCTAGTTCGAGGACCTAGGCATGACTAAGGTTCTATTTAAACACTTCTAAAGATGTCATTGTGCGTTAATTTCCCTAAAACATCTAGTCCGAGGACCCAGGCATGACTAAGGTTCTGTTTAAACAGTTATAAAGATGTCAATGTGCGTCAATTTCCCCAAAGCATCTAGTCCGAGGACCTAGGCATGACTAAGGTTCTGTTTAAACACTTATAAAGATGTCATTGTGCGTTAATTTCCCAAAAACATCTAGTCCGAGGGCCCAGGCATGACTACGGTTCAGTTTAAATAATTAGAAATATGTCATTGTGTGTTAATTTCCGTAAAGCATTTGGTCCGAGGACTCAGACATGACAAAGATTCTGTTTAAACATTTATAAAGATGTCATTGTCCGTCAATTTCCCCAAAGCATCCAGTCCGAGGACCTAGGCATGACTAAGGTTCTGTTTAAACACTTATAAAGATGTCATTGTATGTTAATTTCCCTAAAGCATCTGGTCCGAAAACCCAGCCATGACTAAGGTTCAGTTTAAACACTTATAAAGATGTTATTGTGCGTCAATTTCCCTAAAGCATCTAGTCCGAGGACTCAGGGATGACTAAGGTTCTGTTTAAACACTTATAAAGATGTCATTGTGTGTTAATTTCCCTAAAGCATCTGGTTCGAGGACCTAGGCATGACTAAGGTTCTGTTTAAACACTTATAAAGATGTCTTTGTTTGACAATTTCTCCAAAGCATCTAATCTAAGGACCCTGGCATCACTAAGGATCTGTTTAAACACTTATAAAGATGTCATTGTGCGTCAATTTCCCCAAAGCATCTAGTCTAAGGACCCGGGCTTGGCTAAGTTTCTGTTTAAACACTTATAAAGATGTGATTGTCTGTCAATTTCCCCAAAGTATCTAGTTCGAGGACCCAGGCATGACTAAGGTTCTGTTTAAACAGTTATAAAGATGTCAATGTGCGTCAATTTCCCCAAAGCATCTAGTCCGAGGACCTAGGCATGACTAAGGTTCTGTTTAAACACTTATAAAGATGTCGTTGTGCGTTAATTTCCCCAAAACATCCAGTCCGAGGACCCAGGCATGACTAAGGTTCTGTTTAAATACTTATAAATATGTCATTGTGTGTTAATTTCCCTAAAGCATTTGGTCTGAGGACTCAGACATGACTAAGGTTCTGTTTAAACACTTATAAAGATGTCATTGTGTATTAATTTCCCCAAAGCATCTGGTTCGAGGACCCAGGCATAACTAAGGTTCTGTTTAAACACTTATAAAGATGTCTTTGTGCGTCAATTTCCCCAAAGCATCTAGTCCGAGGACCTAGGCATGACTAAGGTTCTGTTTAAACACATATAAAGATGTCATTGTATGTTAATTTCCCTAAATCATCTGGTCCGAAAACCCAGGCATGACTAAGGTTCTAATTAAACACTTATAAAGATGTCATTGTGTATTAATTTCCCCAAAGCATCTGGTTCGAGGACCCAGGCATAACTAAGGTTCTTTTTAAACACTTATAAAGATGTCTTTGTGCGTCAATTTCCCTAAAGCATCTAGTCCGAGGACTCAGGCATGACTAAGGTTTTGTTTAAACACTTATAAAGATGTCATTGTGCGTCAATTTCCCCAAAGCATCTAGTCTAAGGACCCAGGCATCACTAAGGTTCTGTTTAAACACTTATAAAGTTGTCATCGTGCGTCAATAAAGATGTCATTGTGCGTCAATTTCCCCAAAGCATCTAGTCTAAGGACCCAGGCATCACTAAGGTTCTGTTTAAACACTTATAAAGTTGTCATCGTGCGTCAATTTCCCCAAAGCATCTAGTCCGAGGACCTAGGCATGACTAAGGTTCTGTTTAAACACATATAAAGATGTCATTGTATGTTAATTTCCCTAAATCATCTGGTCCGAAAACCCAGGCATGACTAAGGTTCTAATTAAACACTTATAAAGATGTCATTGTGTATTAATTTCCCCAAAGCATCTGGTTCGAGGACCCAGGCATAACTAAGGTTCTTTTTAAACACTTATAAAGATGTCTTTGTGCGTCAATTTCCCTAAAGCATCTCGTCCGAGGACTCAGGCATGACTAAGGTTTTGTTTAAACACTTATAAAGATGTCATTGTGCGTCAATTTCCCCAAAGCATCTTGTCCGAGGACCCAGGCATCACTAAGGTTCTGTTTAAACACTTATAAAGATGTCATTGTATGTTAATTTCCCTAAAGCATCTGGTCCGAAAACCCAGGCATGACTAAGGTTCAGTTTAAACACTTATAAAGATGTTATTGTGCGTCAATTTCCCCAAAGCATCTAGTCCGAGGACCTAGGCATGACTAAGGTTCTGTTTAAACACATATAAAGATGTCATTGTATGTTAATTTCCCTAAATCATCTGGTCCGAAAACCCAGGCATGACTAAGGTTCTAGTTAAACACTTATAAAGATGTCATTGTGTATTAATTTCCCCAAAGCATCTGGTTCGAGGACCCAGGCATAACTAACGTTCTTTTTAAACACTTATAAAGATGTCATTGTGCGTCAATTTCCCTAAAGCATCTAGTCCGAGGACTCAGGCATGACTAAGGTTCTGTTTAAACACTTATAAAGATGTCATTGTGCGTCAATTTCCCCAAAGCATCTAGTCTAAGGACCCAGGCATCACTAAGGTTCTGTTTAAACACTTATAAAGATGTCATTGTGCGTCAATTTCCCCAAAGCATCTAGTCTAAGGACCCAGGCATCACTAAGGTTCTGTTTAAACACTTATAAAGATGTGATTGTGCGTCAATTTCCCCAAAGCATCTAGTCCGAGGAACCAGGCATGACTAAGGTTCTGTTTAAACACTTATAAAGATGTCAATGTGCGTCAATTTCCTCAAAGCTTCTAGTTCGAGGACCTAGGCATGACTAAGGTTCTATTTAAACACTTATAAAGATGTCATTGTGCGTTAATTTCCCTAAAACATCTAGTCCGAGGACCCAGGCATGACTAAGGTTCTGTTTAAACAGTTATAAAGATGTCAATGTGCGTCAATTTCCCCAAAGCATCTAGTCCGAGGACCTAGGCATGACTAAGGTTCTGTTTAAACACTTATAAAGATGTCATTGTGCGTTAATTTCCCTAAAACATCTAGTCCGAGGACCCAGGCATGACTACGGTTCTGTTTAAATACTTAGAAATATGTCATTGTGTGTTAATTTCCGTAAAGCATTTGGTCCGAGGACTCAGACATGACAAAGGTTCTGTTTAAACATTTATAAAGATGTCATTGTCCGTCAATTTCCCCAAAGCATCTAGTTCGAGGACCCAGGCATGACTAAGGTTCTGTTTAAACAGTTATAAAGACGTCAATGTGCGTCAATTTCCCCAAAGCATCTAGTCCGAGGACCTAGGCATGACTAAGGTTCTGTTTAAACACTTATAAAGATGTCATTGTGCGTCAATTTCCCGAAAGCATCTAGTCTAAGGACCTAGGCATCACTAAGGTTCTGTTTAAACACTTATAAAGATGTGATTGTGCGTCAATTTCCCCAAAGCATCTAGTTCGAGGACCCAGGCATGACTAAGGTTCTGTTTAAACAGTTATAAAGACGTCAATGTGCGTCAATTTCCCCAAAGCATCTAGTCCGAGGACCTAGGCATGACTAAGGTTCTGTTTAAACACTTATAAAGATGTCATTGTGCGTCAATTTCCCGAAAGCATCTAGTCTAAGGACCCAGGCATCACTAAGGTTCTGTTTAAACACTTATAAAGTTGTCATCGTGCGTCAATTTCCCCAAAGCATCTAGTCTAAGGACCCAGGCATCACTAAGGTTCTGTTTAAACACTTATAAAGATGTCATCGTGCGTCAATTTCCCCAAAGCATCTAGTCTAAGGACCCAGGCATCACTAAGGTTCTGTTTAAACACTTATAAAGTTGTCATCGTGCGTCAATTTCCCCAAAGCATCTAGTCTATGGACCCAGGCATCACTAAGGTTCTGTTTAAAGACTTATAAAGATGTGATTGTGCGTCAATTTCCCCAAAGCATCTTGTCCGAGGACCCAGGCATCACTATGGTTCTGTTTAAACACTTATAAAGATGTCATTGTATGTTAATTTCCCTAAAGCATCTGGTCTGAAAACCCAGGCATGACTAAGGTTCAGTTTAAACACTTATAAAGATGTTATTGTGCGTCAATTTCCCTAAAGCATCTAGTCCGAGGACCCAGGCATGACTGAGGTTCTGTTTAAACACTTTTAAAGATGTCATCGTGCGTCAATTTCCCCAAAGCATCTAGTGTAAGGACCCAGGCATCACTAAGGTTCTGTTTAAACACTTATAAAGTTGTCATCGTGCGTCAATTTCCCCAAAGCATCTAGTCTATGGACCCAGGCATCACTAAGGTTCTGTTTAAAGACTTATAAAGATGTGATTGTGCGTCAATTTCCCCAAAGCATCTTGTCCGAGGACCCAGGCATCACTAAGGTTCTGTTTAAACACTTATAAAGATGTCATTGTATGTTAATTTCCCTAAAGCATCTGGTCTGAAAACCCAGGCATGACTAAGGTTCAGTTTAAACACTTATAAAGATGTTATTGTGCGTCAATTTCCCTAAAGCATCTAGTCCGAGGACTCAGGCATGACTAAGGTTCTGTTTAAAAACATATAAAGAAGTCATTGTGTGTTAATTTCCTAAAGCATCTGGTTCGAGGACCTAGGCATGACTAAGGTTCTGTTTAAACTCTTATAAAGATGTCTTTGTATGACAATTTCCCCAAAGCATCTAGTCTAAGGACCCTGGCATCACTAAGGATCTGTTTAAACACTTATAAAGATGTCATTGTGCGTCAATTTCCCCAAAGCATCTAGTCTAAGGACCCAGGCTTGACTAAGGTTCTGTTTAAACACTTATAAAGATGTGATTGTGCGTCAATTTCCCCAAAGCATCTAGTTCGAGGACCCAGGCATGACTAAGGTTCTGTTTAAACAGTTATAAAGACGTCAATGTGCGTCAATTTCCCCAAAGCATCTAGTCCGAGGACCTAGGCATGACTAAGGTTCTGTTTAAACACTTATAAAGATGTCATTGTGCGTCAATTTCCCGAAAGCATCTAGTCTAAGGACCCAGGCATCACTAAGGTTCTGTTTAAACACTTATAAAGTTGTCATCGTGCGTCAATTTCCCCAAAGCATCTAGTCTAAGGACCCAGGCATCACTAAGGTTCTGTTTAAACACTTATAAAGTTGTCATCGTGCGTCAATTTCCCCAAAGCATCTAGTCTATGGACCCAGGCATCACTAAGGTTCTGTTTAAAGACTTATAAAGATGTGATTGTGCGTCAATTTCCCCAAAGCATCTTGTCCGAGGACCCAGGCATCACTATGGTTCTGTTTAAACACTTATAAAGATGTCATTGTATGTTAATTTCCCTAAAGCATCTGGTCCGAAAACCCAGGCACGACTAAGGTTCAGTTTAAACACTTATAACGATGTTATTGTGCGTCAATTTCCCTAAAGCATCTAGTCCGAGGACTCAGGGATGACTAAGGTTCTGTTTAAACACTTATAAAGATGTCATTGTGTATTAATTTCGCTAAGGCATCTGGTTCGAGGACCTAGGCATGACTAAGGTTCTGTTTAAACACTTATAAAGATGTCTTTGTTTGACAATTTCCCAAAGCATCTAGTCTAAGGACCCAGGCATCACTAAGGATCTGTTTAAACACTTATAAAGATATCATTGTGCGTCAATTTCCCCAAAGCATCTAGTCTAAGGACCCAGGCCTGACTAAGGTTCTGTTTGAACACTTATAAAGATGTCATTGTGCGTCAATTTCCCTAAAGCATCTAGTCCGAGGACTCAGGCATGACTAAGGTTTTGTTTAAACACTTATAAAGATGTCATTGTGCGTCAATTTCCCCAAAGCATCTAGTCTAAGGACCCAGACATGACTAAGGTTCTGTTTAAACACTTATAAAGATGTCATTGTGCGTCAATTTCCCGAAAGCATCTAGTCTAAGGACCCAGGCATCACTAAGGTTCTGTTTAAACACTTATAAAGTTGTCATCGTGCGTCAATTTCCCCAAAGCATCTAGTCTAAGGACCCAGGCATCACTAAGGTTCTGTTTAAACACTTATAAAGATGTCATCGTGCGTCAATTTCCCCAAAGCATCTAGTCTAAGGACCCAAGCATGACTAAGGTTCTGTTTAAACACTTATAAAGATGTCATTGTGCGTCAATTTCCCCAAAGCATCTAGTCCGAGGACTTTGGCATGACTAAGGTTCTGTTTAAACACTTATAAAGGTATCATTGTGTATTAATTTCCCCAAAGCATCTGGTTCGAGGACCCAGGCATAACTAAGGTTCTTTTTAAACACTTATAAAGATGTCATTGTGCGTCAATTTCCCAAAAGCATCTGGTTCGAGGACCCAGGCTTAACGAAGGTTCTGTTTAAACACTTATAAAGATGTCATTGTGCGTCAATTTCCCCAAAGCATCTAGTCCGAGGACCTAGGCATGACTATGGTTCTGTTTAAACACATATAAAGATGTCATTGTATGTTAGTTTCCCAAAATCATCTGGTCCGAAAACCCAGGCATGACTAAGGTTCTAATTAAACACTTATAAAGATGTCATTGTGTATTAATTTCCGCAAAGCATCTGGTTCGAGGACCCAGGCATAACTAAGGTTCTTTTTAAACACTTATAAAGATGTCATTGTGCGTCAATTTCCCTAAAGCATCTAGTCCGAGGACTCAGGCATGACTAAGGTTTTGTTTAAACACTTATAAAGATGTCATTGTGCGTCAATTTCCCCAAAGCATCTAGTCTAAGGACCCAGGCATCACTAAGGTTCTGTTTAAACACTTATAAAGATGTCATCGTGCGTCAATTTCCCCAAAGCTTCTAGTCTACGGACCCAGGCATGACTAAGGTTCAGTTTAAACACTTATAAAGATGTCATTGTGCGTCAATTTCCCCTAAGCATCTAGTCCGAGGACCCAGGCATGACTAAAGTTCTGTTTAAACACTTATAAAGATGTCAATGTGCGTCAATTTCCCCAAAGCATCTAGTCCGAGGACCTAGGCATGACTAAGGTTCTGTTTAAACACTTATAAAGAGGTCATTGTGCGTTAATTTCCCTAAAACATCTAGTCAGAGGACCCAGGCATGACTAAGGTTCTGTTTAAATACTTACAAATATGTCATTGGTTGTTAATTTCCCTAAAGCATTTGGTCCGAGGACTCAGACATGACTAAGGTTCTGTTTAAACACTTATAAAGATGTCATTGTGTGTTAATTTCCCCAAAGCATCTGGTTCGAGGACCTAGGCATGACTAAGGTTCTGTTTAAACACTTATAAAGATGTCTTTGTGTGACAATTTCCGCAAAGCATCTAGTCCGAGGACCCAGGCATGACTAAGGTTCTGTTTAAACACTTATAAAGATGTCAATGTGCGTCAATTTCCCCAAAGCATCTAGTCCGAGGACCTAGGCATGACTATGGTTCTGTTTAAACACATATAAAGATGTCATTGTCTGTTAATTTCCCCAAAGCATCTGGTTCGAGGACCTAGGCATGACTAAGGTTCTGTTTAAACACTTATAAAGATGTCTTTGTGTGACAATTTCCGCAAAGCATCTAGTCCGAGGACCCAGGCATGACTAAGGTTCTGTTTAAACACTTATAAAGATGTCAATGTGCGTCAATTTCCCCAAAGCATCTAGTCCGAGGACCTAGGCATGACTATGGTTCTGTTTAAACACATATAAAGATGTCATTGTATGTTAGTTTCCCAAAATCATCTGGTCCGAAAACCCAGGCATGACTAAGGTTCTAATTAAACACTTATAAAGATGTCATTGTGTATTAATTTCCCCAAAGCATCTGGTTCGAGGACCCAGGCATAACTAAGGTTCTTTTTAAACACTTATAAAGATGTCATTGTGCGTCAATTTCCCTAAAGCATCTAGTCCGAGGACTCAGGCATGACTAAGGTTTTGTTTAAACACTTATAAAGATGTCATTGTGCGTCAATTTCCCCAAAGCATCTAGTCTAAGGAACCAGGCATCACTAAGGTTCTGTTTAAACACTTATAAAGATGTCATCGTGCGTCAATTTCCCCAAAGCTTCTAGTCTAAGGACCCAGGCATGACTAAGGTTCTGTTTAAACACTTATAAAGATGTCATTGTGCGTCAATTTCCCCAAAGCATCTAGTCCGAGGACCCAGGCATGACTAAAGTTCTGTTTAAACACTTATAAAGATGTCAATGTGCGTCAATTTCCCCAAAGCATCTAGTCCGAGGACCTAGGCATGACTAAGGTTCTGTTTAAACACTTATAAAGAGGTCATTGTGCGTTAATTTCCCTAAAACATCTAGTCAGAGGACCCAGGCATGACTAAGGTTCTGTTTAAATACTTACAAATATGTCATTGGTTGTTAATTTCCCTAAAGCATTTGGTCCGAGGACTCAGACATGACTAAGGTTCCGTTTAAACACTTATAAAGATGTCATTGTGTGTTAATTTCCCCAAAGCATCTGGTTCGAGGACCTAGGCATGACTAAGGTTCTGTTTAAACACTTATAAAGATGTCTTTGTGTGACAATTTCCGCAAAGCATCTAGTCCGAGGACCCAGGCATGACTAAGGTTCTGTTTAAACACTTATAAAGATGTCAATGTGCGTCAATTTCCCCAAAGCATCTAGTCCGAGGACCTAGGCATGACTATGGTTCTGTTTAAACACATATAAAGATGTCATTGTCTGTTAATTTCCCCAAAGCATCTGGTTCGAGGACCTAGGCATGACTAAGGTTCTGTTTAAACACTTATAAAGATGTCTTTGTGTGACAATTTCCGCAAAGCATCTAGTCCGAGGACCCAGGCATGACTAAGGTTCTGTTTAAACACTTATAAAGATGTCAATGTGCGTCAATTTCCCCAAAGCATCTAGTCCGAGGACCTAGGCATGACTATGGTTCTGTTTAAACACATATAAAGATGTCATTGTATGTTAGTTTCCCAAAATCATCTGGTCCGAAAACCCAGGCATGACTAAGGTTCTAATTAAACACTTATAAAGATGTCATTGTGTATTAATTTCCCCAAAGCATCTGGTTCGAGGACCCAGGCATAACTAAGGTTCTTTTTAAACACTTATAAAGATGTCATTGTGCGTCAATTTCCCTAAAGCATCTAGTCCGAGGACTCAGGCATGACTAAGGTTTTGTTTAAACACTTATAAAGATGTCATTGTGCGTCAATTTCCCCAAAGCATCTAGTCTAAGGAACCAGGCATCACTAAGGTTCTGTTTAAACACTTATAAAGATGTCATCGTGCGTCAATTTCCCCAAAGCTTCTAGTCTAAGGACCCAGGCATGACTAAGGTTCTGTTTAAACACTTATAAAGATGTCATTGTGCGTCAATTTCCCCAAAGCATCTAGTCCGAGGACCCAGGCATGACTAAAGTTCTGTTTAAACACTTATAAAGATGTCGATGTGCGTCAATTTCCCCAAAGCATCTAGTCCGAGGACCTAGGCATGACTAAGGTTCTGTTTAAACACTTATAAAGAGGTCATTGTGCGTTAATTTCCCTAAAACATCTAGTCAGAGGACCCAGGCATGACTAAGGTTCTGTTTAAATACTTACAAATATGTCATTGGTTGTTAATTTCCCTAAAGCATTTGGTCCGAGGACTCAGAAATGACTAAGGTTCTGTTTAAACACTTATAAAGATGTCATTGTGTGTTAATTTCCCCAAAGCATCTGGTTCGAGGACCTAGGCATGACTAAGGTTCTGTTTAAACACTTATAAAGATGTCTTTGTGTGACAATTTCCGCAAAGCATCTAGTCCGAGGACCCAGGCATGACTAAGGTTCTGTTTAAACACTTATAAAGATGTCAATGTGCGTCAATTTCCCCAAAGCATCTAGTCCGAGGACCTAGGCATGACTATGGTTCTGTTTAAACACATATAAAGATGTCATTGTATGTTAGTTTCCCAAAATCATCTGGTCCGAAAACCCAGGCATGACTAAGGTTCTAATTAAACACTTATAAAGATGTCATTGTGTATTAATTTCCCCAAAGCATCTGGTTCGAGGACCCAGGCATAACTAAGGTTCTTTTTAAACACTTATAAAGATGTCATTGTGCGTCAATTTCCCTAAAGCATCTAGTCCGAGGACTCAGGCATGACTAAGGTTTTGTTTAAACACTTATAAAGATGTCATTGTGCGTCAATTTCCCCAAAGCATCTAGTCTAAGGAACCAGGCATCACTAAGGTTCTGTTTAAACACTTATAAAGATGTCATCGTGCGTCAATTTCCCCAAAGCTTCTAGTCTAAGGACCCAGGCATGACTAAGGTTCTGTTTAAACACTTATAAAGATGTCATTGTGCGTCAATTTCCCCAAAGCATCTAGTCCGAGGACCCAGGCATGACTAAAGTTCTGTTTAAACACTTATAAAGATGTCGATGTGCGTCAATTTCCCCAAAGCATCTAGTCCGAGGACCTAGGCATGACTAAGGTTCTGTTTAAACACTTATAAAGAGGTCATTGTGCGTTAATTTCCCTAAAACATCTAGTCAGAGGACCCAGGCATGACTAAGGTTCTGTTTAAATACTTACAAATATGTCATTGGTTGTTAATTTCCCTAAAGCATTTGGTCCGAGGACTCAGAAATGACTAAGGTTCTGTTTAAACACTTATAAAGATGTCATTGTGTGTTAATATCCCCAAAGCATCTGGTTCGAGGACCTAGGCATGACTAAGGTTCTGTTTAAACACTTATAAAGATGTCTTTGTGTGACAATTTCCGCAAAGCATCTAGTCCGAGGACCCAGGCATGACTAAGGTTCTGTTTAAACACTTATAAAGATGTCAATGTGCGTCAATTTCCCCAAAGCATCTAGTCCGAGGACCTAGGCATGACTAAGGTTCTGTTTAAACACTTATAAAGATGTCATTGTGCGTTAATTTCCCTAAAACATCTAGTCAGAGGACCCAGGCATGATTAAGGTTCTGTTTAAATACTTATAAATATGTCATTGGTTGTTAATTTCCCTAAAGCATTTGGTCCGAGGACTCAGACATGACTAAGGTTCTGTTTAAACACTTATAAAGATGTCATTATGTGTTAATTTCCCCAAAGCATCTGGTTCGAGGACCTAGGCATGACTAAGGTTCTGTTTAAACACTTATAAAGACGTCTTTGTGTGACAATTTCCCCAAAGCATCTAGTCTAAGGACCCAGGCATCACTAAGGTTCTATTTAAACACTTATAAAGATGTTATTGTGCGTCAATTTCCCAAAAGCATCTAGTCTAAGGACCCAGGCATGACTAAGGTTCTGTTTAAACACTTATAAAGATGTGATTGTGCGTCAATTTCCCCAAAGCATCTAGTCCGAGGACCCAGGCATGACTAAAGTTCTGTTTAAACACTTATAAAGATGTCAATGTGCGTCAATTGCCCCAAAGCATCTAGTCCGAGGACCTAGGCATGACTAAGGTTCTGTTTAAACACTTATAAAGATGTCTTTGTGTGACAATTTCGGCAAAGCATCTAGTCCGAGGACCCAGGCATGACTAAGGTTCTGTTTAAACACTTATAAAGATGTCTTTGTGTGACAATTTCCCCAAAGCATCTAGTCTAAGGACCCAGGCATCACTAAGGTTCTGTTTAAACACTTATAAAGATGTCATTGTGCGTCAATTTCCCCAAAGCATCTAGTCCGAGGACCCAGGCATGACTAAAGTTCTGTTTAAACACTTATAAAGATGTCAATGTGCGTCAATTTCCCCAAAGCATCTAGTCCGAGGACCTAGGCATGACTAAGGTTCTGTTTAAACACTTATAAAGAGGTCATTGTGCGTTAATTTCCCTAAAACATCTAGTCCGAGGACCCAGGCATGACTAAGGTTCTGTTTAAACACTTATAAAGATGTCATTGTGCGTCAATTTCCCCAAAGCATCTAGTCTAAGGACCCAGGCATGACTATGGTTCTGTTTAAACACTTGTAAAGATGTGATTGTGCGTCAATTTCCCCAAAGCATCTAGTCCGAGGACCCAGGCATGACTAAGATTCTGTTTAAACACTTATAAAGATGTCATTGTGCGTCAATTTTCCAAAAGCATCTAGTCTAAGGACCCAGGCATGACTAAGGTTCTGTTTAAACACTTATAAAGATGTGATTGTGCGTCAATTTCCCCAAAGCATCTAGTCCGAGGACCCAGGCATGACTAAGGTTCTGTTTAAACACTTTTAAAGATGTCATCGTGCGTCAATTTCCCCAAAGCATCTAGTGTAAGGACCTAGACATGACTAAGGTTCTGTTTGAATACTTATAAATATGTCATTGTGTGTTAATTTCCCCAAATCATCTGGTTCAAGGACCCAGGCATAACTAAGGTTCTGTTTAAACACTTATAAAGATGTCGTTGTGCGTCAATTTCCCTAAAGCATCTAGTCCGAGAACTCAGGCATGACTACGTTTTTGTTTAAACACTTATAAAGATGTCAATGTGCGTCAATTTCCCCAAAGCATCTAGTCCGAGGACCTAGGCATGACTAAGGTTCTGTTGAAACACTTACAAAGATGTCATTGTGCGTTAATTTCCCAAAAACATCTAGTCCGAGGACCCAGGCATGACTAAGGTTTTGTTTAAACACTTATAAAGATGTCATTGTGCGTCAATTTCCCAAAGCATCTAGTCCGAGGACTTAGGCATAACTAAGGTTCTGTTTAAACACTTATAAAGGTATCATTGTGTGTTAATTTCCCTAAAGCATCTAGTACGTAAACCCAGGCATGACTAAGGTTCTGTTTAAACACTTATAAAGATGTCAATGTGCGTCAATTTCCCCAAAGCATCTAGTCCGAGGACCTAGGCATGACTAAGGTTCTGTTTAAACACTCATAAAGATGTCATTTTATGTTAATTTCCCTAAAGCATCTGGTCCGTAAACCCAGGCATGACTAAGGTTCTGTTTAAACACTTATAAAGATGTCATTGTGTATTAATTTACCCAAAGCATCTGGTTCGAGGACCCAGGCATGACTAAGGTTCTGTTTAAACACTTATAAAGATGTCATTGTGCGTCAATTTCCCCAAAGCATCTAGTCTAAGGACCCAGGCATGACTATGGTTCTGTTTAAACACTTGTAAAGATGTGATTGTGCGTCAATTTCCCCAAAGCATCTAGTCCGAGGACCCAGGCATGACTAAGATTCTGTTTAAACACTTATAAAGATGTCATTGTGCGTCAATTTTCCAAAAGCATCTAGTCTAAGGACCCAGGCATGACTAAGGTTCTGTTTAAACACTTATAAAGATGTGATTGTGCGTCAATTTCCCCAAAGCATCTAGTCCGAGGACCCAGGCATGACTAAGGTTCTGTTTAAACACTTTTAAAGATGTCATCGTGCGTCAATTTCCCCAAAGCATCTAGTGTAAGGACCTAGACATGACTAAGGTTCTGTTTGAATACTTATAAATATGTCATTGTGTGTTAATTTCCCCAAATCATCTGGTTCAAGGACCCAGGCATAACTAAGGTTCTGTTTAAACACTTATAAAGATGTCGTTGTGCGTCAATTTCCCTAAAGCATCTAGTCCGAGAACTCAGGCATGACTACGTTTTTGTTTAAACACTTATAAAGATGTCAATGTGCGTCAATTTCCCCAAAGCATCTAGTCCGAGGACCTAGGCATGACTAAGGTTCTGTTGAAACACTTACAAAGATGTCATTGTGCGTTAATTTCCCAAAAACATCTAGTCCGAGGACCCAGGCATGACTAAGGTTTTGTTTAAACACTTATAAAGATGTCATTGTGCGTCAATTTCCCAAAGCATCTAGTCCGAGGACTTAGGCATAACTAAGGTTCTGTTTAAACACTTATAAAGGTATCATTGTGTGTTAATTTCCCTAAAGCATCTAGTACGTAAACCCAGGCATGACTAAGGTTCTGTTTAAACACTTATAAAGATGTCAATGTGCGTCAATTTCCCCAAAGCATCTAGTCCGAGGACCTAGGCATGACTAAGGTTCTGTTTAAACACTCATAAAGATGTCATTTTATGTTAATTTCCCTAAAGCATCTGGTCCGTAAACCCAGGCATGACTAAGGTTCTGTTTAAACACTTATAAAGATGTCATTGTGTATTAATTTCCCCAAAGCATCTGGTTCGAGGACCCAGGCATAACTAAGGTTCTTTTTAAACACTTATAAAGATGTCATTGTGCGTCAATTTCCCTAAAACATCTAGTCCGAGGACCCAGGCATGACTAAGGTTCTGTTTAAATACTTATAAATATGTCATTGGGTGTTAATTTCCCCGAAGCATTTGGTCCGAGGACTCAGACATGACTAAGGTTCTGTTTAAACACTTATAAAGATGTCAATGTGTATTAATTTCCCAAATGCATCTAGTCCGAGGACCTAGGCATGACTAAGGTTCTGTTTAAACACTCATAAAGATGTCATTGTATTTAATTTCCCTAAAGCATCTGGTCCGTAAACCCAGGCATGACTAAGGTTCTGGTTAAACACTAATAAAGATGTCAATGTGCGTCAATTTCCCCAAAGCATCTAGTCCGAGGACCTAGGCATGCCTAAGGTTCTGTTTAAACACTCATAAAGATGTCATTGTATGTTAATTTCCCTAAAGCATCTGGTCCGTAAACCCAGGCATGACTAAGGTTCTGTTTAAACACTTATAAAGATGTCATTGTGTATTAATTTCCCCAAAGCATCTGGTTCGAGGACCCAGGCATAACTAAGGTTCTTTTTAAACACCTATAAAGATGTCATTGTGCGTCAATTTCCCTAAAGCATCTAGTCCGAGGACTCAGGCATGACTAAGGTTTTGTTTAAACACTTATAAAGACGTCATTGTGCGTCAATTTCCCCAAAGCATCTAGTCCGAGGACTTAGGCATGACTAAGGTTCTGTTTAAACACTTATAAAGGTATCATCGTGTATTAATTTCCCCAAAGCATCTGGTTCGAGGACCCAGGCATAACTAAGGTTCTTTTTAAACACTCATAAAGATGTCATTGTATGTTAATTTCCCTAAAGCATCTGGTACGTAAACCCAGGCATGACTAAGGTTCTGTTTAAACACTTATAAAGATGTCAATGTGCGTCAATTTCCCCAAAGCATCTAGTCCGAGGACCTAGGCATGACTAAGGTTCTGTTTAAACACTCATAAAGATGTCATTGTATGTTAATTTCCCTAAAGCTTCTGGTCCGTAAACCCAGGCATGACTAAGGTTCTGTTTAAACACTTATAAAGATGTCATTGTGTATTAGTTTCCCCAAAGCATCTGGTTCGAGGACCCAGACATAACTAAGGTTCTTTTTAAACACTTATAAAGATGTCATTGTGCGTCAATTTCCCTAAAGCATCTAGTCCAAGGACTCAGGCATGACTAAGGTTTTGTTTAAACACTTATAAAGATGTCATTGTGCGTCAATTTCCCCAAAGCATCTAGTCTAAGGACCCAGGCATCACTAAGGTTCTGTTCAAACACGTATAAAGATGTCATCGTGCTTCAATTTCCCTAAAGCATCTAGTCTAAGGACCCAAGCATGACTAAGGTTCTGTTTAAACACTTATAAAGATGTCATTGTGCGTCAATTTCCCTAAAGCATCTAGTCCGAGGACTTAGGCATGACTAAGGTTCTGTTTAAACACCTATAAAGGTATCATTGTGTATTAATTTCCCCAAAGCATCTGGTTCGAGGACCCAGGCATAACTAAGTTTCTTTTTAAACACTTATAAAGATGTCATTGTGCGTCAATTTCCCTAAAGCATCTAGTCCGAGGACTCAGGCATGACTAAGGTTTTGTTTAAACACTTATAAAGATGTCATTGTGCGTCAATTTCACCAAAGCATCTAGTCTAAGGACCCAGACATGACTAAGGTTCTGTTTAAACACTTATAAAGATGTCATTGTGCGTCGATTTCCCGAAAGCATCTAGTCTAAGGACCCAGGCATCACTAAGGTTCTGTTTAAACACTTATAAAGGTGTCATTGTGCGTCAATTTCCCCAAAGCATCTAGTCTAAGGACCCAGGCATCACTAAGGTTCTGTTTAAACACTCATAAAGATGTCATTGTATGTTAATTTCCCTAGAGCATCTGGTCCGTAAACCCAGGCATGACTAAGGTTCTGTTTAAACACTTATAAAGATGTCATTGTGTATTAATTTCCCTAAAGCATCTGGTTCGAGGACCCAGGCATAACTAAGGTTCTTTTTAAACACTTATAAAGATGTCATTGTGCGTCAATTTCCCCAAAGCATCGAGTCTAAGGGCCCAGACATGACTAAGGTTCTGTTTAAACACTTATGAAGATGTCATTGTGCGTCAATTTCCAGAAAGCATCTAGTCTAAGGACCCAGGCATCACTAAGGTTCTGTTTAAACACTTCTAAAGATGTCATTGTGCGTCAATTTCCCCAAAGCATCTAGTCTAAGGACCCAGGCATCACTAAGGTTCTGTTTAAACACTCATAAAGATGTCATTGTATGTTAATTTCCCTAGAGCATCTGGTCCGTAAACCCAGGCATGACTAAGGTTCTGTTTAAACACTTATAAAGATGTCATTGTGTATTAATTTCCCAAAAGCATCTGGTTCGAGGACCCAGGCATAACTAAGGTTCTTTTTAAACACATATAAAGATGTCATTGTGCGTCAATTTCCCCAAAGCATCGAGTCTAAGGACCCAGACATGACTAAGGTTCTGTTTAAACACTTATAAAGATGTCATTGTGCGTCAATTTCCCGAAAGCATCTAGTCTAAGGACCCAGGCATCACTAAGGTTCTGTTTAAACACTTATAAAGATGTCATTGTGCGTCAATTTCCCCAAAGCATCTAGTCTAAGGACCCAGGCATCACTAAGGTTCTGTTTAAACACTCATAAAGATGTCATTGTATGTTAATTTCCCTAAAGCATCTGGTTCGAGGACCCAGGCATAACTAAGGTTCTTTTTAAACACTTATAAAGATGTCATTGTGCGTCAATTTCCCCAAAGCATCTAGTCTAAGGACCCAGGCATCACTAAGGTTCTGTTCAAACACTTATAAAGATGTCATCGTGCTTCAATTTCCCCAAAGCATCTAGTCTAAGGACCCAAGCATGACTAAGGTTCTGTTTAAACACTTATAAAGATGTCATTGTGCGTCAATTTCCCTAAAGCATCTAGTCCGAGGACTTAGGCATGACTAAGGTTCTGTTTAAACACCTATAAAGGTATCATTGTGTGTTAATTTCCCCAAAGCATCTGGTTCGAGGACCCAGGCATAACTAAGGTTCTTTTTAAACACTTATAAAGATGTCATTGTGCGTCAATTTCCCGAAAGCATCTAGTCTAAGGACCCAGACATGACTAAGGTTCTGTTTAAACACTTATAAAGATGTCATTGTGCGTCGATTTCCCGAAAGCATCTAGTCTAAGGACCCAGGCATCACTAAGGTTCTGTTTAAACACTTATAAAGGTGTCATTGTGCGTCAATTTCCCCAAAGCATCTAGTCTAAGGACCCAGGCATCACTAAGGTTCTGTTTAAACACTCATAAAGATGTCATTGTATGTTAATTTCCCTAGAGCATCTGGTCCGTAAACCCAGGCATGACTAAGGTTCTGTTTAAACACTTATAAAGATGTCATTGTGTATTAATTTCCCTAAAGCATCTGGTTCGAGGACCCAGGCATAACTAAGGTTCTTTTTAAACACTTATAAAGATGTCATTGTGCGTCAATTTCCCCAAAGCATCGAGTCTAAGGACCCAGACATGACTAAGGTTCTGTTTAAACACTTATGAAGATGTCATTGTGCGTCAATTTCCCGAAAGCATCTAGTCTAAGGACCCAGGCATCACTAAGGTTCTGTTTAAACACTTCTAAAGATGTCATTGTGCGTCAATTTCCCCAAAGCATCTAGTCTAAGGACCCAGGCATCACTAAGGTTCTGTTTAAACACTCATAAAGATGTCATTGTATGTTAATTTCCCTAGAGCATCTGGTCCGTAAACCCAGGCATGACTAAGGTTCTGTTTAAACACTTATAAAGATGTCATTGTGTATTAATTTCCCAAAAGCATCTGGTTCGAGGACCCAGGCATAACTAAGGTACTTTTTAAACACATATAAAGATGTCATTGTGCGTCAATTTCCCCAAAGCATCGAGTCTAAGGACCCAGACATGACTAAGGTTCTGTTTAAACACTTATAAAGATGTCATTGTGCGTCAATTTCCCGAAAGCATCTAGTCAAAGGACCCAGGCATCACTAAGGTTCTGTTTAAACACTTATAAAGATGTCATTGTGCGTCAATTTCCCCAAAGCATCTAGTCTAAGGACCCAGGCATCACTAAGGTTCTGTTTAAACACTCATAAAGATGTCATTGTATGTTAATTTCCCTAAAGCATCTGGTTCGAGGACCCAGGCATAACTAAGGTTCTTTTTAAACACTTATAAAGATGTCATTGTGCGTCAATTTCCCCAAAGCATCGAGTCTAAGGACCCAGACATGACTAAGGTTCTGTTTAAACCCTTATAAAGATGTCATTGTGCGTCAATTTCCCGAAAGCATCTAGTCTAAGGACCCAAGCATCACTAAGGTTCTGTTTAAACACTTCTAAAGATGTCATTGTGCGTCAATTTCCCCAAAGCATCTAGTCTAAGGACCCAGGCATCACTAAGGTTCTGTTTAAACACTCATAAAGATGTCATTGTATGTTAATTTCCCTAGAGCATCTGGTCCGTAAACCCAGGCATGACTAAGGTTCTGTTTAAACACTTATAAAGATGTCATTGTGTATTAATTTCCCAAAAGCATCTGGTTCGAGGACCCAGGCATAACTAAGGTTCTTTTTAAACACATATAAAGATGTCATTGTGCGTCAATTTCCCCAAAGCATCGAGTCTAAGGACCCAGACATGACTAAGGTTCTGTTTAAACACTTATAAAGATGTCATTGTGCGTCAATTTCCCGAAAGCATCTAGTCTAAGGACCCAGGCATCACTTAGGTTCTGTTTAAACACTTATAAAGATGTCATTGTGCGTCAATTTCCCCAAAGCATCTAGTCTAAGGACCCAGGCATCACTAAGGTTCTGTTCAAACACTTATAAAGATGTCATCGTGCTTCAATTTCCCCAAAGCATCTAGTCTAAGGACCCAGACATGACTAAGGTTCTGTTTAAACACTTATAAAGATGTCATTGTGCGTCAATTTCCCGAAAGCATCTAGTCTAAGGACCCAGACATGACTAAGGTTCTGTTTAAACACTTATAAAGATGTCATTGTGCGTCGATTTCCCGAAAGCATCTAGTCTAAGGACCCAGGCATCACTAAGGTTCTGTTTAAACACTTATAAAGGTGTCATTGTGCGTTAATTTCCCCAAAGCATCTAGTCTAAGGACCCAGGCATCACTATGGTTCTGTTTAAACACTCATAAAGATGTCATTGTATGTTAATTTCCCTAGAGCATCTGGTCCGTAAACCCAGGCATGACTAAGGTTCTGTTTAAACACTTATAAAGATGTCATTGTGTATTAATTTCCCTAAAGCATCTGGTTCGAGGACCCAGGCATAACTAAGGTTCTTTTTAAACACTTATAAAGATGTCATTGTGCGTCAATTTCCCCAAAGCATCGAGTCTAAGGACCCAGACATGACTAAGGTTCTGTTTAAACACTTATGAAGATGTCATTGTGCGTCAATTTCCCGAAAGCATCTAGTCTAAGGACCCAGGCATCACTAAGGTTCTGTTTAAACACTTCTAAAGATGTCATTGTGCGTCAATTTCCCCAAAGCATCTAGTCTAAGGACCCAGGCATCACTAAGGTTCTGTTTAAACACTCATAAAGATGTCATTGTATGTTAATTTCCCTAGAGCATCTGGTCCGTAAACCCAGGCATGACTAAGGTTCTGTTTAAACACTTATAAAGATGTCATTGTGTATTAATTTCCCAAAAGCATCTGGTTCGAGGACCCAGGCATAACTAAGGTACTTTTTAAACACATATAAAGATGTCATTGTGCGTCAATTTCCCCAAAGCATCGAGTCTAAGGACCCAGACATGACTAAGGTTCTGTTTAAACACTTATAAAGATGTCATTGTGCGTCAATTTCCCGAAAGCATCTAGTCAAAGGACCCAGGCATCACTAAGGTTCTGTTTAAACACTTATAAAGATGTCATTGTGCGTCAATTTCCCCAAAGCATCTAGTCTAAGGACCCAGGCATCACTAAGGTTCTGTTTAAACACTCATAAAGATGTCATTGTATGTTAATTTCCCTAAAGCATCTGGTTCGAGGACCCAGGCATAACTAAGGTTCTTTTTAAACACTTATAAAGATGTCATTGTGCGTCAATTTCCCCAAAGCATCGAGTCTAAGGACCCAGACATGACTAAGGTTCTGTTTAAACCCTTATAAAGATGTCATTGTGCGTCAATTTCCCGAAAGCATCTAGTCTAAGGACCCAAGCATCACTAAGGTTCTGTTTAAACACTTCTAAAGATGTCATTGTGCGTCAATTTCCCCAAAGCATCTAGTCTAAGGACCCAGGCATCACTAAGGTTCTGTTTAAACACTCATAAAGATGTCATTGTATGTTAATTTCCCTAGAGCATCTGGTCCGTAAACCCAGGCATGACTAAGGTTCTGTTTAAACACTTATAAAGATGTCATTGTGTATTAATTTCCCAAAAGCATCTGGTTCGAGGACCCAGGCATAACTAAGGTTCTTTTTAAACACATATAAAGATGTCATTGTGCGTCAATTTCCCCAAAGCATCGAGTCTAAGGACCCAGACATGACTAAGGTTCTGTTTAAACACTTATAAAGATGTCATTGTGCGTCAATTTCCCGAAAGCATCTAGTCTAAGGACCCAGGCATCACTTAGGTTCTGTTTAAACACTTATAAAGATGTCATTGTGCGTCAATTTCCCCAAAGCATCTAGTCTAAGGACCCAGGCATCACTAAGGTTCTGTTCAAACACTTATAAAGATGTCATCGTGCTTCAATTTCCCCAAAGCATCTAGTCTAAGGACCCAGACATGACTAAGGTTCTGTTTAAACACTTATAAAGATGTCATTGTGCGTCAATTTCCCGAAAGCATCTAGTCTAAGGACCCAGACATGACTAAGGTTCTGTTTAAACACTTATAAAGATGTCATTGTGCGTCGATTTCCCGAAAGCATCTAGTCTAAGGACCCAGGCATCACTAAGGTTCTGTTTAAACACTTATAAAGGTGTCATTGTGCGTTAATTTCCCCAAAGCATCTAGTCTAAGGACCCAGGCATCACTATGGTTCTGTTTAAACACTCATAAAGATGTCATTGTATGTTAATTTCCCTAGAGCATCTGGTCCGTAAACCCAGGCATGACTAAGGTTCTGTTTAAACACTTATAAAGATGTCATTGTGTATTAATTTCCCTAAAGCATCTGGTTCGAGGACCCAGGCATAACTAAGGTTCTTTTTAAACACTTATAAAGATGTCATTGTGCGTCAATTTCCCCAAAGCATCGAGTCTAAGGACCCAGACATGACTAAGGTTCTGTTTAAACACTTATGAAGATGTCATTGTGCGTCAATTTCCCGAAAGCATCTAGTCTAAGGACCCAGGCATCACTAAGGTTCTGTTTAAACACTTCTAAAGATGTCATTGTGCGTCAATTTCCCCAAAGCATCTAGTCTAAGGACCCAGGCATCACTAAGGTTCTGTTTAAACACTCATAAAGATGTCATTGTATGTTAATTTCCCTAGAGCATCTGGTCCGTAAACCCAGGCATGACTAAGGTTCTGTTTAAACACTTATAAAGATGTCATTGTGTATTAATTTCCCAAAAGCATCTGGTTCGAGGACCCAGGCATAACTAAGGTTCTTTTTAAACACATATAAAGATGTCATTGTGCGTCAATTTCCCCAAAGCATCGAGTCTAAGGACCCAGACATGACTAAGGTTCTGTTTAAACACTTATAAAGATGTCATTGTGCGTCAATTTCCCGAAAGCATCTAGTCTAAGGACCCAGGCATCACTAAGGTTCTGTTTAAACACTTATAAAGATGTCATTGTGCGTCAATTTCCCCAAAGCATCTAGTCTAAGGACCCAGGCATCACTAAGGTTCTATTTAAACACTCATAAAGATGTCATTGTATGTTAATTTCCCTAAAGCATCTGGTTCGAGGACCCAGGCATAACTAAGGTTCTTTTTAAACACTTATAAAGATGTCATTGTGCGTCAATTTCCCCAAAGCATCTAGTCTAAGGACCCAGGCATCACTAAGGTTCTGTTCAAACACTTATAAAGATGTCATCGTGCTTCAATTTCCCCAAAGCATCTAGTCTAAGGACCCAAGCATGACTAAGGTTCTGTTTAAACACTTATAAAGATGTCATTGTGCGTCAATTTCCCTAAAGCATCTAGTCCGAGGACTTAGGCATGACTAAGGTTCTGTTTAAACACCTATAAAGGTATCATTGTGTGTTAATTTCCCCAAAGCATCTGGTTCGAGGACCCAGGCATAACTAAGGTTCTTTTTAAACACTTATAAAGATGTCATTGTGCGTCAATTTCCCTAAAGCATCTAGTCCGAGGACTCAGGCATGACTAAGGTTTTGTTTAAACACTTATAAAGATGTCATTGTGCGTCAATTTCCCCAAAGCATCTAGTCTAAGGACCCAGACATGACTAAGGTTCTGTTTAAACACTTATAAAGATGTCATTGTGCGTCAATTTCCCGAAAGCATCTAGTCTAAGGACCCAGACATGACTAAGGTTCTGTTTAAACACTTATAAAGATGTCATTGTGCGTCAATTTCCCGAAAGCATCTAGTCTAAGGACCCAGGCATCACTAAGGTTCTGTTTAAACACTTATAAAGGTGTCATTGTGCGTCAATTTCCCCAAAGCATCTAGTCTAAGGACCCAGGCATCACTAAGGTTCTGTTTAAACACTCATAAAGATGTCATTGTATGTTAATTTCCCTAGAGCATCTGGTCCGTAAACCCAGGCATGACTAAGGTTCTGTTTAAACACTTATAAAGATGTCATTGTGTATTAATTTCCCTAAAGCATCTGGTTCGAGGACCCAGGCATAACTAAGGTTCTTTTTAAACACTTATAAAGATGTCATTGTGCGTCAATTTCCCCAAAGCATCGAGTCTAAGGACCCAGACATGACTAAGGTTCTGTTTAAACCCTTATAAAGATGTCATTGTGCGTCAATTTCCCGAAAGCATCTAGTCTAAGGACCCAAGCATCACTAAGGTTCTGTTTAAACACTTCTAAAGATGTCATTGTGCGTCAATTTCCCCAAAGCATCGAGTCTAAGGACCCAGACATGACTAAGGTTCTGTTTAAACCCTTATAAAGATGTCATTGTGCGTCAATTTCCCGAAAGCATCTAGTCTAAGGACCCAAGCATCACTAAGGTTCTGTTTAAACACTTCTAAAGATGTCATTGTGCGTCAATTTCCCCAAAGCATCTAGTCTAAGGACCCAGGCATCACTAAGGTTCTGTTTAAACACTCATAAAGATGTCATTGTATGTTAATTTCCCTAGAGCATCTGGTCCGTTAACCCAGGCATGACTAAGGTTCTGTTTAAACACTTATAAAGATGTCATTGTGTATTAATTTCCCAAAAGCATCTGGTTCGAGGACCCAGGCATAACTAAGGTTCTTTTTAAACACATATAAAGATGTCATTGTGCGTCAATTTCCCCAAAGCATCGAGTCTAAGGACCCAGACATGACTAAGGTTCTGTTTAAACACTTATAAAGATGTCATTGTGCGTCAATTTCCCGAAAGCATCTAGTCTAAGGACCCAGGCATCACTTAGGTTCTGTTTAAACACTTATAAAGATGTCATTGTGCGTCAATTTCCCCAAAGCATCTAGTCTAAGGACCCAGGCATCACTAAGGTTCTGTTTAAACACTCATAAAGATGTCATTGTATGTTAATTTCCCTAGAGCATCTGGTCCGTAAACCCAGGCATGACTAAGGTTCTGTTTAAACACTTATAAAGATGTCATTGTGTATTAATTTCCCTAAAGCATCTGGTTCGAGGACCCAGGCATAACTAAGGTTCTTTTTAAACACTTATAAAGATGTCATTGTGCGTCAATTTCCCCAAAGCATCGAGTCTAAGGACCCAGACATGACTAAGGTTCTGTTTAAACCCTTATAAAGATGTCATTGTGCGTCAATTTCCCGAAAGCATCTAGTCTAAGGACCCAAGCATCACTAAGGTTCTGTTTAAACACTTCTAAAGATGTCATTGTGCGTCAATTTCCCCAAAGCATCGAGTCTAAGGACCCAGACATGACTAAGTTTCTGTTTAAACCCTTATAAAGATGTCATTGTGCGTCAATTTCCCGAAAGCATCTAGTCTAAGGACCCAAGCATCACTAAGGTTCTGTTTAAACACTTCTAAAGATGTCATTGTGCGTCAATTTCCCCAAAGCATCTAGTCTAAGGACCCAGGCATCACTAAGGTTCTGTTTAAACACTCATAAAGATGTCATTGTATGTTAATTTCCCTAGAGCATCTGGTCCGTAAACCCAGGCATGACTAAGGTTCTGTTTAAACACTTATAAAGATGTCATTGTGTATTAATTTCCCAAAAGCATCTGGTTCGAGGACCCAGGCATAACTAAGGTTCTTTTTAAACACATATAAAGATGTCATTGTGCGTCAATTTCCCCAAAGCATCGAGTCTAAGGACCCAGACATGACTAAGGTACTGTTTAAACACTTATAAAGATGTCATTGTGCGTCAATTTCCCGAAAGCATCTAGTCTAAGGACCCAGGCATCACTTAGGTTCTGTTTAAACACTTATAAAGATGTCATTGTGCGTCAATTTCCCCAAAGCATCTAGTCTAAGGACCCAGGCATCACTAAGGTTCTGTTTAAACACTCATAAAGATGTCATTGTATGTTAATTTCCCTAAAGCATCTGGTCCGTAAACCCAGGCATGACTAAGGTTCTGTTTAAACAATTATAAAGATGTCAATGTATATTAATTTCCCTAAAGCATCTGGTTCGAGGACCCAGGCATAACTAAGGTTCTTTTTAAACACTTATAAAGATGTCATTGTGCGTCAATTTCCCCAACGCATCCAGTCTAAGGACCTAGGCATGACTAAGGTTTTGTTTAAACACTTATAAAGATGTCATTGTGCGTCAATTTCCCGAAAGCATCTAGTCTAAGGACCCAAGCATCACTAAGGTTCTGTTTAAACACTTCTAAAGATGTCATTGTGCGTCAATTTCCCCAAAGCATCGAGTCTAAGGACCCAGACATGACTAAGGTTCTGTTTAAACCCTTATAAAGATGTCATTGTGCGTCAATTTCCCGAAAGCATCTAGTCTAAGGACCCAAGCATCACTAAGGTTCTGTTTAAACACTTCTAAAGATGTCATTGTGCGTCAATTTCCCCAAAGCATCTAGTCTAAGGACCCAGGCATCACTAAGGTTCTGTTTAAACACTCATAAAGATGTCATTGTATGTTAATTTCCCTAGAGCATCTGGTCCGTAAACCCAGGCATGACTAAGGTTCTGTTTAAACACTTATAAAGATGTCATTGTGTATTAATTTCCCAAAAGCATCTGGTTCGAGGACCCAGGCATAACTAAGGTTCTTTTTAAACACATATAAAGATGTCATTGTGCGTCAATTTCCCCAAAGCATCGAGTCTAAGGACCCAGACATGACTAAGGTTCTGTTTAAACACTTATAAAGATGTCATTGTGCGTCAATTTCCCGAAAGCATCTAGTCTAAGGACCCAGGCATCACTTAGGTTCTGTTTAAACACTTATAAAGATGTCATTGTGCGTCAATTTCCCCAAAGCATCTAGTCTAAGGACCCAGGCATCACTAAGGTTCTGTTTAAACACTCATAAAGATGTCATTGTATGTTAATTTCCCTAAAGCATCTGGTCCGTAAACCCAGGCATGACTAAGGTTCTGTTTAAACAATTATAAAGATGTCATTGTATATTAATTTCCCTAAAGCATCTGGTTCGAGGACCCAGGCATAACTAAGGTTCTTTTTAAACACTTATAAAGATGTCATTGTGCGTCAATTTCCCCAACGCATCCAGTCTAAGGACCTAGGCATGACTAAGGTTTTGTTTAAACACTTATAAAGATGTCATTGTGCGTCAAATTCCCCAAAGCATCTAGTCTAAGGACCCAGGCATCACTAAGGTTCTGTTTAAACACTTATAAAGATGTCATCATGCGTCAATTTCCCCAAAGCATCTAGTCTAATGACCCAGGCATGACTAAGGTTCTGTTTAAACACTTATAAAGATGTCATTGTGCGTCAATTTCCCTAAAGCATCTTGTCCGAGGACTTAGGCATGATTAAGGTTCTGTTTAAACACTTATAAAGGTATCATTGTGTATTAATTTCCCCAAAGCATCTGGTTCGAGGACCCAAGCATAACTAAGGTTCTTTTTAAACACTTATAAAATGTCATTGTGCGTCAATTTCCCTAAAGCATCTAGTCCGAGGACTCAGGCATGACTAAGGTTTTGTTTAAACACTTATAAAGATGTCATTGTGCGTCAATTTCCCCAAAGCATCTAGTCTAAGGACCCAGACATGACTAAGGTTCTGTTTAAACACTTATAAAGATGTCATTGTGCGTCAATTTCCCGAAAGCATCTAGTCTAAGGAGCCAGGCATCCCTAAGGTTCTGTTTAAACACTTATAAAGATGTCATTGTGCGTCAATTTCCCCAAAGCATCTAGTCTACGGACCCAGGCATCACTAAGGTTCTGTTCAAACACTGATAAAGATGTCATTGTATGTTAATTTCCCTAAAGCATCTGGTCCGTAAACCCAGGCATGACTAAGGTTCTGTTTAAACACTTATAAAGATGTCATTGTGTACTAATTTCCCTAAAGCATCTGGTTCGAGGACCCAGGCATAAGTAAGGTTCTTTTTAAACACTTATAAAGATGTCATTGTGCGTCAATTTCCCCAAAGCATCCAGTCTAAGGACCCAGGCATGACTAAGGTTCTGTTTAAACGCTTATAAAGATGTCATTGTGTGTTAATTTCCGTAAAGCATCTAGTCAGAGGACTTAGGCATGACTAAGGTTCTGTTTAAACGCTTATAAAGATGTCATTGTGCGTTAATTTCCCCAAAGCATCTAGTCCGAGGATCTAGGCATGACTAAGGTTCTGTTTAAACACTCATAAAGATGTCAT
Organism: Quercus wislizeni; assembly: GCA_023055345.1. Lineage (NCBI taxonomy): Eukaryota > Viridiplantae > Streptophyta > Magnoliopsida > Fagales > Fagaceae > Quercus > Quercus wislizeni. Next base: position 23,816,734 of record JALGQJ010000007.1, on the reverse strand, counting down.
TGTATGTTAATTTCCCTAAAGCATCTGGTCCGTAAACCCAGGCATGACTAAGGTTCTGTTTAAACACTTATAAAGATGTCATTGTGTATTAATTTCCCTAAAGCATCTGGTTCGAGGACCCAGGCATAACTAAGGTTCTTTTTAAACACTTATAAAGATGTCATTGTGCGTCAATTTCCCCAAAGCGTCGAGTCTAAGGACCCAGACATGACTAAGGTTATGTTTAAACGCTTATAAAGATGTCATTGTGCGTCAATTTCCCGAAAGCATCTAGTCTAAGGACCCAGACATGACTAAGGTTCTGTTTAAACACTTATAAAGATGTCATTGTGCGTCAATTTCCCGAAAGCATCTAGTCTAAGGACCCAGGCATCACTAAGGTTCTGTTTAAACACTTATAAAGGTGTCATTGTGCGTCAATTTCCCCAAAGCATCTAGTCTAAGGACCCAGGCATCACTAAGGTTCTGTTTAAACACTCATAAAGATGTCATTGTATGTTAATTTCCCTAGAGCATCTGGTCCGTAAACCCAGGCATGACTAAGGTTCTGTTTAAACACTTATAAAGATGTCATTGTGTATTAATTTCCCTAAAGCATCTGGTTCGAGGACCCAGGCATAACTAAGGTTCTTTTTAAACACTTATAAAGATGTCATTGTGCGTCAATTTCCCCAAAGCATCGAGTCTAAGGACCCAGACATGACTAAGGTTCTGTTTAAACCCTTATAAAGATGTCATTGTGCGTCAATTTCCCGAAAGCATCTAGTCTAAGGACCCAAGCATCACTAAGGTTCTGTTTAAACACTTCTAAAGATGTCATTATGCGTCAATTTCCCCAAAGCATCTAGTCTAAGGACCCAGGCATCACTAAGGTTCTGTTTAAACACTCATAAAGATGTCATTGTATGTTAATTTCCCTAGAGCATCTGGTCCGTAAACCCAGGCATGACTAAGGTTCTGTTTAAACACTTATAAAGATGTCATTGTGTATTAATTTCCCTAAAGCATCTGGTTCGAGGACCCAGGCATAACTAAGGTTCTTTTTAAACACTTATAAAGATGTCATTGTGCGTCAATTTCCCCAAAGCATCGAGTCTAAGGACCCAGACATGACTAAGGTTCTGTTTAAACCCTTATAAAGATGTCATTGTGCGTCAATTTCCCGAAAGCATCTAGTCTAAGGACCCATGCATCACTAAGGTTCTGTTTAAACACTTCTAAAGATGTCATTGTGCGTCAATTTCCCCAAAGCATCTAGTCTAAGGACCCAGGCATCACTAAGGTTCTGTTTAAACACTCATAAAGATGTCATTGTATGTTAATTTCCCTAGAGCATCTGGTCCGTAAACCCAGGCATGACTAAGGTTCTGTTTAAACACTTATAAAGATGTCATTGTGTATTAATTTCCCAAAAGCATCTGGTTCGAGGACCCAGGCATAACTAAGGTTCTTTTTAAACACATATAAAGATGTCATTGTGCGTTAATTTCCCCAAAGCATCGAGTCTAAGGACCCAGACATGACTAAGGTTCTGTTTAAACACTTATAAAGATGTCATTGTGCGTCAATTTCCCGAAAGCATCTAGTCTAAGGACCCAGGCATCACTAAGGGTCTGTTTAAACACTTATAAAGATGTCATTGTATGTTAATTTCCCTAAAGCATCTGGTCCGTAAACCCAGGCATGACTAAGGTTCTGTTTAAACACTTATAAAGATGTCATTGTGTATTAATTTCCCTAAAGCATCTGGTTCGAGGACCCAGGCATAACTAAGGTTCTTTTTAAACACTTATAAAGATGTCATTGTGCGTCAATTTCCCCAAAGCATCGAGTCTAAGGACCCAGACATGACTAAGGTTCTGTTTAAACCCTTATAAAGATGTCATTGTGCGTCAATTTCCCGAAAGCATCTAGTCTAAGGACCCAAGCATCACTAAGGTTCTGTTTAAACACTTCTAAAGATGTCATTGTGCGTCAATTTCCCCAAAGCATCTAGTCTAAGGACCCAGGCATCACTAAGGTTCTGTTTAAACACTCATAAAGATGTCATTGTATGTTAATTTCCCTAGAGCATCTGGTCCGTAAACCCAGGCATGACTAAGGTTCTGTTTAAACACTTATAAAGATGTCATTGTGTATTAATTTCCCAAAAGCATCTGGTTCGAGGACCCAGGCATAACTAAGGTTCTTTTTAAACACTTATAAAGATGTCATTGTGCGTCAATTTCCCCAACGCATCCAGTCTAAGGACCTAGGCATGACTAAGGTTTTGTTTAAACACTTATAAAGATGTCATTGTGCGTCAATTTCCCCAAAGCATCTAGTCTAAGGACCCAGGCATCACTAAGGTTCTGTTTAAACACTTATAAAGGTATCATTGTGTATTAATTTCCCCAAAGCATCTGGTTCGAGGACCCAAGCATAACTAAGGTTCTTTTTAAACACTTATAAAATGTCATTGTGCGTCAATTTCCCTAAAGCATCTAGTCCGAGGACTCAGGCATGACAAAGGTTTTGTTTAAACACTTATAAAGATGTCATTGTGCGTCAATTTCCCCAAAGCATCTAGTCTAAGGACCCAGACATGACTAAGGTTCTGTTTAAACACTTATAAAGATGTCATTGTGCGTCAATTTCCCGAAAGCATCTAGTCTAAGGACCCAGGCATCCCTAAGGTTCTGTTTAAACACTTATAAAGATGTCATTGTGCGTCAATTTCCCCAAAGCATCTAGTCTACGGACCCAGGCATCACTAAGGTTCTGTTCAAACACTCATAAATATGTCATTGTATGTTAATTTCCCTAAAGCATCTGGTCCGTAAACCCAGGCATGACTAAGGTTCTGTTTAAACACTTATAAAGATGTCATTGTGTACTAATTTCCCTAAAGCATCTGGTTCGAGGACCCAGGCATAAGTAAGGTTCTTTTTAAACACTTATAAAGATGTCATTGTGCGTCAATTTCCCCAAAGCATCCAGTCTAAGGACCCAGGCATGACTAAGGTTCTGTTTAAACGCTTATAAAGATGTCATTGTGTGTTAATTTCCGTAAAGCATCTAGTCAGAGGACTTAGGCATGACTAAGGTTCTGTTTAAACGCTTATAAAGATGTCATTGTGCGTTAATTTCCCCAAAGCATCTAGTCCGAGGATCTAGGCATGACTAAGGTTCTGTTTAAACACTCATAAAGATGTCATTGTATGTTAATTTCCCTAAAGCATCTGGTCCGTAAACCCAGGCATGACTAAGGTTCTGTTTAAACACTTATAAAGATGTCATTGTGTATTAATTTCCCTAAAGCATCTGGTTCGAGGACCCAGGCATAACTAAGGTTCTTTTTAAACACCTATAAAGATGTCATTGTGCGTCAATTTCCCCAAAGCGTCGAGTCTAAGGACCCAGACATGACTAAGGTTATGTTTAAACGCTTATAAAGATGTCATTGTGCGTCAATTTCCCGAAAGCATCTAGTCTAAGGACCCAAGCATCACTAAGGTTCTGTTTAAACACTTATAAAGATGTCATTGTGCGTCAATTTGCCCAAAGCATCTAGTCTAAGGACCCAGGCATCACTAAGGTTCTGTTTAAACACTCATAAAGATGTCATTGTATGTTAATTTCCCTAGAGCATCTGGTCCGTAAACCCAGGCATGACTAAGGTTCTGTTTAAACACTTATAAAGATGTCATTGTGTATTAATTTCCCTAAAGCATCTGGTTCGAGGACCCAGGCATAACTAAGGTTCTTTTTAAACACATATAAAGATGTCATTGTGCGTCAATTTCCCCAAAGCATCGAGTCTAAGGACCCAGACATGACTAAGGTTCTGTTTAAACACTTATAAAGATGTCATTGTGCGTCAATTTCCCGAAAGCATCTAGTCTAAGGACCCAGGCATCACTAAGGTTCTGTTTAAGCACTTATAAAGATGTCATTGTGCGTCAATTTCCCCAAAGCATCTAGTCTGAGGACCCAGGCATCACTAAGGTTCTGTTTAAACACTCATAAAGATGTCATTGTATGTTAATTTCCCTAAAGCGTCCGGTCCGTAAACCCAGGCATGACTAAGGTTCTGTTTAAACACTTATAAAGATGTCATTGTATATTAATTTCCCTAAAGCATCTGGTTCGAGGACCCAGGCATAACTAAGGTTCTTTTTAAACACTTATAAAGATGTCATTGTGCGTCAATTTCCCCAAAGCATCGAGTCTAAGGACCTAGGCATGACTAAGGTTTTGTTTAAACACTTATAAAGATGTCATTGTGCGTCAATTTCCCCAAAGCATCTAGTCTAAGGACCCAGGCATCACTAAGGTTCTGTTTAAACACTTATAAAGATGTCATCGTGCGTCAATTTCCCCAAAGCATCTAGTCTAAGGACCCAGGCATGACTAAGGTTCTGTTTAAACACTTATAAAGATGTCATTGTGCGTCAATTTCCCTAAAGCATCTTGTCCGAGGACTTAGGCATGATTAAGGTTCTGTTTAAACACTTATAAAGGTATCATTGTGTATTAATTTCCCCAAAGCATCTGGTTCGAGGACCCAGGCATAACTAAGGTTCTTTTTAAACACTTATAAAGATGTCATTGTGCGTCAATTTCCCTAAAGCATCTAGTCCGAGGACTCAGGCATGACTAAGGTTTTGTTTAAACACTTATAAAGATGTCATTGTGCGTCAATTTCCCCAAAGCATCTAGTCTAAGGACCCAGGCATGACTAAGGTTCTGTTTAAACGCTTATAAAGATGTCATTGTGTGTTAATTTCCGTAAAGCATCTAGTCAGAGGACTTAGGCATGACTAAGGTTCTGTTTAAACGCTTATAAAGATGTCATTGTGCGTTAATTTCCCCAAAGCATCTAGTCCGAGGACCTAGGCATGACTAAGGTTCTGTTTAAACACTCATAAAGATGTCATTGTATGTTAATTTCCCTAAAGCATCTGGTCCGTAAACCCAGGCATGACTAAGGTTCTGTTTAGACACTTATAAAGATGTCATTGTGTATTAATTTCCCTAAAGCATCTGGTTCGAGGACCCAGGCATAACTAAGGTTCTTTTTAAACACTTATAAAGATGTCATTGTGCGTCAATTTCCCCAAAGCATCCAGTCTAAGGACCCAGGCATGACTAAGGTTCAGTTTAAACACTTATAAAGATGTCATTGTCTGTTAATTTCCGTAAAGCATCTAGTCAGAGGACTTAGGCATGACTAAGGTTCAGTTTAAACGCTGATAAAGATGTCATTGTGCGTTAATTTCCCCAAAGCATCTAGTTCGAGGACCTAGGCACGACTAAGGTTCTGTTTAAACACTTATAAAGATGTCATTGTGCGTCAATTTCCCGAAAGCATCTAGTCTAAGGACCCAGGCATCACTAAGGTTCTGTTTAAACACTTATAAAGGTGTCATTGTGCGTCAATTTCCCCAAAGCATCTAGTCTAAGGACCCAGGCATCACTAAGGTTCTGTTTAAACACTCATAAAGATGTCATTGTATGTTAATTTCCCTAGAGCATCTGGTCCGTAAACCCAGGCATGACTAAGGTTCTGTTTAAACACTTATAAAGATGTCATTGTGTATTAATTTCCCTAAAGCATCTGGTTCGAGGACCCAGGCATAACTAAGGTTCTTTTTAAACACTTATAAAGATGTCATTGTGCGTCAATTTCCCCAAAGCATCGAGTCTAAGGACCCAGACATGACTAAGGTTCTGTTTAAACCCTTATAAAGATGTCATTGTGCGTCAATTTCCCGAAAGCATCTAGTCTAAGGACCCAAGCATCACTAAGGTTCTGTTTAAACACTTCTAAAGATGTCATTATGCGTCAATTTCCCCAAAGCATCTAGTCTAAGGACCCAGGCATCACTAAGGTTCTGTTTAAACACTCATAAAGATGTCATTGTATGTTAATTTCCCTAGAGCATCTGGTCCGTAAACCCAGGCATGACTAAGGTTCTGTTTAAACACTTATAAAGATGTCATTGTGTATTAATTTCCCTAAAGCATCTGGTTCGAGGACCCAGGCATAACTAAGGTTCTTTTTAAACACTTATAAAGATGTCATTGTGCGTCAATTTCCCCAAAGCATCGAGTCTAAGGACCCAGACATGACTAAGGTTCTGTTTAAACCCTTATAAAGATGTCATTGTGCGTCAATTTCCCGAAAGCATCTAGTCTAAGGACCCATGCATCACTAAGGTTCTGTTTAAACACTTCTAAAGATGTCATTGTGCGTCAATTTCCCCAAAGCATCTAGTCTAAGGACCCAGGCATCACTAAGGTTCTGTTTAAACACTCATAAAGATGTCATTGTATGTTAATTTCCCTAGAGCATCTGGTCCGTAAACCCAGGCATGACTAAGGTTCTGTTTAAACACTTATAAAGATGTCATTGTGTATTAATTTCCCAAAAGCATCTGGTTCGAGGACCCAGGCATAACTAAGGTTCTTTTTAAACACATATAAAGATGTCATTGTGCGTTAATTTCCCCAAAGCATCGAGTCTAAGGACCCAGACATGACTAAGGTTCTGTTTAAACACTTATAAAGATGTCATTGTGCGTCAATTTCCCGAAAGCATCTAGTCTAAGGACCCAGGCATCACTAAGGGTCTGTTTAAACACTTATAAAGATGTCATTGTATGTTAATTTCCCTAAAGCATCTGGTCCGTAAACCCAGGCATGACTAAGGTTCTGTTTAAACACTTATAAAGATGTCATTGTGTATTAATTTCCCTAAAGCATCTGGTTCGAGGACCCAGGCATAACTAAGGTTCTTTTTAAACACTTATAAAGATGTCATTGTGCGTCAATTTCCCCAAAGCATCGAGTCTAAGGACCCAGACATGACTAAGGTTCTGTTTAAACCCTTATAAAGATGTCATTGTGCGTCAATTTCCCGAAAGCATCTAGTCTAAGGACCCAAGCATCACTAAGGTTCTGTTTAAACACTTCTAAAGATGTCATTGTGCGTCAATTTCCCCAAAGCATCTAGTCTAAGGACCCAGGCATCACTAAGGTTCTGTTTAAACACTCATAAAGATGTCATTGTATGTTAATTTCCCTAGAGCATCTGGTCCGTAAACCCAGGCATGACTAAGGTTCTGTTTAAACACTTATAAAGATGTCATTGTGTATTAATTTCCCAAAAGCATCTGGTTCGAGGACCCAGGCATAACTAAGGTTCTTTTTAAACACTTATAAAGATGTCATTGTGCGTCAATTTCCCCAACGCATCCAGTCTAAGGACCTAGGCATGACTAAGGTTTTGTTTAAACACTTATAAAGATGTCATTGTGCGTCAATTTCCCCAAAGCATCTAGTCTAAGGACCCAGGCATCACTAAGGTTCTGTTTAAACACTTATAAAGGTATCATTGTGTATTAATTTCCCCAAAGCATCTGGTTCGAGGACCCAAGCATAACTAAGGTTCTTTTTAAACACTTATAAAATGTCATTGTGCGTCAATTTCCCTAAAGCATCTAGTCCGAGGACTCAGGCATGACAAAGGTTTTGTTTAAACACTTATAAAGATGTCATTGTGCGTCAATTTCCCCAAAGCATCTAGTCTAAGGACCCAGACATGACTAAGGTTCTGTTTAAACACTTATAAAGATGTCATTGTGCGTCAATTTCCCGAAAGCATCTAGTCTAAGGACCCAGGCATCCCTAAGGTTCTGTTTAAACACTTATAAAGATGTCATTGTGCGTCAATTTCCCCAAAGCATCTAGTCTACGGACCCAGGCATCACTAAGGTTCTGTTCAAACACTCATAAATATGTCATTGTATGTTAATTTCCCTAAAGCATCTGGTCCGTAAACCCAGGCATGACTAAGGTTCTGTTTAAACACTTATAAAGATGTCATTGTGTACTAATTTCCCTAAAGCATCTGGTTCGAGGACCCAGGCATAAGTAAGGTTCTTTTTAAACACTTATAAAGATGTCATTGTGCGTCAATTTCCCCAAAGCATCCAGTCTAAGGACCCAGGCATGACTAAGGTTCTGTTTAAACGCTTATAAAGATGTCATTGTGTGTTAATTTCCGTAAAGCATCTAGTCAGAGGACTTAGGCATGACTAAGGTTCTGTTTAAACGCTTATAAAGATGTCATTGTGCGTTAATTTCCCCAAAGCATCTAGTCCGAGGATCTAGGCATGACTAAGGTTCTGTTTAAACACTCATAAAGATGTCATTGTATGTTAATTTCCCTAAAGCATCTGGTCCGTAAACCCAGGCATGACTAAGGTTCTGTTTAAACACTTATAAAGATGTCATTGTGTATTAATTTCCCTAAAGCATCTGGTTCGAGGACCCAGGCATAACTAAGGTTCTTTTTAAACACCTATAAAGATGTCATTGTGCGTCAATTTCCCCAAAGCGTCGAGTCTAAGGACCCAGACATGACTAAGGTTATGTTTAAACGCTTATAAAGATGTCATTGTGCGTCAATTTCCCGAAAGCATCTAGTCTAAGGACCCAAGCATCACTAAGGTTCTGTTTAAACACTTATAAAGATGTCATTGTGCGTCAATTTGCCCAAAGCATCTAGTCTAAGGACCCAGGCATCACTAAGGTTCTGTTTAAACACTCATAAAGATGTCATTGTATGTTAATTTCCCTAGAGCATCTGGTCCGTAAACCCAGGCATGACTAAGGTTCTGTTTAAACACTTATAAAGATGTCATTGTGTATTAATTTCCCTAAAGCATCTGGTTCGAGGACCCAGGCATAACTAAGGTTCTTTTTAAACACATATAAAGATGTCATTGTGCGTCAATTTCCCCAAAGCATCGAGTCTAAGGACCCAGACATGACTAAGGTTCTGTTTAAACACTTATAAAGATGTCATTGTGCGTCAATTTCCCGAAAGCATCTAGTCTAAGGACCCAGGCATCACTAAGGTTCTGTTTAAGCACTTATAAAGATGTCATTGTGCGTCAATTTCCCCAAAGCATCTAGTCTGAGGACCCAGGCATCACTAAGGTTCTGTTTAAACACTCATAAAGATGTCATTGTATGTTAATTTCCCTAAAGCGTCCGGTCCGTAAACCCAGGCATGACTAAGGTTCTGTTTAAACACTTATAAAGATGTCATTGTATATTAATTTCCCTAAAGCATCTGGTTCGAGGACCCAGGCATAACTAAGGTTCTTTTTAAACACTTATAAAGATGTCATTGTGCGTCAATTTCCCCAAAGCATCGAGTCTAAGGACCTAGGCATGACTAAGGTTTTGTTTAAACACTTATAAAGATGTCATTGTGCGTCAATTTCCCCAAAGCATCTAGTCTAAGGACCCAGGCATCACTAAGGTTCTGTTTAAACACTTATAAAGATGTCATCGTGCGTCAATTTCCCCAAAGCATCTAGTCTAAGGACCCAGGCATGACTAAGGTTCTGTTTAAACACTTATAAAGATGTCATTGTGCGTCAATTTCCCTAAAGCATCTTGTCCGAGGACTTAGGCATGATTAAGGTTCTGTTTAAACACTTATAAAGGTATCATTGTGTATTAATTTCCCCAAAGCATCTGGTTCGAGGACCCAGGCATAACTAAGGTTCTTTTTAAACACTTATAAAGATGTCATTGTGCGTCAATTTCCCTAAAGCATCTAGTCCGAGGACTCAGGCATGACTAAGGTTTTGTTTAAACACTTATAAAGATGTCATTGTGCGTCAATTTCCCCAAAGCATCTAGTCTAAGGACCCAGGCATGACTAAGGTTCTGTTTAAACGCTTATAAAGATGTCATTGTGTGTTAATTTCCGTAAAGCATCTAGTCAGAGGACTTAGGCATGACTAAGGTTCTGTTTAAACGCTTATAAAGATGTCATTGTGCGTTAATTTCCCCAAAGCATCTAGTCCGAGGACCTAGGCATGACTAAGGTTCTGTTTAAACACTCATAAAGATGTCATTGTATGTTAATTTCCCTAAAGCATCTGGTCCGTAAACCCAGGCATGACTAAGGTTCTGTTTAGACACTTATAAAGATGTCATTGTGTATTAATTTCCCTAAAGCATCTGGTTCGAGGACCCAGGCATAACTAAGGTTCTTTTTAAACACTTATAAAGATGTCATTGTGCGTCAATTTCCCCAAAGCATCCAGTCTAAGGACCCAGGCATGACTAAGGTTCAGTTTAAACACTTATAAAGATGTCATTGTCTGTTAATTTCCGTAAAGCATCTAGTCAGAGGACTTAGGCATGACTAAGGTTCAGTTTAAACGCTGATAAAGATGTCATTGTGCGTTAATTTCCCCAAAGCATCTAGTTCGAGGACCTAGGCACGACTAAGGTTCTGTTTAAACACTTATAAAGATGTCATTGTGCGTCAATTTCCCGAAAGCATCTAGTCTAAGGACCCAGGCATCACTAAGGTTCTGTTTAAACACTTATAAAGGTGTCATTGTGCGTCAATTTCCCCAAAGCATCTAGTCTAAGGACCCAGGCATCACTAAGGTTCTGTTTAAACACTCATAAAGATGTCATTGTATGTTAATTTCCCTAGAGCATCTGGTCCGTAAACCCAGGCATGACTAAGGTTCTGTTTAAACACTTATAAAGATGTCATTGTGTATTAATTTCCCTAAAGCATCTGGTTCGAGGACCCAGGCATAACTAAGGTTCTTTTTAAACACTTATAAAGATGTCATTGTGCGTCAATTTCCCCAAAGCATCGAGTCTAAGGACCCAGACATGACTAAGGTTCTGTTTAAACCCTTATAAAGATGTCATTGTGCGTCAATTTCCCGAAAGCATCTAGTCTAAGGACCCAAGCATCACTAAGGTTCTGTTTAAACACTTCTAAAGATGTCATTATGCGTCAATTTCCCCAAAGCATCTAGTCTAAGGACCCAGGCATCACTAAGGTTCTGTTTAAACACTCATAAAGATGTCATTGTATGTTAATTTCCCTAGAGCATCTGGTCCGTAAACCCAGGCATGACTAAGGTTCTGTTTAAACACTTATAAAGATGTCATTGTGTATTAATTTCCCTAAAGCATCTGGTTCGAGGACCCAGGCATAACTAAGGTTCTTTTTAAACACTTATAAAGATGTCATTGTGCGTCAATTTCCCCAAAGCATCGAGTCTAAGGACCCAGACATGACTAAGGTTCTGTTTAAACCCTTATAAAGATGTCATTGTGCGTCAATTTCCCGAAAGCATCTAGTCTAAGGACCCATGCATCACTAAGGTTCTGTTTAAACACTTCTAAAGATGTCATTGTGCGTCAATTTCCCCAAAGCATCTAGTCTAAGGACCCAGGCATCACTAAGGTTCTGTTTAAACACTCATAAAGATGTCATTGTATGTTAATTTCCCTAGAGCATCTGGTCCGTAAACCCAGGCATGACTAAGGTTCTGTTTAAACACTTATAAAGATGTCATTGTGTATTAATTTCCCAAAAGCATCTGGTTCGAGGACCCAGGCATAACTAAGGTTCTTTTTAAACACATATAAAGATGTCATTGTGCGTTAATTTCCCCAAAGCATCGAGTCTAAGGACCCAGACATGACTAAGGTTCTGTTTAAACACTTATAAAGATGTCATTGTGCGTCAATTTCCCGAAAGCATCTAGTCTAAGGACCCAGGCATCACTAAGGGTCTGTTTAAACACTTATAAAGATGTCATTGTATGTTAATTTCCCTAAAGCATCTGGTCCGTAAACCCAGGCATGACTAAGGTTCTGTTTAAACACTTATAAAGATGTCATTGTGTATTAATTTCCCTAAAGCATCTGGTTCGAGGACCCAGGCATAACTAAGGTTCTTTTTAAACACTTATAAAGATGTCATTGTGCGTCAATTTCCCCAAAGCATCGAGTCTAAGGACCCAGACATGACTAAGGTTCTGTTTAAACCCTTATAAAGATGTCATTGTGCGTCAATTTCCCGAAAGCATCTAGTCTAAGGACCCAAGCATCACTAAGGTTCTGTTTAAACACTTCTAAAGATGTCATTGTGCGTCAATTTCCCCAAAGCATCTAGTCTAAGGACCCAGGCATCACTAAGGTTCTGTTTAAACACTCATAAAGATGTCATTGTATGTTAATTTCCCTAGAGCATCTGGTCCGTAAACCCAGGCATGACTAAGGTTCTGTTTAAACACTTATAAAGATGTCATTGTGTATTAATTTCCCAAAAGCATCTGGTTCGAGGACCCAGGCATAACTAAGGTTCTTTTTAAACACTTATAAAGATGTCATTGTGCGTCAATTTCCCCAACGCATCCAGTCTAAGGACCTAGGCATGACTAAGGTTTTGTTTAAACACTTATAAAGATGTCATTGTGCGTCAATTTCCCCAAAGCATCTAGTCTAAGGACCCAGGCATCACTAAGGTTCTGTTTAAACACTTATAAAGGTATCATTGTGTATTAATTTCCCCAAAGCATCTGGTTCGAGGACCCAAGCATAACTAAGGTTCTTTTTAAACACTTATAAAATGTCATTGTGCGTCAATTTCCCTAAAGCATCTAGTCCGAGGACTCAGGCATGACAAAGGTTTTGTTTAAACACTTATAAAGATGTCATTGTGCGTCAATTTCCCCAAAGCATCTAGTCTAAGGACCCAGACATGACTAAGGTTCTGTTTAAACACTTATAAAGATGTCATTGTGCGTCAATTTCCCGAAAGCATCTAGTCTAAGGACCCAGGCATCCCTAAGGTTCTGTTTAAACACTTATAAAGATGTCATTGTGCGTCAATTTCCCCAAAGCATCTAGTCTACGGACCCAGGCATCACTAAGGTTCTGTTCAAACACTCATAAATATGTCATTGTATGTTAATTTCCCTAAAGCATCTGGTCCGTAAACCCAGGCATGACTAAGGTTCTGTTTAAACACTTATAAAGATGTCATTGTGTACTAATTTCCCTAAAGCATCTGGTTCGAGGACCCAGGCATAAGTAAGGTTCTTTTTAAACACTTATAAAGATGTCATTGTGCGTCAATTTCCCCAAAGCATCCAGTCTAAGGACCCAGGCATGACTAAGGTTCTGTTTAAACGCTTATAAAGATGTCATTGTGTGTTAATTTCCGTAAAGCATCTAGTCAGAGGACTTAGGCATGACTAAGGTTCTGTTTAAACGCTTATAAAGATGTCATTGTGCGTTAATTTCCCCAAAGCATCTAGTCCGAGGATCTAGGCATGACTAAGGTTCTGTTTAAACACTCATAAAGATGTCATTGTATGTTAATTTCCCTAAAGCATCTGGTCCGTAAACCCAGGCATGACTAAGGTTCTGTTTAAACACTTATAAAGATGTCATTGTGTATTAATTTCCCTAAAGCATCTGGTTCGAGGACCCAGGCATAACTAAGGTTCTTTTTAAACACCTATAAAGATGTCATTGTGCGTCAATTTCCCCAAAGCGTCGAGTCTAAGGACCCAGACATGACTAAGGTTATGTTTAAACGCTTATAAAGATGTCATTGTGCGTCAATTTCCCGAAAGCATCTAGTCTAAGGACCCAAGCATCACTAAGGTTCTGTTTAAACACTTATAAAGATGTCATTGTGCGTCAATTTGCCCAAAGCATCTAGTCTAAGGACCCAGGCATCACTAAGGTTCTGTTTAAACACTCATAAAGATGTCATTGTATGTTAATTTCCCTAGAGCATCTGGTCCGTAAACCCAGGCATGACTAAGGTTCTGTTTAAACACTTATAAAGATGTCATTGTGTATTAATTTCCCTAAAGCATCTGGTTCGAGGACCCAGGCATAACTAAGGTTCTTTTTAAACACATATAAAGATGTCATTGTGCGTCAATTTCCCCAAAGCATCGAGTCTAAGGACCCAGACATGACTAAGGTTCTGTTTAAACACTTATAAAGATGTCATTGTGCGTCAATTTCCCGAAAGCATCTAGTCTAAGGACCCAGGCATCACTAAGGTTCTGTTTAAGCACTTATAAAGATGTCATTGTGCGTCAATTTCCCCAAAGCATCTAGTCTGAGGACCCAGGCATCACTAAGGTTCTGTTTAAACACTCATAAAGATGTCATTGTATGTTAATTTCCCTAAAGCGTCCGGTCCGTAAACCCAGGCATGACTAAGGTTCTGTTTAAACACTTATAAAGATGTCATTGTATATTAATTTCCCTAAAGCATCTGGTTCGAGGACCCAGGCATAACTAAGGTTCTTTTTAAACACTTATAAAGATGTCATTGTGCGTCAATTTCCCCAAAGCATCGACTCTAAGGACCTAGGCATGACTAAGGTTTTGTTTAAACACTTATAAAGATGTCATTGTGCGTCAATTTCCCCAAAGCATCTAGTCTAAGGACCCAGGCATCACTAAGGTTCTGTTTAAACACTTATAAAGATGTCATCGTGCGTCAATTTCCCCAAAGCATCTAGTCTAAGGACCCAGGCATGACTAAGGTTCTGTTTAAACACTTATAAAGATGTCATTGTGCGTCAATTTCCCTAAAGCATCTTGTCCGAGGACTTAGGCATGATTAAGGTTCTGTTTAAACACTTATAAAGGTATCATTGTGTATTAATTTCCCCAAAGCATCTGGTTCGAGGACCCAGGCATAACTAAGGTTCTTTTTAAACACTTATAAAGATGTCATTGTGCGTCAATTTCCCTAAAGCATCTAGTCCGAGGACTCAGGCATGACTAAGGTTTTGTTTAAACACTTATAAAGATGTCATTGTGCGTCAATTTCCCCAAAGCATCTAGTCTAAGGACCCAGGCATGACTAAGGTTCTGTTTAAACGCTTATAAAGATGTCATTGTGTGTTAATTTCCGTAAAGCATCTAGTCAGAGGACTTAGGCATGACTAAGGTTCTGTTTAAACGCTTATAAAGATGTCATTGTGCGTTAATTTCCCCAAAGCATCTAGTCCGAGGACCTAGGCATGACTAAGGTTCTGTTTAAACACTCATAAAGATGTCATTGTATGTTAATTTCCCTAAAGCATCTGGTCCGTAAACCCAGGCATGACTAAGGTTCTGTTTAGACACTTATAAAGATGTCATTGTGTATTAATTTCCCTAAAGCATCTGGTTCGAGGACCCAGGCATAACTAAGGTTCTTTTTAAACACTTATAAAGATGTCATTGTGCGTCAATTTCCCCAAAGCATCCAGTCTAAGGACCCAGGCATGACTAAGGTTCAGTTTAAACACTTATAAAGATGTCATTGTCTGTTAATTTCCGTAAAGCATCTAGTCAGAGGACTTAGGCATGACTAAGGTTCAGTTTAAACGCTGATAAAGATGTCATTGTGCGTTAATTTCCCCAAAGCATCTAGTTCGAGGACCTAGGCACGACTAAGGTTCTGTTTAAATACTCATAAAGATGTCATTGTATGTTAATTTCCCTAAAGCATCTGGTCCGTAAACCCAGGCATGACTAAGGTTCTGTTTAAACACTTATAAAGATGTCATTGTGTATTAATTTCCCTAAAGCATCTGGTTCGAGGACACAGGCATAACTAAGGTTCTTTTTAAACACTTATAAAGATGTCATTGTGCGTCAATTTCCCCAAAGCATCCAGTCTAAGGACCTAGGCATGACTAAGGTTTTGTTTAAACACTTATAAAGATGTCATTGTGCGTCAATTTCCCCAAAGCATCTAGTCTAAGGACCCAGACATGACTAAGGTTCTGTTTAAACACTTATAAAGATGTCATTGTGCGTCAATTTCCCGAAAGCATCTAGTCTAAGGACCCAGGCATCACTAAGGTTCTGTTTAAACACTTATAAAGATGTCATTGTGCGTCAATTTCCCCAAAGCATCCAGTCTAAGGACCGAGGCATGACTAAGGTTTTGTTTAAACACTTATAAAGATGTCATCGTGCGTCAATTTCCCCAAAGCATCTAGTCTAAGGACCTAGGCATGACTAAGGTTCTGTTTAAACACTTATAAAGATGTCATTGTGCGTCAATTTCCCTAAAGCATCTAGTCCGAGGACTTAGGCATGACTAAGGTTCTGTTTAAACACCTATAAAGGTATCATTGTGTATTAATTTCCCCAAAGCATCTGGTTCGAGGACCCAGGCATAACTAAGGTTCTTTTTAAACACTTATAAAGATGTCATTGTGCGTCAATTTCCCTAAAGCATCTAGTCCGAGGACTCAGGCATGCCTAAGGTTTTGTTTAAACACTTATAAAGATGTCATTGTGCGTCAATTTCCCCAAAGCATCTAGTCTAAGGACCCAGACATGACTAAGGTTCTGTTTAAACACTTATAAAGATGTCATTGTGCGTCAATTTCCCGAAAGCATCTAGTCTAAGGACCCAGACATGACTAAGGTTCTGTTTAAACACTTATAAAGATGTCATTGTGCGTCAATTTCCCGAAAGCATCTAGTCTAAGGACCCAGGCATCACTAAGGTTCTGTTTAAACACATATAAAGATGTCATTGTGCGTCAATTTCCCCAAAGCATCGAGTCTAAGGACCCAGGCATCACTAAGGTTCTGTTTAAACACTCATAAAGATGTCATTGTATGTTAATTTCCCTAGAGCTGCTGGTCCGTAAACCCAGGCATGACTAAGGTTCTGTTTAAACACTTATAAAGATGTCATTGTGTATTAATTTCCCTAAAGCATCTGGTTCGAGGACCCAGGCATAACTAAGGTTCTTTTTAAACACTTATAAAGATGTCATTGTGCGTCAATTTCCCCAAAGCATCGAGTCTAAGGACCCAGACATGACTAAGGTTCTGTTTAAACACTTATAAAGATGTCATTGTGCGTCAATTTCCCGAAAGCATCTAGTCTAAGGACCCTAGCATCACTAAGGTTCTGTTTAAACACTTGTAAAGATGTCATTGTGCGTCAATTTGCCCAAAGCATCTAGTCTAAGGACCCAGGCATCACTAAGGTTCTGTTTAAATACTCATAAAGATGTCATTGTATGTTAATTTCCCTAGAGCATCTGGTCCGTAAACCCAGGCATGACTAAGGTTCTGTTTAAACACTTATAAAGATGTCATTGTGTATTAATTTCCCTAAAGCATCTGGTTCGAGGACCCAGGCATAACTAAGGATCTTTTTAAACACTTATAAAGATGTCATTGTGCGTCAATTTCCCCAAAGCATCGAGTCTAAGGACCCAGACATGACTAAGGTTCTGTTTAAACACTTATAAAGATGTCATTGTGCGTCAATTTCCCCAAAGCATCTAGTCTAAGGACCCAGGCATCACTAAGGTTCTGTTTAAACACTCATAAAGATGTCATTGTATGTTAATTTCCCTAAAGCATCTGGTCCGTAAACCCAGGCATGACTAAGGTTCTGTTTAAACACTTATAAAGACGTCATTGTATATTAATTTCCCTAAAGCATCTGGTTCGAGGACCCAGGCATAACTAAGGTTCTTTTTAAACACTTATAAAGATGTCATTGTGCGTCAATTTCCCCAACGCATCCAGTCTAAGGACCTAGGCAGGACTAAGGTTTTGTTTAAACACTTATAAAGATGTCATTGTGCGTCAATTTCCCCAAAGCATCTAGTCTATGGACCCAGGCATCACTAAGGTTCTGTTTAAACACTTATAAAGATGTCATCGTGCGTCAATTTCCCCAAAGCATCTACTCTAAGGACCCAGGCATGACTAAGGTTCTGTTTAAACACTTATAAAGATGTCATTGTGCGTCAATTTCCCTAAAGCATCTTGTCCGAGGACTTAGGCATGATTAAGGTTCTGTTTAAACACTTATAAAGGTATGATTGTGTATTAATTTCCCCAAAGCATCTGGTTCGAGGACCCAGGCATAATTAAGGTTCTTTTTAAACACTTATAAAGATGTCATTGTGCGTCAATTTCCCTAAAGCATCTAGTCCGAGGACTCAGGCATGACTAAGGTTTTGTTTAAACACTTATAAAGATGTCATTGTGTATTAATTTCCCTAAAGCATCTGGTTCGAGGACCCAGGCATAAGTAATGTTCTTTTTAAACACTTATAAAGATGTCATTGTGCGTCAATTTCCCCAAAGCATCCAGTCTAAGGACCCAGGCATGACTAAGGTTCTGTTTAAACGCTTATAAAGATGTCATCGTGCGTCAATTTCCCCAAAGCATCTAGTCTAAGGACCTAGGCATGACTAAGGTTCTGTTTAAACACTTATAAAGATGTCATTGTGCGTCAATTTCCCTAAAGCATCTAGTCCGAGGACTTAGGCATGACTAAGGTTCTGTTTAAACACCTATAAAGGTATCATTGTGTATTAATTTCCCCAAAGCATCTGGTTCGAGGACCCAGGCATAACTAAGGTTCTTTTTAAACACTTATAAAGATGTCATTGTGCGTCAATTTCCCTAAAGCATCTAGTCCGAGGACTCAGGCATGCCTAAGGTTTTGTTTAAACACTTATAAAGATGTCATTGTGCGTCAATTTCCCCAAAGCATCTAGTCTAAGGACCCAGACATGACTAAGGTTCTGTTTAAACACTTATAAAGATGTCATTGTGCGTCAATTTCCCGAAAGCATCTAGTCTAAGGACCCAGACATGACTAAGGTTCTGTTTAAACACTTATAAAGATGTCATTGTGCGTCAATTTCCCGAAAGCATCTAGTCTAAGGACCCAGGCATCACTAAGGTTCTGTTTAAACACATATAAAGATGTCATTGTGCGTCAATTTCCCCAAAGCATCGAGTCTAAGGACCCAGGCATCACTAAGGTTCTGTTTAAACACTCATAAAGATGTCATTGTATGTTAATTTCCCTAGAGCTGCTGGTCCGTAAACCCAGGCATGACTAAGGTTCTGTTTAAACACTTATAAAGATGTCATTGTGTATTAATTTCCCTAAAGCATCTGGTTCGAGGACCCAGGCATAACTAAGGTTCTTTTTAAACACTTATAAAGATGTCATTGTGCGTCAATTTCCCCAAAGCATCGAGTCTAAGGACCCAGACATGACTAAGGTTCCGTTTAAACACTTATAAAGATGTCATTGTGCGTCAATTTCCCGAAAGCATCTAGTCTAAGGACCCTAGCATCACTAAGGTTCTGTTTAAACACTTGTAAAGATGTCATTGTGCGTCAATTTGCCCAAAGCATCTAGTCTAAGGACCCAGGCATCACTAAGGTTCTGTTTAAACACTCATAAAGATGTCATTGTATGTTAATTTCCCTAGAGCATCTGGTCCGTAAACCCAGGCATGACTAAGGTTCTATTTAAACACTTATAAAGATGTCATTGTGTATTAATTTCCCTAAAGCATCTGGTTCGAGGACCCAGGCATAACTAAGGATCTTTTTAAACACTTATAAAGATGTCATTGTGCGTCAATTTCCCCAAAGCATCGAGTCTAAGGACCCAGACATGACTAAGGTTCTGTTTAAACACTTATAAAGATGTCATTGTGCGTCAATTTCCCGAAAGCATCTAGTCTAAGGACCCAGGCGTCACTAAGATTCTGTTTAAACACTTATAAAGATGTCATTGTGCGTCAATTTCCCCAAAGCATCTAGTCTAAGGACCCAGGCATCACTAAGGTTCTGTTTAAACACTCATAAAGATGTCATTGTATGTTAATTTCCCTAAAGCATCTGGTCCGTAAACCCAGGCATGACTAAGGTTCTGTTTAAACACTTATAAAGATGTCATTGTATATTAATTTCCCTAAAGCATCTGGTTCGAGGACCCAGGCATAACTAAGGTTCTTTTTAAACACTTATAAAGATGTCATTGTGCGTTAATTTCCCCAACGCATCCAGTCTAAGGACCTAGGCAGGACTAAGGTTTTGTTTCAACACTTATAAAGATGTCATTGTGCGTCAATTTCCCCAAAGCATCTAGTCTATGGACCCAGGCATCACTAAGGTTCTGTTTAAACACTTATAAAGATGTCATCGTGCGTCAATTTCCCCAAAGCATCTACTCTAAGGACCCAGGCATGACTAAGGTTCTGTTTAAACACTTATAAAGATGTCATTGTGCGTCAATTTCCCTAAAGCATCTTGTCCGAGGACTTAGGCATGATTAAGGTTCTGTTTAAACACTTATAAAGGTATCATTGTGTATTAATTTCCCCAAAGCATCTGGTTCGAGGACCCAGGCATAATTAAGGTTCTTTTTAAACACTTATAAAGATGTCATTGTGCGTCAATTTCCCTAAAGCATCTAGTCCGAGGACTCAGGCATGACTAAGGTTTTGTTTTAACAC
This sequence comes from Quercus wislizeni, assembly GCA_023055345.1. Classification (NCBI taxonomy): domain Eukaryota; kingdom Viridiplantae; phylum Streptophyta; class Magnoliopsida; order Fagales; family Fagaceae; genus Quercus; species Quercus wislizeni. The sequence continues at coordinate 23,796,580 of JALGQJ010000007.1, read as the reverse complement.
TTATAAAGATGTCATTGTGTATTAATTTCCCTAAAGCATCTGGTTCGAGGACCCAGGCATAAGTAATGTTCTTTTTAAACACTTATAAAGATGTCATTGTGCGTCAATTTCCCCAAAGCATCCAGTCTAAGGACCCAGGCATGACTAAGGTTCTGTTTAAACGCTTATAAAGATGTCATTGTGTGTTAATTTCCGTAAAGCATCTAGTCAGAGGACTTAGGCATGACTAAGGTTCTGTTTAAACGCTTATAAAGATGTCATTGTGCGTTAATTTCCCCAAAGCATCTAGTCCGAGGACCTAGGCATGACTAAGGTTCTGTTTAAACACTCATAAAGATGTCATTGTATGTTAATTTCCCTAAAGCATCTGGTCCGTAAACCCAGGCATGACTAAGGTTCTGTTTAAACACTTATGAAGATGTCATTGTGTATTAATTTCCCTAAAGCATCTGGTTCGAGGACCCAGGCATAACTAAGGTTCTTTTTAAACACTTATATAGATGTCATTGTGCGTCAATTTCCCCAAAGCATCCAGTCTAAGGACCCAGGCATGACTAAGGTTCTGTTTAAACTCTTATAAAGATGTCATTGTGTGTTAATTTCCGTAAAGCATCTAGTCAGAGGACTTAGGCATGACTAAGGTTCTGTTTAAACGCTTATAAAGATGTCGTTGTGCGTTAATTTCCCCAAAGCATCTAGTCCGAGGACCTAGGCATGACTAAGGTTCTGTTTAAACACTCATAAAGATGTCATTGTATGTTAATTTCCCTAAAGCATCTGGTCCGTAAACCCAGGCATGACTAAGGTTCTGTTTAAACACTTATAAAGATGTCATTGTGTATTAATTTCCCTAAAGCATCTGGTTCGAGGACCCAGGCATAACTAAGGTTCTTTTTAAACACTTATAAAGATGTCATTGTGCGTCAATTTCCCTAAAGCATCTAGTCCGAGGACTCAGGCATGACTAAGGTTTTGTTTAAACACTTATAAAGATGTCATTGTGTATTAATTTCCCTAAAGCATCTGGTTCGAGGACCCAGGCATAAGTAATGTTCTTTTTAAACACTTATAAAGATGTCATTGTGCGTCAATTTCCCCAAAGCATCCAGTCTAAGGACCCAGGCATGACTAAGGTTCTGTTTAAACGCTTATAAAGATGTCATTGTGTGTTAATTTCCGTAAAGCATCTAGTCAGAGGACTTAGGCATGACTAAGGTTCTGTTTAAACGCTTATAAAGATGTCATTGTGCGTTAATTTCCCCAAAGCATCTAGTCCGAGGACCTAGGCATGACTAAGGTTCTGTTTAAACACTCATAAAGATGTCATTGTATGTTAATTTCCCTAAAGCATCTGGTCCGTAAACCCAGGCATGACTAAGGTTCTGTTTAAACACTTATAAAGATGTCATTGTGTGTTAATTTCCCTAAAGCATCTGGTTCGAGGACCCAGGCATAACTAAGGTTCTTTTTAAACACTTATATAGATGTCATTGTGCGTCAATTTCCCCAAAGCATCCAGTCTAAGGACCCAGGCATGACTAAGGTTCTGTTTAAACTCTTATAAAGATGTCATTGTGTGTTAATTTCCGTAAAGCATCTAGTCAGAGGACTTAGGCATGACTAAGGTTCTGTTTAAACGCTTATAAAGATGTCGTTGTGCGTTAATTTCCCCAAAGCATCTAGTCCGAGGACCTAGGCATGACTAAGGTTCTGTTTAAACACTCATAAAGATGTCATTGTATGTTAATTTCCCTAAAGTATCTGGTCCGTAAACCCAGGCATGACTAAGGTTCTGTTTAAACACTTATAAAGATGTCATTGTGTATTAATTTCCCTAAAGCATCTGGTTCGAGGACCCAGGCATAACTAAGGTTCTTTTTAAACACTTATATAGATGTCATTGTGCGTCAATTTCCCCAAAGCATCCAGTCTAAGGACCCAGGCATGACTAAGGTTCTGCTTAAACTCTTATAAAGATGTCATTGTGTGTTAATTTCCGTAAAGCATCTAGTCAGAGGACTTAGGCATGACTAAGGTTCTGTTTAAACGCTTATAAAGATGTCGTTGTGCGTTAATTTCCCCAAAGCATCTAGTCCGAGGACCTAGGCATGACTAAGGTTCTGTTTAAACACTCATAAAGATGTCATTGTATGTTAATTTCCCTAAAGCATCTGGTCCGTAAACCCAGGCATGACTAAGGTTCTGTTTAAACACTTATAAAGATGTCATTGTGTATTAATTTCCCTAAAGCATCTGGTTCGAGGACCCAGGCATAACTAAGGTTCTTTTTAAACACTTATAAAGATGTCATTGTGCGTCAATTTCCCGAAAGCATCCAGTCTAAGGACCTAGGCATGACTAAGGTTTTGTTTAAACACTTATAAAGATGTCATTGTGCGTCAATTTCCCCAAAGCATCTAGTCTAAGGACCCAGGCATCACTAAGGTTCTGTTTAAACACTTATAAAGATGTCATCGTGCGTCAATTTCCCCGAAGCATCTAGTCTAAGGACCCAGGCATGACTAAGGTTCTGTTTAAACACTTATAAAGATGTCATTGTGCGTCAATTTCCCTAAAGCATCTAGTCCGAGGACTTAGGCATGATTAAGGTTCTGTTTAAACACTTATAAAGGTATCATTGTGTATTAATTTTCCCAAAGCATCTGGTTCGAGGACCTAGGCATAACTAAGGTTCTTTTTAAACACTTATAAAGATGTCATTGTGCGTCAATTTCCCTAAAGCATCTTGTCCGAGGACTCAGGCATGACTAAGGTTTTGTTTAAACACTTATAAAGATCTCATTGTGCGTCAATTTCCCCAAAGCATCTTGTCTAAGGACCCAGACATGACTAAGGTTCTGTTTAAACACTTATAAAGATGTCATTGTGCGTCAATTTCCCGAAAGCATCTTGTCTAAGGACCCAGGCATCACTAAGGTTCTGTTTAAACACTTATAAAGATGTCATTGTGCGTCAATTTCCCCAAAGCATCTAGTCTAAGGACCCAAGCATCACTAAGGTTCTGTTCAAACACTCATAAAGATGTCATTGTATGTTAATTTCCCTAAAGCATCTGGTCCGTAAACCCAGGCATGACTAAGGTTCTGTTTAAACACTTATAAAGATGTCATTGTATATTAATTTCCCTAAAGCATCTGGTTCGAGGACCCAGGCATAACTAAGGTTCTTTTTAAACACTTATAAAGATGTCATTGTGCGTCAATTTCCCCAACGCATCCAGTCTAAGGACCTAGGCAGGACTAAGGTTTTGTTTAAACACTTATAAAGATGTCATTGTGCGTCAATTTCCCCAAAGCATCTAGTCTATGGACCCAGGCATCACTAAGGTTCTGTTTAAACACTTATAAAGATGTCATCGTGCGTCAATTTCCCCAAAGCATCTACTCTAAGGACCCAGGCATGACTAAGGTTCTGTTTAAACACTTATAAAGATGTCATTGTGCGTCAATTTCCCTAAAGCATCTTGTCCGAGGACTTAGGCATGATTAAGGTTCTGTTTAAACACTTATAAAGGTATCATTGTGTATTAATTTCCCCAAAGCATCTGGTTCGAGGACCCAGGCATAATTAAGGTTCTTTTTAAACACTTATAAAGATGTCATTGTGCGTCAATTTCCCTAAAGCATCTAGTCCGAGGACTCAGGCATGACTAAGGTTTTGTTTAAACACTTATAAAGATGTCATTGTGTATTAATTTCCCTAAAGCATCTGGTTCGAGGACCCAGGCATAAGTAATGTTCTTTTTAAACACTTATAAAGATGTCATTGTGCGTCAATTTCCCCAAAGCATCCAGTCTAAGGACCCAGGCATGACTAAGGTTCTGTTTAAACGCTTATAAAGATGTCATCGTGCGTCAATTTCCCCAAAGCATCTAGTCTAAGGACCTAGGCATGACTAAGGTTCTGTGTAAACACTTATAAAGATGTCATTGTGCGTCAATTTCCCTAAAGCATCTAGTCCGAGGACTTAGGCATGACTAAGGTTCTGTTTAAACACCTATAAAGGTATCATTGTGTATTAATTTCCCCAAAGCATCTGGTTCGAGGACCCAGGCATAACTAAGGTTCTCTTTAAACACTTATAAAGATGTCATTGTGCGTCAATTTCCCTAAAGCATCTAGTCCGAGGACTCAGGCATGCCTAAGGTTTTGTTTAAACACTTATAAAGATGTCATTGTGCGTCAATTTCCCCAAAGCATCTAGTCTAAGGACCCAGACATGACTAAGGTTCTGTTTAAACACTTATAAAGATGTCATTGTGCGTCAATTTCCCGAAAGCATCTAGTCTAAGGACCCAGACATGACTAAGGTTCTGTTTAAACACTTATAAAGATGTCATTGTGCGTCAATTTCCCGAAAGCATCTAGTCTAAGGACCCAGGCATCACTAAGGTTCTGTTTAAACACATATAAAGATGTCATTGTGCGTCAATTTCCCCAAAGCATCGAGTCTAAGGACCCAGGCATCACTAAGGTTCTGTTTAAACACTCATAAAGATGTCATTGTATGTTAATTTCCCTAGAGCTGCTGGTCCGTAAACCCAGGCATGACTAAGGTTCTGTTTAAACACTTATAAAGATGTCATTGTGTATTAATTTTCCTAAAGCATCTGGTTCGAGGACCCAGGCATAACTAAGGTTCTTTTTAAACACTTATAAAGATGTCATTGTGCGTCAATTTCCCCAAAGCATCGAGTCTAAGGACCCAGACATGACTAAGGTTCCGTTTAAACACTTATAAAGATGTCATTGTGCGTCAATTTCCCGAAAGCATCTAGTCTAAGGACCCTAGCATCACTAAGGTTCTGTTTAAACACTTGTAAAGATGTCATTGTGCGTCAATTTGCCCAAAGCATCTAGTCTAAGGACCCAGGCATCACTAAGGTTCTGTTTAAACACTCATAAAGATGTCATTGTATGTTAATTTCCCTAGAGCATCTGGTCCGTAAACCCAGGCATGACTAAGGTTCTGTTTAAACACTTATAAAGATGTCATTGTGTATTAATTTCCCTAAAGCATCTGGTTCGAGGACCCAGGCATAACTAAGGATCTTTTTAAACACTTATAAAGATGTCATTGTGCGTCAATTTCCCCAAAGCATCGAGTCTAAGGACCCAGACATGACTAAGGTTCTGTTTAAACACTTATAAAGATGTCATTGTGCGTCAATTTCCCGAAAGCATCTAGTCTAAGGACCCAGGCGTCACTAAGGTTCTGTTTAAACACTTATAAAGATGTCATTGTGCGTCAATTTCCCCAAAGCATCTAGTCTAAGGACCCAGGCATCACTAAGGTTCTGTTTAAACACTCATAAAGATGTCATTGTATGTTAATTTCCCTAAAGCATCTGGTCCGTAAACCCAGGCATGACTAAGGTTCTGTTTAAACACTTATAAAGATGTCATTGTATATTAATTTCCCTAAAGCATCTGGTTCGAGGACCCAGGCATAACTAAGGTTCTTTTTAAACACTGATAAAGATGTCATTGTGCGTCAATTTCCCCAACGCATCCAGTCTAAGGACCTAGGCAGGACTAAGGTTTTGTTTAAACACTTATAAAGATGTCATTGTGCGTCAATTTCCCCAAAGCATCTAGTCTATGGACCCAGGCATCACTAAGGTTCTGTTTAAACACTTATAAAGATGTCATCGTGCGTCAATTTCCCCAAAGCATCTACTCTAAGGACCCAGGCATGACTAAGGTTCTGTTTAAACACTTATAAAGATGTCATTGTGCGTCAATTTCCCTAAAGCATCTTGTCCGAGGACTTAGGCATGATTAAGGTTCTGTTTAAACACTTATAAAGGTATCATTGTGTATTAATTTCCCCAAAGCATCTGGTTCGAGGACCCAGGCATAATTAAGGTTCTTTTTAAACACTTATAAAGATGTCATTGTGCGTCAATTTCCCTAAAGCATCTAGTCCGAGGACTCAGGCATGACTAAGGTTTTGTTTAAACACTTATAAAGATGTCATTGTGTATTAATTTCCCTAAAGCATCTGGTTCGAGGACCCAGGCATAAGTAATGTTCTTTTTAAACACTTATAAAGATGTCATTGTGCGTCAATTTCCCCAAAGCATCCAGTCTAAGGACCCAGGCATGACTAAGGTTCTGTTTAAACGCTTATAAAGATGTCATTGTGTGTTAATTTCCGTAAAGCATCTAGTCAGAGGACTTAGGCATGACTAAGGTTCTGTTTAAACGCTTATAAAGATGTCATTGTGCGTTAATTTCCCCAAAGCATCTAGTCCGAGGACCTAGGCATGACTAAGGTTCTGTTTAAACACTCATAAAGATGTCATTGTATGTTAATTTCCCTAAAGCATCTGGTCCGTAAACCCAGGCATGACTAAGGTTCTGTTTAAACACTTATAAAGATGTCATTGTGTATTAATTTCCCTAAAGCATCTGGTTCGAGGACCCAGGCATAACTAAGGTTCTTTTTAAACACTTATATAGATGTCATTGTGCGTCAATTTCCCCAAAGCATCCAGTCTAAGGACCCAGGCATGACTAAGGTTCTGTTTAAACTCTTATAAAGATGTCATTGTGTGTTAATTTCCGTAAAGCATCTAGTCAGAGGACTTAGGCATGACTAAGGTTCTGTTTAAACGCTTATAAAGATGTCGTTGTGCGTTAATTTCCCCAAAGCATCTAGTCCGAGGACCTAGGCATGACTAAGGTTCTGTTTAAACACTCATAAAGATGTCATTGTATGTTAATTTCCCTAAAGCATCTGGTCCGTAAACCCAGGCATGACTAAGGTTCTGTTTAAACACTTATAAAGATGTCATTGTGTATTAATTTCCCTAAAGCATCTGGTTCGAGGACCCAGGCATAACTAAGGTTCTTTTTAAACACTTATAAAGATGTCATTGTGCGTCAATTTCCCTAAAGCATCTAGTCCGAGGACTCAGGCATGACTAAGGTTTTGTTTAAACACTTATAAAGATGTCATTGTGTATTAATTTCCCTAAAGCATCTGGTTCGAGGACCCAGGCATAAGTAATGTTCTTTTTAAACACTTATAAAGATGTCATTGTGCGTCAATTTCCCCAAAGCATCCAGTCTAAGGACCCAGGCATGACTAAGGTTCTGTTTAAACGCTTATAAAGATGTCATTGTGTGTTAATTTCCGTAAAGCATCTAGTCAGAGGACTTAGGCATGACTAAGGTTCTGTTTAAACGCTTATAAAGATGTCATTGTGCGTTAATTTCCCCAAAGCATCTAGTCCGAGGACCTAGGCATGACTAAGGTTCTGTTTAAACACTCATAAAGATGTCATTGTATGTTAATTTCCCTAAAGCATCTGGTCCGTAAACCCAGGCATGACTAAGGTTCTGTTTAAACACTTATAAAGATGTCATTGTGTGTTAATTTCCCTAAAGCATCTGGTTCGAGGACCCAGGCATAACTAAGGTTCTTTTTAAACACTTATATAGATGTCATTGTGCGTCAATTTTCCCAAAGCATCCAGTCTAAGGACCCAGGCATGACTAAGGTTCTGTTTAAACTCTTATAAAGATGTCATTGTGTGTTAATTTCCGTAAAGCATCTAGTCAGAGGACTTAGGCATGACTAAGGTTCTGTTTAAACGCTTATAAAGATGTCGTTGTGCGTTAATTTCCCCAAAGCATCTAGTCCGAGGACCTAGGCATGACTAAGGTTCTGTTTAAACACTCATAAAGATGTCATTGTATGTTAATTTCCCTAGAGCTGCTGGTCCGTAAACCCAGGCATGACTAAGGTTCTGTTTAAACACTTATAAAGATGTCATTGTGTATTAATTTCCCTAAAGCATCTGGTTCGAGGACCCAGGCATAACTAAGGTTCTTTTTAAACACTTATATAGATGTCATTGTGCGTCAATTTCCCCAAAGCATCCAGTCTAAGGACCCAGGCATGACTAAGGTTCTGTTTAAACTCTTATAAAGATGTCATTGTGTGTTAATTTCCGTAAAGCATCTAGTCAGAGGACTTAGGCATGACTAAGGTTCTGTTTAAACGCTTATAAAGATGTCGTTGTGCGTTAATTTCCCCAAAGCATCGAGTCTAAGGACCCAGGCATCACTAAGGTTCTGTTTAAACACTCATAAAGATGTCATTGTATGTTAATTTCCCTAGAGCTGCTGGTCCGTAAACCCAGGCATGACTAAGGTTCTGTTTAAACACTTATAAAGATGTCATTGTGTATTAATTTCCCTAAAGCATCTGGTTCGAGGACCCAGGCATAACTAAGGTTCTTTTTAAACACTTATAAAGATGTCATTGTGCGTCAATTTCCCGAAAGCATCCAGTCTAAGGACCTAGGCATGACTAAGGTTTTGTTTAAACACTTATAAAGATGTCATTGTGCGTCAATTTCCCCAAAGCATCTAGTCTAAGGACCCAGGCATCACTAAGGTTCTGTTTAAACACTTATAAAGATGTCATCGTGCGTCAATTTCCCCGAAGCATCTAGTCTAAGGACCCAGGCATGACTAAGGTTCTGTTTAAACACTTATAAAGATGTCATTGTGCGTCAATTTCCCTAAAGCATCTAGTCCGAGGACTTAGGCATGATTAAGGTTCTGTTTAAACACTTATAAAGGTATCATTGTGTATTAATTTTCCCAAAGCATCTGGTTCGAGGACCTAGGCATAACTAAGGTTCTTTTTAAACACTTATAAAGATGTCATTGTGCGTCAATTTCCCTAAAGCATCTTGTCCGAGGACTCAGGCATGACTAAGGTTTTGTTTAAACACTTATAAAGATCTCATTGTGCGTCAATTTCCCCAAAGCATCTTGTCTAAGGACCCAGACATGACTAAGGTTCTGTTTAAACACTTATAAAGATGTCATTGTGCGTCAATTTCCCGAAAGCATCTTGTCTAAGGACCCAGGCATCACTAAGGTTCTGTTTAAACACTTATAAAGATGTCATTGTGCGTCAATTTCCCCAAAGCATCTAGTCTAAGGACCCAGGCATCACTAAGGTTCTGTTCAAACACTCATAAAGATGTCATTGTATGTTAATTTCCCTAAAGCATCTGGTCCGTAAACCCAGGCATGACTAAGGTTCTGTTTAAACACTTATAAAGATGTCATTGTGTATTAATTTCCCTAAAGCATCTGGGTCGAGGACCCAGGCATAACTAAGGTTCTTTTTAAACACTTATAAAGATGTCATTGTGCGTCAATTTCCCCAAAGCATCCAGTCTAAGGACCCAGGCATGACTAAGGTTCTGTTTAAACACTTATAAAGATGTCATTGTGCGTCAATTTCCCGAAAGCATCTAGTCTAAGGACCCAGGCATCACTAAGGTTCTGTTTAAACACTTATAAAGATGTCATTGTGCGTCAATTTCCCCAAAGCATCTAGTCCGAGGACCTAGGCATGACTAAGGTTCTGTTTAAACACTTATAAAGATGTCATTGTGCGTTAATTTCCCTAAAACATCTAGTCCGAGGACCCAGGCATGACAAAGGTTCTGTTTAAATACTTATAAACATGTCATTGGGTGTTAATTTCCATAAAGCATTTGGTCCGAGGACTCAGACATGACTAAGGTTCTGTTTAAACACTTATAAAGATGTCATTGTGCTTCAATTTCCCGAAAGCATCTAGTCTAAGGACCCAGGCATCACTAAGGTTCTGTTTAAACACTTATAAAGATGTCATTGTGCGTCAATTTCCCCAAAGCATCTAGTCCGAGGACCTAGGCATGACTAAGGTTCTGTTTAAACACTCATATAGATGTCATTGTATGTTAATTTCCATAAAGCATCTGGTCCGTAAACCCAGGCATGACTAAGTTTCTGTTTAAACACTTATAAAGATGTCATTGTGTATTAATTTCCCTAAAGCATCTGGTTCGAGGACCCAGGCATAACTAATGTTCTTTTTAAACACTTATAAAGATGTCATTGTGCGTCAATTTCCCCAAAGCATCTAGTCCGAGGACCTAGGCATGACTAAGGTTCTGTTTAAACACTTATAAAGATGTCATTGTGCGTTAATTTCCCTAAAACTTCTAGTCCGAGGACCCAGGCATGACAAAGGTTCTGTTTAAATACTTATAAACATGTCATTGGGTGTTAATTTCCCTAAAGAATTTGGTCCGAGGACTCAGACATGACTAAGGTTCTGTTTAAACACTTATAAAGATGTCATTGTGCGTCAATTTCCCGAAAGCATCTAGTCTAAGGACCCAGGCATCACTAAGGTTTTGTTTAAACACTTATAAAGATGTCATTGTGCGTCAATTTCCCCAAAGCATCTAGTCCGAGGACCTAGGCATGACTAAGGTTCTGTTTAAACACTTATAAAGATGTCATTGTGCGTTAATTTCCCTAAAACATCTAGTCCGAGGACCCAGGCATGACAAAGGTTCTGTTTAAATACTTATAAACATGTCATTGGGTGTTAATTTCCATAAAGCATTTGGTCCGAGGACTCAGACATGACTAAGGTTCTGTTTAAACACTCATAAAGATGTCATTGTATGTTAATTTCCATAAAGCATCTGGTCCGTAAACCCAGGCATGACTAAGTTTCTGTTTAAACACTTATAAAGATGTCATTGTGTATTAATTTCCCTAAAGCATCTGGTTCGAGGACCCAGGCATAACTAATGTTCTTTTTAAACACTTATAAAGATGTCATTGTGCGTCAATTTCCCCAAAGCATCCAGTCCGAGGACTTAGGCATGACTAAGGTTGTCTTTAAACACTTATAAAGATGTCATTGTACGTCAATTTCCCCAAAGCATCTAGTCTAAGGACCCAGGCATGACTAAGGTTCTGTTTAAACACTTATAAAGATGTCATCGTGCGTCAATTTCCCCAAAGCATCTAGTCTAAGGACCCAGGCATGACTAATGTTCTGTTTAAACAATTATATAGATGTCATTGTGCGTTAATTTCCCCAAAGCATCTAGTCCGAGGACTTAGGCAAGACTAAGGTTCTATTTAAACACTTATAAAGATGTTATTGTGCGTCAATTTCCCCAAAGCATCCAGTCCGAGGACTTAGGCACGACTAAGGTTCTGTTTAAACACTTATAAACATGTCATTGTGCGTCAATTTCCCCAAATCATCCAATCTAAGGACCCAGGCATGACTAAGGTTCTGTTTAAACACTTATAAAGATGTCATTGTGTGTTAATTTCCGTAAAGCATCTAGTCAGAGGACTTAGGCATGACTAAGATTCTGTTTAAACACTTATAAAGATATCATCGTGCGTCAATTTCCCCAAAACATCTAGTCTATGGACCCAGGCATGACTAAGGTTCTGTTTAAACAATTATAAAGATGTCATTGTGCGTTAATTTCCCCAAAGCATCTAGTCCGAGGACTTAGGCATGACTAAGGTTCTATTTAAACACTTATAAAGATGTCATTGTGCGTCAATTTCCCCAAGGCATCCAGTCCGAGGACTTAGGCATGACTAAGGTTCTGTTTAAACACTTATAATGATGTCATTGTGCGTCAATTTCCCCAAAGCATCTAGTCCGAGGACCTCGGCATGACTAAGGTTCTGTTTAAACACTCATAAAGATGTCATTGTATGTTAATTTCCCTAAAGCATCTGGTCCGTAAACCCAGGCATGACTAAGATTCTGTTTAAACACATATAAAGATGTCATTGTGTATTAATTTCCCTAAAGCATCTGGTTCGAGGTCCCAGGCATAACTAATGTTCTTTTTAAACACTTATGAAGATGTCATCGTGCGTCAATTTCCTTGAAGCATCTAGTCCGAGGACTCAGGCATGACTATGGTTTTGTTTAAACACTTATAAAGATGTCATTTTGCGTCAATTTCCCCAAAGCATCAAGTCTAAGGACCCAGGCATGACTAAGGTTCTGTTTAAACACTTATAAAGATGTCATCGTGCGTCAATTTCCCCAAAGCATCTAGTCTATGGACGCAGGCATGACTAAGGTTCTGTTTAAACAATTATAAAGATGTCATTGTGCGTTAATTTCCCCAAAGCATCTAGTCCGAGGACTTAGGCATGACTATGGTTCTATTTAAACACTTATAAAGATGTCATTGTGCGTCAATTTCCCCAAAGCATCCAGTCCGAGGACTTAGGCATGACTAAGGTTCTGTTTAAACACTTATAATGATGTCATTGTGCGTCAATTTCCCCAAAGCATCTAGTCCGAGGACCTCGGCATGACTAAGGTTCTGTTTAAACACTCATAAAGATGTCATTGTATGTTAATTTCCCTAAAGCATCTGGTCCGTAAACCCAGGCATGACTAAGGTTCTGTTTAAACACATATAAAGATGTCATTGTGTATTAATTTCCCTAAAGCATGTGGTTCGTGGTCCCAGGCATAACTAAGGTTCTTTTTAAACACTTATGAAGATGTCATCGTGCGTCAATTTCCTTGAAGCATCTAGTCCGAGGACTAAGGCATGACTATGGTTTTGTTTAAACACTTATAAAGATGTTATTGTGCGTCAATTTCCCCAAAGCATCTAGTCTAAGGACCCAGGCATGACTAAGGTTCTGTTTAAACACTTATAAAGATGTCATCGTGCGTCAATTTCCCCAAAGCATCTAGTCTATGGACCCAGGCATGACTAACGTTCTGTTTAAACAATTATAAAGATGTCATTGTGCGTTAATTTCCCCAAAGCATCTAGTCCGAGGACTTAGGCATGACTAAGGTTCTATTTAAACACTTATAAAGATGTCATTGTGTGTCAATTTCCCCAAAGCATCCAGTCCGAGGACTTAGGCATGACTAAGGTTCTGTTTAAACACTTATAATGATGTCATTGTGCGTCAATTTCCCCAAAGCATCTAGTCCGAGGACCTCGGCATGACTAAGGTTCTGTTTAAACACTCATAAAGATATCATTGTATGTTAATTTCCCTAAAGCATCTGGTCCGTAAACCCAGGCATGACTAAGGTTCTGTTTAAACACAAATAAAGATGTCATTGTGTATTAATTTCCCTAAAGCATGTGGTTCGTGGTCCCAGGCATAACTAAGGTTCTTTTTAAACACTTATGAAGATGTCATCGTGCGTCAATTTCCTTGAAGCATCTAGTCCGAGGACTCAGGCATGACTATGGTTTTGTTTAAACACTTATAAAGATGTCATTGTGCGTAAATTTCCCCAAAGCATCTAGTCTAAGGACCCAGGCATGACTAAGGTTCTGTTTAAACACTTATAAAGATGTCATCGTGCGTTAATTTCCCCAAAGCATCTAGTGTAAGGACCCAGGCATGACTAAGGTTCTGTTTAAACAATTATAAAGATGTCATTGTGCGTTAATTTCCCCAAAGCATCTAGTCCGAGGACTTAGGCATGACTAAGGTTCTATTTAAACACTTATAAAGATGTCATTGTGTGTCAATTTCCCCAAAGCATCCAGTCCGAGGACTTAGGCATGACTAAGGTTCTGTTTAAACACTTATAAAGATGTCATTGTGCGTCAATTTCCCCAAAGCATCCAATCTAAGGACCCAGGCATGACTAAGGTTCTGTTTAAACACTTATAAAGATGTCATCGGGCGTTAATTTCCCCAAAGCATCTAGTCTAAGGACCCAGGCATGACTAAGGTTCTGTTTAAACAATTATAAAGATGTCATTGTGCGTTAATTTCCCCAAAGCATCTAGTCCGAGGACTTAGGCATGACTAAGGTTCTATTTAAACACTTATAAAGATGTCATTGTGCGTCAATTTCCCCAAAGCATCCAGTCCGAGGACTTAGGCATGACTAAGGTTCTGTTTAAACACTTATAAAGATGTCATTGTGCGTTAATTTCCCCAAAGCATCTAGTCCGAGGACCTAGGCATGACTAAGGTTCTGTTTAAACACTCTTAAAGATGTCATTGTATGTTAATTTCCCTAAAGCATCTGGTCCGTAAACCCAGGCATGACTAAGGTTCTGTTTAAACACTTATAAAGATGTCATTGTGTATTAATTTCCCTAAAGCATCTGGTTCGAGAACCCAGGCATGACTAAGGTTCTTTTTAAGCACTTATAAAGATGTCATTGTGCGTCAATTTCCCTAAAGCATCTAGTCCGAGGGCTCAGGCATGACTAAGGTTTTGTTTAAACACTTATAAAGATGTCATTGTGCGTCAATTTCCCCAAAGCATCTAGTCTAAGGACCCAGGCATCACTAAGGTTCTGTTTAAACACTTATAAAGATGTCATTGTGCGTCAATTTCCCCAAAGCATCCAGTCCGAGGACTTAGGCATGACTAAGGTTCTGTTTAAACACTTATAAAGATGTCATTGTGCGTCAATTTCCCCAAAGCATCCAATCTAAGGACCCAGGCATGACTAAGGTTCTGTTTAAACACTTATAAAGATGTCATTGTGCGTCAATTTCCCCAAAGCATCCAATCTAAGGACCCAGGCATGACTAAGGTTCTGTTTAAACGCTTATAAAGATGTCATTGTGTGTTAATTTCCGTAAAGCATCTAGTCAGAGGACTTAGGCATGACTAAGGTTCTGTTTAAACACTTATAAAGATGTCATTGTGCGTTAATTTCCCCAAAGCATCTAGTCCGAGGACCTAGGCATGACTAAGGTTCTGTTTAAACACTCTTAAAGATGTCATTGTATGTTAATTTCCCTAAAGCATCTGGTCCGTAAACCCAGGCATGACTAAGGTTCTGTTTAAACACTTATAAAGATGTCATTGTGTATTAATTTCCCTAAAGCATCTGGTTCGAGAACCCAGGCATGACTAAGGTTCTTTTTAAGCACTTATAAAGATGTCATTGTGCGTCAATTTCCCTAAAGCATCTAGTCCGAGGGCTCCGGCATGACTAAGGTTTTGTTTAAACACTCATAAAGATGTCATTGTGCGTCAATTTCCCCAAAGCATCTAGTCCGAGGACCGAGGCGTGACTAAGGTTCTATTTAAACACTTATAAAGATGTCATTGTGCGTCAATTTCCCCAAAGCATCCAGTCCGAGGACTTAGGCATGACTAAGGTTCTGTTTAAACACTTATAAAGATGTCATTGTGCGTCAATTTCCCCAAAGCATCCAATCTAAGGACCCAGGCATGCCTAAGGTTCTGTTTAAACACTTATAAAGATGTCATTGTGCGTCAATTTCCCCAAAGCATCCAATCTAAGGACCCAGGCATGACTAAGGTTCTGTTTAAACGCTTATAAAGATGTCATTGTGTGTTAATTTCCGTAAAGCATCTAGTCAGAGGACTTAGGCATGACTAAGGTTCTGTTTAAACACTTATAAAGATGTCATTGTGCGTTAATTTCCCCAAAGCATCTAGTCCGAAGACCTAGGCATGACTAAGGTTCTGTTTAAACACTCTTAAAGATGTCATTGTATGTTAATTTCCCTAAAGCATCTGGTCCGTAAACCCAGGCATGACTAAGGTTCTGTTTAAACACTTATAAAGATGTCATTGTGTATTAATTTCCCTAAAGCATCTGGTTCGAGAACCCAGGCATGACTAAGGTTCTTTTTAAGCACTTATAAAGATGTCATTGTGCGTCAATTTCCCTAAAGCATCTAGTCCGAGGGCTCAGGCATAACTAAGGTTTTGTTTAAACACTTATAAAGATGTCATTGTGCGTCAATTTCCCCAAAGCATCTAGTCTAAGGACCCAGGCATCACTAAGGTTCTGTTTAAACACTTATAAAGATGTCACTGTGCGTCAATTTCCCCAAAGCATCTAGTCCGAGGACCTAGGCATGACTAAGGTTCTGTTTAAACACTCATAAAGATGTCATTGTATGTTAATTTCCCTAAAGCATCTGGTCCGTAAACCCAGGCATGACTAAGGTTCTGTTTAAACACATATAAAGATGTCATTTTGTATTAATTTCCCAAAAGCATCTGGTTCGAGGACCCAGGCATAACTAAGGTTCTTTTTAAACACTTATAAAGATGTCATTGTGCGTCAATTTCCCTAAAGCATCTAGTCCGAGGACTCAGGCATCACTAAGGTTTTGTTTAAACACTTATAAAGATGTCATTGTTCGTCAATTTCCCCAAAACATCTAGTCTAAGGACCCAGGCATGACTAAGGTTCTGTTTAAACACTTATAAAGATGTCATCGTGCGTCAATTTCCCCAAAGCATCTAGTCTATGGACCCAGGCATGACTAAGGTTCTGTTTAAACAATTATAAAGATGTCATTGTGCGTTAATTTCCCCAAAGCATCTAGTCCGAGGACTTAGGCATGACTAAGGTTCTATTTAAACACTTATAGAGATGTCATTGTGCGTCAATTTCCCCAAAGCATCCAGTCCGAGGACTTAGGCATGACTAAGGTTCTGTTTAAACACTTATAAAGATGTCATTGTGCGTTAATTTCCCCAAAGCATCCAGTCTAAGGACCCAGGCATGACTAAGGTTCTGTTTAAACACTTATAAAGATGTCATTGTGTGTTAATTTCCGTAAAGCATCCGGACCGAGGACTCTGGCATGAATAAGGTTCTGTTTAAGCACTTATAAAGATGTCATTGTGTATTAATTTTTCCATAGCATCTGGTTCGAGGACCCAGGTATAACTAAGGTTCTGTTTAAACACTTATAAAGATGTCATTGTGCGTCAATTTCCCCAAAGCATCCAATCTAAGGACCCAGGCATGACTAAGGTTCTGTTTAAACGCTTATAAAGATGTCATTGTGTGTTAATTTCCGTAAAGCATCTAGTCAGAGGACTTAGGCATGACTAAGGTTCTGTTTAAACACTTATAAAGATGTCATTGTGCGTTAATTTCCCCAAAGCATCTAGTCCGAGGACCTAGGCATGACTAAGGTTCTGTTTAAACACTCTTAAAGATGTCATTGTATGTTAATTTCCCTAAAGCATCTGGTCCGTAAACCCAGGCATGACTAAGGTTCTGTTTAAACACTTATAAAGATGTCATTGTGTATTAATTTCCCTAAAGCATCTGGTTCGAGAACCCAGGCATGACCAAGGTTCTTTTTAAGCACTTATAAAGATGTCATTGTGCGTCAATTTCCCTAAAGCATCTAGTCCGAGGGCTCCGGCATGACTAAGGTTTTGTTTAAACACTCATAAAGATGTCATTGTGCGTCAATTTCCCCAAAGCATCTAGTCCGAGGACCGAGGCGTGACTAAGGTTCTATTTAAACACTTATAAAGATGTCATTGTGCGTCAATTTCCCCAAAGCATCCAGTCCGAGGACTTAGGCATGACTAAGGTTCTGTTTAAACACTTATAAAGATGTCATTGTGCGTCAATTTCCCCAAAGCATCCAATCTAAGGACCCAGGCATGCCTAAGGTTCTGTTTAAACACTTATAAAGATGTCATTGTGCGTCAATTTCCCCAAAGCATCCAATCTAAGGACCCAGGCATGACTAAGGTTCTGTTTAAACGCTTATAAAGATGTCATTGTGTGTTAATTTCCGTAAAGCATCTAGTCAGAGGACTTAGGCATGACTAAGGTTCTGTTTAAACACTTATAAAGATGTCATTGTGCGTTAATTTCCCCAAAGCATCTAGTCCGAGGACCTAGGCATGACTAAGGTTCTGTTTAAACACTCTTAAAGATGTCATTGTATGTTAATTTCCCTAAAGCATCTGGTCCGTAAACCCAGGCATGACTAAGGTTCTGTTTAAACACTTATAAAGATGTCATTGTGTATTAATTTCCCTAAAGCATCTGGTTCGAGAACCCAGGCATGACTAAGGTTCTTTTTAAGCACTTATAAAGATGTCATTGTGCGTCAATTTCCCTAAAGCATCTAGTCCGAGGGCTCAGGCATGACTAAGGTTTTGTTTAAACACTTATAAAGATGTCATTGTGCGTCAATTTCCCCAAAGCATCTAGTCTAAGGACCCAGGCATCACTAAGGTTCTGTTTAAACACTTATAAAGATGTCACTGTGCGTCAATTTCCCCAAAGCATCTAGTCCGAGGACCTAGGCATGACTAAGGTTCTGTTTAAACACTCATAAAGATGTCATTGTATGTTAATTTCCCTAAAGCATCTGGTCCGTAAACCCAGGCATGACTAAGGTTCTGTTTAAACACATATAAAGATGTCATTGTGTATTAATTTCCCAAAAGCATCTGGTTCGAGGACCCAGGCATAACTAAGGTTCTTTTTAAACACTTATAAAGATGTCATTGTGCGTCAATTTCCCTAAAGCATCTAGTCCGAGGACTCAGGCATCACTAAGGTTTTGTTTAAACACTTATAAAGATGTCATTGTTCGTCAATTTCCCCAAAACATCTAGTCTAAGGACCCAGGCATGACTAAGGTTCTGTTTAAACACTTATAAAGATGTCATCGTGCGTCAATTTCCCCAAAGCATCTAGTCTATGGACCCAGGCATGACTAAGGTTCTGTTTAAACAATTATAAAGATGTCATTGTGCGTTAATTTCCCCAAAGCATCTAGTCCGAGGACTTAGGCATGACTAAGGTTCTATTTAAACACTTATAGAGATGTCATTGTGCGTCAATTTCCCCAAAGCATCCAGTCCGAGGACTTAGGCATGACTAAGGTTCTGTTTAAACACTTATAAAGATGTCATTGTGCGTTAATTTCCCCAAAGCATCCAGTCTAAGGACCCAGGCATGACTAAGGTTCTGTTTAAACACTTATAAAGATGTCATTGTGTGTTAATTTCCGTAAAGCATCCGGACCGAGGACTCTGGCATGAATAAGGTTCTGTTTAAGCACTTATAAAGATGTCATTGTGTATTAATTTTTCCATAGCATCTGGTTCGAGGACCCAGGTATAACTAAGGTTCTGTTTAAACACTTATAAAGATGTCATTGTGCGTCAATTTCCCCAAAGCATCTAGTCCGAGGACGTAGGCATGACTAAGGTTCTGTTTAAACACTTATAAAGATGTCAAAGTGCGTCAATTTCCCCAAAGCATCTAGTTCGAGGACCTAGGCATGACTAAGGTTCGGTTTAAACACTTATAAAGATGTCATTGTGCGTTAATTTCCCTAAAACATCTAGTCCGAGGACCCAGGCATGACTAAGGTTCTGTTTAAATACTTATAAACATGTCATTGGGTGTTAATTTCCCTAAAGCATTTGGTCCGAGGACTCAGACATGACTAAGGTTCTGTTTAAACACTTATAAAGATGTCATTGTGCGTCAATTTCCCCAAAGCATCCAATCTAAGGACCCAGGCATCACTAAGGTTCTGTTTAAACACTTATAAAGATGTCATCGTGCGTCAATTTCCCCAAAGCATCTAGTCTAAGGACCCAGGCATGACTAAGGTTCTGTTTAAACACTTATAAAGATGTCATCGTGCGTCAATTTCCCCAGAGCATCTAGTTCGAGGACCTAGGCATGACTAAGGTTCTGTTTAAACACTTATAAAGATGTCATTGTGCGTTAATTTCCCTAAAACATCTAGTCCGAGGACCCAGGCATGACTAAGGTTCTGTTTAAATACTTATAAACATGTCATTGGGTGTTAATTTCCCTAAAGCATTTGGTCCGAGGACTCAGACATGACTAAGGTTCTGTTTAAACACTTATAAAGATGTCATTGTGCGTCAATTTCCCCAAAGCATCCAATCTAAGGACCCAGGCATCACTAAGGTTCTGTTTAAACACTTATAAAGATGTCATCGTGCGTCAATTTCCCCAAAGCATCTAGTCTAAGGACCCAGGCATCACTAAGGTTTTGTTTAAACACTTATAAATATGTCATTGTGCATCAATTTCCCCAAAGCATCTAGTCTAAGGACCCAGGCATCACTAAGGTTCTGTTTAAACACTTATAAAGATGTCATCGTGCGTCAATTTCCCCAAAGCATCTAGTCTAAGGACCCAGGCATGACTAAGGTTCTGTTTAAACAATTATAAAGATGTCATTGTGCGTTAATTTCCCCAAAGCATCTAGTCCGAGGACTTAGGCATGACTAAGGTTCTATTTAAACACTTATAAAGATGTCATTGTGCGTCAATTTCCCCAAAGCATCCAGTCCGAGGACTTAGGCATGACTAAGGTTCTGTTTAAACACTTATAAAGATGTCATTGTGCGTCAATTTCCCCAAAGCATCCAATCTAAGGACCCAGGCATGACTAAGGTTCTGTTTAAACACTTATAAAGATGTCATTGTGTGTTAATTTCCGTAAAGCATCTAGTCAGAGGACTTAGGCATGACTAAGGTTCTGTTTAAACACTTATAAAGATGTCATTGTGCGTTAATTTCCCCAAAGCATCTAGTCCGAGGACCTAGGCATGACTAAGGTTCTGTTTAAACACTCTTAAAGATGTCATTGTATGTTAATTTCCCTAAAGCATCTGGTCCGTAAACCCAGGCATGACTAAGGTTCTGTTTAAACACTTATAAAGATGTCATTGTGTATTAATTTCCCTAAAGCATCTGGTTCGAGAACCCAGGCATGACTAAGTTTCTTTTTAAGCACTTATAAAGATGTCATTGTGCGTCAATTTCCCTAAAGCATCTAGTCCGAGGGCTCAGGCATGACTAAGGTTTTGTTTAAACACTTATAAAGATGTCATTGTGCGTCAATTTCCCCAAAGCATCTAGCCTAAGGACCCAGGCATCACTAAGGTTCTGTTTAAACACTTATAAAGATGTCACTGTGCGTCAATTTCCCCAAAGCATCTAGTCCGAGGACCTAGGCATGACTAAGGTTCTGTTTAAACACTCATAAAGATGTCATTGTATGTTAATTTCCCTAAAGCATCTGGTCCGTAAACCCAGGCATGACTAAGGTTCTGTTTAAACACATATAAAGATGTCATTGTGTATTAATTTCCCAAAAGCATCTGGTTCGAGGACCCAGGCATAACTAAGGTTCTTTTTAAACACTTATAAAGATGTCATTGTGCGTCAATTTCCCTAAAGCATCTAGTCCGAGGACTCAGGCATCACTAAGGTTTTGTTTAAACACTTATAAGGATGTCATTGTTCGTCAATTTCCCCAAAGCATCTAGTCTAAGGACCCAGGCATGACTAAGGTTCTGTTTAAACACTTATAAAGATGTCATCGTGCGTCAATTTCCCCAAAGCATCTAGTCTATGGACCCAGGCATGACTAAGGTTCTGTTTAAACAATTATAAAGATGTCATTGTGCGTTAATTTCCCCAAAGCATCTACTCCGAGGACTTAGGCATGACTAAGGTTCTATTTAAACACTTATAGAGATGTCATTGTGCGTCAATTTCCCCAAAGCATCCAGTCCGAGGACTTAGGCATGACTAAGGTTCTGTTTAAACACTTATAAAGATGTCATTGTGCGTTAATTTCCCCAAAGCATCCAGTCTAAGGACCCAGGCATGACTAAGGTTCTGTTTAAACACTTATAAAGATGTCATTGTGTGTTAATTTCCGTAAAGCATCCGGACCGAGGACTCTGGCATGAATAAGGTTCTGTTTAAACACTTATAAAGATGTCATTGTGTATTAATTTTTCCAAAGCATCTGGTTCGAGGACCCAGGTATAACTAAGGTTCTGTTTAAACACTTATAAAGATGTCATTGTGCGTCAATTTCCCCAAAGCATCTAGTCCGAGGACCTAGGCATGACTAAGGTTCTGTTTAAACACTTATAAAGATGTCAAAGTGCGTCAATTTCCCCAAAGCATCTAGTTCGAGGACCTAGGCATGACTAAGGTTCTGTTTAAACACTTATAAAGATGTCATTGTGCGTTAATTTCCCTAAAACATCTAGTCCGAGGACCCAGGCATGACTAAGGTTCTGTTTAAATACTTATAAACATGTCATTGGGTGTTAATTTCCCTAAAGCATTTGGTCCGAGGACTCAGACATGACTAAGGTTCTGTTTAAACACTTATAAAGATGTCATTGTGCGTCAATTTCCCGAGTGCATCTAGTCTAAGGACCCAGGCATCATTAAGGTTTTGTTTAAACACTTATAAATATGTCACTGTGCATCAATTTCCCCAAAGCATCTAGTCTAAGGACCCAGGCATCACTAAGGTTCTGTTTAAACACTTATAAAGATGTCATCGTGCGTCAATTTCCCCAAAGCATCTAGTCTAAGGACCCAGGCATGACTAAGGTTCTGTTTAAACAATTATAAAGATGTCATTGTGCGTTAATTTCCCCAAAGCATCTAGTCCGAGGACTTAGGCATGACTAAGGTTCTATTTAAACACTTATAAAGATGTCATTGTGCGTCAATTTCCCCAAAGCATCCAGTCCGAGGACTTAGGCATGACTAAGGTTCTGTTTAAACACTTATAAAGATGTCATTGTGCGTCAATTTCCCCAAAGCATCCAATCTAAGGACCCAGGCATGACTAAGGTTCTGTTTAAACACTTATAAAGATGTCATTGTGTGTTAATTTCCGTAAAGCATCTAGTCAGAGGACTTAGGCATGACTAAGGTTCTGTTTAAACACTTATAAAGATGTCATTGTGCGTTAATTTCCCCAAAGCATCTAGTCCGAGGACCTAGGCATGACTAAGGTTCTGTTTAAACACTCTTAAAGATGTCATTGTATGTTAATTTCCCTAAAGCATCTGGTCCGTAAACCCAGGCATGACTAAGGTTCTGTTTAAACACTTATAAAGATGTCATTGTGTATTAATTTCCCTAAAGAATCTGGTTCGAGAACCCAGGCATGACTAAGGTTCTTTTTAAGCACTTATAAAGATGTCATTGTGCGTCAATTTCCCTAAAGCATCTAGTCTGAGGGCTCAGGCATGACTAAGGTTTTGTTTAAACACTTATAAAGATGTCATTGTGCGTCAATTTCCCCAAAGCATCTAGCCTAAGGACCCAGGCATCACTAAGTTTCTGTTTAAACACTTATAAAGATGTCACTGTGCGTCAATTTCCCCAAAGCATCTAGTCCGAGGACCTAGGCATGACTAAGGTTCTGTTTAAACACTCATAAAGATGTCATTGTATGTTAATTTCCCTAAAGCATCTGGTCCGTAAACCCAGGCATGACTAAGGTTCTGTTTAAACACATATAAAGATGTCATTGTGTATTAATTTCCCAAAAGCATCTGGTTCGAGGACCCAGGCATAACTAAGGTTCTTTTTAAACACTTATAAAGATGTCATTGTGCGTCAATTTCCCTAAAGCATCTAGTACGAGGACTCAGGCATCACTAAGGTTTTGTTTAAACACTTATAAAGATGTCATTGTTCGTCAATTTCCCCAAAGCATCTAGTCTAAGGACCCAGGCATGACTAAGGTTCTGTTTAAACACTTATAAAGATGTCATCGTGCGTCAATTTCCCCAAAGCATCTACTCCGAGGACTTAGGCATGACTAAGGCTCTATTTAAACACTTATAGAGATGTCATTGTGCGTCAATTTCCCCAAAGCATCCAGTCCGAGGACTTAGGCATGACTAAGGTTCTGTTTAAACACTTATAAAGATGTCATTGTGCGTTAATTTCCCCAAAGCATCCAGTCTAAGGACCCAGGCATGAATAAGGTTCTGTTTAAACACTTATAAAGATGTCATTGTGTATTAATTTTTCCAAAGCATCTGGTTCGAGGACCCAGGTATAACTAAGGTTCTGTTTAAACACTTATAAAGATGTCAAAGTGCGTCAATTTCCCCAAAGCATCTAGTCCGAGGACCTAGGCATGACTAAGGTTCTGTTTAAACACTTATAAAGATGTCATTGAGCGTTAATTTCCCTAAAACATCTAGTCCGAGGACCCAGGCATGACTAAGGTTCTGTTTAAATACTTATAAACATGTCATTGGGTGTTAATTTCCCTAAAGCATTTGGTCCGAGGACTCAGACATGACTAAGGTTTTGTTTAAACACTTATAAAGATGTCATTGTGCGTCAATTTCCCGAAAGCATCTAGTCTAAGGACCCAGGCATCACTAAGGTTCTGTTTAAACGCTTATAAAGATGTCATTATGCGTCAATTTCCCCAAAGCATCTAGTCCGAGGACCTAGGCATGACTAAGGTTCTGTTTAAACACTCATAAAGATGTCATTGTGCGTCAATTTCCCCAAAGCATCTAGTCCGAGGACCGAGGCATGACTAAGGTTCTGTTTAAACACTTATAAAGATGTCATTGTGCGTTAATTTCCCCAAAGCATCTAGTCCGAGGACCCAGGCATGACTAAGGTTCTGTTTAAACACTTATAAAGATGTCAATGTGCGTCAATTTTCCCAAAGCATCTAGTCCGAGGACCTAGGCATGACTAAGGTTCTGTTTAAACACTTATAAAGATGTCATTGTGCGTCAATTTTCCCAAAGCATCTAGTCCGAGGACCGAGGCATGACTAAGGTTCTGTTTAAACACTTATAAAGATGTCATTGTGCGTTAATTTCCCCAAAGCATCTAGTCCGAGGACCCAGGCATGACTAAGGTTCTGTTTAAACACTTATAAAGATGTCATTGTGCGTTAATTTCCCTAAAACATCTAGTCCGAGGACCCAGGCATGACTAAGGTTCTGTTTAAATACTTATAAACATGTCATTGGGTGTTAATTTCCCTAAAGCATTTGGTCCGAGGACTCAGACATGACTAAGGTTCTGTTTAAACACTTATAAAGATGTCATTGTGCGTCAATTTCCCGAGAGCATCTAGTCTAAGGACCCAGGCATCACTAAGGTTCTGTTTAAACACTTATAAAGATGTCATTATGCGTCAATTTGCCCAAAGCTTCTAGTCCGAGGACCTAGGCATGACTAAGGTTCTGTTTAAACACTCTTAAAGATGTCATTGTATGTTAATTTCCCTAAAGCATCTGGTCCGTAAACCCAGGCATGACTAAGGTTCTGTTTAAACACTTATAAAGATGTCATTGTGTATTAATTTCCCTAAAGCATCTGGTTCGAGAACCCAGGCATAACTAAGGTTCTTTTTAAGCACTTATAAAGATGTCATTGTGCGTCAATTTCCCTAAAGCATCTAGTCCGAGGACTCAGGCATGACTAAGGTTTTGTTTAAACACTTATAAAGATGTCATTGTGCGTTAATTTCCCCAAAGCATCTAGTCCGAGGACCCAGGCATGACTAAGGTTTTGTTTAAACACTTATAAAGATGTCATTGTGCGTTAATTTCCCTAAAACATCTAGTCCGAGGACCCAGGCATGACTAAGGTTCTGTTTAAATACTTATAAACATGTCATTGGGTGTTAATTTCCCTAAAGCATTTGGTCCGAGGACTCAGACATGACTAAGGTTCTGTTTAAACACTTATAAAGATGTCATTGTGCGTCAATTTCCCCAAAGCATCTAGTCTATGGACCCGGGCATCACTAAGGTTCTGTTTAAACACTTATAAAGATGTCACTATGCGTCAATTTTCCCAAAGCATCTAGTCCGAGGACCTTGGCATGACTGAGGTTCTGTTTAAACACTCATAAAGATGTCATTGTATGTTAATTTCCCTAAAGCATCTGGTCCGTAAACCCAGGCATGACTAAGGTTCTGTTTAAACACATATAAAGATGTCATTGTGTATTAATTTCCCAAAAGCATCTGGTTCGAGGACCCAGGCATAACTAAGGTTCTTTTTAAACACTTATAAAGATGTCATTGTGCGTCAATTTCCCTAAAGCATCTAGTCCGAGGACTCAGGCATCACTAAGGTTTTGTTTAAACACTTATAAAGATGTCATTGTTCGTCAATTTCCCCAAAGCATCTAGTCTAAGGACCCAGGCATGACTAAGGTTCTGTTTAAACACTAATAAAGATGTCATCGTGCGTCAATTTCCCCAAAGCATCTAGTCTATGGACCCAGGCATGACTAAGGTTCTGTTTAAACAATTATAAAGATGTCATTGTGCGTTAATTTCCCCAAAGCATCTACTCCGAGGACTTAGGCATGACTAAGGTTCTATTTAAACACTTATAGAGATGTCATTGTGCGTCAATTTCCCCAAAGCATCCAGTCCGAGGACTTAGGCATGACTAAGGTTCTGTTTAAACACTTATAAAGATGTCATTGTGCGTTAATTTCCCCAAAGCATCCAGTCTAAGGACCCAGGCATGACTAAGGTTCTGTTTAAACACTTATAAAGATGTCATTGTGTGTTAATTTCCGTAAAGCATCCGGACCGAGGACTCTGGCATGAATAAGGTTCTGTTTAAACACTTATAAAGATGTCATTGTGTATTAATTTTTCCAAAGCATCTGGTTCGAGGACCCAGGTATAACTAAGGTTCTGTTTAAACACTTATAAAGATGTCATTGTGCGTCAATTTCCCCAAAGCATCTAGTCCGAGGACCTAGGCATGACTAAGGTTCTGTTTAAACACTTATAAAGATGTCAAAGTGCGTCAATTTCCCCAAAGCATCTAGTTCGAGGACCTAGGCATGACTAAGGTTCTGTTTAAACACTTATAAAGATGTCATTGTGCGTTAATTTCCCTAAAACATCTAGTCCGAGGACCCAGGCATGACTAAGGTTCTGTTTAAATACTTATAAACATGTCATTGGGTGTTAATTTCCCTAAAGCATTTGGTCCGAGGACTCAGACATGACTAAGGTTCTGTTTAAACACTTATAAAGATGTCATTGTGCGTCAATTTCCCGAGAGCATCTAGTCTAAGGACCCAGGCATCATTAAGGTTTTGTTTAAACACTTATAAATATGTCACTGTGCATCAATTTCCCCAAAGCATCTAGTCTAAGGACCCAGGCATCACTAAGGTTCTGTTTAAACACTTATAAAGATGTCATCGTGCGTCAATTTCCCCAAAGCATCTAGTCTAAGGACCCAGGCATGACTAAGGTTCTGTTTAAACAATTATAAAGATGTCATTGTGCGTTAATTTCCCCAAAGCATCTAGTCCGAGGACTTAGGCATGACTAAGGTTCTATTTAAACACTTATAAAGATGTCATTGTGCGTCAATTTCCCCAAAGCATCCAGTCCGAGGACTTAGGCATGACTAAGGTTCTGTTTAAACACTTATAAAGATGTCATTGTGCGTCAATTTCCCCAAAGCATCCAATCTAAGGACCCAGGCATGACTAAGGTTCTGTTTAAACACTTATAAAGATGTCATTGTGTGTTAATTTCCGTAAAGCATCTGGTCAGAGGACTTAGGCATGACTAAGGTTCTGTTTAAACACTTATAAAGATGTCATTGTGCGTTAATTTCCCCAAAGCATCTAGTCCGAGGACCTAGGCATGACTAAGGTTCTGTTTAAACACTCTTAAAGATGTCATTGTATGTTAATTTCCCTAAAGCATCTGGTCCGTAAACCCAGGCATGACTAAGGTTCTGTTTAAACACTTATAAAGATGTCATTGTGTATTAATTTCCCTAAAGAATCTGGTTCGAGAACCCAGGCATGACTAAGGTTCTTTTTAAGCACTTATAAAGATGTCATTGTGCGTCAATTTCCCTAAAGCATCTAGTCTGAGGGCTCAGGCATGACTAAGGTTTTGTTTAAACACTTATAAAGATGTCATTGTGCGTCAATTTCCCCAAAGCATCTAGCCTAAGGACCCAGGCATCACTAAGTTTCTGTTTAAACACTTATAAAGATGTCACTGTGCGTCAATTTCCCCAAAGCATCTAGTCCGAGGACCTAGGCATGACTAAGGTTCTGTTTAAACACTCATAAAGATGTCATTGTATGTTAATTTCCCTAAAGCATCTGGTCCGTAAACCCAGGCATGACTAAGGTTCTGTTTAAACACATATAAAGATGTCATTGTGTATTAATTTCCCAAAAGCATCTGGTTCGAGGACCCAGGCATAACTAAGGTTCTTTTTAAACACTTATAAAGATGTCATTGTGCGTCAATTTCCCTAAAGCATCTAGTACGAGGACTCAGGCATCACTAAGGTTTTGTTTAAACACTTATAAAGATGTCATTGTTCGTCAATTTCCCCAAAGCATCTAGTCTAAGGACCCAGGCATGACTAAGGTTCTGTTTAAACACTTATAAAGATGTCATCGTGCGTCAATTTCCCCAAAGCATCTACTCCGAGGACTTAGGCATGACTAAGGCTCTATTTAAACACTTATAGAGATGTCATTGTGCGTCAATTTCCCCAAAGCATCCAGTCCGAGGACTTAGGCATGACTAAGGTTCTGTTTAAACACTTATAAAGATGTCATTGTGCGTTAATTTCCCCAAAGCATCCAGTTTAAGGACCCAGGCATGAATAAGGTTCTGTTTAAACACTTATAAAGATGTCATTGTGTATTAATTTTTCCAAAGCATCTGGTTCGAGGACCCAGGTATAACTAAGGTTCTGTTTAAACACTTATAAAGATGTCAAAGTGCGTCAATTTCCCCAAAGCATCTAGTCCGAGGACCTAGGCATGACTAAGGTTCTGTTTAAACACTTATAAAGATGTCATTGAGCGTTAATTTCCCTAAAACATCTAGTCCGAGGACCCAGGCATGACTAAGGTTCTGTTTAAATACTTATAAACATGTCATTGGGTGTTAATTTCCCTAAAGCATTTGGTCCGAGGACTCAGACATGACTAAGGTTTTGTTTAAACACTTATAAAGATGTCATTGTGCGTCAATTTCCCGAAAGCATCTAGTCTAAGGACCCAGGCATCACTAAGGTTCTGTTTAAACACTTATAAAGATGTCATTATGCGTCAATTTCCCCAAAGCATCTAGTCCGAGGACCTAGGCATGACTAAGGTTCTGTTTAAACACTCATAAAGATGTCATTGTGCGTCAATTTCCCCAAAGCATCTAGTCCGAGGACCGAGGCATGACTAAGGTTCTGTTTAAACACTTATAAAGATGTCATTGTGCGTTAATTTCCCCAAAGCATCTAGTCCGAGGACCCAGGCATGACTAAGGTTCTGTTTAAACACTTATAAAGATGTCAATGTGCGTCAATTTTCCCAAAGCATCTAGTCCGAGGACCTAGGCATGACTAAGGTTCTGTTTAAACACTTATAAAGATGTCATTGTGCGTCAATTTTCCCAAAGCATCTAGTCCGAGGACCGAGGCATGACTAAGGTTCTGTTTAAACACTTATAAAGATGTCATTGTGCGTTAATTTCCCCAAAGCATCTAGTCCGAGGACCCAGGCATGACTAAGGTTCTGTTTAAACACTTATAAAGATGTCATTGTGCGTTAATTTCCCTAAAACATCTAGTCCGAGGACCCAGGCATGACTAAGGTTCTGTTTAAATACTTATAAACATGTCATTGGGTGTTAATTTCCCTAAAGCATTTGGTCCGAGGACTCAGACATGACTAAGGTTCTGTTTAAACACTTATAAAGATGTCATTGTGCGTCAATTTCCCGAGAGCATCTAGTCTAAGGACCCAGGCATCACTAAGGTTTTGTTTAAACACTTATAAATATGTCATTGTGCGTCAATTTCCCCAAAGCATCTAGTCTAAGGACCCAGGCATCACTAAGGTTCTGTTTAAACACTTATAAAGATGTCATTATGCGTCAATTTGCCCAAAGCTTCTAGTCCGAGGACCTAGGCATGACTAAGGTTCTGTTTAAACACTCTTAAAGATGTCATTGTATGTTAATTTCCCTAAAGCATCTGGTCCGTAAACCCAGGCATGACTAAGGTTCTGTTTAAACACTTATAAAGATGTCATTGTGTATTAATTTCCCTAAAGCATCTGGTTCGAGAACCCAGGCATAACTAAGGTTCTTTTTAAGCACTTATAAAGATGTCATTGTGCGTCAATTTCCCTAAAGCATCTAGTCCGAGGACTCAGGCATGACTAAGGTTTTGTTTAAACACTTATAAAGATGTCATTGTGCGTTAATTTCCCCAAAGCATCTAGTCCGAGGACCCAGGCATGACTAAGGTTCTGTTTAAACACTTATAAAGATGTCATTGTGCGTTAATTTCCCTAAAACATCTAGTCCGAGGACCCAGGCATGACTAAGGTTCTGTTTAAATACTTATAAACATGTCATTGGGTGTTAATTTCCCTAAAGCATTTGGTCCGAGGACTCAGACATGACTAAGGTTCTGTTTAAACACTTATAAAGATGTCATTGTGCGTCAATTTCCCCAAAGCATCTAGTCTATGGACCCAGGCATCACTAAGGTTCTGTTTAAACACTTATAAAGATGTCACTATGCGTCAATTTTCCCAAAGCATCTAGTCCGAGGACCTTGGCATGACTAAGGTTCTGTTTAAACACTCATAAAGATGTCATTGTATGTTAATTTCCCTAAAGCATCTGGTCCGTAAACCCAGGCATGACTAAGGTTCTGTTTAAACACATATAAAGATGTCATTGTGTATTAATTTCCCAAAAGCATCTGGTTCGAGGACCCAGGCATAACTAAGGTTCTTTTTAAACACTTATAAAGATGTCATTGTGCGTCAATTTCCCTAAAGCATCTAGTCCGAGGACTCAGGCATCACTAAGGTTTTGTTTAAACACTTATAAAGATGTCATTGTTCGTCAATTTCCCCAAAGCATCTAGTCTAAGGACCCAGGCATGACTAAGGTTCTGTTTAAACACTAATAAAGATGTCATCGTGCGTCAATTTCCCCAAAGCATCTAGTCTATGGACCCAGGCATGACTAAGGTTCTGTTTAAACAATTATAAAGATGTCATTGTGCGTTAATTTCCCCAAAGCATCTACTCCGAGGACTTAGGCATGACTAAGGTTCTATTTAAACACTTATAGAGATGTCATTGTGCGTCAATTTCCCCAAAGCATCCAGTCCGAGGACTTAGGCATGACTAAGGTTCTGTTTAAACACTTATAAAGATGTCATTGTGCGTTAATTTCCCCAAAGCATCCAGTCTAAGGACCCAGGCATGACTAAGGTTCTGTTTAAACACTTATAAAGATGTCATTGTGTGTTAATTTCCGTAAAGCATCCGGACCGAGGACTCTGGCATGAATAAGGTTCTGTTTAAACACTTATAAAGATGTCATTGTGTATTAATTTTTCCAAAGCATCTGGTTCGAGGACCCAGGTATAACTAAGGTTCTGTTTAAACACTTATAAAGATGTCATTGTGCGTCAATTTCCCCAAAGCATCTAGTCCGAGGACCTAGGCATGACTAAGGTTCTGTTTAAACACTTATAAAGATGTCAAAGTGCGTCAATTTCCCCAAAGCATCTAGTTCGAGGACCTAGGCATGACTAAGGTTCTGTTTAAACACTTATAAAGATGTCATTGTGCGTTAATTTCCCTAAAACATCTAGTCCGAGGACCCAGGCATGACTAAGGTTCTGTTTAAATACTTATAAACATGTCATTGGGTGTTAATTTCCCTAAAGCATTTGGTCCGAGGACTCAGACATGACTAAGGTTCTGTTTAAACACTTATAAAGATGTCATTGTGCGTCAATTTCCCGAGAGCATCTAGTCTAAGGACCCAGGCATCATTAAGGTTTTGTTTAAACACTTATAAATATGTCACTGTGCATCAATTTCCCCAAAGCATCTAGTCTAAGGACCCAGGCATCACTAAGGTTCTGTTTAAACACTTATAAAGATGTCATCGTGCGTCAATTTCCCCAAAGCATCTAGTCTAAGGACCCAGGCATGACTAAGGTTCTGTTTAAACAATTATAAAGATGTCATTGTGCGTTAATTTCCCCAAAGCATCTAGTCCGAGGACTTAGGCATGACTAAGGTTCTATTTAAACACTTATAAAGATGTCATTGTGCGTCAATTTCCCCAAAGCATCCAGTCCGAGGACTTAGGCATGACTAAGGTTCTGTTTAAACACTTATAAAGATGTCATTGTGCGTCAATTTCCCCAAAGCATCCAATCTAAGGACCCAGGCATGACTAAGGTTCTGTTTAAACACTTATAAAGATGTCATTGTGTGTTAATTTCCGTAAAGCATCTAGTCAGAGGACTTAGGCATGACTAAGGTTCTGTTTAAACACTTATAAAGATGTCATTGTGCGTTAATTTCCCCAAAGCATCTAGTCCGAGGACCTAGGCATGACTAAGGTTCTGTTTAAACACTCTTAAAGATGTCATTGTATGTTAATTTCCCTAAAGCATCTGGTCCGTAAACCCAGGCATGACTAAGGTTCTGTTTAAACACTTATAAAGATGTCATTGTGTATTAATTTCCCTAAAGAATCTGGTTCGAGAACCCAGGCATGACTAAGGTTCTTTTTAAGCACTTATAAAGATGTCATTGTGCGTCAATTTCCCTAAAGCATCTAGTCTGAGGGCTCAGGCATGACTAAGGTTTTGTTTAAACACTTATAAAGATGTCACTGTGCGTCAATTTCCCCAAAGCATCTAGCCTAAGGACCCAGGCATCACTAAGTTTCTGTTTAAACACTTATAAAGATGTCACTGTGCGTCAATTTCCCCAAAGCATCTAGTCCGAGGACCTAGGCATGACTAAGGTTCTGTTTAAACACTCATAAAGATGTCATTGTATGTTAATTTCCCTAAAGCATCTGGTCCGTAAACCCAGGCATGACTAAGGTTCTGTTTAAACACATATAAAGATGTCATTGTGTATTAATTTCCCAAAAGCATCTGGTTCGAGGACCCAGGCATAACTAAGGTTCTTTTTAAACACTTATAAAGATGTCATTGTGCGTCAATTTCCCTAAAGCATCTAGTACGAGGACTCAGGCATCACTAAGGTTTTGTTTAAACACTTATAAAGATGTCATTGTTCGTCAATTTCCCCAAAGCATCTAGTCTAAGGACCCAGGCATGACTAAGGTTCTGTTTAAACACTTATAAAGATGTCATCGTGCGTCAATTTCCCCAAAGCATCTACTCCGAGGACTTAGGCATGACTAAGGCTCTATTTAAACACTTATAGAGATGTCATTGTGCGTCAATTTCCCCAAAGCATCCAGTCCGAGGACTTAGGCATGACTAAGGTTCTGTTTAAACACTTATAAAGATGTCATTGTGCGTTAATTTCCCCAAAGCATCCAGTCTAAGGAACCAGGCATGACTAAGGTTCTGTTTAAACACTTATAAAGATGTCATTGTGTGTTAATTTCCGTAAAGCATCCGGACCGAGGACTCTGGCATGAATAAGGTTCTGTTTAAACACTTATAAAGATGTCATTGTGTATTAATTTTTCCAAAGCATCTGTTTCGAGGACCCAGGTATAACTAAGGTTCTGTTTAAACACTTATAAAGATGTCATTGTGCGTCAATTTCCCCAAAGCATCTAGTCCGAGGACCTAGGCATGACTAAGGTTCTGTTTAAACACTTATAGAGATGTCAAAGTGCGTCAATTTCCCCAAAGCATCTAGTCCGAGGACCTAGGCATGACAAAGGTTCTGTTTAAACACTTATAAAGATGTCATTGTGCGTTAATTTCCCTAAAACATCTAGTCCGAGGACCCAGGCATGACAAAGGTTCTGTTTAAATACTTATAAACATGTCATTGGGTGTTAATTTCCCTAAAGCATTTGGTCCGAGGACTCAGACATGACTAAGGTTCTGTTTAAACACTTATAAAGATGTCATTGTGCGTCAATTTCCCGAGAGCATCTAGTCTAAGGACCCAGGCATCACTAAGGTTTTGTTTAAACACTTATAAATATGTCATTGTGCGTCAATTTCCCCAAAGCATCTAGTTTAAGGACCCAGGCATCACTAAGGTTCTGTTTAAACACTTATAAAGATGTCATTATGCGTCAATTTCCCCAAAGCATCTAGTCCGAGGACCTAGGCATGACTAAGGTTCTGTTTAAACACTCATAAAGATGTCATTGTGCGTCAATTTCCCCAAAGCATCTAGTCCGAGGACCGAGGCATGACTAAGGTTCTGTTTAAACACTTATAATGATGTCATTGTGCGTTAATTTCCCCAAAGCATCTAGTCCGAGGACCCAGGCATGACTAAGGTTCTGTTTAAACACTTATAAAGACGTCAATGTGCGTCAATTTTCCCAAAGCATCTAGTCCGAGGACCTAGGCATGACTAAGGTTCTGTTTAAACACTTATAAAGATGTCATTGTGCGTCAATTTTCCCAAAGCATCTAGTCCGAGGACCGAGGCATGACTAAGGTTCTGTTTAAACACTTATAAAGATGTCATTGTGCGTTAATTTCCCCAAAGCATCTAGTCCGAGGACCCAGGCATGACTAAGGTTCTGTTTAAACACTTATAAAGATGTCATTGTGCGTTAATTTCCCTAAAACATCTAGTCCGAGGACCCAGGCATGACTAAGGTTCTGTTTAAATACTTATAAACATGTCATTGGGTGTTAATTTCCCTAAAGCATTTGGTCCGAGGACTCAGACATGACTAAGGTTCTGTTTAAACACTTATAAAGATGTCATTGTGCGTCAATTTCCCGAGAGCATCTAGTCTAAGGACCCAGGCATCACTAAGGTTTTGTTTAAACACTTATAAAGATGTCAAAGTGCGTCAATTTCCCCAAAGCATCTAGTCCGAGGACCTAGGCATGACAAAGGTTCTGTTTAAACACTTATAAAGATGTCATTGTGCGTTAATTTCCCTAAAACATCTAGTCCGAGGACCCAGGCATGACAAAGGTTCTGTTTAAATACTTATAAACATGTCATTGGGTGTTAATTTCCCTAAAGCATTTGGTCCGAGGACTCAGACATGACTAAGGTTCTGTTTAAACACTTATAAAGATGTCATTGTGCGTCAATTTCCCGAGAGCATCTAGTCTAAGGACCCAGGCATCACTAAGGTTTTGTTTAAACACTTATAAATATGTCATTGTGCGTCAATTTCCCCAAAGCATCTAGTCTAAGGACCCAGGCATCACTAAGGTTCTGTTTAAACACTTATAAAGATGTCATTATGCGTCAATTTCCCCAAAGCATCTAGTCCGAGGACCTAGGCATGACTAAGGTTCTGTTTAAACACTCATAAAGATGTCATTGTGCGTCAATTTCCCCAAAGCATCTAGTCCGAGGACCGAGGCATGACTAAGGTTCTGTTTAAACACTTATAATGATGTCATCGTGCGTTAATTTCCCCAAAGCATCTAGTCCGAGGACCCAGGCATGACTAAGGTTCTGTTTAAACACTTATAAAGACGTCAATGTGCGTCGATTTTCCCAAAGCATCTAGTCCGAGGACCTAGGCATGACTAAGGTTCTGTTTAAACACTTATAAAGATGTCATTGTGCGTCAATTTTCCCAAAGCATCTAGTCCGAGGACCGAGGCATGACTAAGGTTCTGTTTAAACACTTATAAAGATGTCATTGTGCGTTAATTTCCCCAAAGCATCTAGTCCGAGGACCCAGGCATGACTAAGGTTCTGTTTAAACACTTATAAAGATGTCATTGTGCGTTAATTTCCCTAAAACATCTAGTCCGAGGACCCAGGCATGACTAAGGTTCTGTTTAAATACTTATAAACATGTCATTGGGTGTTAATTTCCCTAAAGCATTTGGTCCGAGGACTCAGACATGACTAAGGTTCTGTTTAAACACTTATAAAGATGTCATTGTGCGTCAATTTCCCGAGAGCATCTAGTCTAAGGACCCAGGCATCACTAAGGTTTTGTTTAAACACTTATAAAGATGTCAAAGTGCGTCAATTTCCCCAAAGCATCTAGTCCGAGGACCTAGGCATGACAAAGGTTCTGTTTAAACACTTATAAAGATGTCATTGTGCGTTAATTTCCCTAAAACATCTAGTCCGAGGACCCAGGCATGACAAAGGTTCTGTTTAAATACTTATAAACATGTCATTGGGTGTTAATTTCCCTAAAGCATTTGGTCCGAGGACTCAGACATGACTAAGGTTCTGTTTAAACACTTATAAAGATGTCATTGTGCGTCAATTTCCCGAGAGCATCTAGTCTAAGGACCCAGGCATCACTAAGGTTTTGTTTAAACACTTATAAATATGTCATTGTGCGTCAATTTCCCCAAAGCATCTAGTCTAAGGACCCAGGCATCACTAAGGTTCTGTTTAAACACTTATAAAGATGTCATTATGCGTCAATTTCCCCAAAGCATCTAGTCCGAGGACCTAGGCATGACTAAGGTTCTGTTTAAACACTCATAAAGATGTCATTGTGCGTCAATTTCCCCAAAGCATCTAGTCCGAGGACCGAGGCATGACTAAGGTTCTGTTTAAACACTTATAATGATGTCATTGTGCGTTAATTTCCCCAAAGCATCTAGTCCGAGGACCCAGGCATGACTAAGGTTCTGTTTAAACACTTATAAAGACGTCAATGTGCGTCAATTTTCCCAAAGCATCTAGTCCGAGGACCTAGGCATGACTAAGGTTCTGTTTAAACACTTATAAAGATGTCATTGTGCGTCAATTTTCCCAAAGCATCTAGTCCGAGGACCGAGGCATGACTAAGGTTCTGTTTAAACACTTATAAAGATGTCATTGTGCGTTAATTTCCCCAAAGCATCTAGTCCGAGGACCCAGGCATGACTAAGGTTCTGTTTAAACACTTATAAAGATGTCATTGTGCGTTAATTTCCCTAAAACATCTAGTCCGAGGACCCAGGCATGACTAAGGTTCTGTTTAAATACTTATAAACATGTCATTGGGTGTTAATTTCCCTAAAGCATTTGGTCCGAGGACTCAGACATGACTAAGGTTCTGTTTAAACACTTATAAAGATGTCATTGTGCGTCAATTTCCCGAGAGCATCTAGTCTAAGGACCCAGGCATCACTAAGGTTTTGTTTAAACACTTATAAAGATGTCATTGTGCTTCAATTTCCCCAAAGCATCTAGTCTAAGGACCCAGGCATCACTAAGGTTCTGTTTAAACACTTATAAAGATGTCATTATGCGTCAATTTCCCCAAAGCATCTAGTCCGAGGACCTAGGCATGACTAAGGTTCTGTTTAAACACTCTTAAAGATGTCATTGTATGTTAATTTCCCTAAAGCATCTGGGCCGTAAACCCAGGCATGACTAAGGTTCTGTTTAAACACTTATAAAGATGTCATTGTGTATTAATTTCCCTAAAGCATCTGGTTCGAGAACCCTGGCATAACTAAGGTTCTTTTTAAGCACTTATAAAGATGTCATTGTGCGTCAATTTCCCTAAAGCATCTAGTCCGAGGACTCAGGCATGACTAAGGTTTTGTTTAAACACTTATAAAGATGTCATTGTGCATCAATTTCCCCAAAGCATCTAGTCTAAGGACCCAGGCATCACTAAGGTTCTGTTTAAACACTTATAAAGATGTCACTGTGCGTCAATTTCCCCAAAGCATCTAGTCCGAGGACCTAGGCATGACTAAGGTTCTGTTTAAACACTCATAAAGATGTCATTGTATGTTAATTTCCCTAAAGCATCTGGTCCGTAAACCCAGGCTGACTAAGGTTCTGTTTAAACACATATAAAGATGTCATTGTGTATTAATTTCCCAAAAGCATCTGGTTCGAGGACCCAGGCATAACTAAGGTTCTTTTTAAACACTTATAAAGATGTCATTGTGCGTCAATTTCCCTAAAGCATCTAGTACGAGGACTCAGGCATCAGTAAGGTTTTGTTTAAACACTTATAAAGATGTCATTGTTCGTCAATTTCCCCAAAGCATCTAGTCTAAGGACCCAGGCATGACTAAGGTTCTGTTTAAACACTTATAAAGATGTCATCGTGCGTCAATTTCCCCAAAGCATCTAGTCTATGGACCCAGGCATGACTAAGGTTCTGTTTAAACAATTATAAAGATGTCATTGTGCGTTAATTTCCCCAAAGCATCTAGTCCGAGGACTTAGGCATGACTAAGGTTCTACTTAAACACTTATAGAGATGTCATTGTGCGTCAATTTCCCAAAGCATCTAGTCCGAGGACTTAGGCATGACTAAGGTTCTATTTAAACACTTATAGAGATGTCATTGTGCGTCAATTTCCCCAAAGCATCCAGTCCGAGGACTTAGGCATGACTAAGGTTCTGTTTAAACACTTATAAAGATGTCATTGTGCGTTAATTTCCCCAAAGCATCCAGTCTAAGGACCCAGGCATGACTAAGGTTCTGTTTAAACACTTATAAAGATGTCATTGTGTGTTAATTTCCGTAAAGCATCCGGACCGAGGACTCTGGCATGAATAAGGTTCTGTTTAAACACTTATAAAGATGTCATTGTGTATTAATTTTTCCAAAGCATCTGGTTCGAGGACCCAGGTATAACTAAGGTTCTGTTTAAACACTTATAAAGATGTCATTGTGCGTCAATTTCCCCAAAGCATCTAGTCCGAGGACCTAGGCATGACTAAGGTTCTGTTTAAACACTTATAAAGATGTCATTGTGCGTTAATTTCCCTAAAACATCTAGTCCGAGGACCCAGGCATGACTAAGGTTCTGTTTAAATACTTATAAACATGTCATTGGGTGTTAATTTCCCTAAAGCATTTGGTCCGAGGACTCAGACATGACTAAGGTTCTGTTTAAACACTTATAAAGATGTCATTGTGCGTCAATTTCCCGAGAGCATCTAGTCTAAGGACCCAGGCATCACTAATGTTTTGTTTAAACACTTATAAAGATGTCATTGTGCGTCAATTTCCCCAAAGCATCTAGTCTAAGGACCCAGGCATCACTAAGGTTCTGTTTAAACACTTATAAAGATGTCATTATGCGTCAATTTCCCCAAAGCATCTAGTCCGAGGACCTAGGCATGACTAAGGTTCTGTTTAAACACTCATAAAGATGTCATTGTGCGTCAATTTCCCCAAAGCATCTAGTCCGAGGACCGAGGCATGACTGAGGTTCTGTTTAAACACTTATAAAGATGTCATTGTGCGTTAATATCCCCAAAGCATCTAGTCCGAGGACCCAGGCATGACTAAGGTTCTGTTTAAACACTTATAAAGATGTCAATGTGCGTCAATTTTCCCAAAGCATCTAGTCCGAGGACCTAGGCATGACTAAGGTTCTGTTTAAACACTTATAAAGATGTCATTGTGCGTTAATTTCCCTAAAACATCTAGTCCGAGGACCCAGGCATCACTATGGTTCTGTTTAAATACTTATAAACATGTCATTGGGTGTTAATTTCCCTAAAGCATTTGGTCCGAGGACTCAGACATGACTAAGGTTCTGTTTAAACACTTATAAAGATGTCATTGTGCGTCAATTTCCCGAAAGTATCTAGTCTAAGGACCCAAGCATCACTGAGGTTCTGTTTAAACACTTATAAAGATGTCATTGTGCGTCAATTTCCCCAAAGCATCTAGTCCGAGGACCTAGGTATGACTAAGATTCTGTTTAAACACTCATAAAGATGTCATTCTATGTTAATTTCCCTAAAGCATCTGGTCTGTAAACCCAGGCATGACTAAGGTTCTGTTTAAACACTTATAAAGATGTCATTGTGTATTAATTTCCCTAAAGCATCTGGTTCGACGACCCAGGCATAACTAAGGTTCTTTTTAAACACTTATAAAGATGTCATTGTGCGTCAATTTCCCCAAAGCATCCAGTCCGAGGACTTAGGCATGACTAAGGTTCTGTTTAAACACTTATAAAGATGTCGTTGTGCGTCAATTTCCCCAAAGCATCCAATCTAAGGACCCAGGCATGACTAAGGTTCTGTTTAACCACTTATAAAGATGTCATTGTGTGTTAATTTCCGTAAAGCATCTAGTCAGAGGACTTAGGCACGACTAAGGTTCTGTTTAAACACTTATAAAGATGTCATTGTGCGTTAATTTCCCCAAAGCATCTAGTTCGAGGACCTAGGCATGACTAAGGTTCTGTTTAAACACTCTTAAAGATGTCATTGTATGCTAATTTCCCTAAAGCATCTGGTCCGTAAACCCAGGCATGACAAAGGTTCTGTTTAAACACTTATAAAGATGTCATTGTGTATTAATTTCCCTAAAGCATCTGGTTCGAGGACCCAGGCATAACTAAGGTTCTTTATAAACACTTATAAAGATGTCATTGTGCGTCAATTTCCCTAAAGCATCTAGTCCGAGGACTCAGGCATGACTAAGGTTTTGTTTAAACACTTATAAAGATGTCATTGTGCTTCAATTTCCCCAAAGCATCCAGTCTAAGGACCCAGGCATGTCTAAGGTTCTGTTTAAACACTTATAAAGATGTCATCGTGCGTCAATTTCCCCAAAGCATCTAGTCTATGGACCCAGGCATGACTAAGGTTCTGCTTAAACAATTATAAAGATGTCATTGTGCGTTAATTTCCCCAAAGCATCTAGTCCGAGGACTTAGGCATGACTAAGGTTCTATTTAAACACTTATATAGATGTCATTGTGCGTCAATTTCCCCAAAGCATCCAGTCCGAGGACTTAGGCATGACTAAGGTTCTGTTTAAACACTTATAATGATGTCAATGTGCGTTAATTTCCCCAAAGCATCCATTCTAAGGACCCAGGCATGACTAAGGTTCTGTTTAAACACTTATAAAGATGTCATTGTGTGTTAATTTCCGTAAAGCATCCGGACCGAGGACTCTGGCATGAATAAGGTTCTGTTTAAACACTTATAAAGATGTCATTGTGTATTAATTTTTCCAAAGCATCTGGTTCGAGGACCCAGGTATAACTAAGGTTCTGTTTAAACACTTATAAAGATGTCATTGTGCGTCAATTTCCCCAAAGCATCTAGTCCGAGGACTTCGGCATGACTAAGGTTCTGTTTAAACACTTATAAAGATGTCAAAGTGCGTCAATTTCCCCAAAGCATCTAGTCCGAGGACCTAGGCATGACTAAGGTTCTGTTTAAACACTTA
The DNA here is from genome assembly GCA_023055345.1 of Quercus wislizeni. Classification (NCBI taxonomy): domain Eukaryota; kingdom Viridiplantae; phylum Streptophyta; class Magnoliopsida; order Fagales; family Fagaceae; genus Quercus; species Quercus wislizeni. The sequence continues at coordinate 23,755,989 of JALGQJ010000007.1, read as the reverse complement.
TAAAGATGTCATTGTGCGTTAATTTCCCTAAAACATCTAGTCCGAGGACCCAGGCATGACTAAGGTTCTGTTTAAATACTTATAAACATGTCATTGGGTGTTAATTTCCCTAAAGCATTTGGTCCGAGGACTCAGACATGACTAAGGTTCTGTTTAAACACTTATAAAGATGTCATTGTGCGTCAATTTCCCGAGAGCATCTAGTGTAAGGACCCAGGCATCACTAAGGTTTTGTTTAAACACTTATAAAGATGTCATTGTGCGTCAATTTCCCCAAAGCATCTAGTCTAAGGACCCAGGCATCACAAAGGTTCTGTTTAAACACTTATAAAGATGTCATTATGCGTCAATTTCCCCAAAACATCTAGTCCGAGGACCTAGGCATGACTAAGGTTCTGTTTAAACACTCATAAAGATGTCATTGTGCGTCAATTTCCCCAAAGCATCTAGTCCGAGGACCGAGGCATGACTAAGGTTCTGTTTAAACACTTATAAAGATGTCATTGTGCGTCAATTTCTCGAGAGCATCTAGTCTAAGGACCCAGGCATCACTAAGGTTTTGTTTAAACACTTATAAAGATGTCATTGTGTGTCAATTTCCCCAAAGCATCTAGTCTAAGGACCCAGGCATCACTAAGGTTCTGTTTAAACACTTATAAAGATGTCATTATGCGTCAATTTCCCCAAAGCATCTAGTCCGAGGACCTAGGCATGACTAAGGTTCTGTTTAAACACTCATAAAGATGTCATTGTGCGTCAATTTCCCCAAAGCATCTAGTCCGAGGACCGAGGCATGACTGAGGTTCTGTTTAAACACTTATAAAGATGTCATTATGCGTCAATTTCCCCAAAACATCTAGTCCGAGGACCTAGGCATGACTAAGGTTCTGTTTAAACACTCATAAAGATGTCATTGTGCGTCAATTTCCCCAAAGCATCTAGTCCGAGGACCGAGGCATGACTAAGGTTCTGTTTAAACACTTATAAAGATGTCATTATGCGTCAATTTCCCCAAAGCATCTAGTCCGAGGACCTAGGCATGACTAAGGTTCTGTTTAAACACTCATAAAGATGTCATTGTGCGTCAATTTCCCCAAAGCATCTAGTCCGAGGACCGAGGCATGACTGAGGTTCTGTTTAAACACTTATAATGATGTCAATGTGCGTTAATTTCCCCAAAGCATCCATTCTAAGGACCCAGGCATGACTAAGGTTCTGTTTAAACACTTATAAAGATGTCATTGTGTGTTAATTTCCGAAAAGCATCCGGACCGAGGACTCTGGCATGAATAAGGTTCTGTTTAAACACTTATAAAGATGTCATTGTGTATTAATTTTTCCAAAGCATCTGGTTCGAGGACCCAGGTATAACTAAGGTTCTGTTTAAACACTTATAAAGATGTCATTGTGCGTCAATTTCCCGAAAGCATCTAGTCTAAGGACCCAGGCATCACTGAGGTTCTGTTTAAACACTTATAAAGATGTCATTGTGCGTCAATTTCCCCAAAGCATCTAGTCCGAGGACCTAGGTATGACTAAGATTCTGTTTAAACACTCATAAAGATGTCATTGTATGTTAATTTCCCTAAAGCATCTGGTCTGTAAACCCAGGCATGACTAAGGTTCTGTTTAAACACTTATAAAGATGTCATTGTGTATTAATTTCCCTAAAGCATCTGGTTCGACGACCCAGGCATAACTAAGGTTCTTTTTAAACACTTATAAAGATGTCATTGTGCGTCAATTTCCCCAAAGCATCCAGTCCGAGGACTTAGGCATGACTAAGGTTCTGTTTAAACACTTATAAAGATGTCGTTGTGCGTCAATTTCCCCAAAGCATCCAATCTAAGGACCCAGGCATGACTAAGGTTCTGTTTAACCACTTATAAAGATGTCATTGTGTGTTAATTTCCGTAAAGCATCTAGTCAGAGGACTTAGGCACGACTAAGGTTCTGTTTAAACACTTATAAAGATGTCATTGTGCGTTAATTTCCCCAAAGCATCTAGTTCGAGGACCTAGGCATGACTAAGGTTCTGTTTAAACACTCTTAAAGATGTCATTGTATGCTAATTTCCCTAAAGCATCTGGTCCGTAAACCCAGGCATGACAAAGGTTCTGTTTAAACACTTATAAAGATGTCATTGTGTATTAATTTCCCTAAAGCATCTGGTTCGAGGACCCAGGCATAACTAAGGTTCTTTATAAACACTTATAAAGATGTCATTGTGCGTCAATTTCCCTAAAGCATCTAGTCCGAGGACTCAGGCATGACTAAGGTTTTGTTTAAACACTTATAAAGATGTCATTGTGCTTTAATTTCCCCAAAGCATCCAGTCTAAGGACCCAGGCATGTCTAAGGTTCTGTTTAAACACTTATAAAGATGTCATCGTGCGTCAATTTCCCCAAAGCATCTAGTCTATGGACCCAGGCATGACTAAGGTTCTGCTTAAACAATTATAAAGATGTCATTGTGCGTTTATTTCCCCAAAGCATCTAGTCCGAGGACTTAGGCATGACTAAGGTTCTATTTAAACACTTATATAGATGTCATTGTGCGTCAATTTCCCCAAAGCATCCAGTCCGAGGACTTAGGCATGACTAAGGTTTTGTTTAAACACTTATAATGATGTCAATGTGCGTTAATTTCCCCAAAGCATCCATTCTAAGGACCCAGGCATGACTAAGGTTCTGTTTAAACACTTATAAAGATGTCATTGTGTGTTAATTACCGTAAAGCATCCGGACCGAGGACTCTGGCATGAATAAGGTTCTGTTTAAACACTTATAAAGATGTCATTGTGTATTAATTTTTCCAAAGCATCTGGTTCGAGGACCCAGGTATAACTAAGGTTCTGTTTAAACACTTATAAAGATGTCATTGTGCGTCAATTTCCCCAAAGCATCTAGTCCGAGGACTTCGGCATGACTAAGGTTCTGTTTAAACACTTATAAAGATGTCAAAGTGCGTCAATTTCCCCAAAGCATCTAGTCCGAGGACCTAGGCATGACTAAGGTTCTGTTTAAACACTTATAAAGATGTCATTGTGCGTTAATTTCCCTAAAACATCTAGTCCGAGGACCCAGGCATGACTAAGGTTCTGTTTAAATACTTATAAACATGTCATTGGGTGTTAATTTCCCTAAAGCATTTGGTCCGAGGACTCAGACATGACTAAGGTTCTGTTTAAACACTTATAAAGATGTCATTGTGTGTTAATTTCCCCAAAGCATCTAGTCCGAGGACCCAGGCATGACTAAGGTTCTGTTTAAACACTTATAAAGATGTCAATGTGCGTCAATTTTCCCAAAGCATCTAGTCCGAGGACCTAGGCATGACTAAGGTTCTGTTTAAACACTTATAAAGATGTCATTGTGCGTTAATTTCCCCAAAGCATCTAGTCCGAGGACTCAGACATGACTAAGGTTCTGTTTAAACACTTATAAAGATGTCATTGTGCGTCAATTTCCCGAAAGCATCTAGTCTAAGGACCCAGGCATCACTGAGGTTCTGTTTAAACACTTATAAAGATGTCATTGTGCGTCAATTTCCCCAAAGCATCCAGTCCGAGGACTTAGGCATGACTAAGGTTCTGTTTAAACACTTATAAAGATGTCGTTGTGCGTCAATTTCCCCAAAGCATCCAATCTAAGGACCCAGGCATGACTAAGGTTCTGTTTAACCACTTATAAAGATGTCATTGTGTGTTAATTTCCGTAAAGCATCTAGTCAGAGGACTTCGGCACGACTAAGGTTCTGTTTAAACACTTATAAAGATGTCATTGTGCGTTAATTTCCCCAAAGCATCTAGTTCGAGGACCTAGGCATGACTAAGGTTCTGTTTAAACACTCTTAAAGATGTCATTGTATGCTAATTTCCCTAAAGCATCTGGTCCGTAAACCCAGGCATGACAAAGGTTCTGTTTAAACACTTATAAAGATGTCATTGTGTATTAATTTCCCTAAAGCATCTGGTTCGAGGACCCAGGCATAACTAAGGTTCTTTATAAACACTTATAAAGATGTCATTGTGCGTCAATTTCCCTAAAGCATCTAGTCCGAGGACTCAGGCATGACTAAGGTTTTGTTTAAACACTTATAAAGATGTCGTTGTGCTTCAATTTCCCCAAAGCATCCAGTCTAAGGACCCAGGCATGTCTAAGGTTCTGTTTAAACACTTATATAGATGTCATCGTGCGTCAATTTCCCCAAAGCATCTAGTCTATGGACCCAGGCATGACTAAGGTTCTGCTTAAACAATTATAAAGATGTCATTGTGCGTTAATTTCCCCAAAGCATCTAGTCCGAGGACTTAGGCATGACTAAGGTTCTATTTAAACACTTATGTAGATGTCATTGTGCGTCAATTTCCCCAAAGCATCCAGTCCGAGGACTTAGGCATGACTAAGGTTCTGTTTAAACACTTATAATGATGTCAATGTGCGTTAATTTCCCCAAAGGATCCATTCTAAGGACCCAGGCATGACTAATGTTCTGTTTAAACACTTATAAAGATGTCATTGTGTGTTAATTTCCGTAAAGCATCCGGACCGAGGACTCTGGCATGAATAAGGTTCTGTTTAAACACTTATAAAGATGTCATTGTGTATTAATTTTTCCAAAGCATCTGGTTCGAGGACCCAGGTATAACTAAGGTTCTGTTTAAACACTTATAAAGATGTCATTGTGCGTCAATTTCCCCAAAGCATCTAGTCCGAGGACTTCGGCATGACTAAGGTTCTGTTTAAACACTTATAAAGATGTCAAAGTGCGTCAATTTCCCCAAAGCATCTAGTCCGAGGACCTAGGCATGACTAAGGTTCTGTTTAAACACTTATAAAGATGTCATTGTGCGTTAATTTCCCTAAAACATCTAGTCCGAGGACCCAGGCATGACTAAGGTTCTGTTTAAATACTTATAAACATGTCATTGGGTGTTAATTTCCCTAAAGCATTTGGTCCGAGGACTCAGACATGACTAAGGTTCTGTTTAAACACTTATAAAGATGTCATTGTGCGTCAATTTCCCGAGAGCATCTAGTGTAAGGACCCAGGCATCACTAAGGTTTTGTTTAAACACTTATAAAGATGTCATTGTGCGTCAATTTCCCCAAAGCATCTAGTCTAAGGACCCAGGCATCACAAAGGTTCTGTTTAAACATTTATAAAGATGTCATTATGCGTCAATTTCCCCAAAACATCTAGTCCGAGGACCTAGGCATGACTAAGGTTCTGTTTAAACACTCATAAAGATGTCATTGTGCGTCAATTTCCCCAAAGCATCTAGTCCGAGGACCGAGGCATGACTAAGGTTCTGTTTAAACACTTATAAAGATGTCATTGTGCGTTAATTTCCCCAAAGCATCTAGTCCGAGGACCCAGGCATGACTAAGGTTCTGTTTAAACACTTATAAAGATGTCAATGTGCGTCAATTTTCCCAAAGCATCTAGTCCGAGGACCTAGGCATGACTAAGGTTCTGTTTAAACACTTATAAAGATGTCATTGTGCGTTAATTTCCCCAAAGCATCTAGTCCGAGGACTCAGACATGACTAAGGTTCTGTTTAAACACTTATAAAGATGTCATTGTGCGTCAATTTCCCGAGAGCATCTAGTCTAAGGACCCAGGCATCACTAAGGTTTTGTTTAAACACTTATAAAGATGTCATTGTGCGTCAATTTCCCCAAAGCATCTAGTCTAAGGACCCAGGCATCACAAAGGTTCTGTTTAAACACTTATAAAGATGTCATTATGCGTCAATTTCCCCAAAACATCTAGTCCGAGGACCTAGGCATGACTAAGGTTCTGTTTAAACACTCATAAAGATGTCATTGTGCGTCAATTTCCCCAAAGCATCTAGTCCGAGGACCGAGGCATGACTAAGGTTCTGTTTAAACACTCATAAAGATGTCATTGTGCGTCAATTTCCCCAAAGCATCTAGTCTGAGGACCGAGGCATGACTAAGGTTCTGTTTAAACACTTATAAAGATGTCATTGTGCGTTAATTTCCCCAAAGCATCTAGTCCGAGGACCCAGGCATGACTGAGGTTCTGTTTAAACACTTATAAAGATGTCAATGTGCGTCAATTTTCCCAAAGCATCTAGTCCGAGGACCTAGGCATGACTAAGGTTCTGTTTAAACACTCATAAAGATGTCATTGTGCGTCAATTTCCCCAAAGCATCTAGTCCGAGGACCGAGGCATGACTAAGGTTCTGTTTAAACACTTATAAAGATGTCATTGTGCGTTAATTTCCCTAAAACATCTAGTCCGGGGACCCAGGCATGACTATGGTTCTGTTTAAATACTTATAAACATGTCATTGGGTGTTAATTTCCCTAAAGCATTTGGTCTGAGGACTCAGACATGACTAAGGTTCTGTTTAAACACTTATAAAGATGTCATTGTGCGTCAATTTCCCAAAAGCATCTAGTCTAAGGACCCAGGCATCACTAAGGTTCTGTTTAAACACTTATAAAGATGTCATTATGCGTCAATTTCCCCAAAGCATCTAGTCTAAGGACCCAGGCATCACTAAGGTTCTGTTTAAACACTTATAAAGATGTCATTATGCGTCAATTTCCCCAAAGCATCTAGTCCGAGGACCTAGGCATGACTAAGTTTCTGTTTAAACACTCATAAAGATGTCATTGTGCGTCAATTTCCCCAAAGCATCTAGTTCGAGGACCTAGGTATGACTAAGATTCTGTTTAAACACTCATAAAGATGTCATTGTATGTTAATTTCCCTAAAGCATCTGGTCTGTAAACCCAGGCATGACTAAGGTTCTGTTTAAACACTTATAAAGATGTCATTGTGTATTAATTTCCCAAAAGCATCTGGTTCGACAACCCAGGCATAACTAAGGTTCTTTTTAAACACTTATAAAGATGTCATTGTGCGTCAATTTCCCCAAAGCATCCAGTCCGAGGACTTAGGCATGACTAAGGTTCTGTTTAAACACTTATAAAGATGTCATTGTGCGTCAATTTCCCCAAAGCATCCAATCTAAGGACCCAGGCATGACTAAGGTTCTGTTTAAACACTTATAAAGATGTCATTGTGTGTTAATTTCCGTAAAGCATCTAGTCAGAGGACTTAGGCACGACTAAGGTTCTGTTTAAACACTTATAAAGATGTCATTGTGCGTTAATTTCCCCAATGCATCTAGTTCGAGGACCTAGGCATGACTAAGGTTCTGTTTAAACACTCTTAAAGATGTCATTGTATGCTAATTTCCCTAAAGCATCTGGTCCCTAAACCCAGGCATGACAAAGGTTCTGTTTAAACACTTATAAAGATGTGATTGTGTATTAATTTCCCTAAAGCATCTGGTTCGAGGACCCAGGCATAACTACGGTTCTTTTTAAACACTTATAAAGATGTCATTGTGCGTCAATTTCCCTAAAGCATCTAGTCCGAGGACTCAGGCATGACTAAGGTTCTGTTTAAACAATTATAAAGATGTCATGGTGCGTTAATTTCCCCAAAGCATCTAGTCCGAGGACTTAGGCATGACTAAGGTTCTATTTAAACACTTATAAAGATGTCATTGTGCGTCAATTTCCCCAAAGCATCCAGTCCGAGGACTTAGGCATGACTAAGGTTCTGTTTAAACACTTATAAAGATGTCATTGTGCGTCAATTTCCCCAAAGCATCCAATCTAAGGACCCAGGCATGACTAAGGTTCTGTTTAAACACTTATAAAGATGTCATTGTGTGTTAATTTCCGTAAAGCATCTAGTCAGAGGACTTAGGCATGACTAAGGTTCTGTTTAAACACTCTTAAAGATGTCATTGTATGTTAATTTCCCTAAAGCATCTGGTCTGTAAACCCAGGCATGACTAAGGTTCTGTTTAAACACTTATAAAGATGTCATTGTGTATTAATTTCCCTAAAGCATCTGGTTCGACGACCCAGGCATAACTAAGGTTCTTTTTAAACACTTATAAAGATGTCATTGTGCGTCAATTTCCCCAAAGCATCCAGTTCGAGGACTTAGGCATGACTAAGGTTCTGTTTAAACACTTATAAAGATGTCATTGTGCGTCAATTTCCCCAAAGCATCCAATCTAAGGACCCAGACATGACTAAGGTTCTGTTTAAACACTTATAAAGATGTCATTGTGTGTTAATTTCCGTAAAGCATCTAGTCAGAGGACTTAGGCACGACTAAGGTTCTGTTTAAACACTTATAAAGATGTCATTGTGCGTTAATTTCCCCAAAGCATCTAGTTCGAGGACCTAGGCTTGACTAAGGTTCTGTTTAAACACTCTTAAAGATGTCATTGTATGCTAATTTCCCTAAAGCATCTGGTCCCTAAACCCAGGCATGACAAAGGTTCTGTTTAAACACTTATAAAGATGTGATTGTGTATTAATTTCCCTAAAGCATCTGGTTCGAGGACCCAGGCATAACTAAGGTTCTTTTTAAACACTTATAAAGATGTCATTGTGCGTCAATTTCCCTAAAGCATCTAGTCCGAGGACTCAGGCATGACTAAGGTTCTGTTTAAACAATTATAAAGATGTCATGGTGCGTTAATTTCCCCAAAGCATCTAGTCCGAGGACTTAGGCATGACTAAGGTTCTATTTAAACACTTATAAAGATGTCATTGTGCGTCAATTTCCCCAAAGCATCCAGTCCGAGGACTTAGGCATGACTAAGGTTCTGTTTAAACACTTATAAAGATGTCATTGTGCGTCAATTTCCCCAAAGCATCCAATCTAAGGACCCAGGCATGACTAAGGTTCTGTTTAAACACTTATAAAGATGTCATTGTGTGTTAATTTCCGTAAAGCATCTAGTCAGAGGACTTAGGCATGACTAAGGTTCTGTTTAAACACTTATAATGATGTCATTGTGCGTTAATTTCCCCAAAGCATCTAGTCCGAGGACCTAGGCATGACTAAGGTTCTGTTTAAACACTCTTAAAGATGTCATTGTATGTTAATTTCCCTAAAGCATCTGGTTCGAGGACCCAGGCATAACTAAGGTTCTTTTTAAACACTTATAAAGATGTCATTGTGCGTCAATTTCCCTAAAGCATCTAGTCCGAGGACTCAGGCATGTCTAAGGTTCTGTTTAAACAATTATAAAGATGTCATGGTGCGTTAATTTCCCCAAAGCATCTAGTCCGAGGACTTAGGCATGACTAAGGTTCTATTTAAACACTTATAAAGATGTCATTGTGCGTCAATTTCCCCAAAGCATCCAGTCCGAGGACTTAGGCATGACTAAGGTTCTGTTTAAACACTTATAAAGATGTCATTGTGCGTCAATTTCCCCAAAGCATCCAATCTAAGGACCCAGGCATGACTAAGGTTCTGTTTAAACACTTATAAAGATGTCATTGTGTGTTAATTTCCGTAAAGCATCTAGTCAGAGGACTTAGGCATGACTAAGGTTCTGTTTAAACACTTATAATGATGTCATTGTGCGTTAATTTCCCCAAAGCATCTAGTCCGAGGACCTAGGCATGACTAAGGTTCTGTTTAAACACTCTTAAAGATGTCATTGTATGTTAATTTCCCTAAAGCATCTGGTCCGTGAACCCAGGCATGACTAAGGTTCTGTTTAAACACTTATAAAGATGTCATTGTGTATTAATTTCCCTAAAGCATCTGGTTCGATGACCCAGGCATAACTAAGGTTCTTTTTAAGAACTTATAAAGATGTCATTGTGCGTCAATTTCCCTAAAGCATCTAGTCCGAGGACTCAGTCATGACTAAGGTTTTGTTTAAACACTTATAAAGATGTCATTGTGCGTCAATTTCCCCAAAGCATCTAGTCTAAGGACCCAGGCATCACTAAGGTTCTGTTTAAACACTTATGGAGATGTCATTGTGCGTTAATTTCCCCAAAGCATCGAGTCCGAGGACTTAGGCATGACAAAGGTTCTATTTAAACACTTGTAAAGATGTCATTGTGCGTCAATTTCCCCAAAGCATCTAGTCCGAGGACCTAAGCATGACTAAGGTTCTGTTTAAACACTCATAAAGATGTCATTGTATGTTAATTTCCCTAAAGCATCTGGTCCGAAAACCCAGGCATGACTAAGGTTCTGTTTAAACACATATAAAGATGTCATTGTGTATTAATTTCCCAAAAGCATCTGGTTCGAGGACCCAGGCATAACTAAGGTTCTTTTTAAACACTTATAAAGATGTCATTGTGCGTCAATTTCCCTAAAGCATCTAGTCCGAGGACTCAGGCATCACTAAGGTTTTGTTTAAATACTTATAAAGAAGTCATTGTGCGTCGATTTCCCCAAAGCATCTAGTCTAAGGACCCAGGCATGACTAAGGTTCTGTTTAAACACTTATAAAGATGTCATCGTGCGTCAATTTCCCCAAAGTGTCTAGTCTAAGGACCCAGGCATACCTATGGTTCTGTCTAAACAATTATAAAGATGTCATTGTGCTTGAATTTCCCCAAAGCATCTAGTCCGAGGACTTAGGCATGACTAAGGTTCTATTTAAACACTTATAAAGATGTCATTGTGCGTCAATTTCCCCAACGCGTCCAGTCCGAGGACTTAGGCATGACTAAGGTTCTGTTTAAACACTTATAAAGATGTCATTGTGCGTTAATTTCCCCAAAGCATCCAGTATAAGGACCCAGGCATGACTAAGGTTCTGTTTAAACACTTATAAAGATGTCATTGTGTGTTAATTTCCGTAAAGCATCTAGTCAGAGGACTTAGGCACGACTAAGGTTCTGTTTAAACACTTATAAAGATGTCATTGTGCGTTAAATTCCCCAAAGCATCTAGTCCGAGGACCTAGGCATGACTAAGGTTCTGTTTAAACACTCTTAAAGATGTCATTGTATGCTAAGTTCCCCAAAGCATCTGGTCCGTAAACCCAGGCATGACAAAGGTTCCGTTTAAACACTTATAAAGATGTCATTGTGTATTAATTTCCCTAAAGCATCTGGTTCGAGGACCCAGGCATAACTAAGGTTCTTTTTAAACACTTATAAAGATGTCGTTGTGCGTCAATTTCCCTAAAGCATCTAGTCCGAGGACTCAGGCATGACTAAGGTTTTGTTTAAACACTTATAAAGATGTCATTGTGCGTCAATTTCCCCAAAGCATCTAGTCTAAGGACCCAGGCATCACTAAGGTTCTGTTTAAACAATTATAGAGATGTCATTGTGCGTTAATTTCCCCAAAGCATCGAGTCCGAGGACTTAGGCATGACTAAGGTTCTATTTAAACACTTGTAAAGATGTCATTGTGCGTCAATTTCCCCAAAGCATCCAGTCCGAGGACTTAGGCATGACTAAGGTTCTGTTTAAACACTTATAAAGATGTTATTGTGCGTCAATTTCCCCAAAGCATCCAATCTAAGGACCCAGGCATGACTAAGGTTCTGTTTAAACACTTATAAAGATGTCATTGTGTGTTAATTTCCGTAAAGCATCTAGTCAGAGGACTTAGGCATGACTAAGGTTCTGTTTAAACACTTATAAAGATGTCGTTGTGCGTTAATTTCCCCAAAGCATCTAGTCCGAGGACCTAGGCATGACTAAGGTTCTGTTTAAACACTCTTAAAGATGTCATTGTATGTTAATTTCCCTAAAGCATCTGGTCCGTAAACCCAGGCATAACTAAGGTTCTGTTTAAACACTTATAAAGATGTCATTGTGTATTAATTTCCCTAAAGCATCTGGTTCGATGACCCAGGCATAACTAAGGTTCTTTTTATGCACTTATAAAGATGTCATTGTGCGTCAATTTCCCTAAAGCATCTAGTCCGAGGACTCAGGCATGACTAAGGTTTTGTTTAAACACTTATAAAGATGACATTGTGCGTCAATTTCCCCAAAGCATCTAGTCTAAGGACCCAGGCATCACTAAGGTTCTGTTTAAACACTTATAAAGATGTCATTGTGCGTCAATTTCCCGAAAGCATCTAGCCTAAGGACCCAGGCATCACTAAGGTTCTGTTTAAACACTTATAAAGATGTCACTGTGCGTCAATTTCCCCAAAGCATCTAGCCCGAGGACCTAGGCATGACTAAGGTTCTGTTTAAACACTCATAAAGATGTCATTGTATGTTAATTTCCCCAAAGCATCTGGTCCGTAAACCCAGGCATGACTAAGGTTCTGTTTAAACACATATAAAGATGTCATTGTGTATTAATTTCCCAAAAGCATCTGGTTCGAGGACCCAGGCATAACTAAGGTTCTTTTTAAACACTTATAAAGATGTCATTGTGCGTCAATTTCCCAAAAGCGTCTACTCCGAGGACTCAGGCATCACTAAGGTTTTGTTTAAACACTTATAAAGATGTCATTGTGCGTCAATTTCCCCAAAGCATCTAGTCTAAGGACCCAGGCATCACTAAGGTTCTGTTTAAACAATTATAAAGATGTCATTGTGCGTCAATTTCCCCAAAGCATCTAGTCCGAGGACTTAGGCATGACAAATGTTCTACTTAAACACTTATAAAGATGTCATTGTGCGTCAATTTCCCCAAAGCATCCAGTCCGAGGACTTAGGCATGACTAAGGTTCTGTTTAAACACTTACAAAGATGTCATTGTGCGGTAATTTCCCCAAAGCATCCAGTCTAAGGACCCAGGCATGACAAAGGTTCTGTTTAAACACTTATAAAGATGTCATTGTGTGTTAATTTCCGTAAAGCATCCGGACCGAGGACTCTGGCATGAATAAGGTTCTGTTTAAACACTTATAAAGATGTCATTGTGTATTAATTTTTCCAAAGCATCTGGTTCGAGGACCCAGGTATGACTAAGGTTCTGTTTAAACACTTATAAAGATGTCATTGTGCGTCAATTTCCCCAAAGCATCTAGTCCGAGGACCTAGGCATGACTAAGGTTCTGTTTAAACACTTATAAAGATGTCAAAGTGCGTCAATTTCCCCAAAGCATCTAGTTCGAGGACCTAGGCATGACTATGGTTCTGTTTAAACACTTATAAAGATGTCATCGTGCGTCAATTTCCCCAAAGCGTCTAGTCTAAGGACCCAGGCATGACTAAGGTTCTGTTTAAAAAATTATAAAGATGTCATTGTGCGTTAATTTCCCCAAAGCATCTAGTCCGAGGACTTAGGCTAGACTAAGGTTCTATTTAAACACTTATAAAGATTTCATTGTGCGTCAATTTCCCCAAAGCATCCAGTCCGAGGACTAAGGCATGACTAAGGTTCTGTTTAAACACTTATAAAGATGTCATTGTGCGTTAATTTCCCCAAAGCATCCAGTCTAAGGACCCAGGCGTGACTAAGGTTCTGTTTAAACACTTATAAAGATGTCATTGTGTGTAAATTTCCGTAAAGAATCCGAACCGAGGACTCTGGCTTGAATAAGGTTCTGTTTAAACACTTATAAAGATGTCATTGTGTTTTAATTTTTCCAAAGCATCTGGTTCGAGGACCCAGGTATAACTAAGGTTCTGTTTAAACACTTATAAAGATGTCATTGTGCGTCAATTTCCCCAAAGCATCTAGTCCGAGGACCTAGGCATGACTAAGGTTCTGTTTAAAAACTTATAAAGATGTCAAAGTGCGTCAATTTCCCCAAAGCATCTAGTCCGAGGACCTAGGCATGACTAAGGTTCTGTTTAAACACTTATAAAGATGTCATTGTGCGTTAATTTCCCTAAAGCATCTGGTTCGACGACCCAGGCATAACTAAGGTTCTTTTTAAGCACTTATAAAGATGTCATTGTGCGTCAATTTCCCTAAAGCATCTAGTCCGAGGACTCAGGCATGACTAAGGTTTTGTTTAAACACTTATAAAGATGTCATTGTGCGTCAATTTCCCCAAAGCATCTAGTCTAAGGACCCAGGCATCACTAAGGTTCTGTTTAAACACTTATAAAGATGTCATTGTGCGTCAATTTCCGCAAAGCATCTAGCCTAAGGACCCAGGCATCACTAAGGTTCTGTTTAAACACTTATAAAGATGTCATTGTGCGTTAATTTCCCCAAAGCATCTAGTCTAAGGATCCAGGCATCACTAAGGTTCTGTTTAAACACTTATAAAGATGTCATTGTGCGTCAATTTCCCTAAAGCATCTAGTCCGAGGACCTAGGCATGACTAAGGTTCTGTTTAAACACTTATAAAGATGTCATTGTGCGTTAATTTCCCTAAAGCATCTGGTTCGACGACCCAGGCATAACTAAGGTTCTTTTTAAGCACTTATAAAGATGTCATTGTGCGTCAATTTCCCTAAAGCATCTAGTCCGAGGACTCAGGCATGACGAAGGTTTTGTTTAAACACTTATAAAGATGTCATTGTGCGTCAATTTCCCCAAAGCATCTAGTCTAAGGACCCAGGCATCACTAAGGTTCTGTTTAAACACTTATAAAGATGTCATTGTGCGTCAATTTCCCCAAAGCATCTAGTCTAAGGACCCAGGCATCACTAAGGTTCTGTTTAAACACTTATAAAGATGTCATTGTGCGTCAATTTCCGCAAAGCATCTAGCCTAAGGACCCAGGCATCACTAAGGTTCTGTTTAAACACTTATAAAGATGTCATTGTGCGTTAATTTCCCCAAAGCATCTAGTCTAAGGATCCAGGCATCACTAAGGTTCTGTTTAAACACTTATAAAGATGTCATTGTGCGTCAATTTCCCCAAAGCATCCAGTCCGAGGACTTAGGCATGACTAAGGTTCTGTTTAAACACTTATAAAGATGTCATTGTGCGTTAATTTCCCCAAAGCATCCAGTCTAAGGACCCAGGCATGACTAAGGTTCTGTTTAAACACTTATAAAGATGTCATTGTGCGTCAATTTCCGCAAAGCATCTAGCCTAAGGACCCAGGCATCACTAAGGTTCTGTTTAAACACTTATAAAGATGTCATTGTGCGTTAATTTCCCCAAAGCATCTAGTCTAAGGATCCAGGCATCACTAAGGTTCTGTTTAAACACTTATAAAGATGTCATTGTGCGTCAATTTCCCCAAAGCATCCAGTCCGAGGACTTAGGCATGACTAAGGTTCTGTTTAAACACTTATAAAGATGTCATTGTGCATTAATTTCCCCAAAGCATCCAGTCTAAGGACCCAGGCATGACTAAGGTTCTGTTTAAACACTTATAAAGATGTCATTGTGTGTTAATTTCCGTAAAGCATCCGGACCGAGGACTCTGGCATGAATAAGGTTCTGTTTAAACACTTATAAAGATGTCATTGTGTATTAATTTTTCCAAAGCATCTGGTTCGAGGACCCAGGTATAACTAAGGTTCTGTTTAAACACTTATAAAGATGTCATTGTGCGTTAATTTCCCTAAAGCATCTGGTTCGACGACCCAGGCATAACTAAGGTTCTTTTTAAGCACTTATAAAGATGTCATTGTGCGTCAATTTCCCTAAAGCATCTAGTCCGAGGACTCAGGCATGACTAAGGTTTTGTTTAAACACTTATAAAGATGTCATTGTGCGTTAATTTCCCTAAAGCATCTGGTCCGAGGACCCAGGCATAACTAAGGTTCTTTTTAAACACTTATAAAGATGTCATTGTGCGTCAATTTCCCCAAAGCATCTAGTCCGAGGACCTAGGCATGACTAAGGTTCTGTTTAAACACTTATAAAGATGTCATTGTGCGTTAATTTCCCTAAAGCATCTGGTTCGACGACCCAGGCATAACTAAGGTTCTTTTTAAGCACTTATAAAGATTTTATTGTGCGTCAATTTCCCTAAAGCATCTAGTCCGAGGACTCAGGCATGACTAAGGTTTTGTTTAAACACTTATAAAGATGTCATTGTGCGTCAATTTCCCCAAAGCATCTAGTCTAAGGACCCAGGCATCACTAAGGTTCTGTTTAAACACTTATAAAGATGTCATTGTGCGTTAATTTCCCCAAAGCATCTAGTCTAAGGATCCAGGCATCACTAAGGTTCTGTTTAAACACTTATAAAGATGTCATTGTGCGTCAATTTCCCCAAAGCATCCAGTCCGAGGACTTAGGCATGACTAAGGTTCTGTTTAAACACTTATAAAGATGTCATTGTGCGTTAATTTCCCCAAAGCATCCAGTCTAAGGACCCAGGCATGACTAAGGTTCTGTTTAAACACTTATAAAGATGTCATTGTGTGTTAATTTCCGTAAAGCATCCGGACCGAGGACTCTGGCATGAATAAGGTTCTGTTTAAACACTTATAAAGATGTCATTGTGTATTAATTTTTCCAAAGCATCTGGTTTGAGGACCCAGGTATAACTAAGGTTCTGTTTAAACACTTATAAAGATGTCATTGTGCGTTAATTTCCCTAAAGCATCTGGTTCGACGACCCAGGCATAACTAAGGTTCTTTTCAAGCACTTATAAAGATGTCATTGTGCGTCAATTTCCCTAAAGCATCTAGTCCGAGGACTCAGGCATGACTAAGGTTTTGTTTAAACACTTATAAAGATGTCATTGTGCGTCAATTTCCCCAAAGCATCTAGTCTAAGGACCCAGGCATCACTAAGGTTCTGTTTAAACACTTATAAAGATGTCATTGTGCGTCAATTTTCGCAAAGCATATAGCCTAAGGACCCAGGCATCACTAAGGTTCTGTTTAAACACTTATAAAGATGTCATTGTGTGTTAATTTCCCCAAAGCATCTAGTCTAAGGATCCAGGCATCACTAAGGTTCTGTTTAAACACTTATAAAGATGTCATTGTGCGTCAATTTCCCTAAAGCATCTAGTCCGAGGACCTAGGCATGACTAAGGTTCTGTTTAAACACTTATAAAGATGTCATTGTGCGTTAATTTCCCTAAAGCATCTGGTTCGACGACCCAGGCATAACTAAGGTTCTTTTTAAGCACTTATAAAGATGTCATTGTGCGTCAATTTCCCTAAAGCATCTAGTCCGAGGACTCAGGCATGACTAAGGTTTTGTTTAAACACTTATATAGATGTCATTGTGCGTCAATTTCCCCAAAGCATCTAATCTAAGGACCCAGGCATCACTAAGGTTCTGTTTAAACACTTATAAAGATGTCATTGTGCGTCAATTTCCCTAAAGCATCTAGTCCGAGGACTCAGGCATGACTAAGGTTTTGTTTAAACACTTATAAAGATGTCGTTGTGCGTCAATTTCCCCAAAGCATCTAGTCTAAGGACCCAGGCATCACTAAGGTTCTGTTTAAACACTTATAAAGATGTCATTGTGCGTCAATTTCCGCAAAGCATCTAGCCTAAGGACCCAGGCATCACTAAGGTTCTGTTTAAACACTTATAAAGATGTCATTGTGCGTCAATTTCCCCAAAGCATCTAGTCCGAGGACCTAGGCATGACTAAGGTTCTGTTTAAACACTTATAAAGATGTCAAAGTGCGTCAATTTCCCCAAAGCATCTAGTCCGAGGACCTAGGCATGACTAAGGTTCTGTTTAAACACTTATAAAGATGTCATTGTGCGTTAATTTCCCTAAAGCATCTGGTTCGACGACCCAGGCATAACTAAGGTTCTTTTTAAGCACTTATAAAGATGTCATTGTGCGTCAATTTCCCTAAAGCATCTAGTCCGAGGACTCAGGCATGACTAAGGTTTTGTTTAAACACTTATAAAGATGTCATTGTGCGTCAATTTCCCCAAAACATCTAGTCTAAGGACCCAGGCATCACTAAGGTTCTGTTTAAACACTTATAAAGATGTCATTGTGCGTCAATTTCCGCAAAGCATCTAGCCTAAGGACCCAGGCATCACTAAGGTTCTGTTTAAACACTTATAAAGATGTCATTGTGCGTTAATTTCCCCAAAGCATCTAGTCTAAGGATCCAGGCATCACTAAGGTTCTGTTTAAACACTTATAAAGATGTCATTGTGCGTCAATTTCCCCAAAGCATCCAGTCCGAGGACTTAGGCATGACTAAGGTTCTGTTTAAACACTTATAAAGATGTCATTGTGCGTGAATTTCCCCAAAGCATCCAGTCTAAGGACCCAGGCATGACTAAGGTTCTGTTTAAACACTTATAAAGATGTCATTGTGCGTCAATTTCCGCAAAGCATCTAGCCTAAGGACCCAGGCATCACTAAGGTTCTGTTTAAACACTTATAAAGATGTCATTGTGCGTTAATTTCCCCAAAGCATCTAGTCTAAGGATCCAGGCATCACTAAGGTTCTGTTTAAACACTTATAAAGATGTCATTGTGCGTCAATTTCCCCAAAGCATCCAGTCCGAGGACTTAGGCATGACTAAGGTTCTGTTTAAACACTTATAAAGATGTCATTGTGCGTTAATTTCCCCAAAGCATCCAGTCTAAGGACCCAGGCATGACTAAGGTTCTGTTTAAACACTTATAAAGATGTCATTGTGTGTTAATTTCCGTAAAGCATCCGGACCGAGGACTCTGGCATGAATAAGGTTCTGTTTAAACACTTATAAAGATGTCATTGTGTATTAATTTTTCCAAAGCATCTGGTTCGAGGACCCAGGTATGACTAAGGTTCTGTTTAAACACTTATAAATATGTCATTGTGCGTCAATTTCCCCAAAGCATCTAGTCCGAGGACCTAGGCATGACTAAGGTTCTGTTTAAACACTTATAAAGATGTCAATGTGCGTCAATTTCCCCAAAGCATCCAGTCCGAGGACCTAGGCATGACTAAGGTTCTGTTTAAACACTTATAAAGATGTCATCGTGCGTCAATTTCCCCAAAGCGTCTAGTCTAAGGACCCAGGCATGACTAAGGTTCTGTTTAAACAATTATAAAGATGTCATTGTGCGTTAATCTCCCCAAAGCATCTAGTCCGAGGACTTAGGCAAGACTAAGGTTCTATTTAAACACTTATAAAGATGTCATTGTGCGTCAATTTCCCCAAAGCATCCAGTCCGAGGACTTAGGCATGACTAAGGTTCTGTTTAAACACTTGTAAAGATGTCATTGTGCGTTAATTTCCCCAAAGCATCCAGTCTAAGGACCCAGGCGTGACTAAGGTTCTGTTTAAACACTTATAAAGATGTCATTTTGTGTTAATTTCCGTAAAGCATCCGGACCGAGGACTCTGGCATGAATAAGGTTCTGTTTAAACACTTATAAAGATGTCATTGTGTTTTAATTTTTCCAAAGCATCTGGTTCGAGGACCCAGGTATAACTAAGGTTCTGTTTAAACACTTATAAAGATGTCATTGTGCGTCAATTTCCCCAAAGCATCTAGTCCGAGGACCTAGGCATGACTAAGGTTCTGTTTAAACACTTATAAAGATGTCAAAGTGCGTCAATTTCCCCAAAGCATCTAGTCCGAGGACCTATGCATGACTAAGGTTCTGTTTAAACACTTATAAAGATGTCATTGTGCGTTAATTTCCCTAAAGCATCTGGTTCGACGACCCAGGCATAACTAAGGTTCTTTTTAAGCACTTATAAAGATGTCATTGTGCGTCAATTTCCCTAAAGCATCTCGTCCGAGGACTCAGGCATGACTAAGGTTTTGTTTAAACACTTATAAAGATGTCATTGTGCGTCAATTTCCCCATAGCATCTAGTCTAAGGACCCAGGCATCACTAAGGTTCTGTTTAAACACTTATAAAGATGTCATTGTGCGTCAATTTCCGCAAAGCATCTAGCCTAAGGACCCAGGCATCACTAATGTTCTGTTTAAACACTTATAAAGATGTCATTGTGCGTCAATTTCCCCAAAGCATCCAGTCCGAGGACTTAGGCATGACTAAGGTTCTGTTTAAACCCTTATAAAGATGTCATTGTGCGTTAATTTCCCCAAAGCATCCAGTCTAAGGACCCAGGCATGACTAAGGTTCTATTTAAACACTTATAAAGCTGTCATTGTGTGTTAATTTCCGTAAAGCATCCGGACCGAGGACTCTGGCATGAATAAGGTTCTGTTTAAACACTTATAAAGATGTCATTGTGTATTAATTTTTCCAAAGCATCTGGTTCGAGGACCCAGGTATAACTAAGGTTCTGTTTAAACACTTATAAAGATGTCATTGTGCGTCAATTTCCCCAAAGCATCTAGTCTGAGGACCTAGGCATGACTAAGGTTCTGTTTAAACACTTATAAAGATGTCAAAGTGCGTCAATTTCCCCAAAGCATCTAGTCCGAGGACCTAGGCATGACTAAGGTTCTGTTTAAACACTTATAATGATGTCATTGTGCGTTAATTTCCCTAAAACATCTAGTCCGAGGACCCAAGCATGACTAAGATTCTGTTTAAATACTTATAAACATGTCATTGGATGTTAATTTCCCTAAAGCATTTGGTCCGAGGACTCAGACATGACTAAGGTTCTGTTTAAACACTTATAAAGATGTCATTGTGCTTCAATTTCCCGAGAGCATCTAGTCTAAGGACCCAGGCATCACTAAGGTTCTGTTTAAACATTTATAAAGATGTCATTGTGCGTCAATTTCCCCAAAGCATCTAGTCTAAGGACCCAGGCATCACTAAGGTTCTGTTTAAACACTTATAAAGATGTCATTATGCGTCAATTTCCCCAAAGCATCTAGTCCGAGGACCTAGGCATGACTAAGGTTCTGTTTAAACACTCATAAAGATGTCATTGTGCGTCAATTTCCCCAAAGCATCTAGTCCAAGGACCTAGGCATGACTAAGTTTCTGTTTAAACACTTATAAAGATGTCATTGTGCGTTAATTTCCCCAAAGCGTCTAGTCCGAGGACCCAGGCATGACTAAGGTTCTGTTTAAACACTTATAAAGATGTCAATGTGCGTCAATTTTCCCAAAGCATCTAGTCCGAGGACCTAGGCATGACTAAGCTTCTGTTTAAACACTTATAAAGATGTCATTGTGCGTTAATTTCCCTAAAACATCTAGTCCTAGGACCCAGGCATGACTAAGGTTCTGTTTAAATACTTATAAACATGTCATTGGGTGTTAATTTCCCTAAAGCATTTGGTCCGAGGACTCAGACATGACTAAGGTTCTGTTTAAACACTTATCAAGATGTCATTGTGTGTTAATTTCCGTAAAGCATCTAGTCAGAGGACTTAGGCACGACTAAGGTTCTGTTTAAACACTTATGAAGATGTCATTGTGCGTTAATTTCCCCAAAGCATCTAGTCCGAGGACCTAGGCATGACTAAGGTTCTGTTTAAACACTCTTAAAGATGTCATTGTATGCTAATTTCCCTAAAGCAACTGGTCCGTAAACCCAGGCATGACAAAGGTTCTGTTTAAACACTTATAAAGATGTCATTGTGTATTAATTTCCCTAAAGCATCTGGTTCGAGGACCCAGGCATAACTAAGGTTCTTTTTAAACACTTATAATGATGTCATTGTGCGTCAATTTCCCTAAAGCATCTAGTCCGAGGACTCAGGCATGACTAAGGTTTTGTTTAAACACTTATAAAGATGTCATTGTGCGTCAATTTCCCCAAAGCATCTAGTCTAAGGACCCAGGCATCACTAAGGTTCTGTTTAAACACTTATAAAGATGTCATTGTGCGTCAATTTCCGCAAAGCATCTAGCCTAAGGACCCAGGCATCACTAATGTTCTGTTTAAACACTTATAAAGATGTCATTGTGCGTCAATTTCCCCAAAGCATCCAGTCCGAGGACTTAGGCATGACTAAGGTTCTGTTTAAACCCTTATAAAGATGTCATTGTGCGTTAATTTCCCCAAAGCATCCAGTCTAAGGACCCAGGCATGACTAAGGTTCTGTTTAAACACTTATAAAGCTGTCATTGTGTGTTAATTTCCGTAAAGCATCCGGACCGAGGACTCTGGCATGAATAAGGTTCTGTTTAAACACTTATAAAGATGTCATTGTGTATTAATTTTTCCAAAGCATCTGGTTCGAGGACCCAGGTATAACTAAGGTTCTGTTTAAACACTTATAAAGATGTCATTGTGCGTCAATTTCCCCAAAGCATCTAGTCTGAGGACCTAGGCATGACTAAGGTTCTGTTTAAACACTTATAAAGATGTCAAAGTGCGTCAATTTTCCCAAAGCATCTAGTCCGAGGACCTAGGCATGACTAAGGTTCTGTTTAAACACTTATAATGATGTCATTGTGCGTTAATTTCCCTAAAACATCTAGTCCGAGGACCCAAGCATGACTAAGATTCTGTTTAAATACTTATAAACATGTCATTGGATGTTAATTTCCCTAAAGCATTTGGTCCGAGGACTCAGACATGACTAAGGTTCTGTTTAAACACTTATAAAGATGTCATTGTGCTTCAATTTCCCGAGAGCATCTAGTCTAAGGACCCAGGCATCACTAAGGTTCTGTTTAAACATTTATAAAGATGTCATTGTGCGTCAATTTCCCCAAAGCATCTTGTCTAAGGACCCAGGCATCACTAAGGTTCTGTTTAAACACTTATAAAGATGTCATTATGCGTCAATTTCCCTAAAGCATCTAGTCCGAGGACCTAGGCATGACTAAGGTTCTGTTTAAACACTCATAAAGATGTCATTGTGCGTCAATTTCCCCAAAGCATCTAGTCCAAGGACCTAGGCATGACTAAGGTTCTGTTTAAACACTTATAAAGATGTCATTGTGCGTTAATTTCCCCAAAGCGTCTAGTCCGAGGACCCAGGCATGACTAAGGTTCTGTTTAAACACTTATAAAGATGTCAATGTGCGTCAATTTTCCCAAAGCATCTAGTCCGAGGACCTAGGCATGACTAAGCTTCTGTTTAAACACTTATAAAGATGTCATTGTGCGTTAATTTCCCTAAAACATCTAGTCCTAGGACCCAGGCATGACTAAGGTTCTGTTTAAATACTTATAAACATGTCATTGGGTGTTAATTTCCCTAAAGCATTTGGTCCGAGGACTCAGACATGACTAAGGTTCTGTTTAAACATTTATCAAGATGTCATTGTGTGTTAATTTCCGTAAAGCATCTAGTCAGAGGACTTAGGCACGACTAAGGTTCTGTTTAAACACTTATGAAGATGTCATCGTGCGTCAATTTCCCCAAAGCGTCTAGTCTAAGGACCCAGGCAGGACTAAGGTTCTGTTTAAACAATTATAAAGATGTCATTGTGCGTTAATCTCCCCAAAGCATCTAGTCCGAGGACTTAGGCAAGACTAAGGTTCTATTTAAACACTTATAAAGATGTCATTGTGCGTCAATTTCCCCAAAGCATCCAGTCCGAGGACTTAGGCATGACTAAGGTTCTGTTTAAACACTTGTAAAGATGTCATTGTGCGTTAATTTCCCCAAAGCATCCAGTCTAAGGACCCAGGCGTGACTAAGGTTCTGTTTAAACACTTATAAAGATGTCATTTTGTGTTAATTTCCGTAAAGCATCCGGACCGAGGACTCTGGCATGAATAAGGTTCTGTTTAAACACTTATAAAGATGTCATTGTGTTTTAATTTTTCCAAAGCATCTGGTTCGAGGACCCAGGTATAACTAAGGTTCTGTTTAAACACTTATAAAGATGTCATTGTGCGTCAATTTCCCCAAAGCATCTAGTCCGAGGACCTAGGCATGACTAAGGTTCTGTTTAAACACTTACAAAGATGTCAAAGTGCGTCAATTTCCCCAAAGCATCTAGTCCGAGGACCTATGCATGACTAAGGTTCTGTTTAAACACTTATAAAGATGTCATTGTGCGTTAATTTCCCTAAAGCATCTGGTTCGACGACCCAGGCATAACTAAGGTTCTTTTTAAGCACTTATAAAGATGTCATTGTGCGTCAATTTCCCTAAAGCATCTCGTCCGAGGACTCAGGCATGACTAAGGTTTTGTTTAAACACTTATAAAGATGTCATTGTGCGTCAATTACCCCAAAGCATCTAGTCTAAGGAGCCAGGCATCACTAAGGTTCTGTTTAAACACTTATAAAGATGTCATTGTGCGTCAATTTCCGCAAAGCATCTAGCCTAAGGACCCAGGCATCACTAATGTTCTGTTTAAACACTTATAAAGATGTCATTGTGCGTCAATTTCCCCAAAGCATCCAGTCCGAGGACTTAGGCATGACTAAGGTTCTGTTTAAACCCTTATAAAGATGTCATTGTGCGTTAATTTCCCCAAAGCATCCAGTCTAAGGACCCAGGCATGACTAAGGTTCTGTTTAAACACTTATAAAGCTGTCATTGTGTGTTAATTTCCGTAAAGCATCCGGACCGAGGACTCTGGCATGAATAAGGTTCTGTTTAAACACTTATAAAGATGTCATTGTGTATTAATTTTTCCAAAGCATCTGGTTCGAGGACCCAGGTATAACTAAGGTTCTGTTTAAACACTTATAAAGATGTCATTGTGCGTCAATTTCCCCAAAGCATCTAGTCTGAGGACCTAGGCATGACTAAGGTTCTGTTTAAACACTTATAAAGATGTCAAAGTGCGTCAATTTCCCCAAAGCATCTAGTCCGAGGACCTAGGCATGACTAAGGTTCTGTTTAAACACTTATAATGATGTCATTGTGCGTTAATTTCCCTAAAACATCTAGTCCGAGGACCCAAGCATGACTAAGATTCTGTTTAAATACTTATAAACATGTCATTGGATGTTAATTTCCCTAAAGCATTTGGTCCGAGGACTCAGACATGACTAAGGTTCTGTTTAAACACTTATAAAGATGTCATTGTGCTTCAATTTCCCGAGAGCATCTAGTCTAAGGACCCAGGCATCACTAAGGTTCTGTTTAAACATTTATAAAGATGTCATTGTGCGTCAATTTCCCCAAAGCATCTAGTCTAAGGACCCAGGCATCACTAAGGTTCTGTTTAAACACTTATAAAGATGTCATTATGCGTCAATTTCCCCAAAGCATCTAGTCCGAGGACCTAGGCATGACTAAGGTTCTGTTTAAACACTCATAAAGATGTCATTGTGCGTCAATTTCCCCAAAGCATCTAGTCCAAGGACCTAGGCATGACTAAGGTTCTGTTTAAACACTTATAAAGATGTCATTGTGCGTTAATTTCCCCAAAGCGTCTAGTCCGAGGACCCAGGCATGACTAAGGTTCTGTTTAAACACTTATAAAGATGTCAATGTGCGTCAATTTTCCCAAAGCATCTAGTCCGAGGACCTAGGCATGACTAAGCTTCTGTTTAAACACTTATAAAGATGTCATTGTGCGTTAATTTCCCTAAAACATCTAGTCCTAGGACCCAGGCATGACTAAGGTTCTGTTTAAATACTTATAAACATGTCATTGGGTGTTAATTTCCCTAAAGCATTTGGTCCGAGGACTCAGACATGACTAAGGTTCTGTTTAAACACTTATCAAGATGTCATTGTGTGTTAATTTCCGTAAAGCATCTAGTCAGAGGACTTAGGCACGACTAAGGTTCTGTTTAAACACTTATGAAGATGTCATTGTGCGTTAATTTCCCCAAAGCATCTAGTCCGAGGACCTAGGCATGACTAAGGTTCTGTTTAAACACTCTTAAAGATGTCATTGTATGCTAATTTCCCTAAAGCAACTGGTCCGTAAACCCAGGCATGACAAAGGTTCTGTTTAAACACTTATAAAGATGTCATTGTGTATTAATTTCCCTAAAGCATCTGGTTCGAGGACCCAGGCATAACTAAGGTTCTTTTTAAACACTTATAATGATGTCATTGTGCGTCAATTTCCCTAAAGCATCTAGTCCGAGGACTCAGGCATGACTAAGGTTTTGTTTAAACACTTATAAAGATGTCATTGTGCGTCAATTTCCCCAAAGCATCTAGTCTAAGGACCCAGGCATCACTAAGGTTCTGTTTAAACACTTATAAAGATGTCATTGTGCGTCAATTTCCGCAAAGCATCTAGCCTAAGGACCCAGGCATCACTAATGTTCTGTTTAAACACTTATAAAGATGTCATTGTGCGTCAATTTCCCCAAAGCATCCAGTCCGAGGACTTAGGCATGACTAAGGTTCTGTTTAAACCCTTATAAAGATGTCATTGTGCGTTAATTTCCCCAAAGCATCCAGTCTAAGGACCCAGGCATGACTAAGGTTCTGTTTAAACACTTATAAAGCTGTCATTGTGTGTTAATTTCCGTAAAGCATCCGGACCGAGGACTCTGGCATGAATAAGGTTCTGTTTAAACACTTATAAAGATGTCATTGTGTATTAATTTTTCCAAAGCATCTGGTTCGAGGACCCAGGTATAACTAAGGTTCTGTTTAAACACTTATAAAGATGTCATTGTGCGTCAATTTCCCCAAAGCATCTAGTCTGAGGACCTAGGCATGACTAAGGTTCTGTTTAAACACTTATAAAGATGTCAAAGTGCGTCAATTTCCCCAAAGCATCTAGTCCGAGGACCTAGGCATGACTAAGGTTCTGTTTAAACACTTATAATGATGTCATTGTGCGTTAATTTCCCTAAAACATCTAGTCCGAGGACCCAAGCATGACTAAGATTCTGTTTAAATACTTATAAACATGTCATTGGATGTTAATTTCCCTAAAGCATTTGGTCCGAGGACTCAGACATGACTAAGGTTCTGTTTAAACACTTATAAAGATGTCATTGTGCTTCAATTTCCCGAGAGCATCTAGTCTAAGGACCCAGGCATCACTAAGGTTCTGTTTAAACATTTATAAAGATGTCATTGTGCGTCAATTTCCCCAAAGCATCTAGTCTAAGGACCCAGGCATCACTAAGGTTCTGTTTAAACACTTATAAAGATGTCATTATGCGTCAATTTCCCTAAAGCATCTAGTCCGAGGACCTAGGCATGACTAAGGTTCTGTTTAAACACTCATAAAGATGTCATTGTGCGTCAATTTCCCCAAAGCATCTAGTCCAAGGACCTAGGCATGACTAAGGTTCTGTTTAAACACTTATAAAGATGTCATTGTGCGTTAATTTCCCCAAAGCGTCTAGTCCGAGGACCCAGGCATGACTAAGGTTCTGTTTAAACACTTATAAAGATGTCAATGTGCGTCAATTTTCCCAAAGCATCTAGTCCGAGGACCTAGGCATGACTAAGCTTCTGTTTAAACACTTATAAAGATGTCATTGTGCGTTAATTTCCCTAAAACATCTAGTCCTAGGACCCAGGCATGACTAAGGTTCTGTTTAAATACTTATAAACATGTCATTGGGTGTTAATTTCCCTAAAGCATTTGGTCCGAGGACTCAGACATGACTAAGGTTCTGTTTAAACATTTATCAAGATGTCATTGTGTGTTAATTTCCGTAAAGCATCTAGTCAGAGGACTTAGGCACGACTAAGGTTCTGTTTAAACACTTATGAAGATGTCATTGTGCGTTAATTTCCCCAAAGCATCTAGTCCGAGGACCTAGGCATGACTAAGGTTCTGTTTAAACACTCTTAAAGATGTCATTGTATGCTAATTTCCCTAAAGCAACTGGTCCGTAAACCCAGGCATGACAAAGGTTCTGTTTAAACACTTATAAAGATGTCATTGTGTATTAATTTCCCCAAAGCATCCAGTCCGAGGACTTAGGCATGACTAAGGTTCTGTTTAAACCCTTATAAAGATGTCATTGTGCGTTAATTTCCCCAAAGCATCCAGTCTAAGGACCCAGGCATGACTAAGGTTCTGTTTAAACACTTATAAAGCTGTCATTGTGTGTTAATTTCCGTAAAGCATCCGGACCGAGGACTCTGGCATGAATAAGGTTCTGTTTAAACACTTATAAAGATGTCATTGTGTATTAATTTTTCCAAAGCATCTGGTTCGAGGACCCAGGTATAACTAAGGTTCTGTTTAAACACTTATAAAGATGTCATTGTGCGTCAATTTCCCCAAAGCATCTAGTCTGAGGACCTAGGCATGACTAAGGTTCTGTTTAAACACTTATAAAGATGTCAAAGTGCGTCAATTTCCCCAAAGCATCTAGTCCGAGGACCTAGGCATGACTAAGGTTCTGTTTAAACACTTATAATGATGTCATTGTGCGTTAATTTCCCTAAAACATCTAGTCCGAGGACCCAAGCATGACTAAGATTCTGTTTAAATACTTATAAACATGTCATTGGATGTTAATTTCCCTAAAGCATTTGGTCCGAGGACTCAGACATGGCTAAGGTTTTGTTTAAACACTTATAAAGATGTCATTGTGCTTCAATTTCCCGAGAGCATCTAGTCTAAGGACCCAGGCATCACTAAGGTTCTGTTTAAACATTTATAAAGATGTCATTGTGCGTCAATTTCCCCAAAGCATCTAGTCTAAGGACCCAGGCATCACTAAGGTTCTGTTTAAACACTTATAAAGATGTCATTATGCGTCAATTTCCCTAAAGCATCTAGTCCGAGGACCTAGGCATGACTAAGGTTCTGTTTAAACACTCATAAAGATGTCATTGTGCGTCAATTTCCCCAAAGCATCTAGTCCAAGGACCTAGGCATGACTAAGGTTCTGTTTAAACACTTATAAAGATGTCATTGTGCGTTAATTTCCCCAAAGCGTCTAGTCCGAGGACCCAGGCATGACTAAGGTTCTGTTTAAACACTTATAAAGATGTCAATGTGCGTCAATTTTCCCAAAGCATCTAGTCCGAGGACCTAGGCATGACTAAGCTTCTGTTTAAACACTTATAAAGATGTCATTGTGCGTTAATTTCCCTAAAACATCTAGTCCTAGGACCCAGGCATGACTAAGGTTCTGTTTAAATACTTATAAACATGTCATTGGGTGTTAATTTCCCTAAAGCATTTGGTCCGAGGACTCAGACATGACTAAGGTTCTGTTTAAACATTTATCAAGATGTCATTGTGTGTTAATTTCCGTAAAGCATCTAGTCAGAGGACTTAGGCACGACTAAGGTTCTGTTTAAACACTTATGAAGATGTCATTGTGCGTTAATTTCCCCAAAGCATCTAGTCCGAGGACCTAGGCATGACTAAGGTTCTGTTTAAACACTCTTAAAGATGTCATTGTATGCTAATTTCCCTAAAGCAACTGGTCCGTAAACCCAGGCATGACAAAGGTTCTGTTTAAACACTTATAAAGATGTCATTGTGTATTAATTTCCCTAAAGCATCTGGTTCGAGGACCCAGGCATAACTAAGGTTCTTTTTAAACACTTATAATGATGTCATTGTGCGTCAATTTCCCTAAAGCATCTAGTCCGAGGACTCAGGCATGACTAAGGTTTTGTTTAAACACTTATAAAGATGTCATTGTGCGTCAATTTCCCCAAAGCATCTAGTCTAAGGACCCAGGCATCACTAAGGTTCTGTTTAAACACTTATAAAGATGTCATTGTGCGTCAATTTCCGCAAAGCATCTAGCCTAAGGACCCAGGCATCGCTAATGTTCTGTTTAAACACTTATAAAGATGTCATTGTGCGTCAATTTCCCCAAAGCATCCAGTCCGAGGACTTAGGCATGACTAAGGTTCTGTTTAAACCCTTATAAAGATGTCATTGTGCGTTAATTTCCCCAAAGCATCCAGTCTAAGGACCCAGGCATGACTAAGGTTCTGTTTAAACACTTATAAAGCTGTCATTGTGTGTTAATTTCCGTAAAGCATCCGGACCGAGGACTCTGGCATGAATAAGGTTCTGTTTAAACACTTATAAAGATGTCATTGTGTATTAATTTTTCCAAAGCATCTGGTTCGAGGACCCAGGTATAACTAAGGTTCTGTTTAAACACTTATAAAGATGTCATTGTGCGTCAATTTCCCCAAAGCATCTAGTCTGAGGACCTAGGCATGACTAAGGTTCTGTTTAAACACTTATAAAGATGTCAAAGTGCGTCAATTTCCCCAAAGCATCTAGTCCGAGGACCTAGGCATGACTAAGGTTCTGTTTAAACACTTATAATGATGTCATTGTGCGTTAATTTCCCTAAAACATCTAGTCCGAGGACCCAAGCATGACTAAGATTCTGTTTAAATACTTATAAACATGTCATTGGATGTTAATTTCCCTAAAGCATTTGGTCCGAGGACTCAGACATGGCTAAGGTTTTGTTTAAACACTTATAAAGATGTCATTGTGCTTCAATTTCCCGAGAGCATCTAGTCTAAGGACCCAGGCATCACTAAGGTTCTGTTTAAACATTTATAAAGATGTCATTGTGCGTCAATTTCCCCAAAGCATCTAGTCTAAGGACCCAGGCATCACTAAGGTTCTGTTTAAACACTTATAAAGATGTCATTATGCGTCAATTTCCCTAAAGCATCTAGTCCGAGGACCTAGGCATGACTAAGGTTCTGTTTAAACACTCATAAAGATGTCATTGTGCGTCAATTTCCCCAAAGCATCTAGTCCAAGGACCTAGGCATGACTAAGGTTCTGTTTAAACACTTATAAAGATGTCATTGTGCGTTAATTTCCCCAAAGCGTCTAGTCCGAGGACCCAGGCATGACTAAGGTTCTGTTTAAACACTTATAAAGATGTCAATGTGCGTCAATTTTCCCAAAGCATCTAGTCCGAGGACCTAGGCATGACTAAGCTTCTGTTTAAACACTTATAAAGATGTCATTGTGCGTTAATTTCCCTAAAACATCTAGTCCTAGGACCCAGGCATGACTAAGGTTCTGTTTAAATACTTATAAACATGTCATTGGGTGTTAATTTCCCTAAAGCATTTGGTCCGAGGACTCAGACATGACTAAGGTTCTGTTTAAACATTTATCAAGATGTCATTGTGTGTTAATTTCCGTAAAGCATCTAGTCAGAGGACTTAGGCACGACTAAGGTTCTGTTTAAACACTTATGAAGATGTCATTGTGCGTTAATTTCCCCAAAGCATCTAGTCCGAGGACCTAGGCATGACTAAGGTTCTGTTTAAACACTCTTAAAGATGTCATTGTATGCTAATTTCCCTAAAGCAACTGGTCCGTAAACCCAGGCATGACAAAGGTTCTGTTTAAACACTTATAAAGATGTCATTGTGTATTAATTTCCCTAAAGCATCTGGTTCGAGGACCCAGGCATAACTAAGGTTCTTTTTAAACACTTATAATGATGTCATTGTGCGTCAATTTCCCTAAAGCATCTAGTCCGAGGACTCAGGCATGACTAAGGTTTTGTTTAAACACTTATAAAGATGTCATTGTGCGTCAATTTCCCTAAAGCATCTAGTCCGAGGACTCAGGCATGACTAAGGTTTTGTTTAAACACTTATAAAGATGTCATTGTGCGTCAATTTCCCCAAAGCATCTAGTCTAAGGACCCAGGCATCACTAAGGTTCTGTTTAAACACTTATAAAGATGTCATTGTGCGTCAATTTCCCCAAAGCATCTAGTCCGAGGACCCAAGCATGACTAAGATTCTGTTTAAATACTTATAAACATGTCATTGGATGTTAATTTCCCTAAAGCATTTGGTCCGAGGACTCAGACATGACTAAGGTTTTGTTTAAACACTTATAAAGATGTCATTGTGCTTCAATTTCCCGAGAGCATCTAGTCTAAGGACCCAGGCATCACTAAGGTTCTGTTTAA
Source organism: Quercus wislizeni (assembly GCA_023055345.1). NCBI lineage: Eukaryota > Viridiplantae > Streptophyta > Magnoliopsida > Fagales > Fagaceae > Quercus > Quercus wislizeni. The sequence goes on along the minus strand of JALGQJ010000007.1, from coordinate 23,724,672 downwards.
ACATTTATAAAGATGTCATTGTGCGTCAATTTCCCCAAAGCATCTAGTCTAAGGACCCAGGCATCACTAAGGTTCTGTTTAAACACTTATAAAGATGTCATTATGCGTCAATTTCCCTAAAGCATCTAGTCCGAGGACCTAGGCATGACTAAGGTTCTGTTTAAACACTCATAAAGATGTCATTGTGCGTCAATTTCCCCAAAGCATCTAGTCCAAGGACCGAGGCATGACTAAGGTTCTGTTTAAACACTTATAAAGATGTCATTGTGCGTTAATTTCCCCAAAGCGTCTAGTCCGAGGACCCAGGCATGACTAAGGTTCTGTTTAAACACTTATAAAGATGTCAATGTGCGTCAATTTTCCCAAAGCATCTAGTCCGAGGACCTAGGCATGACTAAGCTTCTGTTTAAACACTTATAAAGATGTCATTGTGCGTTAATTTCCCTAAAACATCTAGTCCTAGGACCCAGGCATGACTAAGGTTCTGTTTAAATACTTATAAACATGTCATTGGGTGTTAATTTCCCTAAAGCATTTGGTCCGAGGACTCAGACATGACTAAGGTTCTGTTTAAACATTTATCAAGATGTCATTGTGTGTTAATTTCCGTAAAGCATCTAGTCAGAGGACTTAGGCACGACTAAGGTTCTGTTTAAACACTTATGAAGATGTCATTGTGCGTTAATTTGCCCAAAGCATCTAGTCCGAGGACCTAGGCATGACTAAGGTTCTGTTTAAACACTCTTAAAGATGTCATTGTATGCTAATTTCCCTAAAGCAACTGGTCCGTAAACCCAGGCATGACAAAGGTTCTGTTTAAACACTTATAAAGATGTCATTGTGTATTAATTTCCCTAAAGCATCTGGTTCGAGGACCCAGGCATAACTAAGGTTCTTTTTAAACACTTATAATGATGTCATTGTGCGTCAATTTCCCTAAAGCATCTAGTCCGAGGACTCAGGCATGACTAAGGTTTTGTTTAAACACTTATAAAGATGTCATTGTGCGTCAATTTCCCTAAAGCATCTAGTCCGAGGACTCAGGCATGACTAAGGTTTTGTTTAAACACTTATAAAGATGTCATTGTGCGTCAATTTCCCCAAAGCATCTAGTCTAAGGACCCAGGCATCACTAAGGTTCTGTTTAAACACTTATAAAGATGTCATTGTGCGTCAATTTCCCCAAAGCATCTAGTCCGAGGACCTAGGCATGAATAAGGTTCTGTTTAAACATTTATAAAGATGTCATTGTGCGTCAATTTCCCCAAAGCATCTAGTCCAAGGACCTAGGCATGACTAAGGTTCTGTTTAAACACTTATAAAGATGTCATTATGCGTCAATTTCCCCAAAGCATCTAGTCCGAGGACCTAGGCATGACTAAGGTTCGGTTTAAACACTCATAAAGATGTCATTGTGCGTCAATTTCCCCAAAGCATCTAGTCCAAGGACCTAGGCATGACTAAGGTTCTGTTTAAACACTTATAAAGATGTCATTGTGCGTTAATTTCCCCAAAGCATCTAGTCCGAGGACCTAGGCATGACTAAGCTTCTGTTTAAACACTTATAAAGATGTCATTGTGCGTTAATTTCCCTAAAACATCTAGTCCTAGGACCCAGGCACGACTAAGGTTCTGTTTAAATACTTATAAACATGTCATTGGGTGTTAATTTCCCTAAAGCATTTGGTCCGAGGACTCAGACATGACTAAGGTTCTGTTTAAACACTTATCAAGATGTCATTGTGTGTTAATTTCCGTAAAGCATCTAGTCAGAGGACTTAGGCACGACTAAGGTTCTGTTTAAACACTTATGAAGATGTCATTGTGCGTTAATTTCCCCAAAGCATCTAGTCCGAGGACCTAGGCATGACTAAGGTTCTGTTTAAACACTCTTAAAGATGTCATTGTATGCTAATTTCCCTAAAGCAACTGGTCCGTAAACCCAGGCATGACAAAGGTTCTGTTTAAACACTTATAAAGATGTCATTGTGTAGTAATTTCCCTAAAGCATCTGGTTCGAGGACCCAGGCATAACTAAGGTTCTTTTTAAACACTTATAAAGATGTCATTGTGCGTCAATTTCCCTAAAGCATCTAGTCCGAGGACTCAGGCATGACTAAGGTTTTGTTTAAACACTTATAAAGATGTCATTGTGCGTCAATTTCCCTAAAGCATCTAGTCCGAGGACTCAGGCATGACTAAGGTTTTGTTTAAACACTTATAAAGATGTCATTGTGCGTCAATTTCCACAAAGCATCTAGTCTAAGGACCCAGGCATCACTAAGGTTCTGTTTAAACACTTATAAAGATGTCATTGTGCGTCAATTTCCCCAAAGCATCTAGTCCGAGGACCTAGGCATGACTAAGGTTCTGTTTAAACACTCATAAAGATGTCATTGTATGTTAATTTCCGTAAAGCATCTGGTCCGTAAACCCAGCCATGACTAAGGTTCTGTTTAAACACATATAAAGATGTCATTGTGTATTAATTTCCCTAAAGCATCTGGTTCGAGGACCCAGGCATAACTAAGGTTCTTTTTAAACACTTATAAATATGTCATTGTGCGTCAATTTCCCTAAAGCATCTAGTTCGAGGACTCAGGCATGACTAAGGTTTTGTTTAAACACTAATAAAGATGTCATTGTGCGTCAATTTCCCCAAAGCATCTAGTCTAAGGACCCAGGCATGACTAAGGTTCTGTTTAAACACTTATAAAGATGTCATCGTGCGTCAATTTCCCCAAAACGTCTAGTCAAAGGACCCAGGCATGACTAAGGTTCTGTTTCAACAATTATAAAGATGTCATTGTGCGTTAATTTCACCAAAGCACCTAGTCCGAGGACATAGGCATGACTAAGGTTCTATTTAAACACTTATAAAGATGTCATTGTGCGTCAATTTCCCCAAAGCATCCAGTCCGAGGACTTAGGCATGACTAAGGTTCTGTTTAAACACTTATAAAGATGTCATTGTGCGTTAATTTCCCCGAAGCATCCAGTCTAAGGACCCAGGCATGACTAAGGTTCTGTTTAAGCACTTATAAAAATGTCATTGTGTGTTAATTTCCGTAAAGCATCCGGACCGAGGACTCTGGCATGAATAAGGTTCTGTTTAAACACTTACAAAGATGTCACTGTGTATTAATTTTTCCAAAGCATCTGGTTCGAGGACCCAGGTATAACTAAGGTTCTGTTTAAACACTTATAAAGATGTCATTGTGCGTCACTTTCCCCAAAGCATCTAGTCCGAGGAACTAGGCATGACTAAGGTTCTGTTTAAACACTTATAAAGTTGTCAAAGTTCGTCAATTTCCCCAAAGCATCTAGTCCGAGGACCTAGGCACGACTAAGGTTCTGTTTAAACACTTATAAAGATGTCATTGTGCGTTAATTTCCCTAAAACATCTAGTCCGAGGACCCAGCCATGACTAAGGTTCTGTTTAAATACTTATAAACATGTCATTGGGTGTTAATTTCCCTAAAGCATTTGGTCCGAGGACTCAGACATGACTAAAGTTCTGTTTAAACACTTATAAAGATGTCATTGTGCGTCAATTTCCCGAAAGCATCTAGTCTAAGGACCCAGGCATCACTAAGGTTCTGTTTAAACAATTATAAAGATGTCATTGTGCGTTAATTTCCCCAAAGCATCTAGTCCGAGGACTTAGGCATGACTAAGGTTCTGTTTAAACACTTATGAAGATGTCAATGTGCGTCAATTTCCCCAAAGCATCTAGTCCGAGGACCTAGGCATGACTAAGGTTCTGTTTAAACACTTATAAAGATGTCATTGTGCGTTAATTTCCTTAAAACATCTAGTCCAAGGACCCAGGCATGACTAAGGTTCTGTTTAAATACTTATAAACATGTCATTGGGTGTTAATTTCCCTAAAGCATTTGGTCCGAGGACTCAGACATGACTAAGGTTCTGTTTAAACACTTATAAAGATGTCATTGTGCGTCAATTTCCCGAAAGCATCTAGTCTAAGGACCCAGGCATCACTAAGGTTCTGTTTAAACACTTATAAAGATGTCATTGTGCGTCAATTTCCCCAAAGCATCTAGTCTAAGGACCCAGGCATCACTAAGGTTCTGTTTAAACACTTATAAAGATGTCATTATGCGTCAATTTCCCCAAAGCATGTAGTCTGAGGACCTAGGCATGACTAAGGTTCTGTTTAAACACTCATAAAGATGTCATTGTGTGTCAATTTCCCCAAAGCATCTAGTCCAAGGACCTAGGCATGACTAAGGTTCTGTTTAAACACTCATAAAGATGTCATTGTGCGCCAATTTCCCCAAAGCATCTAGTCTAAGGACCCAGGCATCACTAAGGTTCTGTTTAAACACTCATAAAGATGTCATTGTGCGTCAATTTCCCCAAAGCATCTAGTCTAAGGACCCAGGCATCACTAAGGTTCTGTTTAAACACTCATAAAGATGTCATTGTGCGTCAATTTCCCCAAAGCATCTAGTCCGAGGACCTAGGCATGACTAAGGTTCTGTTTAAACACTTATAAAGAAGTCATTGTGCGTCAATTTCCCCAAAGCATCTAGTCTAAGGTCCCAGGCATCACTAAGGTTCTGTTTAAACACTTATAAAGATGTCATTGCGCGTCAATTTCCCCAAAGCATCTAGTCTAAGGTCCCAGGCATCACCAAGGTTCTGTTTAAACACTTATAAAGATGTCATTGTGCGACAATTTCCCCAAAGCATCTAGTCCGAGGACCTAGGCAAGACTAAGGTTCTGTTTAAAAACTCATAAAGATGTCATTGTATGTTAATTTCCCTGAAGCATCTGGTCCGTAAACCCCGCCATGAGTAAGGTTCTGTTTAAACACATATAAAGATGTCATTGTGTATTAATTTCCCTAAAGCATCTGGTTCGAGGACCCAGGCATAACTAAGGTTCTTTTTAAACACTTATAAAGATGTCATTGTGCGTCAATTTCCCTAAAGCATCTAGTCCGAGGACTCAGGCATGACTAAGGTTTTGTTTAAACACTTACAAAGATGTCATTGTGCGTCAATTTCCCCAAAGCATCTAGTCTAAGGACCCAGGCATGACTAAGGTTCTGTTTAAACACTTATAAAGATGTCATCGTGCGTCAATTTCCCCAAAGTGACAGGTCTAAGGACCCAGGCATGACTAAGGTTCTGTTTAAACAATTATAAAGATGTCATTGTGCGTTAATTTCCCCAAAGCATCTAGTCCGAGGACTTAGGCATGACTAAGGTTCTATTTAAACACTTATAAAGATGTAATTGTGCGTTAATTACCCCAAAGCATCCAGTCTAAGGACCCAGGCATGACTAAGGTTCTGTTTAAACACTTATAAAGATGTCATTGTGTGTTAATTTTTCCAAAGCATCTGGACCGAGGACTCTGGCATGAATAAGGTTCTGTTTAAACACTTATAAAGATGTCATTGTGTATTAATTTTTCCAAAGCATCTGGTTCGAGGACGCAGGTATAACTAAGGTTCTGTTTAAACACTGATAAAGATGTCATTGTGCGTCAGTTTCCCCAAAGCATCTAGTCTACGGACCCAGGCGTCACTAAGGTTCTGTTTAAACACTTATAAAGATGTCAGCGTGCGTCAATCTCCCCAAAGCATCTAGTCCGAGGACCCAGGCATGACTAAGGTTCTGTTTAAACACTTATAAAGATGTCATTGTGAATTAATTTCCGTAAAGCATCTGGTCTGAGGACTCAGGCATGACTAAGGTTCTGTTTAAACACTTATAAAGATGTCATTGTGCGTCAATTTCCCCAAAGCATCTAGTCTAAGGACCCAGGCATGACTAAGGTCCTGTTTAAACTCTTATAAAGATGTCATTGTGCGTTAATTTCCCCAAAGCATCTAGTCCGAGGACTTAAGCATGACTAAGGTTCTGTTTAAACACTTATAAAGATGTCATTGTGCGTCAATTTCCCCAAAGCATCTAGTCCAAGGACCCAGGCATGACTAAGGTTCTGTTTAGACACTTATAAAGATGTCATTGTTTGTTAATTTCCGTAAAGCATCTGGTCCGAGGAATCAGGCATGACTAATGTTCTGTTTAAACACTTATAAAGATGTCATTATGTATTAATTTTCCCAAAGCATCTGGTTCGAGGACCCAGGTATAACTAAGGTTCTGTTTAAACACTTATAAAGATGTCATCGTGCGTCAATCTCCCCAAAGCATCTAGTCCGAGGACCCAGGCATGACTAAGGTTCTGTTTAAACACTTATCAAGATGTCATTGTGCGTCAATTTCCCCAAAGCATCTAGTCTAAGGACCCAGGCATGACTAAGGTCCTGTTTAAACTCTTATAAAGATGTCATTGTGCGTCAATTTCCCCAAAGCATCTAGTCCGAGGACTTAAGCATGACTAAGGTCCTGTTTAAACACTTATAAAGATGTCATTGTGCGTCAATTTCCCTAAAGCATCTAGTCCAAGGACCCAGGCATGACTAAGGTTCTGTTTAGACACTTATAAAGATGTCATTGTGTGTGAATTTCCGTAAAGCATCTGGTCCGAGGAATCAGGCATGACTAATGTTCTGTTTAAACACTTATAAAGATGTCATTATGTATTAATTTTCTCAAAGCATCTGGTTCGAGGACCCAGGTATAACTAAGGTTCTGTTTAAACACTTATAACGATGTCATTGTGCGTCAATCTCCCCAAAGCATCTAGTCCGAGGACCCAGGCATGACTAAGGTTCTGTTTAAACACTTATAAAGATGTCATTGTGTGTTAATTTCCGTAAAGCATCCGGTCCGAGGACTCAGGCATGACTAAGGTTCTGTTTAAACACTTATCAAGATGTCATTGTGTATTAATTTTCCCAAGGCATCTGGTTCGAGCACCCAGGTATAACTAAGGTTCTGTTTAAACACTTATAAAGATGTCATTGTGCGTCAATTTCCCCAATGCATCTAGTCTAAGGTCCCAGGCATCACTAAGGTTCTGTTTAAACACTTATAAAGATGTCATTGTGCGTCAATTTCCCCAAAGCATCCAATCTAAGGACCCAGGCATGACTAAGGTTCTTTTTAAACACTTTTAAAGATGTCATTGTGCGTCAATTTCCCCAAAGCATCCAGTCCGAGGACTTAGGCAGGACTAAGGTTCTGTTTAAACACTTATAAAGATGTCATTATGCGTCAATTTCCCCGAAGCATCTAGTCTAAGGACCCAGGCATGACTAAGGTTCTTTTTAAACACTTATAAAGATGTCATTGTGCGTCAATTTCCCCAAAGCATCCAGTCCGAGGACTTAGGCAGGACTAAGGTTCTGTTTAAACACTTATAAAGATGTCATTATGCGTCAATTTCCCCGAAGCATCTAGTCTAAGGACCCAGGCATGACTAAGGTTCTGTTTAAACACTTATAAAGATGTCATTGTGCGTCAATTTCCCCAAAGCATCTAGTCTAAGGACCCAGGCCTGACTAAAGTTCTTTTTAAACACTTATAAAGATGTCATTGTGCGTCAATTTCCCCAAAGCATCTAGTCCGAGGACTTAGGCATGACTAATGTTCTGTTTAAACACTTATAAAGATGTCTTTGTGCGTTAATTTCCCGAAAGCATCTAGTCTAAGGACCCAGGCATGACTAAGGTTCTGTTTAAACACTTAGAAAGATGTCATTGTGCGTCAATTTCCCCAAAGCATCTAGTCAGAGGACTTAGGCATGACTAAGGTTCTGTTTAAACATTTATAATGATGTCATTGTGCGTCAATTTCCCCAAAGCATCTAGTCCGAGGACCCAGGCATGACAAAGGTTCTGTTTAAACACTTATAAAGATGTCAATGTGTGTTAATTTCCGTAAAGCATCTGATCCGAGGACTCAGGCATGACTAAGGTTCTGTTTAAACACTTATAAAGATGTCATTGTGTATTAATTTTCCCAAAGCATCTGGTTCGAGGACCCAGGTATATCTAAGGTTCTGTTTAAACACTTATAAAGATGTCATTGTGCGTCAATTTCCCCAAAGCATCTAGTCTAAGGACCCAGGCATCACTAAGGTTCTGTTTAAACACTTATAAAGATGTCATTGTGCGTCAATTTCCCCAAAGCATCTAGTCCGAGGACCTAGGCATGAGTAATGTTCTGTTTAAAAACTTATAAGGATGTCATTGTGCGTCAATTTCCCCAAAGCGTCTAGTCCGAGGACCCAGGCATTACTAAGGTTCTGTTTAAACAATTATAAAGATGTCATTGTGTGTTAATTTCCGTAAAGCATCTGGTCCGAAAGCCCCGGCATGACTAAGGTTCTGTTTAAACACTTATAAAGAGGTCGTTGTGTATTAATTTCCCCAAAGCATCTGGTTCGAGGACTTAGGCATGACTAAGGTTCTGTTGAAACACTTATTAAGATGTCTTTGTGTGTCAATTTCCCGAAAGCATCTAGTCTAAGGGCCCAGGCATGACTAAGGTTCTGTTTAAACAATTATAAAGATGTCATTGTGTGTTAATTTCCGTAAAGCATCTGGTCCGAAAGCCCAGGCATGACTAAGGTTCTGTTTAAACACTTATAAAGAGGTCGTTGTGTATTAATTTCCCCAAAGCATCTGGTTCGAGGAGTTAGGCATGACTAAGGTTCTATTTAAACAATTATAAAGATGTCATTGTGTGTTAATTTCCGTAAAGCATCTGGTCCGAAAACCCAGGCATGACTAAGGTGCTGTTTAAACACTTATAAAGAGGTCGTTGTGTATTAATTTCCCCAAAGCATCTGGTTCGAGGACTTAGGCATGACTAAGGTTCTGTTTAAACACTTATAAAGATGTCTTTGTGTGTCAATTTCCCCAAAGCATCTAGTCTAAGGACCCAGGCATCACTAAGGTTCTGTTTAAACATTTATAAAGATGTCATTGTGCGTCAATTTCCCCAAAGCATCTAGTCCGAGGACGTAGGCATGACTAAGGTTCTGTTTAAACACTTATAAAGATGTCATTGTGCGTCAATTTCCCCAAAGCATCTAGTCCGAGGACGTAGGCATGACTAATGTTCTGTTTAAACACTTATAAAGATGTCATTATGGGTCAATTTCCCCAAAGCATCTAGTCTAAGGACCCAGGCATGACTAAGGTTCTGTTTAAACACTTACAAAGATGTCATTGTGCGTCAATTTCCCCAAAGCATCTAGTCAGAGGACTTGGGCATGACTAAGGTTCTGTTTAAACACTTATAATGATGTCATTGTGCGTCAATTTCCCCAAAGCATCTACTCCGAGGACCCAGGCATGACTAAGGTTCTGTTTAAACACTTATAAAGATGTCATTGTGTGTTAATTTCCGTAAAGCATCTGGTCCAAGGACTCAGGCATGACTAAGGTTCTGTTTAAACACTTATAAAGATGTCATTGTGTATTAATTTTCCCAAAGCATCTGGTTCGAGGACCCAGGTATAGCTAAGGTTCTGTTTAAACACTTATAAAGATGTCAATGTGCGTCAATTTCCCCAAAGCATCTAGTCCGAGGACCTAGGCATGAGTAATGTTCTGTTTAAAAACTTATAAAGATGTCATTGTGCGTCAATTTCCCCAAAGAATCTAGTCCGAGGACCCAGGCATGACTAAGGTTCTGTTTAAACAATTATGAAAATGTCATTGTGTGTTAATTTCCGTAAAGCATCTGGTCCGAAAACCCAGGCATGACTAAGGTTCTGTTTAAACACTTATAAAGAGGTCGTTGTGTATTAATTTCCCCAAAGCATCTAGTTCGAGGACTTAGGCATGACTAAGGTTCTGTTTAAACACTTATAAAGATGTCTTTGTGTGTCAATTTCCCCAAAGCATCTGGTTCGAGGACTTAGGCATGACTAAGGTTCTGTTTAAACACTTATAAAGATGTCTTTGTGTGTCAATTTCCCCAAAGCATCTAGTCTAAGGACCCAGGCATCACTAAGGTTCTGTTTAAACATTTATAAAGATGTCATTGTGCGTCAATTTCCCCAAAGCATCTAGTCCGAGGACGTAGGCATGACTAAGGTTCTGTTTAAACACTTATAAAGATGTCATTGTGCGTCAATTTCCCCAAAGCATCTAGTCCGAGGACGTAGGCATGACTAATGTTCTGTTTAAACACTTATAAAGATGTCATTATGGGTCAATTTCCCCAAAGCATCTAGTCTAAGGACCCAGGCATGACTAAGGTTCTGTTTAAACACTTACAAAGATGTCATTGTGCGTCAATTTCCCCAAAGCATCTAGTCAGAGGACTTGGGCATGACTAAGGTTCTGTTTAAACACTTATAATGATGTCATTGTGCGTCAATTTCCCCAAAGCATCTAGTCCGAGGACCCAGGCATGACTAAGGTTCTGTTTAAACACTTATAAAGATGTCATTGTGTGTTAATTTCCGTAAAGCATCTGGTCCAAGGACTCAGGCATGACTAAGGTTCTGTTTAAACACTTATAAAGATGTCATTGTGTATTAATTTTCCCAAAGCATCTGGTTCGAGGACCCAGGTATAACTAAGGTTCTGTTTAAACACTTATAAAGATGTCAATGTGCGTCAATTTCCCCAAAGCATCTAGTCCGAGGACCTAGGCATGAGTAATGTTCTGTTTAAAAACTTATAAAGATGTCATTGTGCGTCAATTTCCCCAAAGCATCTAGTCCGAGGACCCAGGCATGACTAAGGTTCTGTTTAAACAATTATGAAAATGTCATTGTGTGTTAATTTCTGTAAAGCATCTGGTCCGAAAACCCAGGCATGACTAAGGTTCTGTTTAAACACTTATAAAGAGGTCGTTGTGTATTAATTTCCCCAAAGCATCTAGTTCGAGGACTTAGGCATGACTAAGGTTCTGTTTAAACACTTATAAAGATGTCTTTGTGTGTCAATTTCCCCAAAGCATCTAGTCTAAGGACCCAGGCATCACTAAGGTTCTGTTTAAACATTTATAAAGATGTCATTGTGCGTCAATTTCCCCAAAGCATCTAGTCCGAGGACGTAGGCATGACTAAGGTTCTGTTTAAACACTTATAAAGATGTCATTATGCGTCAATTTCCCTAAAGCATCTAGTCCGAGGACGTAGGCATGACTAAGGTTCTGTTTAAACACTTATAAAGATGTCATTGTGTGTTAATTTCCGTAAAGCATCTGGTCCGAGGACTCAGGCATGACTAAGGTTCTGTTTAAAGACTTATAAAGATGTCATTGTGTATTAATTTTCCCAAAGCATCTGGTTCGAGGACCCAGGTATAACTAAGGTTCTGTTTAAACACTTATAAAGATGTCATTGTGCGTCAATTTCCCCAAAGCATCTAGTCTAAGGACTCAGGCATGACTAAGGTTCTGTTTCAACACCTATAAAGATGTCATTGTGTATTAATTTTCCCAAAGCATCTGGTTCGAGGACCCAGGTATAACTAAGGCTCTGTTTAAACAATATAAAGATGTCATTGTGCGTCAATTTCCCCAAAGCATCTAGTCTAAGGACCCAGGCATCACTAAGGTTCTGTTTAAACACTTATAAAGATGTCATTGTGCGTCAATTTCCCCAAAGCATCTAGTCTAAGGACTCAGGCATGACTAAGGTTCTGTTTCAACACCTATAAAGATGTCATTGTGTATTAATTTTCCCAAAGCATCTGGTTCTAGGACCCAGGTATAACTAAAGTTCTGTTTAAACACTTATAAAGATGTCATTGTGCGTCAATTTCCCCAAAGCATCTAGTCCGAGGACGTAGGCATGACTAAGGTTCTGTTTAAACACTTATAAAGATGTCATTGTGCGTCAATTTCCCCAAAGCATCTAGTCCGAGGACGTAGGCATGACTAATGTTCTGTTTAAACACTTATAAAGATGTCATTATGGGTCAATTTCCCCAAAGCATCTAGTCTAAGGACCCAGGCATGACTAAGGTTCTGTTTAAACACTTACAAAGATGTCATTGTGCGTCAATTTCCCCAAAGCATCTAGTCAGAGGACTTGGGCATGACTAAGGTTCTGTTTAAACACTTATAATGATGTCATTGTGCGTCAATTTCCCCAAAGCATCTAGTCCGAGGACCCAGGCATGACTAAGGTTCTGTTTAAACACTTATAAAGATGTCATTGTGTGTTAATTTCCGTAAAGCATCTGGTCCAAGGACTCAGGCATGACTAAGGTTCTGTTTAAACACTTATAAAGATGTCATTGTGTATTAATTTTCCCAAAGCATCTGGTTCGAGGACCCAGGTATAACTAAGGTTCTGTTTAAACACTTATAAAGATGTCAATGTGCGTCAATTTCCCCAAAGCATCTAGTCCGAGGACCTAGGCATGAGTAATGTTCTGTTTAAAAACTTATAAAGATGTCATTGTGCGTCAATTTCCCCAAAGCATCTAGTCCGAGGACCCAGGCATGACTAAGGTTCTGTTTAAACAATTATGAAAATGTCATTGTGTGTTAATTTCCGTAAAGCATCTGGTCCGAAAACCCAGGCATGACTAAGGTTCTGTTTAAACACTTATAAAGAGGTCGTTGTGTATTAATTTCCCCAAAGCATCTAGTTCGAGGACTTAGGCATGACTAAGGTTCTGTTTAAACACTTATAAAGATGTCTTTGTGTGTCAATTTCCCCAAAGCATCTAGTCTAAGGACCCAGGCATCACTAAGGTTCTGTTTAAACATTTATAAAGATGTCATTGTGCGTCAATTTCCCCAAAGCATCTAGTCCGAGGACGTAGGCATGACTAAGGTTCTGTTTAAACACTTATAAAGATGTCATTGTGCGTCAATTTCCCCAAAGCATCTAGTCCGAGGACGTAGGCATGACTAATGTTCTGTTTAAACACTTATAAAGATGTCATTATGCGTCAATTTTCCCAAAGCATCTAGTCTAAGGACCCAGGCATGACTAAGGTTCTGTTTAAACACTTACAAAGATGTCATTGTGCGTCAATTTCCCCAAAGCATCTAGTCAGAGGACTTGGGCATGACTAAGGTTCTGTTTAAACACTTATAATGATGTCATTGTGCGTCAATTTCCCCAAAGCATCTAGTCCGAGGACCCAGGCATGACTAAGGTTCTGTTTAAACACTTATAAAGATGTCATTGTGTGTTAATTTCCGTAAAGCATCTGGTCCGAGGACTCAGGCATGACTAAGGTTCTGTTTAAACACTTATAAAGATGTCATTGTGTATTAATTTTCCCAAAGCATCTGGTTCGAGGACCCAGGTATAACTAAGGTTCTGTTTAAACACTTATAAAGATGTCATTGTGCGTCAATTTCCCCAAAGCATCTAGTCTAAGGACTCAGGCATGACTAAGGTTCTGTTTCAACACCTATAAAGATGTCATTGTGTATTAATTTTCCCAAAGCATCTGGTTCGAGGACCCAGGTATAAATAAGGCTCTGTTTAAACACATATAAAGATGTCATTGTGCGTCAATTTCCCCAAAGCATCTAGTCTAAGGACCCAGGCATCACTAAGGTTCTGTTTAAACACTTATAAAGATGTCATTGTGCGTCAATTTCCCCAAAGCATCTAGTCTAAGGACTCAGGCATGACTAAGGTTCTGTTTCAACACCTATAAAGATGTCATTGTGTATTAATTTTCCCAAAGCATCTGGTTCTAGGACCCAGGTATAACTAAAGTTCTGTTTAAACACTTATAAAGATGTCATTGTGCGTCAATTTCCCCAAAGCATCTAGTCTAAGGACCCAGGCATCACTAAGGTTCTGTTTAAACACTTATAAAGATGTCATTGTGCGTCAATTTCCCCAAAGCATCTAGTCCGAGGACCTAGACATGACTAAGGTTCTGTTTAAACATTTATAAAGATGTCATTGTGTGTTAATTTCCGTTAAGCATCTGGTCCGAGGACTCATGCATGACTAAGGTTCTATTTAAACACTTATAAAGATGTCGTTCTGTGTTAATTTTCCCAAAGCATCTGGTTCGAGGACCCAGGTATAACTAAGGTTCTGTTTAAACACTTATAAAGATGTCAATGTGCGTCAATTTCCCCAAAGCATCTAGTCCGAGGACCTAGGCATGAGTAATGTTCTGTTTAAAAACTTATAAGGATGTCATTGTGCGTCAATTTCCCCAAAGCATCTAGTCCGAGGACCCAGGCATGACTAAGGTTCTGTTTAAACACTTATAAAGATGTCATTGTGTGTTAATTTCCGTAAAGCATCTGGTCCGAAAACCCAGGCATGACTAAGGTTCTGTTTAAACACTTATAAAGATGTCATTGTGCGTCAATTTCCCAAAAGCATCTAGTCCGGGGGCCCAGGCATGACTAAGGTTCTGTTTAAACACTGATAAAGATGTCATTGTGTGTTAATTTCCGTTAAGCATCTGGTCCGAGGACTCAGGCATGACTAAGTTTCTACTTAAACAATTATAAAGATGTTATTGTGTATTAATTTTCCCAAAGTATCTGGTTCGAGGACCCAGGTATAACTAAGGTTCTGTTTAAACACTTATAAAGATGTCATTGTGCGTCAATTTCCCCAAAGCATCTAGTCCGAGGACCTAGGCATGACTAAGGTTCTGTTTAAACACTTATAAAGATGTCATTGTGCGTCAATTTCCCAAAAGCATCCAGTCTAAGGACCCAGGCATGACTAAGGTTCTGTTTAAACACTTATAAAGATGTCATTGGGTGTTAATTTCCGTAAAGCATCCGGACCGAGGACTCTGGCATGAATAATGTTCTGTTTAAACACTTATAAAGATGTCATTGTGTTTTAATTTTTCCAAAGCATCTGGTTCGAGGACCCAGGTATAACTAAGGTTCTGTTTAAACACTTATAAAGATGTCGTTGTGTATTAATTTCCCTAAAGCATTTGGTTCGAGGACCCAGGCATAACTAAGGTTTTTTTTAAACACTTATAAAGATGTCATTCTGCGTCAATTTCCCTAAAGCATCAGGTTCTAGGACCCAGGTATAACTAAGGTTCTGTTTAATCACTTATAAAGATGTCATTGTGTATTAATTTTCCCAAAGCATCTGGTCCGAGGACCCAGGTATAACTAGGGTTCTGTTTAAACACTTATAAAGATGTCATTGTGCGTCAATTTCCCCAAAGCATCTAGTCCGAGGACCTAGGCATGACTAAGGTTCTGTTTAAACACTTATATAGATGTCATTGTATGTTAATTTCCCTAAAGCATCTGGTCCAAAAACCCAGGCATGACAAAGGTTCTGTTTAAACACTTATAAAGATGTCGTTGTGTATTAATTTCCCTAAAGCATTTGGTTCGAGGACCCAGGCATAACTAAGGTTTTTTTTAAACACTTATAAAGATGTCATTATGCGTCAATTTCCCTAAAGCATCTAGTCCGAGGACTTAGGCATGACTAAGGTTCTGTTGAAACACTTATAAAGATGTCATTGTGTGTTAATTTTCCCAAAGCATCTGGTTCGAGGACTTAGGCATGACTAAGGTTCTGTTTAAACACTTATAAAGATGTCTTTGTGTGTCAATTTCCGCGGAGCATCTAGTCTAAGGACCCAGGCATCGCTAAGGTTCTGTTTAAACACTTATAAAGATGTCATTGTGCGTCAATTTCCCCAAAGCATCTAGTCCGAGGACCCAGGCATGACTAAGGTTCTGTTTAAACACTTATAAAGATGTCATTGTGTGTTAATTTCCGTAAAGCATCTGGTCCGAGGACTCAGGCATGACTAAGGTTCTGTTTAAACACTTATAAAGATGTCATTGTGTATTAATTTTCCCAAAGCATCTGGTTCGAGGACCCAGGTATAACTAAGGTTCTGTTTAAACACTTATAAAGATGTCATTGTGCGTCAATTTCCCCAAAGCATCTAGTCTAAGGACTCAGGCATGACTAAGGTTCTGTTTCAACACCTATAAAGATGTCATTGTGTATTAATTTTCCCAAAGCATCTGGTTCGAGGACCCAGGTATAACTAAGGCTCTGTTTAAACACATATAAAGATGTCATTGTGCGTCAATTTCCCCAAAGCATCTAGTCTAAGGACCCAGGCATCACTAAGGTTCTGTTTAAACACTTATAAAGATGTCATTGTGCGTCAATTTCCCCAAAGCATCTAGTCTAAGGACTCAGGCATGACTAAGGTTCTGTTTCAACACCTATAAAGATGTCATTGTGTATTAATTTTCCCAAAGCATCTGGTTCTAGGACCCAGGTATAACTAAAGTTCTGTTTAAACACTTATAAAGATGTCATTGTGCGTCAATTTCCCCAAAGCATCTAGTCTAAGGACCCAGGCATCACTAAGGTTCTGTTTAAACACTTATAAAGATGTCATTGTGCGTCAATTTCCCCAAAGCATCTAGTCCGAGGACCTAGGCATGACTAAGGTTCTGTTTAAACATTTATAAAGATGTCATTGTGTGTTAATTTCCGTTAAGCATCTGGTCTGAGGACTCATGCATGACTAAGGTTCTATTTAAACACTTATAAAGATGTCGTTCTGTGTTAATTTTCCCAAAGCATCTGGTTCGAGGACCCAGGTATAACTAAGGTTCTGTTTAAACACTTATAAAGATGTCAATGTGCGTCAATTTCCCCAAAGCATCTAGTCCGAGGACCTAGGCATGAGTAATGTTCTGTTTAAAAACTTATAAGGATGTCATTGTGCGTCAATTTCCCCAAAGCATCTAGTCCGAGGACCCAGGCATGACTAAGGTTCTGTTTAAACACTTATAAAGATGTCATTGTGTGTTAATTTCCGGAAAGCATCTGGTCCGAAAACCCAGGCATGACTAAGGTTCTGTTTAAACACTTATAAAGATGTCATTGTGCGTCAATTTCCCAAAAGCATCTAGTCCGGGGGCCCAGGCATGACTAAGGTTCTGTTTAAACACTGATAAAGATGTCATTGTGTGTTAATTTCCGTTAAGCATCTGGTCCGAGGACTCAGGCATGACTAAGGTTCTACTTAAACAATTATAAAGATGTTATTGTGTATTAATTTTCCCAAAGTATCTGGTTCGAGGACCCAGGTATAACTAAGGTTCTGTTTAAACACTTATAAAGATGTCATTGTGCGTCAATTTCCCCAAAGCATCTAGTCCGAGGACCTAGGCATGACTAAGGTTCTGTTTAAACACTTATAAAGATGTCATTGTGCGTCAATTTCCCAAAAGCATCCAGTCTAAGGACCCAGGCATGACTAAGGTTCTGTTTAAACACTTATAAAGATGTCATTGGGTGTTAATTTCCGTAAAGCATCTGGACCGAGGACTCTGGCATGAATAATGTTCTGTTTAAACACTTATAAAGATGTCATTGTGTATTAATTTTTCCAAAGCATCTGGTTCGAGGACCCAGGTATAACTAAGGTTCTGTTTAAACACTTATAAAGATGTCGTTGTGTATTAATTTCCCTAAAGCATTTGGTTCGAGGACCCAGGCATAACTAAGGTTTTTTTTAAACACTTATAAAGATGTCATTGTGCGTCAATTTCCCTAAAGCATCAGGTTCTAGGACCCAGGTATAACTAAGGTTCTTTTTAATCACTTATAAAGATGTCATTGTGTATTAATTTTCCCAAAGCATCTGGTCCGAGGACCCAGGTATAACTAGGGTTCTGTTTAAACACTTATAAAGATGTCATTGTGCGTCAATTTCCCCAAAGCATCTAGTCCGAGGACCTAGGCATGACTAAGGTTCTGTTTAAACACTTATATAGATGTCATTGTATGTTAATTTCCCTAAAGCATCTGGTCCAAAAACCCAGGCATGACAAAGGTTCTGTTTAAACACTTATAAAGATGTCGTTGTGTATTAATTTCCCTAAAGCATTTGGTTCGAGGACCCAGGCATAACTAAGGTTTTTTTTAAACACTTATAAAGATGTCATTATGCGTCAATTTCCCTAAAGCATCTAGTCCGAGGACTCAGGCATGACTAAGGTTCTGTTGAAACACTTATAAAGATGTCATTGTGTGTTAATTTTCCCAAAGCATCTGGTTCGAGGACTTAGGCATGACTAAGGTTCTGTTTACACACTTATAAAGATGTCTTTGTGTGTCAATTTCCGCAGAGCATCTAGTCTAAGGACCCAGGCATCGCTAAGGTTCTGTTTAAACACTTATAAAGATGTCATTGTGCGTCAATTTCCCCAAAGCATCTAGTCTAAGGACTCAGGCATGACTAAGGTTCTGTTTCAACACCTATAAAGATGTCATTGTGTATTAATTTTCCCAAAGCATCTGGTTCGAGGACCCAGGTATAACTAAGGTTCTGTTTAAACACTTATAAATATGTCATTGTGCGTCAATTTCCCCAAAGCATCTGGTTCGAGGACCCAGGCATAACTAAGGTTCTGTTTAAACACTTATAAAGATGTCATTGTGCGTCAATTTCCCCAGAGCATCTAGTCTAAGGACCCAGGCATCGCTAAGGTTCTGTTTAAACACTTATAAAGATGTCATTGTGCGTCAATTTCCCCAAAGCATCTAGTCTAAGGACTCAGGCATGACTAAGGTTCTGTTTCAACACCTATAAAGATGTCATTGTGTATTAATTTTCCCAAAGCATCTGGTTCGAGGACCCAGGTATAACTAAGGTTCTGTTTAAACACTTATAAATATGTCATTGTGCGTCAATTTCCCCAAAGCATCTGGTTCGAGGACCCAGGCATAACTAAGGTTCTGTTTAAACATTTATAAAGATGTCATTGTGTGTTAATTTCCGTTAAGCATCTGGTCCGAGGACTCATGCATGACTAAGGTTCTATTTAAACACTTATAAAGATGTCGTTGTGTGTTGATTTTCCCAAAGCATCTGGTTCGAGGACCCAGGTATAACTAAGGTTCTATTTAAACACTTATAAAGATGTCAATGTGCGTCAATTTCCCCAAAGCATCTAGTCCGACGACCCAGTCATGACTAAGGTTCTGTTTAAACACTTATAAAGATGTCATTGTGTGTTAATTTCCGTAAAGCATCTGGTCCAAAAACCCAGGCATGACTAAGATTCTGTTTAAACACTTATAAAGATGTCGTTGTGTATTAATTTCCCCAAAGCATCTGGTTCGAGGACACAGGCATAACTAAGGTTTTTTTTAAACACTTATAAAGATGTCATTGTGCGTCAATTTCCCTAAAGCATCTAGTCCGAGGACTCAGGCACGACAAAGGTTCTATTTAAACACTTATAAAGATGTCATTTTGTGTTAATTTCCCCAAAGGATCTGGTTCGAGGTCCTAGGCATGACTAAGGTTCTGTTTAAACACTGATAAAGATGCCATTGTGTGTTAATTTCCGTTAAGCATCTGGTCCGAGGACTCAGGCATAACTAAGGTTTTTTTTAAACACTTATAAAGATGTCATTGTGCGTCAATTTCCCTAAAGCATCTGGTTCGAGGACCCAGGTATAACTAAGGTTCTGTTTAAACACTTATAAAGATGTCATTGTGTATTAATTTTCCCAAAGCATCTGGTTCGAGGACCCAGGTATAACTAAGGTTCTGTTTAAACACTTATAAAGATGTCATTGTGCGTCAATTTCCCCAAAGCATCTAGTCCGAGGACCTAGGCATGACTAAGGTTCTGTTTAAACACTTATAAAGATGTCATTGTATGTTAATTTCCCTAAAGCATCTGGTCCAAAACCCAGGCATGACAAAGGTTCTGTTTAAACACTTATAAAGATGTCGTTGTGTATTAATTTCTCTAAAGCATTTGGTTCGAGGACCCAGGCATAACTAAGGTTTTTTTTAAACACTTATAAAGATGTCATTATGCGTCAATTTCCCTAAAGCATCTAGTCCGAGGACTTAGGCATGACTAAGGTTCTGTTTAAACACTTATAAAGATGTCATTGTGTGTTAATTTCCCCAAAGCATCTGGTTCGAGGACTTAGGCATGACTAAGGTTCTGTTTAAACACTTATAAAGATGTCTTTGTGTGTCAATTTCCCCAAAGCATCTAGTCTAAGGACCCAGGCATCACTAAGGTTCTGTTTAAACACTTATAAAGATGTCATTGTGCGTCAATTTCCCCAAAGCATCTAGTCCGAGGACGTAGGCATGACTAAGGTTCTGTTTAAACACTCATAAAGATGTCATTGTGCATCAATTTCCCCAAAGCATCTAGTCCGAGGACGTAGGCATGACTAATGTTCTGTTTAAACACTTATAGAGATGTCATTATGCGTCAATTTCCCCAAAGCATCTAGTCTAAGGACCCAGGCATGACTAAGGTTCTGTTTAAACACTTACAAAGATGTCATTGTGCGTCAATTTCCCCAAAGCATCTACTCAGAGGACTTAGGCATGACTAAGGTTCTGTTTAAACACTTATAATGATGTCATTGTGCGTCAATTTCCCCAAAGCATCTAGTCCGAGGACCCAGGCATGACTAAGGTTCTGTTTAAACACTTATAAAGATGTCATTGTATGTTAATTTCCGTAAAGCATCTGGTCCGAGGACTCAGGCATGACTAAGGTTCTGTTTAAACACTTATAAAGATGTCATTGTGTATTAATTTTCCCAAAAGCATCTGGTTCGAGGACCCAGGTATAACTAAGGTTCTGTTTAAACACATATAAAGATGTCATTGTGCGTCAATTTCCCCAAAGCATCTAGTCTAAGGACCCAGGCATCACTAAGGTTCTCTTTAAACACTTATAAAGATGTCATTGTGCGTCAATTTCCCCAAAGCATCTAGTCTAAGGACTCAGGCATGACTAAGGTTCTGTTTCAACACCTATAAAGATGTCATTGTGTATTAATTTTCTCAAAGCATCTGGTTCGAGGACCCAGGTATAACTAGGGTTCTGTTTAAACACTTATAAATATGTCATTGTGCGTCAATTTCCCCAAAGCATCTGGTTCGAGGACCCAGGCATAACTAAGGTTCTGTTTAAACATTTATAAAGATGTCATTGTGTGGTAATTTCCGTTAAGCATCTGGTCCGAGGACTCATGCATGACTAAGGTTCTATTTAAACACTTATAAAGATGTCGTTGTGTGTTAATTTTCCCAAAGCATCTAGTTCGAGGACCCAGGTATAAATAAGGTTCTGTTTAAACACTTATAAAGATGTCAATGTGCGTCAATTTCTCCAATGCATCTAGTCCGAGGACCTAGGCATGAGTAATGTTCTGTCTAAAAACTTATAAAGATGTCATTGTGCGTCAATTTCCCCAAAGCATCTAGTCCGAGGACCCAGACATGACTAAGGTTCTGTTTAAACACTTATAAAGATGTCATTGTGTGTTAATTTACGTAAAGCATCTGGTCCGAAAACCCAGGCATGACTAAGGTTCTGTTTAAACACTTATAAAGATGTCGTTGTGTATTAATTTCCCCAAAGAATCTGGTTCGAGGACGCAGGCATAACTAAGGTTTTTTTTAAACACTTATAAAGATGTCATTGTGCATCAATTTCCTTAAAGCATCTAGTCCGAGGACTCAGGCACGACCAAGGTTCTGTTTAAACACTTATAAAGATGTCATTGTGTGTTAATTTCCCCAAAGCATCTAGTCTAAGGACCCAGGCATGACTAAGGTTCTGTTTAAACACTTACAAAGATGTCATTGTATGTTAATTTCCCTAAAGCATCTGGTCCAAAAACCCAGGCATGACAAAGGTTCTGTTTAAACACTTATAAAGATGTCGTTGTGTATTAATTTCTCTAAAGCATTTGGTTCGAGGACCCAGGCATAACTAAGGTTTTTTTTAAACACTTATAAAGATGTCATTATGCGTCAATTTCCCTAAAGCATCTAGTCCGAGGACTTAGGCATGACTAAGGTTCTGTTTAAACACTTATAAAGATGTCATTGTGTGTTAATTTCCCCAAAGCATCTGGTTCGAGGACTTAGGCATGACTAAGGTTCTGTTTAAACACTTATAAAGATGTCTTTGTGTGTCAATTTCCCCAAAGCATCTAGTCTAAGGACCCAGGCATCACTAAGGTTCTGTTTAAACACTTATAAAGATGTCATTGTGTGTTAATTTCCCCAAAGGATCTGGTTCGAGGTCCTAGGCATGACTAAGGTTCTGTTTAAACACTGATAAAGATGCCATTGTGTGTTAATTTCCGTTAAGCATCTGGTCCGAGGACTCAGGCATAACTATGGTTTTTTTTAAACACTTATAAAGATGTCATTGTGCGTCAATTTCCCTAAAGCATCTGGTTCGAGGACCCAGGTATAACTAAGGTTCTGTTTAAACACTTATAAAGATGTCATTGTGTATTAATTTTCCCAAAGCATCTGGTTCGAGGACCCAGGTATAACTAAGGTTCTGTTTAAACACTTATAAAGATGTCATTGTGCGTCAATTTCCCCAAAGCATCTAGTCCGAGGACCTAGGCATGACTAAGGTTCTGTTTAAACACTTATAAAGATGTCATTGTATGTTAATTTCCCTAAAGCATCTGGTCCAAAAACCCAGGCATGACAAAGGTTCTGTTTAAACACTTATAAAGATGTCGTTGTGTATTAATTTCTCTAAAGCATTTGGTTCGAGGACCCAGGCATAACTAAGGTTTTTTTTAAACACTTATAAAGATGTCATTATGCGTCAATTTCCCTAAAGCATCTAGTCCGAGGACTTAGGCATGACTAAGGTTCTGTTTAAACACTTATAAAGATGTCATTGTGTGTTAATTTCCCCAAAGGATCTGGTTCGAGGTCCTAGGCATGACTAAGGTTCTGTTTAAACACTGATAAAGATGCCATTGTGTGTTAATTTCCGTTAAGCATCTGGTCCGAGGACTCAGGCATAACTAAGGTTTTTTTTAAACACTTATAAAGATGTCATTGTGCGTCAATTTCCCTAAAGCATCTGGTTCGAGGACCCAGGTATAACTAAGGTTCTGTTTAAACACTTATAAAGATGTCATTGTGTATTAATTTTCCCAAAGCATCTGGTTCGAGGACCCAGGTATAACTAAGGTTCTGTTTAAACACTTATAAAGATGTCATTGTGCGTCAATTTCCCCAAAGCATCTAGTCCGAGGACCTAGGCATGACTAAGGTTCTGTTTAAACACTTATAAAGATGTCATTGTATGTTAATTTCCCTAAAGCATCTGGTCCAAAAACCCAGGCATGACAAAGGTTCTGTTTAAACACTTATAAAGATGTCGTTGTGTATTAATTTCTCTAAAGCATTTGGTTCGAGGACCCAGGCATAACTAAGGTTTTTTTTAAACACTTATAAAGATGTCATTATGCGTCAATTTCCCTAAAGCATCTAGTCCGAGGACTTAGGCATGACTAAGGTTCTGTTTAAACACTTATAAAGATGTCATTGTGTGTTAATTTCCCCAAAGCATCTGGTTCGAGGACTTAGGCATGACTAAGGTTCTGTTTAAACACTTATAAAGATGTCTTTGTGTGTCAATTTCCCCAAAGCATCTAGTCTAAGGACCCAGGCATCACTAAGGTTCTGTTTAAACACTTATAAAGATGTCATTGTGCGTCAATTTCCCCAAAGCATCTAGTCCGAGGACGTAGGCATGACTAAGGTTCTGTTTAAACACTCATAAAGATGTCATTGTGCATCAATTTCCCCAAAGCATCTAGTCCGAGGACGTAGGCATGACTAATGTTCTGTTTAAACACTTATAAAGATGTCATTATGCGTCAATTTCCCCAAAGCATCTAGTCTAAGGACCCAGGCATGACTAAGGTTCTGTTTAAACACTTACAAAGATGTCATTGTGCGTCAATTTCCCCAAAGCATCTACTCAGAGGACTTAGGCATGACTAAGGTTCTGTTTAAACACTTATAATGATGTCATTGTGCGTCAATTTCCCCAAAGCATCTAGTCCGAGGACCCAGGCATGACTAAGGTTCTGTTTAAACACTTATAAAGATGTCATTGTGTGTTAATTTCCGTAAAGCATCTGGTCCGAGGACTCAGGCATGACTAAGGTTCTGTTTAAACACTTATAAAGATGTCATTGTGTATTAATTTTCCCAAAGCATCTGGTTCGAGGACCCAGGTATAACTAAGGTTCTGTTTAAACACATATAAAGATGTCATTGTGCGTCAATTTCCCCAAAGCATCTAGTCTAAGGACCCAGGCATCACTAAGGTTCTCTTTAAACACTTATAAAGATGTCATTGTGCGTCAATTTCCCCAAAGCATCTAGTCTAAGGACTCAGGCATGACTAAGGTTCTGTTTCAACACCTATAAAGATGTCATTGTGTATTAATTTTCTCAAAGCATCTGGTTCGAGGACCCAGGTATAACTAGGGTTCTGTTTAAACACTTATAAATATGTCATTGTGCGTCAATTTCCCCAAAGCATCTGGTTCGAGGACCCAGGCATAACTAAGGTTCTGTTTAAACATTTATAAAGATGTCATTGTGTGGTAATTTCCGTTAAGCATCTGGTCCGAGGACTCATGCATGACTAAGGTTCTATTTAAACACTTATAAAGATGTCGTTGTGTGTTAATTTTCCCAAAGCATCTAGTTCGAGGACCTAGGTATAACTAAGGTTCTGTTTAAACACTTATAAAGATGTCAATGTGCGTCAATTTCTCCAATGCATCTAGTCCGAGGACCTAGGCATGAGTAATGTTCTGTCTAAAAACTTATAAAGATGTCATTGTGCGTCAATTTCCCCAAAGCATCTAGTCCGAGGACCCAGACATGACTAAGGTTCTGTTTAAACACTTATAAAGATGTCATTGTGTGTTAATTTCCGTAAAGCATCTGGTCCGAAAACCCAGGCATGACTAAGGTTCTGTTTAAACACTTATAAAGATGTCGTTGTGTATTAATTTCCCCAAAGAATCTGGTTCGAGGACGCAGGCATAACTAAGGTTTTTTTTAAACACTTATAAAGATGTCATTGTGCGTCAATTTCCTTAAAGCATCTAGTCCGAGGACTCAGGCACGACCAAGGTTCTGTTTAAACACTAATAAAGATGTCATTGTGTGTTAATTTCCCCAAAGCATCTGGTTCGAGGTCCTAGGCATGACTAAGGTTCTGTTTAAACACTTATAAAGATGTCTTTGTGGGACAATTTCCCCAAAGCATCTAGTCTAAGGACCCAGGCATCACAAAGGTTCTGTTTAAACACTTATAAAGATGTCATTGTGCGTCAATTTCCCCAGAGCATCTAGTCTAAGGACCCAGGCAGTACTAAGGTTCTGTTTAAACACATATAAAGATGTGATTGTGCGTCAATTTCCCCAAAGCATCTAGTCCGAGGACCCAGGCATGACTAAGGTTCTGTTTAAACACTTATAAAGATGTCATTGTGCCTCAATTTCCCAAAAGCATCTAGTCCGGGGACCCAGGCATGACTAAGGTTCTGTTTAAACACTGATAAAGATGTCATTGTGTGTTAATTTTCGTTAAGCATCTGGTCCGAGGACTCAGGCATGACTAAGGTTCTACTTAAACAATTATAAAGATGTCATTGTGTATTAATTTTCCCAAAGCATCTGGTTCGAGGACCCAGGTATAACTAAGGTTCTGTTTAAACACTTATAAAGATGTCATTGTGCGTCAATTTCCCCAAAGCATCCAGTCTAAGGACCCGGGCATGACTAAGGTTCTGTTTAAACACTTATAAAGATGTCGTTGTGTGTTGATTTTCCCAAAGCATCTGGTTCGAGGACCCAGGTATAACTAAGGTTCTATTTAAACACTTATAAAGATGTCAATGTGCGTCAATTTCTCCAAAGCATCTAGTCCGAGGACCTAGGCATGAGTAATGTTCTGTTTAAAAACTTATAAAGATGTCATTGTGCGTCAATTTCCCCAAAGCATCTAGTCCGACGACCTAGTCATGACTAAGGTTCTGTTTAACCACTTATAAAGATGTCATTGTGTGTTAATTTCCGTAAAGCATCTGGTCCAAAAACCCAGGCATGACTAAGGTTCTGTTTTAACACTTATAAAGATGTCGTTGTGTATTAATTTCCCCAAAGCATCTGGTTCGAGGACACAGGCATAAGTAAGGTTTTTTTTAAACACTTATAAAGATGTCATTGTGCGTCAATTTCCCTAAAGCATCTAGTCCGAGGACTCAGGCACGACAAAGGTTCTATTTAAACACTTATAAAGATGTCATTGTGTGTTAATTTCCCCAAAGGATCTGGTTCGAGGTCCTAGGCATGACTAAGGTTCTGTTTAAACACTGATAAAGATGTCATTGTGTGTTAATTTCCGTTAAGCATCTGGTCCGAGGACTCAGGCATAACTAAGGTTTTTTTTAAACACTTATAAAGATGTCATTGTGAGTCAATTTCCCTAAAGCATCTGGTTCGAGGACCCAGGTATAACTAAGGTTCTGTTTAAACACTTATAAAGATGTCATTGTGTATTAATTTTCCCAAAGCATCTGTTTCGAGGACCCAGGTATAACTAAGGTTCTGTTTAAACACTTATAAAGATGTCATTGTGCGTCAATTTCCCCAAAGCATCTAGTCCGAGGACCTAGGCATGACTAAAGTTCTGTTTAAACACTTATAAAGATGTCATTGTATGTTAATTTCCCTAAAGCATCTGGTCCGAAAACCCAGGCATGACAAAGGTTCTGTTTAAACACTTATAAAGATGTCGTTGTGTATTAATTTCTCTAAAGCATTTGGTTCGAGGACCCAGGCATAACTAAGGTTTTTTTTAAACACTTATAAAGATGTCATTATGCGTCAATTTCCCTAAAGCATCTTGTCCGAGGACTTAGGCATGACTAAGGTTCTGTTTAAACACTTATAAAGATGTCATTGTGTGTTAATTTCCCCAAAGCATCTGGTTCGAGGACTTAGGCATGACTAAGGTTCTGTTTAAACACTTATAAAGATGTCTTTGTGTGTCAATTTCCCCAAAGCATCTAGTCTAAGGACCCAGGCATCACTAAGGTTCTGTTTAAACACTTATAAAGATGTCATTGTGCGTCAATTTCCCCAAAGCATCTAGTCCGAGGACCTAGGCATGACTAAGGTTCTGTTTAAACACTCATAAAGATGTCATTGTGCATCAATTTCCCCAAAGCATCTAGTCCGAGGACGTAGGCATGACTAATGTTCTGTTTAAACACTTATAAAGATGTCATTATGCGTCAATTTCCCCAAAGCATCTAGTCTAAGGACCCAGGCATGACTAAGGTTCTGTTTAAACACTTACAAAGATGTCATTGTGCGTCAATTTCCCCAAAGCATCTACTCAGAGGACTTAGGCATGACTAAGGTTCTGTTTAAACACTTATAAAGATGTCATTGTGCGTCAATTTCCCCAAAGCATCTAGTCCGACGACCTAGTCATGACTAAGGTTCTGTTTAACCACTTATAAAGATGTCATTGTGTGTTAATTTCCGTAAAGCATCTGGTCCAAAAACCCAGGCATGACTAAGGTTCTGTTTTAACACTTATAAAGATGTCGTTGTGTATTAATTTCCCCAAAACATCTGGTTCGAGGACACAGGCGTAAGTAAGGTTTTTTTTAAACACTTATAAAGATGTCATTGTGCGTCAATTTCCCTAAAGCATCTAGTCCGAGGACTCAGGCACGACAAAGGTTCTATTTAAACACTTATAAAGATGTCATTGTGTGTTAATTTCCCCAAAGGATCTGGTTCGAGGTCCTAGGCATGACTAAGGTTCTGTTTAAACACTGATAAAGATGTCATTGTGTGTTAATTTCCGTTAAGCATCTGGTCCGAGGACTCAGGCATAACTAAGGTTTTTTTTAAACACTTATAAAGATGTCATTGTGAGTCAATTTCCCTAAAGCATCTGGTTCGAGGACCCAGGTATAACTAAGGTTCTGTTTAAACACTTATAAAGATGTCATTGTGTATTAATTATCCCAAAGCATCTGGTTCGAGGACCCAGGTATAACTAAGGTTCTGTTTAAACACTTATAAAGATGTCATTGTGCGTCAATTTCCCCAAAGCATCTAGTCCGAGGACCTAGGCATGACTAAGGTTCTGTTTAAACACTTATAAAGATGTCATTGTATGTTAATTTCCCTAAAGCATCTGGTCCGAAAACCCAGGCATGACAAAGGTTCTGTTTAAACACTTATAAAGATGTCGTTGTGTATTAATTTCTGTAAAGCATTTGGTTCGAGGACCCAGGCATAACTAAGGTTTTTTTTAAACACTTATAAAGATGTCATTATGCGTCAATTTCCCTAAAGCATCTTGTCCGAGGACTTAGGCATGACTAAGGTTCTGTTTAAACACTTATAAAGATGTCATTGTGTGTTAATTTCCCCAAAGCATCTGGTTCGAGGACTTAGGCATGACTAAGGTTCTTTTTAAACACTTATAAAGATGTCTTTGTGTGTCAATTTCCCCAAAGCATCTAGTCTAAAGACCCAGGCATGACTACGGTTCTGTTTAAACACTTATAAAGATGTCGTTGTGTATTAATTTCCCCAAAGCATCTGGTTCGAGGACACAGGCATAAGTAAGGTTTTTTTTAAACACTTATAAAGATGTCATTGTGCGTCAATTTCCCTAAAGCATCTAGTCCGAGGACTCAGGCACGACAAAGGTTCTATTTAAACACTTATAAAGATGTCATTGTGTGTTAATTTCCCCAAAGGATCTGGTTCGAGGTCCTAGGCATGACTAAGGTTCTGTTTAAACACTGATAAAGATGTCATTGTGTGTTAATTTCCATTAAGCATCTGGTCCGAGGACTCAGGCATAACTAAGGTTTTTTTTAAACACTTATAAAGATGTCATTGTGAGTCAATTTCCCTAAAGCATCTGGTTCGAGGACCCAGGTATAACTAAGGTTCTGTTTAAACACTTATAAAGATGTCATTGTGTATTAATTTTCCCAAAGCATCTGGTTCGAGGACCCAGGTATAACTAAGGTTCTGTTTAAACACTTATAAAGATGTCATTGTGCGTCAATTTCCCCAAAGCATCTAGTCCGAGGACCTAGGCATGACTAAGGTTCTGTTTAAACACTTATAAAGATGTCATTGTATGTTAATTTCCCTAGAGCATCTGGTCCGAAAACCCAGGCATGACAAAGGTTCTGTTTAAACACTTATAAAGATGTCGTTGTGTATTAATTTCTCTAAAGCATTTGGTTCGAGGACCCAGGCATAACTAAGGTTTTTTTTAAACACCTATAAAGATGTCATTATGCGTCAATTTCCCTAAAGCATCTAGTCTGAGGACTTAGGCATGACTAAGGTTCTGTTTAAACACTTATAAAGATGTCATTGTGTGTTAATTTCCCCAAAGCATCTGGTTCGAGGACTTAGGCATGACTAAGGTTCTTTTTAAACACTTATAAAGATGTCTTTGTGTGTCAATTTCCCCAAAGCATCTAGTCTAAGGACCCAGGCATCACTAAGGTTCTGTTTAAACACATATAAAGATGTCATTGTGCGTCAATTTCCCCAAAGCATCTAGTCCGAGGACGTAGGCATGACTAAGGTTCGGTTTAAACACTTATAAAGGTGTCATTGTGCATCAATTTCCCCAAAGCATCTAGTCCGAGGACGTAGGATGACTAATGTTCTGTTTAAACACTTATAAAGATGTCATTATGCGTCAATTTCCCCAATGCATCTAGTCTAAGGACCCAGGCATGACTAAGGTTCTGTTTAAACACTTACAAAGATGTCATTGTGCGTCAATTTCCCCAAAGCATCTAGTCAGAGGACTTAGGCATGACTAAGGTTCCGTTTAAACACTTATAAAGATGTCATTGTGTGTTAATTTCCGTAAAGCATCTAGTCCGAGGACTCAGGCATGACTAAGGTTCTGTTTAAACACTTATAAAGATGTCATTGTGTATTAATTTTCCCAAAGCATCTGGTTCGAGGACCCAGGTATAACTAAGGTTCTGTTTAAACACTTATAAAGATGTCATTGTGCGTCAATTTCCCCAAAGCATCTAGTCTAAGGACCCAGGCATCACTAAGTTTCTGTTTAAACACTTATAAAGATGTCATTGTGCGTCAATTTCCCCAAAGCATCTAGTCTAAGGACTCAGGCATGACTAAGGTTCTGTTTCAACACCTATAAAGATGTCATTGTGTATTAATTTTCCCAAAGCATCTGGTTCGAGGACCCAGGTATAACTAGGGTTCTGTTTAAACACTTATAAATATGTCATTGTGCGTCAATTTCCCCAAAGCATCTGGTTCGAGGACCCAGGCATAACTAAGTTTCTGTTTAAACATTTATAAAGATGTCATTGTGTGGTAATTTCCGTTAAGCATCTGGTCCGAGGACTCATGCATGACTAAGGTTCTATTTAAACACTTATAAAGATGTCGTTGTGTGTTAATTTTCCCAAAGCATCTAGTTCGAGGACCCAGGTATAACTAAGGTTCTGTTTAAACACTTATAAAGATGTCAATGTGCGTCAATTTCCCCAATGCATCTAGTCCGAGGACCTAGGCATGAGTAATGTTTTGTTTAAAAACTTATAAAGATGTCATTGTGCGTCAATTTCCCCAAAGCATCTAGTCCGAGGACCTAGGCATGACTAAGGTTCTGTTTAAACACTTATAAAGATGTCATTGTGTGTTAATTTCCGTAAAGCATCTGGTCCGAAAACCCAGGCATGACTAAGGTTCTGTTTAAACACTTATAAAGATGTCGTTGTGTATTAATTTCCCCAAAGCATCTGGTTTGAGGACATAGGCATAACTAAGGTTTTTTTTAAACACTTATAAAGATGTCATTGTGCGTCAATTTCCCTAAAGCATCTAGTCTGAGGACTAAGGCACGACCAAGGTTCTGTTTAAACACTTATAAAGATGTCATTGTGTGTTAATTTCCCCAAAGCATCTGGTTCGAGGTCCTAGGCATGACTAAGGTTCTGTTTAAACACTTATAAAGATGTCTTTGTGGGACAATTTCGCCAAAGCATCTAGTCTAAGGACCCAGGCATCACAAAGGTTCTGTTTAAACATTTATAAAGATGTCATTGTGCGTCAATTTCCCCAGAGCATCTAGTCTAAGGACCCAGGCATTACTAAGGTTCTGTTTAAACACATATAAAGATGTCATTGTGCGTCAATTTCCCCAAAGCATCTAGTCCGAGGACCCAGGCATGACTAAGGTTCTGTTTAAACACTGATAAAGATGTCATTGTGTGTTAATTTCCGTTAAGCATCTGGTCCGAGGACTCAGGCATGACTAAGGTTCTACTTAAACAATTATAAAGATGTCATTGTGTATTAATTTTCCCAAAGCATCTGGTTCGAGGACCCAGGTATAACTAAGGTTCTGTTTAAACACTTATAAAGATGTCATTGTGCGTCAATTTCCCCAAAGCATCCAGTCTAAGGACCCGGGCATGACTAAGGTTCTGTTTAAACACTTATAAAGATGTCATTGTGCGTCAATTTCCCCAAAGCATTCAGTCTAAGGACCCGGGCATGACTAAGGTTCTGTTTAAACACTTATAAAGATGTCATTGTGCATCAATTTCCCCAAAGCATTCAGTCTAAGGACCCAGGCATGACTAAGGTTCTGTTTAAACACTTATAAAGATGTCATTGTGTATTAATTTTTCCAAAGCATCTGGTTCGAGGACCCAGGTATAACTAAGGTTCTGTTTAAACACTTATAAAGATGTCGTTGTGTATTAATTTCCCTAAAGCATTTGGTTCGAGGACCCAGGCATAACTAAGGTTTTTTTTAAACACTTCTAAAGATGTCATTGTGCGTCAATTTCCCTAAAGCATCTGGTTCGAGGACCCAGGTATAACTAAGGTTCTGTTTAAACACTTATAAAGATGTCATTGTGCGTCAATTTCCCCAAAGCATCTAGTCCGAGGACCTAGGCATGACTAAGGTTCTGTTTAAACACTTATAAAGATGTCATTGTATGTTAATTTCCCTAAAGCATCTGGTCCGAAAACCCAAGCATGACAAAGGTTCTGTTTAAACACTTATAAATATGTCGTTGTGTATTAATTTCCCTAAAGCATTTGGTTCGAGGACCCAGGCATAACTAAGGTTTTTTTTAAACACTTATAAAGATGTCATTATGCGTCAATTTCCCTAAAGCATCTAGTCCGAGGACTCAGGCATGACTAAGGTTCTGTTTAAACACTTATAAAGATGTCATTGTGTGTTAGTTTCCCCAAAGCATCTGGTTCGAGGACTTAGGCATGACTAAGGTTCTGTTTAAACACTTATAAAGATGTCTTTGTGTGTCAATTTCCCCAAAGCATCTATTCTATGGACCCAGGCATCACTAAGGTTCTGTTTAAACACTTATAAAGATGTCATTGAACGTTAATTTCCCTAAAGCATCTGGTCCGAAAACCCAGGCTTGGCTAAGGTTCTGTTTAAACACTTATAAAGATGTCATTGTGTGTTAATTTCCCCAAAGCATCTGGTTCGAGGACCCAGGCATAACTAAGGTTCCTTTTAAACACTTATAAAGATGTCATTATGCGTTAATTTCCCTAAAGCATCTAGTCCGAGGACTCAGGCATGACTAAGGTTTTGTTTAAACACTTATATAGATGTCATTCTGAGTTAAATTCCCCAAAGCATCTGGTTCGAGGACCTAGGCATGACTAAGGTTCTGTTTAAACACTTATAAAGATGTCATTGTGCGTCAATTTCCCTAAAGCATCTAGTCCGAGGACTCAGGCACGACCAAGGTTCTGTTTAAACACTTATAAAGATGTCATTGTGTGTTAATTTCCCCAAAGCATCTGGTTCGAGGTCCTAGGCATGACTAAGGTTCTGTTTAAACACTTATAAAGATGTCTTTGTGGGACAATTTCCCCAAAGCATCTAGTCTAAGGACCCAGGCATCACAAAGGTTCTGTTTAAACACTTATAAAGATGTCATTGTGCGTCAATTTCCCCAGAGCATCTCGTCTAAGGACCCAGGCATTACTAAGGTTCTGTTTAAACACATATAAATATGTCATTGTGCGTCAATTTCCCCAAAGCATCTAGTCCGAGGACCCAGGCATGACTAAGGTTCTGTTTAAACACTTATAAAGATGTCATTGTGCGTCAATTTCCCAAAAGCATCTAGTCCGGGGAACCAGGCATGACTAAGGTTCTGTTTAAACACTGATAAAGATGTCATTGTGTGTTAATTTCCGTTAAGCATCTGGTCCGAGGACTCAGGCATGACTAAGGTTCTACTTAAACAATTATAAAGATGTCATTGTGTATTAATTTTCCCAAAGCATCTGGTTCGAGGACCCAGGTATAACTAAGGTTCTGTTTAAACACTTATAAAGATGTCATTGTGCGTCAATTTCCCCAAAGCATCCAGTCTAAGGACCCGGGCATGACTAAGGTTCTGTTTAAACACTTATAAAGATGTCATTGTGCGTCAATTTCCCCAAAGCATTCAGTCTAAGGACCCGGGCATGACTAAGGTTCTGTTTAAACACTTTTAAAGATGTCATTGTGCGTCAATTTCCCCAAAGCATTCAGTCTAAGGACCCAGGCATGACTAAGGTCCTGTTTAAACACTTATAAAGATGTCATTGTGTATTAATTTTTCCAAAGCATCTGGTTCGAGGACCCAGGTATAACTAAGGTTCTGTTTAAACACTTATAAAGATGTCGTTGTGTATTAATTTCCCTAAAGCATTTGGTTCGAGGACCCAGGCATAACTAAGGTTTTTTTTAAACGCTTATAAAGATGTCATTGTGCGTCAATTTCCCAAAAGCATCTGGTTCGAGGACCCAGTTATAACTAAGGTTCTGTTTAAACACTTATAAAGATGTCATTGTGCGTCAATTTCCCCAAAGCATCTAGTCCGAGGACGTAGGCGTGACTAAGGTTCTGTTTAAACACTTATAAAGATGTCATTGTGCGTCAATTTCCCCAAAGCATCTAGTCTGAGGACGTAGGCATCACTAATGTTCTGTTTAAACACTTATAAAGATGTCATTGTATGTTAATTTCCCTAAAGCATCTGGTCCGAAAACCCAGGCTTGACTAAGGTTCTGTTTAAACACTTATAAAGATGTCATTGTCTGTTAATTTCCCCAAAGCATCTGGTTCGAGGACCCAGGCATAACTAAGGTTCCTTTTAAACACTTATAAAGATGTCATTATGCGTTAATTTCCCTAAAGCATCTAGTCCGAGGACTCAGGCATGACTAAGGTTTTGTTTAAACACTTATAAAGATGTCATTGTGAGTTAAATTCCCCAAAGCATCTGGTTCGAGGACCTAGGCATGACTAAGGTTCTGTTTAAACACTTATAAAGATGTCATTGTGCGTCAATTTCCCCAAAGCATCTAGTCTAAGGACCCAGGCATGACTAAGGTTCTGTTTAAACACTTATAAAGATGTCATTGTGCGTCAATTTCCCCAAAGCATCTAGTCAGAGGACTTAGGCATGACTAAGGTTCTGTTTAAACACTTATAATGATGTCATTGTGCGTCAATTTCCCCAAAGCATCTAGTCTGAGGACCCAGGCATGACTAAGGTTCTGTTTAAACACTTATAAAGATGTCATTGTGTGTTAATTTCCGTAAAGCATCTGGTCCGAGGACTCAGGCATGACTAAGGTTCTGTTTAAACACTTATAAAGATGTCATTGTGTATTAATTTTCCCAAAGCATTTGGTTCGAGGACCCAGGTATAACTAAGGTTCTGCTTAAACACTTATAAAGATGTCATTGTGCGTCAATTTCCCCAAAGCATCTAGTCTAAGGACCCAGGCATCACTAAGGTTCTGTTTAAACATTTATAAAGATGTCATTGTGCGTCAATTTCCCCAAAGCATCTAGTCTAAGGACTCAGGCATGACTAAGGTTCTGTTTCAACACCTATAAAGATGTCATTGTGTATTAAATTTCCCAAAGCATCTGGTTCGAGGACCCAGGTATAACTAAGGTTCTTTTTAAACACTTATAAATATGTCATTGTGCGTCAATTTCCCAAAAGCATCTGGTTCGAGGACCCAGGCATAACTAAGGTTCTGTTTAAACATTTATAAAGATGTCATTGTGTGTTCATTTCCGTTAAGCATCTGGTCCGAGGACTCATGCATGACTAAGGTTCTATTTAAACACTTATAAAGATGTCGTTGTGTATTAATTTCCCTAAAGCATTTGGTTCGAGGACCCAGGCATAACTAAGGTTTTTTTTAAACACTTATAAAGTTGTCATTATGCGTCAATTTCCCTAAAGCATCTAGTCCGAGGACTCAAGCATGACTAAGGTTCTGTTTAAACACTTATAAAGATGTCATTGTGCGTCAATTTCCCCAAAGCATCCAGTCTAAGGACCCGGGCATGACTAAGGTTCTGTTTAAACACTTATAAAGATGTCATTGTGCGTCAATTTCCCCAAAGCATCCAGTCTAAGGACCCGGGCATGACTAAGGTTCTGTTTAAACACTTATAAAGATGTCATTGTGCGTCAATTTCCCCAAAGCATTCAGTCTAAGGACCCGGGCATGACTAAGGTTCTGTTTAAACACTTATAAAGATGTCATTGTGCGTCAATTTCCCCAAAGCATTCAGTCTAAGGACCCAGGCATGACTAAGGTTCTGTTTAAACACTTATAAAGATGTCATTGTGTATTAATTTTTCCAAAGCATCTGGTTCGAGGACCCAGGTATAACTAAGGTTCTGTTTAAACACTTATAAAGATGTCGTTGTGTGTTAATTTCCC
Organism: Quercus wislizeni; assembly: GCA_023055345.1. NCBI lineage: Eukaryota > Viridiplantae > Streptophyta > Magnoliopsida > Fagales > Fagaceae > Quercus > Quercus wislizeni. Next base: position 23,689,133 of record JALGQJ010000007.1, on the reverse strand, counting down.
TAAAGCATTTGGTTCGAGGACCCAGGCATAACTAAGGTTTTTTTTAAACGCTTATAAAGATGTCATTGTGCGTCAATTTCCCTAAAGCATCTAGTTCGAGGACCCAGGTATAACTAAGGTTCTGTTTAAACACTTATAAAGATGTCATTGTGCGTCAATTTCCCCAAAGCATCTGGTTCGAGGACCCAGGCATAACAAAGGTTCCTTTTAAACACTTATAAAGATGTCATTATGCGTTAATTTCCCTAAAGCATCTAGTCCGAGGACTCAGGCATGACTAAGGTTTTGTTTAAACACTTATAAAGATGTCATTGTGAGTTAAATTCCCCAAAGCATCTGGTTCGAGGACCTAGGCATGACTAAGGTTCTGTTTAAACACTTATAAAGATGTCATTGTGTATTAATTTTTCCAAAGCATCTGGTTCGAGGACCCAGGTATAACTAAGGTTCTGTTTAAACACTTATGAAGATGTCGTTGTGTATTAATTTCCCTAAAGCATTTGGTTCGAGGACCCAGGCATAACTAAGGTTTTTTTTAAACGCTTATAAAGATGTCATTGTGCGTCAATTTCCCTAAAGCATCTGGTTCGAGGACCCAGGTATAACTAAGGTTCTGTTTAAACACTTATAAAGATGTCATTGTGCGTCAATTTCCCCAAAGCATCTAGTCCGAGGACGTAGGCATGACTAAGGTTCTGTTTAAACACTTATAAAGATGTCATTGTGCGTCAATTTCCCCAAAGCATCTAGTCTGTGGACGTAGGCATGACTAATGTTCTGTTTAAACACTTATAAAGATGTCATTGTATGTTAATTTCCCTAAAGCATCTGGTCCGAAAACCCAGGCTTGACTAAGGTTCTGTTTAAACACTTATAAAGATGTCATTGTGTGTTAATTTCCCCAAAGCATCTGGTTCGAGGACCCAGGCATAACTAAGGTTCCTTTTAAACACTTATAAAGATGTCATTATGCGTTAATTTCCCTAAAGCATCTAGTCCGAGGACTCAGGCATGACTAAGGTTTTGTTTAAACACTTATAAAGATGTCATTGTGAGTTAAATTCCCCAAAGCATCTGGTTCGAGGACCTAGGCATGACTAAGGTTCTGTTTCAACACTTATAAAGATGTCATTGTGCGTCAATTTCCCCAAAGCATCTAGTCTAAGGACCCAGGCTTGACTAAGGTTCTGTTTAAACACTTATAAAGATGTCATTGTGCGTCAATTTCCCCAAAGCATCTAGTCAGAGGACTTAGGCATGACTAAGGTTCTGTTTAAACACTTATAATGATGTCATTGTGCGTCAATTTCCCCAAAGCATCTAGTCTGAGGACCCAGGCATGACTAAGGTTCTGTTTAAACACTTATAAAGATGTCATTGTGTGTTAATTTCCGTAAAGCATCTGGTCCGAGGACTCAGGCATGACCAAGGTTCTGTTTAAACACTTATAAAGATGTCATTGTGTATTAATTTTCCCAAAGCATTTGGTTCGAGGACCCAGGTATAACTAAGGTTCTGCTTAAACACTTATAAAGATGTCATTGTGCGTCAATTTCCCCAAAGCATCTAGTCTAAGGACCCAGGCATCACTAAGGTTCTGTTTAAACTTTTGTAAAGATGTCATTGTGCGTCAATTTCCCCAAAGCATCTAGTCTAAGGACTCAGGCATGACTAAGGTTCTGTTTCAACAGCTATAAAGATGTCATTGTGTATTAAATTTCCCAAAGCATCTGGTTCGAGGACCCATGTATAACTAAGGTTCTGTTTAAACACTTATAAATATGTCATTGTGCGTCAATTTCCCCAAAGCATCTGGTTCGAGGACCCAGGCATAACTAAGGTTCTGTTTAAACATTTATAAAGATGTCATTGTGTGTTAATTACCGTTAAGCATCTGGTCCGAGGACTCATGCATGACTAAGGTTCTATTTAAACACTTATAAAGATGTCGTTGTGTATTAATTTCCCTAAAGCATTTGGTTCGAGGACCCAGGCATAACTAAGGTTTTTTTTAAACACTTATAAAGATGTCATTATGCGTCAATTTCCCTAAAGCATCTAGTCCGAGGACTCAGGCATGACTAAGGTTCTGTTTAAACACTTATAAAGATGTCATTGTGCGTCAATTTCCCCAAGGCATCCAGTCTAAGGACCCGGGCATGACTAAGGTTCTGTTTAAACACTTATAAAGATGTCATTGTGCGTCAATTTCCCCAAAGCATCCAGTCTAAGGACCCGGGCATGACTAAGGTTCTGTTTAAACACTTATAAAGATGTCATTGTGCGTTAATTTCCCCAAAGCATCTAGTCCGAGGACCCAGGCATGACTAAGGTTCTGTTTAAACACTTATAAAGATGTCATTGTGCGTTAATTTCCCTAAAACATCTAGTCTGAGGACCCAGGCATGACTAAGGTTCTGTTTAAATACTTATAAACATGTCATTGGGTGTTAATTTCCCTAAAGCATTTGGTCCGAGGACTCAGACATGACTAAGGTTCTGTTTAAACACTTATAAAGATGTCATTGTGCGTCAATTTCCCGAGAGCATCTAGTCTAAGGACCCAGGCATCACTAAGGTTTTGTTTAAACACTTATAAAGATGTCATTGTGCTTCAATTTCCCCAAAGCATCTAGTCTAAGGACCCAGGCATCACTAAGGTTCTGTTTAAACACTTATAAAGATGTCATTATGCGTCAATTTCCCCAAAGCATCTAGTCCGAGGACCTAGGCATGACTAAGGTTCTGTTTAAACACTTATAAAGATGTCATTGTGCGTCAATTTCCCGAGAGCATCTAGTCTAAGGACCCAGGCATCACTAAGGTTTTGTTTAAACACTTATAAAGATGTCATTGTGCGTCAATTTCCCCAAAGCATTAAGTCTAAGGACCCGGGCATGACTAAGGTTCCGTTTAAACACTTATAAAGATGTCATTGTGCGTCAATTTCCCCAAAGCATTCAGTCTAAGGACCCAGGCATGACTAAGGTTCTGTTTAAACACTTATAAAGATGTCATTGTGTATTAATTTTTCCAAAGCATCTGGTTCGAGGACCCATGTATAACTAAGGTTCTGTTTAAACACTTATAAAGATGTCGTTGTGTGTTAATTTCCCTAAAGCATTTGGTTCGAGGACCCAGGCATAACTAAGGTTTTTTTTAAACGCTTATAAAGATGTCATTGTGCGTCAATTTCCCTAAAGCATCTAGTTCGAGGACCCAGGTATAACTAAGGTTCTGTTTAAACACTTATAAAGATGTCATTGTGCGTCAATTTCCCCAAAGCATGTAGTCCGAGGACGTAGGCGTGACTAAGGTTCTGTTTAAACACTTATAAAGATGTCATTGTGCGTCAATTTCCCCAAAGCATCTAGTCTGAGGACGTAGGCATGACTAATGTTCTGTTTAAACACTTATAAAGATGTCATTGTATGTTAATTTCCCTAAAGCATCTGGTCCGAAAACCCAGGCTTGACTAAGGTTCTGTTTAAACACTTATAAAGATGTCATTGTGTGTTAATTTCCCCAAAGCATCTGGTTCGAGGACCCAGGCATAACTAAGGTTCCTTTTAAACACTTATAAAGATGTCATTATGCGTTAATTTCCCTAAAGCATCTAGTCCGAGGACTCAGGCATGACTAAGGTTTTGTTTAAACACTTATAAAGATGTCATTGTGAGTTAAATTCCCCAAAGCATCTGGTTCGAGGACCTAGGCATGACTAAGGTTCTGTTTAAACACTTATAAAGATGTCATTGTGCGTCAATTTCCCCAAAGCATCTAGTCTAAGGACCCAGGCATGACTAAGGTTCTGTTTAAACACTTATAAAGATGTCATTGTGCGTCAATTTCCCCAAAGCATCTAGTCAGAGGACTTAGGCATGACTAAGGTTCTGTTTAAACACTTATAATGATGTCATTGTGCGTCAATTTCCCCAAAGCATCTAGTCTGAGGACCCAGGCATGACTAAGGTTCTGTTTAAACACTTATAAAGATGTCATTGTGTGTTAATTTCCGTAAAGCATCTGGTCCGAGGACTCAGGCATGACTAAGGTTCTGTTTAAACACTTATAAAGATGTCATTGTGTATTAATTTTCCCAAAGCATCTGGTTCGAGGACCCAGGTATAACTAAGGTTCTGCTTAAACACTTATAAAGATGTCATTGTGCGTCAATTTCCCCAAAGCATCTAGTCTAAGGACCCAGGCATCACTAAGGTTCTGTTTAAACACTTATAAAGATGTCATTGTGCGTCAATTTCCCCAAAGCATCTAGTCTAAGGACTCAGGCATGACTATGGTTCTGTTTCAACAGCTATAAAGATGTCATTGTGTATTAAATTTCCCAAAGCATCTGGTTCGAGGACCCAGGTATAACTAAGGTTCTGTTTAAACACTTATAAATATGTCATTGTGCGTCAATTTCCCCAAAGCATCTGGTTCGAGGACCCAGGCATAACTAAGGTTCTGTTTAAACATTTATAAAGATGTCATTGTGTGTTAATTACCGTTAAGCATCTGGTCCGAGGACTCATGCATGACTAAGGTTCTATTTAAACACTTATAAAGATGTCGTTGTGTATTAATTTCCCTAAAGCATTTGGTTCGAGGACCCAGGCATAACTAAGGTTTTTTTTAAACACTTATAAAGATGTCATTATGCGTCAATTTCCCTAAAGCATCTACTCCGAGGACTCAGGCATGACTAAGGTTCTGTTTAAACACTTATAAAGATGTCATTGTGCGTCAATTTCCCCAAAGCATCCAGTCTAAGGACCCGGGCGTGACTAAGGTTCTGTTTAAACACTTATAAAGATGTCATTGTGCGTCAATTTCCCCAAAGCATCCAGTCTAAGGACCCGGGCATGACTAAGGTTCTGTTTAAACACTTATAAAGATGTCATTGTGCGTTAATTTCCCCAAAGCATCTAGTCCGAGGACCCAGGCATGACTAAGGTTCTGTTTAAACACTTATAAAGATGTCATTGTGCGTTAATTTCCCTAAAACATCTAGTCCGAGGACCCAGGCATGACTAAGGTTCTGTTTAAATACTTATAAACATGTCATTGGGTGTTAATTTCCCTAAAGCATTTGGTCCGAGGACTCAGACATGACTAAGGTTCTGTTTAAACACTTATAAAGATGTCATTGTGCGTCAATTTCCCGAGAGCATCTAGTCTAAGGACCCAGGCATCACTAAGGTTTTGTTTAAACACTTATAAAGATGTCATTGTGCTTCAATTTCCCCAAAGCATCTAGTCTAAGGACCCAGGCATCACTAAGGTTCTGTTTAAACACTTATAAAGATGTCATTATGCGTCAATTTCCCCAAAGCATCTAGTCCGAGGACCTAGGCATGACTAAGGTTCTGTTTAAACACTTATAAAGATGTCATTGTGCGTCAATTTCCCGAGAGCATCTAGTCTAAGGACCCAGGCATCACTAAGGTTTTGTTTAAACACTTATAAAGATGTCATTGTGCGTCAATTTCCCCAAAGCATTCAGTCTAAGGACCCGGGCATGACTAAGGTTCTGTTTAAACACTTATAAAGATGTCATTGTGCGTCAATTTCCCCAAAGCATTCAGTCTAAGGACCCAGGCATGACTAAGGTTCTGTTTAAACACTTATAAAGATGTCATTGTGTATTAATTTTTCCAAAGCATCTGGTTCGAGGACCCATGTATAACTAAGGTTCTGTTTAAACACTTATAAAGATGTCGTTGTGTGTTAATTTCCCTAAAGCATTTGGTTCGAGGACCCAGGCATAACTAAGGTTTTTTTTAAACGCTTATAAAGATGTCATTGTGCGTCAATTTCCCTAAAGCATCTAGTTCGAGGACCCAGGTATAACTAAGGTTCTGTTTAAACACTTATAAAGATGTCATTGTGCGTCAATTTCCCCAAAGCATGTAGTCCGAGGACGTAGGCGTGACTAAGGTTCTGTTTAAGCACTTATAAAGATGTCATTGTGCGTCAATTTCCCCAAAGCATCTAGTCTGAGGACGTAGGCATGACTAATGTTCTGTTTAAACACTTATAAAGATGTCATTGTATGTTAATTTCCCTAAAGCATCTGGTCCGAAAACCCAGGCTTGACTAAGGTTCTGTTTAAACACTTATAAAGATGTCATTGTGCGTTAATTTCCCCAAAGCATCTGGTTCGAGGACCCAGGCATAACTAAGGTTCCTTTTAAACACTTATAAAGATGTCATTATGCGTTAATTTCCCTAAAGCATCTAGTCCGAGGACTCAGGCATGACTAAGGTTTTGTTTAAACACTTATAAAGATGTCATTGTGAGTTAAATTCCCCAAAGCATCTGGTTCGAGGACCTAGGCATGACTAAGGTTCTGTTTAAACACTTATAAAGATGTCATTGTGCGTCAATTTCCCCAAAGCATCTAGTCTAAGGACCCAGGCATGACTAAGGTTCTGTTTAAACACTTATAAAGATGTCATTGTGCGTCAATTTCCCCAAAGCATCTAGTCAGAGGACTTAGGCATGACTAAGGTTCTGTTTAAACACTTATAATGATGTCATTGTGCGTCAATTTCCCCAAAGCATCTAGTCTGAGGACCCAGGCACGACTAAGGTTCTGTTTAAACACTTATAAAGATGTCATTGTGTGTTAATTTCCGTAAAGCATCTGGTCCGAGGACTCAGGCATGACTGAGGTTCTGTTTAAACACTTATAAAGATGTCATTGTGTATTAATTTTCCCAAAGCATCTGGTTCGAGGACCCAGGTATAACTAAGGTTCTGCTTAAACACTTATAAAGATGTCATTGTGCGTCAATTTCCCCAAAGCATCTAGTCTAAGGACCCAGGCATCACTAAGGTTCTGTTTAAACACTTATAAAGATGTCATTGTGCGTCAATTTCCCCAAAGCATCTAGTCTAAGGACTCAGGTATGACTAAGGTTCTGTTTCAACACCTATAAAGATGTCATTGTGTATTAATTTTCCCAAAGCATCTGGTTCGAGGACCCAGGTATAACTAAGGTTCTGTTTAAACACTTATAAATATGTCATTGTGCGTCAATTTCCCCAAAGCATCTGGTTCGAGGACCCAGGCATAACTATGGTTCTGTTTAAACATTTATAAAGATGTCATTGTGTGTTAATTTCCGTTAAGCATCTGGTCCGAGGACTCATGCATGACTAAGGTTCTATTTAAACACTTATAAAGATGTCGTTGTGTATTCATTTCCCTAAAGCATTTGGTTCGAGGACCCAGGCATAACTAAGGTTTTTTTTAAACACTTATAAAGATGTCATTATGCGTCAATTTCCCTAAAGCATCTAGTCCGAGGACTCAGGCATGACTAAGGTTCTGTTTAAACACTTATAAAGATGTCATTGTGTGTTAATTTCCCCAAAGCATCTGGTTCGAGGACTTAGGCATGACTAAGGTTCTGTTTAAACACTTATAAAGATGTCTTTGTGTGTCAATTTCCCCAAAGCATCTATTCTACGGACCCAGGCATCACTAAGGTTCTGTTTAAACACTTATAAAGATGTCATTGAATGTTAATTTCCCTAAAGCATCTGGTCCGAAAACCCTGGCTTGGCTAAGGTTCTGTTTAAACACTTATAAAGATGTCATTTTGTGTTAATTTCCCCAAAGCATCTGGTTCGAGGACCCAGGCATAACTAAGGTTCCTTTTAAACACTTATAAAGATGTCATTATGCGTTAATTTCACTAAAGCATCTAGTCCGAGGACTCAGGCATGACTAAGGTTTTGTTTAAACACTTATATAGATGTCATTGTGAGTTAAATTCCCCAAAGCATCTGGTTCGAGGACCTAGGCATGACTAAGGTTCTGTTTAAACACTTATAAAGATGTCATTGTGCGTCAATTTCCCTAAAGCATCTAGTCCGAGGACTCAGGCACGACGAAGGTTCTGTTTAAACACTTATAAAGATGTCATTGTGTGTTAATTTCCCCAAAGCATCTGGTTCGAGGTCCTAGGCATGACTAAGGTTCTGTTTAAACACTTATAAAGATGTCTTTGTGGGACAATTTCCCCAAAGCATCTAGTCTAAGGACCCAGGCATCACAAAGGTTCTGTTTAAACACTTATAAAGATGTCATTGTGCGTCAATTTCCCCAGAGCATCTAGTCTAAGGACCCAGGCATTACTAAGGTTCTGTTTAAACACATATAAATATGTCATTGTGCGTCAATTTCCCCAAAACATCTAGTCCGAGGACCCAGGCATGACTAAGGTTCTGTTTAAACACTTATAAAGATGTCATTGTGCGTCAATTTCCCAAAAGCATCTAGTCCGGGGACCCAGGCATGACTAAGGTTCTGTTTAAACACTGATAAAGATGTCATTGTGTGTTAATTTCCGTTAAGCATCTGGTCCGAGGACTCAGGCGTGACTAAGGTTCTACTTAAACAATTGTAAAGATGTCATTGTGTATTAATTTTCCCAAAGCATCTGGTTCGAGGACCCAGGTATAACTAAGGTTCTGTTTAAACACTTATAAAGATGTCATTGTGCGTCAATTTCCCCAAAGCATCCAGTCTAAGGACCCGGGCATGACTAAGGTTCTGTTTAAACACTTATAAAGATGTCATTGTGCGTCAATTTCCCCAAAGCATTCAGTCTAAGGACCCGGGCATGACTAAGGTTCTGTTTAAACACTTATAAAGATGTCATTGTGCGTCAATTTCCCCAAAGCATTCAGTCTAAGGACCCAGGCATGACTAAGGTTCTGTTTAAACACTTATAAAGATGTCATTGTGTATTATTTTTTCCAAAGCATCTGGTTCGAGGACCCAGGTATAACTAAGGTTCTGTTTAAACACTTATAAAGATGTCGTTGTGTATTAATTTCCCTAAAGCATTTGGTTCGAGGACCCAGGCATAACTAAGGTTTTTTTTAAACGCTTATAAAGATGTCATTGTGCGTTAATTTCCCTAAAGCATCTGGTTCGAGGACCCAGGTATAACTAAGGTTCTGTTTAAACACTTATAAAGATGTCATTGTGCGTCAATTTCCCCAAAGCATCTGGTTCGAGGACCCAGGCATAACTATGGTTCTGTTTAAACATTTATAAAGATGTCATTGTGTGTTAATTTCCGTTAAGCATCTGGTCCGAGGACTCATGCATGACTAGGGTTCTATTTAAACACTTATAAAGATGTCGTTGTGTATTAATTTCCCTAAAGCATTTGGTTCGAGGACCCAGGCATAACTAAGGTTTTTTTTAAACACTTATAAAGATGTCATTATGCGTCAATTTCCCTAAAGCATCTAGTCCGAGGACTCAGGCATGACTAAGGTTCTGTTTAAACACTTATAAAGATGTCATTGTGTGTTAATTTCCCCAAAGCATCTGGTTCGACGACCTAGGCATGACTAAGGTTCTGTTTAAACACTTATAAAGATGTCATTGTGCGTCAATTTCCCTAAAGCATCTAGTCCGAGGACTCAGGCACGACGAAGGTTCTGTTTAAACACTTATAAAGATGTCATTGTGTGTTAATTTCCCCAAAGCATCTGGTTCGAGGTCCTAGGCATGACTAAGGTTCTGTTTAAACACTTATAAAGATGTCTTTGTGGGACAATTTCCCCAAAGCATCTAGTCTAAGGACCCAGGCATCACAAAGGTTCTGTTTAAACACTTATAAAGATGTCATTGTGCGTCAATTTCCCCAGAGCATCTAGTCTAAGGACCCAGGCATTACTAAGGTTCTGTTTAAACACATATAAATATGTCATTGTGCGTCAATTTCCCCAAAGCATCTAGTCCGAGGACCCAGGCATGACTAAGGTTCTGTTTAAACACTTATAAAGATGTCATTGTGCGTCAATTTCCCCAGAGCATCTAGTCTAAGGACCCAGGCATTACTAAGGTTCTGTTTAAACACATATAAATATGTCATTGTGCGTCAATTTCCCCAAAACATCTAGTCCGAGGACCCAGGCATGACTAAGGTTCTGTTTAAACACTTATAAAGATGTCATTGTGCGTCAATTTCCCAAAAGCATCTAGTCCGGGGACCCAGGCATGACTAAGGTTCTGTTTAAACACTGATAAAGATGTCATTGTGTGTTAATTTCCGTTAAGCATCTGGTCCGAGGACTCAGGCATGACTAAGGTTCTACTTAAACAATTATAAAGATGTCATTGTGTATTAATTTTCCCAAAGCATCTGGTTCGAGGACCCAGGTATAACTAAGGTTCTGTTTAAACACTTATAAAGATGTCATTGTGCGTCAATTTCCCCAAAGCATCCAGTCTAAGGACCCGGGCATGACTAAGGTTCTGTTTAAACACTTATAAAGATGTCATTGTGCGTCAATTTCCCCAAAGCATTCAGTCTAAGGACCCGGGCATGACTAAGGTTCTGTTTAAACACTTATAAAGATGTCATTGTGCGTCAATTTCCCCAAAGCATTCAGTCTAAGGACCCAGGCATGACTAAGGTTCTGTTTAAACACTTATAAAGATGTCATTGTGTATTATTTTTTCCAAAGCATCTGGTTCGAGGACCCAGGTATAACTAAGGTTCTGTTTAAACACTTATAAAGATGTCGTTGTGTATTAATTTCCCTAAAGCATTTGGTTCGAGGACCCAGGCATAACTAAGGTTTTTTTTAAACGCTTATAAAGATGTCATTGTGCGTTAATTTCCCTAAAGCATCTGGTTCGAGGACCCAGGTATAACTAAGGTTCTGTTTAAACACTTATAAAGATGTCATTGTGCGTCAATTTCCCCAAAGCATCTGGTTCGAGGACCCAGGCATAACTATGGTTCTGTTTAAACATTTATAAAGATGTCATTATGTGTTAATTTCCGTTAAGCATCTGGTCCGAGGACTCATGCATGACTAGGGTTCTATTTAAACACTTATAAAGATGTCGTTGTGTATTAATTTCCCTAAAGCATTTGGTTCGAGGACCCAGGCATAACTAAGGTTTTTTTTAAACACTTATAAAGATGTCATTATGCGTCAATTTCCCTAAAGCATCTAGTCCGAGGACTCAGGCATGACTAAGGTTCTGTTTAAACACTTATAAAGATGTCATTGTGTGTTAATTTCCCCAAAGCATCTGGTTCGACGACCTAGGCATGACTAAGGTTCTGTTTAAACACTTATAAAGATGTCATTGTGCGTCAATTTCCCTAAAGCATCTAGTCCGAGGACTCAGGCACGACGAAGGTTCTGTTTAAACACTTATAAAGATGTCATTGTGTGTTAATTTCCCCAAAGCATCTGGTTCGAGGTCCTAGGCATGACTAAGGTTCTGTTTAAACACTTATAAAGATGTCTTGGTGGGACAATTTCCCCAAAGCATCTAGTCTAAGGACCCAGGCATCACAAAGGTTCTGTTTAAACACTTATAAAGATGTCATTGTGCGTCAATTTCCCCAGAGCATCTAGTCTAAGGACCCAGGCATTACTAAGGTTCTGTTTAAACACATATAAATATGTCATTGTGCGTCAATTTCCCCAAAGCATCTAGTCCGAGGACCCAGGCATGACTAAGGTTCTGTTTAAACACTTATAAAGATGTCATTGTGCGTCAATTTCCCAAAAGCATCTAGTCCGGGAACCCAGGCATGACTAAGGTTCTGTTTAAACACTGATAAAGATGTCATTGTGTGTTAATTTCCGTTAAGCATCTGGTCCGAGGACTCAGGCATGACTAAGGTTCTACATAAACAATTATAAAGATGTCATTGTGTATTAATTTTCCCAAAGCATCTGGTTCGAGGACCCAGGTATAACTAAGGTTCTGTTTAAACACTTATAAAGATGTCATTGTGCGTCAATTTCCCCAAAGCATCCAGTCTAAGGACCCGGGCATGACTAAGGTTCTGTTTAAACACTTATAAAGATGTCATTGTGCGTCAATTTCCCCAAAGCATTCAGTCTAAGGACCCGGGCATGACTAAGGTTCTGTTTAAACACTTATAAAGATGTCATTGTGCGTCAATTTCCCCAAAGCATTCAGTCTAAGGACCCAGGCATGACTAAGGTTCTGTTTAAACACTTATAAAGATGTCATTGTGTATTAATTTTTCCAAAGCATCTGGTTCGAGGACCCAGGTATAACTAAGGTTCTGTTTAAACACTTATAAAGATGTCGTTGTGTATTAATTTCCCTAAAGCATTTGGTTCGAGGACCCAGGCATAACTAAGGTTTTTTTTAAACGCTTATAAAGATATCATTGTGCGTCAATTTCCCTAAAGCATCTGGTTCGAGGACCCAGGTATAACTAAGGTTCTGTTTAAACACTTATAAAGATGTCATTGTGCGTCAATTTCCCCAAAGCATCTAGTCCGAGGACGTAGGCATGACTAAGGTTCTGTTTAAACACTTATAAAGATGTCATTGTGCGTCAATTTCCCCAAAGCATCTAGTCTGAGGACGTAGGCATGACTAATGTTCTGTTTAAACACTTATAAAGATGTCATTGTATGTTAATTTCCCTAAAGCATCTGGTCCGAAAACCCAGGCTTGACTAAGGTTCTGTTTAAACACTTATAAAGATGTCATTGTGTGTTAATTTCCCCAAAGCATCTGGTTCGAGGACCCAGGCATAACTAAGGTTCCTTTTAAACACTTATAAAGATGTCATTATACGTTAATTTCCCTAAAGCATCTAGTCCGAGGACTCAGGCATGACTAAGGTTTTGTTTAAACACTTATAAAGATGTCATTGTGAGTTAAATTCCCCAAAGCATCTGGTTCGCGGACCTAGGCATGACTAAGGTTCTGTTTAAACACTTATAAAGATGTCATTGTGCGTCAATTTCCCCAAAGCATCTAGTCTAAGGACCCAGGCATGACTAAGGTTCTGTTTAAACACTTATAAAGATGTCATTGTGCGTCAATTTCCTCAAAGCATCTAGTCAGAGGACTTAGGCATGACTAAGGTTCTGTTTAAACACATATAATGATGTCATTGTGCGTCAATTTCCCCAAAGCATCTAGTCTAAGGACCCAGGCATCACTAAGGTTCTGTTTAAACACTTATAAAGATGTCATTGTGCGTCAATTTCCCCAAAGCATCTAGTCTAAGGACTCAGGCATGACTAAGGTTCTGTTTCAACACCTATAAAGATGTCATTGTGTATTAATTTTCCCAAAGCATCTGGTTCGAGGACCCAGGTATAACTAAGGTTCTGTTTAAACACTTATAAATATGTCATTGTGCGTCAATTTCCCCAAAGCATCTGGTTCGAGGACCCAGGCATAACTAAGGTTCTGTTTAAACATTTATAAAGATGTCATTGTGTGTTAATTTCCGTTAAGCATCTGGTCCGTGGACTCAGGCATGACTAAGGTTCTGTTTAAACACTTATAAAGATGTCATTGTGTATTAATTTTCCCAAAGCATCTGGTTCGAGGACCCAGTTATAACTAAGGTTCTGCTTAAACACTTATAAAGATGTCATTGTGCGTCAATTTCCCCAAAGCATCTAGTCTAAGGACCCAGGCATGACTAAGGTTCTGTTTAAACACTTATAAAGATGTCATTGTGCGTCAATTTCCCCAAAGCATCTAGTCTAAGGACTCAGGCATGACTAAGGTTCTGTTTCAACACCTATAAAGATGTCATTGTGTATTAATTTTCCCAAAGCATCTGGTTCGAGGACCCAGGTATAACTAAGGTTCTGTTTAAACACTTATAAATATGTCATTGTGCGTCAATTTCCCCAAAGCATCTGGTTCGAGGACCCAGGCATAACTAAGGTTCTGTTTAAACATTTATAAAGATGTCATTGTGTGTTAATTTCCGTTAAGCATCTGGTCCGAGGACTCATGCATGACTAAGGTTCTATTTAAACACTTATAAAGATGTCGTTGTGTGTTAATTTTCCCAAAGCATCTGGTTCGAGGTCATAGGCATAACTAAGGTTTTTTTTAAACACTTATAAAGATGTCATTGTGCGTCAATTTCCCTAAAGCATCTAGTCCGAGGACTCAGGCACGACTAAGGTTCTGTTTAAACACCTATAAAGATGTCATTGTGTGTTAATTTCCCCAAAGCATCTGGTTCGAGGTCCGAGGCATGACTAAGGTTCTATTTAAACACTTATAAAGATGTCTTTGTGGGACAATTTCCCCAAAGCATCCAGTCTAAGGACCCAGGCATCACAAAGGTTCTGTTTAAACGCTTATAAAGATGTCATTGTGCGTCAATTTCCCCAGAGTATCTAGTCTAAGGATCCAGGCATTACTAAGGTTCTGTTTAAACACTTATAAAGATGTCATTGTGCGTCAATTTCCCCAAAGCATCTAGTCCGAGGACCCAGGCATGACTAAGGTTCTGTTTAAACACTTATAAAGATGTCATTGTGCGTCAATTTCCCAAAGCATCTAGTCCGGGAGCCCAGGCATGACTAAGGTTCTGTTTAAACACTGATAAAGATGTCATTGTGTGTTAATTTCCGTTAAGCATCTGGTTCGAGGACTCAGGCATGACTAAGGTTCTACTTAAGCAATTATAAAGATGTCATTGTGTATTAATTTTCCCAAAGCATCTGGTTCGAGGACCCAGGTATAACTAAGGTTCTGTTTAAACACTTATAAAGATGTCATTGTGCGTCAATTTCCCCAAAGCATCTAGTCCGAGGACCTAGGCATGACTAAGGTTCTGTTTAAACACTTATAAAGATGTCATTGTGCGTCAATTTCCCCAAAGCATCCAGTCTAAGGACCCAGGCATGACTAAGGTTCTGTTTAAACACTTATAAAGATGTCATTGTGTGTTAATTTCCGTAAAGCATCTGGACCGAGGACTCTGGCATGAATAAGGTTCTGTTTAAACACTTATAAAGATGTCATTGTGTATTAATTTTTCCAAAGCATCTGGTTCGAGGACCCAGGTATAACTAAGGTTCTGTTTAAACACTTATAAAGATGTTGTTGTGTATTAATTTCCCTAAAGCATTTGGTTCGAGGACCCAGGCACAACTAAGGTTTTTTTTAAACACTTATAAAGATGTCATTGTGCGTCAATTTCCCTAAAGCATCTGGTTTGAGGACCCAGGTATAACTAAGGTTCTGTTTAAACACTTATAAAGATGTGATTGTGCTTCAATTTCCCCAAAGCATCTAGTCCGAGGACCTAGGCATGACTAAGGTTCTGTTTAAACACTTATAAAGATGTCATTGTATGTTAATTTCCCTAAAGCATCTGGTCCGAAAACCCAGGCATGACAAAGATTCTGTTTAAACACTTATAAAGATGCCGTTGTGTATTAATTTCCCTAAAGCATTTGGTTCGAGGACCCAGGCATAACTAAGGTTTTTTTTAAACACTTATAAAGATGTCATTATGCGTCAATTTCCCTAAAGCATCTAGTCCGAGGACTCAGGCATGACTAAGATTCTGTTTAAACACTTATAAAGATGTCATTGTGTGTTAATTTCCCCAAAGCATCTGGTTCGAGGACTTAGGCATGAATAAGGTTCTATTTAAACATTTATAAAGATGTCTTTGTGTGTCAATTTCCCCAAAGCATCTAGTCTAAGGACCCAGGCATCACTAAGGTTCTGTTTAAACACTTATAAAGATGTCATTGTGCGTCAATTTCCCCTAAGCATCTAGTCCGAGGACGTAGGCATGACTAAGGTTCTGTTTAAACACTTATAAAGATGTCATTGTGCGTCAATTTCCCCATAGCATCTAGTCTGAGGACCTAGGCATGACTAATGTTCTGTTTAAACACTTATAAAGATGTCATTGTGTGTTAATTTCCCCAAAGCATCTGGTTCGAGGACCGAGGCATAACTAAGGTTCTTTTTAAACACTTATAAAGATGTCATTATGCGTTAATTTCCCTAAAGCATCTAGTCCGAGGACTCAGGCATGACTAAGGTTTTGTTTAAACACTTATAAAGATGTCATTGTGCGTCAATTTCCCCATAGCATCTAGTCTGAGGACCTAGGCATGACTAATGTTCTGTTTAAACACTTATAAAGATGTCATTGTTTGTTAATTTCCCTAAAGCATCTGGTCCGAAAACCCAGGCATGACTAAGGTTCTATTTAAACACTTATAAAGATGTCATTGTGTGTTAAATTCCCCAAAGCATCTGGTTCGAGGACCTAGGCATGACTAAGGTTCTGTTTAAACACTTATAAAGATGTCATTGTGCGTCAATTTCCCCAAAGCATCTAGTCTTAGGACCTAGGCATTACTAAGGTTCTGTTTAAACACTTATAAAGATGTCATTGTGCGTCAATTTCCCCAAAGCATCTAGTCTAAGGACCCAGGCATGACTAAGGTTCTGTTTAAACACTTATAAAGATGTCATTGTGCGTCAATTTCCCTAAAGCATCTCGTCCGAGGACTCAGGCATGACTAAGGTTTTGTTTAAACACTTATAAAGATGTCATTGTGTATTAATTTCCCTACAGCATCTGGTTCGAGGACTCAGGCAAAACTAAGGTTCTGTTTAAACACTTATAAAGATGTCATTGTGCGTCAATTTCCCCAAAGCATCTAGTCTAAGGACCCAGGCATGACTAAGGTTCTGTTTAAACACTTATAAAGATGTCATTGTGCGTCAATTTCCCCAAAGCATCTAGTCCGAGGACTTAGGCGTGACTAAGGTTCTGTTTAAACACTTATAATGATGTCATTGTGCGTCAATTTCCCCAAAGCATCCAGTCTAAGGACCCAGGCATGACTAAGGTTCTGTTTAAACACTTATAAAGATGTCATTGTGTGTTAATTTCCGTAAAGCATATGGTCCGAGGACTCAGGCATGACTAAGGTTCTGTTTAAACACTTATAAAGATGTCATTGTCTATTAATTTTCCCAAAGCATCTGGTTCGAGGACCCAGGTATAACTAAGGTTCTGTTTAAACACTTATAAAGATGTCATTGTGCGTCAATTTCCCCAAAGCATCTAGTCCGAGGACCTAGGCATGACTAAGGTTCTGTTTAAACACTTATAAAGATGTCATTGTGCGTCAATTTCCCCAAAGCATCCAGTCTAAGGATCCAGGCATGACTAAGGTTCTGTTTAAACACTTATAAAGATGTCATTGTGTGTTAATTTCCGTAAAGCATCTGGACCGAGGACTCTGGCATGAATAAGGTTCTGTTTAAACACTTATAAAGATGTCATTGTGTATTAATTTTTCCAAAGCATCTGGTTCGAGGACCCAGGTATAACTAAGGTTCTGTTTAAACACTTATAAACATGCCATTGTGTATTAATTTTCCCAAAGCATCTGGTTCGAGGACCCAGGTATAACTAAGGTTCTGTTTAAACACTTATAAAGATGTCATTGTGCTTCAATTTCCCCAAAGCATCTAGTTCGAGGACCTAGGCATGACTAAGGTTCTGTTTAAACACTTATAAAGATGTCATTGTATGTTAATTTCCCTAAAGCATCTGGTCCGAAAACCCAGGCATGACAAAGATTCTGTTTAAACACTTATAAAGATGTCGTTGTGTATTAATATCCCTAAAGCATTTGGTTCGAGGACCCAGGCATAACTAAGGTTTTTTTTAGACACTTATAAAGATGTTATTATGCGTCAATTTCCCTAAAGCATCTAGTCCGAGGACTCAGGCATGACTAAGATTCTGTTTAAACACTTATAAAGATGTCATTGTGTGTTAATTTCCCTAAAGCATCTGGTTCGAGGACTTAGGCATGACTAAGGTTCTGTTTAAACACTTATAAAGATGTCTTTGTGTGTCAATTTCCCCAAAGCATCTAGTCTAAGGACCCAGGCATCACTAAGGTTCTGTTTAAACACTTATAAAGATGTCATTGTGCGTCAATTTCCCCTAAGCATCTAGTCCGAGGACGTAGGCATGACTAAGGTTCTGTTTAAACACTTATAAAGATGTCATTGTGCGTCAATTTCCCCAAAGCATCTAGTCTGAGGACCTAGGCATGACTAATGTTCTGTTTAAACACTTATAAAGATGTCTTTGTGTGTCAATTTCCCCTAAGCATCTAGTCTGAGGACCTAGGCATGACTAATGTTCTGTTTAAACACTTATAAAGATGTCATTGTATGTTAATTTCCCTAAAGCATTTGGTCCGAAAACCCAGGCATGACTAAGGTTCTGTTTAAACACTTATAAAGATGTCATTGTGCGTCAATTTCCCCTAAGCATCTAGTCCGAGGACGTAGGCATGACTAAGGTTCTGTTTAAACACTTATAAAGATGTCATTGTGCGTCAATTTCCCCAAAGCATCTAGTCTGAGGACCTAGGCATGACTAAGGTTCTGTTTAAACACTTATAAAGATGTCATTGTGTGTTAATTTCCCCAAAGCATCTGGTTCGAGGACTTAGGCATGACTAAGGTTCTGTTTAAACACTTATAAAGATGTCTTTGTGTGTCAATTTCCCCAAAGCATCTAGTCTAAGGACCCAGGCATCACTAAGGTTCTGTTTAAACACTTATAAAGATGTCATTGTGCGTCAATTTCCCCTAAGCATCTAGTCCGAGGACGTAGGCATGACTAAGGTTCTGTTTAAACACTTATAAAGATGTCATTGTGCGTCAATTTCCCCAAAGCATCTAGTCTGAGGACCTAGGCATGACTAATGTTCTGTTTAAACACTTATAAAGATGTCATTGTATGTTAATTTCCCTAAAGCATTTGGTCCGAAAACCCAGGCATGACTAAGGTTCTGTTTAAACACTTATAAAGATGTCATTGTGTGTTAATTTCCCCAAAGCATCTGGTTCGAGGACCCAGGCATAACTAAGGTTCTTTTTAAACACTTATAAAGATGTCATTATGCGTTAATTTCCCTAAAGCATCTAGTCCGAGGACTCAGGCATGACTAAGGTTTTGTTTAAACACTTATAAAGATGTCATTGTGTGTTAATTTCCCCAAAGCATCTGGTTCGAGGACTTAGGCATGACTAAGGTTCTGTTTAAACACTTATAAAGATGTCTTTGTGTGTCAATTTCCCCAAAGCATCTAGTCTAAGGACCCAGGCATCACTAAGGTTCTGTTTAAACACTTATAAAGATGTCATTGTGCGTCAATTTCCCCTAAGCATCTAGTCCGAGGACGTAGGCATGACTAAGGTTCTGTTTAAACACTTATAAAGATGTCATTGTGCGTCAATTTCCCCAAAGCATCTAGTCTGAGGACCTAGGCATGACTAATGTTCTGTTTAAACACTTATAAAGATGTCATTGTATGTTAATTTCCCTAAAGCATTTGGTCCGAAAACCCAGGCATGACTAAGGTTCTGTTTAAACACTTATAAAGATGTCATTGTGTGTTAAATTCCCCAAAGCATCTGGTTCGAGGACCCAGTCATGACTAAGGTTCTGTTTAAACACTTATAAAGATGTCATTGTGCGTCAATTTCCCCAAAGCATCTAGTCCGAGGACCTAGGCATGACTAAGGTTCTGTTTAAACACTTATAAAGATGTCATTGTGCGTCAATTTCCCCAAAGCATCCAGTCTAAGGACCCAGGCATGACTAAGGTTCTGTTTAAACACTTATAAAGATGTCATTGTGTGTTAATTTCCGTAAAGCATCTGGACCGAGGACTCTGGCATGAATAAGGTTCTGTTTAAACACTTATAAAGATGTCATTGTGTATTAATTTTTCCAAAGCATCTGGTACGAGGACCCAGGTATAACTAAGGTTCTGTTTAAACACTTATAAAGATGTTGTTGTGTATTAATTTCCCTAAAGCATTTGGTTCGAGGACCCAAGCATAACTAAGGTTTTTTTTAAATAATTATAAAGATGTCATTGTGCGTCAATTTCCCTAAAGCATCTGGTTTGAGGACCCAGGTATAACTAAGGTTCTGTTTAAACACTTATAAAGATGTCGTTGTGTATTAATTTTCCCAAAGCATCTGGTTCGAGGACCCAGGTATAACTAAGGTTCTGTTTAAACACTTATAAAGATGTCATTGTGCGTCAATTTCCCCAAAGCATCTAGTCCAAGGACCTAGGCATGGCTAAGGTTCTGTTTAAACACTGATAAAGATGTCATTGTATGTTAATTTCCCTAAAGCATCTGGTCCGAAAACCCAGGCATGACAAAGGTTCTGTTTAAACACTTATAAAGATGTCGTTGTGTATTAATTTCCCTAAAGCATTTGGTTCGAGGACCCAGGCATAACTAAGGTTTTTTTTAAACACTTATAAAGATGTCATTATGCGTCAATTTCCCTAAAGCATCTAGTCCAAGGACTCAGGCATGACTAAGGTTCTATTTAAACACTTATAAAGATGTCATTGTGTGTTAATTTCCCCAAAGCATCTGGTTCGAGGACTTAGGCATGACTAAGGTTCTGTTTAAACTCTTATAAAGATGTCTTTGTGTGTCAATTTCCCCAAATCATCTAGTCTAAGGACCCAGGCATCACTAAGGTTCTGTTTAAACACTTATAAAGATGTCATTGTGCGTCAATTTCCCCAAAGCATCTAGTCTAAGGACTCAGGCATGACTAAGGTTCTGTTTCAACACCTATAAAGATGTCATTGTGTATTAATTTTCCCAAAGCATCTGGTTCGAGGACCCAGGTATAACTAAGGTTCTGTTTAAACACTTATAAATATGTCATAGTGCGTCAATTTCCCCAAAGCATCCGGTTCGAGGACCCAGGCATAACTAAGGTTCTGTTTAAACATTTATAAAGATGTCATTGTGTGTTAATTTCCGTTAAGCATCTGGTCCGAGGACTCATGCATGACTAAGGTTCTATTTAAACACTTATAAAGATGTCGTTGTGTGTTAATTTTCCCAAAGCATCTGATTCGAGGACCCAAGTATAACTAAGGTTCTGTTTAAACACTTATAAAGATGTCAATGTGCGTCAATTTCCCCAAAGCATCTAGTCCGAGGACCTAGGCATTAGTAATGTTCTGTTTAAAAACTTATAGAGATGTCATTGTGCGTCAATTTCCCCAAAGCATCTAGTCCGAGGACCCAGGCATGGCTAAGGTTCTGTTTAAACACTTATAAAGATGTCATTGTGTGTTAATTTCCGTAAAGCATCTGGTCCGAAAACCCAGGCATGACTAAGGTTCTGGTTAAACACTTATAAAGATGTCGTTGTGTATTAATTTCCCCAAAGCATCTGGTTCGAGGACATAGGCATAACTAAGGTTTTTTTTAAACACTTATAAAGATGTCATTGTGTGTCAATTTCCCTAAAGCATCTAGTCCGAGGACTCAGGCACGACTAAGGTTCTGTTTAAACACTTATAAAGATGTCATTGTGTGTTAATTTCCCCAAAGCATCTGGTTCGAGGTCCTAGGCATGACTAAGGTTCTGTTTAAACACTTATAAAGATGTCTTTGTGTGTCAATTTCCCCTAAGCATCTAGTCTGAGGACCTAGGCATGACTAATGTTCTGTTTAAACACTTATAAAGATGTCATTGTATGTTAATTTCCCTAAAGCATTTGGTCCGAAAACCCAGGCATGACTAAGGTTCTGTTTAAACACTTATAAAGATGTCATTGTGTGTTAATTTCCCTAAAGCATCTGGTTCGAGACCCAGGCATAACTAAGGTTCTTTTTAAACACTTATAAAGATGTCATTATGCGTTAATTTCCCCAAAGCATCTAGTCCGAGGACTCAGGCATGACTAAGGTTTTGTTTAAACATTTATAAAGATGTCATTGTGTGTTAAATTCCCCAAAGCATCTGGTTCGAGGACCCAGGCATGACTAAGGTTCTGTTTAAACACTTATAAAGATGTCATTGTGCGTCAATTTCCCAAAAGCATCTAGTCCGGGGGCCCAGGCATGACTAAGGTTCTGTTTAAACACTGATAATGATGTCATTGTGTGTTAATTTCCGTTAAGCATCTGGTCCGAGGACTCAGGCATGACAAAGGTTCTACTTAAGCAATTATAAAGATGTCATTGTGTATTAATTTTCCCAAAGCATCTGGTTCGAGGACCCAGGTATAACTAAGGTTCTGTTTAAACACTTATAAAGATGTCATTGTGCGTCAATTTCCCCAAAGCATCTAGTCCGAGGACCTAGGCATGACTAAGGTTCTGTTTAAACACTTATAAAGATGTCATTGTGCGTCAATTTCCCCAAAGCATCCAGTCTAAGGACCCAGGCATGACTAAGGTTCTGTTTAAACACTTATAAAGATGTCATTGTGTGTTAATTTCCGTAAAGCATCTGGACCGAGGACTCTGGCATGAATAAGGTTCTGTTTAAACACTTATAAAGATGTCATTGTGTATTAATTTTTCCAAAGCATCTGGTTCGAGGACCCAGGTATAACTAAGGTTCTGTTTAAACACTTATAAAGATGTTGTTGTGTATTAATTTCCATAAAGCATTTGGTTCGAGGACCCAGGCACAACTAAGGTTTTTTTTAAACACTAATAAAGATGTCATTGTGCGTCAATTTCCCTAAAGCATCTGGTTTGAGGACCCAGGTATAACTAAGGTTCTGTTTAAACACTTATAAAGATGTCATTGTGTATTAATTTTCCCAAAGCATCTGGTTCGAGGACCCAGGTGTAACTAAGGTTCTGTTTAAACACTTATAAAGATGTCATTGTGCGTCAATTTCCCCAAAGCATCTAGTCCGAGGACCTAGGCATGACTAAGGTTCTGTTTAAACACTTATAAAGATGTCATTGTAGGTTAATTTCCCTAAAGCATCTGGTCTGAAAACCCAGGCATGACAAAGGTTCTGTTTAAACACTTATAAAGATTTCGTTGTGTATTAATTTCCCTAAAGCATTTGGTTCGAGGACCCAGGCATAACTAAGGTTTTTTTTAAACACTTATAAAGATGTCATTATGCGTCAATTTCCCTAAAGCATCTAGTCCGAGGACTCAGGCATGACTAAGGTTCTATTTAAACACTTATAAAGATGTCATTGTGTGTTAATTTCCCCAAAGCATCTGGTTCGAGGACTTAGGCATGACTAAGGTTCTGTTTAAACACTTATAAAGATGTCTTTGTGTGTCAATTTCCCCAAATCATCTAGTCTAAGGACCCAGGCATCACTAAGGTTCTGTTTAAACACTTATAAAGATGTCATTGTGCGTCAATTTCCCCTAAGCATCTAGTCCGAGGACGTAGGCATGACTAAGGTTCTGTTTAAACACTTATAAAGATGTCATTGTGCGTCAATTTCCCCAAAGCATCTAGTCTGAGGACCTAGGCATGACTAATGTTCTGTTTAAACACTTATAAAGATGTCATTGTATGTTAATTTCCCTAAAGCATCTGGTCCGAAAACCCAGGCATGACTAAGGTTCTGTTTAAACACTTATAAAGATGTCATTGTGTGTTAATTTCCCCAAAGCATCTGGTTCGAGGACCCAGGCATAACTAAGGTTCTTTTTAAACACTTATAAAGATGTCATTATGCGTTAATTTCCCGAAAGCATCTAGTCCGAGGACTCAGGCATGACTAAGGTTTTGTTTAAACACTTATAAAGATGTCATTGTGTGTTAATTTCCCCAAAGCATCTGGTTCGAGGACTTAGGCATGACTAAGGTTCTGTTTAAACACTTATAAAGATGTCTTTGTGTGTCAATTTCCCCAAATCATCTAGTCTAAGGACCCAGGCATCACTAAGGTTCTGTTTAAACACTTATAAAGATGTCATTGTGCGTCAATTTCCCCATAGCATCTAGTCTGAGGACCTAGGTATGACTAATGTTCTGTTTAAACACTTATAAAGATGTCATTGTTTGTTAATTTCCCTAAAGCATCTGGTCCGAAAACCCAGGCATGACTAAGGTTCTGTTTAAACACTTATAAAGATGTCATTTTGTGTTAATTTCCCCAAAGCATCTGGTTCGAGGACCGAGGCATAACTAAGGTTCTTTTTAAACACTTATAAAGATGTCATTATGCGTTAATTTCCCTAAAGCATCTTGTCCGAGGACTCAGGCATGACTAAGGTTTTGTTTAAACACTTATATAGATGTCATTGTGTGTTAAATTCCCCAAAGCATCTGGTTCGAGGACCTAGGCATGACTAAGGTTCTGTTTAAACACTTATAAAGATGTCATTGTTCGTCAATTTCCCCAAAGCATCTAGTCTTAGGACCTAGGCATTACTAAGGTTCTGTTTAAACACTTATAAAGATGTCATTGTGCGTCAAGTTCCCCAAAGCATCTAGTCTAAGGACCCAGGCATGACTAAGGTTCTGTTTAAACACTTATAAAGATGTCATTGTGCGTCAATTTCCCTAAAGCATCTCGTCCGAGGACTCAGGCATGACTAAGGTTTTGTTTAAACACTTATAAAGATGTCATTGTGTATTAATTTCCCTACAGCATCTGGTTCGAGGACTCAGGCAAAACTAAGGTTCTGTTTAAACACTTATAAAGATGTCATTGTGCGTCAATTTCCCCAAAGCATCTAGTCCGAGGACTTAGGCGTGACTAAGGTTCTGTTTAAACACTTATAATGATGTCATTGTGCGTCAATTTCCCCAAAGCATCCAGTCTAAGGACCTAGGCATGACTAAGGTTCTGTTTAAACACTTATAAAGATGTCATTGTCAATTAATTTTCCCAAAGCATCTGGTTCGAGGACCCAGGTATAACTAAGGTTCTGTTTAAACACTTATAAAGATGTCATTGTGCGTCAATTTCCCCAAAGCATCTAGTCCGAGGACCTAGGCATGACTAAGGTTCTGTTTAAACACTTATAAAGATGTCATTGTGCGTCAATTTCCCCAAAGCATCCAGTCTAAGGACCCAGGCATGACTAAGGTTCTGTTTAAACACTTATAAAGATGTCATTGTGTGTTAATTTCCGTAAAGCATCTGGACCGAGGACTCTGGCATGAATAAGGTTCTGTTTAAACACTTATCAAGATGTCATTGTGTATTAATTTTTCCAAAGCATCTGGTTCGAGGACCCAGGTATAACTAAGGTTCTGTTTAAACACTTATAAAGATGTCATTGTGTATTAATTTTCCCAAAGCATCTGGTTCGAGGACCCAGGTATAACTAAGGTTCTGTTTAAACACTTATAAAGATGTCATTGTGCTTCAATTTCCCCAAAGCATCTAGTTCGAGGACCTAGGCATGACTAAGGTTCTGTTTAAACACTTATAAAGATGTCATTGTATGTTAATTTCCCTAAAGCATCTGGTCCGAAAACCCAGGCATGACAAAGATTCTGTTTAAACACTTATAAAGATGTCGTTGTGTATTAATATCCGTAAAGCATTTGGTTCGAGGACCCAGGCATAACTAAGGTTTTTTTTAGACACTTATAAAGATGTCATTATGCGTCAATTTCCCTAAAGCATCTAGTCCGAGGACTCAGGCATGACTAAGATTCTGTTTAAACACTTATAAAGATGTCATTGTGTTAATTTCCCCAAAGCATCTGGTTCGAGGACTTAGGCATGACTAAGGTTCTGTTTAAACACTTATAAAGATGTCTTTGTGTGTCAATTTCCCCAAATCATCTAGTCTAAGGACCCAGGCATCACTAAGGTTCTGTTTAAACACTTATAAAGATGTCATTGTGCGTCAATTTCCCCTAAGCATCTAGTCCGAGGACGTAGGCATGACTAAGGTTCTGTTTAAACACTTATAAAGATGTCATTGTGCGTCAATTTCCCCAAAGCATCTAGTCTGAGGACCTAGGCATGACTAATGTTCTGTTTAAACACTTATAAAGATGTCGTTGTATGTTAATTTCCCTAAAGCATTTGGTCCGAAAACCCAGGCATGACTAAGGTTCTGTTTAAACACTTATAAAGATGTCATTGTGCGTCAATTTCCCCAAAGCATCCAGTCTAAGGACCCAGGCATGACTAAGGTTCTGTTTAAACACTTATAAAGACGTCATTGTGTGTTAATTTCCGTAAAGCATCTGGACCGAGGACTCTGGCATGAATAAGGTTCTGTTTAAACACTTATCAAGATGTCATTGTTTATTAATTTTTCCAAAGCATCTGGTTCGAGGACCCAGGTATAACTAAGGTTCTGTTTAAACACTTACAAAGATGTCATTGTGTATTAATTTTCCCAAAGCATCTGGTTCGAGGACCCAGGTATAACTAAGGTTCTGTTTAAACACTTATAAAGATGTCATTGTGCTTCAATTTCCCCAAAGCATCTAGTTCGAGGACCTAGGCATGACTAAGGTTCTGTTTAAACACTTATAAAGATGTCATTGTATGTTAATTTCCCTAAAGCATCTGGTCCGAAAACCCAGGCACGACAAAGATTATGTTTAAACACTTATAAAGATGTCGTTGTGTATTAATATCCGTAAAGCATTTGGTTCGAGGACCCAGGCATAACTAAGGTTTTTTTTAGACACTTATAAAGATGTCATTATGCGTCAATTTCCCTAAAGCATCTAGTCCGAGGACTCAGGCATGACTAAGATTCTGTTTAAACACTTATAAAGATGTCATTGTGTGTTAATTTCCCCAAAGCATCTGGTTCGAGGACTTAGGCATGACTAAGGTTCTGTTTAAACACTTATAAAGATGTCTTTGTGTGTCAATTTCCCCAAAGCATCTAGTCTAAGGACCCAGGCATCACTAAGGTTCTGTTTAAACACTTATAAAGATGTCATTGTGCGTCAATTTCCCCTAAGCATCTAGTCCGAGGACGTAGGCATGACTAAGGTTCTGTTTAAACACTTATAAAGATGTCATTGTGCGTCAATTTCCCCAAAGCATCTAGTCTGAGGACCTAGGCATGACTAATGTTCTGTTTAAAGACTTATAAAGATGTCGTTGTATGTTAATTTCCCTAAAGCATTTGGTCCGAAAACCCAGGCATGACTAAGGTTCTGTTTAAACACTTATAAAGATGTCATTGTGTGTTAATTTCCCCAAAGCATCTGGTTCGAGGACCCAGGCATAGCTAAGGTTCTTTTTAAACACTTATAAAGATGTCATTATGCGTTAATTTCCCTAAAGCATCTAGTCCGAGGACTCAGGCATGACTAAGGTTTTGTTTAAACACTTATAAAGATGTCATTGTGTGTTAAATTCCCCAAAGCATCTGGTTCGAGGACCCAGTCATGACTAAGGTTCTGTTTAAACACTTATAAAGATGTCATTGTGCGTCAATTTCCCAAAAGCATCTAGTCCGGTGGCCCAGGCACGACTAAGGTTCTGTTTAAACACTGATAAAGATGTCATTGTGTGTTAATTTCCGTTAAGCATCTGGTCCGAGGACTCAGGCATGACAAAGGTTGTACTTAAGCAATTATAAAGATGTCATTGTGTATTAATTTTCCCAAAGCGTCTGGTTCGAGGACCCAGGTATAACTAAGGTTCTGTTTAAACACTTATAAAGATGTCATTGTGCGTCAATTTCCCCAAAGCATCTAGTCCGAGGACCTAGGCATGACTAAGGTTCTGTTTAAACACTTATAAAGATGTCATTGTGCGTCAATTTCCCCAAAGCATCCAGTCTAAGGACCCAGGCATGACTAAGGTTCTGTTTAAACACTTATAAAGATGTCATTGTGTGTTAATTTCCGTAAAGCATCTGGACCGAGGACTCTGGCATGAATAAGGTTCTGTTTAAACACTTATAAAGATGTCATTGTGTATTAATTTTTCCAAAGCATCTGGTTCGAGGACCCAGGTATAACTAAGGTTCTGTTTAAACACTTATAAAGATGTTGTTCTGTATTAATTTCCCTAAAGCATTTGGTTCGAGGACCCAGGCATAACTAAGGTTTTTTTTAAATAATTATAAAGATGTCATTGTGCGTCAATTTCCCTAAAGCATCTGGTTTGAGGACCCAGGTATAACTAAGGTTCTGTTTAAACACTTATAAAGATGTCGTTGTGTATTAATTTTCCCAAAGCATCTGGTTCGAGGACCCAGGTATAACTAAGGTTCTGTTTAAACACTTATAAAGATGTCATTGTGCGACAATTTCCCCAAAGCATCTAGTCCGAGGACCTAGGAATGACTAAGGTTCTGTTTAAACACTTATAAAGATGTCATTGTATGTTAATTTCCCTAAAGCATCTGGTCCGAAAACCCAGGCATGACAAAGGTTCTGTTTAAACACTTATAAAGATGTCGTTGTGCATTAATTTCCCTAAAGCATTTGCTTCGAGGACCCAGGCATAACTAAGGTTTTTTTTAAACACTTATAAAGATGTCATTATGCGTCAATTTCCCTAAAGCATCTAGTCCGAGGACTCAGGCATGACTAAGGTTCTATTTAAACACTTATAAAGATGTCATTGTGTGTTAATTTCCCCAAAGCATCTGGTTCGAGGACTTAGGCATGACTAAGGTTCTGTTTAAACACTTATAAAGATGTCTTTGTGTGTCAATTTCCCCAAATCATCTAGTCTAAGGACCCAGGCATCACTAAGGTTCTGTTTAAACACTTATAAAGATGTCATTGTGCGTCAATTTCCCCAAAGCATCTAGTCTAAGGACTCAGGCATGACTAAGGTTCTGTTTCAACACCTATAAAGATGTCATTGTGTATTAATTTTCCCAAAGCATCTGGTTCGAGGACCCAGGTATAACTAAGGTTCTGTTTAAACACTTATAAAGATGTCATTGTGTGTTAATTTCCGTTAAGCATCTGGTCCGAGGACTCATGCATGACTAAGGTTCTATTTAAACACTTATAAAGATGTCGTTGTGTGTTAATTTTCCCAAAGCATCTGGTTCGAGGACCCAGGTATAACTAAGGTTCTGTTTAAACACTTATAATGTTGTCAATGTGCGTCAATTTCCCCAAAGCATCTAGTCCGAGGACCTAGGCATTAGTAATGTTCTGTTTAAAAACTTATAGAGATGTCATTGTGCGTCAATTTCCCCAAAGCATCTAGTCCGAGGACCCAGGCATGACTAAGGTTCTGTTTAAACACTTATAAAGATGTCATTGTGTGTTAATTTCCGTAAAGCATCTGGTCCGAAAACCCAGGCATGACTAAGGTTCTGGTTAAACACTTATAAAGATGTCGTTGTGTATTAATTTCCCCAAAGCATCTGGTTCGAGGACATAGGCATAACTAAGGTTTTTTTTAAACACTTATAAAGATGTCATTGTGTGTCAATTTCCCTAAAGCATCTAGTCCGAGGACTCAGGCACGACTAAGGTTCTGTTTAAACACTTATAAAGATGTCATTGTGTGTTAATTTCCCCAAAGCATCTGGTTCGAGGTCCTAGGCATGACTAAGGTTCTGTTTAAACACTTATAAAGATGTCTTTGTGTGTCAATTTCCCCTAAGCATCTAGTCTGAGGACCTAGGCATGACTAATGTTCTGTTTAAACACTTATAAAGATGTCGTTGTATGTTAATTTCCCTAAAGCATTTGGTCCGAAAACCCAGGCATGACTAAGGTTCTGTTTAAACACTTATAAAGATGTCATTGTGTGTTAATTTCCCCAAAGCATCTGGTTCGAGACCCAGGCATAACTAAGGTTCTTTTTAAACACTTATAAAGATGTCATTATGCGTTAATTTCCCCAAAGCATCTAGTCCAAGGACTCAGGCATGACTAAGGTTTTGTTTAAACACTTATAAAGATGTCATTGTGTGTTAAATTCCCCAAAGCATCTGGTTCGAGGACCCAGGCATGACTAAGGTTCTGTTTAAACACTTATAAAGATGTCATTGTGCGTCAATTTCCCAAAAGCATCTAGTCCGGGGGCCCAGGCATGACTAAGGTTCTGTTTAAACACTGATAAAGATGTCATTGTGTGTTAATTTCCGTTAAGCATCTGGTCCGAGGACTCAGGCGTGAATAAGGTTCTGTTTAAACACTTATAAAGATGTCATTGTGTATTAATTTTTCCAAAGCATCTGGTTCGAGGACCCAGGTATAACTAAGGTTCTGTTTAAACACTTATAAAGATGTCAATATGCGTTAATTTCCCCAAAGCATCTAGTCCGAGGACTCAGGCATGACTAAGGTTTTGTTTAAACACTTATAAAGATGTCATTGTGTGTTAAATTCCCCAAAGCATCTTGTTCGAGGACCTAGGCATGACTAAGGTTCTGTTTAAACACTTATAAAGATGTCATTGTGCGTCAATTTCCCCAAAGCATCCAGTCTAAGGACCCAGGAATGACTAAGGTTCTATTTAAACACTTATAAAGATGTCATTGTGTGTTAATTTCCGTAAAGCATCTGGACCGAGGACTCTGGCATGAATAAGGTTCTGTTTAAACACTTATAAATATGTCATTGTGTATTAATTTTTCCAAAGCATCTGGTTCGAGGACCCAGGTATAACTAAGGTTCTGTTTAAACACTTATAAAGATGTCGTTGTGTGTTAATTTTCCCAAAGCATCTGGTTCGAGGACCCAGGTATAACTAAGGTTCTGTTTAAACACTTATAATGATGTCAATGTGCGTCAATTTCCCCAAAGCATCTAGTCCGAGGACCTAGGCATTAGTAATGTTCTGTTTAAAAACTTATAGAGATGTCATTGTGCGTCAATTTCCCCAAAGCATCTAGTCCGAGGACCCAGGCATGACTAAGGTTCTGTTTAAACACTTATAAAGATGTCATTGTGTGTTAATTTCCGTAAAGCATCTGGTCCGAAAACCCAGGCATGACTAAGGTTCTGGTTAAACACTTATAAAGATGTCGTTGTGTATTAATTTCCCCAAAGCATCTGGTTCGAGGACATAGGCATAACTAAGGTTTTTTTTAAACACTTATAAAGATGTCATTGTGTGTCAATTTCCCTAAAGCATCTAGTCCGAGGACTCAGGCACGACTAAGGTTCTGTTTAAACACTTATAAAGATGTCATTGTGTGTTAATTTCCCCAAAGCATCTGGTTCGAGGTCCTAGGCATGACTAAGGTTCTGTTTAAACACTTATAAAGATGTCTTTGTGTGTCAATTTCCCCTAAGCATCTAGTCTGAGGACCTAGGCATGACTAATGTTCTGTTTAAACACTTATAAAGATGTCGTTGTATGTTAATTTCCCTAAAGCATTTGGTCCGAAAACCCAGGCATGACTAAGGTTCTGTTTAAACACTTATAAAGATGTCATTGTGTGTTAATTTCCCCAAAGCATCTGGTTCGAGACCCAGGCATAACTAAGGTTCTTTTTAAACACTTATAAAGATGTCATTATGCGTTAATTTCCCCAAAGCATCTAGTCCAAGGACTCAGGCATGACTAAGGTTTTGTTTAAACACTTATAAAGATGTCATTGTGTGTTAAATTCCCCAAAGCATCTGGTTCGAGGACCCAGGCATGACTAAGGTTCTGTTTAAACACTTATAAAGATGTCATTGTGCGTCAATTTCCCAAAAGCATCTAGTCCGGGGGCCCAGGCATGACTAAGGTTCTGTTTAAACACTGATAAAGATGTCATTGTGTGTTAATTTCCGTTAAGCATCTGGTCCGAGGACTCAGGCGTGAATAAGGTTCTGTTTAAACACTTATAAAGATGTCATTGTGTATTAATTTTTCCAAAGCATCTGGTTCGAGGACCCAGGTATAACTAAGGTTCTGTTTAAACACTTATAAAGATGTCAATATGCGTTAATTTCCCCAAAGCATCTAGTCCGAGGACTCAGGCATGACTAAGGTTTTGTTTAAACACTTATAAAGATGTCATTGTGTGTTAAATTCCCCAAAGCATCTTGTTCGAGGACCTAGGCATGACTAAGGTTCTGTTTAAACACTTATAAAGATGTCATTGTGCGTCAATTTCCCCAAAGCATCCAGTCTAAGGACCCAGGAATGACTAAGGTTCTATTTAAACACTTATAAAGATGTCATTGTGTGTTAATTTCCGTAAAGCATCTGGACCGAGGACTCTGGCATGAATAAGGTTCTGTTTAAACACTTATAAATATGTCATTGTGTATTAATTTTTCCAAAGCATCTGGTTCGAGGACCCAGGTATAACTAAGGTTCTGTTTAAACACTTATAAAGATGTTGTTGTGTATTAATTTCCCTAAAGCATTTGGTTCGAGGACCCAGGCACAACTAAGGTTTTTTTTAAACACTTATAAAGATGTCATTGTGCGTCAATTTCCCTAAAGCATCTGGTTTGAGGACCCAGGTATAACTAAGGTTCTGTTTAAACACTTATAAAGATGTCATTGTGTATTAATTTTCCCAAAGCATCTGGTTCGAGGACCCAGGTGTAACTAAGGTTCTGTTTAAACACTTATAAAGATGTCATTGTGCGTCAATTTCCCCAAAGCATCTAGTCCGAGGACCTAGGCATGACTAAGGTTCTGTTTAAACACTTATAAAGATGTCATTGTATGTTAATTTCCCTAAAGCATCTGGTCCGAAAACCCAGGCATGACAAAGGTTCTGTTTAAACACTTATAAAGATTTCGTTGTGTATTAATTTCCCTAAAGCATTTGGTTCGAGGACCCAGGCATAACTAAGGTTTTTTTTAAACACTTATAAAGATGTCATTGTGCGTCAATTTCCCCAAAGCATCTAGTCTGAGGACCTAGGCATGACTAATGTTCTGTTTAAAGACTTATAAAGATGTCGTTGTATGTTAATTTCCCTAAAGCATTTGGTCCGAAAACCCAGGCATGACTAAGGTTCTGTTTAAACACTTATAAAGATGTCATTGTGTGTTAATTTCCCCAAAGCATCTGGTTCGAGGACCCAGGCATAGCTAAGGTTCTTTTTAAACACTTATAAAGATGTCATTATGCGTTAATTTCCCTAAAGCATCTAGTCCGAGGACTCAGGCATGACTAAGGTTTTGTTTAAACACTTATAAAGATGTCATTGTGTGTTAAATTCCCCAAAGCATCTGGTTCGAGGACCCAGTCATGACTAAGGTTCTGTTTAAACACTTATAAAGATGTCATTGTGCGTCAATTTCCCAAAAGCATCTAGTCCGGTGGCCCAGGCACGACTAAGGTTCTGTTTAAACACTGATAAAGATGTCATTGTGTGTTAATTTCCGTTAAGCATCTGGTCCGAGGACTCAGGCATGACAAAGGTTGTACTTAAGCAATTATAAAGATGTCATTGTGTATTAATTTTCCCAAAGCGTCTGGTTCGAGGACCCAGGTATAACTAAGGTTCTGTTTAAACACTTATAAAGATGTCATTGTGCGTCAATTTCCCCAAAGCATCTAGTCCGAGGACCTAGGCATGACTAAGGTTCTGTTTAAACACTTATAAAGATGTCATTGTGCGTCAATTTCCCCAAAGCATCCAGTCTAAGGACCCAGGCATGACTAAGGTTCTGTTTAAACACTTATAAAGATGTCATTGTGTGTTAATTTCCGTAAAGCATCTGGACCGAGGACTCTGGCATGAATAAGGTTCTGTTTAAACACTTATAAAGATGTCATTGTGTATTAATTTTTCCAAAGCATCTGGTTCGAGGACCCAGGTATAACTAAGGTTCTGTTTAAACACTTATAAAGATGTTGTTCTGTATTAATTTCCCTAAAGCATTTGGTTCGAGGACCCAGGCATAACTAAGGTTTTTTTTAAATAATTATAAAGATGTCATTGTGCGTCAATTTCCCTAAAGCATCTGGTTTGAGGACCCAGGTATAACTAAGGTTCTGTTTAAACACTTATAAAGATGTCGTTGTGTATTAATTTTCCCAAAGCATCTGGTTCGAGGACCCAGGTATAACTAAGGTTCTGTTTAAACACTTATAAAGATGTCATTGTGCGACAATTTCCCCAAAGCATCTAGTCCGAGGACCTAGGAATGACTAAGGTTCTGTTTAAACACTTATAAAGATGTCATTGTATGTTAATTTCCCTAAAGCATCTGGTCCGAAAACCCAGGCATGACAAAGGTTCTGTTTAAACACTTATAAAGATGTCGTTGTGCATTAATTTCCCTAAAGCATTTGCTTCGAGGACCCAGGCATAACTAAGGTTTTTTTTAAACACTTATAAAGATGTCATTATGCGTCAATTTCCCTAAAGCATCTAGTCCGAGGACTCAGGCATGACTAAGGTTCTATTTAAACACTTATAAAGATGTCATTGTGTGTTAATTTCCCCAAAGCATCTGGTTCGAGGACCCAGTCATGACTAAGGTTCTGTTTAAACACTTATAAAGATGTCATTGTGCGTCAATTTCCCAAAAGCATCTAGTCCGGTGGCCCAGGCACGACTAAGGTTCTGTTTAAACACTGATAAAGATGTCATTGTGTGTTAATTTCCGTTAAGCATCTGGTCCGAGGACTCAGGCATGACAAAGGTTGTACTTAAGCAATTATAAAGATGTCATTGTGTATTAATTTTCCCAAAGCGTCTGGTTCGAGGACCCAGGTATAACTAAGGTTCTGTTTAAACACTTATAAAGATGTCATTGTGCGTCAATTTCCCCAAAGCATCTAGTCCGAGGACCTAGGCATGACTAAGGTTCTGTTTAAACACTTATAAAGATGTCATTGTGCGTCAATTTCCCCAAAGCATCCAGTCTAAGGACCCAGGCATGACTAAGGTTCTGTTTAAACACTTATAAAGATGTCATTGTGTGTTAATTTCCGTAAAGCATCTGGACCGAGGACTCTGGCATGAATAAGGTTCTGTTTAAACACTTATAAAGATGTCATTGTGTATTAATTTTTCCAAAGCATCTGGTTCGAGGACCCAGGTATAACTAAGGTTCTGTTTAAACACTTATAAAGATGTTGTTCTGTATTAATTTCCCTAAAGCATTTGGTTCGAGGACCCAGGCATAACTAAGGTTTTTTTTAAATAATTATAAAGATGTCATTGTGCGTCAATTTCCCTAAAGCATCTGGTTTGAGGACCCAGGTATAACTAAGGTTCTGTTTAAACACTTATAAAGATGTCGTTGTGTATTAATTTTCCCAAAGCATCTGGTTCGAGGACCCAGGTATAACTAAGGTTCTGTTTAAACACTTATAAAGATGTCATTGTGCGACAATTTCCCCAAAGCATCTAGTCCGAGGACCTAGGAATGACTAAGGTTCTGTTTAAACACTTATAAAGATGTCATTGTATGTTAATTTCCCTAAAGCATCTGGTCCGAAAACCCAGGCATGACAAAGGTTCTGTTTAAACACTTATAAAGATGTCGTTGTGCATTAATTTCCCTAAAGCATTTGCTTCGAGGACCCAGGCATAACTAAGGTTTTTTTTAAACACTTATAAAGATGTCATTATGCGTCAATTTCCCTAAAGCATCTAGTCCGAGGACTCAGGCATGACTAAGGTTCTATTTAAACACTTATAAAGATGTCATTGTGTGTTAATTTCCCCAAAGCATCTGGTTCGAGGACTTAGGCATGACTAAGGTTCTGTTTAAACACTTATAAAGATGTCTTTGTGTGTCAATTTCCCCAAATCATCTAGTCTAAGGACCCAGGCATCACTAAGGTTCTGTTTAAACACTTATAAAGATGTCATTGTGCGTCAATTTCCCCAAAGCATCTAGTCTAAGGACTCAGGCATGACTAAGGTTCTGTTTCAACACCTATAAAGATGTCATTGTGTATTAATTTTCCCAAAGCATCTGGTTCGAGGACCCAGGTATAACTAAGGTTCTGTTTAAACACTTATAAAGATGTCATTGTGTGTTAATTTCCGTTAAGCATCTGGTCCGAGGACTCATGCATGACTAAGGTTCTATTTAAACACTTATAAAGATGTCGTTGTGTGTTAATTTTCCCAAAGCATCTGGTTCGAGGACCCAGGTATAACTAAGGTTCTGTTTAAACACTTATAATGATGTCAATGTGCGTCAATTTCCCCAAAGCATCTAGTCCGAGGACCTAGGCATTAGTAATGTTCTGTTTAAAAACTTATAGAGATGTCATTGTGCGTCAATTTCCCCAAAGCATCTAGTCCGAGGACCCAGGCATGACTAAGGTTCTGTTTAAACACTTATAAAGATGTCATTGTGTGTTAATTTCCGTAAAGCATCTGGTCCGAAAACCCAGGCATGACTAAGGTTCTGGTTAAACACTTATAAAGATGTCGTTGTGTATTAATTTCCCCAAAGCATCTGGTTCGAGGACATAGGCATAACTAAGGTTTTTTTTAAACACTTATAAAGATGTCATTGTGTGTCAATTTCCCTAAAGCATCTAGTCCGAGGACTCAGGCACGACTAAGGTTCTGTTTAAACACTTATAAAGATGTCATTGTGTGTTAATTTCCCCAAAGCATCTGGTTCGAGGTCCTAGGCATGACTAAGGTTCTGTTTAAACACTTATAAAGATGTCTTTGTGTGTCAATTTCCCCTAAGCATCTAGTCTGAGGACCTAGGCATGACTAATGTTCTGTTTAAACACTTATAAAGATGTCGTTGTATGTTAATTTCCCTAAAGCATTTGGTCCGAAAACCCAGGCATGACTAAGGTTCTGTTTAAACACTTATAAAGATGTCATTGTGTGTTAATTTCCCCAAAGCATCTGGTTCGAGACCCAGGCATAACTAAGGTTCTTTTTAAACACTTATAAAGATGTCATTATGCGTTAATTTCCCCAAAGCATCTAGTCCAAGGACTCAGGCATGACTAAGGTTTTGTTTAAACACTTATAAAGATGTCATTGTGTGTTAAATTCCCCAAAGCATCTGGTTCGAGGACCCAGGCATGACTAAGGTTCTGTTTAAACACTTATAAAGATGTCATTGTGCGTCAATTTCCCAAAAGCATCTAGTCCGGGGGCCCAGGCATGACTAAGGTTCTGTTTAAACACTGATAAAGATGTCATTGTGTGTTAATTTCCGTTAAGCATCTGGTCCGAGGACTCAGGCGTGAATAAGGTTCTGTTTAAACACTTATAAAGATGTCATTGTGTATTAATTTTTCCAAAGCATCTGGTTCGAGGACCCAGGTATAACTAAGGTTCTGTTTAAACACTTATAAAGATGTCAATATGCGTTAATTTCCCCAAAGCATCTAGTCCGAGGACTCAGGCATGACTAAGGTTTTGTTTAAACACTTATAAAGATGTCATTGTGTGTTAAATTCCCCAAAGCATCTTGTTCGAGGACCTAGGCATGACTAAGGTTCTGTTTAAACACTTATAAAGATGTCATTGTGCGTCAATTTCCCCAAAGCATCCAGTCTAAGGACCCAGGAATGACTAAGGTTCTATTTAAACACTTATAAAGATGTCATTGTGTGTTAATTTCCGTAAAGCATCTGGACCGAGGACTCTGGCATGAATAAGGTTCTGTTTAAACACTTATAAATATGTCATTGTGTATTAATTTTTCCAAAGCATCTGGTTCGAGGACCCAGGTATAACTAAGGTTCTGTTTAAACACTTATAAAGATGTCGTTGTGTGTTAATTTTCCCAAAGCATCTGGTTCGAGGACCCAGGTATAACTAAGGTTCTGTTTAAACACTTATAATGATGTCAATGTGCGTCAATTTCCCCAAAGCATCTAGTCCGAGGACCTAGGCATTAGTAATGTTCTGTTTAAAAACTTATAGAGATGTCATTGTGCGTCAATTTCCCCAAAGCATCTAGTCCGAGGACCCAGGCATGACTAAGGTTCTGTTTAAACACTTATAAAGATGTCATTGTGTGTTAATTTCCGTAAAGCATCTGGTCCGAAAACCCAGGCATGACTAAGGTTCTGGTTAAACACTTATAAAGATGTCGTTGTGTATTAATTTCCCCAAAGCATCTGGTTCGAGGACATAGGCATAACTAAGGTTTTTTTTAAACACTTATAAAGATGTCATTGTGTGTCAATTTCCCTAAAGCATCTAGTCCGAGGACTCAGGCACGACTAAGGTTCTGTTTAAACACTTATAAAGATGTCATTGTGTGTTAATTTCCCCAAAGCATCTGGTTCGAGGTCCTAGGCATGACTAAGGTTCTGTTTAAACACTTATAAAGATGTATTTGTGTGTCAATTTCCCCTAAGCATCTAGTCTGAGGACCTAGGCATGACTAATGTTCTGTTTAAACACTTATAAAGATGTCGTTGTATGTTAATTTCCCTAAAGCATTTGGTCCGAAAACCCAGGCATGACTAAGGTTCTGTTTAAACACTTATAAAGATGTCATTGTGTGTTAATTTCCCCAAAGCATCTGGTTCGAGACCCAGGCATAACTAAGGTTCTTTTTAAACACTTATAAAGATGTCATTATGCGTTAATTTCCCCAAAGCATCTAGTCCAAGGACTCAGGCATGACTAAGGTTTTGTTTAAACACTTATAAAGATGTCATTGTGTGTTAAATTCCCCAAAGCATCTGGTTCGAGGACCCAGGCATGACTAAGGTTCTGTTTAAACACTTATAAAGATGTCATTGTGCGTCAATTTCCCAAAAGCATCTAGTCCGGGGGCCCAGGCATGACTAAGGTTCTGTTTAAACACTGATAAAGATGTCATTGTGTGTTAATTTCCGTTAAGCATCTGGTCCGAGGACTCAGGCGTGAATAAGGTTCTGTTTAAACACTTATAAAGATGTCATTGTGTATTAATTTTTCCAAAGCATCTGGTTCGAGGACCCAGGTATAACTAAGGTTCTGTTTAAACACTTATAAAGATGTCAATATGCGTTAATTTCCCCAAAGCATCTAGTCCGAGGACTCAGGCATGACTAAGGTTTTGTTTAAACACTTATAAAGATGTCATTGTGTGTTAAATTCCCCAAAGCATCTTGTTCGAGGACCTAGGCATGACTAAGGTTCTGTTTAAACACTTATAAAGATGTCATTGTGCGTCAATTTCCCCAAAGCATCCAGTCTAAGGACCCAGGAATGACTAAGGTTCTATTTAAACACTTATAAAGATGTCATTGTGTGTTAATTTCCGTAAAGCATCTGGACCGAGGACTCTGGCATGAATAAGGTTCTGTTTAAACACTTATAAATATGTCATTGTGTATTAATTTTTCCAAAGCATCTGGTTCGAGGACCCAGGTATAACTAAGGTTCTGTTTAAACACTTATAAAGATGTTGTTGTGTATTAATTTCCCTAAAGCATTTGGTTCGAGGACCCAGGCACAACTAAGGTTTTTTTTAAACACTTATAAAGATGTCATTGTGCGTCAATTTCCCTAAAGCATCTGGTTTGAGGACCCAGGTATAACTAAGGTTCTGTTTAAACACTTATAAAGATGTCATTGTGTATTAATTTTCCCAAAGCATCTGGTTCGAGGACCCAGGTGTAACTAAGGTTCTGTTTAAACACTTATAAAGATGTCATTGTGCGTCAATTTCCCCAAAGCATCTAGTCCGAGGACCTAGGCATGACTAAGGTTCTGTTTAAACACTTATAAAGATGTCATTGTATGTTAATTTCCCTAAAGCATCTGGTCCGAAAACCCAGGCATGACAAAGGTTCTGTTTAAACACTTATAAAGATTTCGTTGTGTATTAATTTCCCTAAAGCATTTGGTTCGAGGACCCAGGCATAACTAAGGTTTTTTTTAAACACTTATAAAGATGTCATTATGCGTCAATTTCCCTAAAGCATCTAGTCCGAGGACTCAGGCATGACTAAGGTTCTATTTAAACACTTATAAAGATGTCATTGTGTGTTAATTTCCCCAAAGCATCTGGTTCGAGGACTTAGGCATGACTAAGGTTCTGTTTAAACACTTATAAAGATGTCTTTGTGTGTCAATTTCCCCAAAGCATCTAGTCTAAGGACCCAGGCATCACTAAGGTTCTGTTTAAACACTTATAAAGATGTCATTGTGCGTCAATTTCCCCTAAGCATCTAGTCCGAGGACGTAGGCATGACTAAGGTTCTGTTTAAACACTTATAAAGATGTCATTGTGCGTCAATTTCCCCAAAGCATCTAGTCTGAGGACCTAGGCATGACTAATGTTCTGTTTAAACACTTATAAAGATGTCATTGTGCGTCAATTTCCCCAAAGCATCTAGTCTAAGGACCCAGGCATGACTAAGTTTCTGTTCAAACACTTATAAAGATGTCATTGTGTGTTAATTTCCCTAAAGCATCTCGTCCGAGGACTCAGGCATGACTAAGGTTTTGTTTAAACACTTATAAAGATGTCATTGTGTATTAATTTCCCTACAGCATCTGGTTCGAGGACTCAGGCAAAACTAAGGTTCTGTTTAAACACTTATAAAGATGTCATTGTGCGTCAATTTCCCCAAAGCATCTAGTCCGAGGACTTAGGCATGACTAAGGTTCTGTTTAAACACTTATAATGATGTCATTGTGCGTCAATTTCCCCAAAGCATCTAGTCTGAGGACCCAGGCATGACTAAGGTTCTGTTTAAACACTTCTAAAGATGTCATTGTGTGTTAATTTCCGTAAAGCATCTGGTCCGAGGACTCAGGCCTGACTAAGGTTCTGTTTAAACACTTATAAAGATGTCATTGTCTATTAATTTTCCCAAAGCATCTGGTTCGAGGACCCAGGCATGACTAAGGTTCTGTTTAAACACTTATAAAGATGTCATTGTGCGTCAATTTCCCAAAAGCATCTAGTCCGGGGGCCCAGGCATGACTAAGGTTCTGTTTAAACACTGATAAAGATGTCATTGTGTGTTAATTTCCGTTAAGCATCTGGTCCGAGGACTCAGGCGTGAATAAGGTTCTGTTTAAACACTTATAAAGATGTCATTGTGTATTAATTTTTCCAAAGCATCTGGTTCGAGGACCCAGGTATAACTAAGGTTCTGTTTAAACACTTATAAAGATGTCAATATGCGTTAATTTCCCCAAAGCATCTAGTCCGAGGACTCAGGCATGACTAAGGTTTTGTTTAAACACTTATAAAGATGTCATTGTGTGTTAAATTCCCCAAAGCATCTTGTTCGAGGACCTAGGCATGACTAAGGTTCTGTTTAAACACTTATAAAGATGTCATTGTGCGTCAATTTCCCCAAAGCATCCAGTCTAAGGACCCAGGAATGACTAAGGTTCTATTTAAACACTTATAAAGATGTCATTGTGTGTTAATTTCCGTAAAGCATCTGGACCGAGGACTCTGGCATGAATAAGGTTCTGTTTAAACACTTATAAATATGTCATTGTGTATTAATTTTTCCAAAGCATCTGGTTCGAGGACCCAGGTATAACTAAGGTTCTGTTTAAACACTTATAAAGATGTTGTTGTGTATTAATTTCCCTAAAGCATTTGGTTCGAGGACCCAGGCACAACTAAGGTTTTTTTTAAACACTTATAAAGATGTCATTGTGCGTCAATTTCCCTAAAGCATCTGGTTTGAGGACCCAGGTATAACTAAGGTTCTGTTTAAACACTTATAAAGATGTCATTGTGTATTAATTTTCCCAAAGCATCTGGTTCGAGGACCCAGGTGTAACTAAGGTTCTGTTTAAACACTTATAAAGATGTCATTGTGCGTCAATTTCCCCAAAGCATCTAGTCCGAGGACCTAGGCATGACTAAGGTTCTGTTTAAACACTTATAAAGATGTCATTGTATGTTAATTTCCCTAAAGCATCTGGTCCGAAAACCCAGGCATGACAAAGGTTCTGTTTAAACACTTATAAAGATTTCGTTGTGTATTAATTTCCCTAAAGCATTTGGTTCGAGGACCCAGGCATAACTAAGGTTTTTTTTAAACACTTATAAAGATGTCATTATGCGTCAATTTCCCTAAAGCATCTAGTCCGAGGACTCAGGCATGACTAAGGTTCTATTTAAACACTTATAAAGATGTCATTGTGTGTTAATTTCCCCAAAGCATCTGGTTCGAGGACTTAGGCATGACTAAGGTTCTGTTTAAACACTTATAAAGATGTCTTTGTGTGTCAATTTCCCCAAAGCATCTAGTCTAAGGACCCAGGCATCACTAAGGTTCTGTTTAAACACTTATAAAGATGTCATTGTGCGTCAATTTCCCCTAAGCATCTAGTCCGAGGACGTAGGCATGACTAAGGTTCTGTTTAAACACTTATAAAGATGTCATTGTGCGTCAATTTCCCCAAAGCATCTAGTCTGAGGACCTAGGCATGACTAATGTTCTGTTTAAACACTTATAAAGATGTCATTGTGCGTCAATTTCCCCAAAGCATCTAGTCTAAGGACCCAGGCATGACTAAGTTTCTGTTCAAACACTTATAAAGATGTCATTGTGTGTTAATTTCCCTAAAGCATCTCGTCCGAGGACTCAGGCATGACTAAGGTTTTGTTTAAACACTTATAAAGATGTCATTGTGTATTAATTTCCCTACAGCATCTGGTTCGAGGACTCAGGCAAAACTAAGGTTCTGTTTAAACACTTATAAAGATGTCATTGTGCGTCAATTTCCCCAAAGCATCTAGTCCGAGGACTTAGGCATGACTAAGGTTCTGTTTAAACACTTATAATGATGTCATTGTGCGTCAATTTCCCCAAAGCATCTAGTCTGAGGACCCAGGCATGACTAAGGTTCTGTTTAAACACTTCTAAAGATGTCATTGTGTGTTAATTTCCGTAAAGCATCTGGTCCGAGGACTCAGGCCTGACTAAGGTTCTGTTTAAACACTTATAAAGATGTCATTGTCTATTAATTTTCCCAAAGCATCTGGTTCGAGGACCCAGGTATAACTAAGGTTCTGCTTAAACACTTATAAAGATATCATTGTGCGTCAATTTCCCCAAAGCATCTAGTCTAAGGACCCAGGCATCACTAAGGTTCTGTTTAAACACTTATAAAGATGTCATTTTGCGTCAATTTCCCCAAAGCATCTAGTCTAAGGACTCAGGCATGACTAAGGTTCTGTTTCAACACCTATAAAGATGTCATTGTGCATTAATTTTCCCAAAGCATCTGGTTCGAGGACCCAGGTATAACTAAGGTTCTGTTTAAACACTTATAAATATGTCATTGTGCGTCAATTTCCCCAAAGCATCTGGTTCGAGGACCCAGGCATAACTAAGGTTCTGTTTAAACATTTATAAAGATGTCATTGTGTGTT
Organism: Quercus wislizeni; assembly: GCA_023055345.1. Classification (NCBI taxonomy): domain Eukaryota; kingdom Viridiplantae; phylum Streptophyta; class Magnoliopsida; order Fagales; family Fagaceae; genus Quercus; species Quercus wislizeni. Next base: position 23,646,345 of record JALGQJ010000007.1, on the reverse strand, counting down.
AATTTTCGTTAAGCATCTGGTCCGAGGACTCATGCATGACTAAGGTTCTATTTAAACACTTATAAAGATGTCGTTGTGTGTTAATTTTCCCAAAGCATCTGGTTCGAGGACCCAGGTATAACTAAGGTTCTGTTTAAACACTTATAAAATGTCAATGTGCGGCAATTTCCCCAAAGCATCTAGTCCGAGGACCTAGGCATTAGTAATGTTCTGTTTAAAAACTTATAGAGATGTCATTGTGCGTCAATTTCCCCAAAGCATCTAGTCCGAGGACCCAGGCATGACTAAGGTTCTGTTTAAACACTTATAAAGATGTCATTGTGTGTTAATTTCCGTAAAGCATCTGGTCCGAAAACCCAGGCATGACTAAGGTTCTGGTTAAACACTTATAAAGATGTCTTTGTGTGTCAATTTCCCCAAAGCATCTAGTCTAAGGACCCAGGCATCACTAAGGTTCTGTTTAAACACTTATAAAGATGTCATTGTGCGTCAATTTCCCCAAAGCATCTAGTCTAAGGACTCAGGCATGACTAAGGTTCTGTTTCAACACCTATAAAGATGTCATTGTGCATTAATTTTCCCAAAGCATCTGGTTCGAGGACCCAGGTATAACTAAGGTTCTGTTTAAACACTTATAAATATGTCATTGTGCGTCAATTTCCCCAAAGCATCTGGTTCGAGGACCCAGGCATAACTAATGTTCTGTTTAAACATTTATAAAGATGCCATTGTGTGTTAATTTCCGTTAAGCATCTGGTCCGAGGACTCATGCATGACTAAGGTTCTGTTTAAACACTTATAAAGATGTCATTGTGCGTCAATTTCCCCAAAGCATCTAGTCTAAGGACCCAGGCATGACTAAGGTTCTGTTTAAACACTTATAAAGATGTCATTGTGCGTCAATTTCCCCAAAGCATCTAGTCCGAGGACCCAGACATGACTAAGGTTCTGTTTAAACACTTATAAAGATGTCATTGTGTGTTAATTTCCGTAAAGCATCTGGTCCGAAAACCCAGGCATGACTAAGGTTCTGGTTAAACACTTATAAAGATGTCGTTGTGTATTAATTTCCCCAAAGCATCTGGTTCGAGGACATAGGCATAACTAAGGTTTTTTTTAAACACTTACAAAGATGTCATTGTGCGTCAATTTCCCTAAAGCTTCTAGTCCGAGGACTCAGGCACGACTAAGGTTCTGTTTAAACACTTATAAAGATGTCATTGTGTGTTAATTTCCCCAAAGCATCTGGTTCGAGGTCCTAGGCATGACTAAGGTTCTGTTTAAACACTTATAAAGATGTCTTTGTGGGACAATTTCCCCAAAGCATCTAGTCTAATGACCCAGGCATCACAAAGGTTCTGTTCAAACGCTTATAAAGATGTCATTGTGCGTCAATTTCCCCAGAGCATCTAGTCTAAGGACCCAGGCATTACTAAGGTTCTGTTTAAACACTTATAAAGATGTCATTGTGCGTCAATTTCCCCAAAGCATCTAGTCCGAGGACCCAGGCCAGACTAAGGTTCTGTTTAAACACTTATAAAGATGTCATTGTGCGTCAATTTCCCAAAAGCATCTAGTCTGGGGGCCCAGGCATGACTAAGGTTCTGTTTAAACACTGATAAAGATGTCATTGTGTGTTAATTTCCGTTAAGCATCTGGTCCGAGGACTCAGGCATGACTAAGGTACTACTTAAACAATTATAAAGATGTCATTGTGTATTAATTTTCCCAAAGCATCTGCTTCGAGGACCCAGGTATAACTAAGGTTCGGTTTAAACACTTAGAAAGATGTCATTGTGCGTCAATTTCCCCAAAGCATCTAGTCCGAGGACTTAGGCGTGACTAAGTTCTGTTTAAACACTTATAATGATGTCATTGTGCGTCAATTTCCCCAAAGCATCCAGTCTAAGGACCCAGGCATGACTAAGGTTCTGTTTAAACACTTATAAAGATGTCATTGTGTGTTAATTTCCGTAAAGCATCTGGTCCGAGGACTCAGGCATGACTAAGGTTCTGTTTAAACACTTATAAAGATGTCATTGTGTATTAATTTTCCCAAAGCATCTGGTTCGAGGACCCAGGTATAACTAAGGTTCTGTTTAAACACTTATAAAGATGTCATTGTGCGTCAATTTCCCCAAAGCATCTAGTCCGAGGACCTAGGCATGACTAAGGTTCTGTTTAAACACTTATAAAGATGTCATTGTGCGTCAATTTCCCCAAAGCATCCAGTCTAAGGACCCAGGCGTGACTAAGGTTCTGTTTAAACACTTATAAAGATGTCATTGTGTGTTAATTTCCGTAAAGCATCTGGTCCGAAAACCCAGGCATGACTAAGGTTCTGGTTAAACACTTATAAAGATGTCGTTGTGTATTAATTTCCCCAAAGCATCTGGTTCGAGGACATAGGCATAACTAAGGTTTTTTTTAAACACTTATAAAGATGTCATTGTGCGTCAATTTCCCTAAAGCATCTAGTCCGAGGACTCAGGCACGACTAAGGTTCTGTTTAAACACTTATAAAGATGTCATTGTGTGTTAATTTCCCCAAAGCATCTGGTTCGAGGTCCTAGGCATGACTAAGGTTCTGTTTAAACACTTATAAAGATGTCTTTGTGGGACAATTTCCCCAAAGCATCTAGTCTAAGGACCCAGGCATCACAAAGGTTCTGTTCAAACGCTTATAAAGATGTCATTGTGCGTCAATTTCCCCAGAGCATCTAGTCTAAGGACCCAGGCATTACTAAGGTTCTGTTCAAACACTTATAAAGATGTCATTGTGCGTCAATTTCCCCAAAGCATCTAGTCCGAGGACCGAGGCATGACTAAGGTTCTGTTTAAACACTTATAAAGATGTCATTGTGCGTCAATTTCCCAAAAGCATCTAGTCCGGGGGCCCAGGCATGACTAAGGTTCTGTTTAAACACTGATAAAGATGTCATTGTGTGTTAATTTCCGTTAAGCATCTGGTCCGAGGACTCAGGCATGACTAAGGTTCTACTTAAACAATTATAAAGATGTCATTGTGTATTAATTTTCCCAAAGCATCTGCTTCGAGGACCCAGGTATAACTAAGGTTCGGTTTAAACACTTATAAAGATGTCATTGTGCGTCAATTTCCCCAAAGCATCTAGTCCGAGGACCTAGGCATGACTAAGGTTCTGTTTAAACACTTATAAAGATGTCATTGTGCGTCAATTTCCCCAAAGCATCTAGTCCGAGGACCAAGGCATGACTAAGGTTCTGTTTAAACACTTATAAAGATGTCATTGTATGTTAATTTCCCTAAAGCATCTGGTCCGAAAACCCAGGCATGACAAAGGTTCTGTTTAAACACTTATAAAGATGTCGTTGTGTATTAATTTCCCTAAAGCATTTGGTTCGAGGACCCAGGCATAACTAAGGTTTTTTTCAAAACACTTATAAAGATGTCATTATGCGTCAATTTCCCTAAAGCATCTAGTCCGACGACTCAGGCATGACTAAGGTTCTGTTTAAACACTTATAAAGATGTCATTGTGTGTTAATTTCCCCAAAGCATCTGGTTCGAGGACTTAGGCATGACTAAGGTTCTGTTTAAACACTTATAAAGATGTCTTTGTGTGTCAATTTCCCCAAAGCATCTAGTCTAAGGACCCAGGCATCACTAAGGTTCTGTTTAAACACTTATAAAGATGTCATTGTGCGTCAATTTCCCCAAAGCATCTAGTCTAAGGACTCAGGCATGACTAAGGTTCTGTTTCAACACCTATAAAGATGTCATTGTGCATTAATTTTCCCAAAGCATCTGGTTCGAGGACCCAGGTATAACTAAGGTTCTGTTTAAACACTTATAAATATGTCATTGTGCGTCAATTTCCCCAAAGCATCTGGTTCGAGGACCCAGGCATAACTAAGGTTCTGTTTAAACATTTATAAAGATGTCATTGTGTGTTAATTTCCGTTAAGCATCTGGTCCGAGGACTCATGCATGACTAAGGTTCTATTTAAACACTTATAAAGATGTCGTTGTGTGTTAATTTTCCCAAAGCATCTGGTTCGAGGACCCAGGTATAACTAAGGTTCTGTTTAAACAGTTATAAAGATGTCAATGTGCGGCAATTTCCCCAAAGCATCTAGTCCGAGGACCTAGGCATTAGTAATGTTCTGTTTAAAAACTTATAGAGATGTCATTGTGCGTCAATTTCCCCAAAGCATCTAGTCCGAGGACCCAGGCATGACTAAGGTTCTGTTTAAACACTTATAAAGATGTCATTGTGTGTTAATTTCCGTAAAGCATCTGGTCCGAAAACCCAGGCATGACTAAGGTTCTGGTTAAACACTTATAAAGATGTCGTTGTGTATTAATTTCCCCAAAGCATCTGGTTCGAGGACATAGGCATAACTAAGGTTTTTTTTAAACACTTATAAAGATGTCATTGTGCGTCAATTTCCCTAAAGCATCTAGTCCGAGGACTAAGGCACGACTAAGGTTCTGTTTAAACACTTATAAAGATGTCATTGTGTGTTAATTTCCCCAAAGCATCTGGTTCGAGGTCCTAGGCATGACTAAGGTTCTGTTTAAACACTTATAAAGATGTCTTTGTGGGACAATTTCCCCAAAGCATCTAGTCTAAGGACCCAGGCATCACAAAGGTTCTGTTCAAACGCTTATAAAGATGTCATTGTGCGTCAATTTCCCCAGAGCATCTAGTCTAAGGACCCAGGCATTACTAAGGTTCTGTTTAAACACTTATAAAGATGTCATTGTGCGTCAATTTCCCCAAAGCATCTAGTCCGAGGACCCAGGCATGACTAAGGTTCTGTTTAAACACTTATAAAGATGTCATTGTGCGTCAATTTCCCAAAAGCATCTAGTCCGGGGGCCCAGGCATGACTAAGGTTCTGTTTAAACACTGATAAAGATGTCATTGTGTGTTAATTTCCGTTAAGCATCTGGTCCGAGGACTCAGGCATGACTAAGGTTCTACTTAAACAATTATAAAGATGTCATTGTGTGTTAATTTTCCCAAAGCATCTGGTTCGAGGACCCAGGTATAACTAAGGTTCGGTTTAAACACTTATAAAGATGTCATTGTGCGTCAATTTCCCCAAAGCATCTAGTCCGAGGACCTAGGCATGACTAAGGTTCTGTTTAAACACTTATAAAGATGTCATTGTGCGTCAATTTCCCCAAAGCATCCAGTCTAAGGACCCAGGCGTGACTAAGGTTCTGTTTAAACACTTATAAAGATGTCATTGTGTGTTAATTTGCGTAAAGCATCTGGACCGAGGACTCTGGCATGAATAAGGTTCTGTTTAAACACTTATAAAGATGTCATTGTGTATTAATTTCCCTAAAGCATTTGGTTCGAGGACCCAGGCATAACTAAGGTTTTTTTTAAACACTTATGAAGATGTCATTGTGCGTCAATTTCCCTAAAGCATCTGGTTTGAGGACCCAGGTATAACTAAGGTTCTGTATAAACACTTATAAAGATGTCATTGTGTATTAATTTTCCCAAAGCATCTGGTTCGAGGACCCAGGTATAACTAAGGTTCTGTTTAAACACTTATAAAGATGTCATTGTGCGTCAATTTCCCCAAAGCATCTAGTCCGTGGACCAAGGCATGACTAAGGTTCTGTTTAAACACTTATAAAGATGTCATTGTATGTTAATTTCCCTAAAGCATCTGGTCCGAAAACCCAGGCATGACAAAGGTTCTGTTTAAACACTTATAAAGATGTCGTTGTGTATTAATTTCCCTAAAGCATTTGGTTCGAGGACCCAGGCATAACTAAGGTTTTTTTCAAAACACTTATAAAGATGTCATTATGCGTCAATTTCCCTAAAGCATCTAGTCCGACGACTCAGGCATGACTAAGGTTCTGTTTAAACACATATAAAGATGTCATTGTGTGTTAATTTCCCCAAAGCATCTGGTTCGAGGACTTAGGCATGACTAAGGTTCTGTTTAAACACTTATAAAGATGTCTTTGTGTGTCAATTTCCCCAAAGCATCTAGTCTAAGGACCCAGGCATCACTAAGGTTCTGTTTAAACACTTATAAAGATGTCATTGTGCGTCAATTTCCCCAAAGCATCTAGTCTAAGGACTCAGGCATGACTAAGGTTCTGTTTCAACACCTATAAAGATGTCATTGTGCATTAATTTTCCCAAAGCATCTGGTTCGAGGACCCAGGTATAACTAAGGTTCTGTTTAAACACTTATAAATATGTCATTGTGCGTCAATTTCCCCAAAGCATCTGGTTCGAGGACCCAGGCATAACTAAGGTTCTGTTTAAACATTTATAAAGATGTCATTGTGTGTTAATTTCCGTTAAGCATCTGGTCCGAGGACTCATGCATGACTAAGGTTCTATTTAAACACTTATAAAGATGTCGTTGTGTGTTAATTTTCCCAAAGCATCTGGTTCGAGGACCCAGGTATAACTAAGGTTCTGTTTAAACAGTTATAAAGATGTCAATGTGCGGCAATTTCCCCAAAGCATCTAGTCCGAGGACCTAGGCATTAGTAATGTTCTGTTTAAAAACTTATAGAGATGTCATTGTGCGTCAATTTCCCCAAAGCATCTAGTCCGAGGACCCAGGCATGACTAAGGTTCTGTTTAAACACTTATAAAGATGTCATTGTGTGTTAATTTCCGTAAAGCATCTGGTCTGAAAACCCAGGCATGACTAAGGTTCTGGTTAAACACTTATAAAGATGTCGTTGTGTATTAATTTCCCCAAAGCATCTGGTTCGAGGACATAGGCATAACTAAGGTTTTTTTTAAACACTTATAAAGATGTCATTGTGCGTCAATTTCCCTAAAGCATCTAGTCCGAGGACTCAGGCACGACTAAGGTTCTGTTTAAACACTTATAAAGATGTCATTGTGTGTTAATTTCCCCAAAGCATCTGGTTCGAGGTCCTAGGCATGACTAAGGTTCTGTTTAAACACTTATAAAGATGTCTTTGTGGGACAATTTCCCCAAAGCATCTAGTCTAAGGACCCAGGCATCACAAAGGTTCTGTTCAAACGCTTATAAAGATGTCATTGTGCGTCAATTTCCCCAGAGCATCTAGTCCGGGGGCCCAGGCATGACTAAGGTTCTGTTTAAACACTGATAAAGATGTCATTGTGTGTTAATTTCCGTTAAGCATCTGGTCCGAGGACTCAGGCATGACTAAGGTTCTACTTAAACAATTATAAAGATGTCATTGTGTGTTAATTTTCCCAAAGCATCTGGGTCGAGGACCCAGGTATAACTAAGGTTCGGTTTAAACACTTATAAAGATGTCATTGTGCGTCAATTTCCCCAAAGCATCTAGTCCGAGGACCTAGGCATGACTAAGGTTCTGTTTAAACACTTATAAAGATGTCATTGTGCGTCAATTTCCCCAAAGAATCCAGTCTAAGGACCCAGGCGTGACTAAGGTTCTGTTTAAACACTTATAAAGATGTCATTGTGTGTTAATTTGCGTAAAGCATCTGGACCGAGGACTCTGGCATGAATAAGGTTCTGTTTAAACACTTATAAAGATGTCATTGTGTATTAATTTTTCCAAAGCATCTGGTTCGAGGACCCAGGTATAACTAAGGTTCTGTTTAAACACTTATAAAGATGTCGTTGTGTATTAATTTCCCTAAAGCATTTGGTTCGAGGACCCAGGCATAACTAAGGTTTTTTTTAAACACTTATGAAGATGTCATTGTGCGTCAATTTCCCTAAAGCATCTAGTTTGAGGACCCAGGTATAACTAAGGTTCTGTATAAACACTTATAAAGATGTCATTGTGTATTAATTTTCCCAAAGCATCTGGTTCGAGGACCCAGGTATAACTAAGGTTCTGTTTAAACACTTATAAAGATGTCATTGTGCGTCAATTTCCCCAAAGCATCTAGTCCGTGGACCAAGGCATGACTAAGGTTCTGTTTAAACACTTATAAAGATGTCATTGTATGTTAATTTCCCTAAAGCATCTGGTCCGAAAACCCAGGCATGACAAAGGTTCTGTTTAAACACTTATAAAGATGTCGTTGTGTATTAATTTCCCTAAAGCATTTGGTTCGAGGACCCAGGCATAACTAAGGTTTTTTTCAAAACACTTATAAAGATGTCATTATGCGTCAATTTCCCTAAAGCATCTAGTCCGACGACTCAGGCATGACTAAGGTTCTGTTTAAACACATATAAAGATGTCATTGTGTGTTAATTTCCCCAAAGCATCTGGTTCGAGGACTTAGGCATGACTAAGGTTCTGTTTAAACACTTATAAAGATGTCTTTGTGTGTCAATTTCCCCAAAGCATCTAGTCTAAGGACCCAGGCATCACTAAGGTTCTGTTTAAACACTTATAAAGATGTCATTGTGCGTCAATTTCCCCAAAGCATCTAGTCTAAGGACTCAGGCATGACTAAGGTTCTGTTTCAACACCTATAAAGATGTCATTGTGCATTAATTTTCCCAAAGCATCTGGTTCGAGGACCCAGGTATAACTAAGGTTCTGTTTAAACACTTATAAATATGTCATTGTGCGTCAATTTCCCCAAAGCATCTGGTTCGAGGACCCAGGCATAACTAAGGTTCTGTTTAAACATTTATAAAGATGTCATTGTGTGTTAATTTCCGTTAAGCATCTGGTCCGAGGACTCATGCATGACTAAGGTTCTATTTAAACACTTATAAAGATGTCGTTGTGTGTTAATTTTCCCAAAGCATCTGGTTCGAGGACCCAGGTATAACTAAGGTTCTGTTTAAACACTTATAAAGATGTCAATGTGCGGCAATTTCCCCAAAGCATCTAGTCCGAGGACCTAGGCATTAGTAATGTTCTGTTTAAAAACTTATAGAGATGTCATTGTGCGTCAATTTCCCCAAAGCATCTAGTCCGAGGACCCAGGCATGACTAAGGTTCTGTTTGAACACTTATAAAGATGTCATTGTATGTTAATTTCCCTAAAGCATCTGGTCCGAAAACCCAGGCATGACAAAGGTTCTGTTTAAACACTTATAAAGATGTCGTTGTGTATTAATTTCCCTAAAGCATTTGGTTCGAGGACCCAGGCATAACTAAGGTTTTTTTCAAAACACTTATAAAGATGTCATTATGCGTCAATTTCCCTAAAGCATCTAGTCCGAGGACTCAGGCATGACTAAGGTTCTGTTTAAACACTTATAAAGATGTCATTATGCGTCAATTTCCCTAAAGCATCTAGTCCGAGGACTTAGGCATGACTAAGGTTCTGTTTAAACACTGATAAAGATGTCTTTGTGTGTCAATTTCCCCAAAGCATCTAGTCTAAGGACCCAGGCATCACTAAGGTTCTGTTTAAACACTTATAAAGATGTCATTGTGCGTCAATTTCCCCTAAGCATCTAGTCCGAGGACGTAGGCATGACTAAGGTTTTATTTAAACACTTATAAAGATGTCATTGTGCGTCAATTTCCCCAAAGCATCTAGTCTGAGGACCTAGGCATGACTAATGTTCTGTTTAAACACTTATAAAGATGTCATTGTATGTTAATTTCCCTAAAGCATCTGGTCCGAAAACCCAGGCATGACTAAGGTTCTGTTTAAACACTTATAAAGATGTCATTGTGTGTTAATTTCCCCAAAGCATCTGGTTCGAGGACCCAGGCATAACTAAGGTTCTTTTTAAACACTTATAAAGATGTCATTATGCGTTAATTTCCCTAAAGCATCTAGTCCGAGGACTCAAGCATGACTAAGGTTTTGTTTAAACACTTATAAAGATGTCATTGTGTGTTAAATTCCCCAAAGCATCTGGTTCGAGGACCTAGGCATGACTAAGGTTCTGTTTAAACACTTATAAAGATGTCATTGTGCGTCAATTTCCCCAAAGCATCTAGTCTTAGGACCTAGGCATTACTAAGGTTCTGTTTAAACACTTATAAAGATGTCATTGTGCATCAATTTCCCCGAAGCATCTAGTCTAAGGACCCAGGCATGACTAAGGTTCTGTTTAAACACTTATAAAGATGTCATTGTGTGTTAATTTCCCTAAAGCATCTCGTCCGAGGACTCAGGCATGACTAAGGTTTTGTTTAAACACTTATAAAGATGTCATTGTGTATTAATTTCCCTACAGCATCTGGTTCGAGGACTCAGGCATAACTAAGGTTCTGTTTAAACACTTATAAAGATGTCATTGTGCGTCAATTTCCCCAAAGCATCTAGTCTAAGGACTCAGGCATGACTAAGGTTCTGTTTCAACACCTATAAAGATGTCATTGTGCATTAATTTTCCCAAAGCATCTGGTTCGAGGACCCAGGTATAACTAAGGTTCTGTTTAAACACTTATAAATATGTCATTGTGCGTCAATTTCCCCAAAGCATCTGGTTCGAGGACCCAGGCATAACTAAGGTTCTGTTTAAACATTTATAAAGATGTCATTGTGTGTTAATTTCCGTTAAGCATCTGGTCCGAGGACTCATGCATGACTAAGGTTCTATTTAAACACTTATAAAGATGTCGTTGTGTGTTAATTTTCCCAAAGCATCTGGTTCGAGGACCCAGGTATAACTAAGGTTCTGTTTAAACACTTATAAAGATGTCAATGTGCGGCAATGTCCCCAAAGCATCTAGTCCGAGGACCTAGGCATTAGTAATGTTCTGTTTAAAAACTTATAGAGATGTCATTGTGCGTCAATTTCCCCAAAGCATCTAGTCCGAGGACCCAGGCATGACTAAGGTTCTGTTTAAACACTTATAAAGATGTCATTGTATGTTAATTTCCCTAAAGCATCTGGTCCGAAAACCCAGGCATGACAAAGGTTCTGTTTAAACACTTATAAAGATGTCGTTGTGTATTAATTTCCCTAAAGCATTTGGTTCGAGGACCCAGGCATAACTAAGGTTTTTTTCAAAACACTTATAAAGATGTCATTATGCGTCAATTTCCCTAAAGCATCTAGTCCGAGGACTCAGGCATGACTAAGGTTCTGTTTAAACACTTATAAAGATGTCATTATGCGTCAATTTCCCTAAAGCATCTAGTCCGAGGACTTAGGCATGACTAAGGTTCTGTTTAAACACTGATAAAGATGTCTTTGTGTGTCAATTTCCCCAAAGCATCTAGTCTAAGGACCCAGGCATCACTAAGGTTCTGTTTAAACACTTATAAAGATGTCATTGTGCGTCAATTTCCCCTAAGCATCTAGTCCGAGGACGTAGGCATGACTAAGGTTTTATTTAAACACTTATAAAGATGTCATTGTGCGTCAATTTCCCCAAAGCATCTAGTCTGAGGACCTAGGCATGACTAATGTTCTGTTTAAACACTTATAAAGATGTCATTGTATGTTAATTTCCCTAAAGCATCTGGTCCGAAAACCCAGGCATGACTAAGGTTCTGTTTAAACACTTATAAAGATGTCATTGTGTGTTAATTTCCCCAAAGCATCTGGTTCGAGGACCCAGGCATAACTAAGGTTCTTTTTAAACACTTATAAAGATGTCATTATGCGTTAATTTCCCTAAAGCATCTAGTCCGAGGACTCAAGCATGACTAAGGTTTTGTTTAAACACTTATAAAGATGTCATTGTGTGTTAAATTCCCCAAAGCATCTGGTTCGAGGACCTAGGCATGACTAAGGTTCTGTTTAAACACTTATAAAGATGTCATTGTGCGTCAATTTCCCCAAAGCATCTAGTCTTAGGACCTAGGCATTACTAAGGTTCTGTTTAAACACTTATAAAGATGTCATTGTGCATCAATTTCCCCGAAGCATCTAGTCTAAGGACCCAGGCATGACTAAGGTTCTGTTTAAACACTTATAAAGATGTCATTGTGTGTTAATTTCCCTAAAGCATCTCGTCCGAGGACTCAGGCATGACTAAGGTTTTGTTTAAACACTTATAAAGATGTCATTGTGTATTAATTTCCCTACAGCATCTGGTTCGAGGACTCAGGCATAACTAAGGTTCTGTTTAAACACTTATAAAGATGTCATTGTGCGTCAATTTCCCCAAAGCATCTAGTCCGAGGACTTAGGCATGACTAAGGTTCTGTTTAAACACTTATAAAGATGTCATTGTATGTTATTTTCCCTAAAGCATCTGTTCCAAAAACCCAGGCATGACTAAGGTTTTGTTTAAACACTTATAAATATGTCATTGTGTGTTAGTTTCCCTAAAGTAGCATAACTAAAGTTCTGTTTAAACACTTATAAAGATGTCATTGTGTGTCAATTTCCCCATAGCATCTTGTCCGAGGACCCAAGCATAACTAAGGTTCTGTTTAAACACTTATAAAGATGTCATTGTGTGTTAATTTCCCCAAAGTATCTAGTCTGAGGATCCAGGCATGACTGTGGTTCTGTTTAAACACTTATAAAGATGTCATTGTGCGTCAATTTCCCTAAAGCATCTAGTCCGAGGACCTAGGAATGACTATGGTTCTGTTTAAACCCTTATAAAGATGTCATTATGTGTTAATTTCCCCAAAGCATTTGGTCCAAGGATCTAGGCATGACTAAGTTTCTGTTTAAACACTTATGAAGATTTAATAATGGAAGTATAATGCCTTTTATAAATGAATATATTGACAAAATAGACTTTCATTAATAATAATACATTTTCAGGTTGTTTACATTCCATGGGTGTGGTATTGCATGTTCATCTAGATCCTCAAGAAAGTATGCTCCTGTACCGGCCACCGAGGTGATGCGATAAGGTCCTTCCCAATTGGGCCCTAGCTTTCCCCACATTGGGTTCTTTGCAGTATCCAGAACTTTTCTCAATACCAAGTCACCAAGCACTAATGGCCCCAGCTTTACATTGACATCATAACCTTGCTTGAGCTTGTGTTGGTAGTATGCCAATTAAACCATTGTTGCTGCTCGGATTGAATGAGCTAGTCTTTAGTGTTGGGAAACCAGTTTCTAAAGGAATAATGACCTTGGCTTCATAGGTCATTGAAAAGGGAGTCTCCCCCATTAACCTGTGAGGTGTGGTTCGATACGTCCATAGGACATGTGGCAGTTCTTTCACCTTTTTTCCCTTTGCATCATCCAACCTCTTCTTGAGTCCATTCACTATGACCTTGTTAACAACCTCGACTTGTCCATTCCCTTGAGGATAAGTTGGTATAGAATATCTTTTCGTACTTCCCAAATCACAGCAGTATCTTTTGAAAGATTTGCTATCAAACTGAAGGCCATTATCCGAGATGAGGGTGCGAGGGACCCCAAACCGAGTAACAATGTTTTTCCAAACAATCTTGGCGTCCACGTCTTTGATATTCGCCAAGGGCTCAACTTCAACCTATTTAGTAAAGTAGTTTATGCCGACTAGCAAATACCTCTTGTTCCCTTCGGCCTTGGGGAATGGACCAACGATATCTAGACTCCATTGAGCAAATGGCCAAGGGCTAGATAGGGGGTTAAGGACTCCTTCCAGTTGATGTATATTTGGTGCAAATCTTTGGCATTGATCACACTTCCTCACATATTCTTGTACTTCTTTCCACATATTCGACCACCAATAGCCCTAAGTAATGACTCTATGAGATAAAGATCTGCCTCCTGTATGGCTTCCATAAATCCCTTCATGTAATTCCTTAAGGAGCAGCTTTGATTCCTCAGGGTGAATGCAAAGTAGATATGGCCTAGAAAAAAAGTGCTTGTATAGTTTTTGGTCCTCAGATAGCCAGAAATGAGGCGCATTTCTCCGTATTTTGTCAGCTTTTGTTTTATCCTCCGGCAAGATGTCCTCTCTCAGAAATAGTACTATGGGATCCATCCAACTAAGCCCTACTCTGACTTGGTGAACATGAACCAGCCTTCCCTTTACCTCTGTGGGTTTGCACAAGTCTTCTATAAGGATAACTCTAGGTAGGCTCTGCTCCGAGGAGGTTGCAAGCGTGGCTAGGGAATCGGCATGTGTGTTTCCACTTCTAGGGATGTGCAGTAGGCTGAAGGATTCAAATCCTGATTGAAAATGCCTAACTTGACTTAAATACCCTTGCATCTTCTCATCTCTTGCTTCTAGTTCGCCCTTCACCTGGCCGACAACTAGTCTTGAGTCTGAGAACATTTTTACTGACTTTCCTCCCATTCTTTGAACTAAGGACATTCCCTCAAACAAAGCTTCATATTCAGCCTCATTATTTATGGCTGAAAAGTACAATCTTAATGATTTCTCAATGGTGAGCTTCTTAGGTGAGATCAGAACTAGCCCCACTCCAGAGCCCCTTTGATTTGCGCACCATCAACGTATACCTTCCAGAATAAAGGTTCTTGCAAGGAGATTGCGCAAACCAATTTTTCATCCATGTTTTATGTTGCTGCTACTTCTTCTAATGGGGTTCAGCGAACTCAACCACCAGGTCCGCAAGGACCTGGCGCTTAACAGAGGTACTAAGCATGTACTTGATGTCAAAAGCCCCTAGAACTGTGCCCCATTTAGCAATCCTCTCCGTGTAATCAGCACTTCAAAGTATAGCCTTGAGTGGAAGCTGAGTTAGGACGACAACTGTATATACTTGGAAGTAGTGGGGAAGCTTTCATGTACCATGCACCACTGCTAGGATGGCTTTCTCCAGTGGTAGGTAACGAACCTCAGCCTCATGTAGTGACTTGCTCACATAGTAAACTGGCCGTTGTATGCCACTGTCAACTCGTATCATCACCAAACTCATAGCATGATGGGCCACAGCAATATAAGCAAATAGAATTTCATCCATCTTAGGGCTGGACATGATAGGTGGATGAGAGAGATATTCCTTAAGCCGCTGGAAGGCCAAAGCATACTCCTTGGTCCACTCAAATCCCTTCCATTTATTCATCAACAAGAAGAAAGGTCTGCATCTATCCGCTGAACGGGAGATAAACCAGTTCAAGACAATAGTCATTTCGGTTAGTTTCTGAACTTCCTTGGGATTCCGAGGTGGTTGTAGACTTTTTATCGCCTTAATCTGGTCGGGATTAACCTCTATTCCCCGGTGAGTCACCATATTGCTCAGAAACTTGCTTGATCCTATACCAAAAGAGCACTTGGAAGCATTAAGGCGTAGCTTGTGTTTCCATAGAATTTCAAAAATGTTTCCGAGGTCTCCCACATGCTCAGACACCACCTTGCTCTTCACCACCATGTCATCTATATAGACCTTAACACTCTTGCCTAACTGTGATTCAAGCATTTTAGTCATCATCTTTTGATAGATGGATCCCGCATTTTTCAAGTCAAAGGGCATCACTTTGTAATGGTAGTTTCCAGTGGAAGTGACAAAGGCTGTCTTCTCCTGATCATCCAGGGCCAATGGTATTTGATGGTATCCTTGAAAGGCATCTAAAAAGCTCATCCAAGGATGGCCTACAGTGGCATCTACCAGTTGGTCTATTCGAGGCATAAGGAATGGATCTTTTGGGCAAGCCTTGTTTAAATCCATGAAATCCACACATACACGCCATTTCTCATTCTTTTTCTTTACTACCATAGTATTGGCCAACCATTCAGGGTAGAAAACTTCCTTGATAGTCCTTGCCTACTTAAGCTTCGTCACCTCATCTTTGACGGCATCAGAATGATCTCTAGATGAGCGCTGAGGAGGTTGTTTCTTAGGGGTAATAGATGGATTGACATTCAAACAATGGCAAATGAAGTTTGGGTCCACCCCTGGAGCTTCATAAGCACTCCACGCGAACACATCAACATTTTTTCTAAGGAACTCAATTAGCTCTTCCCTTTCTTGGGGAGGTTGCTGGGAACCGACCTGAAAGAACCTCTCTGAGTCATCACCAACGACAACCTTTTCAAGATCTTCGCATTTTGCTTCCTCGGTTGATTTGTTATCAGGCAACGCCAGAGTTTTTGATTGCTATAAGCCCTTTTCAGCAGAGGCCGAGGACTCAGCTTCGGGTCGATGTAAAATGGGAACCACCATGCACTGCTTAGCCATGGACTGACTTCCCACAACCTCTTTAACTTGGCCCTCTAACGGATATTTCACCTTCTGGTGTAGGGTAGAAGAGACGACTCCTAAGGCATGAAGCCAAGGTCTAGCCACAATAGCTAGTGAATAAGCGTCCACCACAATGAAACCCACCTCCACCACTTCTGAACTGGTCTGTATGGGTAGTCTAATTTGACCTCTTGGAACAACGGTCTTCCTCTCGAAACTTACCAGAGGGGAATCATAGGCGGTTAGGTCCTTAGGTTTTAAATTCTACCCCTTGTAAAGGTCGGGGTATATAATTTCGACAGCAGTGCCCTGCTCTACCAACACTCTCTTCACATCATACCCCCTATCCTGAGTGTGACCACCAAAGCATCGTTATGGGGTTGGATAGTTCTAATCTTATCCTCGTCCAAGAAGCCTAGAACTAGTGGCATCTCTATTCTGGCTCTTTTTGGCTCCAAATTGTTGTCCTCGGTGGATAGCCGAGCCACAGACATCACTCTGAAGGGATAAGATTTGGTCATACCAGGAGCAGCAAAGATGACATTGATCGTTCCTATAGGAGGTCTTGAAGAAGCATCTTTCCGGGGATCCGAACCTCACTGCTCTACTTGGCCACTAGAATGGTGCAACAGTTGCTTCAACTTCCCTTCTCAGACTAGTTAGTCCAGATGATCCAACAAATTCCTGCAATCTTCTGTAGTGTGCCCTTGGTCTTGATGGTATTGGCAATAAAGGCTCTGGTTACGTCTCATGGGGTTTCCAGCCATCTTGTTCGGCCATTTGAAGAATGGCTCGTTCTTAATCTTCTCTAGAACCTGATGCACTGGTCCTCGAAATACTACATTAACTGTCTAGGTGTTGGTAGACACTGATTGTCTAGCAAAATCTCTCCGAGGTTGGTTGTTATTGAATCGATCCGACCTGAAGTCCTTCCTCTCCTAAGGGATAACCTTCGCTTTACCTTTCCCTTGCTGTTGGTCATCCTCCACCCTCTTGTACTTATCAATCTGGTCCATGAGTTGGATCACACTGGTAACAGGCTTGCCAGTTAGAGACTTCTCGACTGGGAGGCAAACCTTAAAAGTGCTGATAGCCACGTCATCAAAGTTACCATCTATCTCATTGTACATCTCCCAGTATCTGTTCGAGTACATTTTCAAAGTCTCTCCCTCTCGCACGAACAAAGACAGTAGTGAGTCTAAAGGCTGAGGTACCCTGCTACATGTGATAAAACGAGAGCCAAAGGCCTGGGTGAGCTCCTTAAAGGAGTCTATGGAATTGACCCTTAGACCATCAAACCATCTCATCGCTACAGGTCCCAAACTGGTGGGAAATACTTTGCACATCAAAGCCTTATCGTTAGAGTGGACAGTCATGCTCTGGTTGAACTGACTCACATGTTCTACAGGGTCCGTTCGATCATTGTAAATGGTGAACGTTGGTTGATGGAACCGCCGAGGAAGTTTTGCCTTCTCTATCTTGTGTGTGAAAGGTGATTTGGAGATTTGATTCAACGCCTTGTTCATAGTGTTGTTTCCCAAGCCTTTACAAGGCGGGCTCTTGTATCTTCACCTGTGGTGGTCTTCATCATAGGAGAAAGACTCGCTTGGTGGAGTTCTTGACCTTTGCTTGTAACTAGCATCCTCTTCATCATTGGAGGAAACGTCAGAACTGGAAGGGGTTCATTTCCGTTATGCATGGCGCAACTTCTTCTTTAAATCGTCAATCTCCCTTTGCATGGCTCTTTCATTATGCTCTTGAGAGATGTGACTCCCAACCCGAGAATGACTTTTACCAGTATGAGTGGTGTGTGTGCTACCTTCTCGATCTCGCTTGCGTTCAAGGTTAAGGAAGTCATTTTGTCGCCTAGAACCCATGGATTCTTCTTGGTGATGACCTAATCCTACCATAGTTAGACGTCGAACTCACCATCATACAAGTTCTTTCCACAGACGGCGCCAATTGTAGGGACACCGTTTGCAGCCCAAGCCCAAAATGTATGGGATCTTGGCCCAATGAGCCCAATACAATAAATTTGTAGAGAGTGGGTCGAAGAACTAAGCTCTAATGAATGTGACAACAGCTAGTATGGATTTGAAAGGTGATCAAGCAAGAACAAAGGAAATAAAGCTGAAGGACTTCATTGTCCAAGGAGGTCACACTTATATGAATTGATCACAATTAAGTACAAGAACAATTTAGATTGTTACAGTATTCTCTCTCTCTACTTTCCCGATCTCTCTCTCATGGAGGGCCTCTTACATTATATAGCTCCCTTTGGACCATCTTGGTCCTACACTTGTTGATCATTTAAGCCCTTACTTGAGTACCTGTCCCATCAGACACCCTCTTTGGCTTTCTATGAGTTGTGGTAGTCAAGGCTACAGTGCATTTAATGCGGTGGTAGCAGCTTTTCCTTGGATATTTTTGGGTTTCCTTCCTTATCGTATATTTGTGAGGCACGTCCCCATCATTGGAGCTTCCTGGAGGGTCATTCTAACTGTTGGCATAGATATTTGAGCTGCATTTATCATATCTGAGGAGGAGTTCCTCCTCGGACCACCTTCCTTTTGTTCCTTGCTCATGAGACTTCAAATTGGAACCCCTAATAACTATTTGTTCCTTTTCGGACCATTCAATGTCCTCGGAAAAAACCCAATGCCCAATATATGATCCTGGGCCTTTATCCCTACAATAGTAATTTTGACTTAGATAAAGTTGATTAGGCTAGATGATGAAAAGAAATTATTATTTTGGTTCATATACCATGTGTTAACATGAGTTTAATCGATTTGAATGTGTTTGATTTATTTTGTTAAATATTAATATATATAAGTAATGGTTAAATTCGTCATTTGCTTTTTGAGAAAAGATTAAATTGGTCATTAGTTGGTCATCAAATTAAAGGCATTTTTCAATGCAATTTCCTATATGATTTCCTTGTTAAAATTTTTAAAATAAATAAATAAGAGAAAATAACTCAACTTGTTTTTGCTGGGCTCATGGTGATGGTAATTGACATAATCTATCACAAACCTCATTTTTTTTCTACCTGGAACATGCTTTGAAAAAATATAGGATACAAAGTTTATGACATAGGCAGATTTCGCCAAAGTATTTTGATTACGTTGATTGGTAATGAAATGCATTCTCAATCGATAGTTTTTCCAAAACAAAAATAGATTGAAGCTTCAGCATTGCATCTCATATGTTGTGTGCATATATGACAGAGAATAGACTTATTTGTGTCCATGTCAATGAGGAAGTATAAAATTTTAATTAATTATACACGCTTACCTTACACACATAACCACATTACTAAAATTCATCTTTCTCAAAAAAAAAAAAAAAATCATAGTTTTAATTGAAATAATGTTTTATTACAATTTTAACTGAAAATGTGTTTCAAAAACATGATTTCAAAAGACAGTGTATATGGAATGTGCAATAAAAAGTGTGTAATAAGATTTTTTCTAAAATTTTATTTACAAGGAAAAAAAAAATCAAAGTTTATTCTTTTCTTTTTGGCTGACATATTGATATAAAATAAATCTATAGACTATAGGAACCAAATCTTTGAACAAACTTTTCACTTATTCCCTTTTTAGCAATATTGATTTTGTGAATCTCAACGAAAGTGAGAATCTTGGCCATAATTTTTGTGTCTTTGAATTTTTTTTTCCATAATTCTAACATGATCAATCATAAATGGTTGAGAGAAAATAGTAAGTTAGGGGGAATGAGATAAAATGGAGGAGAAAGAATTCATTTCCCTTTTTATTTTGGTTATAATAAGGAAAGAGATGAGAGAAAGAAAATGTGAAGATAATAAATAGTTTTTATGGGCCACACCAATTATATATTTTTTACTTTCCTTCCAAATCCACAAAATTACTCTTATGCACTTGAAATTTTATTAATATTTTGTGAAATTACTTTATATTCTCATAATTAATTATTAACTCATAATTTATAATCTTCCTAAAAAAAAACTTATAATTTATAAAGATAAAATACTAAAGTAATTATTTTATTATTTTTCTTTCTCTCTAGGTCCAAACGCACCTAAAATAATAATTTCTTTCCCTTTGTTTTTCTACTTTCCATCTCCTTAATCTTTTCTAGTCCCTTCCTTTCCTTCAAACCAAGCATAGCATTAATCGTGAAAGACTAATATAAGTAATTACCTATCCACAGCAAAATCTATAGGAAAAATTGAATAATCTTGAGCAGCTTTCATTTAAAAATGACATTTTGCAGGAGAATCCTAATGCAGCTGCATATAGAGACAAGATGTTAGATGAAACAAAAAAATTTATGATATAGGCAGAGTGTTGATTGTTGATGAAATAATACATTCTCTACTGATATTTTTCCACAAAAAAAAAGAAAGAAAAAGAAAGAAAAAGAAAAATATTGAAGCTTTAAAATCGCATTTCATGTACATGCTTATATCTTTCAACACATATATGACAGTAAGTGGACTTATTTGTGTCCATGTTAGTGAGCGTAAAATTGTGTACTGTTACCAAAACAATTTTCACAATAAATTTTAGAACTTTTGAATTGGTAGAATACATATTATTAATTCCCATGAGTCTTCTACTAACACCATTTTATTATCCGTCATTAATTAGTAACTTATTATTTCAAATAGTTGTGAGATTTATTAGGAAATATATTGTGATATAAACTTATTATAAAACTTTTTCTACAAGAAAAAGAGGATCAAAGCTTAATCTTTTGCTCTTTTTAGCTGGCGTATCCATATACAATCATTAGATTCAGTACATACTACACAATTTTCACACATTCCTTTTTTAGAACTGTTCAGTTAGTGGAATATTTATTATTAATTATTTTATGAGTTCATTACTCATGTTATTTTATTATTCATTATTAATAACTTATTATTTTGATATTTGTGAAATTTAGTGTGAAATATTTTGTGACAAAACTTATTGTAAAATTTTATTTACAAGGAAAAAAAGATCAAAGTTTACTTTTTCTTTTAGCTAGCATATTGGTATACATTAAATTAATAGACACCAAATTTGCCAACAGTTTTTTCACACATTCTCTTCTTCCTTTTAAGACTATAATTGAGTCGAGTTAAGTGTTTAAAATTCAAGCTTGTTCATTCAAACTAATTTTTTGAACACAAGCCGAGCTCGAGATATCACTAAAAAAGATTATATGTTCAAACTTGGCTCATTTTCTTGTTGAGTAAGTTCAAGCTTGTTCATGAGTTATTTGATTAATTTATTCTTTTTCTCATATATTGTGAAACCATGACTAAAATGTTTTATCTCTTCATAATTCTATGATTTTTTGCTATGAATGGACCATTTATATTATTAATAAGTTACAAATAACAGTTTATATCATACGAATCTATTGACAAAATTATACAATTCAATTTAAAGTCTATATAAATATATTTTTGGACTAGTATACAATGTAAAAATATAACATTATATATGGTTAAATTAAGTCCTTAGACTTACATGTTTGCTCATGAACATATTATTATGTTTGAACTTTGTTTAATGATCGAACCTAAACTTAAGACTTGAACTAAACTTATTTCTTTAAACAAACAAATATAAACAAGTTTTTGACTAAACCAAATTCCGGCTCTTTATAAATAACTTTGTTCATTTACCGCCTTAATTCCTTTTTGTTATGGTAGGCCAATTGAGTTGAAAGATAGTAGAAATTAATTACTCACAATTGTTGAAACGACAATTTATAATTAGTGTGCGTTTGGTTTCAACTTAAAAAATCAACTTATTTTACTATTCGGCTTTTTTTTTAACTATTCATGGGCTCACTATACTTTTTGATACTATTCATGAGTCCTATTATACTATTTCAGCTAACTTTTACCTTTACGTTCAGTACTTTCAGCAAAAAAATTTTAGTTTCAACAAAATAAGTAGATTTTAAACAGACCCTTGATGTGCCATAAAGTGATAATAATAGTGGAAGGAAAAAGAATTTATAAATAATGGGTCTGTAGCAGAATTGCTTTTGGGGAATCAAAGACAATAAAAAAAGTGGAAATGGATAGGAAAAAGAATTGCTTTATTGAATTGTTACAAGACCAGGTGCTTAGAGGAAATAAAATTGGTCATGGATTTGTGGCCGAGGCATGGATTGAAATGGTTAGACTGTTCAATGCAAAATTTGGATCTCACCATGACAAAGATGGACTGAGGAATAGATACAAACATTTAAGGGGACAATATAATGATATCAAGGTACTTCTTGATCAGAGTGGGTTTTCTTGGGATGAAACAGAAGAAATGGTAACTGCTGAGGACTATGTCTGGGATTCTTATACCAAGGTGAATTTCTATTTACTCATTCTTGTATCCTTTAGATATTTGTAGTTTTATTATATGGCTTATGTGTAAAATATGCAGGTGCATCCTAATGCTCAGTCATATAGAAATAAATCTATTCCCAGCTATCACAAATTATGTGTTATATATGGTGAAGAAGTTTGTAATTGAAGATACAACATTTCAACATGCAATGCAGATCTTGCTAGTGAAGAACCAGATTTGAGAATTGGTAGGTTTCTTGTTTCAGCAGCAAGAGCTTCCCATATAACTTAAGGAAGTTATTATCTGATTATTTATTGTCTTATTTTCTTTGTTTTGTTCTTAACCTACCATATCAGTCTCCTTTCAGTTGCATTATTTCCTTTTCTTTCATTGCTATCCTAATTTTGATGTACCAGAACCCATGCAGTTATCATTCTAAATATTTCTACATGGTTGTTGACTGGGGTTGACAATGCTGATCTATCTAACTTTGGCTAAAACGAGAGTGTTACCCCAGCATTTAATTAAAAAAAAAATGAAGTATAAGTTGCATCATTAGACTTATCATCTTTGAAATACATATTTCTTATTGCATGAATTAACAAAATTTTTGGTTTGTAATAGGGGAGGATATCCAATGCTATGCAAACAGTGGTTGTTTGACAACAAATTGGACACCTTCAATGGACTGTTATCTCATAGATGTAATGCTAGAGGAAGTGCATAAGGGGAAGAAGATTGATTACACTTTCAACAATAAAGCATGGATAGATATGTTTATGTTGTTCAAGGAACGATTCTCATTGCAACTTGACAAAGATTTTCTGAAAATTCGTTATAGAAGTTTGGAAAAGCAGTACTTTGATATGAAAAATCTTCTTGAATAGAGACGATTTTCATGGGATGAAACACAGCAAATGGTCATAGCTTTTGATGATGTTTGGGATGCATATGTGAAGGTGCTTTGTCAACTTATTTTAGTCTTAAATATCAGTTCGAGTATACATAGCTATTGGCTAAGATTTTGTTTATGTAGGAACACCCAGATGCAAAACCATACTGAATCATGCCGATGCCAAATTATAATGATTTGTGCTTGATTTATGGAAATCCAGCTTCTGCTGAATGGTGTAATCAAGCACATCAAGATCTAGGATCTAACGGTTTTGGTGAGATTTTGGTTCGACAAGCTTATAAGCAATCTCAGTATTTGCCTATTTTTTCCCTCTTCAAGTATTTGGTCTTTAGTCAATGAGCAATTAGATATACGTGTTCAATGTGTCTGGATATATATACCAGTGCTGTTTCATATTGCATTGATTGCTATAGCATTTTGTCAAGATATGTTAAAATGCTTTCTTGAACCAAGGGAAAAAAACAGAAAGAGAACAAGTCCCTACTCCCTCTTTAATATGAAACATAGTGATCATTGAAGTCAAAAGAAGAATTTTTTTTTAATGAGCAAATAAAGATTACCTTTCCCCATATTTACGTTATTTTATAATTTTCTGAAGTGCCAGACTTAACAATAGCTATCACCAAAGAACTGATTGGACACCATTGATGGACCGATATTTTATTGATCTAATGTTAGAGCAAGTTCACTATGGAAGTATGGTTGATAAAAAATTCAACAAGCTAGCTTGGAGTGATATGATTGCAAAGTTTAGTGCAGAATTTGGGTCTCAGCACGACAAAGATTTCCTAAAAAGTCGTTTTATGAATTTGAGGAAGCGGTTCAATGATATGAAAACTCTACTTGACTAGAGTTGTTTTTCTTGGAATGAAATGCAACAGATGATACATGCTGAAAATGATGTTTGGGATGCTTATGTTAAGGTGATATTTTCTTCTGAATTTCCATGACATAAATGTTCTTTTTGGTCCCAACAGCTTATAGATAATTTCTGTAGGTACATCCTGATGAAAGAACATACCGCAATAGAACTCTCCCAAATGTCAACGATTTGTTTTTGATATATGGAAATGACAACATTGAGCAAGGGCAAAATTACTCTGGTCACTCTATGGATGCTAAGGACTATGAGCTGGGAGTAAATATTGGTCTCTCTCTCTCTCTGTCTCTCTTATTGCAATATTACCTTTAGGTAGACAAGATTGGTACAATCAGTTAAGGACTTCTCAGAAAATGTTTGAACTACACATGTGATATTAGAGGAGGACCATCTGAAAACTGCACTAGCATGTTTAATTTACAGGTGCAATAGTTGTCCATTTGCTAGCATAATTACTATAAATAAATTGTCAACTTTGTTGTTGTAATAAGTATTAATTTGTCACTATCCATGCAAAAGGGAAGTTTTAATTTGATGCTAATACAACTACTTGACTCAGTTTTCCTAAAAGTTTGATACAAAAGAATTGAAATTTGTCCATTTCAAGTGATGTTTGAAGCTATTAATTTTGTCAAATAGTATGAAACAACATTATTATTACTTTTTTTTTTTTTTTGGTACTGTATGCCTCCAGAATAAATCCTCTTATGTAATGACAGTTATTTTTAAAGTTGTAGGTGAAGAGGATTACTAGTCCCCTGCTAATAATGATCCTTTGAGGATATATTGGACAAGGGAAATGGACCATTATTTTATTGACCTTATGTTAGAACAGTTGCACAGAGAGAATAAGATTGGTCGTACATACAATGCTCAAGCTTGGACCTGGATGAATGCATCATTTAGTAAAAAATTTGGATTCCTTTGTGATAAAGATGTACTAGAAGATTGGTATTGGAGCTTGAGGAAAAAGTATACGGACATCACAGATATCCTTAATCATAATGGCTTTGCTTGGGATGGAATTCACCAAACAATGACAGCTGATGATGATGTTTGGGAAGCTTATATCAAGGTGCTATTTTTTCTTATTTGTAATGTTGCTAGGATAAAGGGTTATCTCTTTTTGTTTCCTTTGGTTATCACTAAAGAGCACTGAGCATGCCACGATATGGTAAACATGTGTGCGTGCACACATGTTCTTTCTTTCTCTCCCCCTTGATGAAATGATTAACAGTATTCATGAAGTAAACTATACGTTGGTGCGTAATGTAGGGTGTAGAACATAATCTTATTGATAGTTGAACATTGAACTATATAATTTTGATCAACTTTTATTTAAAAATGGCATTTTGTAGGATCATCTGGATGCAGTTACATACAGAGATAAGATCTTGGGTGATTATTGTGATTTGTGCTTGATATATGGTAATGAAAGTCAGCATAGTAGATTGAAGAGGAAAAATTATGCATGACAGAGCTATCTGGACGGAGGTGGCACGGACAGATGTGGCATGTACAAACTGAACGGCCACGTGGCATCCAGCCCATTATTATGTGGTCTCCAAGGAAACTTAAATGGAAAATACTTGCGACACACGATTAGCCCTGGTTTGTAGAATCCTAACATGAGTAGAATTCTAGAATATAAACGCATTAATGAGTATCTTCCCCATAAGGAAAAGACTTGTTCCGCAAGCAAAGGAGTCTGGCTTTACGCGACTATAAAAACCCAAAGACCCTCAAGAAAAAGGTATGCACAATTTCTCTAAAGCCCATACTCTCGAACATTGTTGGAGCTCTCTTCTAACTTAACCTTCGGAGGGTCTTTGGCTGGTACCACACCGGTACTCTCTGTAAGGTCTTTTTCTGTGTTGGGCAGGTCTGGTATTGAGCGTGTTGGAACCGTGTGACTCACTGGTGATTTTTTTGGCATCATCAGTTGGCGCTGTCTGTGGGAAATACGAGTAATCAGTCATTGCTTTATCCCTAAGACAAAAGGTCGTACGGTCCAAACTTGATCGATGGCATCAGCCAACCAAGAAACTGGAAATCCCCCCACTGTTGTAGAATGGCAACTGCAGACACTTTCGGTTGCGATTGAGCGACTTACTCAACAAAATAAAGCTCTTATGCTATAAAACCAAGTGTTGGAAGTACAAATTAAGCATCCAAAAAAACATCAAGTCTTATCGCATGATCAATGTAGAAGTGGTCATAATCACTATCCACCCATTCAAAATATTACAGAAGGGAACAGCAAATAGAAGAGAAGACTGACGACTACAATATTGTAGGATGACGAACGATATGCCAAAGAGAAGGCAAGAGGCCTAAACACTCTAACAGCTGACCCATTCGCTCCACCCCACTAAACTCTCCTATCAACCATATACTTGCACTTATCAAAGACGACCCCATGTTGGAATGACCGAGGAGGATGAATGAGGATCCAAGCAAGCAATCAAAGAACCAAATATTGACATTACCACCATGAACATGGACATGACACAAAGGAGTTTTATGATCTAAAACAACAAATAGAGATCCTTGTAGGCCAAGGGAAGTTGTAGCGAATTAGAGCAACCCAGCAAGACGGAAGACCAATTCTCCACAAAAAAGGCGCCTTTTGGACGACAGCCACCCTACAAGAGAGACTTGATGGGCAAAAGCTACCTCACCCTTAGAATACCGAATCCTTGAAGAATATTTACTCTACTTGCGATTAAAAAAAAAAAAAAGCGAACAACCAATACCGCCTACCCTTCTACAATATCTCTGAGGTAGTACCGATCATCCAAGTCACCAAGGTGATGAACAATCTGAGAGATGATCAACTCAAGTAGCGAAGGCAAACATGGAAGGGGGGGCAATAGACGAGGAATATTTGTACAACGCATCGGGTGGACGGTCACTATACTAAGTTACCTACGGGTAGACGCATGGTCAAAGTCGCCTATGAGTGGACGGTCACTATACTAAGTTACCAATACTAAGTTACCTACGGGTAGACGCGTAGCCAAAGTCGCCTACAGATGGACGGTTACTATGCTAAGTCGCCTACAGATGGACGGTTACTATGGGTGGACGCATGACCAAAGTCGACTATGGGTGGACAGTCGCCACACTTAATCACCTCAACAAATCCACGACCCAAGGTGGACGACTAACAAGGTGACGAGGTAACACTTAGTGACCTCAACAAGTCCACGACCCAAGGTGGACGTCCAACAAGGTGACGAGGTAACACTTAGTCACCTCAATAAGTCCATGACCCCAAGTGGACAACCAAAAAGATGTCGAGGTAACACTTAGTCACCTTAACAAGTCCACGACCCAAGGTGGACGTCTAACAAGGTGATGAGGTAACATTTAGTCACCTCAATAAGCCCACGACCCCAGGTGGACGATCAAAATGATGACGAGGTAACACTTAGTCACCTCAACAAGTCCACGACACAAGGTGGACATCTAACAAGGTGATGAGGTAACATTTAGTCGCCGACACATGGTGGACGACCAACAAGGTGACAAGGTAACACTTAGTCACCTCAACAAGTCCACGACCCCAAGGTGGATGTCCAACAAGGTGACGAGGTAACACTTAGTCACCTCAATAAGTCCACGACCCCAGGTGGACGACCAAAAAGATGACAAGGTAACACTTAGTCACCTCAACAAGTCCACGACCCAAGGTGGAACGTCCAACAAGGTGACAAGGTAACACTTAGTCACCTCAATAAGTCCACGACCTAAGGTGGACGTCCAACAAGGTGACGAGGTAACACTTAGTCACCTCAACAAGTCCACGACCCAAGGTGGAACGTCCAACAAGGTGACAAGGTAACACTTAGTCACCTCAATAAGTCCACAACCCCAAGTGAACGACCAAAAAATATGACGTGGTAACACTTAGTCACCTCAACAAGTCCACGACCCCAAGTGGACGGCTAACAAGGTGACAAGGTAACACTTAGTCGACGACACAAGGTGGACGACCAACAAGGTGACAAGGTAACACTTAGTCACCTCAACAAGTCCACGACCCAAGGTGGACGACCAACAAGGTGATGAGGTAACACTTAGTCATCTCAACAAGTCCACGACCAAAAAAAAAAAAAGATGCATGTCCATGAAAAAAGTGGATGGACAAAAAAATGGATACATGTCCATGAAAAAAGTGGACGAACACCTAAAACAAAAACAAAAAAAAAAAAAAAAAAAAAAAAAGAGGAGGTTGCATGTTGCATGTCCGTCCATGACACCAAAAAAAAAAAAAAAAAAAGGTTGCATGTCCGTCCTTTAACAAAAGTGGACGGACACCAGAAAAAAAAAAAAAAATGGTTGCATGTCCATCCATGAAAAAAAGTGGATGGACACCCAAAAAAAAAAAAAAAAGAGATGGTTGCATGTCCGTCCATGAACAAAAGCGGACGGACACCTAAAAAAAAAAAAAAAAGATGGTTGGATGTCCGTCCATGAACAAAAGTGGACGGACACCAAAAAATAAAAATAATAATAAAAAAAAGGAGGTTGCATGTTGCATGTCCGTCCATGACACCAAAAAAAAAAAAAGGTTGCATGTCTGTCCATGAACAAAAGTGGGTGGACAAAAACAAAAAAAAAAAAAAAAAAAAAATTGAAGACAAGGTAAAACTCATTCACGTCGGCTAGTCCACGACCCAAAGTAGACGGACAAAATACCTTAAGAATGGGACGCTAATAGAGGACCACAACGAGTCCTGAAGGTTAAAAGTTTGGGCATCACATGTCCCAGGGGCAGTGTATCAAAGACCTACCGTGCATAAGGATGCCTAATCCTACGTATAAAGCATACGACATCACAATGTGATGGATCGACAACCAAGGGTACCGACGATCAATGATGCCAACGGCACCTGATTCTCATTCAAAATTTAAGTCCTACCTACGGGTGGAAGGACGAACCAAGTCACTCACGAGTGCCTTGGTCAAAATTTAAGTCCTTCTACCCATGGGTGGAAGGACGAACCAAGCCACCAACAAATGCCTTTGTCAAAATTTAAGTCATCCTACCTAAGGGTGGGAGGACGAACCAAGCCACTCATAAGTGCCTTCATACAGAATTTAAGTCCTTCTACCTACGGGTGGAAGGACGAACCAATTCACTTACGGGTGCCTTAGTAAAAAATTAAAGTCCTACTACCTACGGGTGGAAGGACGAACCAAGTTACTCACGAGTGTCTTGGACGAAATTTAAGTTCTTCTACCAATGGGTGGATGGACGAACCAAGTCACTCACGAGTACCTTGGTCAAAATTTAAGTCTTCCTACCTTCGGGTGGAAGGACGAACCAAGCCACCAACAAGTGCCTCGGTACAAAATTCAAGTCCATCTACCTACGGGTGGAAGGACTAACCAAGCCACCAGCAAGTGGCTTGGTAAAAAATTCAAGTCCTTTTACCTACGAGTGGAAGGACGAACCAAGTCACTCACGAGTGTCTTGGTCAAAATTTAAGTCCTTCTATGTACGGGTGGAAGGGAGAACCAAGTCACTCATGAGTGCCTTGGTCGAAATTTAAGTCCTTCTACCTATGGGTGGAAGGACGAACCAAGTCACTTACGGGTGCCTTGGTCAAAAATTAAAGTCCTACTACCTACGGGTGGAAGGACTAACCAAGCCACCAGCAAGTGGCTTGGTACAAAATTTAAGTGCTTCTACCTACGGGTGGAAGGACGAACAAAGTTACTCACGAGTGTCTTGGTCGAAATATAAGTCCTTCTACCAATGGGTGGAATGACGAACCAAGTCACTCACGAGTGCCTTGGTCAAAATTTAAGTCTTCCTACCTTCGAGTGGAAGGACGAACCAAGCCACCAACAAGTGCCTCGGTACAAAATTCAAGTCCATCTACCTACGGGTGGAAGGACTAACCAAGCCACCAGCAAGTGGCTTGGTAAAAAATTCAAGTCCTTTTACCTACGAGTGGAAGGATGAACCAAGTCACTCACGAGTGTCTTGGTCAAAATTTAAGTCCTTCTATGTACGGGTGGAAGGATGAACCAAGTCACTCACGAGTGCCATGGTCGAAATTTAAGTCCTTCTACCTATGGGTGGAACGACGAACCAAGCCACCAACAAGTGCATTTGTCAAAATTTAAGTCATTCTACCTAAGGGTGGGAGGACGAACCAAGCCACTTATAAGTACCTTAGTACAAAATTTAAGTCCTTCTCCCTACAGGTGGAAGGACGAACCAAGTCACTTACGGGTGCCTTGGTCAAAAATTAAAATCCTACTACCTACGGGTGGAAGGACTAACCAAGCCACAAGCAAGTGGCTTGGTACAAAATTTAAGTGCTTCTACCTACGGGTGGAAGGAAGAACAAAGTTACTCACGAGTGTCTTGGTCGAAATTTAAGTCCTTCTACCAATGGGTGGAAGGACGAACCAAGTCACTCACGAGTGCGTTGGTCAAAATTTAAGTCTTCCTACCTTCGGGTGGAAGGACGAACCAAGCCACCAAAAAGTGCCTCGGTACAAAATTCAAGTCCATCTACCTACGGGTGGAAGGACTAACCAAGCCACCAGCAAGTGGCTTGGTAAAAAATTCAAGTCCTTTTACCTATGAGTGGAAGGACGAACCAAGTCACTCACGAGTGTCTTGGTCAAAATTTAAGTCCTTCTATGTACGGGTGGAAGGACGAACCAAGTCACTCATGAGTGCCTTGGTCGAAATTTAAGTCCTTCTACCAATGGGTGGAAGGACAAACCAAGTCACTCACGAGTGCCTTGGTCAAAATTTAAGTCTTCCTACCTTCGGGTGGAAGGACGAACCAAGCCACCAAAAAGTGCCTCGGTACAAAATTCAAGTCCATCTACCTACGGGTGGAAGGACTAACCAAGCCACCAGCAAGTGGCTTGGTAAAAAATTCAAGTCCTTTTACCTACGAGTGGAAGGACGAACCAAGTCACTCATGAGTGTCTTGGTCAAAATTTAAGTCCTTCTATGTACGGGTGGAAGGACGAACCAAGTCACTCATGAGTGCCTTGGTTGAAATTTAAGTCCTTCTACCTATGGGTGGAAGGAAGAACCAAGTCACTTACGGGTGCCTTGGTCAAAAATTAAAGTCCTACTACCTACGGGTGGAAGGACTAACCAAGCCACCAGCAAGTGGCTTGGTACAAAATTTAAGTGCTTCTACCTACGGGTGGAAGGACGAACAAAGTTACTCACGAGTGTCTTGGTCGAAATTTAAGTCCTTCTACCAATGGGTGGAAGGACGAACCAAGTCACTCACGAGTGCCTTGGTCAAAATTTAAGTCTTCCTACCTTCGAGTGGATGGACGAACCAAGCCACCAACAAGTGCCTCAGTACAAAATTCAAGTCCATCTACCTACGGGTGGAAGGACTAACCAAGCCACCAGTAAGTGGCTTGGCAAAAAATTCAAGTCCTTCTACCTACGAGTGGAAGGATGAACCAAGTCATTCACGAGTGTCTTGGTCAAAATTTAAGTCCTTCTATGTACGGGTGGAAGGACGAACCAAGTCACTCACGAGTGCCTTGGTCGAAATTTAAGTCCTTCAACCTATGGATGGAAGGACGAACCAAGCCACCAACAAGTGCCTTGGTCAAAAATTAAAGTCCTACTACCTACGGGTGGAAGGACTAACCAAGCCACTAGCAAGTGGCTAGTGGCTTGGTACAAAGTTTAAGTGCTTCTACCTACGGGTGGAAGGACGAACAAAGTTACTCACGAGTGTCTTGGTCGAAATTTAAGTCCTTCTATGTACGGGTGGAAGATTGAACCAAGTCACTCACGAGTGCCATGGCCGAAATTTAAGTCCTTCTACCTATGGGTGGAACGACGAACCAAGCCACCAACAAGTGCATTTGTCAAAATTTAAGTCATTCTACCTAAGGGTGGGAGGACGAACCAAGCCACTTATAAGTACCTTAGTACAAAATTTAAGTCCTTCTACCTACAGGTGGAAGGACGAACCAAGTCACTTACGGGTGCCTTGGTCAAAAATGAAAGTCCTACTACCTACGGGTGGAAGGACTAACCAAGCCACTAGCAAGTGGCTTGGTACAAAATTTAAGTGCTTCCACCTACGGGTGGAAGGAAGAACAAAGTTACTCACGAGTGTCTTGGTCGAAATTTAAGTCCTTCTACCAATGGGTGGAAGGACGAACCAAGTCACTCACGAGTGCCTTGGTCAAAATTTAAGTCTTCCTACCTTCGGGTGGAAGGACGAACCAAGCCACCAAAATGTGCCTCGGTACAAAATTCAAGTCCATCTACCTACGGGTGGAAGGACTAACCAAGCCACCAGCAAGTGGCTTGGTAAAAAATTCAAGTCCTTTTACCTACGAGTGGAAGGACGAACCAACTCACTCACGAGTGTCTTGGTCAAAATTTAAGTCCTTCTATGTACGGGTGGAGGGACGAACCAAGTCACTCATGAGTGCCTTGGTTGAAATTTAAGTCCTTCTACCAATGGGTGGAAGGACGAACCAAGTCACTCACGAGTGCCTTGGTCAAAATTTAAGTCTTCCTACCTTCGGGTGGAAGGACGAACCAAGCCACCAAAAAGTGCCTCGGTACAAAATTCAAGTCCATCTACCTACGGGTGGAAGGACTAACCAAGCCACCAGCAAGTGGCTTGGTAAAAAATTCAAGTCCTTTTCCCTACGAGTGGAAGGACGAACCAAGTCACTCACTAGTGTCTTGGTCAAAATTTAAGTCCTTCTATGTACGGGTGGAAGGACGAACCAAGTCACTCATGAGTGCCTTGGTTGAAATTTAAGTCCTTCTACCTATGGGTGGAAGGAAGAACCAAGTCACTTACGGGTGCCTTGGTCAAAAATTAAAGTCCTACTACCTACGGGTGGAAGGACTAACCAAGCCACCAGCAAGTGGCTTGGTACAAAATTTAAGTGCTTCTACCTACGGGTGGAAGGACGAACAAAGTTACTCACGAGTGTCTTGGTCGAAATTTAAGTCCTTCTACCAATGGGTGGAAGGACGAACCAAGTCACTCACGAGTGCCTTGGTCAAAATTTAAGTCTTCCTACCTTCGAGTGGAAGGACAAACCAAGCCACCAACAAGTGCCTCAGTACAAAATTCAAGTCCATCTACCTACGGGTGGAGGGACTAACCAAGCCACCAGTAAGTGGCTTGGCAAAAAATTCAAGTCCTTCTACCTACGAGTGGAAGGATGAACCAAGTCATTCACGAGTGTCTTGGTCAAAATTTAAGTCCTTCTATGTACGGGTGGAAGGACGAACCAAGTCACTCACGAGTGCCTTGGTCGAAATTTAAGTCCTTCAACCTATGGATGGAAGTACGAACCAAGCCACCAACAAGTGCCTTGGTCAAAAATTAAAGTCCTACTACCTACGGGTGGAAGGACTAACCAAGCCACTAGCAAGTGGCTAGTGGCTTGGTACAAAATTTAAGTGCTTCTACCTACGGGTGGAAGGACGAACAAAGTTACTCACGAGTGTCTTGGTCGAAATTTAAGTCCTTCTACCAATTGGTGGAAGGACGAACCAAGTCACTCACGAGTGCCTTGGTCAAAATTTAAGTCTTACTACCTTCGGGTGGAAGGATGAACCAAGCCACCAGCAAGTGCCTCGGTACAAAATTCAAGTCCTTCTACCTACGGGCGAAAGGACTATCCAAGCCACCAGCAAGTGGCTTGGTAAAAAATTCAAGTCCTTCTATCTACGAGTGGAAGGACGAACCAAGTCACTCACGAGTGTCTTGGTCAAGATTTAAGTCATTCTATGTACAGGTGGAAGGACAAACTAAGTCACTAACGAGTGCCTTGGTCAAAATTTAAGTCTTCCAACCTTCGGGTGGAAGGACGAACCAAGGCACCAGCAAGTGCCTCAGTACAAAATTCATGTCCCTCTACCTACGAGTGGAAAGATGAATCAAGTCACTCACGAGTGTCTTGGTCGAAAATTAAAGTCCTTCTACCTACGGATGGAAGGACTAACCAAGCCACCAGTAACTGGCTTGGTACAAAATTTAAGTGCTTCTACATACGGGTGGAAGGACGAACAAAGTTACTCACGAGTGTCTTGGTCGAAATTTAAGTCCTTCTACCAATGGGTGGAAGGATGAACCATGTCACTCACGAGTGCCTTGGTCAAAATTTAAGTCTTCCTACCTTCGGGTGGAAGGACGAACCAAGCAACTAGCAAGTGCCTCGATGCAAAATTCAAGTCCTTCTACCTACGGGTGGAAGGACTAACCAAGCTACTAGCAAGTGGCTTGGTAAAAAATTCAAGTCCTTCTATCTACGAGTGGAAGGACGAACCAGGTCACTCAAGAGTGTCTTGGTCAAAATTTAAGTCATTCTATGTACGGGTGGAAGGACAAACCAAGTCACTTACGAGTGCCTTAGTCAAAATTTAAGTCTTCCAACCTTCGGGTGGAAGGACGAACCAAGGCACCAGCAAGTGCCTCAGTACAAAATTTAAGTCCTTCTACCTACGGGTGGAAGGACGAACCAAGTCACTTACGGGTGCCTTGGTCAAATATTAAAGTCCTACTACCTACGGGTGGAAGGACTAACCAAGCCACCAGCAAGTGGCTTGGTACAAAATTTAAGTGCTTCTACCTACGGGTGGAAGGACGAACAAAGTTACTCACGAGTGTCTTGGTCGAAATTTAAGTCCTTCTACCAATGGGTGGAAGGACGAACCAAGTCACTCACGAGTGCCTTGGTCAAAATTTAAGTCCTTCTATGTACGGGTGGAAGGACAAACCAAGCCCCCAACAAGTGCCTCAGTACAAAATTCAAGTCCATCTACCTACGGGTGGAAGGACTAACGAGGCCACGAGCAAGTGGCTTGGTAAAAAATTCAAGTCCTTCTACCTACGAGTGGAAGGACGAACCAAGTCACACACGAGTCTCTTGGTCAAAATTTAAGTCCTTCTATGTACGGGTGGTAGGACAAGCCAAGTCACACACGAGTGCCTTGGTCAAAATTTAAGTCTTCCAACCTTTGGGTGGAAGGACGAACCAAGGCACCAGTAAGTGCCACAATACAAAATTCAAGTCCTTCTACCTACGAGTGGA
This sequence comes from Quercus wislizeni, assembly GCA_023055345.1. NCBI lineage: Eukaryota > Viridiplantae > Streptophyta > Magnoliopsida > Fagales > Fagaceae > Quercus > Quercus wislizeni. Next base: position 23,611,221 of record JALGQJ010000007.1, on the reverse strand, counting down.
AGGATGAATCAAGTCACTCACGAGTGTCTTGGTAGAAAATTAAAGTCCTACTACCTACGGGTGGAAGGACTAACCAAGCCACCAGTAAGTGGCTTGGTACAAAATTTAAGTACTTCTACCTACGGGTGGAAGGACGAACAAAGTTACTCACGAGTGTCTTGGTTGAAATTTAAGTCCTTCTACCAATGGGTCGAAGGACGAACCAAGTCACTCACGAGTGCCTTGGTCAAAATTTAAGTCTTCCTACCTTCGGTGGAAGGACAAACCAAGCCACCAGCAAGTGCCTCGGTACAAAATTCAAGTCCTTCTACCTACGGGTGGAAGGACTAACCAAGCCACCACCTAGTGGCTTGGTAAAAAATTCAAGTCCTTCGATCTACGAGTGGAAGGACGAACCAAGTCACTCACGAGTGTCTTGGTCAAAATTTAAGTCATTCTATGTACGGATAGAAGGACAAACCAAGTCACTCGCGAGTGCCTTGGTCAAAATTTAAGTCTTCCAACCTTCGGGTGGAAGGACGAACCAAGGCACCAGCAAGTGCCTCAGCACAAAATTTAAGTCCTTCTACCTATAGGTGGAAGGACGAACCAAGTCACTTACGGGTGCCTTGGTCAAAAATTAAAGTCCTACAACCTACGGGTGGAAGGACTAACCAAGCCACCAGCAAGTGGCTTGGTACAAAATTTAAGTGCTTCTACCTATGGGTGGAAAGACGAACAAAGTTACTCACGAGGGTCTTGGTCGAAATTTAAGTCCTTCTATCAATGGGTGGAAGGACGAACCAAGTCACTCACGAGTGCCTTGGTCAAAATTTTAGTCTTCCTACCTTCAGGTGGAAGGATGAACCAAGCGACCAGTAAGTGGCTTGGCAAAAAATTCAAGTCCTTCTACCTACGAGTGGAAGGACGAACCAAGTCAGTCACGAGTGTCTTGGTCAAAATTTAAGTCCTTCTATGTACGGGTGGAAGGACGAACCAAGTCACTCACGAGTGCCTTGGTCGAAATTTAAGTCCTTCAACCTATGGATGGAAGGACGAACCAAGCCACCAACAAGTGCCTCGGTGCAAAATTCAAGCCCTTCTACGTACGAGTGGAAGGACGAAGCAAGTCACTCACGACTTTTTTGGTCGAAATTTAAGTCCTTCTACCTACGGGTGGAAGGACGAACCAAGTCACTCACGAGAGCCTTGGTCAAAATTTAAGTCTTCCTATCTTTGGGTGGAAGGACGAACTAAGCCACCAGCAAGTGCCTTGTTACAAAATTTAAGTCCTTCTACCTACGGGTGGAAGGACGAACAAAGTTACTCACGAGTGTCTTGGTTGAAATTTAAGTCCTTCTACCAATGGGTGGAAGGACGAACCAAGTCACTCACGAGTGCCTTGGTGAAAATTTAAGTCTTCCTACCTTCAGTTGGAAGGACGAACCAAGCCACCAACAAGTGCCTCAGTACAAAATTCAAGTCCTTCTACCTACGGGTGGAAGGACTAACCAAGCCACCACCAAGTGGCTTGGTAAAAAATTCAAGTCCTTCTACCTACGAGTGGAAGGACGAACCAAGTCACTCACGAGTGTCTTGGTCAAAATTTAAGTCCTTCTATGTACGGGTGGAAGGACGAACCAAGTCACTCACGAGTGTCTTGGTCAAAATTTAAGTCATTCTATGTACGGGTGGAAGGACAAACCAAGTCACTGACGAGTGCCTTGGTCAAAATTTAAGTCTTCCAAACTTCGGGTGGAAGGACGAACCACGGCACCAGCAAGTGCCTCAGTACAAAGTTCAAGTCCTTCTACCTACGAGTGGAAGGATGAATCAAGTCACTCACGAGTGTCTTGGTCGAAAATTAAAGTCTTACTACCTACGGGTGGAAGGACTAACCAAGCCACCAGTAAGTGGCTTGGTGCAAAATTCAAGTCCTTCTACCTACGAGTGGAAGGACGAACTAAGTCAGTCATGAGTGTTTTGGTCAAAATTTAAATCCTTCTATGTACGGGTGGAAGGTTGAACCAAGTCACCCACGAGTGCCTTGGTCAAAATTTAAGTCTTCCTACCTTCAGGTGGAAGGATGAACCAAGCCACCAGCAAGTGCCTCGGTACAAAATTGAAGTCCTTCTACCTATGAGTGGAAGGGCGAAGCAAGTCACTCACGACTGTTTTGGTCGAAATATAAGTCCTTCTACCTACGGGTGGATGGACGAACCAAGTCACTCACGAGTGCCTTGGTCAAAATTTAAGTCCTTTTATGTACGGGTGGAAGGACGAACCAAGTCACTCACGAGTGTCTTGGTCAAAATTTAAGTCATTCTATGTACGGGTGGAAGGACAAACCAAGTCACTGACGAGTGCCTTGGTCAAAATTTAAGTCTTCCAAACTTCGGGTGGAAGGACGAACCACGGCACCAGCAAGTGCCTCAGTACAAAGTTCAAGTCCTTCTACCTACGAGTGGAAGGATGAATCAAGTCACTCACGAGTGTCTTGGTCGAAAATTAAAGTCTTACTACCTACGGGTGGAAGGACTAACCAAGCCACCAGTAAGTGGCTTGGTGCAAAATTCAAGTCCTTCTACCTACGAGTGGAAGGAAGAACTAAGTCAGTCATGAGTGTTTTGGTCAAAATTTAAATCCTTCTATGTACGGGTGGAAGGTTGAACCAAGTCACCCACGAGTGCCTTGGTCAAAATTTAAGTCTTCCTACCTTCAGGTGGAAGGATGAACCAAGCCACCAGCAAGTGCCTCGGTACAAAATTGAAGTCCTTCTACCTATGAGTGGAAGGGCGAAGCAAGTCACTCACGACTGTTTTGGTCGAAATTTAAGTCCTTCTACCTACGGGTGGATGGACGAACCAAGTCACTCACGAGTGCCTTGGTCAAAATTTAAGTCTTCCTACCTTTGGGTGGAAGGACGAACTAAGCCACCAGCAAGTGCCTTGGTACAAAATTTAAGTCCTTCTACCTACGGGTGGAAGGACGAACCAAGTCACTCACGAGTTTCTTGATCGAGATTTTAGTCATTTTACCTATAGGTGGAAAGACGAACCGAGTCACTCAAGAGTGCCATGGTCAAAATTTAAGTCTTCCTACCTTCAGGTGGAAGGACGAACCAAGCCACCAGCAAGTGCCTTGGTACAAAATTCAAGTCCTTCTACCTATGGGTGGAAGGACGAACCAAGGCACTCATGAGTGTCTTGATCGAAATTTAAAACCATCTACCTACGGGTCGAAGGACGAACCAAGTCACTCACGAGTGCCTTGGTCGAAATTTATGTCCTTCTACCTACGGGTGGAAGGACGAACCAAGTCACTTACTAGTGCCTTGGTCGAAATTTAAGTCTTCCTACCTTCGGGTGAAAGGATGAACCAAGCCACCAACAAGTGCCTTGGTACAAAATTTAAGTCCTTCTACCTACGGGTGGAAGGACAAGCCAAGTCACTAATGAGTGCCTTGGTCGAAATTTAAGTCTTCCTTAGTGGAAGGACGAACCAAGTCACTTACTAGTGCTTTGGTCGAAATTTAAGTCTTCCTACCTTCGGGTGGAAGGACGAACCAAGCCACCAGCAAGTTCCTTGGTACAAAATTTAAGTCCTTCTACCTACGGGTGGAAGGACAAACCAAGTCACTAATGAGTGCCTTGGTCGAAATTTAAGTCTTCCTAGCTACGGGTGGAAGGACGAACCAAGCCACTCACAAGTGCCTTGGTACAAAATTTAAGACCTTCTACCTACGGGTGGAAGGAAGAACCAAGTCACTCACGAGTGTCTTAGTCAAAATTTAAGACCTTCTACCTACGGGTGGAATGACGAACCAAGTCACTCACGGGTGCCTTGGTGAAAATTTTAAGTCCTGCTACCTACGGTTGGAAGGACCAACCAAGTCGCTCACGAGTGCCTTGGTGAAAATTCAAAGTCTTCCTACCTACGGGAGGACAAACAAGCCATGTCACCCAAAAGGGCCTTGGTCAAAATTTAAGACCCCTGTGCCATAAATAATTTCAGGCCAGCTGGTCAAAGGCTGACAAGTCTCTTAGGATCCAAATCAAACCGTCACCCGACGGGTCCTTCCACTCCGAGATCACGGACCTATAGGGTGAAAGGGGCAACTGAAGAGGAAAAATTTTGCATGACAAAGCTATTTGGACAGAGGTGGCACGTACAGATGTGGCATGTACAAAGTGAACGACCATTTGGCATCCAGCCCATTATTATGTGGTCTCCAAGGAACCTTAAATGGAAAATACTTGCGACACACGATTAGCCCTGGTTTGTAGAATCCCAACATGAGTAGAATTCTAGAATATACACGCATTAATGAGTATCTTCCCCATAAGAAAAAGACTTGTTCCGCAAGCAAAGGAGTCTGGCTCTACGCGACTATAAAAACCCAAAGACCCTCAAGAAAAAGGTACGCATAATTTCTCTAAAGCTCATACTCTCTAACATTGTTGGAGCTCTCTTCTGACTTAACCTTCGAAGGTCCTTGGCCGGTACTACATCGGTACTCTCTGTAAGGTCTTTTTCTGTGTTGGGTAGGTCTGTTATTGAGCGTGTTGGAACCGTGTGGCTCATTAGTGATTTTTTCGGCATCATCATAGATCAAGTTATTTCGATGTAAAAATGGAGATCAACACCAACACCCTGGGGATGGGGATTGACGGTATAATTGGAGATACACAATCTCCAGTTACGGAGTTTGAAATATCTCATATGAGAAGAAAGAGAAAATCTGCTCCTTCGTCAACCTCAGCATGTATCCAAAAAGTTCGGAGAACCATCAAGAAAGAAACACAAGAGGCAGTTGAGGGGAAGCCATGTGTAGTAAAAACATATTTGGGTACTGAGGAAGACAAAGACCACAACTCAATATAATGTATAGTTGTAGCACTTCAAACCGTTCCTGACATGGATGATGAGATCTTCTTGGAGGCTTGTGAACTTTTAGAAGATGAGAGGAAGGCCAAGATGTTTGTGGCCATGGATGTCACAGCACGAAGGAAGTGGTTATTGAAAAAGCTTAGACGGTAGCATATATTTTTCTTGTTAATGTCAAATATAATTTTGGTACTTTTTTATTGGGGAGTTTTTCCAATGTAAATCAGATCCTATATTAATGTAAAGGCATTTTTCAATGCAATTTCCTCTATGATTTCTTTATTGAAATTGGGGGAAAAAAAAGGGAATTGAATTTGTTTTTGCTGGGAGGTCTTGTGCATGGTGATGGTTGATTGTAGCTGGATTTATGGTTTCTCAATCGATATTTTTCCCAAAACAAAAATAAATTAATGCTTTAACATGTGTTGCGTGTTTATATCTTTTAATACATATATGACAGTAAATGGACTTATTTGTGTCCATGTTTTAGGGCATAAAATTTTATCTACAAGTGAAAAGGATTTTTAGCTATTTAGCTAGCACATTGATATCCAATAAATCTATATGCACTAAATCTTTTAATGGACTTTTCACGCATCCCCTTTCCCTGTTTGAGTTTGAGATTTTTGATAAAAAATTATTGTGCTGTGTGGATTCTACATTCTTCGCTTTTTCATTTTTCCCCCTCTCCTAATAACCAAACAAAGGAAAGTTTAATATTTACCTTCCCTTCTTTCTTCTTTACACCATCAGTGTCATGGAAAAAGAGGGGAATCTGTAGGAAAATGAGAAACTTTACTTTCATAAAGAAATCTTGTGCTAGAATAAAGATGGCTACTTTTCAAGAAGTCATAAACGTGTGGACCTCTCTTTCAACTTTGTTGGATTGCATGGAAGAGGGATATCTACTTTTATTAACATTTCCCTTTGTTTATTACATCTCACTTTCGAATGATTAATAAGATAAGAAATTACCATTTTGTTTGACCACAATTACTGGTATGGTGCTTTGAAAGTTCCAAGACTTATTTAGGTTTCACATGGAAACTTGCAAGATATTGAAATAAAAAAAAAGCATCTATGGTTCTTGGAAAGTTCAAAGAGTGATTGGTCACACCAAAAGCAATGAAAAAAGCATCAATATGGCACTTTAAAGTTCAAAGAGTTGCTGGAAAGCAAGCCACCATTAAAGGCTCCTTTTGCTTGCATTCACCCTCTTCCTAATTTGTCACTCACTTTCCCAAGTTATATTGCAATCCCGACACATTTTTCTTTCTTCTCCTTTCAAATCTTTACAACAATTTGCTCATAAATCCCAATGGCTCCTGTGACCTGCGAAGGAGCCTCATCTTCTTCTTTCACCTATCAACCCAAAAAATTTGATGTCTTCTTAAGTTTCAGAGGTGAAGATACCCGTCTTGGTTTTATAAGCCATTTGTATAATGTTTTGTGTCAACGGGGTATTAACACCTTTATTGATGATAATCTTCAAAGAGGGGAAGAAATTTCTGTAGGACTTCTCAAAGTCATTGAAAGTTCAAGGATTTCAATAATTGTATTTTCTGAAAACTATGCATTCTCCAAATGGTGCTTGGATGAACTTGCCAAGATTGTTGAGTGTAAGAAAAAAGACCAATTAGTGCTACCGGTTTTTTACAACATAGATCCATCAGAAGTTCGTAACCAAAAAGGAAAGTTTGGAGAAGCACTATCAAAACATGAAGAAAAATTAAAGGATTACAAGGTGCAGAGCTGGAGGGAAGCTTTATTTGAAGTTGCAAATATATCTGGTTGGCATTACAAGCACAGGTATGTTTTTTTTTTTTTTTTTTTTTTGAGAAAAGCATGGGTATGTATTTAATGACAACTATTGTACTTTTTATGAGCTTCACTGGTTTGTTATGATAACTAATTTTATTGTTAAACAACAATTACCACTAATTTATCAGTGTTAGTTTTTTGGCCAAATTATGAATATTTCGTTTTCTTCATATCCACTCCTATAGAAGGTTTTATTTATTTATTATTTTTAAATTTTTTAGAAAGTACTACTATAGAAGTTAGCTAGCAATGTAGAAATAGAAAGATATAAAAAATTACCTTACCAATTAAATAGGTGTTTCTCCCACATATTATTTATTTAACAAACGTTTCCCAAAAATATCGTTAATAATTTAGTTCTAGTATTAAAAATGAGTTGTAAGTTGTAACAAGTTTCAATTATCAGTAGCTAGATTTTCATTGCAACTCACACTAAAAAAATAGAAAAAGATTTTCATTGCAACTTTATGCTAAATGTATAGTTATCATAATCGTACCAAAACAAAGTTTTTTTTTTTTTTTTTTTTTTGTTTGAGAGTCAAACAATGGTTGAACCCTCAAATTGGTAAACAATATGAAAATCTGGATATTATGACAGAAACGTTAGTTTCACAACCAAAAAGCTGATTAAATCATGAAAATTGTTGGTTTTTTTTTTTAAATAAGAAAAAAAGAAAAATACTGAACCACATGGTTTTATTCAAATCATTTGGTCTTTAATGTTAATTTTTTTTTATCAAATTAATAACTATATTTTCCTTCAATTATGCACTTCTATTTACGGTCTTTTTTTTTTTAGGGGGATTATTTATGGTCTTTTAAGTCTTTAGTTTTTAAACTTGAAATGTGTAGTCAAATTATCAATTCAAGTATCTTATTATTTAGTCATTATTGATATAAACATATATAAATTCAATATATGAACAATAATATCCTATTAATTTCAATCTATGTAATGCCTACATATTTATGTTTAAATTGAATGTAAGTTCATATTTTTATAGTTTATCTTCTTTATTTATTTATTAATTTATTTTTATTTTTTCATATCTAAAATAAATTTATCATTAGTACAAGGGTTGAGTCAATCATCTAATGGTTGAACCAGTGAACTACCATACCACTCCTTGATGATTGAATGCTCAATATGTCATGACAACCATGTCTAGAACCCTAAAACTAATATATATATATATATATATATATATATATATATATGCTAACATAATGATAGTTATAGATTTATGAATTTGTACATGCCACTTACTTTATTTGATAATTATTCAAATTTAATGCACAAGCCAAACATCATAAATTTAGTTCATTTTCATATTTCTATTTTCTTTTTTAAATTGTGCGAGTGTGTATATATATGATAGAAATCTAAATCGTATATTATTTTCATGTTCTGTGAATGACAGTTGCAGCGAGTTTGAATTTATTCAAGGAATTGTTGAAGAGATCTCAAATTTTAAATTAAATCACACGCCATTATTTGTCACACGATACCCAATTGGAATAAATTATCGTGTAAAGACCATACTTTCAGATATTGAGTCAAATGATGGTTATATAATAGGTATCTATGGCCCTGGTGGAATAGGTAAGACAACAATTGCAAAAGCCATTTTTAATAGAATTTGTGATCATTTTGATGGATTTTGTTATCTAGAAAATTTAAGAGAAAGATCAGTGACAAATGCTTGCGTAATTGAACTACAAGAGACACTTCTTATTGAGATCTTAAGGGATAGAAATTTAAAGGTGGGTAACAAATCTAGAGGAGTCAATATGATAAAGGAAAGACTTTCATTTATGAGGATCCTTTTAGTTCTTGATGATGTTGATAAATGGATCCAAATAGAAAATTTGCTTTGAAGATGTGATTGGTTTGCTTCTAGAAGCAAAATCATTATAACAACAAGAGACAAACACTTATTAGCTACTCTTGGAAAATGTTGTTCAACCTACGAGGTTAAGGGATTAGATCAAGATGAAGCTTTGGAACTCCTTAGTATGCATGCCTTCCAAAGCAACAAACCTAAAGAAGATTATTTTGAACTTGCAAATAGAGTTATACAATATGCCGGGGGACTCCCACTAGCTCTAGTAATAATGGGTGCTGATTTGAATGGAAGAACCAAATCTCAGTGGAGAAGTGCAGCAGATAAGTATGAAAGAATTCCTAATGAAGAAATTCAAAAAATTCTCGAAATAAGCTATGAAGGATTGGATGAAACTGAAAAAGATATTTTCCTTGATATCGCATGCTTCTTTAAGGGATTTTTTAAGGAGTATGTCATAGATATATTGAATGCTTGCAATTTACATCCAATTTATGGAATTCAAAAACTTTTCGATAAGTGCCTAATAACTGATGATCAATATGATAGATTGTTGATCCATGACTTGCTCCAACAAATGGGTAGGGACATTATTAGACGGGAATCGCCACGAATGCTCGGAGAGCGTAGTAGGCTATGGTGTTATAAGGATGTTCATGAAGTACTAACACAAAATATGGTATGCATTATATTGGTTCATTTTCTACCTTTTTTCAAATGGCAAATGTAGTGATTATTTTCCATTTAAATGTTGAAGAAAATTTAAGTTTATTAGTTTATTTCTTGTTTAAATTTAATTGTCATTATACTTTTAGTGAATTTTATTGTATAGTGTGATTGACTTGATGCTTTGTCTAATTAGGGATCGGAAAAAATTCGAGGCATAAGAATATGCTCACCTGAACCATCAAAGATGAAATTAGAACCTGAATGTCTTGAAAAGATGAAAAATCTCAAGTTTCTCATAGTTAGTAATGTAGATATTTGTAGAGGTCTCAAATATCTTCCTAATGAATTAAGGGTTCTTGATTGGTCTGGATTTCCTTTATCTTCCTTACCATCCAATTTTAATCCTTAAAAACTCATTGCACTCAACATGCCAGAAAGTCGGGTTACATTGGATAAGCTTTTCAAGGTATAATTATTTTTATTTATTTATAAATTATTATTACTTTATTAAACTATATTTTAATAACATTTTGTTGGAGTTAAATTATTATTATTATTTTTTCTACAGAGGACACAATGCAAAAACTTGACATATATGAATTTCAATTACAATCAATACATTAGGGAATTACCTGACTTATTGAGTGCCACCCCTAACATAAAGAAATTGGATCTCCAAATGTGCAGAAAATTAGTCAGGATTCATGACTCTATTGGATGTCTTGATAAGCTTGAAAGCTGGGACCTCTTGAATTGCGTTGAACTTCAAATTCTTCCAAGTTGCATTGCGATGAAATCTCTTAAATTCTTAGGTCTTCTTGGTTGCAAAAGGCTTAAGAGGTTCCCCGATATTCCACAAGAAATGGAAAATTTAAAGTTTCTAAGTTTGGGATGCACTGCCATTAGAGAGCTTCCTCCATCAATTGGGAATCTCACGGGGCTTGAGCGATTACATATAGGTTCCAATTTCTATACATGTTAGCTTCCAACTAGCATTTATAAATTGCAACATCTTCGCCAACTCTTGCTTTATGGTAATGTCCAATTTCCAAAGGGCGCGGGGATTGGTAGACAAGCAGCAGCATGCAATTCTTATTGTGGCTTTTCAAAATATTGTTTTCCAAAGTTGAATTTTCTAAAAGAGTTGACTTCTTGCTTCACCCACTCCGATAAATGTTTATTATCAAGGAGCAAAGATTTGAACCTCAGAGAAAGCATTATCTGATTCAATAGATTAAATAGGCTTGTAATTGAGGATTGCAAGTTCCTTAAGAAAATTCCAAAGCTTCCAGAAAGTATAAGACAAGTAGATGCACGAAACTGCATCTCATTGAATTCAGAATCATTAAGAAAATTAATCCTTCAGGTACCTCTCTCTCTCTCTCTCTTAAAGTATTAATAGAAACAATTTTGGTTACCTTTGCAAATACATTTACTAGATTTGCTAAACTTCAATTTCTTAAAATTCCTAATTTCATGCAGTTTGGAAGAAATTTAGGGCTTTCACCAAATATGAAATGTTCAGGTGTGAAAAACAAAGTATTAATGGATTCGCATTCACATCGCAAATTATCGAATCAAATTGATTGCTCTTCCCAGGTCTCCCTCTCCAAGTTTGACGCAATTCAAGATGAGTCCTTTCCCACTCTAGATGCGCATCTGGTTGATTTGGAGAGAGATATGGTATTAAAGTACCAGGAAAGAAGATTCTGAATTGGATCAATCATCAAAGCATAGAAAGTTCCATATCATTCTGGGTTGGACTTAAGTTTCCATCAATTGCTGTTTGTGTTGCTTTTCATCTAATTCTGTTGAAGGACAGTTATGCTAATAATGATAAGTATGGTTCTATTCGTGATGATATAATCAGTTGTGTTTGTGATACCCACATTTTTACTGATAGTCGTAAGCAACATCGCATGGTTAGGGCACATTTATATGATATGAAGTGTGATCATCTGTGGTTTCAAGGTGAACATCACAGCCGATTACAGAGGAGGAGTACATGTGAAATGCATATGTCCTCCTCAAAATTCCGTTATCATCCAACACAATTCTCAAAATGTTGATGACGACATAGAGCTGCTCAAACCTTTACTATCTCAAAATGGTTCACATACAGACTCAAACACAGGAGAACCTTCAGACTGCTTTAGTCCCTGATGACATTTGATTCAAGGCGTCTAGTGGATATAGCAAATGGGCTTGACTTATGTTTGGGTATTGACTCAGTAGATGGTAATAGGTTTGATTTGGGTTCTTCTTCAATAGCCAATCCCTTTATAAAAAGATGACTCCATTTTCAATCTATATCCACCATCAAAGAAACTGAGTCCAATGTGAAGAAATATGCCCAGGTATTATTTTTACATTGAAACAATTTTCCGCTAGAAGACTTAATTCAGAACAATGCACTGTGTATTATAAATATAAATATATATATATATATATATATATAAGAAAATTTCAGAAGTCGGGGTAGGAGTGAATTAAAATCACTGCCCTGTTAAATTTGGTACAATTTCAAAGTCATTTGAGGGTTAAGCATTTGGTAGAACTAAGCATTTCATTAGGAGTGACTTAAAATCTCAGGAATAGATTTTGCTCCCTTCAAAAAGGGGATAATCATGGTTTCTTATTTTATTTGAATAGTTTATGATTTTAATTGTCTTCAATGTGTAGGCTGTACAATACCGAGTGGCCAAATCAGAGAACTTTTTCATATAATGACTCAGTTGTAACACAATGTCAACCTCCTCTAGTCTTTCACGAAACTGGGCTCCTCTATCTTTGCCAATTGATTCAAGGCTTCAATTAGATGCGACAAATGGGTCTGACTTGGGTTTGGGATTTTACTCAACTATTGGAGATGGGTTTGATTTAGCTCCCTCTTTAATGGCCTATTCCTTTGTAAACTGTGATTCCTAGAAAACATGACAAGGTACTGTTATTAAATTGAAACTATTTTCCGTTGCATCATTTTAGTTCACTTTCTTTCACCTTGTTGAATGACAAAGTATGTCACCCACTTTAGTTGTACTGTTTGATTTGCATCTTTGGGTATCTTTATCACTTTTCAGTCTATCTCACTAAATTAACGCCCCCATTCATAAAGGGGTACCAACCCAATTTGAAAGGATATGATAATGCGAAGAAAATAATAGTATTAATAAAAGGAAATTAGTAATTTGATCAACAAATATCATCTCATGGCTTATAGCTTTGCAAGGTAAGAATACTTGGGGTTGGTGATCTGTCACTCTTTGAAGTTGGCCTCTAATTGGGTATTTAAATAAATATGTAACTATGCTTCTACCAGGTGAGAAATCTTATGCATGGTTTAGTTTTTTTTACTAGTTGGACATTTTCTTAATACATTTTCTGCTTAAGATGTTGCCTTAAGAATCATGGCTACCCTTCTTTTTATTCAAAGTTTCAAAAATTGCAGACTTCAAACTAACATTTTGTTTTCAGCTTTTTTTTCCCTAGTTGAACAATTTTTTAGTATGAATAAAAATGTGCTTAAAGTTTCCTGCATTACATAAAGACGTAGTTGCATCTGCTTCTAGTCAAATTTGAAAATAAATCTAGTTCTTTCATACTAGCAATGTGGATTGCTCTTTTTCTTTTTCCTTTTTTCCCTAGACTAAATTGCTCTTCATTCTCATTCAATATTAGGTTGTACAACATCTTAATTAAAGGAAGATATTTTTGTATGTGAATGACTTTTAATTATCAATGCCCAGATTGAGTGACATCAATGTTGGGTCAAGTTATTTGTGGGTTTTGTCTAGTTATTATTTTCATGGTGTTTTTGCAGCATCTAGAAAGTGTCAGATTTTTATTCAGTTAAGGAAAGGCTTACCATGACAAGAAAAAGAGATGAGATGATTAGTAAATTAGTGGATCAATAGAGGTATGTAGAATATTGTTGTTCTTTGATCATTCAAGTGGAACTAAGAATGAAAGACGTTTGTATAATATTTTATTTGTTTGCTAACTGATGGAATTTACACAAAGATATATTGTTTTTTTATTAAGACTTTCCAAAATGATTTGTAATTGTATTTGAAGTTTTAGATGTCAAAGAACAAATGAGTTTTTTTGTTTTGGGTAGTGGAGAGAAAACAGTAAAGAGAGAAGAGAGATTGTAGTTCAAAGGTCTTGAAAAGTCATTAACTAATTTAAGTCTATTGGTGTGTTTTTATATCATGTCATTCAATTCGTGAATATGGTAGGGGTACCAAATGTAAGCCCTTAACCCTAATCACATACCTGGGCGAAAGTCTCTTGCCCATTGGATCTGATTATCATTTTGTCATTTCCATTAGTGGTAAGTAAACAAACGTTCAGAAGCACAAAGATTTAAGAAGTGATAGGGGTCTATATAGAATGCATTTGTGATTTGGTTCTATCAAGTTTGAAGGGCTTTCACAATGATGGTTGTGATTTGGTATTGTCATCAACTGCCTATCCCTACAAATGTAGATCATCTAATGGCTTAGATTGTCCCTGATGACATTGTGCACCTTTCTTTGCCATTTGATTTAGGGCTTCCAATAGATGTGACAAGTGGGTCTAACTTTGATATGGGATTTGCTTTAACTGGACGTGGGTTTATTTTGGGTTCCTCATCACTAGCCTATCCCTCGGTGAACAATGATTCCAATTTCAATTCATAGCCACAATCAAAGAAAATTACAACCTCTTGATCAAATTTTAAGGAAACATGGCAAGGTACTTTTGTTACTTTGAAACTGTTTTCCTTTGCATCATCTTTATTTGATTTCTTTTGAGTTGTTGAATGCCAGAGTATGTCTCCCTCTTTAGTTTTATTTTTTTATTTTCATCTTTGTCACTTCACACTCTCTTTCATTATATTAGCATGCTCATCATTAAAGGGGTACTAAGCCGATTTGAAAGGATATAGTAACGCAAACAAAAGAACAGAACTAATGAAAGAAATTATTATTATGATTTGTTGCAGAGTTGCATTCCTTTTAATGGAAAAGAAGTTTTTAAAATTCTTTTGGTGAAAAGCATAAAGTTGTGCAACTTAATGGACAAGTAAAGCCAAAATGAAAATAATATTTTATATTGATGAAGATCAACATTGCTTATGCATACTCGAGAGATTACTTGTACTAAATTGGAATTATTGGTTTAATTAGTTGAGCATAGTTTCTTATGGGATTTGAAGGGGCAGAGTGGTAGTTGCCAAATGAGGCTTGCTGGATTTGGCAATAGTAAGCATTTAGCTAGGAAGGATACAATAAGCGGTTAAGCAATTATCATCTCGTCATCTTCTAAGATACAATAAGAATAATATTTAACAAGTTAAAACAAATTATTTTCAATATTTTATATATATGGATTTATGGGTAGAAAGTTGGATATTTGAGATAGGAAATGGCTTATGGAAGAAAAATCCTACTTTGGACATGGTGAAAGGAGACATAAGCCATTTTTCAAGGTTAATGAGGGAAGAGGGAGATGTGTATTTGTATTTGGTGTTAACGATACAAGAGCTGTATTAGGAATTCTTAAATTTACTACAGCACATCAACCCATTTACATACCCTTGTAGGTTTTCATAGCTTGCTGAAAAGAAATTATTATGGAATTGTCTTTTAAGCATATGGCTTAGATTTCTGATGTGCACTCTGCACAAGTCTTACCTTTTTTTTTTTCTTTTTTGATAATCTACGCAAGTCTTACATTAATGCCAACAAAATATAAGCAATATTGGGAACTTAAGAAAATGACAAGGTAAAATAAATAATAGAATTAATTATTAAAATTCGTGCAACGCTCAAAACTAGGAGTAATGGGCTTACAAAATTTGGTGTTAAGGAAGAAATGGTATAATATCATAAAATGGTGTAATCATTTTCTCCTTTTTTTTTTTTTGGAATATATTAGTATGGATTAGAAATCTGTCATTTCCTTTAAATTTGGTGGGGATTATATGTGGTTGGAGGAGATTCCAGCCTCCAATGTACAGTTATTTGTAATTATTAATAATTTTCTATTATCTCTATATTAAAAAAGAATAAGAATGAAAAGAAGCTTTTGTAAAATTTTACACTTATACAAATTACTTCACTACTGTGTGAAACTAACTTATCTTACCTTTTGAAAGTTTGGAACAATAATTCTTACATAAATTACCCTTTTTCCTTATTTTTTTATATAAATTATTTTTGGAAATAAGAACACAATGGTAGCCAGTGATATGGGTGTATTGAGAAGAATGGAAAAGTGGAACTTATGATACATGAATGCTGATTTGGATTGCATTCTGGATGCTCTCTTTTGTTTTTTTGTTTTTTGTGTACTGTCGTGATACTTGTCAAAATTCTTTGTTTTTAATGGATATGGTTACAGGGCAAGATGGACTTCTGCTTATGTCAACACTCTCCAGTGTGAAATTCTCAGTTCTTGTGAACAAACCCCAACTGGCATCTTCAGCATGATAGGGGTTTGAGTAAAGGGGATTGTAGGAGCAACTTGAGGCATCTAATTCAGTTTCCAGGTGGAAAAGGGAATGGAGATTCACACTTCTCTATGGACCTATCATCATCTTATGGGGATGTCCAATTGGGCTAAGCTATCTTAGTTGTCTGCTTATTTGCTTTAAGACTCCCAAATTACAAAATGAAAATGGGTTCAACTAACTTCGTTTTGGTGGGAGAGTACTGGGATGTGTTCAAGGCTATAAGGTTGGTTCTCTTCTCATGTTAAAATAAGGCAGTTTGGAATGTGTTGATTGAACAAATGTGGACATTGTGATTGACAGAGATTATATTTGACAAAAGGATGGTGGATTGCTCTTTTTAGAGTATTTTAGAGTTTGCCGACCCATTTTCCTTATCTCTTCATTGTGCTGATCCATGCGGTAAATATGTAAGATAAACTGAATTTCAATTTCCTTTTCTTTTTTTGTTTGATTCATTTGATAATTATATTCTGTCGTGCGTGTTGGGTGAAATAAATCTGTTTACACAAGGTTAAAGAAGAGAGAGAGAAGATAATATGACATAAGGAATTTACGTGGTTCGGCAATATACCTACGTCCATGGGAGGCGACAGAATAAAATTTTCACTATAACTGTGGAGATTACAACAATGACTTGAAGACACTCTCACATAAGCCCAAACCCCAAATACACCCTTGGTTCTCTCACAAGTAAATAGAGAACACCCTATTGTATTTAGATAAATTGCAAGACACAACTTCCTAGCTCTGGTGCACACACACAGAAGAAGTTATTTTGCTATCTCCATGGCTCTCACATAGGAATTCTCCTATTGCTCACACACGCTTTCATTTGCTCCACCTTTATTTATAGCCAAGCTCCAGCCGAAAATACCAACAATTTCAGCACACTAAAGACTTCTATTGTCAAGGAAGTCAACAATAGTGGCTTAGCAATCCATAAAACATTCAATGCATGAGTGTTTTAAATCTTCACACAAGCTTACATACAAGGAATTGTATATTGTTGACTTTGTCATACTTTTCGGCTTGCATGTATTTGGTTTGCCTCCTTGCCTTCTTGACAATTCATGAATGCCATAGAGTCATACATTTCGGCTAAAAGGTGAATCATGGATGCATGTAAAATGTTCCAGAACATGAGAGAGAGTGCAAGACTTCTATCAACAAAAGAAATCAAATATTTCGGCCATGCATGAATACTGTCCAAGTCGGTGTTGTTTCCTTGCCAATTTCCTTGACTATTCATACACCATAGCATTTATTGCTTGGCCGAAATATTAATCCACTGTCATCTAAATTCAAGCCATTTCAACATATTCTCTTCCTTTCTAAGAATCATATCAAATAGTTGTAAAATCAAATTCAAAAAAGAAAAAAAAGAAAAAGCTTTTCTCTAATAGTTTTCTTGTCTTTCCCTAACATAGACTTGGAGAAGGAGATTCCTTTTCTCAAATCCACTTGTCACCCCTAGTAAATTTGATGCTTTATCCATTGCTTTGTTCACATGTATTTTTGATCATTTTGCTTAGTCTGTGATAAAAATTACTTTTACCAATTAGGTGTTGCAATGAATAGCCCTGTCCCAGCAAGTGCATTCTCAAATGCTTTGTTAAATGAATTTTTAACCCCCCATAAATAAATTTTATCGTTCCTGTTGGTGCATAAAAAGAACGCCATTCCTGTGCTGATTGGTGAACGTCCAAAAATAAATCAGACATAAAAAATGGATCGTTTGCTTAATAGGAGTAAAGTTGGTGATGGATTCATGGCCGAGGCTTAGATCGAAATGGTCAAATTGTTCAATGGGAAATTTGGTCTCACCATCACAAAGATACTTTGAGGCATAGATACAAACATTTGAGGAGGCAATGTAATGATACAAAGGTTCTTCTTGAACAGAGAGGGTTGTCTTGAGATCAGGAGAAATGGTAACCTCTGAGATTATGTCTAGGATTCTTATACCTAGGTGAATTGCCATTTATCCATTCTAGTATATTTAGACAATTATTTGCTCTATTTTGTTGCTTATATTATAAATTATCTAGGTGCATCCTAATATTTTGTTACACAAAATTGGAGTTCAACAATAATGTCCTTTGGATGGAGATTGATGATAATTGGGAGTTTGAAAATCTTATGAGAGAAAACAAAAATCTGCTACTTTTTAAGCCCCATATTTGTGTATTGTGGAGAGGCCATCATGGAGTAGTTCGGAGTTGGGAAGCTTGCTAGTTGGTATAACACTAGAAGGTAGAAAGTTATTGACCTTACTTTCTAATGCACTGTCTAAAAAGTGATTTATTTAAGCACTACGTACTTATAAATTGTAAAAAAGCAGATAGAAAGCTCTATGCAATCTGTCCTAATGCTCTTTATGTCTCTGTTTTGTAGGTACTTAAGTGCATATGAAACAACTCAGGCTTTGCAATCTCAAGACTAGAGAGGCCTGTTAGAGTGTGCACACCTCCTGATAGTTGCCAGTTGATGATTACCGCTAAACAGTTTTGTGGTCAAATCACATGAAGGGAAAAAAAAGACTGCTAAGATGTTTGGCAATCAAAAAAATTATATTGGAAGAAGCCTAAAGGATTTTCTCACCTTGTCCTCTTGATTGCAAGTCATATATTGGAAGACTAGGAGTCATTGTGGAAGACACTTCTGACTTGCTTAAACAGGGGGTATGAGTGTTTTTCTGTTCATAACAAGGTATTTACTGAGTTGTTTTACCAACCCTTTCGTTGTATTAATACAAAAATTATTTGTATGCCCGTTGTCCATTCTAGTTTAATGTACTTTTTTAGGTTGGTTTGGGCTTATGCTTATAAACTTCAACCCAAGAAGAAAAAAGCCCACGAATCTCCCTTGTAAGACATTGTTTGACAGCAATTTACTTTTATAACACTCTAAAGTTGTAAATGGTCAAAAGATCAAAAGATTCGTATCAAATTACTCATTTCAAGGTGATTTTGACTTTTGAGTTTAATAGATCTATGTAAAATGAGGTATAAGCATACTATGATATATCATTATACACTAGATAGAAATTTTGTTTTTAATTTTTACATGGCAAATTTTTTGTTAATGACTCAAATTTAGTAACAATTTAAGTTGGGCTGATCAGGCCTCTACCTATTTTGTAGACCATTTGAAACCTTCGTATGGTCCTAATTTCCTTTTGTAATATTTAAAAAAAAGAAAAAAAAATCTAGGAAAACTTTATGGACATATTATCCATTTTTACACCCAAATCCCACAACATACTAGTATCAACTTGTGATTGGTGCACCCAAATCCATTTTTTCACCAAGTTCCGTGATAGTCTCATGCCATGTATTAGTGTTGTAATCTAATCATATGCTAACAACCTAGCAAGTTGTGAAAATTAGTGCGAACTTGGGTGTGTCCGTATGTGGAAGTTTTTCCATATGATTGGGTTGGTTTTTCACAAGGCAAATACTAAAACTACAATATATAATTACAAACTACCGATGAGGTAAGTGTTTATTAGGAAGTAAAAATGTAATGTCAATGGTGGGCCTAGATGAGAACTAGTAAAAAGTTTGTGTTTATAACATTACTCATTTCACAATATGGCTAATAAATAGATTTCAATTAAATAATGAAGGATCCGGTTAATTGGTGCCTTTAGGGCATTTGTTAATGGAAAATTTTATGAAAATTTTAATACCACTTTGACGGGAAATATTAAATGCTGTAAAAAAATTAGTTTTTTTTTTTTTTTTTTCTTTTCTCATAACAAATTTCTAAAATATTTTCTAAACCAATGCACTTAGAACATATGTTAAATTTTCCCAATGAATACCTTAGTGAAGATTAATGGTGGGTCACTAATTGGTACACTATTTTTAGATTATAATTCATTCGTAAGTGTGTGTAATAAGATTTATCTACTGCGATAGGTTCCAGTTAATTCAGCTGGTAAAATCTTTGATAGTTGAATAAGAGGTTTGAGGTTCAATTCCCGCCTACACTAAAAACCAATTGGTGTCTTGGTTTGATGATAAAGAACTATCATCAGGAGCGGACGTCATAGATTGAAACTCTCTAAAAAAAAAAAGAATTATCTACTGCAGTTGTTTGTAAACTTTCGAACACAAGTCATGATTCATTAACTCAAAATTCATTAAGTCTAAGAATGTCCTACTTGCAATTCATTTCACCATCACAGAGAACCAGGCTTCATATTCTTTAATTCATTTCAGCTTGTTTCATCCTTGAAGACATGTCAATAACCTCTTAACTTGAAATTTTCATTCAGAGTGCACAAATCTTTTGAAAAAAATGACCTAGTTAGCATCTGAATATTTGTCACCACCTTTAACCAACTTCTAATATTTGTCAACATCTAAATATTTTTTTATGAACATATCTTAGGGAAACTTCTAATACTGACTAGTTTGAAAAGCCAACCATGGTAAGTTCATATAAGAATAAAAAGAGATAGTAAATGCTGATGAGAAGAAGAAAATGTTAATGAAGAAATAATTTTGCAAGATGATGAATATTATTATAACATTGACTCCCTTCTATTTTTTTGAGGGAAAATTATAACATTGATTTTAATGAAATTGACTAGACAAGATGATGAATAAGATGAAAAAGAACTGTTATTTTGGTTCATTAGTATGTTTTATTACTTTTGAGTTTAATCAATTTGAATATGTATGTCATAAACACATATTAATTTGATTTATTTAGTTAGTTTTATTAAATATTATTATATAAGTAATAATTAAATCAATCTTAGTTAAATATGTTTCAAAATCATATTGAATATAATTTTTATATGTGTATTTATAATTTTTTATAAATTTTATTAGGTGTATGCAGGTATTCAAATTGTTTGAAAACGACGCTCTATTTGTTTCAACGTTAACATTTTTTCTGGAAAATGGTTCATTTTCTACAGAGCATTTTCTGGAAAACTATCTCATTTTCTGGTGTTTGGTAACAACTTTGAAAATGGGCTTGAGAACGTTTTCTAGTGTTTGGTATTCACAATTTTTATAACATTTCTTGTATAATTTAAAACATGTATAATATGTGTATTTTGTAAACCCACCTAATGTAATCAATATAAATAAATAATAAAAAAAACCAAGAATGAATTTGGTTTTCAAACTAAAATTTTGACGACGGATACAATCAAAATTAGCTGTCCAATTTTCATGATCTCAAATACTCATCTTGTTCATGTATATGAACAGTATTTTTGATAAGTAATGTAAGAAATTTTATTAGAAAAAAACCAATCAAGTACATTGGAAGTGTACTATAGTGGCACAAATCAATAGTAATATATATATATATATATATATATATATATATATATATACCATACTTTTCATAATTCAAAATAACCAGTAGACCTATAAGTTCCATTTTAAACAGTTCAAAATGCCACTAGGCCAAATAGTTTGATAAATACCAAAAATTGTTATAGAACTGTTGACGGATCTGTGAGGAGAAAAAGAAAAAAAAAAAAAAAAACCTTATTAAAAAACAGTGTTATAGAGGGGAGACGAAATAGGGAGAAAAAAAAAGAGAAGAGAGGCAGATAGAAAGAGAAATCTGTGGGAAGAGAAGAGGCCAAAAGGGGTGATAGTGAGGGTGTGAGAAGAGACAAAAAATAAAGGGAAGAGAAGAAATGAGAGAGTTTATTGTGAGAAATGCTGAATGGGTAAAAGAAAATATTGTTTTCTAAGTCAGAAGAAGATAATATTTATAGGAATTATGTGCCGCATGAAAGAAAGGTTGTTTTCCTTTTTTTTTTTTTTTTGGAAAACGATTTATAAAAAATAAGCCTTATTTTTATAAGAGTTTTCCGTTGAATTTTTTTTTTTTTTTTGTATTACCAAACACTAAAAAATGTGAAAAACTATTTTCATGAAAGATTTTCCAGTAAAACAAACAGAACGTCATTTTTTTCAAAGTTGCAATCTACTCAATCATGGCCAAAATGGCCAAGTACTTTTATTTGGTAAAATATGTAGGAATTTATCATTATCTGTGAAATAATTAAAAATATACCACGTTTTTAAAACTCAAGATACACGACAATCTTCCAAGAAATTGCTATATCCAGTTCATCCCCAGTACTTTGCCAAATAATAATATTTGGTCCTTTGGCCCTCAATCCATTCATTCTTCCTACATTTATCAACATACTCTTAACGACCATGAAAAGACAAAAACCCCATAAGCTAGGCACCCAGAAAGACAAAAACCCTATCAAGTTGATTAACAGGAAGACAAATGCAGTCACCATTCCCACATGGAAAATGGAGCTCATAGTCATAAGCATTCATTTGGTTAAACATTGACAGTTTGGTCAGTTTTTCTGTTTATGGAGTGGTGCAACCGAACGGCAACCACAGTGTTTCTTTCTCACTCTCTCTCTCTCTCTCTCTCTCTCTAAATCATAACACACACACACACATGTTTGGACTTTTGGCTTGGCTAATCCTTTTGTGCATTGGAAGCATAATTAAAAGGAACTATGGTTGGAATGATATTTTGTTTTGATTTTTTTTTTATGAAAACCCAATACAGTGTACCACATATAATTGAATATTTTCCCTCTCTCCTTCATTTTCTATCAGTTTTCTCGAGAATTAGACAAGGTGTTAGTATGTATAATTTGAGCTCGAATTTTATAGTAGTTTCTCTTTAATATCTTCATTTTGACAGCTGATTTAGTTTTGAATTTTTATTTTGCAATTATAGAATTCTTAATTTAGCTATAGATAAGCAAAAAGTGCAGAAACTCTGTTAATGAAACTTTGGGTTTTCATTTTCTAACAGACCCCCAATGATCTTTTAATATCTAGGATTTAAAATCGTCCACCTTTCTCTTTAGCTTTCTAAGCATCTAAAAAAATAGGTAACATGTAGAACTTAGGCTCAGAATAATATATGTATTAAGATATCCAGGTAACTCTACCGCAGAGTTCCTAAAATCTTATCCAGAGTTCCTAAAATCTTATCCATTCATTTTTAAAGGAGTGGATTATATTTTAGGACGTATCAACGTTTTATAAAATATTGACTATCACCATTTTGGTATCTATTTAAATTATTGATGATGATGTGTCATAAGCAATCCACTCATTGCAAAACAAATAGATAAGATTTTAGGAATTCCATGATGAAGTTAGCCTAACAACTCTGGAGGATCCTAATTCTTTGGTATAATTAGTGTGTTTGCTATAAGTGTTCATTAGTTTGAGTTTGAATTGTTAAACGAATTGAAACAAGAATGCAAATCTTATTATTGGGTTTCAGATATTTCTGGTGAATTTGAATTTTCCACCTCTATAGCTAAGGACTAGGTTGACTTGTTGTTTACGGATTGGAAGCATGGCATGGGAAGGGACCTTATCACTAGAATGATAGTCTCAATGTTTTAGGGGGAAGAAATGGGTACCCAAACGCTTGCAAGTAGCAAACGTACAAGGACAAACTGGACACCAGCAATGGAGTGCTATTTCATTGATCTTTTGTTAGATCATGTGCATAGGGGGAATAGGATGGGCCATACATTAAAAAAACAAGCTTGGACTGATATGCTTGAAAAGTCACTACACTAATTTGTGGACTCAATTCAATGACTTGGTCAGAATAAATTTTCATGGGATGATACTAAACAGATGGTGGTTGCCAGTCATCATGTTTGGGATGCTTACACTAAGGTGCTTTAGTTTTGTTAATGTTTTGATTTGATCTATACCTTATGTGTCATAATGAGTGGTGACTTGACATTATATACATGCAGGCTCGCATAGAGGTACAGTTCTATAGAAACAAAGCCTTGATCTCAACAGGAGATGGAAGATACAGCCTATCAAGTCATGATATAGACTTTGATGATGACATTCAAGGAGTGAATACTGGTGTGTTTTTATATCCAGTCATGGATCAGCAGAAATGATGCATATGCCAGTGGCATTGGAATTTGGAATGTATGCTATTGGGGTTTTGTTTTTTTTTTTTTTGCTTAAATTACCATTTCTCATTGTGATTGATTTGGTTATACTATCTAATTATTTATTATTACTACTATTTTATTCTTGAGAGTACGCATAAAACAAGAAAGTGACATAAGCAACAATCCCTTCTCCCTTTTTCTCATGAGTCTATCCAAAGATAGATGGGACTCTATGCCCCCTAGAATTTAATAAATTTTGAAGTAAAACTGGCCTTTTACCATCTTTGAAATTTGTACACTGCAATCTCTCTTTTAGCTAGTCTTTGGGCAGTGAACCCTGGTCTGCTTTCCACAAGAATCATTAATGTACTTACTGCTTATTCTGTGCTTAGCCAATTACGACCTAAGTAGTACCTAATGATAAGACTTGTAGTTGTGTTGCTTTGCAAACCTTTTTGTATTATAGGAGAAATAAGCACCTTTATTTACATCCACATAAAAGAGGAAAAAATGTTGTAGAGAAATGAGCACATTGTGCTTGGCTTTGTGAACACTTGATTGAATTGGCCCTGATGGTTATTGGAAGCTCGAAAATGTGTTAAAAATATAAGAGCTGTTTAGACCTCTAAATTAAATATTACGGCTCGATAGATTTTACTCTAACTAATACTAAGTGCAGAATAGAGAAAAGGGGAGCAGATAAACAAATAAATTACTCTAACCCATAATCAATATAACACAGTAGTAAACTGAAAGGCAAAAGAGTAGGGAAGAAGAATGCAAACATAAGATAACCGATGTGTTATCGAAGAGAAAACCGAAGTACTTGGTATAAAACCTCTCCACCACCCTTCAAGCGGTAATCAATCCACTAGACAATCAGTTAGGATACATGAGAAGCAAGAGACCCTCCAAGTCTAATCTACCCAATGCACCTAAGCCCTTCAAGTCCAAGCTCCTACTCCAACAAGACTTCTCAGAACCGTGTCTTGTCTAGCTTTCCGGATCCCGCAATACGTTCGATTGCATCCGCCAAAGCTTGGCTTCTTCCAATGCTTCCCAGCAGCACCTAAACCTCACTTGACATTCTAAAAAGGTGTGGTAAGTGTTTGGGCTATCAACCTCTCAAGTGTATGGAAATGGAGAGATAGGAGTTGAGGAAAATCCACAATGAATTATGTAGAGAATTGTGAGAATAACAATCTCTAACTCTCAAGGTTTATGGCTAGGATTTTCTCTCAGAAGCACTTCTCAACATCTGTGGGTAATGTGGGTATATATAGTGTGGGTACAAATAATGTGTATTAGAAATGACAGTTTAGCAAAACTGAATGTTTTGCGGGTATCTCACAAGAAGGCCTTACCTGCGAGACAATCGCAAAAACCGACTGTCACCAAACTGTCTTGACTCTTCGCATTCCAGTCATGTGCAGGGCACATGCTTCACTTTGTGGGAAGTTTACTCGTGAGATACCTGCGAAAACATCTATAGTCTTCAATTGCCTTGAGTCTTCACACTCTTTCTCTTTCACACACAACCCTTACAAATAAATTTCACATAAAATACAGGGTACATAAGATTGAACATAATTACAATTAAATTTGGCACGAAATTAAAACCAACATAAAATAGTTGTAAATTACAACTTTACAGTTTTTTTTTGGAAAGCGACAGTAATTAATTTCATATCTTACTTCATTTGGTAGCTAGGAACTGGATGCAATAAGATTGATTGAAATTACATATGTTCTATGTCAGCTTATTGTAATGTGTGAAAGTTCAATTAGTGTATAAAACACCTTGAACGTTTAGACCCCCAATTTACAAATTACCAATTCGAGTTTATTATCAAATAATTAATGTGCGGAATATGAACATAAGTATATAATAGAATTGATAAACAATCTTAAATCAAATAAAATCACATTCACAACAGAAATTAAATGGCAAAAATTAAGGGAAGAAAGATGCAAATACAAAGACAACACACGATGTGTTATTGAAGAAGAAACTAAAACCCTCAGCATAAAACCTCTTCCCCGCCCTCAAAGCGGTAAATAATCTACTAAAGAATGTAGTTAGGATACATAAATAGCAGAAGACTCTCCAACCCTAATCTACCCAGTGTACCTAAACCCTTCAAGCTCCTACTCCAACAAGGTTGCACCAAACCTATTTATTCTTCAGCTTATTGGATTCCGCTATAGCCCATAGCATTAACCAATATGAAATTGGTCACTTCCTAACTGCTTCCTAAGCACCAAATGGCCTTCTCACGGATGTGGGTATGGTGTGAAAAGGTTTTGGTAATGAACCTATCAAGGATGTAACAATGGAGAGGGTGAGAGTAGAGGAATTTGAAGAGTCTCTATGTGAAGATTGTGGATGAGTCAATCTTGTTTTTCTCTAGGGTTTCTGACTCAATATTCTCTCTGGAAGCTCTCTACATTTCGTGGGTATAAAGGGTATTTATACTGGAGTGAAAATGGAATGTGAAGAGTCAGATTTTTCAAAACAGAGCTGGCTGGCGACTTGGCCTCGCGACTTAACTGAGTCGCGAGTTCAAGTGGCAAGCAAACAGAATTGCCAAATTGGACTTTTTGTCCTGTAGTGCTTCACCTGGCATGATTGTTCATCTTCTTTGCATGCTTCACTCGTGTGCATCATCTGGTGGCTTGCCAGGCGCGAGCCACCCGTGAGTTCTAGTCGCAAGTCCCTACTACTTTGCACAAACTTGAGCATTTCTTCACACTTTCTCACACACTACCCTTACATGATTCCCACCTAAATACAAAGTTACTAATTGCTAAATAACAAGCAAATTTGACACGAAATAAAGCCAATAAAATGGTTGATTAAATTCAACCTTCCAATGTGTATTTCAAGATAATCTGTTTTGAATGAATAAAAACTACTTTTACTGATTAGGTGTTGCAATGAATAGCCTTGTACCAACAAGTAAAGAGCATTCAAAAACAGAGTGGACATGGACCGATATTTTGTCATGCTTTTACTGGACCAACTTAAAAAAGGCAATAAGATATGTAATCCATTCAAGAAACAAGCATGGAATGGTATGTTCATGTTGTTCAATGGAAAATTTGGCTCCAAATATGAAAAGAGTTACTGTTTGTCTACTTGGTTATTGGTATTCATTTTTACAGTATTTTCATGCGTACAATTGCTGATGTAGGCACACCCAAATGCGCATTCTTATCATAGGAAGACCTTGCTAAGCTATGGATATTTGAATTGATATTTGGAAATGCAATCAGCAACGGACATTGCAATCATTTATGGCAAGGGAGAAACTTTGAAGATGATATAATACATATCAAGACGGGTGAGGTTCATTTCTTGAATGTTTAGGAGGACCTTTATAAGGAACATGTATTCTTGAGGAAACTCCTCTTCAATTTATTAATATAGTCCTGTTTACTTTTCGAAATAAAAATGCTAGTTTCGTCTTTATACATGCAACTTGGGATTTATTGATCGTCACAATTGGGAATTTGTTTAATATTAGGGTGTCCAGTAGGTCTTTAACCTTCACAAAATGGAATTTTATCAGATTCGTATACTGTATGACAGTTTTTTATTTATTTTTCTTGATGTATGCTATCCTTAAATGGAAGTTTAATTTATAGGTTCTAGTTTTTTCATTACATACCTATAGGCATGCCCAGTTCATTAAGATCCATGAGATTTTAATTCATTTTAATAATTTCTTTAAATTTTCTCTTAGGGTTGGGATAGATTTACTGGGCTGTGGGTAATGTTCTGCAGTCTATACCCATCTTATTGCTATCCGATTATGTTGTTGAATTCTATGAACTACTGTTTGTCAATGATGGCAAGTATAATGTGCTTCTAGCATAATTTATGTTTAAAAGTCTGAAATGTTTTGTTGAATGAAAAGTTATCTATTACCCTCATAAATCAATCAGTTTTACCTTTCTTGTAGCTGAAGAAAAGGAGGGCCGTACCTCTTCTAATAGTGAATGTTTGGGAACAAATTGGACATCAACAATGGATCGTTACCCCATTGAATTGTTACTAGAACAGGTGCTTAGAGGGAATAAAATTGGTCATAAATTTGTGTCTGAGGCATGGATTGAAATGGTTAGACTGTTCAATGCAAAATTTGGATGTTGCCATGACAAAGATGGTCTGAGGAATAGATACAAACATTTGAGGGGACAATATAATGATATAAAGGTTCTTCTTGACCAGAGCGGGTTTTCTTGGGATGAAACAGGAGAAATGGTAACTGCTGAGGATTATGTCTGGGATTCTTATACCAAGGTGAATTTCCATTTACTCTTTCTTGTATCCTTTAGATATTTGTAGTTTTTTTTATGTGGCTTATGTATAAAATATGCAGGTGCATCCTGATGCTCAATCATATAGAAATAAATCTGTTCCTAGCTATCACAAATTATGTGTTTTATATGGTGAAGAAATTTGTAATGGAAGATACAGCATTTCAATTTGCAATGCAGATCTTGACAGTGAAGAACTAGATTTGAGGATTGGAAGGTTTCTTGTTTCAGCTACAAGAGCTTCCCAAATAATTTAAGGAAGTTATTATCTGCTTATTTATTGTCTTATTTTTTTTGTTGTGTTCTCAACCTACTATATCAGTGAACTTCAGTGCATTATTTCCTTTTCTTTCATTGCTATCTTACTTCTGATGACATAGAACCCATACAATTATCATTCTAAATATTTCTACATGGTTTTTGACTGGCATTGACGATGCTGATCTATCTAAATTTGGCTAAAACAAGAGTGTTACCCCATCTTTTGAATACATATTTCTTATTGCATTAATTAACAAAATCTCTGGTTTGTAATAAGGGATGATATCCATTGCTATGCAAACAGTGGTTG
The DNA here is from genome assembly GCA_023055345.1 of Quercus wislizeni. Lineage (NCBI taxonomy): Eukaryota > Viridiplantae > Streptophyta > Magnoliopsida > Fagales > Fagaceae > Quercus > Quercus wislizeni. The sequence goes on along the minus strand of JALGQJ010000007.1, from coordinate 23,582,677 downwards.
TTCGACAACAGATTGGACACCTTCAATCAACTGTCGTCTCATGGATGTAATGCTAGAGGAAGTGCATAATAGCATAAGGGGAAGAAGACCGATTACACTTTCAACAATCAAGCATGGATAGATATGTTTATGTTGTTCAAGGAACGATCCTTATTACAACATGACCAAGATTTTCTGAAAAGTTGTTATAGAAATTTGGAAAAGCAGCACTTTGACATGAAAAATGTTCTTGAACAGAGACAATTTTCATCGAATGAAACATAGCAAATGGTCACAATTTTTGATGATGTTTGGGATGCATATGTCAAGGTGCTTTGTCAACTTATTTTAGTCTTAAATGTCAGTTTGAGTATACATAGCTATTGGCTAAGACTTTGTTTATGTAGGAACACCCAGACACAAAACCTTACTGAATCATGACAATGCCAAAATTATAATGATTTGTGCTTGATTTATGGAAATCCAGCTTCTGATGAATGGTGTAATCAAGATCGTCAAGATCTAGGATGTAATGGTGTTAGTGGGACTTTGGTTTGACAAGCTTATAAACAATCTCAGCATTTGTTTTTTTTCCCCCCTCTTCAGGTACTTGGTCTTTAGTCCATGGGCAATTAGATATATGTGTTCAATGCATTTAGATATATATTCCTGTGCTATTTCATATATGATTGATTGCAATAGCATTTTGTCATGAAGATGTGTTAAAATGCTTTCTTGAACCAAGGGAAAAAAAACCAAAAGAAAACAAGTCCCTGCTGCCTCTTTAATATGAAACATAGTGATCATTGAAGTCAAAAGAAGATATTTGTTTTGTTTTGTTTTTTTGTTTTTTCAAATTAGCAAATAAATATTACTTTTCCCAATATTTACGTTCTTTTAGAATTTTCTGAAGGTGCCAGACTTAATAATAGCTATTACTGAGGAACTAATTGGACACCATTGATGGACCGATATTTTATTGATCTAATGTCAGAGCAAGTTCGCAATGGAAGCATGGTTGATAAAAAATTCAACAAGCTAGCTTGAACTGATATGATTGCAAAGTTTAGTGCAGAATTTGGGTCTCAGCATGACAAAGATGTCCTAAAAAGTCGTTTTATGAATTTGAGGAAGCGGTTCAATGATATGAAAACTCTTCTTGACTAGAGCGGTTTTACTTGGAATGAAATGCAACAGATGATAAGTGCTGAAGATGATGTCTGGGGTGCTTATGTGTAAGGTGATATTTTCTTCTGAATTTTCGTTACATAAATATTCTTTTTGGTCCCAGCAACTAATGGATAATTTTTGTAGGTACATCCCGATGCAGCAACGTACCGCAATAGAACTCTCCCAAATTTCAACTATTTGTTTTTGATTTATGGAAATGACAAAACTGAGCAAAGAGAAAATTACTCTGGTCACCCTATGGATTCTGAGGACTATGAGCTGGAAGTAAATGTTGGTCTCTCTCTCTTTCTCTCTCTGTCTCTGTCTCTCTCTCTCTCCTTTTGCAATATTATCTTTAGGTAGACAATATTGATACAATCAGTTAAGGAATCCTTAGAAAATTCATATTAGAGGAGGACCATCTAAAAACTGCACTAGCATGTTTAATTTACAGGTGCAATAGTTGTCAATTTGCTACTATAATTAATATAAATGATTTGTCAATTTTTGTAGTATTAATTTATTGCTAACCATGCATTAAAAAAAAAAAAAATTTATGCTACCACAATACTTGACTTAGATTTCCTGAAAGTTTGATGTAATAGAACTGAAATTTGCCCATTTCAAGTAATGTTTGAAGCTATTAATTTTGTTAAACAGTAACACTATTATGTTGTTATTATTATTATTATTATTTTGGTACTGTATGCCTCTAGAATAAATCGTCTCATGTAATGACAGTTATTTATTTTTAAAGTCGTAGGTGAAGAGGATTACCAGTCCCCTGCTAATAATGACCCTTTGAGGATAAATTGGACAAGGGAAATGGACTGTTTTTTTATTGACCTTATGTTAGAACAGTTGCACAGAGGGAATAAGATCGGTAAAAAAAATTGGATTTGAAAGAGTGTACGGATGTCACAGATATCCTCAATCATAATGGCTTTGCTTGGGATGAAATTTGCCAAACAATGACAGCTGGTGATGATGTTTGGGAAGCTTACATCAAGGTGCTATTTTTTCTCATCTGTAAATGATGCAAACCCATAGGTAGAACTCACCCTTGAAAATTGACTTGCGAGGATAGGGTGCCCAAGAGCTTATAAACACATAATTAGGCTTACACAGAATCCATGTAGACACTAAGATCATAACAGTAATGTTGCTAGAATAAAGGGTTCCTCCTTTTGTCTATTTTGGTTTTCACTAAGGTTCTATTTGACAATTTCCCATCTTAAGCCCAATTTCTCCCCCATTTTGTCTCCAATTTGGGGAGAAAACTCCCTCTTCACAAAAAGTGGGCCCAGGGTGAAAATAATTCTCCTCCATTTTCTATTCCTCTGACCAAACACACACTCATAATTCCCCCCCCCCCCTTTTTCCATCCTTCTTGCTTTTACTCCAACCAAACAGACTCTAAAGAGCACTTAGCATGCCACAATATGGTAAACATGTGCGTGTGTGCACACACATTTTTTCTTTCTTTCCCCTTGAGATGAAATGATTAATACAACTTCATGAAGTAAACTACATGTTGGTGCCTAATGTTGTAGGGTGCATAACATAATCTTATTGACAGTTGAACATTGAACTTTATAGCTTTCATTTAAAAATGACATTTAAATGAAATGTCATTTGGGTACTTTAGGAAGACAAAGACTACAGCTCAATAAAATGTATAGCTGCAGCACTTCAAACCGTTCCTAACATGGATGATGAGATCTTCTTGGAGGTTTGTGAACTTTTAGAAGATGAAAGAAAGGCTAAGATGTTCATGGCCATGGATGTCACGGCACAGAGGAAGTGGTTACTAAAAAAGCTTCAACGGTAGCATCTATTTTTCTTGTTAATGTCAGATATAATTTTGGTAATGTATTTACTTTTTTTTTTTTGGTTTGTGTGGAGTTTTTCCAATGTAAATCAGATCTGATATTAATGTAAAGGCATTTTCCAATGCAATATCTGGTATGATTTCGTTGTTGAAATTGAAAAAAGAAAAAGAAAAAAAGAATTGAATTTGTTTTCGCTGGGTGGCCCTGCACATGATGATGATTGATTGCAGCTGGATTTATAGTTGATTGCCTTGAATGTTGATGAAAAAATTCTCAATCGATATCTGTCTCAAAAAAAAAAAAAAAGTGTTACTTTTCACAATATTTTCACAACAAATCATAGGTGGTTAGTTATTATTGATTATAATTTGAATTAATCACTAAAATTATTTTTTTGTCCCACCAATAACAATATATAACAACCAGCCACTTAAGATTTGTTGTGAAAATATTGTGGACATAACATTTCTTAAAAGGAATAGATTGAATCTCGTGTGTTGCACGTCTTATATATATATATATATATATATATATATATATAAACTCATCACACGTGTTTTGTGTGTGCAATAATGTTCTTTTTTATTTTTTATTTTTTATTTTAGGTTTAGTGGAAAAAAATGCTATGTCCACAACATTTTCATAACAAATTATTTTTAATTTATATTTTTTCTTATAGTTAGAGTTGTATATAATCTAACCCGTCTACTCTACTTGGTAGCCTTTCAGGCAAGTGCTCTTGGTAGATAGCCCCCTTCTATCCTACATCGACGTTCGACATGCAAACTTCCTTCCACTGAAATTTACAACAGGAGAAGCTCGGGAAATTGGTCGGCGATATACTTGATCAGATGAGCTTGCGTCGTTGCGGGAAGAATCAAAGGAGCACGTGTCCCGACGTCTTCGAGAACTTGCTCATACGGCTATTGTGGAAAAGGCTTCCGTACAAGGGGGACCTGCCCAACCCGAAGAGCCTAGTGAACCCATGGTTCTCGCACAGTCAACCGAGCAAGAAGCTATTGACATCACTGACCTTTCTAACACCGAGTCTGATTGTGGTGGAGACATGGTGACCAGGAAGACCATGACGATCAACTACTTTGTGCCCGGTGCCAGGCAGGCCAGGCAGCAGCAGCCACCTTAGAGCCAAGGTCAGACGCCTCCCACCCCCCCCCCCCCACCTCCTCCTCAGATCGTACAAATCCGAAAGAGGCCACGTGTTGTCGAACAAACTTCTACCAGTCCTGGTGATGTTGTGACTCAGGTTACCCCTCAACCATCTAGGGGCGTTACCATACAAAAGCCACAGTCTCAGGTTGGGACGAGCGTAGTGTCCTCTTCCTAAGCTGCGCAAGCATGGTAGCCCAAGTTCTAGCTAGACGGCAAACCACTCCCTGCGTGCGCCAGCGTACGAGTGTGGGAAAAAGGCAAAGGGGGTCATATTGCCCAAAGTTTGGTGCATGGCCTCTTTTTGCCCGAGGACGTGCATGCTTTCGAGGAGGGGATGGAGGAGTCCATGGGAAGAAGGCTGCAGTGGCATACTATTACGGTAATCTTTTATTTACTGGTTTTTTATTAACCCTTACACGCATTTAATGTTTTTTTTTTTTTTTTGTTTATCATATATGTTATCATTATTACTACTTTTTTTGTTGCCGTACTAATTCCTACTGTTTCATTAGGCTGCTAAACTGGCCCACATCCTTGATGTGCGTTTGAAGGAACTTTCCGAGGACTCTGACTGGGAGAAGGTTGCTAGGGAAATGGCTGTCAAGATAGCAAAGGAGAAGATAAAGGTTGCTGATAATGCTGTGAAGAAAGCTGTTGCCGTGGAGAAGGCTAGGGCACTGGCAGAGAAAAGGTCTGCGGAACTCTTGGCAGAGCAAAATGAAACGGACGTAAAGTTAGCCGAGGTAGTAAGTCTGAATGCTGCCCAAGCCGAGGAACTTGCCGACTTGAGAGCGGCTTTGGAGGCTTGTGAAGAAAAATGGTATAATGAAGGATTTGCAGACGTCGAGAATTCTGCGGAGCTGGTTATGAATCAGGCTCAAAGGTTGGGATTCGAATCAGGTTGGTTTGCTGCCCTGCAGGCCGCGGGGGTCTCTAAAGATTCTCTTTTGAGAGATCTCGATCAGATACCATTCCTGATCCCTACTTTAGCTGAGCAGAACCCCCCAGTGCCCATTGACAAGGAAGAGATGGCAAGCATGAAGGAATTGGTGGAACAGATAGATGCTCATGTGGAGTTAGATGATATGGAAGCCACCAGCATTCCCCGTGCTGGTGATCAGCCAAGTGGGGGTAGCCTTACTCCTATAACCGACTAGCAGCAGATCGAAACAGCCACCTAGACGGGTCCAGTAGACCAGATGACTCCATAGCCAGACCCAACCTTTGCCGCTTACATTTATGTTTCTTATTTTACATACTTAATTTTATTCAGTTAGCTTACCTATGTCACCAAGTTGTGGTGACCGAACAGTTATTTTCTTTGCTGGGCGCAACTCACATATGGTCACCGAGTTTGGTGATGAAACATTGATTTTTATCATATTTATTGTTATTAGTTTACTTGCCGCATATTTGCTTTAATCATTTTCATGAATTCTTGGCTTATTGTGTTACTCTCTTCATTGCGTTTTTCTATTTTTCGTGCATGTATATCTTTTCAACGATTGGGTTTGAAGATTGTTCTCGAGAAGGCTTGGTGGCCAGGGCTTCTTTGTAGGGTAGAATAAGTTAAGCCTCTGGCCATTGGGAATCCTGCTTAGCATATATTTTCCTGGGAAAATAGATTTCTATTCTTAGGATATTTTAGTAGGATTCCATTTGCTCGGTGATAATACCATAACCGAGAATCAGGCTCCCATCCTTTGGATAAAGCGTAAGGTTTTCACCTGATCAGTGATAATAATTGAAATGAGAATCAAGTTCCCATCCTTAGGATAAAGTGTAAGGTTTCCACCTGATCAGTGATAATAATCGAATTGAGGAGTAGGCTTATGTCCTTAGGAAAAAAAAAGTGAGGTTTCCACATGCTCGGTGATAGCAATCGAATCGAGGAGCAGGCTTCTATCCATAGGGTGAAATGTAAGGTTTCCACCTGCTCAGTGATAACAATTGAACTGAGGAGTAGGCTTCTATCCTTAGGATGAAATGTGAGGTTTCCACTTGCTTGGTGATAACAATCAAACCGAGGAGCAGACTTCTGTCCTTAGGAAGAAATATGAGGTTTCCACTTGCTTGATGATAACAATCGAACCAAGGAGCAGGCTTTTGTCCATAGGATGTAAGGTTTCCACCTGCTCGGTGATAACAATTGAACTGAGGAGCAGGCTCCTGTCTTTTTTTTTTTTTTTTTTTACTTTCTTATTTCTACCGACCGAGGATAATGAAGTAATGTTAATGAAATTAAATGCGTTGATGTGGATGAACATCACAATAGTTGATAAAACATTACAAGATTACATTTGACCTACACCCTAATGTACAACTGATAAGTGGTAAAACTTCTTTAAGTTGTAGATGTTCCATGGTCGAGGAAGCGGTCTTTCATCTAAACACTCCAGGTAATACGCCCCTACGCTCGCTATAGCAGTAACCTTATAAGGCCCTTCCTAGGTAGGGGCTAGCTTCCCAGCATTCGTGTCTCACATGTTCTCAACTGCTCTTCGTAGCACCAAATCCCCAGCACTGAACTCCCTTGTCTTCACATCTCGGTTGTAACGCCAAGCGAGGCCTTATTGGTACTTGGCTCATCGTATGGTCGCCGCCTCTTCGTACTCTTCCAATAAATCCAAACGCTCTACCATCATCAAATCGTTTTGGGCGGGGTTAAACCCATTCACCCGTGCACTGCATAGGCTTACCTCGGTCGGTATAACAACTTTTGCTCCATACGTTAAGGAAAATGGAGTTTCTCTTGTAGAGCACCTAGGCGTTGTTCAATAAGCCCATAACACATTGGGCAGCTCCTCGGCCCACCTACCCTTCGCACCATCCAACCTTTTCTTTAATCCGTTCAAAATTTTTTTGTTAACAGCTTCAGCTTGTCCACTGCTCTGAGGGTATGCTAGGGTAGAGTACCTATTCTTGATGCTGAGATCACAACAAAATTCACGGAAGGCCCTATTATCAAACTGCAGTTCATTATGGGATATAAGAGAGTTTGCTACCCCGAATCTGGTAACTATATTCTTCCACATGAACTTCTTAACATCCACGTCCCGAATATTAGCTAACGTTTCTGCCTCTGCCCATTTGGTAAAGTAATCCACGGCCACCAAAACAAACCTTCTATTGCTCGTTGCTCGGGGGAATGGGCCAAGAATATCCAGCCCCTATTGTACGAAGGGCCAAGGGCTGCTGATTGGATTCAGAAATCCCGCTGGCTGATGGGTCAAAGGGACATGCTTCTAACATTATTTGCACCTACGCACGTGTTTGGCAGCATCCTTCTGCATCCGTGGCCACCAAAATCCCTAATTCATTGCCCGGTGAGCTAGTGAGCACCCTCCCATATAACTACCGCATACCCCATAATGTAATTCGGTCAAAACCTCATCTACCCTCCCTAGATGTAAGCACAGAAGGTACGGCCCTCCAAAGGACCTCCGGTACAGCTTCCTATTTGCTGTTAACCAATACCGAGAGGCTATTTGACGAACCCTGCTGGCCTCTTTTTCGTCATCCGAGATACGATCTTTGGCTAAGAAGTCAACGATCAGGTCCATCCAACAAGGCTCGGCTGTTGTTTCCATGACACTTATCCTGGCAATACCAACATCAGTCACGGTGTTTATGCTTGGTTTCATTATGAGCTCTACTTTGATTATTCGGGGAACATCTTCAGTCATAGCTGAAGCCAGTGTAGCTAAAGAATCAGCGTGTCTGTTCTGCCCCCGGGCCACTTGGACCACCTTCGCCGTACAGAATTTACCCATAACCTGTTTTACCACTCGCAGATATTCATTCATCCGAGAATCACGGGCTTCAAAACTATTGTTCACCTAGTTAACCACTAGCCGTGAGTCTAAATAGGCTTCGACTTCTTGAGCACCCATGCCTAAGACGGTCCTCAACCCGGCAAGTAAGGCCTCGTACTCGACCTCGTTATTGGAGGCCCTAAAACCCAATCTAAAAGAATGCTCCAACTGCATTCCTTCTGGAGTAGCAATTACAATCCTAGCACTAGCCCTCATAGCACTTGATGCGCTATCCACAAACACCTTCCACGGTTGGCACCCCACTTGACAAACCATCTCCCCCTCATATCTAGTGGAGAATTCTGCAACAAAATCGGCCAACACCTATCCCTTTACTGAATTCCTTGGCCTATACCTTATATCGAAGGCCCCGAGCCGAGTCCCCCATTTAGCTATCCGTCTAGTGAAATCAGATCTCTTCAACAATGACTACAAAGGATACCCAATTAATACATATACAGTATGAGCCTGAAAGTAATAGGGGAGCTTTCTTGTGGCGTGAATTAACACCAACACCAATTTTTCCAAAGGTAGGTACCTAGTCTCGGCATCTACCAAGGTCTTGCTGATATAATATACGGGGTGCTGCACTCCCTGGTTTCTCAAGAGCATGGCACTTACAGTGTGATCGGAAACTGATAGGTACATAAACAAGTTTTCCCCAGGGTTTGATGCCGTCAATATGGGTGCTTACGTCAAATATTCCTTTAAGTCTTAGAAAGCTTTTTCGCATTCTTCATCCCACTGAAACCCCTTCCACCTCCTTAAGAGTTGATATAATGGTCGGCAACGATCGGTAAACTTAGAAATAAACTTATTAAGGGCAACTAACATTCTGGTCAACACTTGTACCACCTTGGGATTGCTCAGGGGCTTTAGACGCTTCACGACTTCTATCTGATCGGGATTGACCTTGATCCCTCGACTGGTGATTAAATATCCCAAGAACTTGCTGGCCCCTACCCCAAAAGCGCATTTTTCAGCATTAAGGCATAACTTACATTGTCGGAGCACCTTAAACACCCCTTGGAGGTCCTTTGTGTACTGCGCTTCCTGTTTACTCTTTACTACCATGTCATCAATGTACACATCAACTGTACGTCCTATCTTATCTCAGAACATCCTCGCTATCATCCGCTGGTACGTGGCCCTAGCATTTTTTAATCCAAAGGGCATCACAATATAATGATAGTTGGCATCTGGGGAAATGAACGCGGTCTTTTCTCGGTCCTCGGGTGCTAGGACAATCTGATGATACCCTTAAAAGACATCCAAAAAGCTCATCCTTGGGTGCCCATACGTGGAATCCACCAACTAGTCAATCTTCGGCATACAGAATAAATCTTTTGGGCACACTCGGTTTAAATCCGTGAAATCTACACATACCCTCCACTTGCTGTTCTTCTTCTTTACCACTACGATATTTGCCAACCATTTCAGAAAATGGATTTCCTTTATTGTCCCAGCCTCTTTCAGCTTGTGAACTTCTGACTTCACTACTTCGACATGCTCCCTGGCGATCTTCTCGGCTTTTGCTTCTTAGGGGGGAATGATGGGTCTACGTTAAGCTTATGAACAATGAACTCGAGGTCAACCCCGAGCACCTTATACGGAGTCCATTCAAAAACATCCACATTCTGTATAAGTAATAACAATGTCTCTACCTTGTCCTGGCTCCCCATACTTGCCCCTATTTTAAAATACCTGTCAGTATCCGGTAGTATTTTGACCTTGATCAGTTCCTCGGCAAATCCAGCCCCCATTTCTCCTCAAGGCTCCTGTGATTGCTATAACGATGCCTTCTCGATGGTCTGCTTTTGTTCATCCTGTTTGTCCTTCCAACTAACCGCGACAACTAGGCATTGCCTGGCCACTTTCTAGCTTCCCCGAACTACCACAACACCTTATTCGATACAAAACTTGACTTTCACATGCAATGTGGATGGTACAACCCCCATTGCATGAATCCATGGTTTGCCCAGGATGGCCATGTATAGGGAAAACGAGTTGACCACGATGAAGGTCACCATCACTTCTTTTCCTTCCATATTCACGGGAAGGAAAATTTGACCCTCGGGGATCACCACCCTTCCATCAAACGAGACCAATGGCATATCATACGTTATCAAGTCTTGGCTTTTTAACTCGAGCCCTTTGAATAAATTCGGGTACATTACGTCGGCCCTACTTTCCTGGTCTACCATCACCCTTTTCACCAAGAAACCACTTATCTGCATTGTGACTACCAACGCATCATCGTGCGGTTGAATTGTTCCCTCTAGATCCTCATCCCCGAAAGCGATAGGCTTTCGGCCAACTCTCATCTTCTTCTAGAGTGGCTGTTCCCCCGAACAATCTCTCGCTGGTGCTACAATCAACACTCCTTTCTTGGTTATTGTCGAACCCTTCAAGGTTGCATGGATGACTTCTATCACCCCTAACGGTGGTGAGAGAGGACTCCCCTTTCTCGGAGCGCCTTAATCGGTACCCTGGTGTTTGGGATCCACTATAAACTTCTTTAAATAACCGGCCTTCACCAGCTACCCAAGATGATCTTTTAACACCCGGCATTGCTTGGTGGTGTGCCCCTTATCCCTGTGGTATGTACAATACAAGTTTTGGTTCCTTCGGGAAGGGTCGCCCCCTATCTTATTCGGCCATCTGAAGAATGGTTCATTCTTGATCTGGTCTACAATCTTGTGCATTGGTTCCTTGAATGCTATGTTCACTTCCCCCATTTGTGCTTCCGATTCTTGTAGCCTCAAGTCCTTCCGTGGCCTTGAGGAAAAAATGCCCTGTCGAGAACGATTTAATAGTGGTGCTTTGCCCTTACTCTGCAGCCAATCATTTACGAGGCATTTATACTCCTCGATACGTCTCATGAGTTGCGTCATATCCTTGGGAGGCCTTTTCGTCAATGACTCCCGTAGCTCTGAATCCTCGGGGAGCCCCATCCTAAAAGTGTTGGCTGCAATCTTCTCGTTACCCCCACCAATCTTGTTGTAAAGCTCCCAATACTGACTGGCATAACTGTGAAGGGTTTCGCCGACCCTTATTTTCATAGAGAGCAGTGCATCCATTGGTTGCGGCACCCGGCTGCATGTTATGAACCGAGCATCGAATTCTTGAATCAGCTTGGCAAAACTATGAATGGAACCTTTTCGCAGCCCGTTAAACCACTTTAACGCCGTGGGCCTGAGGCTTGAGGGAAACACCTTACACATCAGTGCATCATTGTGGGTGTGTAGAGACGTCATATGGATGTAATGACTGACATGCTCTACTGGGTTTGTTTTCCCATCATAGGAATTAAACGGTAGCCTTGTAAATTTGCTTGGCATTAGGGCCTATTCGATTTTGTCCTAGAACGGCGACCGAGCGGCTCTTCGTACGGCGTGGCTCATAGCGTCCATAGCTGTGTGTTGGGGTCGTCGCTCCTCTGGGGAATCCGAACCCCGGTCAGCATACCCGCATGAACGTGAACGGTTCCGACGTCGACGTGATTCTCGGGAATAAGAGTCACTTCTACGTCGCCATGACTTTCGAGAATGAGAACGGTTCCTGCGTTGGCATGATTCTCGGGAATGTGAGTGACTTCTACGTCGGCATGATTCTTGTGAACGGGAATGATCCTGGCGTGGATGTGAGCCCGATTGACTGGATTCCCCTCCACACCGATTTCCCGCACTACCATCCCTCCTTTCTCAGTTATCTCGGTCCCTTCTTTGGCGCCTATCTCTTGCCTCCAATTCCAAATCTCTCACCAATCTATGCAACTACTCTACTTCCTAATCTCTTTCCTCAAATTGTCTGTGCCCCGAAATGCCTGATATCGTTCGGTGTGTTTGATATGACCCCTCTCCAAGGCCAGACTGTTCCTCCTCCTTCTCACACTCCCTATCTTCGTGTCTTTTTTGTCTTTGTTCGCGCCACGTGGATCCCCGAGAAGACCTCACGGATCCGCTCTCGGCATGGCCTCCCAAACGCCCTTCAGACATTTTTCCATTCATGAGTCTCTATTGAACAACGATTTCGTAGGAGATCCCTACAGACGGCGCCAAGAATAGGGCTTATGGGCCTAACCTCAATTGGGCTTACAACTTATTTGTAAGTGGGTTTAGGATTTCCTACTCTGGGTCGTTCTCGGCACAAAGACTTAACGAGGCTGCCTTCCTTATCTCTCTAGTTCACTCCCTGGCTTTACTCTCCAGTTCACTCTCTCTCTCTCTCTCTCTCTCTCTCTCTCTCCACTCTTTATTGCTTTGGGAACCTCTCAACAACCCTTTCTCTTCTCCAACCCACTGTATTTATAGCCTCAAATTAGTGGAAAGATCATGATTACTGTCACAGTTAGTGCAATTGGAGGTCCAATATCATTAGTTGTATGTGGATGGTTAGGTGGGAGTGAAATGTTGTGAAAGTGGTTTCGAAACTTGGTTCCCACTTCAATAGGCATGCCCGGCATCGGTGTCTCCTTGGGCGTTGCCGGGCATGCGAAGGATGGTGTATCCGGACGTTACCTTTCCATTATTGTTCGGAATGTTTTGCCGAACAGTGATCAAGTGACAAAACTTGGGCCTGCAATATGTGTGGGCTCGAACTGGGGTTTTGGGTAGAGGAGATTGGGGTCATGGGCCATGCTATTAGGCTAAAGTTTAAGGCCCAAATGGGTCTAGGTACCTCAGTGCCGTACAAAAACAATTATTTTGTATATTTGCAAATATGTATATTTTTTTGGTCCTAGCCTTATCATTCTCTCTCTCTCTCTCTCTCTCTCTCTCTCTCTCTCTCATATTTTACCATTATTTTCATTTCAGAAAAATAAAAAATAAAAAACCCCAAAGTTCCTTTTGACACACATAAGTTTTTTTTTTTTTTGTGTGTGTGTGTGTGTGTGTGTGTGTGTGTGGCTTTTAACACATTGCACGTAGCATGCGCATTGAATTCCATCACTTATTTATTTATTTAAAAACCTACGTTGGATGCACCTTTTATGTGATCAAAGCATATAAAATACTATATTATAGCATAAACTATATCATTTAGGGTTCAAATCTCTCCATCTCAACTATTGAATTATATATATTGGGACTTTGAAGCTAATGTCTTCACTCCATTCATATCTTGGGCATAAATTAGACTTAATTATCATTAGCAGAGGGATGATAAAGATGAATATCACATTCAGGAGATGAAAATTGAGGGGATAAGGGAAACTCTCAGCATTGATCTGTTATCAATTGACAACTTTCAGGATTTTTACTGTGCTTTGCAGTTATTGTGGGCATCATACACAGGGACATAACCCAAAGGTTACTTCTCTTCTTCAATGCCATAGGAAGCCCATCAAGTCTACCTTTAATAGGGGGCATAAGAGAATTGTTACTTATCTTGGGATTGGGAAGTAGAAGCGCATGGATGGACGAAGCTGACACTAGTACCGAATGAGTGGCAGGGAATACAAAAAGACTATGGCTGAGCATGGTGGATGATCATCCACCATGCTCAGCCATAGTCTTTGAAGACTCCAATCAATGGGATGTCGACTATTATGAATTTATGATGTGTAGGAAGCTGTTCAAAATAATCTCTTGATAATTGTGATGGTAAAATTCAATTAGTAAACAAATGCTATCTTTATTTTTTTATTTTTTAATATTGACTTTTAGGTTGGTACACCACTTCATGTTCCGATATATGGTATCCCAGGACTATGTTAGGCTACGTTTTCTACCCAGATGGTAGTTTTCGTTGTGCTTTGCTTTGATAGCGGTAAACAACTCATTTCTAAAATGATGGGACAGAATTTTGTTTACTCCACGTTTCAAATGATGGGACTTTGCTTGGGAATGAGGGAATGAATATTGGGTTTGATTAGATGTGGAATTTCATTCGTGTGGTGTTAACGCAGAGAAGATTGCAGACAGTGATGAGGCCTGACCTCGTCAGTCGAGTACCCAAATGGATCCAAGCCTTCACTTGAGCCCCTGTGTAGATAATAGGGTTGGTCCTTCCAATATGGCCACCGGTGTGGTACTTGCCACAACGTTTCCGACGCCCAATTCAGAATGGAAAGAAAAATGTTCTTAGAAAAGAATTAGCAGAGTTGTATCAGAATTTTCAAGTACCTTTTGTTGATAATGTGGAGGCCTTATATAGGTTGCCTTGGATTCTAGTTGCTGTTGATGGCTAATGCCTCAGTGATAATGCCTCTGCCTAGTAATGGGGTTTTAATAGGTTTCAACGGTCTGCCAGATTGGCTTTGTAACTATCCAGAGTGCTTACTTATGGACCATATTGAATGACCCCGTGTACCCATCAGGAGCGGCTGATCTTTTATCTCGTCAGTATAACTTCGTCCTTATTCAGTGGTCTAGTCTAGGAGATGCGGATATTCGTCAGTCCTATCAGTTGCCCCCCAAGCTTCTATGGTTGCTATGACATGTCACGACGACCATAGAAGATGAAAGGTTTTCCTGAGCTGTCCATGACTCTTGGGGTTTTGCTCTGAATTAAATGCGTAGTGGCGGCGCTACACTTAACATGGCCACCTGGTGCATGATGATTTGTGGTGTTAACTTCATGACCCTTGGGTTTCCCTCCGTTTTTCAGTTTTTTGGGATTGAAATTCTCTTTTTTCCTTCACTTTTCCCATTTCTCCAATCATTTTTGCTTCTGAGTTTTTGTCTTTCTTGTTCACTTGTGCTACTATTCCAACTCCGCTTCAAGCGATACCCTGTGGATCTTATTTTTCTTGTTTTTGAGCTGCTTATTTCGAAGGTATGTTCTTCTTTTTCTCTCTCTTTATTTCTCTTTCTTCATAACTTGTTTGTAAATTTCTGATCTTTTTTTTTTTTTTTTGTTCCACTGTTGTTGTTGTTTGCTTTATGGGTTTTTAGGATTCAAACCCCCCCCCCCCCAGCTTTTTCTCTAGTTTTTCATGGTTAGCGGTTCTAAGGTTAGAGTAGTTTGCCCCTCAGTCTCTTTCTTTTTTGCTCGCTTAGGGGCTACCTTAGGTGTTTCCGGTTACATCCTCCCTTTGGTTGGGGATTTTATTTTTGTGGGTTATGGGTTGAGTTTGGTTATAGGAGAGCTATCCCCGATACTAGGCCAATCAATTGCTTGGTTTGAGGGAGAAACGAGGAGGATGGCAAAGGTAAGGTCTAGTGAGCTGGAGACTGGGTTGTCGTCTAGCGGCGGCCCAGAGGTGGGTGATACAGCTGTCTCTGCTCCTCGGGTGGTTAGGGCTTTTCATGCCCTCGAGGAGGTGTGCGGGCTGGACGCTGACACCGTAGATAGGTTTAAGGATAGGTTCCAATTTTCAGAGCGTGTTCGTGTTCGTCGGCCCACTAACGAGGATAGGGCCTGCCATTTCTTCCCTGGTGAAGTCTGCTTCTATGAGGCTTCCTTTACTTGCAGGCTTAGGCTTCCCCGTCCACCCATTTATAATGGAGCTTTTAGGTTTCTTTGGAATCGCTCTTGGGCAGCTTATGCCCAATTCGTGGAGAATTGTGGTCAACTGTATGGAAATATGGTTGGCTGCTAACAAGGATATGATTAAGGTTGGTGAACTCGTCCATCTCTACCGTTTGAAGGAGTCGAAAGAGTATGGATATTATGAGCTAGTCCCTTGGGCGAGGAGAGCTAGGATTGTGAGGGGTCTACCTTCGTCCTTCAGGTACTGGAAGTCCCATTTCTTTTTCGTGTCTGGGGATGACTTTGAGACCCCCACCGGCGAGGCTTGGGGTGATATCCCAAGGTTGCTCCGTCGGTGGGGAACCCCACACTTAGGTGCATCAATATTCCTCATCGTCTGTTGATTTTTGTTTTGGTTTAATTGGTTATCCATAACCTCCCTCTTTTTTCTGTGCAGTTAAGAGACGGCCTAAGCTCAAGAGTAAGTACCAGGGTCATGTTGAGAAGGTGATAAAGTATGCCAAGACGGTAGAAAGTTGGGACGATCTTGTGGATCCTCGAACTCTTGCATTTTATTGTTTAGGTCTAGACCCATCTTCTTACGTGCTGCGACTCATTGATATTGAAGGAAAAAAGAGTAAGTATTAGGTTCGTCAGTGTTGCTTTTTTTTTTTTTGGTGCTTACTTGGATAAATATTAACAAGTGTTCTCTTCTTGCAGAAATGATGACGAAATTTAATAAGGCCATGTACGCTCGGATGAGGAACAAGAAGGGCGAGCCCTTGTCTACAATTGGGACTAAGTCCGTTCGTATCACAGACAGAGGCACTCCAATCCTTGCGGCACTCCCTTCTTCCCTAACCCCTGTGACGACGGGAACGGGGTCACCAACCCCGTCAATTAAAGAGCTTACTCCCCGTAATAAAAGGCTGAGGGTTGGGGACAAGCAGAAGGAGAAGGTTGACTCTAGGCCTTCTAGCATCTGGGATGACGCTGGAGTTTCTATAGCACGAGCTCAAGACATCTTCAGCGCAGACGACATGAAGGTACTCTCAGGGGTGCCAGCAGATGAAGTTGCGAGGCGTCATCTTCACAAGCTCATCTAGGTACTTGTGTAATTTTACCTTATGTTTATCCTTTCCTTTTCTCCTTTTTTTTATTTTTTTATTTTTATTTATATATCTCACTTTTTTTTTTCTCAGGTGTTGGGAGAGAATCTCCATCTTACTTCAGAGTATCTGGCCTCAGAGGTTAAGGTTGAGTCTGCGCGGTCTCATGTGACGACCTTGGAGGCAGAGAATTTGAAGCTGAAGAATGAGCTGATAGTTGCCGTGAACAGCGCCAACCTAGCCAAGGAAAAGCTAAAGACTTTGACTGAAAAGCTTAGAGTTGAGCGGGAGCTGACCAAGGAAAAAGATGAGCAACTCGCTGCTGCCAGGGAAAGGGCTAAAGGGCTTGCAGCCAAGGCCATCGAGGGCTTCCAGCAAACCGAGGAGTACAACACTATACTTTCAGCCGATACTTTAAGGGGTTTGAGCTTTTGAGGAGATATTTCATAAAGCACCCTTCTGGAGTAGATCTGGAAAAGCTCGATCTGGAGGAGGTTGACAAGGAAATAGCTGCCGACGAGGCTGCTTAATCTTTAGCTGCTGAGACTGATGCTCCCAAGAATGCCCCTGATACTGACGGTGCTGCAGCTGATGCTTGAATCTGCTATTTAGAGACAATAATTTTTTTTTTTTTTTTTGGGTGCCCATTGTGTTTGTGGGCTTTTTGTAAATCTAACTTTGGAACAGTTTTCCCTTCATTTTGGGATCAACAATTTTCGCCCAGTTTTTATGGGTCGTTAAATGTGGAGAACAATGGTAATTGCCCACTGTTTTTGGGTTTTAATTAAATTTATAATTCAGTACTTACTTGTGTTCATGATTGCACGTTTATTGGCTCATGATATGCTTGTGTCCATGTTGTATGCTTAGTAAAAGGGTTGAGCTATGCCCTTTTTTTTTTCCTCGTCTTGCATGTATTCTCTTGTTGACCTCGTTAGTTATATACATTCGTCAGTGTGGAGCTTTCTTTCGCTACTTACCCCCATTTAAGAAGTTTTGCCAGGCATATGGTTCCCTTAGTAGCGTACATCCGTCAAAGCGGAGTTTTGATACTTAATCATTTTTCGTTTTCTGACTTACACCCATTTAAGGGATTTTTCCAAGTTTATGGTTTCGTCAGTAACGTACATTCGTCAAAGCAGAATCTTGTTACTCAACCATCCCTGTTGTTCTCCTGACTTACACCTATTTAAGGGATTTTGCCAAGTATATGGTTTCGTCGGTAACGTACATCTGTCAAAGCAGAATCTTATTACTTAACCATTTTTTGCTTTGCTGACTCACACCTATTTAAAGGATTTTGCCAAGTGCATGGATTCGTCAGTAACGTACATCCGTCAAGGCGGAATCTTGTTACTTAGCCATTTTTTGTTTTCTTGACTTACACCTATTTAAAGGATTTTGCCAAGTGCATGGCTTCATCAGTAACGTACATCCGTCAAGGCGGAATCTTGTTACTTAGCCATTTTTTGTTTTCTTGACTTACACCTATTTAAAGGATTTTGCCAAGTGCATGGCTTCATCAATAATGTACATCTGTCAAGGCGGAATCTTGTTACTTAGCCATTTTTTACTTTATTTTTTACTTTTTTTTGAAAGCTGGTTAGATCTGTTTGCACGAAGACATTGGCTGAATAGTTCTTTTATTGATTTCAGGAGTGGATACATTCACTTGGTGCATCAATTGGTGGTACTTCTTTAAGTGTTCAATATTCCATGGCCTAGGGAGTCTCTGTCCGTCCATGGTTTCCAGGGGGTAGCTACTCGGTCTAGAGTAGTGGACGACTTGGTATGGTCCTTCCCATGTGGGGTTGAGCTTTCCTTGGGCGGAATCTCTAGTTGCAGGGGTAACCTTGCACAGGAAGAGATCCCCTATGTTAAGTCGTCTGAGCTTTACCCTTTTATTGTAGTAGTCAGCCATTTTCTGTTGATACTTCGTCATTCTGATGGAAGCATTTTCTCTTACTTCGTCCAGGCAATCCAAGTTGATTCGTAAATGGTCGTCATTGCTTTCTTTGTTGAACACCTCTCGCCTAATGCTGGTTACTCCTACCTTAACCGGGATCACGGCTTCAGTGCCATATGTGAGCCTAAAGGGGGTTTCTCCCATCGAGGTTCTTGCTGTGGTCCTGTAAGCCCACAGGACATTGGGTAGTTCCTCAGGCCAGGAACCCTTTGCGTCGTCCAACTTGGTTTTGATGATCTTGAGCAGTGTTCGATTCATCACTTCTGCTTGTCCATTCGCCTGTGGATGTCTTGGGGATGAGAATTGGAATCTGATGCCGAGGTTTGAACAAAAATCTCTAAAACCTTGGTTGTTGAATTGCCGCCCATTGTTTGATATTATCGTCATTGGTATCCCAAACCTGCAAATTATATTCTTCCATACAAAACTTCGAATTTTTGATTCAATGATTTTTGCTAAGGCTTCTGCTTCGACCCAATTTGGGTCTAGCTTCAAATGGGCGCAGTCTCTTTGGGTCTAGCTTCAGCTACTGAAAGGCATGAAGGTAGATAATGTCCGCGGAGCTCCCATTGTCCACGAGGATTCTTTTGGTGTTGAATCCCTCTATATTCAACATTATGACCAACAGGTCATTGTGAGGCTGTTTCACTCCCATGGCATCTGCTTCATTGAAGGACATATTTTGGTCTGTCCGCCTTTATTTAAACGGGGGTATCATATGGACGCTATTCACCTATCTTTGATATGCTTTCTTGAGGGACCTGAATGACCCTCCTGTGAAGGGTCCTCCTACAATCGTCTTTATCTCCCCGATCACATCCTGTGGAGGTTGGTGTGGACGATCGTCACTCCTGGAAGTGGATTCATGCTAGTTTTTGTTGCCTCCCCTGAACTTACTGTATTCCCCTTTCTTCACATATTTCTGCAATTTCCCCTTTTGTATCAATTCTTTTATCTGCTCCTTTAAGTCCCGAAAATCTTCTGTGTAATAGCCATGATCTTTGTGGAAACGGTAATACTTATTCCTATCGCAGATGTGGGGTGATGAATGTAGTGGTCTCGGCCATTTGAGCTAATGCTCATCCTTAATCTGCATCAAGATTTTATCAACAGGCATAATAAAAGGGGTGAATTTTACCGTCCGAGTGCCTTTATCGTCCTTCCATCTATTTACATCAGTAATCCGACGATCTGGGTGCTCTCTCTTCTGTCCTCTACATTCGTCATCTTTCCTTCCTTTGTCTCCTGGCTTCTCTACATCTCTTATAGCTGCTACTACGTCTTCAGCATTCATGTACTTCTGTGCTTTCAGGAGCATCTTTGCCATTGTCTTTGGAGGATTCTTCGTGAGTGAAGCAACAAGATCTCTAGATCTTAGTCTTGCTTTGAAAGTCGTCAACTGCACTTTGTCGTCGGCTTTGTCTACCTCCAGGGTTTCCCGAGTGAAGCGCTTCACATATGACCTCAGCGTCTCCTTCTCTCCCTACCTAATGGTGAGTAAGTAGTCTGCTGGCCTCTTAGGACGCTGTCCCCCAATGAAGTGGCGCAGGAAGGCGTTGCTCAACTGCTCAAAGTTATCCACTAACGACGTTGGCAACTTTGTGAATCATTCTTTTGCAGCTCCTTTGAAAGTGGTGGGAAAGGAACAACACAGTATTTCGTCATGGGGCTGCTGAAGGCCCAGTGTCGTTTAGAAGGTATTATGGTGGCCCTGAGGGTACTTAAGCTCGTCGAACGACTCAAGCTGAGGCAACCGGAACTTCAACGGCACTGGACATTCCAGGACCGTCGTAGTGAAAGGTGAATCAGTTACTCTGACCAGTTTATCCACACTCCGCTCTGTCTTCTCTTTGATAGCGCTCCTCAACTCGTCCATTTCCTTCCTTATCTCTCGAAGGAGATCTGAATTCTGATCATTCGGAGAAATAGGTCTTTGGCGGTCACTTCTTCTCTAACTATCCCCTTCATCTTCCGAATTGCCTTTGGACTGGTTCTCCTCCTATTGGAGTCGTAACTTCATTTCTTGGTTTTGTCTGGTAAGTTCTTCTACGGTGGCCACAAGTGCCTGGATTTGTTGAGCCAGGGCTGCAGAATCTTGGTTGGACTCCATTTTGAATATAGAAGTTGATGAGAACTACTTCTTCGAATCTCGATACAAGAATCGTTCCCCACAGACGGCGCCAAACTAATGAGGTCTGACCTCGTCAGTCGAGTACCCAAATGGATCCATGCCTTCACTCGAGCCCCTGCATAGATAATAGGGTTGGTCCTTTCAATATGGCCATCGGTGTGGTGCTGCCACAACGTCTCCGACGCCCAAGTCAGAATGGAAAGAAAAATGTTCTTAGAAAAGAATTAGCAGAGTTGTATCAGAATTTTCAAGTACCTTTTATTGATAATGTGGAGGCCTTATATAGGTTGCCTTAGATTCTAACCGTTGTTGATGGTTAATGCCTTAGTGGTAACGCCTCTGCCTAGTAATGGGGTTTTAATAGGCCTTAACGGTCTGCCAAACTGGCTTTGTAACTATCCAGAGTGCTTACTTATGGACCATATTGAATGGCCCCGTGTACCCGTCAGGAGCGACTGATCTTTTATCTCGTCAGTATAACTTCGTCCTTATTCAGTGGTCTGGTTTAGGAGATGCGGATATTCGTCAGTCCTATCAAGCAGTATAGAGGCAGTGAGGGATGCCATACAAAAAGGCATCTAGTTAAGAGAGAGAGAGAGAGAGAGAGAGAGAGAGAGAGAGAGAGAGAGAGAGAGTAATGATAAGCTAGATTAATGAAGGAAGATGGAAAAGGAGGAGGGTGTGCAGGAGAAGATGAAAAGTTGCAGAAGCTGTGCGTCAAATGATGTTGTTTGGAACATAGAAAGGAGACCAGTGCAACAAAACGTGTTAGAACAAAATTAATAGTGCACAATTAAGAGCATTTTTTTTCATTTATTATTAACATGTCGGATGGATTGACAGTAAACATAATTGTCATTCATGCATATTGCATAATTTGTCCATGTAATATCAAATAAATCAAGAAAATTGCCATGAGTCAAGTTGTGAATTCTTCAAAATTAACAAATGATAGAACCTTAGTTGGAGGTATATTATACATAAGATGCATGGTATATTTTTCCCTTGGTAGAGGCTTTTGTAATTATATATTACAAGTGTTTAACCCGCGCAATACGCAGGATCATTTGAAATCTCATAAGTAGAAGAGAAAATTATTATCACTATACATTCTAAAGACTCAGAGTCATCACAACCCAGGAGAAAAAAAAAATTTAAAAATGAAAAATGAGAAATTGTAACATTCAATTTCAATTTTGCTAGCAGCCAAACTATGCCTACTCACCAAAAATGACTCTACACAGCATTTTTTAGATATACAATAATCTAATGAGCTTATGTAGAAAGCCGTACACACATAACTTAAAAATAATGGTCAGCTTAGCAGGTAAATCTACTTTGTATTCAAATCTCAACACATCATACTCCTCACTCTATTTATTTTAATCATTTGATCATGCTGTTAAAAATGACAGCAAATCAAGTGTCAAAGTGAAAATATAATAAACTTGTACAATAGAAATACAACTTCACATTTTGAACTTTGGCGGTATTTACTTAGGAGCCTGACAAATTACATTGAAATAAAACAGACATGCGTTTTCACCATACAACTAACCCAACCCAAAAGCTTAAATCAAAACTAACTTATATTTCTTAGTTCATAACCAAATCAAAGGGAAAAAAAAAAAAAAAAACTGTAACATTCAATTTCAACTGAAGTAAATGCTGCTTGTGGAGGTAATAGACTCCCTTGAGATTCTAAAATGGCAGATTTTAACTGAATCAGCATAGGTGAAACAAAATGGGCACCATCAACTGGTGTTGAAGACCCAGATGGATGCATTTTGTCAGCAGCAAAACTGTACCTATTCACATTTTGTCAGCATCATTTACATACACTTTCATAATGTTTTCCTTTATTTTAACTCAATAAGAAACTTTGGAAGTGTACTACCTTACATATGCCTAAAGAAAATTTGAGAAAAGCCAAGCTGGATGTATATTCAGTAAATCTCTAAAGCTACTATTTTTCAAGTTCAAAACATGAGTTTCATTTTGATCATTGAATAAAATGCAATTACTTTTATACTCAGTAAACTTTTCAACAAAAATTGATAAACAACAATCATTACCCCCTCTTTTCTTTGTTAAAGTATCTATCTACAACATAGGTCAATATAGCTGGTGCTTTTCTTCATTCACCTTTCTTAATCTATGATCAATATATAGCAGGAGCTTTAACATAAATATACACTCACATATCAGAAGCTTGTGTTTGAACCAAAAGAAAATACTTAAAAGGCACTAATATAGATTAACATGAAAAAGAAAATTCGCCATCTTTTCAGTGTGATCACTAACACCTATCAGCTTTTAAATATGGTTCAATGTTCTTTGATAAGTATCTATTTCGATTTTTCTTTCACCAGTGGAGGCAAAAATGTAGCCAACTTCAATGACGAATTGAATAAATTTTATCATATTAATATGGAATTGAAAAGAGTAGGAGTCAAAAGGATAAGAATGATAGTAAGGCTATCCTAACCAGTCAGCATTTTTTTTTCCTCTTTTCAGCAATGACCATTTCCCTAGGTTTCCTAGCCTGGGTGAGTTTATTTTGTAAACTATTTTTCCTTTCATGCCATTTTCTTTTGGATCGCCTCTCAAACTTTAGCATCCGTCTTTTTAGGCATGCTTGTCTTGCATTTTCCATTTTTTTAATAAGTCAGAAATGTATGATCTGAATTAACATGTGGGAGAAAAAATGTCATTGTGAATACAAAATTTCTGATAAGAGTCAATATAAATGAACTACTACAAACTGTGTTCCTATAAAACATGTGGTTGTGTGTTATATAATCAATTATAATTTTTTTAAATTCAGAAAACATGGCAGGTTTATATAAATGAAACATTACAAATTTTGAATTAACACCAAACAATGCTGTCCAATCTGCAAGTATGTCGGATCATATCTAAAACAAATTAATAAAGTACTAATATATGTCATTGATATAGCCAATCTTTCTTTATAAGACTGATTTTCAATTGGTAATCTTAGTCACAGTTAATTTATGAAGTTTTATACTAAAATTAAATATTGATTAGAGAGTAATTAACACTGCAAATGTTAAATACCCCTTTACAGCTTCAGTATTGTGGTCATGCCACATTGGTTGCTGCACACATAATCTTTGAATGTATTCTACAGTGGAACTGAAGGAATAAGAATTGTCCTCCAACCAATTATGAAATTTTTAAATTTTCACCTATGGTTTGTCTTTTGTAATAAATAAAAGTATCACGCACATTGTGCGGGTTATAAGCTAGTTATATATAAGAGTTGGAGTTAATAATTGGAAATTTTAGATTATACACACATCCAAGTTATGGAATTCATGAAGCTTTTCACCCATTATTGTGTAATCTTCTATTCATACAATAAATGAATAAAATTAAAGCATCTATAAGCACTCAATCCAAAACACAAAGACATACACAATAAAACAAAAAAATTAAGAAAATAAACAAATCTAACCACAACAACATTTAAGAAAACCTACCAATAAATTAAGTTTATCAGCCTGAGAAAATTAAAAGAAACAAAGTCTAATAGATCAATTTTGAAATATATGAGAAATTATTATTAAAGCAAAAGGAAAGCGTAAGATGCTCCAAAAACATAAAACAAAAACAAAATAAGCATTCTAGTAAATCAGAGATATATACCAATAAAAAAATAATAGTTAAATTAAATATCAAGAAGAAAAACAACAAAGGCAAAGCTTCATCTATTATTACCTCCAAATCATGCCACTCTCAAAAAAAAAAAAAAAAAAAAAAAACTTTGATTTAGTAATCCTTTAGCATGCAGCCATCAACAGAACATAATCAGTTCAAGAAACTACACAAAACAGAGCTCAAGAAATTGGGAAAAAAAAGAAGGAAATTAGGGAAAAAGGTAGCCAAACCTTAAATCTTGATTCAGTATTTACTCATCAATATAAAATCAGCCTACTACCTTCTTTTTATCTTTTCATTGAGTTGCAAAGCAAAATTTTAAATAAAAACTCAAAAACTAACACCAAAGGCTAGATGCACGCACATATGAAAAATTATGTGAACATGAAATACTTCATGAATCATATACTTATTCAGAGAAGCCCAAACAGCAAAACCTACAAACATTGAAAAAAATTAAATGCTATGAAATCAACCATTATTGAATGACGAACATATTTTTTCCTACACATATTCAAGGACTAAACCCCATGATGCCACTCCCAAAAAAAAAAAAAGGATTACAATAAATCAAAAAGAAAGCCAATTGAAACAGGAATATAGTAAATGAACAAAATGATTTATAATTGTATTTGAAACAGGATGCATTTGTGATTTGGTTCTGTCAAGTTTGAAAAACTTTCACTATTATGCATTTCTGAATGTAGATCATGCCGTAAGAATTAATATTCACAACAATAAGTTCATATCCGAACACAAAAAATTGATACGTACCTTTCGCCGGTCTGTTGTTAGTTCCGATTATGTTAGTCACAGAGTTGCGCCAAACTTTATCTCCGTATCTCAAATCCCTAAGTTGATAGCAAACCTAAAGAAGATAATAGAGTAAGAGATTAAACCAATTCTAACCCGTCTATTTACATAAATTAAACAAAACTACTCCTAACCAAAAAACCTAAATCATATCCAATCTAACCAAAATACCTGAATCATAAATAATGCCCAAATGGGTCTCTCAAAAAAAAAACCCCACTGTCTAAAATTAAAAACAGAACATGTGGGCTTCGTGTGTGCGTGTATATATATATATATTAATTTTTTTATTAAAAACGGTTTAAGCAAAATAAACAAAAGGCTTGCAACTAAAAAAACCTAGCGATATAGAGAAGGAAGGAGAATGTGTCAGATTGAAAGTTCAGATTCACCCACAATTCCACCTCTCCAGGGCAAATCCATATAAACACAGATCAGAATAGCGTGTTTCAAACTAACAAACATACGAAGAAAGAAAATCAAAAGGAAATGGAAAAAAGAAAGAAGAGAAACCTTTAATCACACGATTCTCCGTTGGATCGCAGTTTCTAATTTTTTTTTTCTTCCATTTCTCTGCATCACAATATGGCTTGATTGTCTAAGTTTGGCATGGGATGGCGATGGCCGGCCGTACAAATCTTCACTGGATCGCAAGTTTGAAGGAACAGTGGAGAATCGGTGGCCTGAGTGGGTCTGAATTTTGATCGGTAAAACCGATTTGGGTTTTATGGTTTTTGTTACAACTCAAGGCCGATCTGTGTGTTTGAAGGAACAAAGAAGAGTCTGTAGTCTGAGCGAGTATGAATTTTGATCGGGGAAGACGTTTTAGGTTTTAGGGTTTTTGCTTCTTCTTTTTTTTTTGGGTTTCTTTTGTTCCCTGAATAAATGGTTGCTTATTTTTATATAGTACTGTGTTTCTTTCTTCTTCTTCTTTTTTTTTTTTTTTAATTGATATGCGCGTGTTGTCTGAAGGGGTATGTCTCTAAACGCACCGTGCGGTTTTTTAAGTATAAATTTTATGCGTGTCAGTTTTTTAGATAGGCTTTTTACCTAACGTGGCAGCACCTGGTTGAGGCTTCTGCTTTTATATATACTAATGCATGACCCGCGCAATGCGCGGAAAAATTTTATTTATTCTTCACAGAAAAATATGTAAAATCATAATAAAATTCTATTAGTAGAATATTAGCTGTTTCACTAATTGTCTATCAAACTCTAATAACATGATCATGATACAAAAATTTTGTGCTAACTCCATTACCCAATCAAACATTATCATGATATCATAAAAATATTATGATAACTCCATAGACAATTAAAAGAAGTATACTGATTTTTTTAAAGAAAAAAGAAACGTTCCCTCTTATATTTATTTTTCTTTATTATTATTATTTTAAATGATTAGAAACTCCCTTAAAATTGAAGGTCTATTTATGCATTATATATGGTCAAATGAAGACATACTAAATAAGGAAAATACAAAGAACCTCAATTATACAAACTATGTTTATAACTATTACAGGATTCTTATTATAACTATCCAATTTAAACTGGACAATTAATTTCAAGAATACAAAAACTGGACAAAAGATGTCTTAGGGAAGGGGAAAAAAAAAACCAAAACTCTTGAAAAAGTTATATGGTAGAGTTTTATCAATACCAATCACTGTAACACCCTATAAAAAAATAAAAGATGGTAGCACTTGATCAAAGTTACATTTATGAAATCTCACAGAGAAATCTGCAGCTACCTGATCCCTTTCCTAAGCCATATACATCTACTTGATGTTTTATAGCACAATCCTTTTCCATAAATTTCTTGGTGTATAAGGATATTGACAATTTTTGCCCTCTTCTCAACTTCATTAATAGCCAGTTTCTTATTTGTCTCTGGCAGTTTCTCAACTCCTCTTCGGCTCTTAATAGCAATTAAGACCTAACAAAGTAACATCAACATAAATTAGAGAATGGTGCACTATGTTGCACTCAATAAACTTCAAAGGATTATTAACATAAATCATTCAATATATTTGTCACTAACTAGGTATGTGTGCAGCAAACACATGCATGTACAAAATTTTGGGTATAAGCAAAAATAAAAAATAAAAATAATTAGTGTAATGTTGAATGCTCATGGGACCAAGACTAATCTAATTTAAAATGTAAATTCAATGTTCAGCAAGCGTTTGGAATAATATATATATATAGCACATTCTATTTGTAAAGAATCTACATATCAAGAATCATAAATTGGTTTAGGAATAAGCAACATCTTTAAAAAATAACTAACTCAAAAAAATATAGATTGTGGATAGGAATTTCAAAGACATTTCCTAAAGACATCATCTCTCAATAGAAACTAAAAATACAAAAATATTTAACCAATAGACTAACATGTACCAAAAAATCAAATGGCATTCAAGATGAATAGTGTTAAGACTCCTATAAGATTAACACAATGCAACACCCATATATTAGAATTGAATAATACCAAAATTGGAACATATATTACAGTTAAACACACACATAGACTAAGGATAAAAAATCCCATAAAAAGAATCCGATTCCATCCAAACCAAGAAAATAAGAAATTAGGCTTTGCAGTCAGGGGGTCTTTGATGAGTCAAAGAGATGTGATGAAGTTTCCACTTGGGACGCGCCACCACTAAGTGGTGCAGAGTTTACCTGCTTCTTGTGCTAGTCATGTCACCGACTTTAATTCCATTCCTATGTGTTTCAACCTATACGTTTTAAGCTATACACCAACATCATAATGCAAATACCTTAATCAAAGCCACATATAACCCAAAGATATACATCCAAACTAATCCAACTATTATAGAAACTAGCATATGACCCGCGCAATGTGCGGACTACTTTTATTTATTATTCATGGAAAAATATGTAAAATCATAAAAATATTATGACAGCTCCATAGATAATTAAAATTAAATAAACTACTTTTTTTAAAAGAAAATGAAAAAAAAAAGGAAAAATACTTCCCATTTATATTTATTTTTCTTGATTATATTATTATTTTTTAAAATGATGAGAAACTCCTTGAAGGTGTGTTTATGTATTAGATATGGTCAAATGAAGACATAATGAATAAAGAAAATACGAAAAAACCTCAATTATACAAACTATGTTGTCACAATTATAGGATTCTTATTATAGCTATCCAAATTAAACTACAAAGAGGACAACTAATTTCAAGAATACATACAAAAACCACACAAAAGATAGTTGTTGGGGTAGGGGAAAAAAAAAAAACCAAAACTCTTGAAAAAGTTAAATTGTAGAGTTTTATCAATACCAATCACTATACTGCCCCATAAAAAACTAAAAGATGGTGGCACTAAATCAAAGTTACATTTCTGAAATCTCACAGAGAAATCTACAGCTACCTACTCCTTTCCTAAGCCATGTACATTTGGTTGATGCTTTTTAGAACAATCCTTTTCCACAAATTTCTTGAGCGTAAGGATATTGACAATTTTTCACTCTATAAACTTCAAAGGATTATATCATAAATTATCCAATATGTTTGTCACTGACTGGGTATGGGTGTAGCAAACACATGCATGTACAAAATTTTGGGTATAAGCAAAAAAAAAATATATATATATATATATATATATATATATATATATATAAAGCTTGTAACGTTGAATGCTCATAGGACTAAGACTTAATTGATTTAAAAGGTAAATTCAATTTTCAGCAAGTAATCTGCAAGAATGTTCAGCAAGGATTATATCATAAATAGCACATTCTATTCGTAAATAATCTGCATATCAAATCATAAACTGATTTAGGAAAAGCATTATCTTAAGAAAATAACTCACTTAGGAAAAGACAACAGTAGAGAGAGGAAGGAAATGCTTCTACAAATATATATTGAACGGTAACCTTTATGACTGGTTATGCAGTGAAAGATAAGGATAAGATCTTGGATTGGCCTTTGAGGATTAAAATTGCCATCGGGATAGCGAGAGGCATAGCATGCCTTCTCCATAACTGTCATTTCTCAGTAGGCCATCTCAGCTTGAGTTTGAATGCTATCTTACTTGATCAGAATTTTGATGCCTAGATATCAAATTTTGGAGAGGCAATAATATTGAAACCAAGAGGACTAATGTTTGTGAACTCAAGTGACAATGACTTGAGCAATAGAGTTCTTGATGGCAGTGGAGTTACGGAGTTGGATTTTTTCAGAAAGGATGTCTATGATTTTGGCATTCTGCTTCTTGAGCTAATTACAGGAAAGTCACCCATTCAAATAAATAATTATTCAAACCATTTGGATGGGAGTTACATTGATTGCATTACTTGTCTTCTGACTTGCTTTTCTTTAATGTGCAATTTCATTGATAAATCTCTTATTGGGTTAGGTTTTGATAATGAAGTCTTTCAGTTGCTCAGAATTTCTGGTGCCTGCATTAAGCCCTTACCTTGTCAAAGGCCCGTAACCCTTGAACTGTACCATGCGATAAGCACCCTTAGAAAGAATTATGGCCTCATAAGTAATGATCCGGAGATATTGAGGCAATCTGAAATTGCAACTGCCAGTACTTCGAATGAAATTGTTGAGGCTGAAAGTATATAGAACACATATAGCACATTAAAACACACACACACACAAAGGAGAAAAATCTTATAGATCATTTAATCTAAAAATAAGATGTCAAAAGTTCAAACATGTAAAAGCAGCAAAAGAAACATCACAAAGTTATGCATATAGCCATGCCTATATGACTTTTAAATAATCCAAATTCAGCAATATTAGAAGCAATTTTAAGGATTATTTCCTACCCTCAGTGGCTTCTACAACATAAAAATCACAATCAACACATATACATCTCATAAAGAACAAATAACATATTTGTTAAGGTTCTACTTGTCAATTGAAAACAGTCCCAAGTTAACAACCAAAATAGGAGTTATAACCATAACCAGAGATTGTACTAACTTCAATAAATATATGTATCTTTGTCTAAAGGAGTTTGTAATTTCTATCAAATTAAAAAATTATAAAAAAAAAAAAAAAAAACAGCCAGGTTATCTACACTTACTGTAAAAAAAAAAATGATTTCATCCAAACCAAGGAAAGAAGACATACAGGACTTCAGCCAAAAACATTCTCTATGCAGCATTGCAGTCAGCAGGGCTTTGATGAGGGGTGGATTTTGTGAGTCAAAGAGACCTGATGTAGTTGCCACTTGGGATGCGCTGCCGCTAAGGGGTGTAGAGCGTATCCTGTTTCTTTTGCTAGTCACAACACCGACTTCAATTCTGTTCCTATGTGTTTTAGCCAATATACCACCATTATAATGCAAATACCTTATCAAAGCCACGTATAACCCAAAGATCTATCCAACTATTATAAGGGAAAAAAGATGATATTAAATGCACAAATTTAAAAATAAAGAGGAAAACTTACTGTTAGCAGTCCTGGCAAGTCGATGGGAGGGTACACGTTGGCAGGAAGCTGGCTTGACAGAGGGGCTAACCTTCAGATTTCTATCTCCCTCTCTCTTCATTTATCTCATTTTGTTCTATGTTTAAATTTTATTAACGGTTATGGGCTCTCTTTCTAAGTTATTTTATTTTATTTTATTAATAAAGTGTGGATCAGTGGGTTTTAATGATTAGGAGTGTAGATATTGAAAAATTCAGGTGCTAAGGAAAAGCAATTGTAGTAAATTACACACAATAGAAACCGTATTTGGGGAAGAAAAAGTATTCGAAGAGGATAATTAATAATGTTATGCTTAAACTTAGTTATATGGTGTTGCAAAGAAGAAGCAAAACAGAGAGCGAACACCCAAAAATATTCCATCTCCTCTCTACGCTAATTGCAAAATAAGCAAAACCAAATTCTTTCAAATATCCAAAACAAACAAAAGGCTAAGAAAACAAAGAAAGGAAAAATAAATAAATAAATAAAAACTCACCCTGTTGAGGGAAGCCAATTTTTTGGTGGTTAAAGTCCAATGGTGGTGCTGGCCTGAGATGTCTCCCTATCTCCCCTTATGCATACGTTTTTTGCATTCCATGCCAAACGGTAGGAAAAAGAATGGCAGAAGAAAGGGGTCAAAGAACAACCGTTGACAATTCAGCAGGAGAAAAGCAACAGCAATTAGTAGTTGGAAACAGATTCACATGCTCAGGTGCAGGATAAAGAAGGCAGAAAGCGACATGGGGGATTCATTCGTTTTTATAGAAACAGGGATTTGTAAAATTGTTCTTTCATGGTGACTCCTTGAAGGCTTCTAAGGCATCACCAAGACTTCTAAAGCCAATTTAAGCACAGAAATTGTCAGTGAACATCTCTGTTTTCCCTTTATTTAGCTCACCAAACTTACCATAAATTCTAATAAGATCAACTTTCGTAGGCAAATGGGATCCTAGCCAAACGTTGCAAAAAGCACTGCAGCAGAAGCTTCCCCCTCCCTATTCTCCTTAAGTAAAATGTAATTTAATCTAAATATTATCATAGACTTAGAGATTCATAAATAAAAGGGACAAAGGTGTAAAGAAGAAGAAGAAGAAGGAAAGAAATGCCAAACTAAATACTGAGTCTAGATACTGAATATTGAGGAATCACAGAGAGAGAGAGAGAGAGAGAGTTAGAAATGAGTTTCCTTCCATTATCAACTCCAAGTCTACAACGTAATTTTTTTTTTTTTTTTTTTAAATGAGGAAGAGGCAAAACTAAAGAGTTTGTTTGAGGAAATTGTTCAAATAATTCAAGCAAAACTAAAACATAATAACACTGAATCACAGACTCTAAATGCAGTAGAATATACCCCCTAACATCAGAATTCAATAATTGTTCAATATATATAGTTTTGAGTGTAACTATAGAAAAAAATCTTATTTTTTTAATTATATTTCATTAATTGTTTATACAGATTACAGCCAACTGTGTTTCTTTTGTAAAATAACACTAAAAATAATCATAAATTAATCTCAAAAACCAATTCTTGCAGTATTTTAAACAGATAGCACAAATTTTCCTCCTAAATCTTGCCTCCTAAAAAGAATTATATAATGATGAGAAATCTGATTGAACATTCATAAAGAACTTATATTTCTCAATGTCCTACCAATTTAAAAATAATAATAATAATAATAATAATAAATAAATAAATAAAATAAATAATAAATAATAAATAAAACTTGAAATAGAACTTATATTTACAGACAAAACTAACAATTGTTGAACTTGCTTCATTTAAAAGACATATATAAAGAGACAAATTGATAAGCAAAATATTGTAAATTGCCTCAAGTGGTGTGGCACATGGGAAATAAAATCAATGGTGTTTTCTTTTGGAATTGGAAATCGGACAAACAGGAGACCTTTCAGATAGATTTGTTACTGATTTCTACCCCACAACAACTACATAGTATTGTTACTATGACAAGAAAGAGGTATTATAATGAAAAGTTCAAACAGGTATAATTAAAAATTATGCATTATTAAGATATATATATATATATATATATATATGTGTGCAGTTTGTATAATTGAAATGAAAGAAATAAAAGTATAAAGATAGATTTAAGTGAAAAACAAACCATCGAAAACTAATAAACTTCAAATTATTCTAGTATAGGGAAATTTGAAATCTAACTGTGGAACTTGGGTTTTGATGATGGAAAATTCTAGTGTATAGTGTACTAAATTGCCACTTATGTTGATGACATAGAATGCCTAAATGCACTTTAGGAAAAAATGCAATGACCAATGGCAACTAAAACCAAGAGGCACAAACCATGGAGTGGATATCAACTAATGCAAGAGTAAGTAAGACATTTTGTCAAGCGCACGGTTGTGCACAAAATTTCAATGTCTAAGATATTATCGATTGTTATTATATATAAAAAGAATTAAAACAGAAGTACACAACTTATTGGCACATTGAACAGTTCCTGCAACGCAACATGCCTAACATTTGTTTGATTCAGCACCTCTTAAAAGCATGGGAAAGTTTTTATATCACCAAAGCAAACATGGTGTAATTCGGAAAATTGTCTAAATCAAAACAGACAATGGTAAAATTATATCTCTATCAAATTAGTGGAAGTAAATAAAAACACAACAAATGTTGCAATATTGGGTTTTTACATTTTTTTTAAACAATGCAATATGGTAGTGTGACTGTGTGAACATGGAGGGGGGAAGGAAAAAGAAATTAAGCAACCCAAATTACACAAACAAATTTTCACTCAAAAGGAGAAGAAGGTTAAGAAATAAAATCCAAAGTAGTACAACTGAAAGGGAAAAAAGAAAGAAATCAGTTTTACCGGTAGTGGTTTTGCGGGCTGACCGGTGGTGGCAGGCTAGTGAAGGCAGGCCTCTGTTCTTTCTCTTCATGCGTCACTGGGTTTCTTCTCGCAGAGGAAAAAGAGCATAACAGAAAAAGGGAAAAATTGAAGAGAAGAAACAGTATATAAGAAGGTAGATAAAGTGGTTTATACTGAACTGGTGTGGGCTTTTTAAAGTTAACATTCGTAAAAACTTACCTTACAAAATTTTTGGTACTCGTTCTAATGCAATGCCTCAATCACAACTGCAGGGAAAAAAATTAAATTTTATTTTAATTTTTTAATAAAAAGCACTCAAATAACTTGACAAAAATGAACAAAGAGAACATAAAAAACAAAAACATAGGAAGAAGGAATGAAATAAATACCAATTGTAAAAAAAAAAAAAAAAACAACATAAATAAAAAGTCATGCATGTTGATTTTAAACTGATACCCAAAACGAATGCAACCCAAATAGGAAAAAACAAAATATGAAACTGAAATTCATGAAAGCAAAGGAACAAAACCCAGAAACTGGAAATTCGTAATAACAATTCAGTTAGAATTTGATACAAAACCCAGAAACTAAAAATTCCTAATAACAATTCATTTATAATTTGATCTTTTAGGTTATTTCCCTAATTTCAGATCCCTAAATTGACAGCAAACCTAAAGAAGACAATAGGGTAAGAGATTAGTTGAAAACTATCAAGAAAGAATGGTCTAATATCGAGAGTTCCTGGTAAAAGACTTTTTTTTCTAACCAAAATCTCTTAATCAAAACCAAACCTAACCCGTATATTTACATAAATTAAACAAAACTACTCCTAACCCAAAAACCTAAATCATAATCAATCAAGCCAAAATACCTGATAATGCTCAAATGATACTCCCAAAAAAAAACCCCCAATTTCTAAAATTATAAACAGAACTTATGGGCGGCGGCCCTAACGGTGATGACAGAACTTGTAATGGCAACCCTCAGATTTATCTTTCTGTCTCTCACATCTACTGGTTATTCAGACTTACCGTCTCTCTGTCGTCCTCTCTCCTATATCGGCTTATTCCAAACGATTATTTCTTCATTGCATGCCTCTATTTTTACTGTAACAATCGTTCTCTTGCGACTCTAAACTGGTGGCAGAAATCTAAGTGGGCAAGTTTGCACTTTGTTGCAGAGAAGATCGGCGAGGAGATTTTCTTTTGGCCGTTTGTGTTTAAGGGTTGCAGAGAAATCTAAGAGTTTTTCTAAGACGGCAAGTTTGACTCTAAACTAACGTTTGGTTTTGAGTTTTTTATTTTTTATTTATTTATGGCGAGAGGCTTTCAAACGGCGTTCAAGAAGTAAAAGTAAAAATGTTAGGATTACTGAAACGATGTGTCGTGCGGGTCTTTTAACTTAAAGATGTATACGTGTCATTTTTTTAAGGGGGCATTTTTCCTAACGTGGCAGCACCTCATTAAAAGCTTCTGCTTTTATATATTGTATTAGAAAAGAAGATAATATTTAATGCACAAATTGAAAAATAAAGAGGAAAACTTACTGTTTGCAATTCCAGCAGGTCAGTGGTGGGAGGGTTCTTTGTTCTGTTTCTTCTCTGCAACACCATATACCCAAGTTTCAACATATCAATGTTGATTATCCTCTTTGAATACTTTATCTTCTCCAAATACTATTTATGTTGTCTATAATTTACCATAATTGCTTTTCCTTAGCATCTAAAATTTTCAGTATCTACACTCCTAATCATTAAAACCCACATATCCACTCTTTCTATAAAAAAAAAAAAAAAAAAAAAAAAAAAAAAAAAAAAACATAGAAAGAGAGCCCATAACCGTAAATAAACTTTAAACAAAGAAAAAAAAGAGAGATAAATGCAGAGAAATTCTAATGGTAAAGCATAGAGAGAGGGAGATAGAAATTTGACCAAAATGCCTAAATCAAAACAAAGCAAATACCCAAATTGCCAAACATAAATCATAGTTATCGCAAGATTTTGGTTTTTCTTCTAAAAATTTATATATAAAAAAAAAGTCAAAAAACGAAGAAAGCCAAAAAAAAAAATCACCTTGCATTGAGAGAGAGCTTTGTTTAAAACCAAGTGAGCACTTTCCCTTGCCAAATGCTTCCTACATGTTGCAACGGCCTTAATTGCAGGAAAAGGCTTCTGCTTTTATCTCCACAAGTGTTTAACCCGCGCAATGCGCGGAATCATTTGAAATCTCATAAGTAGAAGAGAAAATTATTATCACTATACATTCTAAAGACTTAGAGTCATCACAACCCAGGAGAAAAAAAAATTTTAAAAATGAAAAATGAGAAATTGTAACATTCAATTTCAATTTTGCTAGCAGCCAAACTATGCCTACTCACCAAAAATGACTCTACACAGCATTTTTTAGATATACAATAATCTAATGAGCTTATGTAGATAGCCGTACACACATAACTTAAAAATAATGGTCAGCTTAGCAAGTAAATCTACTTTGTATTCAAATCTCAACACATCATACTCCTCACTCTATTTATTTTAATCATTTGATCATGCTGTTAAAAATGACAGCAAATCAAGTGTCAAAGTGAAAATATAATAAACTTGTACAATAGAAATACAACTTCACATTTTGAACTTTGGCGGTATTTACTTAGGAGCCTGACAAATTACATTGAAATAAAACAGACATGCGTTTTCACTATACAACTAACCCAACCCAAAAGCTTAAATCAAAACTAACTTATATTTCTTAGTTCATAACCAAATCAAAGGGAAAAAAAAAAAAAAAAAAAAACTGTAACATTCAATTTCAACTGAAGTAAATGCTGCTTGTGGAGGTAATAGACTCCCTTGAGATTCTAAAATGGCAGATTTTAACTGAATCAGCGTAGGTGAAACAAAATGGGCACCATCAACTGGTGTTGAAGACCCGGATGGATGCATTTTGTCAGCAGCAAAACTGTACCTATTCACATTTGTCAGCATCATTTACATACACTTTCATAATGTTTTCCTTTATTTTAACTCAATAAGCAACTTTGGAAGTGTACTACCTTACATATGCCTAAAGCAAATTTGAGAAAAGCCAAGCTGGATGGATATTCTGTAAATCTCTAAAGCTACTATTTTTCAAGTTCAAAACATGAGTTTCATTTTGATCATTGAAGAAAATGCAATTACTTTTATACTCAGTAAACTTTTCAACAAAAATGGATAAACAACAATCATTACCCCCCTCTTTTCTTTGTTAAAGTATCTATCTACAGCATAGGTCAATATAGCTGGTGCTTTTCTTCATTCACCTTTCTTAACCTATGATCAATATATAGCAGGAGCTTTAACATAAATATACACTCACATATCAGAAGCTTGTGTTTGAACCAAAAGAAAATACTCAAAAAGCACTAATATAGATTAATATGAAAAAGAAAATTCGCCATCTTTTCAGTGTGATCACTAACACCTATCAGCTTTTAAATATGGTTCAATGTTCTTTGATAAGTATCTATTTCGATTTTTCTTTCACTAGTGGAGGCAAAAATGGAGCCAACTTCAATGACGAATTGAATAAATTTTATCATATTAATATGGAATTGAAAAGAGTAGGAGTCAAAAGGATAAGAATGATAGTAAGGCTGTCCTAACCAGTCAGCATTTTTTTTTCCTCTTTTCAGCAATGACCATTTCCCTAGATTTCCTAGCCTGGGTAAGTTTATTTTGTAAACTATTTTTCCTTTCATGCCATTTTCTTTTGGATCGCCTCTCAAACTTTAGCATCCGTCTTTTTAGGCATGCTTGTCTTGCATTTTCCATTTTTTTAATAAGTCAGAAATGTATGATCTGAATTAACATGTGGGAGAAAAAATTTCATTGTGAATACAAAATTTCTGATAAGAGTCAATATAAATGAACTGCTACAAACTGTGTTCCTATAAAACATGTGGTTGTGTGTTATATAATCAATTATAATTTTTTTAAATTCAGAAAATATGGCAGGTTTATATAAATGAAACATTACAAATTTTGAATTAACACCAAACAATGCTGTCCAATCTGCAAGTATGTCGGATCATATCTAAAACAAATTAATAAAGTACTAATATATGTCATTGATATAGCCAATCTTTCTTCATAAGACTGATTTTCAATTGGTAATCTTAGTCACAGTTAATTTATGAAGTTTTATACTAAAATTAAATATTGATTAGAGAGTAATTAACACTGCAAATGTTAAATACCCCTTTACAGCTTCAGTATTGTGGTCATGCCACATTGGTTGCTGCACACATAATCTTTGAATGTATTCTACAGTGGAACTGAAGGAATAAGAATTGTCCTCCAACCAATTATGAAATTTTTAAATTTGCACCTATGGTTTGTCTTTTGTAATAAATAAAAGTATCACGCACATTGTGCGGGTTATAAGCTAGTTATATATAAGAGTCGGAGTTAATAATTGGAAATTTTAGGTTATACACACATCCAAGTTATGGAATTTATGAAGCTTTTCACCCATTATTGTGTAATCTTCTATTCATACAATAAATGAATAAAATTAAAGCATCTATAAGCACTCAATCCAAAACACAAAGACATACACAATAAAAACAAATAAATTAAGAAAATAAACAAAACTAAACACAACAACATTTAAGAAAACCTACCAATAAATTAAGTTTATCAGCCTGAGAAAATTAAAAGAAACAAAGTCTAATAGATCAATTTTGAAATATATGAGAAATTATTATTAAAGCAAAAGGAAAGCGTAAGATGCTCCAAAAACATAAAACAAAAACAAAATAAGCATTCTAGTAAATCAGAGATATATACCAATAAAAAAATAATAGTTAAATTAAATATCAAGAAGAAAAACAACAAAGGCAAAGCTTCATCTATTATTACCTCCAAATCATGTCACTCTCAAAAAAAAAAACTTTGATTTAGTAATCCTTTAGCATGCAGCCATCAACAGAACATAATCAGTTCAAGAAACTACACAAAACAGAGCTCAAGAAATTGGGAAAAAAAAGAAGGAAATTAGGGAAAAAGGTAGCCAAACCTTAAATCTTGATTCAGTATTTACTCATCAATATAAAATCAGCCCACTACCTTTTTTTTATCTTTTCATTGAGTTGCAAAGCAAAATTTTAAATAAAAACTCAAAAACTAACACCAAAGGCTAGATGCACGCACATATGAAAAATTATGTGAACATGAAATACTTCATGAATCATATACTTATTGAGAGAAGCCCAAACAGCAAAACCTACAAACATTAAAAAAAATTAAATGCTAAGAAATCAACCATTATTGAATGACGAACATATTTTTTCCTACACATATTCAAGGACTAAACCCCATGATGCCACTCCCAAAAAAAAAAAAAGGATTACAATAAATCAAAAAGAAAGCCAATTGAAACAGGAATATAGTAAATGAACAAAATGATTTATAATTGTATTTGAAACAGGATGCATTTGTGATTTGGTTCTGTCAAGTTTGAAAAGCTTTCACTATTATGCATTTCTGAATGTAGATCATGCCGTAAGAATTAATATTCACAACAATAAGTTCATATCCGAACACAAAAAATTGATACGTACCTTTCGCCAGTCTGTTGTTAGTTCCGATTATGTTAGTCACAGAGTTGCGCCAAACTCTATCTCCGTATCTCAAATCCCTAAGTTGATAGCAAACCTAAAGAAGACAATAGAGTAAGAGATTAAACCAATTCTAACCCGTCTATTTACATAATTAAAGAAAACTACTCCTAACCAAAAAACCTAAATCATAACCAATCTAACCAAAATACCCGAATCATAAATAATGCCCAAATGGGTCTCTCAAAAAAAAAACCCCACTGTCTAAAATTAAAAACAGAACATGTGGGCTTCGTGTGTGTGTTATATATATATATATATATATATATATATATTAATTTTTTTATTAAAAACGGTTTAAGCAAAATAAACAAAAGGCTTGCAACTAAAAAAACCTAGCGATACAGAGAAGGAAGGAGAATGTGTCAGATTGAAAGTTCAGATTCACCCACAATTCCACCTCTCCAGTGCAAATCCATATAAACACAGATCAGAATAGCGTGTTTCAAACTAACAAACATACGAAGAGAGAAAATCAGAAGGAAATGGAAAAAAGAAAGAAGAGAAACCTTTAATCGCACGATTCTCCGTTGGATCGCAGTTTCTAATTTTTTTTTTCTTCCATTTCTCTGCATCACAATATGGCTTGATTGTCTAAGTCTGGCATGGGATGGCGATGGCCGGCCGTACAAATCTTCACTGGATCGCAAGTTTGAAGGAACAACGGAGAATCGGTGGCCTGAGTGGGTCTGAATTTTGATCGGTGAAACCGATTTGGGTTTTATGGTTTTTGTTACAACTCAAGGCCGATCTGTGTGTTTGAAGGAATAGAGAAGAGTCTGACGTTTTGGGTTTTAGGGTTTTTGCTTTTTTTTTTTTTTTTTTGGGTTTCTTTTGTTCCCTGAATAAATGGCTGCTTATATTTATATAGTACTGCGTTTCTTTCTTTCTTTTTTTTTTCTTTTTTTTTAATTGATAAGCGCGTGTTGTCTGAAGGGGTATGTCTCTAAACGCACCGTGCGGTTTTTTAAGTTTAAATTTTATACGTTTCAGTTTTTTAGATAGGCTTTTTACCTAACGTGGCAGCACCTGGTTGAGGCTTCTGCTTTTATATATACTAGCTTATAACCCGCACAATGTGCGGGACACTTATTTATTACAAAAGACAAATTGTAGGTGAAAATATAAACATTTTATAAGCTAGTATAAAATCTAATCTTTAAAAAAAGTGTTAAAAAAAAAAAAAAACTTGCAAGAAAGAAAACTATGAAATCTAATCTTGAAATATCTTGTTCTTTCAACAAAATTTGAAATAGACCAAAAAAAAAAAAAAATCTTCTTTCTTCATCACACATGCGCTCAAGCATGTAATAGGTGTATTTGTTTTTGCTAGAAGCAAGAATCGGTGTTTTC
Source organism: Quercus wislizeni (assembly GCA_023055345.1). Taxonomy (NCBI): domain Eukaryota; kingdom Viridiplantae; phylum Streptophyta; class Magnoliopsida; order Fagales; family Fagaceae; genus Quercus; species Quercus wislizeni. Next base: position 23,542,265 of record JALGQJ010000007.1, on the reverse strand, counting down.
AACTAATAATAATTAATAATTAAAATATCATGAAATTCAAGTCCTATAGTAGTAATGAATTACATCAGACTACAGTAGTAAGTAATCTCACAGAAACTTTAAAAAATTAATTAAAAACAAAAGAATATTGCAATGATTGCACCAACTTGCAAAATTTTAGATCATGTAGAGAGAAGTGTCTACTTTCTATATACAAAGTCATTCTATCACTTTAACACCACAAAAAATACCATAACTCCATATACTGTTGGACAATTTTTTTTGCAAAAAATAAAAACAAATAAATTGAATAGTTACTTCATAATTCAATGAAAATATCCTCAATGTACAACATAATAATTGCATACAATATTCCATCCTACTTTTGTTGTTGAGTTTGAGTTATTTGTCTTAAAGCTTTCCTCTTTTTATCCTTGCACTTCCTGAAACATTCATATTAATCCAATTGAAATCCCTTTCCTGGTATAGAACAATGCAGACTGCAAGGTGCTTCACTTTCATTCAAACATCAAGACCTATAAAATTCAAAAAAATGTAATTCCATACGCAGATCATCATTCAAATCTCATATGCAGATATAAGGGGAAAAAAAAGGAGAAGATAAAAGAACAACAACAGCCCAGAAAATTAGGAAAAAAAAAAAAGATTTCAAGGCTGCCATATAATGAACAAAGCAGTACCAACCATGGAACCATAGAACCATAACAGTAGCAACCAAGAAGACCAAAATCCAGAACTAAACTGAATCTAACACATATACCTAAACCTATACAAATCCATCAAAATGTCCAAACTAAGCCGTATTTTAACCCAAATCAAAAAAGGGTTTAAAAAAAAATTAAAAAACCTTTCCTGGTGGAGGTTTTGATGATCTAATGGTGTGTTTGCCTATGGTTTTGGCTGTCTAAGGCTGGCGTTGGCATGAAAACTAACAGTCAAGGCAGCCCTTCTACTTTATTTTACATCGGTCTTAACGGTGTATTAAGATTCCCAAAACTGGTGTAGCCTTTCACTTTTAAAATGTACGTGCATATAATGAACAAAGCAGAGATATGTGGCGGAGAAAGAAAGCAGTAGGAGAAGAATTTAAGAAACAGGGCAGTTCACCTAATGTCCTAGATCATGTTTCCTAACAATCACCATAAGGAGCTGTTAAATGAAACTGGTACAATCAATCATAGCAAATATAATTTGTACTAAGTTTCTCTACAATAAGTTAGGAATACAACCATATCTATACAGCAGATACACTTGCCAATGCAACTTGGATAGAGTTAGATCCAGAATTACCACTTCAAATAGTTATCTTCTTCTCTAATTTATTTCTCTCTTTTCAATTTCAATTTCAATTTCAAATGAAGGTACATTCTTAACAACACTCACAGTGGTTCAAAATTAATCTACAAGTTCCAATGGCTTTAAAAAAGGGACCATTCAGAAACAACAAACACAAAAACTTTAAAATTTAAAATAAAACTTTAGGGTAGTATTGATTACTCAAAGGTTTGCGCTTTGAGTAACAAAGCAAATCTGCATTTTATGTGAACTCAAAATCAAAGCACCCAATTATTCAAAATCAATTCTAAATACCCAAAACATTGAGCCAAGCCAAATACCCTAAAAACAAAACTTCTTCTAACCAAAATCCCTTAATCAAAACCAAACCTTACCCAAAGTACTAATCTAAATCATAATTAACCCCCAATTGATTCTCCAAATAAAAACCAAAAACCCTTAATTTTTTAGTTTAAAACAGAACTTTACCGGTAGCGATTCCGGTAGTCTGATAGTGGGTGGAGGCTTACGGTGATGACAAAACTTATGGTGGCGCCCCTCTCTCAATCCATGGTGCATTAACTTAATAGTCTAAAGATTATTCTTCCTCTTCTTCCAAAAAAATCTCCAATATATCGATCTCTCTGCACCCTGTGTCTAACCGACTCTCTCTACCATTCTCGAACTTTTGGCCTCTAAACCTTGATTTTCCAAAGCCAATTATAAATACCCTAAAATCAAACCTAAATTAATTGAATCCAAATACTCCCAAAAGTTTTTAGTATACTGAGAAACTAAATTGAATAAAAAAAATCAAATCAAAACCTAATGTAACCCAAATACCTACATACAAATCAATCCAACCAAATTTCTCAAAACCAATTCTCATTTCATACCCAGATCTAAGAAAGAATGAAAAAAAAAAAAAAAGAAATTACCAGTGGTAGTTCTCTCTCTCTCTATGTCCGTATCTCAAATCCTACGTCCACCTTTAGGTTACCAGTGACAGTTCTGGTAGTCTAAGTCCGGCAAGAGACAAACGGTGGTGGGAAAATGATGGTGACAGCCAGCCGACCATACGAACTCTGCTTCCTTCTCATCTCCGCATCGCAAGCTTTTTTTTCTTATTGGGTTTTGGGGTTTTGAGAGAGAGGCGGAGAGGGAGAACAACTTACGGCTTAGGGTTTGGGGATGCAATCGTGGATTTAGTTTGACGATCTGTTTTGACCCTGGGCATACAACGAATGGTTTTATGCAATAACTTTTTTTTTTTCCCTAAAACCCAAAACAAAAATGAATCAAATCTAAACCTATCCAACAAAAAAACCAATTAAAAGTAAAATTTCATACTCAGATCTAAAAAATGGAAAAAAAAAATTACCGATGCCGGTTCCGACGATTCAGGTGGTTGATATATTGCTGTTCCGATGGTCTAAATCTGGCCAGGGAACGAACAATCACCGGCTTTGGATATTTCTCTCTGTCTCTCGGGGTCTGACGAACAACTTTGTTCTCTCTCTTTCTCCGTAACTCTGTTCTCTCTTTCTCCGTAACTCTATTCTCTCTCTTACGGACTCTTTCTCCGTATACGGGCAGTTAGTGTTGTATTTATACTCACTGACCATTAGACTATTTTAACGCTGTGATAGAACCTCTCCAAACGATGCACCGTACGCTTTTTTTTAATTTAAATTCTATACGTGTTAGTTTTTTAGATAGCCTTTTTTCCTTACGTGGCAGCACCTCGTTGAGGCTTCTGCTTTTATATATATATAGATATAGATATAGATATAGATATAGATATATAGAATACAGATATTAGATAGATTAGGTTAGATAGTTAGATTAGTCTTACGTACCCTAGTCGTTTTTAGCACTAGCACACGCCCATATTTTCACTTTTTTGAGTTAAGGATATTTTTATGCACAAAAGATGCACAAAGAACATTGCAGGAGAATTGAGATATTAAAAATAGGTTGTAATAGCGACTTTGTATTTGTTGGAGTCCTAGAGCCATCATTTGACTATAATCAACTGGCTTAACGATTGGTGGAGTCAATAACCAAATGATGATACTTTTTGCACATAAACTATTACACAATTTTACATATATCTTATTTTTGAATTGAAATTATGACTTAAAGTTATGATTTCCAAGTTTAAATTCATGAATTCAACTCACAATTTTAGTTCAAAAATAAAATGTGTGTAAATCTGTGTGTAACAATTTGTATGTAATAATTGCAACACGTAACTAGAAATATAAACAAAAGGTTAAGTGGAGAGAGAAAAGAAGTTGGCTCTTGCTATCTGGATTGTATTTGTCTTGTATGCATGTATTGGCTTTTTACACATCTTATTTTATTTTATTTTTATTTGCATCGTGCACAAATGACAAAACCCATGAAAATTTTGAATAAGGATTTATATTCTTATAATATATATTTTTTTACATTGGTTTTTTTACGTCTAATTTCATGTGCTGAAACGTGGACATTCCCACATTAGTAATTGATATCAATGTCAAATAGAGGAGGTAAAGAAGTGTCAACACATATTTTTCCTTTTGAATAATGCATAAGTCGTATGGAATGAACAATTAATTTAAAGGGACAGCATCATTAATACCAATCAAATTTTTACAAAAAATCATAAACTTTGTTAAAATGTTTACAAAAAAAAAATCATGAGCTTTATTACAAAATGTTAAAAGAAAAAAAAATACCCTTAAACAATCAAGCATTTTTATGACAAGCAATCCCCTCTTCAGGATTGCTTTAATATTCTCAAAAAATTAAAAACAAAAAAGTTTGGCCCTAATGAAATGTGACTTGAACCGGAAAAGAAGCTACACCATCTCCAACTATAATGGTGTGCCCACCGAATGGCAAAATATTATTACCAGCGTAGTCTACAATGCCCAAACTCTTGCAACCATTGAACACAAACTTAACTTCTTGGCTCGCACCAGCCGCTATGTAAACCCTCTGGAAACCAATCAACTGCTTAAGACAAGTACCGGTAATACCATCTGGGGGCTTGGAGTAAACCAAGACAACTTCACTCCCAACTTTTCCACCCACATTCTGGACTACAAGAGTCAACTCAATGTACTCACCGCATTGCAAGTCGCTTACTAAAATTGCTGGGCAAGTAGGCTTGGTCTTGTTAGCCATATAATTTAGATCATGGCAGTGTGTAAATCTCTGCAATTTTGCTTGCAGTGAAGGCACTGTGGCATTTAAGGTGTAATTGAATTTTGTGTAGCTGAGACCAAAACCAAAAGGGAAGACTGTGGAGCCATTGAAGAATTTGTATGTTCGTCCCGGGTAGCCTTGGCTATCATCTGGCCTAAATTGCATGGATGTTAGGGGTAGCTTGTTAATATAATCGACTTGATACCACGTGATGGGCAATCTTCCAGCTGCAACATAATTTATATTTATATGTGTGAGTGTTGTTAATGATCGCATGTATAATGTGAAATAATACGTGAATAACAATATAAAATCATAGAGCTATCATATATAGACATAATTATGCTTAATTGATTAGTCATAACTAATTAAATTTGAAAGGATTAAAAAAGAAAGAACGACTTGACATAATTAATCTAATGGGATGGTGTAAAAATTAATTGAAGAAGATTAGTTACGCATGCATTGGCTTATTATTAATTTGTTAGAGATAATATATTTGTGTATATTGCAAATCTATGTATACATAACCATACCTCCTAATCTTTATTTAAACACTGCTTAGGGTTCATTCTAACTGATGATTTGAGATTATAGTAAAGATGTAATTGTGAGAGATTTTTTTCCCTAATTCTTTAGGCTAAATCACGTAATTTTTGTATTCTCTCTCTTCTCTCTATACTATTTTTTCGCTCTATATTTTTCAAAAATCTAACGTAATTATTGTAGAATGTTTGTTTACCTGGATTGTATTGCCCAAAAACAACATCTGCAATGGCACGACCGCCTTCCGCTCCAGGATATCCAACCCAAAGAATGGCTTTAATTTTGGGGTTAGTCTTAGCGAAAGATATATCGACACCTCCTGCAGTCATGAGTACAAGAATAACCGGGCCCTTTGCAGCAGCGGCAACTTGGTTGATAAGGTCAGTTTGTTTTCCTGGAAGGAGGAGATCCAACCTGTCTAAGCCCTCTGCCTCAATTGATAAGTCTAACCCTGTAACAATAATAGTGGCATCAGCTGTCTTTGCAGCTTCCACAGCTGGGGGTATTAAGCTAGCATCCTTGCATTTAACGTCGCTACATCCCGCTGCGTAGTTCACTTTTCCATATGTTGAAAAGCCATCAATAGGAGAGGTGTATCGGCATGGACTACCAGGATTTCTTGGGTCAAATGCATAATTTCCAATCATAGCAACGGTAGAATTGGCATGTGGTCCAACAACTGCTAGAGTTTTGAACGTGGCAGTGTTTAAAGGCAAAGTTGGTCCATCATTTTTTAGAAGAGTAATTCCTTCTCTTGCTACTTGAGTGGCTAACTCAATGCTTCTGCTGGTGCATATGTCGTTTTTGCCAAGAGCATTGTATGCAGGCAGTCCATCAAAGTACCCTGCTCTCAAAAGCACAATATAAAGGTTTTGTAGTGCCTCGTCTATATTTGACTCTCTAACCTTCCCTTGGTTCACTGCATTTCCGACGTACTTGGGGTAATAGGCTCCGCAGTCCAAATCCAATCCTACATCGAACATAATTTACATGTTGGTATAATTCATAATCAAAATCAAAATTTATATGACTAACTAGTAACCTGCTTTTAGTGTTTGTGCAACAGCGTCCTCATTTGAGTCGTTAAGAAATTTGTGACCCGTTACCATTACTTCAACGGAATCACAATCTGCAACTATATAGCTGGATTAAAGAACATAATATTTGCGTCAGTCTTTTATCAAAAATAATCAAGGTCTAATAATGGGGTTTTAAATATTATTGTACCCATGAAGATTCCATTCTTGTCTAAGGGTCTCTCTCAAAAGCTTTGGATCAGCACAAGATGGTATTCCATTAAAACGGTTATAAGAACACATAACACTGCTAACATCACCATCTTTAATACACATTTCAAATGGCCGCATGAATGTCTCTTCCATATCTTGCTCTGTCACCTGCAAGGTCATTAATATATTTATATGTTAAATCCCATATCATTTTTAATTTGTAGTACTTTAGAGAATGAGTAAATCTAGATACAATTTTTGCGTCACAACTTTAATGTGGCAGGTTCTAAGTGTTGAATTTAAGTTACCCCACCCTAGCATCAAAATGGTAGCGATCAACTCCATGCCAATTGTCAACGTCATATGCAGCAAAGTGCTTGCAACATGCGGCAACTTTGAGTGGTCTAGTATTCAAATCTTTATAGTGCTCTGTCCCTGCAACATCCTGTAAACCTCTCACGTAATTAGAGGCATATGTGCCAACAACGAAAGGATCTTCACCAGGTGTCTCAGTGATTCTTCCCCATCTAGGATCTCTTGCAACGTTGATGGTCGGGCTCCAATATGTTAATCCAGATCGCCCAAGATTGTACATTGCTCGTGCTTCTGTTGAAACAACCTACAAATTGGTGGCAAATTTGTTTCAATATGTGTACATAATCAAACTTATGCACCAATAAAAAAGTGTCATACCCCTCATGCTAAAATATTTTTCAAACTTATTTTACTCACGGTAACTAGTGTCATTCTATTTGATTGTTACCATTGCCCATGTTGGGCAAATGGTACCTCCTCTTGCCATGAGGGGCTAGCGCGCAGTATCCATGGGCTCATTAGTTCAAGCCTCAGGGTGGGGTTAAGGTATTAAGATTTCTAAATTAGATTATAAAAAACAAAGAAGCTAGAATTGAAATTATGGATCTATTTGGAAACAACTTATTTAACTAAAACTGAAAACTTTTTGCTGAAAATACTGTAAATAAAATTAAAAGTTAACTTAAATAGGATAATAGGACCCATGAATAGTACAAAAAAGTGAAAATGGACTCATGAATAGTACCAAAAATAAGCTAAATAGTAAAAGAAGCTATCTAATATAAGCTTATCTCAAACAAAACGTATGTATAAAAAAGTAAAAGAACTTTTTTCATGTGTTCCTTTTCACTTCGAATTATGAAGTGTCTCTGTCTCACTTTTAGTATTTCACTTTATCGTTCACTAATCACAACTTATCATGTATTCATTTAATTTTTCTATAAAATAACCAAAGATTAAAATGAAAAAAAAAAAAATCAAACACATGGCATACTATGATTGGTGAAGCATTAAATAGGACACAAATAGTGAAACATATGAACTGTATCATGCCTTTTGTTCTCTAATAAACGGGAAATGCAAAACCGTTGGAGAAAATGGTACAAATTATAGCTTAATTAATTAATTAGTAGTCTTTATGATCTTCACAAGGAGATTGTCAGCCTTGTTATCCAAACTCTCTTTCCGATGGTGGTATTATGTGTAACCATGATATATAACACACTTTTCACATAAAGTAAACCTATTTCATATGGAATCAGTGTTATATATCATGGTGTGTTTTTATTTTATTTTTAAATAGCATTACGTACACTATATTTAAGATAAGAGACATTCACCTGACCAATTTCTCTCCAGCGTTTCTCGTTGAATGAAGCTGCTGTGAGTATGACAGTGGGAAAGCTGGTTGCATGAGGAACTAGATTATCAAAGACGGTTCCTGGACCAACATTGGACAGACCATGCAGCGCCTCAGACCACCACTCGTACTTTGGCAGCCCTAATCTAGCCACTCCATCAGCATTATTTCCTAGCTGTGCTATCTTTTCAGCTAGTGTCATTTGATCCACCAAATCTTTGGCCCTAACATTGTAGGGAAGCTTCGAGTCACAAAAGGCGAAACTTTTCACGTCCAGTTTGAGTTTGGCATATCTGGCAGGATCACATATATAAGTGAAGTCACTGCCAGTTGGGGTGGCTGCATCAGTACTAATTTTTAAGACTTTTTCTTTCTCATCTGTACAAATGACAAAGGAAGTTATAGTGAGAGAGAGACAAAGAAGAAAAATAAGAATTTTAGGCATGGCTTTTTCTGAGAAAGAAATCATTTTCATTTGAAATATACAAGCATATGGAAGTTTTTATAGGGATTCAGGATGTCTTACCCGTAGAAATCTCCAGATCGAGTTCTCTTGGTGAAGCACAATGCTCGCCCATCCTTGTCCTAGGAACCCATCTTGTGGGAATGAGAGTTTTGCTGTCAAGTTCTCCTACGAGGGCTACTCACAGCCAAAAGAAATAAGAAAATGTTAAAATTACAGCTGACCAACAAAAATATTTTTCTATTTGTTTTGTTTTGTGTCTAAATATAGAAATGCTATGTCCAAAATATTCTTATAACACTTTTACAACAAATCATAAGTAGCAGGTTGTTATGGCTTGTTATTGGTGAGCAAAAAAGTAATTTCAATATTTGATTTAAATTATAATCAATAACAACTTATTACTTATGAATATTTGTTGTGAAAGTGTTATGAAAATATTGTGTACATAAAAGCATTATCTCTCTCTCGTGAGTGTGCGAGTTCTCTCTCCCTTTGCAGCGTGCGAAAGGTAATTCTTTCTTTTGTTTTTTTTGGACATAATGGACAATTATGTTGCTGATAGGTTGGAGAAGATGAAGCTAATGATTGAGGAGGAAGAAATTATCCCCACCTCAGATGAGGGAAGGTTGGATGCCATTGAGAGTTGCAATCTGAGTTTGATGGGGAAGTTCTAACTTGCAAGCCCTTTAATAGAATGGCAGCAAAGAATACGATACGTCAAGCATGGGGATTGAATGACTCATTGCAGATTTCAGAGGTGGGACCAAATCTCTTTCAATTCAAATTCCAATCAAAGTTTGATATGGATCAGATCATAAGGGGAGGTCCTTGGTCTTTTGACAATCAATTATTATTATTGAAGAGGTGGAAGAAAGGTATGACTGTGGGAAACATTCAAATGGACTCTACCTCCCTTTGGGTCCAAATTTGGGATGCACCGTTCGATATGATCTTTGCTCAAGTAGCGAGGGAAGTGGGGAGTAGGCTAGGTATGGTTGAGGAGGTGGAACGGAGGCATAGGAAGGATGATATAAATATGTTTATGAGAGTTCATGTGGCTCTACCAATAGCAAAACCTCTACATCGAGGTGGGTTCATTGCTGGTTTGGATGGTGAAAAGATGTGGGTGTCATTCAAATACGCGAGATTGCCGATGTTTTGTCACTTCTGCGGAATTCTAGGTCATGACTTAAAGAACTATGCAGCCTATTTTGCAACTGAGAAACAAGGAAGAAGGGTTGAATATCAATATGGGGATTTCTTGAAAGTTATTGGGAGTCGTCCAAGGACTACAACAACTAAGTCTGCTTTCTCTATGCCCAACACATAGGATGGCAATGGAAGTATGTTGAAGCAGAATTTTGGCCAGGCAGTACAAGGGGAGGTTCAGGTGCAGCTGACAGCAAGGGAGAATAGTATGGAAAACCCTAGCAACGTGGATAAGGGTTATTCCGTGAATCAAGGGATGGGTGTTGATATCGTGCATAGGAATAACATTACTATTGAATGCAATGCTAACATGCCGGAGTTAATTGCTGAAACTGAGGAATTAAATGCTAATATGGGTCCGAAAAACATGCTTATTGGACAGTCAAACACGGAAATAAATGAGAGGGTTGATAAGGTTATGGATCAGATCGAAAATATTGAGGGGCTACTAGGTTTGACTCCCGTGGAAAGCAGTGAACACGTGGTCTTTGATAGTAACACACTCTTAGACAAAGATGGGCCAAGTAATTTTAAGCCCGAAGGAACATGGACTCGGATCAATAGGATGGAATTTGGGTTGGGTGGTTTCACTATAGCCATTACTATACCTAGATTGGGGAAAAGAAGTTCGCGTGAAATGCAGGAGGGGCAGGTTGATGTTCAAGCTACTAAAAGAGGTAAAGTGGGTAGTGATGATGGAAGCACTGATTTTATATCGGCAAGGGTGGAGAGCCACCCTTGCCAGGAGCCATGAGGCTGTTAAGCTGGAACTGCCAAGGGCTTGAGAATCCTTGGACAGGTCGAAGCCTTTGCAAGATTGTGAGGAAGCAAGTTCCCATGGTTTGTTTTCTTATGGAGACAAGATTGGACAAGGATGGGTTTGAGAAATTGTATGGTACTCTGCCATTTCAGAATAAGATTATTGTTAAACATCTTGATTCGGGTGGAGGATTAGCATTTTTATGGAAAAAATAATATTTTGTTGGAGGTTATAAATTTCATTGTCCATCATGTTTTGGCCAAAATCACAGAAGAGGATGGATTTATCTAGTACTTGACTGGATTTTATGGATGGCCGGATGCACAGCAGAAGGAAAAGTCATGGAAGTTACTGAAGCACTTACAGACTTTTGTGGAGGGACCGTGAGTGGTTATAGGAGATTTTAATGCCTACCTACATGCATGGGAGAAGAAGAGCGAAAGACAGCCACAAAATGCACATGTTGAAGGTTTTAGGGAAGCTTTGGAGTGTTATCATCTTCAAGATCTTGGTTTTTCGGGCTACCCTTATACTTGGAGTAACAAGAGACCTAGGGAAGCAAATACCCAAATTCAGCTTGATAGAGGAGTGGCAAATAAAGAATGGATGGAGAAATTTCAGATGAGCAAACTTATACATTTGCTTACATATGCTTCAGACCACTTACCCATTATGCTACATGTTCAAACTTATGTTCAGGCAAGGCAGAAACAAGAAAGGAGCTTTAAATTTGAAGAATCTTGGCTGCTTAGTAGTGAATGTGAAATGGTAGTGTGGGAGGCTTGGGGAAGAGATGGTGAGGAAGGTCACGGGTTGGCATCTGTCCAGGAAAAGATTAAATTTTGTGGTGCTGAGCTACTAGCCTGGGGTTCTTCATCCATTGATCCGAATACTAGAGCTATTAAAGATCTCCAAAAGAAGTTGGATTTTTTAAATGAAGCTGAGCCTACAAACGCTACCAAGGCCGAATACCTATAATTGAGCAAAAAGATGGACAAGTTGTTACAAAAGCAGGAAATATTTTGGGCTCAAAGGTCTAAAATAAATTGGTTAAAACATGAAGACAAAAACACGAAATTTTTTCATGCTAAAGCCACACAAAGGAGAAATAAAAATCATATTAGGGGCATCCAAAATGCAGACGGACAGTGGGTGGAGAATTTGGAAGAGGTGGTGGGAGTTGCTTCTGCCTACTTTGATAATCTCTTTCAGGTTGGTGTGGGAGATCAGATGGAGGAATGTCTAAATGCAGTTCAGAGCAAGATAACTGATGAGATGCATGAGGTGCTATCCAGTGAATATACTGCTAAAGAAGTCAAGGTGGCTTTATTCCAAATGGGACCAACAAAAGCTCCAGGCCCTGATGGTATAAATGCTTTATTTTACCAAAAATTTTGGCATGTTGTGGGTGATACTGTAGTTCTAGCTATGTTGGATTTTTTAAATAATGGGAATATGCTACCTAAAATTAATCATACAAACATTGTGCTTATCCCTAAAAATAGAAATCCTGTGAAAATGTCTGATTTTAGACCGATAAGCCTGTGTAATGTGATTTATAAAATTATTTCCAAAGTATTGGCAAACAGATTGAAACAAGTACTCCCTCAAATTATCTCACCCACTCAAAATGCATTTGTACTGGGGAGGCTAATCATAGACAATGTATTGGTGGCCTTTGAGACACTCCATACTATGCATTCAAGATAGAAGGGAAAAAAGGGATCCTTAGCATTGAAGTTAGACATCAACAAGGCATATGATAGGGTTGAGTGGCATTTTTGGCAGAGTATTATGGAAAATACGGGTTTCCCTAATACTCGGATAGAAAGGGTGATGAGTTGTGTTTCGACACCATCTTTCTCTATTTTGGTGAATGGGAAAGTTTATGGCACGATCCACCCATCTAGAGGAATAAGGCAAGGGGATCCTTTGTCGCCATATTTATTCCTGTTGTGTGCCAAGGGATTCACTGCATCGCTGGACCAAGCAAAATCAGAAGGGAGAATTAAAGGAGTATCCATTTGCAAAGGTGCACCCAAAGTCATTAACCTCATGTTTATAGATGATTCTTTGCTCTTTTGCCAGGCAACTCAAGCTGAGGGTGAGACTATAGCACAAATCCTCCAAACTTATGAAAGAGCTTCAAGATAGAGTATAAATTTAGAAAAGTCTTCAGCTTACTTGAGTACCAATACTTCAAACAGCTAGAAACAACTGATATTGGGGATTTTGGGAGTTAAAAGGTGAATAGAATTGAAACTTATCTTGGCTTACCAACCTTGGTTGGGCGGGCCAAGTATCACACATTTTCTTATTTGAAGGACAAAATATGGAAGAAGCTTCAAGGGTGGAAGGGCTTGATGTTGTCAAAAGCTGGTAAAGAAATACTAATCAAGGCTATGGCACAATCCATACCCACATATACAATAAGTGTGTTTCAACTCCCATTGAAATTATGTGATGAACTAGATGCTTTGTGTGTAAAGTTTTGGTGGGGTCAGGTAGGGAGTGAACAAAAGATTCATTGGTGGAGTTGGGATAAACTAACAGCTTCAAAAAAAGTGAGAGGAATGGGCTTTCAAGATCTAAGAGCCTTTAACCTAGCCATGTTAGCTAAGCAGGGATGGAGAATGGTTCAATGCAATGATTCTCTGCTGTATCAATGCTTTAAAGCAAGGTATTTTCCCCGTTCTTCTTTCCTTGAAGCTAAAGTTTCACCAAACTGCTTCTATGTTTGGAGAAGTTTGATGGCTGCACAGCCCATACTATTATCTGGACATTGTTAGAGAGTAGGAAATGGCCTCTCAATTAATGTTCTCAAAGATAGGTGGATCCCCAGTTATCCAACTAATAGCATATTACATCCAGTTCATGAAGATGTGGAAGGAATGAGGGTGGCTGATCTGATTAATCTGGATTTACATATTTGGAGGAATGACGAAATTATGGCTAATTTTCATAAGGAGGAGGCAAAAGCTATTTGCCAAATTCCTTTGAGTCATAGAGATGTTAATGTTACTATTATTTGGCTGTACAATTCTAAGGAGAGTTCAGCATCAAGTTAGCGTATCATGTGGCTAGGAATCTGGGGGATCAAATAGGAACTTCAAGGGGTTGTGCTGAATGGAAGGTCTGGGCTGCAATTTGGAAGCTAAAACTTCCAAACAAAATTAAAATATTCGGATGGCGAGCCTATCATGAAATATTACCAACTGCTGGGAATCTGTTCAAGAGGAGAGTTGTTTAGGAAAACAAATGCCAATTATGCACGAGGGAGGAGGAATCAACGGTCCATGCTTTATGGGACTGTGTAGCATTCGAAAATTGTAGAAGAGTAGGCACGGGCAGCAAGATATGAAGCAATTGATGGTGGATTTATTGGAGCGGTTAACATTGGATGAGATGGTGAGTCTATACTTGAATTATTTTGTATCAAGCCTTATAACCCACAAGCTTGTTTGTGAATAAATTTTTTTTGCTTAGGCTCGGCTTGTTTATTAAATGAGCCTAAAACTAAGGATCAAGCTTGGCTTATTTATAAAAAAAATAATATAAACAAGCTTTTTATTGAGCTGAATCTGAGTTGTTCATGATCAGCTTGGTTCATTTATAGCCCTAGAAACAAGTATTGAGTTTCATTAAGTCTTGATAAATCGACAGGTATTGAGGAGGTAATAGGAACACACATTTTTCCTTCACTAAAAAGGAAGAAAAAGTTACGAATTAATAACATCCAATCCAATTTGCCATTAAGTGTATTAAATATATAAAAAAAGTAATTACAAAAGAGTAATAATAAATTTTAAATAAAAATAATTTACTTGATAAAACGTTAACTAAATATAATTTAAGTAATATTTAAATATAAAAATGTCATTTTAAAGTTTTCACCTTAGGCTCAAACTTATTGAGTCAATCATGTAGTAAGAACTTTCAAATTGACTAAAATACCCTTGAATCCATTAAAATAAGTAAATACTTGAACCTTCCAAAAATTTTCCAAAATAATATAATAACTACTAAAATGACCAAAATATTTATAAACCTTCAAAATGACCAAAATATCCAAGTACCACCAAAATTATAAAAATAACCCTAGACCTTTCAAATTGACTAAAATGCCCATGATATCTCTAAATTGCAAAAATGCTCCCAAAGCATCCAAAATAACTAAAATACACTTGAAAACTTCAAAATGACTAAAATACACCGAAAATGTCAAATATGATCAAAATCCCCATTTGATCTCCAAAATCACAAGAATATTTGCGTATCTTTAAAATGACTAAAATACTTTTGAAACCTCCACAATGCACAAAAGGCTCCCAAAACATCCAAAATGAATAAAATGCCTAATTTTTTACATTTTGTAATGAATGTTTTAATTTCTTTACAAATGACTTCAACAACTTAATAAATGATGTTTGAATTACATTTTTGTGATTGATGATACATCATATGGTTAAAACTTTATGATGAAATTGAAAACTTTTCATGGCACACAAAACCCAAATAGTTACATGTTCCCATTAATTAGTTGATAAAATCCATTTTTACAATAAGTTAATACATGGACAAGGAATGTCGACTATCAATTTATCACATAATAGAGTTTTATTTTGACAAAACACTATTTTGGTCCCAATATTTTGGGGTCACAGTTAATTTGGTCCCTAAAATTTTGTAATAGTCAATTTAGTTCATATTATTTTCAACTTGCAGTTAATTTAGTCCCTACCATTAACTCACTAACGGAAAATACTTATGTGGTAGATGACAAGTATAATTGACACACTTGAAGCTGGCATGACGAATAAATTAATATTATAAAATTTTAATAGATACTTAAAATGTCATATCAGCATTTATTATTATTTTTGAAGTTGCCACATCAGTAGTTTAATTGAAATAAATAAATCAGAAAAAAATATAACAAAAAAACACAAAAAATCAAAATTTTCTTTTTCTTTTCTAGCATTTTCTTACTAACAAAACATAAACAAACACTTACAAAATCCCAAATCAAACCTAGACTTAAATCCTCTTTACGATTACAAACACAATTCAAACATTCCCATGTCCAATCTTAGCTCACGATACAATTCCTAAAACCCCAATTCCTCCCAAAGCAAAAATTTGCAGTTCTACACCTCCTCATCTTCCTTTCTCTTCTTACTCTTTCCCACTCACAATAATACCCTCTCCTTGTTAGTACTATGATGACCCTCACATTATGGGTCTACCACTTTAACTTATTCGAATCTTAAAGAAATAAATTTCTTGAAAATTTTCTACATCACCGATTAAACATCACACCATTTCAAATTTCTCATAAAGAAGGATTTTGATCCTCAAAATCTGTCTCTCAATCTATCATTTCTAAATTTTAGATTTGATTTCATCTCTCTCTAATTCGACATGATTTCAAAACCACAAAATTCAGGTTGGGGATCAAATAGTTTTTGTCTAATTTATTTTCTTTCTAATCTTTCTTTAGTTCTAGTGGATCTTCTTCTTTTTCTTCTTCTTCTTCTTCTTCTTCCCTTTTTTTTTTTTTTTTTTTTTGGTTTTTTGGTTTGCAAATATATATTGTGGTTTAAACCCACACATGCCCAAGAAATCAACATCAAGAAACAAATTTGGGCTCGGCGATTTGATACTCTTGAAACTCAAGAGAATCATGTGAAAGAGAGAAGAAACAAGATCTAGGAAGACATTGAGATCTAAAACTAAATCTATGGTGGTTTTGGAATTGATTCAGATTTGTGAGATCTGAAAGTGGCACAAAATTGCGAGATCTATGAAGTAGTGATCTGGGTTTTGTTCTTGTTTTGCTTGTTTTTTTATTTTTATTGTTTCAAATAAACAAAGGAAATATATTCACAAATAAACAAAAAGAAGCAAGACTTAGGTACAATATTTAGGTGCTATTATTTAGGTTCTCCTCTTAAGATTTTTTCATATGGTTTTTTTCTCATTGCATGCTCTTTCTATTTGTGGGTACCTTGTTTTTGTGTCTTGCAAAGCTTTGCTCATGTAATAGATGGGTTGTTCATTTCCCTTGTCATCTTCTTGGGCCAACAATGCTCTGATTGCCTAGGAACTAGATGCCAAGTACATACGATAATAGTGGTTTGCCATGGACTGGTGCCTGTAAAGTAGGCAGACGCCCTATGATCTATTGAAGTTCTTGAAAGGCATTTTGTTGCTCAACTCCCCATATGAAAGCATTCCTCTTTTTCAATAGTTTGGATAGTCCACTGGTGATCAAGGCTAGTCCTGGTATGAACCTTCTTATGTAGGAAACCCTTCCTAAGAAGCTCTTGAGTTCCTTGATCGTAGTAGGCCTCTTCTTGTTTACTATGGCCATTACTTTAGCTAGATCCACACTAATCCCTCTGCAATGTACCAGAATACCAAGAAATTTTCTTGTGGACACCCCGAAGGCACATTTCAAGGGATTCATCTATAGCTTGTACATCCTGTATCGCTTAAAGAATCGTTTGAGGACCTTGAAGTGTCCTTCCTACTCTTTGACTTTACCATAATATCATCTACATGGTCTTCCATCTATTGATGCATCATATCATGAAAGATCGTTGTCATGGTGTGCTGGTATGTGGTCCCTGCATTCTTGAGGATAAATGACATTACTGTATAGTAAAAATTTTCCATTGGGGTCCTGAAAGTTGTTTTTTTTTTTTTTTTTTTTTTTTTTTTGTCCTTGGTTGCCATATAGATCTGATTGTATCCATTGTTTTTTTTTTTTTTTTGTCCTTGGTTGCCATACAGATCTGATTGTATCCATTGTACCCATCCATGAAAGAAAACATGGAGTTCCCTGCAGTTGAATCTATGAAGAGATCGATGTTAGGCAAAGGAAATTCATCCTTTGGACGTGCCTTATTTAAATTGCGAAAGTCCACACAACATCTAATCTACTCGTTCTTCTTTTTCATAGGAACTATATTAGAAAGCCATTAGGGATGCTAAATAGATCTAATGAACCCTGCTGCTAATAGCTTCTTAACTTCCTGGGTAATCTAAGCCTCCACTTTAGTATGAAAGACTCTGGCTGGTTGAATCACAGGCTTGGTTCCTAGATCGACATTGAAAGAGTGAACCACTAGTCTAGGATAAAGCCTAGGCATTTTGTCATAGGTCCATGCAAAGTCATCTTCATACTTCTTCAATAGTTCCACCAGTTGCTTTTTTTCTTGTACTGGCAATTGACTATTAATGAGGATAGGTTTCGGGTTCCCTAGGTCAGCCTCCAGGTTTACCTCTTCCAGTTCTTCCTTTGGCATGATTTGTGTCTCCTTTTCCATATCCTCGTGTTCCTTAGAGATCTCTCGTTGGGCTATCATGCAAGAAGGCAGTCCAAGACCCTCTTGTAGGCTACATTCAAGTTTTGTGTTCCTTCATAAGCGATATATTGCCATTCCTCCAAGCTTTTGAACGATCACACATTGCCGAGAGTCAGATGAAATTGCTTCTTCTTTCTTTTGCCTTTTCTTATCAAAGAGGTTTCTCAGGTCTTGATTGTTACTTTCCTCATCTTCCTCCTCTAGGATGGGAGCCCCTAGGGCCCTAGAGATGGGATATTCTTTAGCGGGAGCCAACTCATCATAGAACATGGTTTCCACAAAGTTCACTTCGTTTTGGTTGAAGGGACTAGGATTGGTTGCAATTCTTTTGGGCTTCTTGTTCAATCTCCCTTGTACGCACTAATGGTACATTAAGGGGATTAATCGGTGCTTGTGGAGCCATAGTCGCCCTAATAGGACATGGTAAGAAACCTCAAAATTAATTACATGAAACCGAGTCAAAGCTACTATGGGACCTACCCTTAAGCCAAGTTGTATGTGTCCCTTGGTGGAAAATGTAGTTTCTTCAAACCCCGTAATTTCCATGACCGTCCCTAAAATCCTCTTGTCAGCCATTCCCACAGCCTCAAAAGTACTCAAGGCAATGAGATTGAGTGAAGCTCCTATGTCTACCAATGCCTTTCTTATTTGGACACCATTTATGATGGTTGTTAGATCGAGTGGCCTTCGATGATCTAGGTACTCAACTTCTATATCTTCATTTGTGAATGTTATTGCGTTGGTGGTTTCTAGGAAGGCTTTGCTTGCATAAGTTTCTGTTGCGAAGAACTCCACTCCTGCATTTGCTACTATGTTTATAAGGGATTCTATGGTGAGCCTCCTTGCTTCTGGCCCAAATCCTAGCTGATTGAATAAAAGACTTGAACTTTAGGTTCCTCTGTAAAGTTCTCACAATATTTGGGTGGAAGGATTCCCTTGCATCTTCTCCTTCTATGTCTATTGGATTTCCATGAATTACAATAGCCACTACCTCCTTTTCCTTTGTGGCTGGGCAAAGGATTCCTCTACACTTCGAGAACTCATTGAGTAAGCTATAAGGTCCATTCTCGTAGCTTTTTGTGAAGGAGCTTTTGAAGGGTCCAGCAATTTTTGGTAGCATGTCGAACATAGTTGTGGAACATGAGGAACAATGGGTTTTTTTTTTTTTTTATTGGTGGTTTGGCTACTTTATATGTCTTGAAGATCCCATCCTCTATCCACTTATTCAAAACAAGATTTAGCTCCTCTGTCGTGCATGGTATCACTGGAGGTTCCTCGAATGTTTTTCCCTCAGGCCTTTTCCTTTTCTATCCCACTGAAGTTGCCATGGCCTGAGGACCTAGTACCTTCTTGTCTTTATGGTTAAGGTTGTTCTCCTGGTCCACTACAGTAGGTCAGTAAACTGAGTTATGCATAGGTTTTCCAAATTGAGTTTGTAGTCATACAACATGTTGGATATACAGGTCTCTACCAATTCTTTTTCTTCATGGTCACTATAACAATCCAAGGACACGTCCTTAAATTATTTGATAAACTGCACGGGGTCCTTTTCGGCCCTTTGCTTTATTGCTTGAAGATTGGCAAATGTTACTTTGTCTTATCCTGAGTAATACTTGGCACAAAATTTTTCTATCATATCATCCCAATTTCTGATGGACCCTAGTCTCAAAGTGGTGTACCAGGTATCTGCCTGATTTATCAAGGACTTGGCGAACTCCCTCAAGCACAATTCCTTGTGCCCTGCATTAGGACCCATGGTGTTAATGAACTTGCTTATGTGTTCCATAACGCTTTTCTTTTTTCCATCATATGGGTTGAACTTCAGGAATTCATAATCCTTAAGGTAAGGCTTGTTGAGGAACTTCACTGGAAAAGGAGGGTCCCTAAAGAACTACTTGGGGATCTTTAGGTGCTTCTCCCTTTCTTGTTCGAGAAGGGCATTAATGTTTGCCAAAGTGAGATACTAAGGATTAGTTCCCTTTTCCATTGCAAATCCTTCATCTGGTTGGGATCTTTCTTCTTTAGCCACTAGGGGAACATTGTCCCTAACTCCCTAAGTCCTTCCTTCTTTGAGGAGACAAACCTCATGTTGTAGGTCCTTCATCATTTCCACCATCTAGGTCATTGTATCAGGTTCCACCACCCTCTCGTTCCTTTGTCGAGAGGTAACTTCATTTTCTCTTACGAGCTCTAATGCCGTAGGTGGCAAGTTAGTGCCTTGTTGTTTCTTAATCTTGGAGCCATGCTTATGAAGGAATTACTTCTTTCGTCTTCTTTTTCCTAGTCCCTAATGGAGTCGCTAATAAATGTGAGTCCCTTTTTTGACAGTTCCTAGGGCCAGTACTAATGTGGGACTTTGGGTCACTGAAAAAGGGGTTGGATAGAAGTTGGGTGAACTAGGCTTGGCTAACCGCGACCTATTTGGACCGTTATATGAAACAGTGTGTGTGTGTGTGTGTATATATATATATATATATTGGCTGAGTAAAAGGAAGAAACAACAAGTACACAGCATAAAAATGAGTAATGATGATTATGAATGCTTCAAGATGGTTATATTTGATTAAGTCAAGTGTTAGAGTACATTTGGTCTCATCCTGTGAGGATACTCCACAAGATCTAATAAGCGTCAAAGATTACAGACTTGGCTAATCCCCTTTGGGTTCCTAGGACTTGTGAAATTTGAGTCCTTTGAATCTGAGTGGCTTAATGAATATTTTGCTACAAGACCTTTTACAATGCCTCTCTTCGCTCAATGGACTTGACTTAAAGCTTAAACCCTCTTCTTGTATATATTTTGGTCTCTTGTGCATAATGATGTCTGCCCTTTAATGTCTCCCTTGCTCCTCTTTTATACTGTTCTTTGAAGACCTCAAATTAAATTTTTATCCCTTGCTTCTCTTAGTAACAGGGCTGAGTCCCTTTGTCTGGAACCTTGGTGGTTGTTCCTTTCCTCATCTTCTCTCATTTCATACTTCTGGAACTCACTCCCTAAAAGTGCATTGGTGGATTTTCTACTTATAAAAGTTTCATTTTGGGACAAATCAGATCCTCCTCTAAGGTCAACATTCCGTGGTCTTCTTCCAAGGCTTAAAAAGGACATTTTGAAGGTCCTGGATCCTTGATACTAACTCCTCTTGGCTTGAAAAGCCTCTGACCACTCTTCCTCTTACTGCATGTCATTGGCCTTGCCCAAGGTCCCATGGTTCCTTTGCCAGGTTTTGATCTTGAGGCCATCAATTATCCCTTTCAATTCTCTCTACCTCCTAAGAAGCTTGATTTTGACAAGACATCCAACGATTTTTTCCTTTTTCTCCATATTTCAAGGATACATATGACTTGTTCCCAGACTACCTTTTGCCTCTTCCATATCCTTCTCAACATTTTTAGGCTTTCTCCCCAAGGATCCGCTTCCAGGAGGATGGGTGATCCGTCCGTGACCCAAGCTTAGTTCTCCTCCTTTTTACTTCTTTCTTTCACCTTCCTTCTTTTTGGGTCTTTAGACTCCCTGGTCCTTCATAACTTCACAAACTGGCCCTTCTTTTGTTAAGGCCCACGATTCTTCCTTGCCTTTATACTTCCTTATCATATTTTGGACCTCAACAGATGTTATCAATATCCTATGAAAGCAATTATTTATTTGTTTTATAAACCCAAATTTGAATGGTCATCACCTATCTATGCTTAAACCAATGGCACAAAAACTCGAATATCATCTTTTCTTAGGCTACATGGTTCCATTCTCACAAAACAAACAATAAACTTCTAATCTCAAAGGAGCAATAAGCCAAACAATTGAATCCATTAAATGATCATCTAAGAACTCATGGAGTTGTCCAAGGATCCCATAACTAATGGGAGATCTGGTAATCCAAAATAGCCAGCAATAAAAAAAATTCCCAGTTCGGTTACACTTTTTTCCCTTATAAATTCCCTTCATAGTGATTAGATTTAATAGAAAAGGGTTTTTTTTTTTTTTTTTTAAATTCTTACCTTATGAGAATTTTCCTCTCTTGAATTGTCCATAAAGTTTATGCTAAATTGGTAATTTTAAATACAACTAGGGTAACTATCTACTTTTTCTAAAGTCCATAAAAATATAAAATTTAAGTTATTGACCCCTAGGAACAAAATTACCCAACTTCATAAGTCATTTTTAAAATTTTTAAATTATTTTTTCCTAGTTCTATAGGTAGGTTAAAAGGAAAAAAAAAAAAAAAATTGCATTAGCTATATATGTTGTGACGGATTTATGATGATTGGCAAATAGTAGATTTATGATAAAAATGTTGGGATGGGTAGACACAATGGCAGGTGGTAATGGTAGTGGCTTTCAAAGAGAGAGAGAAGAATCTAAAAATCAATTTATATGGTCAAACTGGTTGGATTTGTAGGGGAAAAAAATTCATACGCACAATGTCCATATAAAAATACGTTTTTATTTTTTTTTAAATGAGTAAACAAGTTACCAACCAGATAAATGATGAAACTAAGAAGAACCTAAAAGTTGATTTATATGGTCAAACCGATTGGATTTGTAGGGAAAAAAAAGTCATACACACAATTTCCATTTAAAAATCCATTTTTATTATTTTTTTTAAATGAGTAAAGTTGCCAAGCAGATAAATGATGAAACTACCCATTTGGCTGTATACTAGGTCAGGCTTATTAGGGGTATTGAGCTTTTAATTTGGTTGGCCCTAATTTGGGAGAGGGTATTATATGCAACGGTTAAATGTGTAACCCTGTTCACATTGGAACTACTTATGTGCGAAGGGTTACATAAAATAAAAATGCTTAATTAGAGCACCACAGGGCCACTTATAGTTCTGCATACCTCTTTCTATGAAGATTTTATTGAATAATACATGATATGTGACTTGAGAAGAGAAGGGGGGGGGGGGGGGGGGGAGAGATTTTATGGCCTTCTAAAATGGAAATATCATAAGCAATGGGTATTTTTATAGCAAACAATTCTCTTTTTTAATGAAATGTGACTTGAAGGGGAAAGGAAGCTACACCATCACCAACTATAATGGTGTGCCCACCGGACGGCAAAAGTCTATTACTAGCATAGTCTACAATGCCCAAGCTCTTGCAACCATTGAACACAAAATTAACCACTTCTCTCCCCCCAGCTGCCACAAAAACCCTCTTGAAACCGATCAACTGCTTAAAATGAGTTCCAATAATACCATCTGGGGGCTTGGAATAAACCAACACAACTTCACTCCCATCTCTTTTGCCCACATTCTTTACTTCAATGTTTAACTTGAAATAATCGCCGCATTGCAAGTCGTTTGATAAAACTGCAGGGCAAGTAGGCTTGGTCTTGTTAGCCATATAATTTAGATCGTGGCAGTGTGTATGTCTCCCCAATTTTACGGGTAAAGTCTGTAACGTTTGTATGGTGGTGTAATTGAATTTTGTGTAGCTGAGACCAAAACCGAATGGGAAGACTGTGGAGCCATTGAAGAATTTGTAAGTTCGCCCTGGGTAGCCTTTGCTATCATCTGGCCTGAATTGCATGGATGTTAGGGGTATCTTATTAACATAATTGGCTTCATACCACGTGACTGGTAATCTTCCACCTGCAACATAATATATACATGCATGTAATGTATTGTTAATGACAGAGTATAATTAATATCGAAATAATTATCCTGAATTGTTTTGTTACATTTAACGAAATTTGAAAGGAGTGAAAAGGAAGATACAACTTGTTGCAATCTAAAGGGACGGCGTAAAAAAATTGAAGATCATGATTAGCCTACATTGAGTCATTGACTATATGTTTCACTATTTTTTTTTGGGAGAGAGATAGATGCTAAGAATAAAAAAATGATGTGGGATTTAAACCACTGAGAAGAAACATCACAGAGACGATGTTATTATTAGTTGCTATTACTTATACCCCTATGATTCAAGAATTGTAATATGCGTGTCATATATATATATATATATATATATATATATATATATATATATATATATTTGTTCTTAGAAAAAAAAAATTGTTACTTCATAGATTTTGATTGGTAAAGCATAAATTAGAACACTCAGAATGTGATGTTTTTATTAGCTTAAAGAATAATGTATTAATGAACGTATAATGTTTACCGGGATTGTATAGGCCAAAAACAACATCTGCAATGGC
This sequence comes from Quercus wislizeni, assembly GCA_023055345.1. Taxonomy (NCBI): domain Eukaryota; kingdom Viridiplantae; phylum Streptophyta; class Magnoliopsida; order Fagales; family Fagaceae; genus Quercus; species Quercus wislizeni. The sequence continues at coordinate 23,518,380 of JALGQJ010000007.1, read as the reverse complement.
ACGACCACCTTCCTCTCCAGGATATCCAACCCATAGGATGGCTTTGATTTTGGGGTTATTCTTGGCAAAAGAAATATCCACACCTCCTGCACACATGAGTACAAGAATAACTGGGCCCTTTGCTGCATTGGCAACTTGGTTGATAAGCTCACTCTGGTTTCCTGGTAGTAGGAGATCCACCCTGTCTAATTTCTCTACTTCAACTGTTAAATCTAACCCTACCAAAATTATTGTGGCATCAGCTATCTTTGCAGATTCCACGGCTTGGGGTATTAAGCTTGTTTTATTGCAAGCAATGTCACCACATCCCGCTGCATAATTTACCTTTCCATATGTTGAAAAGCCATCAATAGGAGAGGTGTAATGGCATGGACTACCAGGATGTTTTGATTCAAATGCATAATTTCCAAGCATTGCAATGGTAGCATTGGCATGTGGTCCAACAACTGCTAGATTTTTGAACATGGCTGTACTTAAAGGCAAAGTTCCACCTTCATTTTTCAGAAGAGTAATTCCTTCTTTTGCTGCTCGAGTGGCTAGCTCAATGCTTTTGTTGGTGCATATGTCGTTTTTTCCAAGAGATTTGTATGCAGGGATTCCATCAAAAAAACCTGTTCTAAAAAGCACAATATAAAGGTTTTCTAGTGCCTTGTCTATATCTGACTCTCTAACCTTTGATTGGTTCACTGCATTTCCAGTGTACTTGGGGTAGGACTTTCCACAATCCAAATCCATCCCTGAATCAAATATAATTTAGAAGTTGGTAAACTAGAAATCAATAACGAAAATTCTTAAGCAAAAGGAAAATTTATATAATATGTAAAGGTCACAATTGACCAACCTGCTCTTAGTGTTTGTGCAATAGCATCCTCATATGTATCGTTAAGAAAATTGTGACCGGTCACCATTACGCTAACGGAATCACAATCTGAAACTATATATCTGCATTAAAGAATATAATGTTCAATATTATTGTAATAATAAAATATAAATCAAGGTCTATTACTAATAATGAGGTGATTAAGAGTTTAAATTGTACCCATGAAGATCCCATTCTTGTCTAAGTGTTTGCTTCAAGAGGTTTGGATCAGCACAACTAGGTATCCCATTAACGCGGTTATAAGAGCACATAATACCGCTAACATCACCATCTTTAACACACATTTCAAAAGGTGGATTGAATGTCTCTTCCATATCTTGCTCCGTCACCTTCATTTTTTTTTTTTTTTTAATAAAAAAGATAGAATTAGAACATTAAAGAAAGTCTCTTCCATGTATTTATTTTAAGAGTATTGCTAGAATTATTAAAAATTTTATTACATAAGTATGATATGCCAACATTTCAATACAACATAAAAAAAATAATTAAAATATGCTGTTATTATGTTTTTAATTAATGAGACACAAATCATATTTGTTGTCATATCAATTTATAAGTTTTTTTTGATAAATTGATAAGCATTCACATTAATTTGGCTAAAATAACATAAACCTCCTATATTTTTGGCCAATAAGTCCAATATATATATATATATATATATTCACATCAGATCATATATTCATTATGCAAAATAAGATTTTGCTAGTGTTTGTCAAATTTAGAAGGATTGGTATCTAATGTAAAACATTATATTTATTTTTTATTATTTCTTTTCTTTACCCGAGGGTAAAAAAAAAAAAAAAAAAAATAGTGAATGTTAGTTGTTGTGTATAATGAGAGAGACATTAAAAATAATAAAGAAAAATTGATATTTTAATAAAATAGAATATAGAATAAATATATGTGAGTGTTTTGAAAAGTGGTTAATTAAAAATAGAAAAAGTAGGTTCTTATTCTTATATGGATAGTAAATTTGCATAAACAAATATGAAAATTGCATTTTCCATATTTGAAATCCCATATCCATTTTGTGGTTAGGTTTTGGTACATAGATGTTACCTTACCCTAGCATCGAAATGGTAGCGATCAACTCCTTTCCAATTTTCAACATCATATGCAGTAAAGTGCTTGCAACATGCCGAAACTTTGAGTGGTCTACTACTCAAATCTGTATGGTTCTCTGTTCCTTGAACATCTTGTAGACCTCTCACGTAATTAACAGCATAGGTGCCAACAAGGAAAGGATCTTCACCAGGTGCCTCAGCAATTCTTCCCCATCTAGGATCCCTTGCAATGTTAATGGTTGGACTCCAAAATGTTAATCCAGCCCGCCCAAGATTGTACATTGCTCGCGCTTCTGTTGAAACAGCCTACAAATTTCATTTCAATATGTGTACTTAAAACTTACCATTATCAAGCTAATTTTTTTTTTTAATTTATAATTTAGTCAACAGCTAGAACTGATAATATGTACAAAAATGTAAAACATGTAGTATCTTTTGAACTCCAATGAACCAAAATTGGAAAACCCTTGGCAAAATGGGGACAAATTCTAGTTGAATGGACAGGTTTTTATTTTTTTGATAAAATGACACTTTAGCCTCTAAATTATTCTCCATTATACATTTAACTCCTAAGGGGGCGGTGCTAGGTCGTGTTGAGGGGGCTCAAATGAACCCCTTGAGCTAGCCAAATTTGAATACTCTGAACTAAAATAAACTTGAATATGATATTCTTAACAATATCTTGATATTTTAAACACAAGAAAAAGTCTAACAACAAACCAATTTGATCTAAAATCTTTAGAAAAAAAAAGTAAACTCAACAACAAAAGTAAAAATTTGTTCATCTTAAATCTCAAAAAGAGCTCATTTAGGTCTTAACAAATTTGAAACAAACAAATTGATAAAAATTTATTGTATTTCGATCTCGCTTACAATTCACTTAAAAAAAATAATTAATATATTTATTGTATTTAGAAATAATATATGATTTCCAAGATTTTATCTTAGTAATAATTAATATGCTCATTGTATTAAGAAATACTCAGCCAAATGAACTTATAATTTATCTTTTATGAGAAATGCTATGTCTACAACATTTTCGTAACATCTTCACAACAAATCCTAAGTAATAGATTATTACTCACTATTAATAATGAGCAAAAAATAATTTCAGTAGTTGGTTTAAATTAAAACCAATAACAATTTATCACCTAAAATTTGTTGTAAAAATGATGTGAAAATATTGTAGATGTAGTAGCATTTATCTTTTTTATTTTCTTTCTAGTATGTATGGACAAATTTATAAAAAGAAAACCACATAATTTGTAATATTCATTTTCTTACTAACCCCTATATTCAAAAGAAATAAAGTTTCTCTCCATGCATATCAAGTTTGGAGAGAAACCTTTCAAACTCTTTATATATCTTTATATTAAATGTGAATTTTGAAAATTTAATTTTGTTGAATTCCATGTTCTTATTATATTCTTCACATTTGCAAAATTTCAAGAAGATCAAAGATGAATTGTCATGTCATTAAACAAATGTTAAAATTTTAAGTTTTTGTGATATAAAATTGTATATAAAAAAAATCAGTTTATTGATCAAATAGTACAAAATGTCCAATTTGAAAGAAATTTGATATGCATGTTAACAACATAAAAAATATGAAATTCAACTGTTAGATTCTTAAAATTTACAAAAAAAAGAAAGATATATAAGAGTTTAAAGAGTTTCTCCACAATCTAGTTTGGACTATAAAAAGAATCCTGCACACACCTGAACTATGAGAATGCATGAATATTATCAATGTAACATTTTGCATTCATTTGTCCCAACTATCTATTTGTCGAATTAGGACCTGGTATAATACCTAGAGTATTGCACTGAGTGCAATAATAATGAACCTTTAAGATTAAAAGTTGCAAAAAGTAACTTTTAATCTCAACTATCAAATAAAAAAAATATTAAAGAGAAGTAAAAAGTTAAAAATGTAAAAAAAAAAAAAAAATTGTGAAAGAAATTATGTAATTGCATGGTGCAAATGCTACCTGATCTCAATCCCTATTTGCCAGGTAAGTTTGATCAGAAATTACAGTCATGCACAACTCATTTGACTGGTGCTTATGTGGAACCCACTATCCCCATATGAAATGACCGAAATGCCCTTCTTTCTTTTTTCTTTTTCTTTTTTTGGATGGCGAAATGCCCTTCTTTCTTGAACCACACCAAACCCAGAAAATGAAGAACAAAACACAGATAACGAAAAACATGAGATTAAATAAACAACAATCCAAGTTTTTTTTAACACAAGTAAAACCAAAAAATCCATCAAACTTTTTTGTTAAACAAAGAGAAAAAATAGAGAAAAAAAGAAAAAGAAAAAATAAAGAACAACTGACCCCTCCACCAACCAAATGCATATCAATATTACTCAAAAAAAAAAAAAAAATTAGCTTCCAAAATCCACACCGTAAACCCCAAAATCACTTCACAGTTCACACTAAACCATGAACACAAAAAATTCCAGAAACCCAATTCATTTGAATGACACAAGCCTCCTTCTATATCACCCACCAAACTCAAAAACCGATCCACTTCAACCATGAACATCCAATCCAAATGGTACTTGGGCCAAATTCAGACACAAACCCATCCCGATTCACCAAACCCACACCCAATTCAACTATCTGTTTCGTTGGTGGCCAGATCTGAAACATCACACCGAGATAGCTCGATCTGGGTTCACCCATTTTGCCTCTTTAGAACAAGCAGCTGTTGCAGTCAGCTGTAACGGCGGACCAGCGGGTGGGCGTGGAAGAGACATCTTTAGTGAATTTGAAGTCACTGATTGCGACCTAGAGCTTGCCCCACTGTGTGATTGGACAGTGGTGGGTTTATGGTTTCTGGGCTTGTTGATGACAGACAGAATTGAAGAGCTGCTTGTTGTTTATATATAGGTTATTCATCTAAGCACCACTCAGTTGAGTTGTGCATGACTGGAATTTCGACCAAACTTAACCGGCAAATAGACGGAGGGTGGAAAGTGTACTAAGGGGTAAAATATAATTTTTCATTTTTTTTTAATAGCATTTCTTTATATCTATCTATCTATCTATCTAGAATAAATTTTTCTAAGAGAACAGTAAGTATTTTCTTAATAAAGAAGAGAGAATGAGGTTATAATTTATTATTTTCCCCCTCTTCTTCATTCAATTGATTTTCTTTTTATTTGACTGATTGTTTGCTACATCAATTATACGGATGTCTTTTTCAAATTTGAACGACATCCCTTATATTTGTACTAGAAAACAACCTGAAAGAACACAAGCTTAAACTACATAGGAAACATACAATACAAGGAAACTACTCCAAAGCATTAAATTTCACACTTGTCCATCATGCACCCACCTAGACATATGCAAGAAGATGAAAGTAAAAGACACAAATTTAAAATACATAGGAAATGACAAGAAGCAAGGAAAATACAATAAATACAAAGCATTAACTTTTTTTTCTTTTTAACATGTTTATTATTAAGAGAAGAGACATTCATGATTCACCTGACCAATTTCTTTCCAGAGTGACTCGTTGAATGAAGCTGTTGTGAGAATGACAGTGGGAAAGCTGGTAGCATGAGGAACTAGATCATCAAAGATGGTTCCTTTACCAAAATTGGCCACACCATGGAGAGCCTCAGACCACCACTCATACTTAGGCAGGGCCAATCTAGGCACCCCTTCAGCACTATTTCCTAGCTGTGCTATCTTTTCAGGTAGTGTCATTTGTCTCACGAGATCTTTCGCCCTAACATTGTAGGGAAGCTTTGAGTCACAAAATGCGAATCTTGACATGTCCAGATTGAGTTTGGCATATCTGGAAGGATCACATACGTAAGCGAAGTCACTGCCAGTTGGGGTGAGATCATCAGGTCTAATTTTTGAGACTTCTTTTCTCACATCTGTACTAATCACAAAGGAAGCAATAGTGAAAGAGATACAAAGAAGAAAAAAATGATTATTAGCCATGGCTTTTCTTGTGTGAGCAAGAGGTAAAGTTGCAACTTGCATACACATGGAGGCTTTTATAAGGGATTCAATATCAATAACCCATATTGATTGGGCTTGTTTGTTAGAAGTGGTCAATGGTAAGTGTTGCACTACAAATTTTTGCCTACCAATTTTTACATGAACCAACTACTTTCTCTCCGCATCACTATCATAAATTTAACAAGTGGTGAAATTTAGTATATTTGTGGTATTGTTGAAAAAAGAAAATTACGAATTTTATTAAAAAAAATTACAAATTTGGGGTGATAATTAAAGAATGAAATTGATGTTTTTTTTTTTTTGAAAGAGATGTCATTTCAATAATATAATGAATAATGTATAAATCAAATATATATATATATATATATATATATATATTTTTTTTTTTTTATTGGTGACACATTCTATTGTAAAAATGACATAGTAAAAAAAAAAAAAAAATTCCTTAAATATGATATGTTTGAATGAGTCACATCTTAGTGTAAAAGTAAAGTAAAATTATTATTTCACCGATGACTTTACATTTTTATCATAAAAAATCCCAAAAATTATTGTCACTTATGAGTTATGATGCCAACTTAGCGTAATGCTATTATCTCGGTAATATAACATTTCGTTTGTCTAAATTTGCTTATCAAAAATTCATGTCACTTGTGATGCCAACTTAGCATAATGCTATTATCTCCGTAATTGTTATATTCTTTTTTTTTTTTTTTTCGGGGGGGGGGGGGGGGGGGTGGGGGGGCGGGGTGGGGGAGATATCTAATAGTCAAATCCCTGTTTTTTCTTAAGATAATATAAATCACATTCAAAATCCTCCCATGAACTTCGGTTTAAATGTTCAAAGGGGGATCTTAAATGGGACGGGTAGCCACACCCAACAAATTTACCTTTAAACCAAATGTCCAAATCCACTTCCTCTGCCGAAGTTTAAGCTATTTCCATGACATTGGTCTTCACATTTCTTAGTGTGCATTTGGAATAGTTTATTTAGTATCTATACTACCATTTAAGAGGCTTTCCTTATTTGAGATCCTCATTTTTTTGGTTAAAAAATGCTCTTATATTCTTATGTTTAAGTAAAGATAAAACTAAAAGAGAATTCGGTAAAAATACAACCTTAACTTCTACTAAAACATTGCCTAAAAAATAGGACCATTCTCCTATATATTTTCAAATTATTTTATCCACTTATAAATTAGATTCTCAAAATAAAAATTATATATATAATTAAAAAAAATCACAGATTTTTTTTTTTTGCTACAAAATAAGACCGCAAAAAAAAAAGCCTCATCGCACGAGCGAAGTGCGTATGATGAGGCTAGTTTTAGTAATTTTTCTAGGGTAAAGTGAAAATCACACTCTTGAAATTTAAGTGTTTTTTTTTTTAAATTTTGTACCCCCAAAGTTTTAGAATTTGTATTTTATACTCTGAAATTATATTGTATTTGGATTATTAGTCCTTCCTTTTGTTTTTTGCTGACGTATTTGTTAAGTGTCACATCAGTTTATGACATGCATTAGTAGACCCAATCAAATTGTAACATGTGGATTCTATATTACATGTAAGAAAATGATATAGGCTTATATATCTATCTATATATATATATATAAAGAACTTAAAATAAATCCTTAATTAAATTAAATAAAACAATTAAATTAACTTAAAATTTTTTATTTTCAGCATTTTTACCTTCTTCCACAAAGAACATGTTTAATTGCCTTGTTAGTTGTTAAAAAAAATTCTCAACAAACAACCTCTTCTTTCTGTTTTAAAGAAAATGAAGGAAACCCAAGGTGAAAGTTCAATTAGTGTATAAAACACCTTGAACGTTTAGACCCCCAATTTACAAATTATCAATTCAAGCTTATTATCAAACAATTAATGTGCGGAATATGAACAACAGAAGACCCTCCAAGCAGTAAGTAATCCACCGCCCTCCAAGCGGTTAATAATCCACTAAAGAATGTAGTTGGGATACATGAACAGCATAAGACCCTCCAAACCTAATCTACCCAATGTACCTAAGCCCTCCAAGCTCCTACTCTAACGAGGTTACTGTGAACCTATTTCTTCTTTAACTTTCCAGATTCCAGTATAAACCATAGCATCAACCAATGTGAATTGGTCCATTCCTAGCTGCTTCCTAAGTACCAAATGGGCTTCTCACAGATGTAGGTATGGTGAGAAAATGTTTTGATAATGAACCTCTCAAGGATATAACAATGGAGAGGAAGAAAGTAGAAGAATTTGAAGAGTCTTTATGTGAAAATTGTGGATGAGTCAATCCTGTTTTTCTATAGGGTTTCTCTCTCAATATTCTCTTTGGAAGCTTTCAATATTTTGTGGGTATGAAAGGTATTTATACTTGTGTGTATTTGGAATGCGAAAAGCCAGTTTTTCCAAAACAGAGCTAACTGGCATCTTGGCCTCACGACTTGACTGAGCCGTGAGTTCAAGCTGCGAACTAACTGAATGGCTAGTATGGACTTTTTGTCCTGTAGTGCTCCAGCTGGCATGACGCTTCAACTTCTCAGCATGCTTGGTATGTGTGCAACTTTTGGCAGCTTGCAAGCTGCGAGCTACCCGCGAGGTCCAGACGCGAGTCCCTACTACTTTGCACAAACTTGAGAATTTCTTCACACTCTCTCACACATTACCCTTACATGATTCCCACCTAAATACAAGGTTACTAATTACTAAAATACAAGCAAATTTGGCACGGAATAAAGCCAACAAGATGGTTGATTAAATTCAACCTTACACAAGGAAACTCACCAACGAATGCCCATCTGAAATCAAATCAAAATCAAACTCCAAATCAAAACCCTTCTGAATCGAAACCCACAAAAGAAAACCACAAAAAATCAATATCAATCCTCCTAAGCCTTGATTGGACCAAATTTGAAACCAGAACACCCATTTAGCATATCTGAAACCCAAAAACACACAAGACCACCCATTTTGCCATCTAAATTGAAACCTAATGCCGTTGCGAGGAGGAGGCGGTGCTGTCCTTAAGGTCAGTGACAAATTTCGTCCTCATTGAACGTTTTGGGTCTTTGATGATTTAGAGAGATAAAAAAGAAGAAGAGAAAGTTAGATCAAAATGTAGAGGCAAGAGAGGAATATATGTGTTTTTACCATCACCCAAAGTTGTCCCATTTCTCTAAGAATAATGAATTTGCTACAATTAAAGGAGGAGAAAAATGTGTTTTTCTCTGATCTTTCATAGGAGTCATTCTCAGAATTTGTCAAGGTTTGGAATAACTAAAAGCTTTAATTGCATGTGGCCACGAGCATCCGATTGCTTAAAATTGAAAATCAAAAGATAGCAAGAATGTATTGCATTGACCGATCTCTGTGAATTATATATATATATATATATATATTAGTAAGGTCAAAGGTTCTTCTATTTTTTTTGAAAAAAAAAAGTTAATAATTTGCATTCATTATAATTTGATACACATTTTTCAATCACAAAAGTACCTAAAGGTGTGATGAAAAAATTATTTCATCCAAAACGCATAACACTCATCACACCCTCTAGATATTTTTGTGATTGAAAAATATAGTAATCTCAAACTATAATGAATGCAAATTATTAACTTTTACCACCAAAAAATAACCAAAAAAAAAAAAAAAATAGAAGAGGCTCTGAGCACGCGTATGAAAAACTAGTATTAAACTTACCATCATTAACATCAGATTTTATATGACTTGGTCTAGCCTAAAAGTCATTTGCCATTATAATTTGATAGGTTGGAGGGAGATCTAAATTTAATATTATAAACATTAATTTAATATCTTTCTCTACATTGACATACAACTAACATGCCAAAAAGTATAAATTTTCTCAAAATAAGAAGATTCCAAGCAATGAAGAATGTTTAAAGATACAAAACTATAATCTCACAATTGACTTCTTGCATAGCCCTATGCTCAACTAGCATATTGCGTGCCAAGTTACGGATATGTGTAAGCTAACGACTTTGTCCAGTCTCGTGATTAGGTGGTATAAATAATGTGTTTGTTGATGTTGAATTAGAATGTACAACATCTTCTTCATTTAAATTTGCTAGGCTTCCCACTAAAATTTGATCACCACCCAAGTTTATTGTCTTTGTCTTGAGTAATTCGCACAACGGCTTGCCAATCGAATATTTCTTCTTTCATTGTCTTCTTATTGTCTTCTTAGGTGAGCATAATAACTCCATTGTTCTAGACAACATTCTATGTCATTGGTATTCACCATCACTGTATTTTGCGAACTCATTTCTACATAAAATTAAATTAAATTAAATTTTTAGTGGTTGTTAGGACATATATGGATCATGTTAAGAATATATGTCATTTAGAATTGGCTAATCCTTTGACAAAACTCGCTTTACTTGTAATTGGGTAGATCTAGGATGTGTTTAATACTTCAAGGAACAAAAGATCAAGTCCAATTACTGAAGCCATGTAAATCTGTTTTAAGAATCAAGTGAAGAAGTGTTATCCTTTAAAGCTTGAAAGATAGCTCGACAAATATATTTATCGAGATTTAAAAGGTGAAACTCAACAGATAATCTCAATAGTGGTATCTATCGAGAATTATGAAAATTAGATTTCCAGATCTGTTTTTCACATATATCCAAGCTATGTGTTTAGATTTTCTTTTCTCATAACCGTAGATATATATAAGGATTGTTTTAAGGGCCATCTCAATGGATGCAACTTGATACAAAGGTTTTATGCAAGCATATTGTGACCGGAGACATATGCCCTAGTTCATCTTTCTCTTGAAGAAGCTACTGCGTCTGTACACCGTAGGGTTTTGTGACCAAGGAGCTTCTTGATCTTCATCGTGTAGATGAACTGAAGAACTCAATAGCTAACATCCTTCCCAAGTTGGTGTGTTAATCACATATTGGGATCCGTACATTGATTGGTTAGTCACGTACTTGGAGTCGTGCATTAAAAAACAGAGATTGTCACTACATTACAAGTCCAATTGTGTATTAGGGTAAGAGTTCAACTGTAGGTTGGTATAAAGTACTGGGATTCCTTTACTTGTAACCGTTTGTTTTGATAATAGTGGATTCTCAGGAGTGGTGACCTTAAATTCACTCGGTGAGGTTTTTGCCTTGGAGATTTTCCCCATTCGTAAACAAATCACCCATGTCAAATTTAATTTCTGTTGCATTTAGTTATTTGGTGATTTGTTTGTGCTACCATGCATATTGCATGTTAATTGACTTAATTAATTAACTTGGCTAATTAATTTGATTAAGTTACCAAATGGGTCAATACATTCTTGGCCTATCAGTGGTCATTGCACATACATACACATTAAGCAATAGATCATTCCTTGTCACAAATAGGGTGTATTAAAACCTTAAAAAATTGAACTAATTTTGAACAAATCGCATGTAAGAATTGTAATAATATGTGCAATTGTAATAAAATTTTAGTAAAAGTGGAAGCATGTTCTAAGCTTAGTTGAGTAAGAGTTTGTAAAATAGGAGAAATAAGTTATACTTCCTAAAATTATTAAATTATTATTTTAGGTAGAAGTTTTGAGAATATATTTAAATTTAGGTTATGAATTGTTAGATCAATGTGACCAAAATATAATTTTGAAAATGTCTAACTTTTATTTCCCAAATTCACTTCTACTTAAAATTAGATTAAATTTGCAAGACTCATTTGACACACTTTAAAACAAAATCATGCCTTTTTGTAAGGTTAAGTTTAAGTTCTAGTTAGCCAGTGAAATTTGGTTCCCCACTGGAGCTAATATTAATATATTATATTGCTTTTTTCTTTTCTTTTTTTAAGTAGAAATTTGTAGTTACAATCAAATTTAAGCAAAAATTAGTCTGGTCCATTTTACAATTCCAAATAATAAGTGTGGTAGAGTGCAAGGCCAATTGAAACGTGTCTAGTTACTCTTTATTAGAAGCCTTTTATGTTTTCCAACACCCAATTGGATCGAGTCTACCATTTAATAATAGTATTATTAAGTTAAAATTGTTAGTCCATATCTATTCCTTTTTATTATTAGTACTTATCTTTAATTGTGTCTAGTTACTCTTTAATAGTTTTTGTTTATTTTTGTTACGATAAAAGGCCGCCATTTTTTTGTGTTAGTATTTTTTTTTCCATATCTATTCCTTTCTATTATTAGTATTCATCTTTAATCCTAACATTTATACACTTACTACACATTCATAAAAAATAAATTAAAAAAAGTAAAAAATTTTAATAGTTTTTATTTATTTTTGTTAAGGTAAAAGGCTGCCAGTTTTTTTTTTTTTTTTGTTAGAATTTTTTTTTTCCTCTTTTACTTTTGTTAAATGAAAAGCATCCAAGATCCACCTTTTTATTTTTTTTTGGGTGTTGTTGCAGGCGTTTTATTTATTTATTTAATATTATTTAAAATGTAGTGTTTTAATCCTAAAATTTAGCCATGTACTACACATCCATAACAAAAAGTTAAAAAGAGCTTAAATTTAAAATTTAACAATTACCTTTTTATTTTTACGGTAAAAAGCTGACATTTTTAAAGTGTTGTTGTTGTTGTTGTTTTTTTTTTTTTTTTTTTTTAAATTTTTTTATGACAGTTATCAAGTTTTGTTTAATCTTAAAATATAGTATTTTAATCCTAATATTTAGCCATGTACTACACATCCATAACAAAAAGCTAAAAATTTAGTAACTACACATCCATGTTTTTCTTTTTTCTTTTTGGTGGTGTTGTTGTTGTTCATTTTTACAAATTTTATTTATGGCCATTATAATTTTTTGTTTAATCCTAAAATGTAGTTTTTTAATTCTAAAATTTAGCCACTTACTACACATCCATAAAATGAGTAAATAAAATCTTAAATTTAAAATTTTGCAACTATTTTTTTTTTTTTTTGGTGTTATTGTTGTTGTTTTTTTTTTTTTTTTTTTTAAAATTTTATTTCTAACCATTATCATTTTTTTTTTTAAATAACAGTTATCAAGTTTTGTTTAATCCTAAAATGTAGTGTTTTAATCCTAAAATTTAGCCATGTACTACACATCCATAACAAAAAGTTAAAAAGAGCTTAAATTTAAATTTTAGTAACTACCATTTTTTCTCTTTTATAGTAAAAGGCACAAATTTATGTTGTTTTAGTTTTTCTTTTTTCTTTTTTGGTTTGAGGAAATGCTCCTAGAAATATCCTAAAATTTCGTAACTACACATCCACGTTTTTTTTTTTTTTTTTTTTCCCTTTTTGGTGTTGTTGTTCTTGTTAGAAATACTGAATAAGTGTATTGTATTTCTCAAAATAATAGAATATACATGATTGTCTTTATATAAGAGGCATATGTGTGCAGTACAAGTAAGAGTGTGGTACAAAAATGTGTACTATACAAGTAATCTAGTTGGGCCTAAAGCCCACAAAGCTATTTACGTTAACAGCCCCCCTCAAACTCAAGGTGGATGTGAGACCAGCTTGAGGTTGTCAACCAAATCACGAAGGCGTCCCTTAGGATGTGACTTGGTGAAGATATCTGCAAGTTGATCTTTAGAGGAGATTGAGATCAGCTTGAGAGCACCATGGACAAGATGATAACGAATAAAATGACAATCGATCTTGATATATTTAGTCCATTTATGGAAGACATTATTGTGAGAAATATGAATGGCTCTCTAGTTGTCACAATAAAGAGAAGTAGCAGAAGATGTGAACACACCTAAGTCTTTGAGAAACCATCGTAGCCAAAGGAGCTCAAATGTGGTATTAGCAAGGGCACAATATTCTGCTTCAGTATTGGAGTGGGCCACATGAGTTTGTTTCTTACTTCACTAAGAAATCAGAGAAGAACCAAAAAGAAAGCAATAACCAGTGGTGGACCTGCGATTTGTGGAATCTCCTGCCCAATTAGCATCAGAAAATGCACAGAGAATAAGAGGAAACTGAGCATAGTAGAAAAAACCATGGAGGAGAGTGCCCTTTAGGTATCGAAGAATGCGCAGAACAGTAGCATATTGAGTCTATCGTAGAGCAGACAAATACTAGCTTATTTGGTGAACAGCATAGGAAATGTCTAAACGAGTGACAATGAGATAAACTAGGCTACCAATCAAGTGTCTGTAAAGAGAGGGATTAGACAATGGTTTCCCTCCTGAGGGAGTCAAATACGCATTAACCTCATCTGGAGTGTCAACAGTCTTGCTATTAGTAAGTCCAGATCGAGACAAGAGTTCAAAGGCATACTTGGCTTGAGTAATATAAAGTCCATTTATAGAATGAGTGATTTCAAGACCCAAGAAGGAGCTGAGATGTCTAAGATATCTCAAACTGCTGACTAAGAAAATCTTTGAGTTCTTGAATGCCACTAAGGTCATCACTAATTATGATCATATCATCCACATACAGGAGAAGTAAAATAATGTCTTTGTCAGTGCGATGAAGAAATAAGGCAAAATCATAATGACTAGCCATGTAACCCAAGCGGGAGATGGTAAAGCTGAATTTGGAAAACCAAGCTCATGGAGCTTGTTTAAGGTCATAAAGTGCACGTCGAAAGTGGCAAACCTTGTTTGATTCAACAGAGAGACCAGGAGGAGGTTGCATATAAACTTCTTCACTTAAATCCCTATTAAGGAATGTATTTTTGACATCCATCTGAAAAATGTCCCATTTACTGGCAGCAGCAACAGCTAAGAGGGCATGAACAAATGAGATATGAGCAACTAGAGCAAAGGTCTCTTCATAATCAATCCCATACTTTTGTGTAAAAATTTTTGCAACAAGACGAGTTTTGTAGTGCTCAATGGACCCATCAGAGCGAATCTTAATCTTGTAGATCCACTTATTACAACCAACCACAGATTTCCTGGGGGGGGGGGAGTCACCAAATCTCAAGTATGATTTTTAGATAATGCATCAAGTTCCTCTTTCATTGCAATCTGCCATAAAGGGTCAGTGGAAGCCTCACGATAGGTGTGAGTCGTGTAGTGTAGCAAGGGCAGTATAACAATGATAGTCAAGTAAATGTGCATGAATGGATCTTACCTGAGTTGAGTGAGGAGGTGGAATGTCTTATGCAAGATCTTCAAGCGGAGTAGGAGTAGGGGATCCAAGCTTAATGTTGGGTAGCTCGTCTTTGACATTTTCATCTTCCACCTGTTCATCAAAGGGTGAACTAGGAAAGGGATCAAGGATATTTAGTGATTGGAGAGAGAAGTCTACAAAAGAATCAGGAGCAGCTACAAGAGGATCAGAAGCAACTAAAAGGAAACATTGAGGGAGATACGATGACGCTGAGAGACAAGATCATAACACCGATACCCTTTTTGAGTTTCGCCATAGCCAAGAAAACAACAAAGCCTTGACCGAGGCTCAAGTTTGTTATGCTCATGTGGTTGAAGAAGAACGAAACACGCGGAACCAAATGAGTGAAGGTGGTGATAGTCTGGAGGTGTCCCAAAAGGGCGCTCAAATGGAGTTTGATTTTGGATAACAGGACTTGGAATGTGATTAATAGCATGAATAGCATGAAGAGTAGCTTCACCCTAAAAAGGAGCGGGAACTTTGGCAGAGAGAATGAGAGCACGAACATTGTCAAGAATATGACGAAATTTTCGTTCGGCTCTACCATTTTGCTGAAAGGTACTTGGACAAGTTAGTTGATGAACAGTGCCATAGGAATGCAAAATAGCTTGGAAAGCATATTGAGTGTATTCAAGAGCATTATCAGATCGAAAAATTTTGATACATTTGGAAAACTGAGTTTCAACCATTTTTACAAAATTAGAATATATTTGCAATAATTCAGAACAATGTTTCATATTAAAAATCTAGTTATAGCGAGAGTAATTATCAACAAAGACAACAAAATATCGAGACCCACCAATACTAGAGATAGAGAAAGGGCCCCAAACATTAGAATGAATAAGGTTAAAGATATCAGTGGATATTGATTCACTAGTATTGAAAGGTAAAACTAGTTGTTTTCCTAACTAACATGAAACATAATCAAAATTTTTTGTAGACACTAAACCTAACAAATCTCTAGAAGCCAATTGTTGTACTGAGAGGAAGATGCATGACCAAGTTGAGCATGCTAAAGTGCAAGGGAAGGAATTGAAGAAACTGTAGCAGCTGCAGCAACAGAAACAAGAGCAACAAGTGGAAGACGAAGATTGTTCACGGGAAACATACACTCAACTCTGGGACCGGTCCTAAGCTCTTGTCCTATCCTCAAATCCTACATAATACACCTAGAATAATCAAAGATAATGCGATAACCCAACTCAGCTAATTGTCCCACATAAAATAAATTGTAAGAAAGGTCAGGAACATTAAAGACCCCAGGAACCAAGAGTTTGGAGGTCGAAACGGAACCTATATTATGACCAGATATTGTGGAACCATTTGTTGTGCGAATATTGAGAGGGTGTGGTGCAGGTTTAAGCTCATAAAATAAGAACGAGTGAGGTGTCATGTGATTGCAACAAGCAGATTCCATAAGCCAAGAGGAAGGAGATGTACTAGATAGAGTTGAGAGAGAAGAGGAATAAGATGCATTACCAACATACGAATGACATTAGCAATGATGTTTTTAAGGTCATCTGTGGACATGGTGAAAGTGCGTCCTGAAAACTTAGACTGTGCAGAGACAAGAGCCATTGGTTAGACACTCTCAGTGTATTAGCAACAGTAGTAGTAGAAATTAAAACAACTGATTTGTTGTGATGATAGCAAGTCTCAATATTGTGACCAAAACGTTTGCAAAAATTGCAAAAACATTTGCTAAATTATGACAACGATTATTGCAACAAGAGAAGACCTGTCCTTATTCTTCATTTAGAGGCAAAAAATGGAAAAATGAAATCTACGCGAAAGACTGGGTAAGGAGCACTTGGACTGCAAAAAGTCAACTCTGGCAAAAAGTCAATGGTCAACGCAGGTCAAAATCAACAGGTAAAGTCAATGCTGGTCAAGGTCAACGGCTGTAGGTCAAAGATGACATAAGCAGCTGACCTATGGATGATGTAAACGGCTGACTTCAGGATTACGTAAATGATGATCTGGCAATGACGTTAGCTGATGATGTTACTTAGGGCTGACGTGGCGTATATGATGTAATCGATGACGTTAGTAGGTCCAGATCAGGTGCATGGAGGTGTATGAAGAAGAGTGACGACGCGTGGAGGCGCGTGGTTCGTCTCGTTGAAACTTTGAGTGGCGCGTGGGAGTGCGTGGAGGCTCAGATGTGGATGTTTCTGGCAGAGTTGAGTAGATCAGTTGGCGGTCTACACAATGCTATATCTTGTGTTGTAATTGGAGGTCAGAGGTGACAGATCCGACAATGGCAGTGGTCATGGCGGCGGAGAAGGAGCTTCTGGCGGCAGAGATTTAACCTTGAGGACCTCTGACAGTAGTAGAGCAGTCGAGAGAGGGCACTAAAAGGGCTTACTGACCACAGAAGTTGGGGCAGCGAAAAATACCATCAAAGACAAGACTACAAGACACAAGAAAATTAGAGCAGTGGCTTTGATATCATGTTAGAAATACTAAATAAGTGTATTGTATTTCTCAAAATAATAGAATATACATGAGTGCCTTTATATAGGAGGCATATGTGTGTAGTACAAGCAAGATTGTTGTACAAGAATGTGTGCAATACAAGTAATCTAGTTAGGCCTAAAGCTCACAACACTATATACGTTAATAGTTCTTTTTTTCAAATTTTATGTATAGTAGTTACCATCTTCTGTTTAATCCTAAAATGTAGATTTTTAATTCTAAAATTTAGTCATTTACTACACATCCATAACAGAATTAAATAAAAGCTTAAATATAAAATTTTATGTATGGTAGGATCCATGTTTTTTTTTGGTGTTGTTGTTATTTTTTTAAAAAAATTTAATAACAGTTATCAATTTTTGTTTAATTCAAAAATTTAGTTTTTTAGTCCCAAAAGTTAGTCACTTACTACACATCCATAAAAAAGGTTAAAAAGAGCTTAAATTTAAAATTTATCAATTACCTTTAAAACTGAGAAAAGGTACATAACATTATTGATGGAGTAGTAAATTAATACTTACTAGCCTCATCACACACGCATTGCATGTGCAATAAAGCTTTTTTTTTTTGGTTTAGTGTCATAATTTTCCATTTATCTCAATTTGAGACCTTTCTCTCTTTTATTCAATTAAACCACACGCTTAGTGATTTTTATTTTGAAAATAGAAAAGACATTCATTAAAATGAAAAGAAGAAGAAGAAAAAAGCAGTACAAACAGATGTGAAGAGAAAACAATTCAAACACCAACATAAATAAATAAATAAATCATTAAAAAGAAAAAAGGGAGTAAATTAAAAATCAAATTTTTTTTAATAATTCAAAAATAAAGAAGACGAGATTTGAAAAAATAAAAACAAAAACCAAAAAAGAAAAAAAAAAGTGGGATTAGAATTTAGAAGAAAGGAAACCAAAAAAAAAAGAAAAGAAAAGAAAGAGAGAAACGTTTAAGTCTTGATAAAGGGAAAAAATGAGAAGAAAAAAAAGTGAAATCATTGGGTTTAGTGGTCCTATTTTATAGCAAAAAAAAAATGTCTTTATTTTTTATATATAATTATTATTTTGAGAATTTAATTTATAAGTGGATAAAACAATTTGAAAATCAACACGAGAGTGGTCCTATTTTTTAGGCAATGTTTTGGTGGGAATTAGTGTTGTATTTTTATCGGATTGTCCTTTAATTTTGTTTTTACTTAAACATAGGGTTGTATGGGCATTTTTAAATAAGAAAAATAAATAAATAAAGATCACAAACAGAGGAATCTCCTTAAATAGTAGTATAGATAAAAAAAAATGTAAATTGAATTTTCTATAGAATTATACAGATGATAAGTATAATTTCTTTACAAAAGAAATTTTTTTACAATAATTTCTTAGATAACAACCACTTCATGCGAGGTTTGAATCATATAGTAATTCTTGTAAAGCCTCTCACCCAAATCTATCTAATATTCCATTCCAATGACTCCTTAATGTAATCCAAAAAATTTATGTGTACGTGAACAACCTAAGAGAGATAAAAGAATTAGGGTTAAACCAAGTATTTTTTTTAAAAAAAAAAAAACTTTAATCAATAAACCAAAGCTAGCGTGCATGTTATTAAAGATTAGACTCATCACACGTGCTATGCGCGTGCAATAAGACTCTTTTTTTATTTTTTATTTTAGATTTAGTGAAATACTCCAATGTTTATGTTAGTTTTTAGACCCCTTAAAATACAATTGGATTAACCTAGAAAATTAGCCAAGTTGTTACTTAGTCAAATTAATTAAATCTAGGTCAACACAATCAAATAATCATATCAAGTAAAGCAGTAGAAATATAAATAACACAAAATATGATCACCCAGGAAACCAAATCGGTAAAAACCTGGGGAGGATTTAACCTAGCTATCCTCAAGGTAAACTTGAATCCACTATCTTGAAAGAATCGAAGTTCATACAATAAGACTTACAAGCCCTCACGCTCGACTTTTTATTGCTACCCACCAGTAGAACTTACTGACACGACCACGTGCAAGCTCCGAATCCACAGACTCCTTCTTTCTTAGATTATCCACCAAATACAAGCACACCCGCTTGTGTTTTCTTTAAGTTTCAATGGCAACAACTGGAATGATCATCAAGGTGTAGAAAACTTCTTCTCCTTGAAAACCCTAAGTTTAGGTGAAGGAAAGCTCCTCAAAGATCTCACAAGAGATTCACACAAACCGCAATATGAACAACCAAGTCCTTAGAGAGCTTTTGGGCACAAAACCCTAAAATACAAAAGGAGGCACACTCTTTTCTCTCTTTCTACAGTCTCAAAAACGTGGTTTAGGGTTTCCTTTATATAATGGGAGAAGTAGATCTGAAACCCTAATCCTTAATGGGCTTAAGCTGCTGTTTGGGCCGACTTAAAATTCTGCAGATACGATTTTCGATTGATCGAGCCTGTTCTTCGATTGATCGAACCAGGCAGAATATGAAGTCTTCTTCCTGTAGCTTGTATGTTCTTGAATCTTGACTTGAATTACCTTGAGCATTGTCTAATAAAACCTATAGACTTTAAGATCTATATCTAGACAAGTTTGTGTTTACGATTTGTCAATTGTTCGAAACATTTAGAACCTAACAGTTTAATAGTGAGATAGAGATAATATCCTAATTTTTAGGATTTTGATAAAAGTTTAAAATTCTAAAAGTTATGAACTCTTTTAAAAATAGTAAATTATTCTTTTGACCCATTTTTATTTTTAAATTTAAAATTATTCAACTAAAAGATATGGGTACTTTAGAGAGTTGAAGAATTTGTGTAAGGATATTTTAGTACGTAAAATGTTGAAAACCAAATAGAAAATCATCTTATTAATAGTATAGATAATGGTATAGGTTTGTTAGAGTTTGTGTTTGATTTAAATTTTGATGAGATACTTAAAAAAAAAAAAAAAAAAAACTTTTTGATGAGATCTACCGTAAATGTGGAAGTTTAGAAATACATAATAATTTTTCTTGAAAATTCTAATAATTTTTTTTCAGAATAAAGATAAAGATTTTTTAGAGTTAACTCTATCGTGGAGTCTTTAAAATCTTATCACCACATCATCAACTATTTAAATAAATAACTAAATTTCAAATGTTTTTATTTGAATTTGTTTTAAAACGTTCATCACATGATAAAAATTAATCAAATGATTGAATGGATAGGATTAGCAACTATGATACAAATAAATTTGTTTATCTCATTGTTCACTTAATTAATTTTTTAACTAAAATTAATATCATTCTCAAAACAAAAACTAAAATTAATAATTTCGTTCAAAAAAATGTAGCGTATACCAAAAAAAAAAAAAAAAAAAGAAGAAGAAACCCATGTACAATTTCAATTAGAGAACTCATCTAGATTGAAAGCCCACTCCAAATCTAGAAAAGTTAAGTGGAAGGCAAGGTTATGGGGTTAACAATCACTAGGTTTATGTGTAATAAAAAAAAAATCAAAATTTAAAATTTGAATATGAAAGTAGAGCCAATACCTGGAAATATACTGAAAATCAGTAAGTCAATCGTAGAGATAGAAAGTGGTTGCAACAGTCTAAAGTAGACACAAAACAATCAGATAGTTGAATAGATATAAAATTTTTGATTGCAAGCCAGAACAAAAAGAAAGATCCCTTCCCAATATCCTTTCTCAAGTAGCCAGTTCAAGCACAAACCTTCCTTGTTGAAATTTCAAAGTTAGCCATAGGTAATTAGCAACTGTTAAACACCCTTAAATCCCTAATCACATTCATCCAAAAGTTAGTACTTCTCAAACTATGAATACTTGGCAGGTATGGCAAGTAAGAACTCAAAGAAAGTCAATGATAAACAAAAGAAAAGAAAAGAAAGAGGAACTTGCAAAAGATAAAATCTAAAAAGCCGTTGGAGCCTCTGACAAAATCTATTTAAATTGTTTATAACCAAATTTGAAAGTAGAAGAAGAAGAAAGAGGATGTAGAATGTCTTCAATTTGAAGAAGAATGAGAGAAACTGAAGAAGAATAAGAGAAATTGAGAAAGTGTACGTGAGTTTGTGGGTCTTAACTATTAAAGTATAGGAGTTTTAATTTACATATTTATCTCCGTTAGTTGAAAACTTGTAGGTGAGTATGATAAGGGTATTTTTGGCATCAAAATTGAGGAACTCAAACAAGGAAAGCCCCTTAAATAGTAGTATATGATCTATACTACTATTTAAGGGGATTTCTTTATTTGGGATCCTCATTTTTTTTGTTAAAAAATGTTTCTACACTCCTATGTTTAAGTAAAGACAAAACTAAAGACAAAACTAAAGGATAATCCAATAAAAATACATATCTAACTCCTACTAAAATATCGCCTAAAAAATAGGGTTACTTTCCTATTGATTTTCAAATTGTTTTATTCACTTATAAATTAGATTCTCAAAATAATAATTATATATAAAGAATAAAGACAAGTTTTTTTTTTTTTTTGGCTATAAAATAGGACCACTAATCCCATCGATTTCACTTTTTTTTTCTTCTCCTTTTTTTCCCCTTTATCAAGACTTAAGCGTTTTTTTCTCTCTCTATTTTTTTTTCCAGGTTTCCTTTCTTCTAAATTCTAATCCCACTTTTATTTTTTTTTTCAAATCTCTTATTCTTTATTTTTGAATTATTAAAAAAATTGATTTTTAATTTACTCCCTTTTTCTTTTTAATGATTTATTTATGTTGGTGTTTGAATTGTTTTCTCTTCACATCTGTTTGTACTTTTTTTTTTTTTTCATTTTAATGAATGTCTTTTCTATGTTCAAAATAAAAATTACTATGCATGTGGTTTAATTGGATAAAAGAGAGAAAAGTAGATAAATAGAAAATTATGACACTAAACCAAAAAAAAGCTTCATCACACGCGCGAAGTGTGTGTGACGAGGCTTGTAAGTATTAATTTACTACTCCATCAAATTGTTGCGTACCTTTTCCCAACTTTAAAGGTAACTAATAAATTTTAAATTTAAGCTCTTTTTAACTTTAGTTATGGATGTATAGTAAGTGACTAACTTTTAGGACTAAAAAACTAAAATTTTGGATTAAACAAAAATTGATAACTGTTATTGATTTTTTAAAAAAAAAAGAACAACACCAAAAAAAACATGGATCTTTCCATACACAAAATTTTATATTTAAGAGTTTATTTACTTTTGTTATGGATGTGTAGTAAATTACTATATTTTAGAATTAAAAAACTACATTTTTGGATTAAACAAAAAATGGTAACTCCCATACATAAAATTTGAAAAAAAGAAGAAGAACAATAACACCACCAAAAAGGGAATAAAAAAAAAATACGTGGATGTGTATTTATGAAATTTTAGGATCTTTCCAGGAGCAATTCCTTTAACCAAAAAAAAAAAAAAAAAAAAAAAAAAAAAAAAAACAACAACAACAACACAAATTTGTGCCTTTTACCGTAAAAGAGAAAAAAATGGTAGTTACTAAAATTTAAATTTAAGCACTTTTAGCCTTTTGCTAGGATGTGTAGTACATGGCTAAATTTTAGGATTAAAACACTACATTTTAGGATTAAACAAAACTTGATAACTATTATTTGTTTTTTTAAAATGATAACGGTTAGAAATAATTTTTTTTTAAAAAAAAACCAACAACAAAAACACCAAAAATTAAAAAAAAAAAGTTGTTGCAAAATTTTAAATTTAAGCTTTTATTTACTTCTTTTATGGATGTGTAGTAAGTGGTTAAATTTTATGATTAAAAAACTACATTTTAGGATTAAACAAAAAATTATAACGGCCATAAATAAAATTTGTAAAAATGAACAACAACAACACCAAAAAGAAAAAAGAAAAATGTGGATGTGTAGTTACTAAATTTTTAGCTTTTTGTTATGGATGTGTAGTACATGGCTAAATTTTAAGATTAAAATACTACATTTTAGGAATAAACAAAACTTGATAATTGTCATAAATAAAATTTTTTTAAAAAAAAAGCAACAACAACACAAAAATTTAAAAATCCTTTTACCATAAAAAATAAAATAAAAAGGTATTTGTTAAATTTTTAATTTAAGCAGTTTTTAATTTTTTGTTATGGATGTGTAGTACATGGATAAATTTTAGGACTAAAACACTACATTTTAAATAAAATAAAATTAAAAAAAATTGAAACAACACCCAAAAAAAAAAAAAAACAAATGTGGATGTTGGATGCTTTTCATTTAACAAAAGTAAAAGAGAAAAAAAAAAATACTAACACAAAAAAAAAATGGCAGCCTTTTACCACAACAAAAATAAATAAAAACTATTAAAATTTTGTTCTTTGTTTTTTAATGGATGTGTACTAAGTGTATAAATGTTAGGATTAAAGATAAGTACTAATAATAAAAAGGAATAGATATGGACAAAAAAAATACTAACAGAAAAAATGGTAGCCTTTTACCGTAACAAAAATAAATAAAAACTATTAAAGAGTAACTAGATATGTTTAAAGATGAGTACTAATAATAAAAAGGAATAGATATGGACTAACAATTTCAACTTAGTAATACTATTATTTAAGCATATTTTATATTTTAAATGGTAGACTCGATCCAATTGGGTGTTGGAAAACATAAATGGCTTCTAATAAAGAGTAACTAGACACGTTTTGATTGGTCTTGCACTCTACCATGCTTATTATTTGGAATTTTAAAATGGACTAGACTAACCTAAGCTTAAATTTTATTGTAACTACAAATTTCTACATTAAAAAAAAAAAAAAAAAAAAAAAAAACCATGAAAAATGCAATATAATATATTAGAATTAGCTCTAGTCGGTAACCAAATTTCACTGGCTAACTAGAACTTGCACTTGGCCTTACAAAAAGCCTTACAAAAAGGCATGATTTTGTTTTAAAGTGTGTCAAATGAGTCCAGCAAATTTAGTCTAATTTTAAGTAGAAATGAGTTTGGGAAATAAAATTTAGACATTTTCAAAATTATATTTTGATCATATTGATCTAACAATTCATAACCTAAATTTAAATATGTTCTCAAAACTTCTACCTAAAATAATAATTTAATAATTTAGGAAGTATAACTTATTTCTCCTATTTTACAAACTCTTACTCGACTAAACTTAGCACATGCTTCCACTTCTACTAAAGTTTTATTACAATTGCACATATTATTACAATTCTTGCATGTGATTTGTTCAAAATTAGTTCAATTTTTTAAGGTTTTAATACACCCTATCTGTGACAAGGAAATATATATTGTTTAATGTGTATGTATGTGCAATGACCACTGTAAATTTAATTTAATTTTATGTAGAAATGAGTTCGCAAAATACAGTGATGGTGAATACCGATGACATAGAACATTGTCAAGAACAATGGAGATAATATGCTTGCCTGAGAAGACAATGAAAGCAAAAATATTTGATTGGCAAGATGTTGTGCCAATTACTCCAGACAAAGACAACAAACTTTGGGTGGTGATCACATTTTGGTGGGAAGCCTAGCAAATATAAATGAAGAAGATGTTGTGCATTCTAATTTAGCATCAAGATACTCATCACTAATACCACCTAATCACGAGGCTGGACGAAGTCGTCAACTTACACATATCCGTAACTTGGCACACAATATGTCAGTTGAGCATAGGACTATGCAAGAAGTCAATGGTGAAATTATAGTTTTGTATCTTTAAACATTCTTCATTGCTTGGAATCTTATTATTTTGAGAAAATCTATACTTTTTGGCATGTTAGTTGTATGTCAATGTAGAGAAAGATACTAACTTAATGTTTATAATATTAAATTTAGGTCTTCCTTCAAGCTATCCAATTATAATGGCAAATGACTTTGAGGTTGGACCAAGACAGATAAATTCTAATATTAATGATGGTAAGTTTTATACTAGCCTCTCATGCACCTGCTCAGAGGCTCGTCTATTTTTTTTTTTTTTGGGTAAAGGTTAATAATTTGCATCCATTATTACAGGGTCGTAGCCAGGATTTTCCACTTTGGGGGGGGGGGGGAGGGGGCAAATTATATATTTATAAGTTAGTCATAACTCATAATTATATATTTATAAGTTAGTCATAACTCATAATTATTATAGTAATTATATTTTATATATAATAGTCAAATTTAACATACCAACAATGTTGGTACAACTTATAAGGCACCTGGATTCAAAGGGAAACAAAAAATCAACTAAAAATATATAAAAAATGAGATGATGATAATGAGAGAAAAACATAAGAGGAAAAAAATTGGAAATATGAGAAAAGGATCAAATTTTGTGAAAAAATGACGATGATGGGACCTGAATAAATGAATTTGAAGGATAAGAATGAAAAGAAAAATACACCAATTCGAGCAATGCTCATTGCATTTAAAAATTGGAAACAATAGGAACAACGTCCTTTTTCTATTCTTAGAAAAAATAAAAAGAAAGACACTTGGAGATTAGGGATTTATAAGATTTTGGTAGAAGTGTATGTATTGTTTGGGTGGAGTCCACTTGAGAAACTAACTAAATATTGGAATTGTAAATGGCTAAATGCAGTCATTGTTATATTTTAAAGGGAAATAACATAAAAACTAACAATGAACAGATCTCCATGACATTTTTTTTTAAAAGGAAAGTCATTATCCAAAATCTGATTATAGAGAAAACTAAGCAAAACAATAGTTAAAAAAAAAGTAGCATGAATTGTGAAGATGATGAATAATTCATAGCTAATTGGAACTCTAAAATCAGAGACTATCTTCTGTTCAATAGTTTGGAAACTCCAGGTTCTTGGCATGTTCTGCAAGTAGGTGGGCCACTTGGTTACTTTCTCTTTTATTATAATTTAAATTGAGTTAAGAGTAGTCTAGACTCATGTATTAGGTGGCCTATCCAACTATGCTAGACCAATTTTCTTCCATTGACAACAAGAAGGTTCTGTGAAATTTTTTGGAGGGGCCAATCATTATAATTTGTAGGGGCCCAATTTATTTTGTATAGCACTATATGAGGATTTCAAAAGTTTTGGGAGGGCCATGGCCCCCCCAAGACTATATGTACCTCCGCCCCTACTATTATAGTTTGGGGTTACTACATTTTTTAATCACAAAAATACCTAGGGGGTGTGATGAGTATTATGCGTTTTGGATGAAATAAGTTTTTCATCACACCTCTAAGTATTTTTGTGATTGGGAAATGTAGTAGTTTCAAATTATAATGGATGCAAATTATTAACTTTTTTTTCCAAAAAGAAGAAGACGCGTGTGCTCAAAGGCTAGTGTGTGTGTGTGTGTAGATATATATTGTTTTGCTTTGTATACACTACTATGCAATTTTCTTAGGAGGTCAAGATATTTGTTTGTGTTCTGGGGAGAACATTCATTTGTTCATCAAATAGATTGTAAAAAGTTAAAAATTTTATTTAATTAATTTAAAAGATTTAAAAGATTTTTTTAAAATTTTTTTTAGTGTTTTAATTTTAGTTAATGACATGAAATAGTTAATAACACATGTCATTATTTAATTGGTCCAACTAGCAAATGTTATGGTCTGATGTGGCACTTAACTATCATGTTAGTGAAAAATTGATAGAGAGGCTATAATTCAAACAGCTTATAATTTTAAGGTGTAAAATTCAAATTTTAAAACTTTAGGGTGTACAATTTAAATGCTCCCAAACTTTAGTAATATTTTTTACAATTTTCCCTTTTTCTTTATCATGTAAAACTGTGCTAATAAAAAGTGAGGCATAGATAAAGGTTAAACGCCAAAACAAAAATACTGAAGCCAAACACACATATTACGTTGTGTTTCAGATAGTTTATATTGGACAATTTCTTTTACTACTATTTATAAGTTCTATTATACTTTTTGATACTATTTATGAGTTTCACTGTATTATTTTAGTTAATATTTAGCTTTATTTATAGTATTTTTAGTAAAAATATTTCAATTTCAGCTAAATAAATTATTTTCAAATAGACCCTTAATCTACCTCCAAGCCAGTCCCACCACCAACAAAGGCTTCTTCAGCCATAATGACTAAGCTCAGCACCAGAGCCAAGGTCCAAGCATGCTACACCCATTTTAAGGTGGTCCCCACCAACACAGTGCATTATCAATTCAAAGCGATCGATTTTAGATCCATTTGGCATTACGTTGGCAGATAGTGCAAGATGGTACCGGGTGAAAATAATGCCAAGGACCATTAGCCACATGCCTGCCACTGCCAGTAACAGGTTTTGGTCATATTGCAGCAGAAAGAATAGCAGCTAGCCCCCGGTAGTACATGCATGCCCCTAGACCACCAAATGCATGTTATCTTGTTTTGTCATCTTCCAATTCAAGGAGAAGAAAACACTTTTTGTCTAATAGGAAAGCAACACATACACATGCCTACTCCTACCATTACTAGGTCCACAATAATAGTATGATCTGATGAAGGACCCAAAGAAACACAATCAATTAGTAGCTCCCTCATTCTAGCTATATACAGTGGAAGCTGTTACAGCCTTACAGTGTTACCCACCTCCACCTTCTTCTCTTTTCTCTTTTTCTTTATTATTAAAAAAAAAAATCATTTTAAAAAAAAATTTATTTACAAATAGTAAATTATTCAACTGACTTGATCCCGTGTTTTCTACCCCTCCAAACATACAAATGGTTTTCATTTTCCATTGCATTGTCATTTTGAACAACTTTATTTTGTTATTATCAAGCACTAACGTTTAGTTAGTATGTAAATGTTGTGATAGAAATTTATGGTCCATTTGGATTAAAGAGAGTAGGGTAGAGTAGACTCAAAATTAACCAATTTTCAGTCAATTTTTCTCTATTCCACTATATTTTTCTTCCCTCCTCCCTCAATCTAAACAGTCCTTATCTTACCAAATCATAATTATTACGTACAATATATAAAAGCAGAATTTCGTAACTATTCAATTTTGAAAACTGTAGAGTCTCTCACATTGCCCCGATTAAAGAACTTCTACCTCCAAAAAAGTACTTTTTCAAAAAGGTTAATTGACAAGATAAATTCAAGTCTTTAATCAAGATTCCAAACAATAAGGTTAGTAACGCCACATTTTTCACAGTTGTTGAGATGATAGATTGGTAAGGGAGGTCTTGGACTTCAAACAACTGAAGGGAGAAATTTAGCTTAACTTGCTAAACTTACTGGAGATTCAACACAGAAAAGGATGCCTTGTGGACCTAGGTTCTAAAGAAAAAATATTTATCTCGGAGGAGAATAACATCCAGAAATGAGAAAGCTTTGCCTACCTCTAGGACATGGAAAGCTATGAAGAAGGGCATGGATATCTTTCACCAAGGTACCCGATGGAGAGTGTGAGTCGAGATAGCAATATCAACTTTTGTCTTGAAAATTGGACTTCTTAAGGTCCATTAAGATCTATAATCCATGGTCCTCTAACAAGAGGGGAGGAAGAATACAAAGTCAGAGATATAGTGAAAGAATCGGGATGGGATTGGGAAAAGATCTCATTAATACTGCGAAATGATATTGTCAAAGAAATCCGAGCTATGCCCCACACCCGTGTTGCTTCAGAGGAAGACAGAATCATATGGGCAGCAACTTCAAATGGGTAGTTCAATCTTAACAGTGCATATCTTCTTGCAACCCAAAGCTCTGACTCACTCCAACCCTTCAAAGGCAACTGAATTTGGAAGTTAAAAACTCTTTCGAGAATACAAACTTTTATTTTGATGTGTATGCACAATAGCATAGCTACTCGAGTTTGCCTAGCTAATAGAGGTGTACAAGTTAACACCATATGCCCTGTCTGCCTTCAAGCCCCTGAAACTATCATCCTGAGAAACAGGTGGAGGGGGTGTCCTTCGCGCTAATAATGGGGCTTGGATCAAAGCTTACTCAAGAAACATTGGCCACACTACTAGTCTACTAGCAGAATTATAGGTAATAAGAGATGGGCTAAGCATCCGTATTGATCTTGGGATAAATGCATTAATAGTAAAATCAGATGCTAAAGTAGCTGTAGACTTACTTAACAATGACAGTTTGTCTAATGCTACTAATGCCTCCCTTGTGGCTTATTGCAGGCTTCTTCTTTCCTAGATTCCACAGGTTAAGGTGGTTCACTCTTTTAGGGAAGCCAACTATTGTGCTGATGCTCTAGCTAGAATAGGAACTTACCAAGATTCAGATATGTTGTTTTATAACTCCCCTCCCCCTTTTCTTTTGAATTTTTTCCTTTCAGACCTATATGGTCTTGGTCACGTTAGGCTGTGTTCTAACAATGATGTAACTGGTGCTGTTTCTTAGTTTGTTGAATGAAGTTTCCTTTTGACCCAAAAAAAAAAAAAAAAAAGATTGGTAAGGGTATCCCTATTACCTTAACATAATTAATCTCCTTAGAAACAACCGGATACGTCCTTACTCCTTGGTCTTGGCACTAGAGACAAGCATTTGGAGGTGAATAATTTCACTTGTCTTTCTTACAAATATATACCATTCTCTCTCATTCTTATGCGTTATAGTTGTCTAATATGTAGTCTCTTTTTCTCTTAATGATGTTTTGTTTTTGGACTTTGTTTAGGATAAATTTAATTTCTAGCTTTGGTTTTGGTGGGTGGGGTAAGTTGCTAGTATGAATTTGATTTACAATGAGGATTGTCATACAAGATGATTTGTGATGTGCAATTAATTATTCTACAGTGAGAATTGTCATACAGTATATTTTGAGTGAAGTTCTCCTACGTTAAAAATAGGCTAAAATGCAAAATCCACCTTCTATGTTTTACCAAAATTTATTTCAGTCTTTTAACTTTGTTTTCGTTTATTTCAGACTTCAAATTTTCAAGTTTATTCAATTAAGCCTTTTCCATCAACTTTTGTTAAATGCTGTGATTAATTTTCTAATTTTTAAAATTTTTCTTCAAATTTTTTAAATTAAAAAAATTCAATTAATGATTAAAAAATATTTTCAGAATTTTTTTGGAAAAATTTTTAACATAGTTGATGGAAATGCCTTAATTGAATAAATCTAAAACTTAGAAGACTGAAATGAATGAAAACAAAGTTAGAGAACTGAAATTAATTTTGAAAAAATTTTGATGGTTTGTTCTGCATTTTATCCTTATATATATATATATATATATATATATATATATATATAAACAATTGTCTCTCTCTCTCTCTCTCTTAGTCTCTCCTCCCACCCCCAAAAGTAGAGCTGTAAATGAGCTGAACTTTGTCAAATAGTGCATGTTCAAACTTGGCTCATCAAGAAAAGTTAAAAGCTCAAGCTTGGCTTAAGCTTGTGACAAGCCTAAAAATAAGGTTTGAGCTTGAGTTCGTAGAAAAGTCAAAAAACTTGAGCTTGACTTGGCTTGGCTTGATTAATTAGTCAAACCAAGCTCAAGCTTAAAATTAAGTTCAAACTTAAGCTCAGGTCAAGTTTTTGAGCTTGAAATTTAAAAAAATTACATTATCAAATGCTTAAGGCCTTGTTTGGTTGCTGGGTGATAATTAACTCATCACTCATCACTCAAATCCCATTACTCATCACTCATCATCCTATCACTCATTTCTCGTAACTTAAAAATCCCCAAAACACTCCTACCCTTGTTTGGCAACTAAACCCAATTTTGATTTTCGCCTAAAAACTCACAAAAACTCATCTTTTTGTGGGACCCACGGGTTGACCACAGTGCAGTGCACACGGTTAGGTTACCCGCGGATTGAACAAAATTGTTTTGGCCAAGCACTTTCCTCTTTCACTGTGTAGTGCAAACTCATTTCCCCTTTCACTTTTTCCTCTCAAACACCTTAAACCCCCATTCACACTGTTGCTCTCAAACCTCATTCCCGCCGACCACTGTTGACCTGAGTGATAGCATCGTCACCCAACTGCATCGTTACCATGGGACCCACGTTCGTCAGCTCCCTCGTTCTTTCTAAACAGCTTTATTCAGTTCTGTTCAAACTTCCTTTTTTAATGGGAGTATAAAAAAAGTTAATTCATATGATTGGATTGGATATTGTTAGAACCCATGAATACAAATCTCATAAACATATATACATAAACCCGTAAATACCCAAATCAAAATTTCATTTTATAAATCCTCAAATCTAAATCAACCAAATTTCCAAACCCACAAACAACCAACAATAGGGAGAGGGATTTTTGGCCATAGGTAAAGAAAAAACAAAAAAAAAGAAAAAAAGAAATAGAGATAGTGGAGAGAGGAGAGAGGAACTTGAAGGCTTCAACCTTGAGGATTTGATCTAGAGAGGATGAGGAGAGAGGACAAGTTAGAGGAAGTTTGGAGAGGAAAAAAGAGCGAAGAAAGAAAGAAAAGAAGAAAGAGTGCAGTGGGCATGAAGAGAAGAAGAAAGAAAGAAAAAAGAAAAGAAAAGAAAGAAAGAGCGAATCAAGCTTGAAGAGAAGAAGAAAGAAAGAAAAAAAGAAAAAAAGAAAGAAAAGAAGAAATAGAGAAGCAGACGTGAAGAGAAGAAGAAAGAAAGAAAGAAATAGAACAAAAAAAGAAATAAAAGAGAGTTGGTGATTAGACAAGACATTGAGCAGTGGGTCCCATTTAGTGAATGAAATTACAATATTGCCACAAAACTCATATTTCATAACTTGAAAACAAGTTTTTCTTGTTTCCGAATTTGTTCACTCATATCCCAAAAATCTGAGATATTTTAACTGGTTAAGTGTTTGATAAATCATCCAAACAAGCTTTGTACCCTTGAGGCCCACCGATTTTGGGTTATGAGTTAACAAAACTAAGATTTGTTAACTCAGTTTACCAAAATCCAAACAAGGCCTAAATCTCTAAAATTAATATTAAAAAAAATAGTATACTTATTTTATCATTCGTCTAGTCCTACTTTTGATTACTCATTATTCAAATTAAAGTTTTACATAATTAAATTCATTCATTCATCATTCTTTGTCTATAGTTTCAGCAATTATTCAAAATACAATTTATACATTCACTTTAGAAGGTGAACTAGAAAAATACTTGTTTGTAATTATTATGAATGAGAAAATGCTAATATATTTCATAACTTTATTTTAGATGATTGATGAGAAAGGATTATATGTGGCACACTTAATTTATTTTTAAATGTAACTATAATCTAAATTAGTTTTTGGTCAGTTTAGAGGGAAGGAAAAAAAAAAAAAATTAAGGTAACGGTTTCTTGATGTCATAATACCAAGGAACCCCTTCCTCTTCTATAACCAAGACTAAATCTTCAGCTTTCTCTTTGTGCACTAGTTTATAACTTTGTTCAATCTTTAGGGGTCAAATCCATACTCCTTCAAGTATTTCAACCATGGAAGCTAAAGTAGCCAAGGCATCTGCAAATTGATTCTAAGCTCTAGGAATGACTATATATTTAATCTTGTCAAAGGTTTTAGTCAAATCCTCTAAGTATTGCTGATGGGGTTTTAAGTGCCCTTCCTTCACTTTCCACAACCATTGTGCTTGAGCTATAACCAAAGTTGAATCTTCAAAGACCTCAACCTCCTTTACCCCCAATTCTCAGAGAGCTTCCATTCTAGAGATACAAGCCTCATATTCTGCCATGTTATTGGTTGCCTCAAAGTTCAATTTAACTGCCAAGGGTTTGTGATATCCTTAAGGAGTAATCAAGAGTACTCCTATCCCATTTCCAAATTGGTTCACAGCTCCATCAAAATACATCTTCCATGCCCCTAACTCAATGTCCAAAATGGCCTCATCCGAAAACTCTTCCTTAACATCACCTCCTTCCATGAGGTTCTTGGCACAAAAATCTAACACGATGCTTCCTTTGATGGGTTTCCTCACCACATACTTCAAATCGAATTCCGCCAGTAGGATCAACCATCTCGATAGTCTTCCACTCAAGGCAGGCTTCTCAAACAAGTATTTCAATGGATCCATTCGGGCTCATATTTGGAAGGGTAGGATAATATGTCTCAATTTTTGAACGGCCCATACGAGAGCAAAGCATGATTTTTCTACGGGTGTGTGTCTAGTCTCATAATCATGGAACCTTTTACTCAAATAGTACACGGCTCTCTCATTCTTATCATCATCATATTGTGTAAGCATGCTTCCAACCACATCTTCTATGATAGAGAGATGTAGGAGTAATGGCTTTCCGTGCTTCGGAGGTATCAAGATAGGTGGATGAAGGAGATATTCCTGGATGAGCTCAAAATATTTCTGACATTCACCATTCCATTCATGAGGTTCATTCTTTCTTAGGAGCTTGAAGATGGGCTCACAAGTAGATGTGAGTTTGGAAATTGTTAGGGCAAAAATGTATTGACCACTTGCAATTAATTAACTAATTACCTAAGTTAATTAATTAGATCAAATTTCATGAAATAGCGTGGCAGCATAAACAAATCACCAAATTATCTAAATGCAATTGAAAATAAATTTGACACAAGTGATTTGTTTATGAATGGGGAAAGTCGCTGAGGCAAAACCTCACTAGGTGATTTTAAGGTCACCACTCCCAAGAATCCACTATTATCAATCGCAAGCAATTACAAGTATAAGGAATCTTACCAAACCCTTTGGCCTATTCCGAAATACCAACTTACAGTTGAACCCTTACCCCAATACCTAATTGGACTTGTATTGTAGCAGCAACTTTCCCTTGATGCACGAATCCCAGTACATGACTAATCAATGTGCATGGATTCCAGTACGCGACTAACTCCACAGTAACCCTTTGATTGATGTAGTTGATTTGCAATAGCTTCATATAGAAATACCAATAAGATCTTCAATGATGGTGTGAGAGACTTTGCTTGGTTACAGAACCCAAAGGCGTACAAGAAACGCAATAAGAACTTTTTTTTCTGTAGAAGGAGCTTAGGGTTTCAAAAAGAAAACCTTATGAACCTTTCTAGGCTTAGGTTTTTCTTTTTCCACCGCCTTGTTTAAATAGGAGCCCAATGGGCTCTCCTATTCCAAATAGGTATACACAAACCTTGAGCTTTCCTAATCCAATAAGGATTATACAAACCCACAAACAAATAGCCTTTTAGAATAAAAACTTTGCTAGCTATAGTCTGAATCCCATAAGCTCGATAGATTGAGACATGTATCGAGCTTTAATGAATCTTGAAAGATCGAGCTTCTGTCGAGGAGGTATCGAGACCTACAAATTGCACTTTTCTTGAGTTTTTCTTGAGTAATCTTCATGTCTTCAATGTAACCACTTGTAATGATCATCTTGAACCTACTTAGATTTACCCAAATATAAATAAAGTGCGTTTTGTCAAAGAATATGCTAATTACATAAAAATATGTCCCTTACAATCTCCCCCTTTGGCACTCTGTGACAAAACCACAAGAGTACATTGAATGTCCTAGAATATATTCTACTCAAGATTATAGAATAAATAAGCCTAGTCTAAAAGATCTGAACCTTGGAAGTTGCCGCAAGAAGAAGGTTCGGAATCTTGACTTGGCTTTAACTTATCTTTCTTGAAAGGCACTAAACAAAACACAACAAGGTATCGTGTGGAAAATAATGACAAGTTAAATAAATAAGAAACGTATGTATAAAGAGAGAAAAGAAACAACACATGTGAGATAAAGAGTGAAACACATACATCAACATCAAATATAGAAACAACACATGATGTATGTAAATGGTTACAAAACCAAAAGATACACAACATAAAATATTTATCAATATCAAAGTGTATCAGACTAACTCTCCCCCAAAGTTAGTTACATCAAAAACTTTCTTCCCTTTAACATGAAGTTCTCCCCCTACGTTTTTTACTCCTCCTGAGGAATGACATTCAATTCTCAAAATTCTCCCCTTTTTTGACATGATTGTCAAAGGGCATAAAAGGCCAAAAAACTTGATCGGAGACAGACAAAAAACAGATATAGAGGGAATGAGGAGAACAAGGAACCATAGACTTACAAGAAAAAGAAAAACAAGATACTATGGACACAAAGGAAAAAAATGCAAAACAAAGAAAAATAAAATGTATTCAAGGGTATCTCGATTGATCGAGGAGGTGTCGAGAATCTATCGAGAAGAAGCCAACCTTGATGGATCGAGAATCTATCGAGGATGTGTCGAGCACATAGAGAGCACAAGATTTTGGCTTGATGGATCAACCTATTTGTTGAGAAACTGTCGAGGATGTAGAAAAGAGGTTTTTCAAGGGGGAAAAACACATAAGATGAGAAAGGAACAAGATGACTACTCAAACAAGCATCCAAGCAACATGTTAAGCACTTAAACCACACCTCAACTCTAGATGCAAAGCATTCTTAGATCCACAAACACACTAAACAAATCTAACCAATTATATATTTCAAAAATATTTAAGACAGTTTAGCAAGTATATATTAACACATGTATCCCCTGTGATGGCCAAAACATATTGTACTTGCACATGTATCAAGAGTAGCAAATAGTATGTGTGTTGTGTGTGAAAACATAACAAGTGTGCACAAGTTTCTCATATTATGACGATTTGAGATATGAGAACATCTAATACACTTACACACAATCATAACTGTTTAATGAGGACTATCACCTATGAGGTATATCATATAACTCCCACATCTTTTAGAAACATGCTTACAATCATTTTAAAAGCATTTTGATTCTTTTTGTTTTTATATTCTTTGCATATTTTCTTTTTGAACATATCATGCATGGGCATATAAAAGAGAAAAGAGATACCCAATTATATAAGCCAAAACATCACAATTTTTCAATGCCTAAGCACACAGATGTTATACATGATTGGCGGGCTTTAGTGGTGAAATGGTTATTTTTGCCTTTCTCCTAGGATTTTCTACACCTTCTCGTCAAAAAGAGTGATATGAGTATGAAATATAAAAGACAATCTTAATTGTACTTATCATAAACACGAGCCACAAAGCTCACTTGCTTAGTTATGCATTGAGATGCTCATCTATGTTACAAGAGATACAAAGTTTATAAAATTTTGTTTCAATAGCCATCCAAGGTACACAAGTACCAATATACACAAACACAAACTGTTTTTGTATTTTTCTCATTTTTCAATTTTTTATTTTTGAAAAACAAATAAAACAAAAACTGAAAACAAAAAAAATAAAAACAAGCAAACAACTATAAAGCATAAAAACTAGATGCAAATGCATGAAAGCATGATTCTAAAAGCAAATAAGAAATCAAGCAAGAAAGTCCAACTTTAGATGGAAAGAATTAAAGTAGAGGACAAACAATTAAGTCTTAGGATCCTTCATCACCCACACCGCATGAGTCTTTGGCTATGAAGATGAAAAGGCACGTGTCCTAATATGACTACTAAAGGACATAGAGGAATTAGAATTCCCCTGAAATTGAGTTAAAAAGCTTAAAACTTTAATAACTCACCAATAATAGGTATAGAGTCTCTAGACAAAAGATGAGACCTATTAGACACACGCTTATGAGAAAAAACTTGAAACAATTAGGGCAAATGTGACCAGAACCACCACAA
Source organism: Quercus wislizeni (assembly GCA_023055345.1). Lineage (NCBI taxonomy): Eukaryota > Viridiplantae > Streptophyta > Magnoliopsida > Fagales > Fagaceae > Quercus > Quercus wislizeni. The sequence continues at coordinate 23,481,408 of JALGQJ010000007.1, read as the reverse complement.
TGGTGACAAACATGAGTAATTTTAGAGCTACTCGGCTTCCTAGAAGGAGGTCTAACCTTAAAGATTGACAAATTATGACAATTTGGTCTAATATGACCAACAATATGACAATGATGACAAGTGGGGGCAAATTTAGAATTTTTATTCGACCTAAGAGAAGTTTTAGACATAAGTTTAGAAACTTAAACGTTAACATAAGATTGTTTACCTTTGTCTATCCTAGCAATACTAGCATTCAACTCTTCATTATTCCTTTTAAATAGAGGAATATAAAAATCTTTTTCTTTTGAGTTAGGCTCAACAATAAGTTTGGCATTAGTTAATTTTTCAACTTCAGTTTTAGATTCAACTAGTTACTCTTTCAAACTCTTAATTTTGTCCACCTGAGATGAAATTTGATTTTTAAATTTCTCATTCAAATTATTAGCTTCATCCAATTTTGCAATCAATTCATCTCTTTCAAGTTTGACCTTTTTAATATTAGCTTTTAATTTTGTAGAACATTCAAGAGATTTCATACAAAAACTATAAAGCTTGCAATAGGCATCTTGAATATCATCATCATCATTCAACACAAGATCATGCAAATCAAAACAATCAAGAGTTTCCATGACAACAAGGGTCAATGGATCACATAGCAAATATTAAAACCTAATCAGAGTGTGCCTGCTTTGATACCACTTGTTAGGGAAAAAATGAATTGATCTCTTGCAATTAATTAATTAATTAGATCAAATTTCATGTAATAGCGTGGCAACACAAACAAATCACCAAATTATATAAATGTAGCGGAAAATAAATTTGACACAGGTGATTTGTTTATGAATGGAGAAAACCACCGAGACAAAACCCCACCAGCTGATTTTAAGGTAACCACTCCTAAGAATTCACTATTATCAATCACAAGTGGTTACAAGTATAAGGAATCTTACCAAATCCTTTGGCCTATCCTGAAATACCAAGCTATAGTTGAACCCTTACCCTAATACCCAATTGGACTTGTATTGTAGTGGCAATATTTCCCTTGATGCACGAATCCCAATACGTGACTAACCTATGTGCACGAATCCCAGTACATGACTAACTCCACAGCAGCCCTTTGATTGATGTAGTTGATTTGCAACAGCTTCACATAGAAACACCAATAAGATCTTTAATGATGGTGTGAGAGACTTTGCTTGGTTACAGAACCCAAAGGCGTACAAGAAACGTAGCAATAATTCTTTCTTCTATAGGAGGAGGCTAAGGTTTCAAAAAGAAAACCTTATAAAGCTCTCTAGGGTTAGGTTTTTCTTTTTCCATCTCCTTGTTTAAAGAGGAGCTCAATGGGCTCTCCTATTCCAAATAGGTATACATAAACCTTGGGCTTTCCTAATCCAATAAGTATTATACAAACCCATAGACAAATAGCCTTTTAGAATAAAAACTGATAGGCCAAAAAAGAATTGACCCCTTCAAATTAACATGCAAAGTGCGTGGCAGCACAAACAAATCACCAAACAACTAAAGTATGCAGCGGAAAATAAATGACACGGTGATTTGTTTACGAATGGAGAAAACCTAACAACAAAAACCCTGCCGGTTGATTTTCAGGTCACCACTCCCGAAACTCCACTATTATCACAACAAGCAGTTACAAGTAAAGGAATGCCAATTACCTTACCAACCTACAATTGAACTCTTATCCCAATACCCAATTGGACTTGTTCTGTAGTGACAGTTCCCCTTTTGATGCACGGCTCCCAAGTACGTGACTAACCAATTGTGCGGATCCCAATATGCGACTTTAATCACTAACTAAGAAGGTTGTTGGCTGCAAAATTCTTCAATTCATTCGAACAATGAAGATCAAGAAAATGCTTGGTCACAAAACCCAATGTTGCACATACACAGCAACTTCTTCACAAGAATGATGAACTAGGGCAATAACTTCGTCTTCGGTCACAATTTGCTTGAACAGAGTTTTCTCAATGCTTGTGCAACTTGTGAACATATTGACTGCCCTTAAAATAATCATTTTATATGTTTAGAGTTAGGAGAAAAGAAGACCTAAACACATAATCACAAATTCCAAGAAATTAGATCAGACATCTGAATTTTTTAAATCTTGACAGATAAGCTGTCGAATAGCTATCGAGCCAACTATCGAGCTTTAATGAATTTGTACTTTCAGCTTGTTTTCTTGGATAGATTTGATGACTTCAACACTTGATCTTGAAACCTTGTTTCTTGAAGTATTAAAAACATCTTAGAACTACCCAATTACAAGTAAAGTATGTTTTGTCAAAGGATTAGCTAATTACATAAAATAGTGACATATGATCCTAACATGTGAAACACATATGTCCTAACAAAAACGTTGCTGGCTATAGTCTGAATCTCGTAAGCTCAATAGATTGAGACACGTGTCAAGCTTTAATGAATCTTAACAGAGCGAGCTTTTGTCGATGAGGTGCCGAGACTTGCAGATTGCACTTTTCTTGAGCAGTTCTTGAATAATCTTCATGTCTTCAATGTAACCACTTATAATGATCATCTTGAACCTACTTAGATTTACTCAAATACAAGTAAAGTGCGTTTTGTCAAAGGATATGCCAATTACATAAAAATATGTCCCTTATAGAAATGAACCGGCTGATGTATTGTAATCGACCCAAGGAATCCCCTTATCTTTTTCTCACTCTTGGGTGGAGGCATCTTTAATTTGTCTTTGATCTTTGATGGGTCAACCTCTATTCCTCTATCACTAACCAAGAAGCCTAACAACTTCCTCGCAATTACCCTAAATGTGCATTTTTGTGGGTTCAATCTTATCCTATACTTCATAATCATATCATCAACATACACTTCTACTTCATTGTGTATTATATCATGTAACAAGGTTGTAGCCATTCTTTGGTAAATTGCTCTCGCATTCTTGAGCCCAAATGGCATAATGGTGTAACAATAAATTCCCCATTCAATGGTGAAGGTAGTCTTGGTCATATCCCTAGAAGCCTTCTTGATTTGGTTATATCTCGAGAAACCATCCATGAAAGACATTAAGGCACTAATAGTTGTGTTATCCACTAAGACATCTGTGTGTGGAAGAGGGAAATCATCCTTAGGGCAAGCCTTGTTCAAATCCCTAAAATCCACGCACATTCTTACCTTCCCATCTTTCTTGGGTATGGGCATAACATTGGCTATCCATTTGGATTGGTGTATGGGTTTAATGAACCATATATTCAATTGCTTGTTGACCTCCTCTTTTATCTTTAAAAGTTATTCGATTCTCATACACCTTAACTTTTGCATGACGGGTGCCATGAAGGGATGGCAATTTAAGCCCGACCCGTAGGTACCTGGCCCAGCCTGACCCTAATGGGTCGGGTTTTACTTGGTTCGATAAAGAATAGGGTCGGGTTTGGGTTTTTAAAAAAAAAAAAACTTGAAACAGGTCCGGGTCGGGTCCAAGTTTTGGCGAAAATCTGGCCCAAACTCGGACCCGACCCGACCCGACCTGGTTAGCTTAAATAGAAAATTACAAAAAAACCTATATATATATATATATATATATATATATATATATATATATATATCTCATAACCCTAACCTAAAACTCATTTCTCTCCTTTCTCTATCAACTCAGCCACCTCTCTCCTTTCTCTCTCAACTCAACCGTTTCCCTCACTGACTCTCACTCTTTAATCAGCTCCACCAAGACTCTCAAAGTCACAAATCAGGTTCAGACACTCACATCTCATCCTCACCCTCAATTCTCCATGGATTTTCTCCCATCTCACGTGTGACTTGTTGAATAGTGTCATTGGTTTTGTTTTTGAAAGGAGAACTTGTAGAATCTTGTGGTGGTTGCCGTTTTTGTCATAGAGGAGGCTGTGATTATTAGATCGGAGAGAGATTTAGTGGTTTGAGTTTTTTTTTGGTTCATTTCCTCTCTTAGTAGTTTTGTTTTTGGGTATTTTTTTGAGGATTTAATATGTAAAAATCTGTCCATAAATGATAAATGGAGTTTTGTTCCTCTCTCAATAGTTTTTGTTTTGGGGTATTTGTTTGAGGATTCAATATGTAAAAATTGGAGTGAATGTTGTGTTGATGTAAAAATCTGTCCCATAAACGTAAAAATCGAAGTTTTGTTTCTTCCATAAATGATAAATGGAGTTTGAGGATCTAACTGATAACAATGTTGATTGATTTGGGGCTAAAAAAAAGACCCATTTATTAAACGGGCTGGGTCTGGGTAACAAGGGAGGACCCATAGGTCGGGTCTGAGTATCAAAAAACCCGGCCTGAACCCAACCTATTGCCATTCCTAGTGCCATTTGAGCATGAGTATCAATGTGGTGTTAGGCTATCTTGGGATCAATACCGGGCATATTTTTATAGGACCATGCAAATACTTCTTGAAATTCTATTAGTAGCTCTTTGAGATCTTTTCTTTCTTTTTCATTTAGGGTTGAACCAATTTTAATTAAGCGTGGATTCTTATCATTGCCCAAATTAAGAGTTTCAAAAGTTGGTTCTATAGGTTCAATTTTCTTTTCCAATTGTTTATTAATTTCACTTTCAAATTCATTACAATCATTTAAGGGCAGAATTTCAATATTATGGGACTGATTAAAATAAGCCAAATCAGAATTCATCTTATTAAAAATGTTGAAAAGTACATTAGGACTTGCATTACAAACTTTATTTCCCACATTTTCAGAAAACCCAACCCATGTTCAATTATTAAGTTGTGCCACAGCAGGCACGATGAGGGTAGAAAGATCACTTGGCTCCTCATTTGTGATGGTGAACATGTCCCCTTCCATCTTCAGCATAGTCTCCATTGCTTCAACATCCATGTAGTCCACCCAGTTGACTTCCTCTTGAACTTTCTTGATCACCACAGTAGGTTTCTCCTTGAAAGTAAGCTTCTCGTTGAAGAATATCTCCCAACTAGGATATACTTTTCCATCCTTACCTACCCAAAGTTCGAGGAAGCCACAAAAAGGTATGTCTCCCCCTTCTTTGAAAAAGTTTCCATTAAAGGTACCAAGGTTCTTCTTGATTCCGTTGCAGTCTTCAAAGAATCCTAAACATTCCTTAGTCGATTGAGTCTTGAAATTGGGGAATTCAACCACCCTTTTTCCTTCTTTCCCAAGACCCTTACTAGGCATATACCCCATGTTCTTCATCATTGCAATCACCTCATTGATAAAATATGAGAGCAAATCTGTAGTATACTTTTCATCCTTCAATCCATAATAAGCCATGTTCACAAATTCAAAGTCATTCATTTGGAACTCACTTCCTCCTTCCTCAAGTCCATAAATCGACACTTGGATTTCAACATTACCAAGCACTACAACAATCTCTCCCTTCCATGGGATCTTCATCTTTTGGTGTAGAGAAGAGGGAATAGCCCTAATAGGATGAAGCCATGCCCTTCATAAGAAAAGGTTGTAATTGGGAGTGATATCCATGACACGGAATTCCACAATTGTCTCCATTGGACCAATTTTGCAAGGAGCTTTGAAAGTCCCTAAAGCTCGAAATTGTGTAAAAACACAAGAGCTATTTAGACCCCCAAGATAAAATTATGGCTCAATTGATTTTACTCTAACTTATACTAAGTGCGAAATAGAGTAAATGCGAGCGGATAAGCAAACAAGCTACTCTAACACATATTCATATAATCACAGCAGTAACATGAAATGTAAAAGAGTAGGGAAGAAGAATGCAAACACAGATAACACGCCGCTGTGTTATTGAAGAAGAAACCGAAGAACTTGGTGAAAAACCTCTCCGCTGCCCTCCAAGCAGTAATCGATCCACTAGACAATTAGTTAGGATACATGAGTTAGCAAGAGACCCTCCAAGCCTAATCTACCTGCTGTACCTAAGCCCTCTAAGCTCCTACTCCAACAAGGCTTCTTGGAACCGTGTCTTGTCTAGCTCTTCGGATCCCGCAATCCACCCAATTGCATCCGCCAAATCCTGGCTTCTTCCAATGCTTCCCAGTAGCACCAAATCCTCACTTGACACTCTGAAAGGGTGTGGTAAGTGTTTGGGCTATCAACCTCTCAATGGTATAGAAATGGAGAGGTAGGAGTTGAGGAAATTCATAAGCATATGTGTAGAGATATATGGGTATGATAATCTCTAACTCTTAAGGTTTGAGGCTAGGGTTTTCTCTCAAAAGCACTCCTCATCATTTGTGGGTAATCTATGTATATATATAGTGTGGGTACAAAAAGTGTGTATCAGATAGTATAATCTGGCATAATAGAATGTTTCACGGATGTCTCGTAGGAAGGCCTTACCCACGAGATACTTGCGAAACATAACTATCTCCATTTGTACAAACTCTTCGCATTCCAATCATGTGCAAGGCACATGCTTCACTTCGTGGGATGTTTAGTCACGAGCTACCCGCGAGAACTCTTCTGCCTTCAATTGCTTGAATATTCACACTCTTTCTCTCTAACACACAACCCTTACAATCTAATCCCACAATAAATATAGGATACAAAAGATTGAATATAATTACAATCAAATTTGGCACGGAATAAAAGCCAACAAAATACATATTTGTAAATCACAACTTTACAATCTCCCTCTTTGGATATTCCGTGACAAAACCTCTAAAACAGACTCTGGACTTAAACGTGAGTTTGGGAACTGTGGCAAAACTCACTCATACCTAATCTAGAAACTGTGAAGCACTTGCCCGTTTATACTTGTAACCTAAAACACTTGCACATAAACAAAACTTTCATTAAGCTTATGACAAGTTGAATACAAGGTATATACATGAGCTAGCATAGTGCGATCAAGTTTGTAAACATTAGATATCATGTAAACAAAAACTTGATCAAATAAGTTCAATAATTAAAGAATGACTACAATGAATATTTAGCAAGTAAGTGTTCATCTGAACATGCAAATAAAAAGCAATCACTTATTATTACTTGCATGTCCAACACACGACCAATGCAAAATAAATAAAGTATATACATCTAGGAACAAGATCCTACTAGGACATAAGAGTGAAGTACTAAAGACATATTATCAATATCTAAAAGTACTAAAAAAATGCTACAAAACATTGAGACAGTCACAAACACAAATACCGAATATAAGACTGAATTAATAAAAGCAAAGTGTACTGAAGTTTTAAACAAAAGCAGTAAAAGCGTAAACATAAACCAACAATTATAAAAGCTAAAAATAAACAAAAGCAAACCACTTGTGAACCAATAACCAATGTTTCTAAGCCTAAACCTATGCTCCCCCTAACACTGTGCAAGCTCCCCCTGAAAATTTTCTCCCTCTTTTTAACCAGAATGGCCAAAGTGGCTAGAATTGATCGGACTCTGAATCTGATCCCTGGTCCATGGATAAATCATCAATCTATTAGGATAAAGCCATGATCTGACCTTGGATATAAGCAAATCGGGCCGCAGTGTGCTGCACATGGGAGTCAAGCATCTACTCTACTCTGGCTAGAAGACGATCGAGTTTGTCTGGTCCTCGTGCGGGTATTGAGGATGATGGCTGAGCTGACGGTTCTGGAGGAGTAGTAAATCTCTCTATCTCATCCTCTGTATCACCTCCGTCCTCCTCAACTTAGGACTGTGGTATCGTGTGCACACCTGTTCTAGAGCCCTTGATGTGAGCTGTGCTCCTAGTGAGTGTATGTGCACTAATAGGATAGTCCTTTTGAACTACTTTGAGGCCACTCAGAATTTTAAGGCGCTCCTTTGCAATGAGGCCCATAATGAGAGAGGGAAAGGGCATTATAGTCCTTGAATTCTGCTTCATAATGCATTTTTCAACAAGTAGAGGATGTGTCCACAAATATCAATTTCCTTGTGGGTGAAGAGATCATACAAAAACGTTGTCCTTGGAGCTGACAATGTAGTGAGGTTGGTGACTGGGTACAGGTTGTGAATCATCACATAGGCCAAAGTCCTTATCTCTGGTGAAAATGGTATTGTGTTCATGGATGACTTCTTTGGTGTACCCCTAAGTATTTGCACCATCTCCTCAGTGGAGCCCAATCTGTCTTCATATTGGATTGAGATTGGCTGAGATGGTCTTCATATTGTATGATCTCCCTTGTAATCACAAATTCTTTGTGCCTTACCCAGCACTCTATACAATCTCCATCCACAGTAGCATTGGAGAAAAACTCCTTTATGATCTATGAGTAGACAACCCTAACTGGGTTCAATAGCATGGTCTAAGTCCTTTCTTTGAACACCTCAGGGATGAAGGTGTCATTAAGAGATTCCAACTGAACCACCCTTTCCATGATAATGGTGGCTTTGTTGTAATAGTCATTGTACTTCATATCAGCCTCAGCAGATTTGAAGTTATCAGAATCAATGCATGCACGTTGGAAGTTGGTCTCTTGATGGCTGCATGCTTCGTAGGAGTCATCTGTGCACAGGAACACAAAACAGAAAAGAACCAAGTGTGGAAACACAAAAAAGAACACAAAACATGATTAGAAACATGTTAGTTCAAAGTATAATTAAAAAGGGCTTAAAACATAATAAAACCAACTCAAAACAGAGTAAATAAACTCAAACAACATGCTGAAGGTGTTAAACCAAGTAAGCATAAACACAATGCATGAATTAAGTAACTGTGTCTATGTGTGCCTAGGCAGTGCATGTGCTAGTGCATGTGTGTGCATCATGAGATGCATGAAGTGTGCCTAGAGGGCCCTAGTGTGTGCAACATGGGCAAAGTGTGTTAAACACATAATCAGTGACCAAAACAAGTTAAACAAGGTCAAACAAGTGTAAACCCAGAAATTGGAATTCACTTGAATCCAATTTAGCACAAAAATGTCACTAGGACATTCTGTCAAGCATTTGACATGCAACAATGCACAACATTTATGAATAATGCATGAACATAGTGAAAAATGCCTTAATACAAGCTTAATTTGCCACAAGGGGCCAACACAAGAACAATCACATCATATGGGGCTCAGCCCAATCAAAGATTTTGGAAAAATTTGCATAAAAATAAGAACCCCAACTCGTTTTCGAAAAACCCCAAATTTTAGAAACCTAACTTAAATTTCTGCATAAACTCAAAGAAACATAAAGAAAACGTTTTAGAAATCATACCTTGAAATTGGAAATGCAGAAAATAAGCTTGAGAGTGATAGGGTTTTAAAGAACAATGAGATTTGGGTTGAAGGGGGTTCGAGAGACTTTGCGAGGGAAGTGAAGTGATTTTGAAAATATGTCACATCTGCTACATAAAAACTAAAAACACGCGTTTTTCGTGGGTTAGGCAGTAGCAAGGCATTCGCGATACAGTCGTGAAAAGGACCACTGAAGCTCAAAAGCTTTTGCGAGAAGCTTTTAGTCACGAAAAAGTCGTAAGACAGTCGCGATAACCTTTGTATGAAAATGTGACTTTGTAATTTACCTCAAGCACATTTCGCGGGAAGGTCTAAGGTGCAAGCTTCTCGTGAAAGAGCCTCTGAACCAGTTTTTGAAGGAAAAAAAAAACACCAAAATGCATTTTGAAAAAAAAAAAAAAAAACTAAAGGCACGAAAGTATAAAATTACTTTCAAAAACATATAAAACACTCAAAAATATTTTTGGGTTTGATCAACAAGTATTTGAGCATACACATCACATTTGAACATGTACAATCACACAAATGAGATAAACATTATTTGAACTAAGTCTTGTGTGTTGTGTGTGAGTATCAAATGTAGAATAGTCCTTAAACCATAGTGAAGCTTCAATGATCAATTCAATCAAGTTATACACAACTGGTACGAAATCAAGTGGTCTATCTCAATTATAGAAATGAACATATATGACCTCTCACAAGAGAATGATTACAAAACGTAGAAACTTTTCATTTGGCTTCTTCATAAATCATAACATTTGATCCTTTTTGGATAATACATCTCTTTTTGGGATCGGTGTTTGAAATTTTTGATATTTCAACATTGATAGTTAGCCTTTGGCTTTTTGAGCACCATACATTTCAAAACAAAAGTCGCTTTCCCTTTTTCCTAGTTAAATACTAGTATGGGCGACGGGCTTTTACAACTAATAATCTCTTTTTCATTTTGAGATTTACATTTGGTGAGCTCTATAGCAAAAAAAAATAAAGGTGGGAAGATATATAGGCATAAGTCTACGTAAGTATCAAAACCAACAAGACTAATGACCTGTCATTCATGACAAGCTTGAAGATCTATTTACAACAATCACACATAGATTTCAAGATTTCTCCCACAAAGATATAAGTGCATACATAACAAGCCAGGCTCGGAAATGCACTACGCCATTAGTATGAAGGTACTAGGCCAAACTCATATGTGATACACACAAAACAAGTGATCAAACTTTTTGAAGATTTTTCAATTTTTATGGTTTTTGAATTTTTGAACACACTCAAAAACAGAACAAGAAAAGTACAATCAATAACAACAAGTAAAAGCAAAACTTGTAAAAGAAACATGCTATAAACAGAAAGTAATGCATGATATGATGCATGAACCTATGATCCTAAGCATTGGATGTATTAATGCATGGACATAGGAGATAATCATGCATGAGTACCCCTCTTCACCCACACTTCACATGCGTTTGGGGTAATATCCCTATAGGATTAGGTACGTGAATTGTGACCTTTAAACCTTCAGTTGAAGTTTGCCAAACATGTGTTGAATGCCTCAATCATCTTCATTATGTCCATCACACCGGAATCTCCATTTTGACTTCTTGGTTGACCAACAGCCCAATTCCTCTTGTCATCTCTTGGTCCTCTTGACCTTTGATCCCTAGCATTATTCAATGCTTTCCAGCTTATGAAAATTAGGTCTAGTGTGTCCTTGAAGTCCACAATGATGGCAAACATGGTTTGTTCTCGGACCTCTTTGTGATTTTGGAGGTGATCTCCCTTTGGCTTTAGACTTGACCGTTGATTGGTTGTGAGGCTTATTCAACACTCGTTGGTAAGCCATATTCTTCTTCTTCTCCACATTTTCTTTCTCAACAGTAGGGACAACTCCTTTTGGTTCTTTGGCCTTCACAAACTTTACTTCCTTGGTTACCTTGACACTTAAACTACTTTCTCTAGTATATCCCAACCCGGTTTTGTCGGAGAAAGATTTTTTAGAAGAGATGACATCATCAAGCTTCTTGGTAGAGACTCGGTCTACTTTGGCATTTGCTTGAACCACCTCAAGCTTAAGAAATTTCACCTTTGTGTAAGCCTTGATTAGCTCACCATTCAACGTCTTAATCTTACACTTGGCCTCCTTGTATCTCACTAGGAGACTTTTATAGTCCTCCTCTGCTTTCTTCATCTTTTTCACAGTTGCCTTGGCCACCTTTGCATACTCTCTCGACTTCTCAAGGAGTGAATTGTAGTTCTCTTGAAGACCCGATGTATCTTCATCTTCTTCAGCATCCGATTCTTCTACAATTCCCATTGATTCCTCATCACTATGCTCTCCAAGCTCTTCAACAAGCTTACTCAAATCCTTTGAAGACTCAACATGAGCAATTGTCATAAAAGCAGAGTAATTCCCTTCTCCATAACAACTTTCCTCTGAATTAGAGTTAGAGGAATCCAAGTCACTAAGAGTGGTGGCATACGTGCCCTTCGATCACAAATAGTTAGGACATTCCCTTTTGAAATGGCCATGTCTATTACATTCAAAACAAGTGACTCCTTGGGTAGATTGGGACTCCTTTCCTTCTCTCTTCTTGAAGTCCTTCTTCTCATTTCCGGAACTCATGAATTTCCCTTTATCACCAAATTTCCCACTGTTCTTGAACTTCAGGAATTTGCAGAAATTCTTTGCAAGGTAGGCAACATCCTTTTCAATTACATCCTCATCCGATGAGTCATGTGTTTCTACTCTTTCATTTATAGTCTTAAGAGCAAGGGATTTGTTCTTTCGTTGATTAGGTAATGAAAGCTCATAAGTCTGAAGAGAACCAATCAGCTCATGGACTTTGATGTCATCAAGGTCCTTGCTCTCCTCAATTGCAGTCACCTTTGCACGGAAGCTCTCCGGTAATGAACAAAGGATCTTCCTCACAACTTTTGAGTCCTCCCTTTTCTCCCCCAAGTTGAACTTGCCAATGACCACTTCATTCAGCTTGCTATAGAAAGAGTCAAAAGACTCATCCTCGCCCATTCTCAGCTCCTCAAATCGAGTGGTCAGCATCTACAACTTGATGTCTTTAACTTTCTTCGTTCCCTCATATGTGGTCTCCAATATCTACCATGCCTCCTTGGTAATGGTAATGTGAGATATCCGATGGAACTCATCTGGAGACACACCACAAAAAATAGCGTTAAGTGCTTTGCTATTAGTATTTGACGTCGCGAGGGCTGCCTTATCCCAAGTGGATTTGGCTTCCTCCGGCCTAGTCTAGCCAACATCAATGGCATCCCAAACAGATTCATCTATAGAACACAAAAATACTCTCATCCGTACCTTCCAAAATGCATAATTGCTACCATCAAAATAGGGTGGAGCATTCAAAGATTGAGTCCATCTCATTATGGGGTCAAGGATCACACTAAGATAATGAAACCAATATAAGTGTACCAGCTCTAATACCAATTGAAAACTCGAAATTGTGTAAAAACACGAGCTATTTAGACCCCCAAAATAAAATTACGGCTCGATTGATTTTACTCTAACTTATACTAAATGCGAAATAGAGTAGATGCAAGCGGATAAGCAAACAAGCTACTCTAACACATATTCATATAATCACAATAGTAACATGAAATGTAAAAGAGTAAGCAAGAAGAATACAAACATAGATAACACACCGATGTGTTATCGAAGAGAAAACTGAAGAACGCAGCGAAAAACCTTTCCATCGCCCTCCAAGCAGTAATTGATCCACTAGACAATCAGTTGGGATACATGAGTTAGTAAGAGATCCTCTAAGCCTAATCTATCTACTGTATCTAAGCCCTCTAAGCTCCTACTCCAACAAGGCTTCTCGGAACCGTGTCTTGTCTAGCTCTTTGGATTCCGCAATCCACCCGATTGCATCCGTCAAATCCTGGCTTCTTCCAATGCTTTCCAGCAGCACCAAATCCTCACTTGACACTCTGAAAGGGTGTGGTACGTGTTTAGGCTATCAAACTCTTAATGGTATGGAAATTGAGAGGTAGGAGTTTAGGAAATCTACAAGCATATGTGTAGAGATACATGGGTATGATAATCTCTAACTCTCAAGGTTTGAGGCTAGGGTTTTCTCTTAGAAGCACTCCTCATCATTTGTGGGAAATGTGGGTATATATATAGTGTGGGTACAAAAAGTGTGTATTAGATAGTACAGTCTGGCAGAACAGAATGTTTCGCAAGTGTCTCGCGAGAAGGCCTTACCCATGAGATACTCGCGAAACACAGCTATCACCATCTATATTGACTCTTCACATTCCAGTCATGTGGAAGACACATGCTTCACTTCGCGGGATGCTTAGTTGCGAGCTACCTACGAGAACTTTTCTGGCTTCAATTGCTTGAGTCTTCATACTCTCTTTCTTTAAAACACAACCCTTACAATTAAATCCCACAATAAATACAAGGTACAAAAGATTGAATATAATTACAATCAAATTTGGCATAGAATAAAAGCCAGCAAAATACATATTTGTAAATCACAACTTTGCAGTCCCCATAACCTTTCTTGAAGTATTGTCATATGCCCTAACGGTCAAAGAAGAGGGTATGATAGTCTCCACATCTAGGCTAATGATAAGAGCAGTCCTAAAGGGGTACACATTCAATGCGGATCCATTATAAATTAACACCATGGGAACCTTGGCGCCCATGCATTTGATGGTGATTTACAAAGGTCTAGTGTGAGTGGCTCCTTCAGGAGGAAGCTTCTCATCGAAAAAGGCAAGAAGAGGATGAGATGGGGCCTCAACTCCCATGAGAAGTAGTACTTCTTGCGGTGTAGTTTCTATGGGCACCTCCTTCCCATTCAAAGCATCCAAAAGAGCATTACAATGCTTGTGATAAGCCATAAGCAAGCCCCATACTGATACATGAGCTTGAGTTTTCTTCAATTGAGTCAAAACTGAATCTCTTTCCTTTTTCTCTTCTTTCTTTTAGGTTCTATGGGCTTAAACCCTTCTCCTATGTCCCTACCAGGATGATCCATCTCCAAAAAGGATGGTTTGTAGTGTTTCCCACTCTTAGTAATGTTGGCCACATATCCTTCATGACCCTTTTCTTTAGCTCGGTCATTCCCTTGGGAAGTATTCCCCACACAGCCACCATATTCTTTAAAATCTCATCTTTCTCATCCCATATTCATTGCACTTCCACGACGTTAACCTCCATGGTTTCTATCAACTTTGAACAATTCCATTCGATCTTATTTATTTGCACACAATTTTGATATAGAAGAGGAGCTCAATGATAATCAGGCAAAGGGTTCTTCCTAATGCTAGGCTTGGTGATGATATTGGGATTTGGGAGGGTTCCATTATCTATGAGGTCTTGTATTTCATGTTTGAGGTGGAGCAATTGTCAGTTTTATGGCCAGATTTTTGGTGGTAATGATAATATTCATTGAGGTTCCAAGTAAGAGGCATGGGATTAGGCATAGATGTGGGATCTAGAGGTTTGATGAATCCTTTGGAAGTCAAATTTTCATATTCTTAGGCAAGGGTCATTCCTAGGTTGGAAAATTCTCAGTAGGCTTTCTTTGTGAAGCTTGGGTAGGCTAAGGTTTGTTAAGGTATGATGGCACTTACATTCACAGGATTTGGTGCTTTAGAGGCAGTTGCTCCTCCTTATTAGAGGTTTGCTCTTACCCTTCTCCAATTTTCCATTTTTGATGGCATCCTCTATCCTAGTTCCAAAATCAATTAATTCCCCAAAAGAAATAATAGGCAATGACAAGAGCCTACTATTATACGCCAAAAGCAAATTCTTGATGATCATGTTGATTTGATCTTTCTCATTTGGCTTACTGACCATCCTAGATACCTTTCCCTTCCACCTTATCATGTATTCGGAGAATGTTTCCCCTAATCCTTGCTTAATGGTCTCCAAATCTCTTAAAGTCACATCAATCATAGTATTGAAGATGAATTGGTCCACAAACAACTCTACTGGCTCATTCCATACTTTAGTCTTGCTAGGATCGAAGCTATAGTACCACCTTGATGCACCATCCATGAATGAGAGAGGAAATGCAAGTTTAGTTTGTTTCTCATCCAGACCTTTCATTTTAGCAATGCTTAGGTATCTTCTAACATGTTGCTTTGAATCCCTAGTTCCATCAAACTTTTCCACATCGGCAATCTTGAACTTTGGAGGTAGTGCTTATGCCCCCCATGTTATAAACATAATCATCCATCCCTTAGGCCTTACGAAAGGATAGTTGCATCTTCTCCATCTTCTCCCTTATGGTTATGGTTTCTGTCATGAGTTTCTTAAATTTCTTGTTTCTTTCATAATCAACCTTGTCTCTTTCATCCCAATCTTCCACTTCTTCAAAATTGTGAATCTTTACATGTGCGGCCTTTTTCAACTTGGCCTCTTCTAGCTTGGTGAGGTGACTCCCCATCTTTTTAAGGGTATCACCATGTTCATCCAAAGCCTTTAGGATCTTTTATGCCATTGTGTCATCAATTGGGGTAGCCATTGTTTCTTGAGATACTTCCTCCTTTACTTCCTCTTGATACATGTCCTCAATCTTGACCAAACACCTTTCGTACTTTTCTTAGATCCAAATTGGAGTGGGGACATGTTTTCTTGACTTTAATGGTGCAATGATGCCTGAAAAAGAGTCCAATTTTCCTCAAGTTAGTGTGAGTTTGGATAGCGGTTGACTCAGCGTTTTGCGCGTTTGCATTTTTTTGGTTGGGTCCCTAGCACTGTTTACGAGACCCGTAAGTACGGATTTCAGCAAATGTTAAGTTAAATCTAGGTCCCATGACATTATTCACACATTTAACAACTATTTTGCTATAATATTTTCAGTTTTTAGCAATAAGCGGTATCCAAACAGATCCTCAATGTCCCAATTAAAAGGTTCCTTTTAGATTTGTAGATGTTCTTAGAAATTTTTAAGTCCATTTTAATGAAGACCCAATTACAAAATCACTCCCTTTCCTCGCATGAACCGTGCCCTTTGTTTCATTGGGCTTTAATCTATTTATAATAATGCTTTCATCTTACTCTCATAGGCTTTCAATAGAACGTGCTTAGAGATTTTCAACCATTTTTCTCAAACATAGGCTTACAATGTATTCATTACTTTTGGGTATTCTCTTTCATTTCACTATTATCATTCTTTTTTTTTTTTTTTTTTTTTTTTTAAGTTTCCCTTTTGCTAGAATATATTGTGGCCTTCCTTTTAAGGTCCACGAGGTTCTCATCATTTTGGGCCTAGGCATACAACAAAGAGGCCCAAGATTAGGGGAATTCATATTGACTTTATAGGATTTTTGATGCTAAGTCCATAGCATACTTGTTATCTTAGGCCCAAAGTCCTTTTTTTCAAAAGGGCTTTTTGATTTAGGCCTATGATAGCAATTACGCTATGATTTTATGAACCTTTCAAGTTAAAATTAGGGATGGCAATTTCTGCCCGACCCGTAGATACTCGGCCCGACCCGACCTTAATGGGTCGGGTTTTACCTAATCCGATTAAAAATAGGGTTAGGTTTGGGTTTTAAAACAAAAACCCGAAGTGGGTTTGGGTTTTTACAAAAACTCGGCTCAAACCCGAACCCAGCTCGACTCGGTTAATATATATATATATATATATATATATGTATAGTTACTAAAATACCCTTATATATATATAGTTAACCCTACCTCACCTCACACTCACAATCTCTTTAGTAGTTCAACCAACTCTCATCTCTCTCTGTTCATCTCACCACTCTTGCACACTCACTCACAATCTTACCGACGCCGTAGCACTCAAGCGACTCAAGTTCAACAACAGTTTCCACTCTCACTCTCAAGTCTCAACTCAAGCGATCATCGACGATCATCTTTAGTCTCAACTCAAGCTCAACTCCAATTTCCACTCTCACCACAAAAATCTCCACAACCCCCACGAAACCACCCTCGATCATCGGAGATCTTGGTGGTCTGAGATAGAGAGAGGTCGAGTAGGAGTCCGAGATCGGAGATAGAGCCTTGGTGGACTGAGTTCTTCAAAATTTTTTTTTTGGGTTTTTTTATTTTTTTATTTTTAGGTTCATGTCCTCTCTCAAATCTGAGTTTGTGTTTGTGTCTGTGAATCTATGTTTGAAAGAGAAACTTTTTTTTTTTTTTTGTTAAGGATTTGTTTGCAATGGATGCCCTAAAATGGCTATCAGAGCTCGCGGGGCCCAACATGAGAACTTCCTTTCTTTTATGCCAATTGTCTTAGGGTATACCATAACTTTAGGGTTATCCTTCCATTTTTTACATCTTTTATTTGTTCTTTAGAATTAGGTGATCAAAAGATATATGGTTGAACAAACAAGAGATATATAAAAGGGTACCCTCTTTTGATATCTAGGATCTCTCTAAGCATGGGTAGGCTTCTTAAAGCTAAAAGGATAGAGAAGTAGGTCACTCACAACTAGGTTGGCCATGATTCTAACAGAGAGCCTAAGTGGACCTTTGTGGATTGGTGGCAAATTGTTAACGTACTCAAAACTCATCATAGGCAATGACACACATTATGAGTTAGTGGGATGAACATCGAATGACTTGGGTCTGAATGGAACCTTCCATCTTGCCACTTATCACCAACTGAGGTAAAAGGGACAATAGAACCAAATGAATGTGTGTGCAAACAAGTATTGAATAAGCCTTTATTAAGGTTAAGACATGGGACACATAGTATTAAACTCATTCTCCCCAGTGGAGTTGCCACCTAGCGTCCTCTTAAGGAATGACCTTTTTGATCTTACTAGTAGAGATATGGGTTCGGAGTTTAGGTACAGTTTTGGAAAGGTGTTAGGCACCCAAAACCGCCCAACCCTAGGGTTGGCTTCCTCTCACTGTATCTTATGTCTTAACCCTATTAAACGCATACTCAATATTGCATTCTAACTCTCACAGACACACTAGCATATATCTAAGCATACAACATGACATCAATCATCTCAAAAGGACCTAATTGTACATCTATCATGGCATACATGTCATATCATCCTAGCATTCATCTAGCATGGCATATCACAACATATCCTAGCATACATCTATCATGCTTCTCATCACATCATGTTATACCATCCAAAGTAGCAACATGTAAACATTAAATCAAAAGAGAAACATAGCAGACAAGTCATATTATCACCTAAAGCATTAAGAATGCAAGCATGCTCATTCAAACCATCATACATGTTCAATGAACCTAAACAAGATTATATCACAAACAAATGCATGTACATATGAATGCATGACTTAACTCACTTACTTTGTTGCACCTCAACACCTATGGCATCAATGCATGAATATATGAATGCGTGTTCATGACATCAAAACAAGGAAAAAACAAGATAAATCCTAATTTCAAATGTGAGAGGAAAACAAACAAACAAACAAACAATGGAACAGAGGCTTAAAACTATATATATATATATATATATATATATATGAAGAAAGGATCTAAAATAGAAGCATTACATGTGGAATAAGAAACAAAATCAGAAAAACTAGGGTTAGGGTTTCTGGACAGGATCACGCGCATGCAAGAACAAGCCTGCGTGCGCAGGTAAGATTATGCACACGTGGAATCCACCCTAGAAACCCTAGCAACACAGAAAAACAGAGCAAAGCTTCAAAACAATAAATCTAACAGTCTAACATGCTATAAAACATAAAAACTACATAAACCTAAACTAAATAGACATATAAAAACATATAATAACAAAAAAACTAAAGCAAACAGAAAGATTAAAGCATTAAAAAAA
The DNA here is from genome assembly GCA_023055345.1 of Quercus wislizeni. Taxonomy (NCBI): domain Eukaryota; kingdom Viridiplantae; phylum Streptophyta; class Magnoliopsida; order Fagales; family Fagaceae; genus Quercus; species Quercus wislizeni. The sequence goes on along the minus strand of JALGQJ010000007.1, from coordinate 23,462,459 downwards.
AAAAAAAAAAAAAAAAAAAAAAAAAAAGAGAAAAAAGAAAGTTTAGACTAAAACCTCAAACACAAGGCTTTCCAAGATTGATTTTTTACCATTCTCTTCAATTAAATCTATTCACAATCAATAAGAAACGTGATTAGTAATCTTAAACTTAATGATCAAGGCTAGAAAATTCGCTATTCAAAAGAAAATTGACTTGAGGATGTTTTGTGAAAAACTCCCTCTCTGATTCACTATTTCTAGTGAATCTTAGTGTTTTCCCTTCAAATTTTTGTGTGTTTTTGAAAAGGTACCATGCATGGCTATCTATATTGTGAAAATGGGGGTTTGGAACAGTTCCTAGACAATGTGGGATTAGTTCCAAGTTTCAGTATTAATGCAGAAAATTTGTCTTTTTTTATGTTTCTGGAACCCTACATGCACGCAGGATTGGCTTGCATGTGCATGCACCATGGCCGCACGCACAGGCTGATTCCTAAGTGCGCATGCCGAGGGCTTCCTTGGCTTTACTTTTCCAAAAATGAATTTATTTACTCATTAAAAGTTATATTTTTCATTTTAACATTGCTCATTAAAACTTTAGGTCTTAAAATTTCAGCATCATTGAGAAATGGGGGCTTGAGTCGTAAGGGTACAAAATGCGATGTCTACAATATGAACAAACAATCATTACATTTTTTTATATGAAATAAAGATTCAAAAACAAGAAAATCATATTAAAGATTAATGTTTATAGAGAAAATGCAAATAGATACACATGCTAACGAAAGAGTAAACATGTTAATAAGAGAGTAGAAGTGATACCTACATCAATGCATGAATAAATTCTGCAGGGGGGAATTACTTTAGAGTTAAATAAAGTGAATCTCTCTAAGTCCTAAAGAATTTTCACTTAAGAGAAAAGAAAATCTTAAAGTCAGACTTCCGAAGGGTGTTGAATTTTATATTTTTTTCTCATCTATTTATAGGTGTGTGTCTACTTAAAAAATAAGTTAGGGTTTCTTAGAAAATCAACAGATAAGAATTAGGTTAGGTTTTATACCTAAAAAGTCGAATCTAATAAGTCTAGACTTGAGCTAAAAGTTTATAGGCCCGTTTTAAAATCTATGCCAATCGGCACTTTGGAAGTGCTGATGGGAACTTGCCAAGTGCCAATTGGCACTCCTTTTGAAATAAAATTTCAGATTTGAATTTTTGTGTTAGAAAATGGAATGGATTTTGAAAAGGATTTTCAAATCTGATTTTTTAATTACAGAATGAACTTCAAAGAGAAATTACAAATATGATTTTTTTTATTAAAAAACTGAATGAATTTTAAAAAGAATTTTAAAATTTGATTTTTTTACCAACTAAAAACAACAAATCTAAGATTATATTATATATATCCTACATCTATATGATCAAACATATGATCAAACATGAACAAAAAATCATTACATTTTTTTCTATGAAATAAAGATTCAACAAGAAAATCATATTAGAGATTAATGTTCATAGAGAAAATGTAAATAGATAGACATGTTAATGAAGGAATAAACACGTTAATAAGAGAGTAGAAGTGATACCTACATCAATGCATGAATAAATTCTATAGGGGGAATTACTTTAGATTTAGAGAAAGTGAATCTCTCTAAGCCGTAAAGAATTTTCACTTAATAGGAAAGAAAATCTTAAAGTCAGTCTTCCAGAGTTTCCTTAACGTTAAAGGGTAGAGGGGTGCTGAATTTTAGATTTTCTCTTCTATTTATAGAGGTGTGTTTGCTTAAAAAAATAAGATAGGGTTGCTTAGAAAATCAGTAGATACAAATTAGGTCAGGTTTTATCCCTAAATAATCGAATCGATAAGTCTAGACCTGAGCTAAAATTTTATAGGCCTATTTTAAAATCTGTGCCAACCAGCACTTTCCAAGTATTGATTGGCACTATTGAAGTGTTGAGTGGCACTCCTCAGTGCTCAGGCCAATTTCCTTTTCTAGTTTGTTTTGGACTTTTTTTTGGGCATTTTCTAGGCCAGGATTTGTACTTGGACATTTTTCAAACTTGTATTCTAAATAAAATCCATTTTAACTAGATAATTAAGTCCTTAAAAGAATAATTATATGAAAGATACATCTAAAAGCCTAATTATCAACAATTAGCACATTATCATATTATCCCTTTTATTCCTATGCAACAAAACTCATTTTTAATCAAATCGCTACAACAAAATGTATTTTCAATGACGAAAAAATTCGTCACTAAAAGTCCAGTTTTTCGTCACTAAGGACCTTTAGTGACAAAATTGGACTTTTAGTGACGAAACTCATTTCGTCACTGTAGCCTCGTCACTAAAAGTCCTGGTGATGAAAAATTTCGTCACTGAGAGTCCGATTTGATTTTTTTTTTTTTTTTTTAACTTTTAGTGATGAAAACGTTTCGTCACTAAATGTTTTCCTCACTAAAAACACTATTCAATGATGAAAATATTTCGTCACTAAAAACACTTTAGTTTACTAAATCATATTTAGTGATGAATAATTTCGTCACTAAAACTATGTTCGGGTACATATAGTGACGAAAGAATTCGTCACTAAAACTATTTTAAAGAAAATCCAGGCACATATGGTGACGAAAATTTTCGTCACTAAAGCCATTTCTTACAAAATTTTGCTATATTTAGTTTGGTGTCTACATTTCGTTTGCCGCCTTTAGTTCAACCCAACATATAGCGATGAAATCTATCTTTCGTCTCTAAATGTTACTAATTTTTTTATAAATAGTGTATTTCGTCACTAAATGGTACTTTTTAGTGACGAAAAAATTTTCCTCACTAAAATTCGTCACTGAAAATACATTTTGTTGTAGTTTAACAACCAATCACATAAACTATTTAATTAATCCAATCAAGACCAATTTCAGTTAATCACCCCAGATCGGTTTCCAAATAAAATGTATGCAGACCGTGAAAACTTGATCTCATGATATCTTTCAATTCGAAGGCTCGATTTAGGAACCGAGCATATCGTTGTGATCATTAGAATCTCAAGATCATTTTATGATATGTGATGAATGATTTAATGCATGAAATGAAATTATGATTTTTTGGGGTACATAGAATGATCATTTCAGTCATCTTCAAAGATTAAATTCTGGGTGCAAAATTGAGTGTCTACAACACCAATGTTGGCCTCCCTTCTTATCCACCATGTCATCTGCCTTGTCAGCTTTTGGCTTTTTCTGATTTTTGGCCCGATCTTCATAAGGCTTTTTGGAGGCCTTTCTGAGCTCCGTTTTCTTCAAATTTTATATGCACGGAAAGCTCTAGATGTATTCGAGATATCATGCTTGGAATAGAGGTGACGTAAAACTAAGAAGTTCTGGATGTCTTTTCTTGAAAAACTCATATCTTTTAATCTGAAGCTAATATCGTCAAGCCTTTTTATTGAAAATTATCTAAGACCTTGTTCTTCAAGATGGTCTAGCCCGTTCCTCCCAGTTCTTGCCCAATTGGAATAGTTTATTGTACGAAGTCTAGAAAAAACTGCCAGTTCTCTTGAAAAATACAGTGAAGATTTTATTAAGGTTTTGGTATGTTTGTGATATCTCATTCAATTTAACTCCTATTTTGGCTCATAAAATATTGTTTCAAAGGGAAAAATATGTCCTACAAGACGGTCTAAAATTCAACACAATCCAATGGTCGGATAAAAAAATCAACTTTTTGACCATACCCGGTTAATGTTTTGGTAAGATTATTTTGTAAAACAGGTTTCTCAAATGTAGCAACTTTTTTATTCACCATTCAAGCATGTTGTATTTATTTTTACCCTTTTGGCTTTGAAATTCATGGTTTTACACACTTTCTAATTTTTTGATTTTTTTAGTCTTTGTTTTGACGCTTGAATCGAGGTTGGAAAAAATATAGTATCGATAATATGTAGCACAATTTTGTGCATCTACCGATTGGAAACCAACTTTTAATATGTATTGATGAGTCCAAAAAATTCATCAAGGTCATCTAGCTTAATGGACAACCTTATGCATTAGTAGACCATTAGGAAAAAGATGCAATAGCTCAAGTGTTCAACACATTAAAGATGATTGTTATTCATCGGCCTTAAACTCCCATCAAGATAGAGACCATTACATTCATAGAAATAAGCACCTGCAATTATGTAAAGGAAGACATTTATGAGTACAACAGCTACCCAAGCTACTTATAAAAAGGACAAGCTGTTTACATACAATACTATCTACATACAAAATATAGGGATCAATACTAATTTAAGCCTTGTAGGGTTTCCCACCCAGCACATACCGGTGGTTTCTTTGATCATTTTTCTTTTTCTTGCAGAATTCAAAGAGACCTTCTAGAGCTTCAAATTTGGATGACAAAACCCAATTGGTGATTTTTGACATCAACAACTTGGTGCCGTCTATGGGAAGGAAATTAGCCATTAATTTCTTCTCACGACAAAGAGTCCTCTTTTCAATTTGGAGTAATGGACACCAAAATACTGTATCAAATAACCCAAAATATCACTCCAATCAAGGAATCCTCCCGTGTGATACACTACTAGAGCACCTTCATCATTTTGTTGGTGAAGGACACATGCAAAAAAAATACTTCCCATAAGTGAATGGTAAATGGATGCATTCCATGGGCTAATCCACTAATCCATCCATTGAGTAAAAAGTGCGGGACCAAATTGGAAAATGGCCCAAAATATAGGGACTAAAAATGTATTTTTGCCTAGAAAGTTCAATTTGTATGAATGTACTCTTATGTCCCTATTACACAATAGGTAAGAAATAATTTTTTGTGTAGAATTATATAAGATTTTTTTTAAAAAGAAAATGTATATGAAATAATTTGACACATTATAAAAGTGACACAACACAATGTTTACTTTATTTTGACTTCTTCTCTATCTATATATTTTTTTATATAAAAGATGTGATTAATTAAATTGGTTAAAATAAATATTAAAAAAAGAAGAAGAAAAATCCCATATTTAAAAAAAAAAAATTGAGATAATGATATTAAAAAAAAAAAAAAAAAAGGTGGTTCTTACTTGCTTTGTTACTAATATGTTAATGTGGGGGGGGGGGGGGGGAGAGGAAAGTCGAGGACGAGGAGACAATAAAAAGAGACCAAAATTAAGGGTCACCTCCTTGGAGGCCAAGGAGGCTAATGGTCCCAAGGAGCGTGGAGGTACATATATACTCCTCGAAGGGCCGGGATCTGGCCACAAACCATCAAGCCTTTGGATGAGGAACTGAAGGAAGACTTGACATCAAGTAAATAAAGGAAGATTCTAGGAAAAATACTCATCACCTCTGCACCCACATAGCTGGCTGTATTCATGAAGGAATCACCATAGCTCATAACCTACCACAACAACTTTCTAGTAAGGTCTTAATGGGACAAATATCCGAGAGGAAGATCCCTAGCCATCCAAATGGAAGACCTAGATGAATCCCAGAGGGATATTTAAGGAGAAGGATCCCAGCAAAAGGGGGGGGGGAGGGAGGATGAAAAAGAGAGAGAAAAAAAGAACTTTGTAATAACAATAAGTATTCACCTTATAAATTGCCTTCCTCGGCCCATTTCCAAGGAGAATGGTTGTGCTTGTATTCGATCTACCATGCATATAAAAGAGAAGTATCTCATTTTTTATGTGGCAAACTAAATATAAGTCAATCTATTACTATAAGGGCTATCTTACATTGACTATCCATCCCATCTCTACAAATTAGTTGTGCGTGTTCAAAAGCCATAGCTACGCGCCACAGTTAATATTAGACAAGGGAAAAAAGAAGAAGAAGAAGAAAGGTTTGAACAAGGCAAAACAAAAGTGGCTAAGCATTGGAAGTATATGGTTGGTAATGTTATAAGGGGTAAAATAGACCCTTGATCTTTAGACTTTTTTTTTTTCTCTCCAATTTTCTCCCCAAATTTGAAAGATTCAATTTTAGTGGGCTTAGGGAGAAAAATCCTGGACCCCAATACAATTCACCTGGTTACCAAACACACAAAAACATGTTTTCTCTCTCATTTTCTCTCCTTAGTTTTCCATTCTCTCAATAATCACCCAAACCAAACTCACTCTAAGGGTTTGTTTAGCTGGAGTGGTGGAAAAGTGGAAACATCGAAAATGGGGAAGTGATAGAAAAGTGGAAGGATATAAGAGATCTAGTTTTTTTCTCATATATATTTGGTATGGAGGATAGAAAAGTAGAGAGATTGAAAACTCATCTGTTTGGTTGAGAAGAAAATGTGAGGATAGAAAATAGAGTTGGAATAGGTTTACTATTGTGTCCTTTTTATATAAAACAAAAAGTAACACATTATATTTTTAATAAAAAATAAGTGTACAAATGGGCACTTCATTAATTAAAAAAAAAACATGTGTGTGCACACGCACAAACACAAGAAGTTCAAGAACCCAAAATATAAAATATAAAATTAAAAAAAGAGAGAGAAAGAAAGGGCAGTGGTAAAAGTTTTGAAAGAAAATATTTTGTATAATTTTGAAACACCACATGCCATCATTAATGATCAAGGAACCAATTTTGGTAATAAATTACTTGAGACCCTCACGATAAAATATGAGGCAGTTCATAAAATATTGACTTCTTACCATCCACAAACAAATAGACAAGTGAAACTTGCTAATAGAGAGAGAAAACAAATCTCCTTTTGGGTTTATTGAACAGCTTTTAAATCTCTATTTGGCATATACTCTTACCGTATTGTTTATGGAAAACATTGCCATTTTTCCTTGGAATTAGAGAATAAAGCTTAATGAGCTATTAAGTCAATGAAGATTTTTTTTATTTTTTTATTTTTTTAAATCTCTGCATGAACAACGATTTGAATGATGCAAGCCGGGTACAAAAGTTACAAATAAACGAATTAGAAGAGCATCGAAATGATGAGTATGAGAGTTCTAGAATCTACAAAGGAAAAATGAAAGCATTTCACGGAAAAGAATTTTGAGAAAAAAATTGAACATTTTCAAAAGGTATATTTGTATTGTAAGGTTGAATTTAATCAACCATTTTGTTGCCTTTATTCCGTGCCAAATTTGCTTATATTTTAGTAATTAGAAACCCTGTATTTAGGTGGGAATCATATAAAGGTAGTGTGTGAGAGAGTGTGAAGAATTGTTCAAGTGTGTGCAAAGAAGCAGGGACTCGCGGTTGGATTTCGCGGGTGGCTCCCAGCTGCAAGTCGCCAAATTGAAGCACACATGCCAATCATATCAGAAGCTGAAGCGTCGCGCCAGCTGTTCACTACAGGACAAAATTCCCAGGCTGGCCAGGCCATTTGCTCGCGGCTTGAACTCAAGACTCAACCCAGTCGCAAGGTTAAGCTGCTAGAACACCCTGTTTGGTAAAATATGACTTTTCACATTCCTTCTCACCCTACTATATATATACCCTTATATCCACGATTTATAGAGAGCTTCTAGAGAGAATTTGGAGAGAGAAACCTTAGAGAAAACAAGATTGACTCATTCACAATCTTTACCTAAGAGACTCTTCAAATTTCTCTACTCTCTTCCTCTCCATTGTCAAACCCTTGAGAGGCTTATTGCCAAAACCTTTTCTCACCATATCCATTTTTGTGAGAGGGCTGTTTGGTGCTTTGGAAAGCAGTTAGGAAGGAACCAATTTCATAGTGGTTGATGCTATGGTCAAGTAGCGGAATCTGGGAAGCTAGAAAAGAAATAGGTTCGGCGTAACCTCGTTGGAGCAAGAAGCTTGGAAGACTTAAGTACATTAGGTAGATTAGGCTTGGAGGGTCTATTGATGTTCATGTATCCCAACTACATTTTCTAGTGGATTACTTACCGCTTGGAGGGCGGCGAAGAGGTTTTACGCTGAGGGCTTCGGTTTCCTCTTCGATAACACATCGTTGTGTTGTCCTTGTGTTTGGATCTCTCTTCCCTTATCTTTGCCTTTTATTTTCTGCCGTGGATGTGATTTTAATTGGCTTAGATTGTTTATCAATTCTGTTTATAGTTTGTGTTCATTTTCTGCACACTTTGTGTTTGACATAAAGCTTGAATTGGTTGTTTTTGATTTGGGGGTCTAAACGTTCATAGTGTATTTTACACTATTTAAACTTTCAATTAGTATTAGAGCGGGTGCACTCTCTGTGGTTTAAACACCTTTGTGCAATCCTTGACCCCATTTTGAGATGTACCGGTCTCAATCTTTGAATGTTCCACCATTTTTTGATGGAAACAATTATGCCTTTTGGAAAGTCCGGATGAGGGCATTCTTGTGTTCAATTGATGATACTGTTTGGGATGCCGTAGAAGCAGGTTGGACTAGGCCGAAGGCTACTAAATCCACTTGGGATAAAGTAGCCCTTGTAGCAGCTAATGCTAACAGTAAAGCCTTGAATGCAATTTTTGTGGTGTTTCTCCAGAAGAATTTCACAGGATTTCACACATTACGGTTGCCAAAGAAGCATGGGAAATATTGGAAACCACCTACGAAGGAACAAAGAAAGTGAAAGACACCAAGTTGCAAATGCTGACCACTCGGTTTGAGGAGCTCAAAATGAGTGAGGATGAGTCCTTTGACTCTTTCTATAGCAAGCTGAATGAAGTAGTTGTCAGCAAATTCAATTTGGGGGAGAAAACAGAGGATTCTAAAATAGTAAGGAAGATCCTTCGGTCATTGCCGGAAAGCTTTCGTGCCAAGGTGACAGCAATTGAAGAGAGCAAGGACCTTGATGATATCAAAGTCCAAGAGCTGATTGGTTCTCTTCAGACCTACGAATTGCCTAATCAAAGAAAGAGCAAATCCCTTGCTCTCAAGACTATAAATGAAAGGGTGGATGTTCATGACTCTTCAGAAGATGATGCAGTCGAGAAGGACGTTGCCTATCTTGTAAAGAAATTCCGAAAATTTTTGAAGTTCAAAAACAATGGCAAATTTGGTAATAAAGGGAAATTCCAAAGTTTAGGAAGGGAGAAAAGGGAATTCAAAAAGAAGGATGGAAAAGAATCCCAATCTACACAAGATTTCACTTGTTTTGAATGCAACGGGCATGGACATTTTAAGAAAGAATGTCCGAATTATTTGAAATCGAAGGGCAAGGTGTATGCCACAACACTTAGTGACTCGGACTTTTCAAATTCTGATTCTGATGAAAGCTGTGACGGAGAAGGAAATTACTTCGCATTTATGGCTATTGCTCATGTTGAGTCTTCGAAGGACTTGAATTTGCTTGTGCAAGAACTTGGGGAACATAGTGATGAAGAATCCATAGGAATTGTGGAAAAGTCGGATGTTGAAGAAGATGAGAATGCAGCCTGTCTTCAAGAGAATTATAATTCTCTTCTTGAAAAATCAGGAGAGTATGCACGTGTGGCCAAGGCGGCTGTGAAGAAGATGAAGAAAGCCGAGGAGGACTATAGGAGTCTTCTAATGCATCATAAGGAAGGTAAGTGTGAGATAGAGAAGCTGAATGGTGAATTATCAGAAGCTTACACAAAAGTGAGATTTCTTGAGCAAGAGGTTGTGCAAGCCAATGCTAAGATAGAGAGGGTCTCCACCAAGAAGCTAAATGATGTCATTTCATCTCAAAAACAGTTCTCAGACAAGTCTGGTTTGGGATATACTGGAGGAAGTAGTTCATCAGGCAATGTCACCAAAGAAGTGAAGTTTATAAAGGCCAAAGAGCAAATTGAAGTTAGTCCTACTGATGAGAAGCCCAAGATGGAGGAAAAGAGGAATGTGGATGACAAACGGATGTTGAACAACTCTCATAAGCAATCTGTGGGCAGGTCTGAATCCCAAGCCAAGTCTCGTCCCCGATCACAAAGAAGTCCTAGATCAAACTATGTGTGTCACCACTGCGGACTTCATGGGCACACTCGACCAAATTGTCAAAAGCTGAAAGCAATGAATAATGCAAGTGCTCCAAGGTCTTGAGGACCTAGAAATGACAGGAGAAATTGGGCTAGTGAACCGTCAAGAGGTCGAAGTGGTGATCCCGAAGTGTTGGACGTGATGAAGATGATTGGGGCATTTACCAACTGTTTGGAAAGCTTCACACGAAGGTTTGAAAGCCCTAACTCCCATACCCAATCCTATAAGGATATCACCCCAAATGCAAGTGACATGTGGGTGAAAAAGGGTACTTATGCATAAGCATTACAACATGTCCATACATCAATACTTCCTATGCTTTGTAACTTTGTTTGGTTGTTTGCTTATTGATTATGTGATTTGAAATTTATTTGTTTGTTTTTGCATTCTTTCATACAAATTGTCTTCAATATTGCTTTTGATCAATCTTTTCATTCTTCTGTGTCAAAAATCCAAAAACCACATAAAAAGTAGAAAATCAAAAGTTTGATTGACATTGTTGAGTTTTGTATCAAAACTTGTTTTGCCTTGTACCTTTGTGCTAATGGCTTTGTGCATTTACGAGCGTAGCTTATTCCTTTGCACTCTTATCACTGTGGAAGAAATCTTGAAATCTATGTGATTGTTGTAAATAGATCTTCAAACTTGTCATGAATGATTAGTGAATGGATTTGTTGATCTTGAGACATGCATAGACTTGTGCCTATATATCTTTACACTCTTTATTTGTTTTGTTTTTGCTAAAAAGAGCTCTCCAAACGTAAATCTTCAAATGAAAAGAGATATTGAGCTGCAAAAACCTGTCGCACATACTAGTATTCGACTAGGAAAAAAGGAAAGCGACTAAAAATAAAGTGTGAAATTCTTCAAAAGGCCAAAGGCTATCCCATTAAGGAGAAATATCGAAAGGAATTCTCACAATGAGATGTAATTGTGTCAAAAAGATCTAATGATGGAGTCAAATGTAAAGCTCCAAGTTATGCTATCAAGTCTTGTGGAGGTCATATATGCATTCTTCTATAATTGAGATGAATCACATGATCTAGTGCTAATTGTGTATGCCTTGCTTGAATTGATCATTGAAGCTTCACATTAGACTAAGGACTATCTCATTGTTGATATCCACACACAACACACAAGTTTATGTTCTATGAATGCCATATTCATTTGTGTGATTGTACTTGTTAAAATGTGTTTTCACAAGCTCAATCTTTGTTGATTCAAACATAAAAAGATTTTTGAGTGTTTTAGGTGTTTTTGGAAAGTATTTTGTTTTTACAAAAACTGAAAAATCTCAAAAACAGTGTTGTCCTATTTTGGCAACTTAGTCGTAGGTCACCTAAGTCGCGAAATTCAGCCGCGAGCTCGCGTGTTAATTTTGGTGACTTGTTCGCCAGTGAAAGGTCCAGTCGCGAGGGGTACACAGAGATTTTTGCAGCTCAGCTCGCAATTCCTTCGTGGGTAGACCTTCTAGTCGCGAAAAACACTTAGAAAATTTTTCACAATTTTGTCTTTGAGTGTTTTGGCAGCTAGACTTGGCGACTTGTTGGCGATTCACCCCAGTCGCGAAAAACGCATGTTTGGCAAAAATTGGGCCAGTTTTTAAATCTTTTCAGTTTTCCCTCGAACTTTTTATGACTATTCACTTTCTCTCTTAATTGAATCTCACCAAACACTCCGTGTCATTCGCTACAAACTCCATTGTTGCACTTGTTCACCTCCAATTCTTCAGAAAAAAGGTATGGGCTCTTATTCTCTCACCTCATATCTCTTATTTTAAGCTTCATTTTCATGAGTATTTGTGTTGGTGTTTTGATTTTTGTTATGGGTTTGTTTCGGTGTTTTTGGGATTGTTCTTGTTTGGATTATTTAAGGTATTGTTCCCATGCAAACTTGTTTCAATTGATGGTTTCATATATTTTCTAGTATTTGTTTTCTTGAGATAATCTGATTGCCTGATTTGTGTTTGATGTACAATCACATGTTGGTTTCTTTTTACCCATTTTGCTTGAACCTAATTCGTGTGGGTCTTTTGTGCTCTCTAATTTTTCATTTGTGGTGAATCTGGTTTGATGTCTCTGATTGCTATGTGATTAAAGTAGCTCATGATTAGTTGCATTTAGCACCGTATCATTGACACGTGTTTATATCTTTTCATGTGTTGTATGCACTATTTATGGGGGTAGTGTGATAGGTATCATAATATTGTGATTGCATAATATTATCCTCATTATTCTCTGATTGTGTCTATACTATGTGATATCTGTTTCACCAAATTGCTCATTTTTAATACCTATGACATGATCACTAATGTTTATAATTCTATTTATTGTGCTATCTGTTTGTTATGGCCTCTTCTGCTTGATTATAGATGGCTCCCTCACCTCCGAAGAAGAAAACTCCTGCAAAGAAGGCTAACAAAAGATTGAAAATGAATTATGATCTGTTTAGGTCCGTTCAACACTTTCAGAGATACAATGATTCTTTCATGAAAGGAACCATAATTCAAGAGAGATTTGTGGATCTAGTGGACTTAAAAGACACATTTATTCCCACCTATTTTGAGGGCAGAGGTTGGGAAAAGTTGTTAAGTGGTTTACCAGTTGTGTGTGAGCCTCTGATAAGAAAATTTTACTCTAATGTGAAGATTAGAGAAGATGAGCTAGATTATTGGGTAAGAGGGCATGAATTCACTCTAGATGCCCATGATATTGATGAGGTCCTTGGTCTTGAGGGTTTAGAGGAGTACGAGTTTATCAACTACAAAGACAGGATGTTGTCTTTAGAAACTGTCCAAAATCGCATTGGTGGACAGAGAGAAGAGAAATGTCTCAATACCACAGCTTTTCCAGTTGACATAAGGTGCCTCATCATCATCATGATGAACAACTTGTATCCTGTTAAGCTCACTACAATCAACAATGCCAGAGCCATTTTTCTTATGGAACTCAAGGAGAAAACATTCATTGATATCAACCCCCATATATTTGATATAATAATGGATGAGACCAGAACAACTTCCTAAGCAAAGCTGATTTTTCCTAGCCTTCTCATGCGGATTTTCAGAGTAAAAGGTATTCCAACTCCTCAAGACCTCAGCCTAATGCCTACACCCTCAGCGATTAACAAGCAAACCATCATACGGATACAAGTACGACTTCCAGGTGATGTAGATGAAGAAGGGGCTGAACAAGAAGAAGGTGGTCCAATGGATACTGAAGCAGAAGCTGCAGGACAGTCCTCCACATCCAAAAATAGAGCAAAGAGGAACAGGGCTTCTACCTCATCAATTGCACCTCCAGATGCATTCCAAATCATCTTGGAAAGGATTGATGGCCTCAAAGAGGTTCAAAATCAGCATACTGAAAGGATGACAGCTATGCAGGATCAGCTAGATGTACTTTCAACCAAGTTTGACAGCATCTACATCGACCAAGAGCATTGAACCTTTGGCCATTCCGGTAAAAAAAGGGGAGATAATTTTGCAGCATCTGAGGGGGAGTGTTTGTTTGAGGGGGAGAAGTTTCAGAAACTGTTTTTAAGTTTTTTCTTTTTGTTATTTGTGTTTATTTTTTGGATAATCGTTGATGGACTTTGATACACTAATGATTGTTTTTAAACTTAAAACTCATGGATGCTTTTTGAAACTTTGGTATATTCTATATATTGTTAATGTTTTTCAGTATATAATGTGTTTTGTACCCATGTTGCTTTTGTAAGTTTTTAGGGTTATGTTTTATGCATTTTTTGTAGGCTTTATGGTGTTTACCATGCTTTTATGCAGCCTTTATGCATTGTTTATTCAGTACTTCTATCTAAATGTCATGCATTTTCCTTTTAAGTACTGTCACTCTTGTGCCCTTGTAGGATTGTTCCTAGATGCATATACTTAGTGTATTATGCATTGGTTGAGTGTTGGGCATGCAAGTGATTTGCATTGAGCTTATTAGCCTATATGTCAAAGTGTTCATTCCAAGTGTGAATGAGCATTGTGATCACTACCTTATAGTGATTGCCTGTTTGATCAAGCCATGGTTTGTTTCTTAACTTCATCTTTGCTTGATCACATCATGCTTGCTTCATATGCATTTCATGCTTTTCTGCATACAATGATCATGGTGTATTGTTATGTTTTAGGAGATCCATGTTCATATGATTCAAGAGCTTCACAGTTTCTAGAATTAGGTGTGAGTGAGTTATGTTCAATTGTTCCCAATTCACATGTTAAGTCTAGAATCTGTTTTAGGGTTTTGTCACGGAATAGCCAAAGGGGGAGATTGTAAGGTTAAATTTAATCAACCATCTTGTTGGCTTTATTCCTTGCCAAATTTGCTTGTATTTTAGCAACTAGAAACCTTGTATTTAGGTGGGAATCATGTAAGGGTAGTGTGTGAGAGAGTGTGAAGAATTGCTCAAGTGTGTGCAAAGAAGCAGGGACTCGCAGCTGGATTTCACAGGTGGCTCGCGGCTGTAAGCCGCCAGATTGAAGCACACGTGCCAAGCATGTCAGAAGCTGAAGTGTCACACCAGCTGTTCACTACAGGACAAAAGTCCCAGGCTGGCCAAGCCCCAGGCTAGCCAAGCATAGTTTGTTTCTTAATTTCATCTTTGCTTGATCACATCATGCTTGCTTCATATGCATTTCATGCTTTTCTGCATACAATGATCATGGTGTACTGTTGTGTTTTAGGAGATCCATGTTCATATGATTCAAGAGCTTCACAGTTTCTAGAATTAGGTGTGAGTGAGTTATGTTCAACTGTTCTCAATTCACATGTTAAGTCTAGAGTCTGTTTTAGGGTTTTGTCACGGAATAGCCAAAGGGGAAGATTGTAAGGTTGAATTTAATCAACAATCTTGTTGGCTTTATTCCTTGCCAAATTTGCTTGTATTTTAGCAATTAGAAACCCTGTATTTAGGTGGGAATCATGTAAGGGTAGTGTGTGAGAGAGTGTGAAGAATTGCTCAAGTGTGTGCAAAGAAGTAGGGACTCGCGGCTGTAAGCCGCCAGATTGAAGCACACGTGCCAAGCATGTCAGAAGCTGAAGCGTCGCACTAGCTGTTCACTATAGGACAAAAGTCCTAGGATGGCCAAGCCGTTTACTCGAGGCTTGAACTCATGACTCAACCCAGTCGCGAGGTCAAGCCGCCAAAACACTTTGGCAAAATATGACTTTTCACATTCATTCTCACCCTACTATATATATACCCTTATACCCATGATTTATAGAGAGCTTCTATAGAGAATTTTGAGAGAGAAACCCTAGAGAAAACAAGATTGACTCATTCACAATCTTTACCTAAGAGACTCTTCAAATTCCTCTACTCTCTTCCTCTCCATTGTCAAACCCTTGAGAGGCTCATTACCAAAACATTTTCTCACCATATCCATTTCTGTGAGAGGGCTGTTTAGTGCTTTGGGAAGCAGTTAGGAAGGAACCGATTTCATATTGGTTGATGCTATGGTCAAGTAGTGGAATCCGGGAAGCTAGAAAAGAAATAGGTTCGGCATAACCTCATTGGAGCAAGAAGCTTGGAGGGCTTAGGTACATTGGGTAGATTAGGCTTGGAGGGTCTATTGCTGTTCATGTATCCCAACTACATTTTCTAGTGGATTACTTACCGCTTGGAGGGCAGTGGAGAGGTTTTACGCCGAGGGCTTCGGTTTCCTCTTCGATAAACATCGTTGTGTTGTCCTTGTGTTTGCATCTCTCTTCCCTTATCTTTGCCTTTTATTTTCTGCTGTGGATGTGATTTTAATTAGCTTAGATTGTTTATAGTTTGTGTTCATTTTCCGCACACTTTGTGTTTGTCATAAAGCTTGAATTGGTTATTTTTGATTTGGGGGTCTAAACCTTCATAGTGTATTTTACACTATTTGAACTTTCATGTATGATTCTAGGCTCCATAGGCACCCTAGTAAATTCCGAACTAGATGGGATGGTTCATATGTTGTGAATCATGTGTTTGATAATGGAGCTATTGAGATTGGGGACCCTAGGGATGGTAGCATTCTCGGTTGATATCCTCTTTGTTCCTTGTTTCGTATGCTAAGCTTGAACCCTTTGTTTCCTGATGGCGGTGTATGAATTTCTACTTATTAAGCTTTTAGTTCACCCTTTTTTTTCTTCTTTTGTTTTTCTTCAGATTAGCTGCGCAGAATTGTAGATTCAGGAAGCCACTAGGACGTGATTGCTAGTAGCAGGTGGACTTCTCATATTTCACTTGGTGGTTACTTGAGAATGTTATTTATGAGTTAGAATTTTTAAGTCTTAATATGGCAAGATAGCTTTTGTGAGGAGCTTGTTTAACGTTTTTGTTTATCTTTTTAAATTATGTGGAGTTTAGATAATTTTGCTTATTGGGAGATGGGAT
Organism: Quercus wislizeni; assembly: GCA_023055345.1. Lineage (NCBI taxonomy): Eukaryota > Viridiplantae > Streptophyta > Magnoliopsida > Fagales > Fagaceae > Quercus > Quercus wislizeni. The sequence goes on along the minus strand of JALGQJ010000007.1, from coordinate 23,446,214 downwards.
CCATTTTTTTCATTTCAAGCCATTTGTTTCGCATGATAATCCCTGCTTTTAAATAAATCATATCATTATATTATATTATTTATATATAATATAAAAGTGAAGACTTTGACTTTTGTTGACCTTTTAAAATTTTGACACATTAGCTTTGCAAGCCTCACAAATTTACACCTCATTAAAATTTTTTTTTTAAGTTTTATTTTTATAAAAACTCTATTTGACTCTTGAAAAAAAATAAAAAAATAAAAAATAAAAATAAAAATAAAAAAAACCCTTTAGGATTTATTGAACACCCTGCACGGCACCAACACAAACATAAATCACCCCTCCAAAAGCAATTTTGTACTTCATAGCAGAGACCTTATACTTACCAGCAAAATTCCCATACTTTAACAGGTATATTATTTTTACTAATGGAACTGAAGAGTTTAGATTGGCTGCTATCAACAAAGAAAGAGAGCAAACTAAATTAAAGAGTAGCATTGTGACTACTCAGATTTAACAGTTGGGAACGTTTTATCCTGCAGAGCCTAAACATTAGGTTTAGTATGCATGAAGCATGAAGATGAACTTCATGAATTTGGTGGTGAGCCACTACTTCTGTTTATGAAATCAATCGTTTATGTTCATCATGCAATAGGCAGTCATGACTAAAAGTGAATACGTTTAGCATCTGAATTTTTTTAGAAGAAGAAAGACGATAAACTTCCTGAATTCGATGGGGACCCACTACTTCTGTATGTTACTCCATTTAGTAGAATTCAATAGGTGTGTTTGAAAGATTGAATTAATCTTAATTTACTACTTTTTAGAATGATTGAATTATCCTAATTTTCTTTTGTTTTGAAATCTGGGTCTATATATTTCCTTTCAATCTATATTTTTGTTGGTCCTAACTCCTAGCTTCTAATTGAAATGTTTGATTTAGTCAATGGCCACAACAAACTCCGACCAATTTTTTCTTAGTCTAAAAGTTTCACCTAATTGGTGGCTAATCCACAAAGAATGAGAAAACCACCCTAAGGAGGTAAAAAAACGACACAAGACTGCAAGAGGGCTTGGTGAGCTTCAACTTCTAGAGTTTCTACCTCTCCATCAAGATAGGTAGATGTTATTTAGGAATGAAATATCATTTGAGTTATTGAGAAAATAATGATTTTATTTTTCACTTTAAAATTGATATAAATATATATTTTACACATTTATGTTAAACTATACTGTGCATACAATAAAAGTTGGACTTAGAAGTTATAGTTGCGCCAAGTGGCTACACCAAATTGCAGCAATTTAAAATCAATTTATAAATTCTTAATTGTTCTTATCAACTTTTCCTCTTTTTATTGTTGAATAGATACAAAAGCATCTACAATTTTTCATTTTTTTAATACACGGTTTTTATCCAATAAAATAAAATAAAATAAAACAAAGAAATTCAAGTTCGGCAACTAAGAGATATTTTTGGATAAATCCAAGAGAACATTTTTTTTAAGATAAAAAAAATAGTTGTATGTTAAAGAAATAATAAACCCTGTTAGATAAGTTTTAAAAGATATAAAAATATATTTCAACTAAGATTTTATTTTAACTAAAACCAAAAGTTCCATATTATATATATATATATATATATACACACGCGCGCGCGCCATTAAGCTCATAATATAAGCAAATTTAAGTTTCAAATATTACATTTGCTCTAAGACTTCCTCACACGTACTATTAGTTTTTAGCTCTTTTTCTTTTCTTTTTCTTTTTTAATCCATTTTGTCATTGTAGGGTCACGGTTTTCTAGCTAGGCCCAACGACGGACGGGGATCTAGGCCCAACGGACCTAGTACAATGAATTTGTAGAAAGTGGGTTCAAAAGCTGCGCTCTGATGAGGCAACAGCTTGTGTGGAAATTAGGGATGATCAAGCAGGAGCTAAGAACAGAACCAGACGGCCTAACGCCCCGGGGGAAAGGACCCCTCATCCTAGAATATGAATTCCCGCCTTTTCCCACCCTCTTGTGGGAGATCTCTGATATTATATATCCCTTCCTTTGGTTCATCCTCTTCCTACACTTGTTAGTCATCCATGCTCATACTTGAGTGCACGTCCCATCAGCCACTCCTTCTGTCACTCTGTGAGCTGTTGTGACCTCGATAGCACTGTCAAGAGGTCACGTCCACATAAATGGGGTCAAGGCATTAGCTGTGGGTATTTAATACGGAGTTGACAGCTTCTCCCGGAATTGCTTTTCTACCATGCTCCTATAGCTAGCCCACTGGGCTCGGAACTTCCTTTGGGATGCTCGAGGGGACTGCCTCTGGAGGTGTGGAGCTTTCCCCTTCCGTGGACAGGGTCATCCTCAGCAGTATATCCTGGCAGTTTGGATTCCCTTATTTCGCTTGACATTCCCTCTTTGAGCTTTGTGCGTGGTGAATTCCCCCAGATTTCGCCTTCTACATAAGGCACCCTGGGAGGATTATTTTCCACATCTACTAGCCCTGGAATCCTATAGGATTTCCAAGTTTTTTTCACGTTCGTAAACTAAAAATGCCACCTAAATCATGGGCATTGTAGCTGAGGCAAAGAAAGCGGAGGTTAAAGATCTTCCTATTCTTCAACTGGACAAGAAAGAGAACTCTCCTCCTTCGACCAGGAACCGTAGCTAGTGCAGATCATGCCAGGTCCTTGATTATCCTCCAAACGCCAACCAAGAATGTGCAGGAGTTGGCTAAAGAGGAAGGGGAAGAAAGTGAAGCGAAGTTGAGGGGAGCAATTGAGATATCAGAGGGGGCCGTCTCTGCCATTGCAGGCAACTGGTGAGACCCCTGGAGGACGACTTATTAGGAGTACTGATATTAGATTCTGGATAAAAGTTTGCTTCAGGACGGCCTCAGCAGGTGGAAACCAATTCAGGCGCTCCTGCCTCTTCCTCTTCCTCATCGCCTGCGCCAAGCGCACGGGCTTGGTGGCTGCTGGAGCGAGACTGCGAATCCACCATCACCATAAACCTTCTTCCTTTTGTTAGCTAGCTTTGAAGCAAGCTTGCCTCGGCTATTCTGTAGTTAGTTGTAAAACAAGCCTTCCTCGGCTGTCTGTAATTAGTTGTAAAATAAGCCTTCCTCGGCTATTCTGTAGTTGATGTGCCATTATTTTATTTAATAAAAAGGGACTTGTGACTTTTACTTGGTGAAATTTTCTTTGCTTGCTTTTTTTTTTCTTTTTTTTTTTTCTTTTTTTTATGCATTGCCTCTACCTTTCCTAGGATCTAGTGCTATTGCCATCGTCGGCAACGAGACATCGGCATCGTGACTTTAACACGGTCGATGATGGCGCCCAACTGCCCTCTTTAAATAATTTAACTATGTAGGAACAGTCAAGCATACAACGATGCGTTTCATGTCGCAAACCGTGTGATCGTTAGAAAATGCTACTTTTAAAACAAACGATCCGAAGAGGCCATGGCACGCCATGGTTCTGTCCGACACTTATAGGGATGCCAGAGTGTCTATTTCTCCCAGTCGTCTGGTCTAAGGACCTAGGCCCAGCTAAGGCTTTACTTAACGCTTAGCAGGAAGTCTAAGGGACCGAACACATCTGAGACTCTATGCGTAGCAAAGAAAAAGTGTTAAGTCTCCAGTGCAGACTCCCTCATGGGTTTGAATCCGAGGACCGCGCAAGACCTTGGTCCTGTCTAGTACTTATTTTTTTTGGAAGTAGCTAGTTTCCCCATAGATTTGAGTCCGAGGACCATGCAAGACCTTGGTTCTATCTAACACCTAGATAGTTATCACAAGTTATTAGTTTTCCCATAGGTTTGAGTCCAAGAACCATGCAAGACCTTGGTTCTGTTTAACACCCAGATAGTTGTTAAAAGTTATTAGTTTTCCCATAAGTTTGAGTCCGAACACCATGCAAGACCTTGGTTCTGTCTAACACTTAGATACTTTTCAAGAGTTATTAGTTTTCCCATAGGTTTGAGTTCGAGGACCATGCAAGACCTTGATTCTGTCTAACACTTGGATACTTGTCAAGAGTTATTAGTTTTCCCATAGGTTTGAGTCCAAGGACCATGCAAGACCTTGGTTCTGTCTTCTGAGGACTCGTCGTTGCTAAAACCCCATTCAACCACTCTAGTGGGTCAAAAGATATCCGTACCTATCTTCCAAAACTAGTCCCACCGCGGAGCCCCCTTGAATTGCTTCGCGCGGCCGCCACTTCCCTCAATCGGGGCCCAACGAGGCTGGCCACTAGATTCGCGAGGGTCTGACCCCTGGTGGGGGCGAGGGCCACGCACATGGTGCCAGAGGCCCGTTGAGCTATAAACCACCTGGCAGTTCTCCCCTTATGGTATAGTAGACTAGCCACCATAACCTCCTCTAGGGGACTTGATCCTGCCTTAACAAACCGTTGTACTCATCATCGCACAAGCAACTCTTCCCACAAACGGCGCCAATTGTAGGGTCACGGTTTTCTGGCTGGGCCCAGCGACGGACGGGGATCTAGGCCCAGCGAACCCAGTACAATGAATTTGTAGAGAGTGGGTCCAAAAGCTGGGCTCTGATGAGGCAGCGGCTTGTGTGGAAATTGGGGATGATCAAGCAAGAACTAAGAACAAAACCAGACGGCCTAATGCTGTAGGGGAAAGGACTCCTCATCCGAGAATATGAATTCCTGCCTCATCCCACCCTCTTGTGGGAGATCTTTAATATTATATATCCCTTCCTTTGGTTCATCCTTTTCCTACACTTGTTAGTCATCCATGCCCATACTTAAGTGCACGTCCCATCGGCCACTCCTTCTGACGTTCTGTGAGCTGTTGTGGCCCCAATAGCACTGTCCAGAGGTCACGTCCACATAAATGGGGTCAGGGCGTTAGCTGTGGGTATTTAATACAGAGGTGACAGCTTCTCCTGGAATTGCTTTTCTACCATGCTCCTATGGTTGGCCCACTGGGCTCGGAACTTCCTTTGGGATGCTCGAGGGGACTGCCTCTGGCGGCGTGGCGCTTTCCCCTTCTGTGATTTTGGTCTACTGAGGACAGGGTCGTCCTCGACAGTATATCCTGGCAGTCTGGATTCCCTTTGTTCTTCCTCAGGCATTTCTTCCCCCTTGGTGTGGGCCTTGGGCTTGATATGAAATGGGCCAAGGTCCCCAGATCCTTTGGCCCCACAGTCATCATTTGATTTATTAAGATTCATAAATATTTTAATTTTGTAGATTCATAAAGGGTTTAATGAAATCAAACATGTGGAGCATAAAATGCTAGAAATTTTTTCTCCCAACTTTTTGGTGGGTTTTACTTATTTGTTCATTACAAATTAGAAGTTGAAAACGTCGTTGAGACCCAATCGGCATGACAAAAAATTCTTAGAATTACAAACATTGATAGGATTGTAGAGAGTGAAAGATAGAAAATGCTCAAAAAATAAGGTGAAGAATTATGTAGATAACTTTTAATTAAACATGAAAATTTGTTATATTAGGAAAGATGTTGACATAAGCTAATATGGCATGTGAAGATCTTATATTTAATCATCATGTACATAACACCACTAAGGCATGGGATAATGCATAAGTGGTTGAATCTGAACTTTACACGTGAAGTGGCTGTGAGCAAGGGGAGAGGAAGCATTGGCTAAGGGATTTGTCTTGGTCTGTGCTAAAAGAACAACTGCCTTGGGAAGGAAGTAAGATTTGCACCTAACATGGTACTCAAGCACTCACAAAAAGGGAGATAGTGACTTTCTAAGGTCATAGACTATGAGGACACCCTTTATTAGTTGAATGCACAATGAGTCACCTTAGAGACACATGTACCTATCACAGTACTCCTAATGTCCCTCTCAATGTCCAAGACTTGTCTCCCAAGTAGTGGCATAGCTACCTATCTATGGGTCCTAGGGCCACGTTGGCGTAGTTTTTATCTCCTAGTCAGTAGATAATATCACAACTGTGAAAATGTCCAAAAGAGAAAATGATGACTTGACACATGTCCTTGTACTTAGCCATATTCCTCATAGTATAAGAGGAACATGTAGCTGTGCTATTAGGGTAAGAACCCAAATAGATATTTTGAGATGAAAGTGGAAAGTTGGTAGGAAAGAAAGACAACCTGATTGTAAACTAATCTCTTTTCACACATAATGCAAGATGAGTAGAGCAAGAATGTTGGTTCTTGCTCAAACCATGGTTTTTTATCCCTTCTTTAGGGTTTTCACATACATCTGGTGTTTCTTTAGCATTCAATTTCTTCTTCTTGTTTAAATGTGTGTCTTTTTCATGTCCTATTATCACTTTCTTTTTCTTGTTTGAGTATCATGTCAAAACTTGTATCTTATCGAGCTTTCTCATGTAGATGTACTGTTAGATAACTTATTTCACTTCATAATATAAGCTCAAATCTAACTTGCACGTACACATCCCAAGTTTACTCAATGCATAAGGTTAACACTTGACACTTATTCCTTCTTTGTTCACACTTTACATCAAGAAAGTTGAAATAGTGCTAAAATGTTATGTTTTATCTCCTCAAAATGGTCATTTATTACAAGACTGTTAAAATAATTTCCATTTGATTTACTCTAGGTGAAATTGTGTTAAACTTTCAACTTTCAAGTGGTTCAATAATCATTAAGATAATTTTGATAATGTTAGTAAAATATATGCAGTAATTTATGCTTTCATTTATTATTAAGTTTGTTATCCAAGATTAAACTCTATTACTAATAGTTTAGTATGAATAAAACTTTATTTTCTAAGTTCTAAAAAATTTTAAAATTATACTTCACTTAGAATTCTATTACCAAAATTTTATTTAGATCATAAATCAAATAACTTTATGTTTTAATATGTATAATTTATATACTACACACCATGTATGCACAAAGTGACTCAATACATGCATGTATTACATGTTTCAAAACTAATTAGCTTTTATCATATGGCTCACAAATTATTAATATAGTTTCGACCTATATATATATAACTTTTAATTAAGTCGTGTATTGTACGGGCATAATACTAATAAATAAATAAAACTAATAATTAATAAGTCCTACCCAATATGTGAATTGGTACTGACCACGCTGATCAGTTCAAGCCGACCAAATTCACATGCCACTTCATGGTATTGTGTGTTGCAATGTAGTTGAGAAATTTGGGTGCCGATCTTATTGATGTAGTGCAAACATAAGCAATGTTTTTGATATGTTCATGACATTTAAGGTTCAAACTTTCCTTCCCATTGTAACTATCAAATTTAAATTTTAAAAAAAAAATAGCACTTAGTTTACACATGATTTTATTTTTTATTTTTATTTCTATCATGTTTTTTCCATCTTTTCATGGGATTTTTTTTTTTTTTTTTTTGGTCCTGATAATTTTATTTATCCTGATATATATATATATATATATATATATATATATATATATATGCCTAGATTTTATTTTTAACTTTCAATTGTGTTTCTAATATTGGTACTCTATCAGTATTTCAATACTCATAAAATACTTTTAATTTCATAGGGTCAACAGACAAGGGCTTATCATTTTTATTAGAACAGATAATAATGTTATATTGACAGCTTTTAAACCAAACACAATTTACTTATGAACCATGTCCACTTTGGATTCACTAATTTTTTATCAAAAGATTGTCGAAAACTGTTTATCTTTAAATTTCAATTGATTTTAGTTATATAAAAAACATACTTTATTTGAAATCAAAATAAAAAATAATGATTGCATCGTTTAGTGTTTAACTTACTATTTTGTTCTTTTGCCTTTTCAATTTATGAATCATTCACATTACACAGTACCAGCGCAATGCATAGAGTAAACCAAAATCATACCGAATGATGCAGAAAAAGAAATATCAATGTTGATATGAAATTAAGCCGGACATAAAATAGAGTAACACAAGAAACGTGGTTTAACTTGAAAAATTACGTCTATGGAGAAAAGTGAAGTACAATTCCCTGTATAATAATGAACCCAATATAATCTATCTATAAAAGGTTTAACTCTAAATTAACCACAGTTAATAAACTTGTAATACAAGTAGTATTTTTAGCTTGCACACCAAGCATGATTGAGCAGCTAGGGCCTAGACTATAAAGCGTATATATATCTCTAAGATTATACAGTATGAATTTTCATTCCTTGCACCTCTAATGAAATCTTACTTGAAATGGGAACGAAATTGCACCATCATTGACTATAATTGTGTGCCCACCAGAAGGCAAGAGACTATAACCATTGTAGTCTACAATGGCCAAGCTCTGGCAAACACTGAATGTAAACTGAATCTTTTTACCCGTCCCAGCTGCCACAAAGACCCTCTGGAAGCCAATCAACTGCTTAAAATGAGTTCCAACAATACCATCTGGGGGCTGGGAGTAAACCAAGACAACTTCATTTCCATCTCTATTACCCACATTTTTTAATTCAATTTCAAAACCAATTTTGTTTTGACATTTTAAATCATCTACTAAAACTGCGGGGCAGCCAGGCTTGAAGGTTTCATTTTTATACAATAGGTCACGGCAGTGTTGAAATCTGTTCAATTTTATCGGCTGTGAAGTTTGCAAGGCTGTTAGCGTATAATTGAATTTTGTGTAGCTGAGGCCATAACCGAAAGGGAAGACAGTGGAGCCATTGAAGAATTTATATGTTCGACCTGGGTAGCCATGGGTATCATCTGGCCTCAACTGCATGGATGTTAAGGGTAGCTTATTAACATATTCGGCTTCATACCAAGTAAGGGGTAATCTTCCTCCTGAAAACATAGTAGAATGTATGAATTAATATTTACGTGACATTTATAAAGCTAAAGTAGAAAATCCTAGTAAAAATTATAATAATTAATCCCCAACAAAAGAAATTAACACGATATAGAGTTGATGCAAAATCATGAAAGATAAAAGATTTGCATTGTTAATAAGGAATCAAATTAGATGTTACCTGGATTGTATTTTCCAAAAACAACATCTGCAATGGCTTCACCACCTTCCTCTCCCGGATATCCAACCCACAAGATGGCTTGGACTTTGGGGTTATTCTTAGCAAAGGAGATATCAACACCTCCGGCAGACATGATTACAAGAACTACCGGGCCTTTTGCAGCATCAGCAACCTGGTTGATAAGATCAGTTTGTTTTCCAGGAAGGAGGAGATCCACCCTATCTAAGCTCTCTGCCTCAATTGATAAATCTATCCCCGCAACAATTATAGTGGCATCAGCGATTTTGGTAGATTCCACAGCTGGGAGTATCAAGGTCTCGTCATTGCATTTAACATCCGGACATCCTGCTTCATAGTTCACTCTTCCATAACTGGAGAAGCCATCAATTGGAGAAGTGTATCGACATGGAGTACCTGCAATTTTTGAGTCAAATGCATAGTTTCCAATCATAGCAAGGGTAGCATTAGCATGTGGTCCAACCACTGCTAGGGTTTTGAACTTTTCAGTTGTCAATGGCAAAGTTTCATTGTCATTCATCAAAAGAACAATTCCCTCCCTCGCTGCTTCTGTCGCTAACTCGATGTTTCTGTTAGAGCACAAATCATTTCTACCGAGAGAATTGAATTTAGGGTTTCCATCAAATAACCCTAGCCTCATAAGCACAACATAGAGGTATTCTAGTGATTGGTCTACAACCGCCTCTCCAACCTTCCCTTGTTTCACAGCATTTTCAACATTGTTTGTGTAGAATACTCCACAATCCAGGTTCAAACCTAAACGAAGTAGAAATTAAATGTCGGTGAACAAAAAAGAAAACAAGGAAATTGAAAAGGAAAAAAAGAAAAAGAAAGAAATTAATAGGTAAGGCACATAATTAACTTGCCTGCTTGTAGTGTATATGCTACTGCAGTTTCATTGTCAACGTCTAGCCATTTGTGGTCATTAACCATCACTTCAATAGAATCACAATCTGCAACTATATACCTGGCAAATATTGTAATGTTGGTCTTATAAAAATGACCTCCTAATTAAATTTAGAATATTGAGATTAGAGTTTGGATAGTACCCATGAAGATTCCATTCTTCTCTAACGGTTTGCCTCAAGAGTTTGTGATCAGCACAAGCAGGTATGCCATTGACACGGTTATAAGAGCACATGACACTACTAGCATCACCATTTTGAATACACATTTGGAAGGGCCGGTTAAATGTCTCTTCCATATCTTGTTCCGTCACCTTCAAAAAACAATCAATAAATACTTTGCTTTAATGTATATCAACTTTAGAATTAGGATTGCCACACTGTAGTTACCCTAGCATCAAAACTGTAGCGCTCAATTCCAAACCAATTGTCAACATCATAGGCAGTAAAGTGCTTGCAAGATGCAGAAACTTTAAGTGGTCTAGAGTTTAAATCCTTATAGTGCTCAGTTCCCTCAACATCCTGCAAGCCTCTCACGTAATTCACGGCATAGGTGCCAACTACGAATGGATCTTCACCAGGTGTCTCAATGATTCTTCCCCATCTTGGATCCCTTGCTACGTTAATGGTTGGACTCCAAAATGTTAATCCAGCATGTCCTAAATTGTGCATTGCTCGTGCTTCTGTAGAAACAGCCTGCAACCAATCTCATTATCAAGGACAAAGAGTGATCACTTTAAATTGTTAAGGATTATAAAACAATTATTTTAAACTTTGAGTACAAAAATCCTTAACATGTTAAATTTAAGAAACTAGCGTATATTATACTTTCTTTTTCCACTAAAATGCTCTATAACAAACCCCCTCCCCCCCAAAAAAAAAAATCATACCTGTCCAATTGTCTTCCACAATGACTCGTTGAATGAAGCTGTTGTGAGAATTGGCGTGGGAAAGCTGGTTGCATGTGGAATCGAATCATCAAAAACGATACCTGGACCGATATTGGAGACACCATGGAGCACCTCAGACCACCACTCATATTCTGGTAGCCCTAATCTTGGCACTCCATAAGCACTATTACCTAGTTGTCGCACCTTTTCATACAGCGTCATTTGACTCACCAAATCTTTTGCTCGGACTTTGTAGGAAAGTTTTTTATCACAGAAGGTGAGTGTTGAGATATTCAATCCAAGTTTGGCATATCTAGAGGGATCACATATGTAGGTGATGTTGCTACCACTAGAGGGCACAGTATCATGACCTATTTTAGGGCCTCTTTTTCTAGCATCAATGGAGATGATATAGAAGAGAAAAGTGAGAAAGATACAAAGGAGAAAACTAAGTGTTTTGGCCATGGCTTTTCTTAGAAAGAATTATGTTGCATGTAATCCCTCCCATGAAAGTTGTTATATATAGAGGAAGGAAGATCTCATATCCACAACAATGTTACCAATATTATTTTTAAAAAATTTACAAATTGGCATGATAATTAAACAATGTAATCAATATAATAAATGAATTTTCAAATCTTTCTGTTTTTGGGGATTGGACGCAAAGATGGTAAGAATCATGTAGTAAAATTTGTAATAATCCCTATCATCATTAAAAAAAATTGATAAGTAATATGTGTTTAAAAGAGTTACAACTCACAGACTATAAAAAGAAAGTAAAATTATTGTTACACCATTGACTTTAACACCTTATCATAAACGTCTCTATAGTTAGAAAACCCAAAAATTCATGTCAATTATAATGTCAAATCAGAAAAAAGAAAAGAAAAAAAGAGAGCATAAGGCTATTAATATTTCCGAAATTAAGCATCTGGTTTATATCCAAAATTTGTCTTTTTGGTGGATATCTAATAGCCAAATTCCTCTTTTTCATAAAAAAATATAAATCACATTCAACGTCCTCCCATGAGGCGCACTTCGGTTGAAATTTCCAAACCCAGTTGTTCTAATAATAAAAATAATAATAATAATAATAATAACAATATTGAGTAAAAAAGCGTGTTGCAATTTGCGTGTAATATAATGTATCTTACCCTCTATTTAAAATCACAATGACTTTTGAGTAGAGTTTTTGGTGTATCTTTGTATTAGAATTCCGTTCTTTCTTCCTTTTATGTGTGTGTTTATTTCTCAGAAATAAAAATAACAAATTAGAGTACGTTTGGTACACTGAATCGGGATTATGATAGGAATTGTAATCTTTATTACTAGTAATAAAGTGTGTTGTAATATAATAACTAAACCTATTCATTAGTTTGGTTGTAATTTATAATATTAGATTGAAACTTAACATTTATTTTAGGAAATATCTTACTCATACAATTATATCTCCTTAAAAATTGTTATTTTTAAATTTAAGAGAAATATGTGTTATTTTTTATGATTTTTTATTTTTATAATTATTAGATGTATATGGAAACTTTGTTTATTTGAAAATATATTAAGTTTTGAAATTATTGAACTTACTAAGGAATATCTAATACAACATTTTAAAGAGGAATAATTATTACTCATTTTGAAGAATAACTATTCATAAGGAATGACTATTCTTTATAATAAAAACATAACCAAACTAAAGAATAATTAAACCATAAGAATAACTATTATATTACAGCGCCTATTACAGTCTACCAAACATACTCTTAGGGTGTATGATGCATACTATGATAACCTGAATTCTTTTGTCCAAGCTAAAGACAATGATAGATGTCAAAACTCCTCTATCCCTCATCATTATCATTTGAATTAATACCTATTATTGTCATAATGAATAAAATTTATCTCTATAAACATTTATGGTAGTCTAAGAGGGAAAAAAAATTGACAATGAAACCAAATTCGGTTATATAGCACTTTCTTTGAAACAAAGCAATAAATTTTCGGGGTGAAACTTTGGATTCTCTACACACATAATAATAATAATAATAATAATAATAATCATTTAAGAGGATAGAAGAAACAATTCGCGAAAAGATAAAGATACGTATTAAATAAAATGACTCCTCCTTTAATTGTCATTTTAAATCCCTTCTACCCCTCCCCTTCTCCTCCTTTTCTACCGTTTAAATCCTTTTAATTATCACATTTTAATTCCCTTAAAGGCAAAGGTTTTGAAAAAGAGTATTCCATTATTTACTTATATTTATTTGAACTAAAACACGTTATAGCACTTGAATTCTAAAAGATATTCTTCGAACTAAAATACATTATCTGGCCAAATTTTGATGGAAAATGAGAAAACGTGAAGAAACCAATCTTAATGAAAATCTTATATTACCTTCTCAAAAAAAAAAAAAAATGAAAATCTTATATTTCTTTGTTGAACTAATTAGATCTTGCAACATCGATTTCAGCACCTTTCTATTTAGGTTCATTTCATTCATTCACACTTTGGCCGCTTTTAATTTCTTTTTCTCTAATGAATTTTTTTTCTTTTCCCTCTTTTCCTTGCATCTGTCCTTAGCTTTGTATTTTATCTAAGTCTGGACATTTGTTAATGAACTATTTTTAAAAAGTTTTGATATCATTTTTATGAGAAAATATAAAAAATTATCAAAAAAATTAATTGTCTAATTCTTTTCTCATAAAAATATTCTAAATATATTTCTTAAACTAAAACCAATACCATCTGTTAACTTTTTTCTTATATCAATCAATCCCAACTGCACTTTGTTTTCCATAATTTAATTTATGCTTGTACTTTGATATATTGATTTTCTCATTATATAATTGAATCTTTTTTTTCCCTTTAGTTATCTATTTAGGTGTAATTATTTAGAGTTGTGGTAGCATTTAGTATGCCGCAACCAGCGGCGAAGCTAGGGAGCATGGGGAGGCCAGGTGCCCCTAGCTTTTTCATATCTCCATTAATGACTAGGAAAAAATTACAGTTTAAATGAAAACCTCCTTCCTGGCCCCCCTCAAAATTTAGGATTTTGCCTCCTCAAAATTTAACATTTCAAATACATGAAAATTTAAAATTTGGAGCTTAAAATTTTATTATTGGTCCTTAAACAGTCCAGAAACCCCACAAAAATTATAATAATTAAATTGGTATAACAAACCCACAAAAAATATTATCCATTTGGCCCATTCATTAGTTGTGGCCCTCCCAATATCAAAATATAGAACCCTTTCTCTCCCTTGACAAATCCCATTTTACCAATACAAAAAAAATGACTAATTACAATTTACCCATCCGTGGTTTGGTCAAAATTTAAGTTGCTTACTCGTAATTTGAAATTTGTCACTTTACCCACCTAAGATTAGCTCAGTTAGAGTTTTGTTATCCATCTCTATTAAAAATGTGGCTAAATATGTAATTTTGCTTTCTTTTATGTCTATCTTGTCTCTAAACATTAAAAATAAATAAATAAATAATAAAAAATAAATAAAAAGATTAAGAGAAAGCAAGATCAAAAAGTTAGGGTTTTATAAAATTTAAGAACAAACATTGTCACTATTATAGAAGATTCTGTCAAGAACTATCTACCAACGTTGTTTAATTTTTTTTTCCTACCTTTGTTCTTTTAAATTTTAATATCTATTTTGAAAATACTGGAACTCAATTAGTCTAATTATTGTTGTCAAAGGACTATTTCTTGCTATCTTAGGCACTAAAATCTAATGTCAACAGACTTGGGCATCATCCCATGAATACAACAAAAATCTAAAGTTGATCAGCATTGTGTTTTTGCCAAGTTCCGTGACTATACATAATAAGTACAAATCCAACTGCGCCTAGGTCTTCCTTCTATCAAAACTCCTCACTCAAACCCACCATTAACGAACCCTAAAAACTAAACCACAAACCCAGCCTCTTTCTCATACGAGCTATGGAGTTGCAACAAATTTGAAGTATGAATTTATTGATCGGTATTTTTTGGATTTTTTGGTTTGCCTTTGAATTATTGTTATATATTACGTTCTTCTAGAGGATTATAGACTTCACGATGAATTAGGTATATAAATTCAAATGAACAGGATTATATTGAAATTTTTAACATCCAAGATCCAAACACCACATCAAGATTATAGGCCAAAAAAATTGTGTATTAATGAGTTCTAACTTCTACGTTTAATCATAAATTAAAGATATCGCTTATGCGGTTGACATTGTTAAACAAAATGTTGAAGAAAATATTGCAAAGGTCTTCTATGGTGTTAGTAATGTTTGTTCTTAATTTTTATAAAACCCTTACTTTTTTTAATTTTGTTTTCTCTCTCTCTCTCTCTTTTTAAATGTTTTTTTATGCTTTGAGAGGAGAGACACATAAAAGAGAGCAAAAGTACATATTTAGCCCCATTATTAACAAATGTGGGTTACGAAATCTTGGCTGAGTTAACATTAGGTAGATAAAGTGTCAAATTTCAAACCATGGGTAAACAACTTAAATTTCGGTCAAACCACAGATGGGTAAGTTGTAATTAACCCTAAAAAAATAAAAATAAAAAACTAAATAAATCTATCTTCTTTAAGAAATTCCTAATTACCAGTATTCATATTTATGGGAAAAAGACCAAATATATCTTACATTAACTAGCTGCGTTGCGAGTCACTACTTGTTGTCCAACCTCCATTCCTCTCTACTGTACCAGAGACCATTGTTAATTCTCTCTCTCTCTCTCTCTCTCTCTCTCTCTCTCTCTCTCTCTCTCTCTCTCTCTCTCTCTCTCTCTCTCTCTTAAAATTTCACAGTTTACAAGTTTTAAGTTACTGGAGTGAAAGACCATTTTGCTAAAGTACTGAAGAATACCTTGGTCTTTGTGTTTTATTAATTAGACATTTTGATTATTTTAATGCTGATCTAATATGTACGGTTGGTTGTTCTTTTAGAGCACTCACAATAAAGATGTTGAAATAACTCAAAAGTTATTTTAGTATCTCAATCACACAAAAAATGTCCTACAATAAAGTTGCTATAGCTAAAAGTTTTTGCTTTTACCTTCATGCTACAGTGAGCTGTTATTGATAACAGCTCACTGTAGCACGAAGGTAAACACAAAAACAATTTTTTATTCACCAACAACTCTTTTTTTTTTTCCTCAATCTCTTCTCTCTTCTCTTTCCTCTCTCATTTCTCTCTTCTCTCTTCACTTACTCATGTGCCTTTGTTTGTGCTTGGTGGTTCAGCGATTATGGTCAATGACTATGGTCATAAGGCACAGTGGTGATATTGGTCTGATTTGGTGGGTGAATGGATCCGATTTGGTAGGTGAATGGGTCTTGGTTGTTTGTATTAGTGCTAGTAGGTCTTGGTTGTCTGTATCAGTGGTGCCTCAGCGACGGTGATGATAGGTTTTGGTGGTGTTGTTAATGGGTCTCGGTGGTGTTTTTGATGGGTCTGGTGGCACGGTGGTTGCTGATGGGTTGCTGGGTTGTTGATGATTGTTGAGAAGTGGAAGAGGATTGTGGGGCAACAGTTGAAGTATTTTTGGTTTTTCTTTTTTCAACAGTTGTGGTTTGTGGTTGTGGTTGGTGTGGCAACAGTGGAGGTGGTTGTTGCTATTGTGTTGGTTTTTATTGAGGCAATGGGTTACTATAGGTGTTTGTGGGTTATGGTGATTGATGGAGGCAGTGGTTTGCAGTGGGTGATGGTGGCAGTGGGTTGCGATCGGTGTTTGTGGGTTATGGTTGATGGTGGCAATGGGTTGGGTTGGGTGTTTGTGGGTTATGGTTGATGGTGGTAGTGGGTTCTTGAGGTTGATGGTGGCTGTGAGTTATGGATTATTATATTTATTTTATTAATTTGTTTATGTTATTTTAATGTAGTGTTTGTTAAAATAGAAGTTTTAACGTTGGGTGTATTGTAAAAAGTGTTGTTAAAATAGATAAAGTAAGTTTTTGAGTTACTAAAAGCTAAATTTTTTAGCTCTCTTACTGTGAATGCTCAAATCAAACATAAATGAATATATATATATATATATATATATATATATTATTTATGAAATATATTATTATGTATAATATACAATATATATTTGTTAATAGTGATTTGAAATAAAAAATTTCTTTGGTGGTAGTGTTTACACTTCATTGTTCACATTTCACATTCCATAATTTTTTCATATAAAAAAATCTATATAATTGTGGTGGGCTTTTTTGTGGTTAAAGTGGGTTGAGCTGCCTCCTGCAATATTGGGCCTGAGTATTCTGAGTAAGAGAGTTAAGACCGGTCCAACTGCAACTCAATTTTGTCCGGCTTGTGCGCAAACTATGCCTCCTCTGCCAAGAGCTCCCTTGCGGTAGGCAAAACGTGGTGCTTGTCCTCTGTTTCTGGCACAGAAGGAACTTTTCTCCAGTTTCTTCTGCAAAAAGAACTTTTCTCTAGTTTCTACTGGAAAAGGAACTTTTCTCCAGTTTCTGCTGCATGACTGACTTTTCTGCTATGCAACAAAACTTTCTATTGTGCAATAAAGCTTCCTGCTGTATAGTAAAGCTTTCTGCTATGCATTGAAGTTGTTTGCTGTGCAGAAAAGCTTTCTGCCGTAAAGCCTTCTGCTGTGCAATAAAGCTGTCTGTTGTGCATTAAAGTTGTCTGCTTTGCTTTAAAGCCTTCTGCCGTGTAGTAAAATCTTTTGCAATGTGAATGACTACTCTTCATTTTTACTGTAGAAATACTTTTCTACTTCTTGCATATAAACAAATCTAAAGCCCAAAGAAAATACCCATCAAACAAATGTTAGTTTAAATGGGTTAGCATATTCTCAAATATATACATACATATATGAGTATATATACTTATACGTATTCACATATACATATATAAAATATATTTTGCATAACATGAGAAACAAGATATGTGTATATATGTACTTACGGCAGGATAATGATTAGTTTGTGTCAAAAGTAAAACACGTAATAACATGGTAAACATAATGAAAAGGTGCTACAATAGAATAACTAGTACAAAAAGTAAAGATACCACAGCAGGACAACTGATGCAGCAAACGTGATAAAAAACGTGCTACGGCAGGATGACTAAATACAGCAGATATAATTTATAATTAAAAAAATCAAATATATTCGCAATCAAAATCAAGTATCAAATCTTCCCATAGGATAAATAAACCAAGAAAGAACCCAAACCCCAACTTGAGCAACCTTGCCATAGGTTTTTGCCATCAAAGTTGTGCATTTTGGAGAATAGGCCTAAATGGCTACTAGCTATTATTTTTGGAGACATCAAAGAGTGGGTTTATTAAGAGGGAGGGAAAATATGGTCTATTGATGCATGCCCCTATTCCTGCCGCATTTTCTCTCCTCTTTTTACCACTTTCTTTCTTTCTCTCCGTTCTTTCTTTACTCTTAGTTTCTTATTACTTTCCTGCCGTGGATTGTTCCCTATTTGGTCTTTTCTTTTCCTGGGTACCTCTCTCTGGGTGCTTACTACTCTCTTACCATGGGTTTTCCCCCTTAAGTGCTTCCCTCCATTGGGTCTCCCTCTTTCAGTGTTTTTCTCTCTTTCCCTGTTTTTTCCTCTTCCATTCGATCCCTTTTTTCTGTCATAGTTACCTTTCTTTTGTAGTGAACTCATTCAATGGGATTTCTCCCTTTTACCCCTAAGGCTTCGCCAACTATTTTTGGTTTGTTGTGGGCATCCTTTCAAAATTACCCACCCACCCATTGGTTGCCCCTGTCATTGCTCAGTACATGTTTGCTGCACCACTACTCATTTCATGACAAAATTCCCTTTTGTTTGTTCCTGTTGTATACCTCTACCTCACTACCTAGCTCTGTGGCATGCATCAGATGGTCCCGACCATTTATTACTTCTTTTGGGTAAGATACCATCCCAGCAGGATATATTCCCAAAAGAAGTCATGGCAAGAAACCAAATATAGACCCCATTTTCCCCCCACCACCAAACCACGCCCTCTGAATCCTTTTG
Source organism: Quercus wislizeni (assembly GCA_023055345.1). NCBI lineage: Eukaryota > Viridiplantae > Streptophyta > Magnoliopsida > Fagales > Fagaceae > Quercus > Quercus wislizeni. Next base: position 23,427,443 of record JALGQJ010000007.1, on the reverse strand, counting down.
ATCGTGGACCCACCTCCCTTGTATTGGCTGGGTACAGGTTGGTGGTGCTCCAGCCCTTCTGTGCTTACTCCACTATCTTCTGTGTTTGTCTGCCATGCCGTTTCTACCGTAGCAGATTAGTTCTGTTTTGTTCTGCCGCGTGTTTTGCCTTATTTCTTCACGCATTTCCTGCTACGTTTGTCATTTTCCTTTGGTTTGGCTTTTCATTCTTTCACTTGATTCCTACTGCTAACACTTCCTACCGTTCCTTGTTTCTTTTCATCATGCTTCTTCATATCATTTTTCACGCCTATCCTTTTATACAAAAGAATTTGGGCCTTTGTGGGCCAGATAATGTTGACTGGATCAAAAGGGTCTTGGGCCCAATTTGTCTTTGTCTGCCGAAGCCATTCTGCCAAAGAACTATATTCTACGGTAGATTTGTATTCTGCTGCAGATCCCTTTCCCTTGCACTTCTTTCTTTGGACCTCTCTTGCCCTTTGGTCTTCTTGGCAGGCCTTTGGGCCTTGCTTTTCATTGGGCTTTCCTCTGTATGGGACTTTGGGCATGGATTTAAAAAATGGGCATCAACAATATAATCATTGTGGTTGTGGCCAGAACCATAAAACTTTTTCAAGAGGCAAGCTAAAAGTAACAATATTCTTCAATAAAATTTTCTAGCATGTTTTCATAAGCTTCTTGGTTGAAAATGTATATTTTTGTGGTTACTGTTGTGATAGGAAGAGATTTCTAGTAGATCTTTAAGTATTTTTAGAGGGTTCAATACATAAAGTTTCAGCCTTTGAAATAGAGGATAAAATAGCAATGCAATTCACAAATCATAAACACTTTTTCTCTTAATATGTGTCAAATTTAGATGATTTCTCGTAAATTACTTACTTTTTTTATAATATAGATAAATTACTTATCTTTTGAACCTTAAATATTAAAATTTATAAAGTAATTATTGTTGATGCCCATTTTTTGAATCCATGTCCAAAGTCCCATACAGAGGAAAGCCTAATGAAAAGTAAGGCCCAAAGGCCTGCCAAGAAGACCAAAGAGCAAGAGAGGTCCAAAGAAAGAAGTGCAAGGGAAAGGGATTTGTAGCAGAATACAAATCTGCCACAGAATATAGTTCTTTGGCAGAATGACTTTGGTAGACAAAGACAAATTGGGCCCAAGACCCTTTTGATCCAATCAACATTATCTGGCCCACAAATGCCCAAATTCTTTTGTATAAAAGGATAGGCATGAAAACTGATATGAAGAAGCATGACGAAAAGAAATAAGGAACGGCAAGAAGTGTTAGCAGTAGGAATCACGTGAAGGAAAGAAAAGCCAAACCAAAGGAAAATGACAAATGTAGTAGGAAACGTATGAAGAAATAAGACAAAACACACGGCAGAACAAAACAGAACTAATCTGCTATGGTAGAAACAGCGTGGTAGACAAACACAGAAGACAGTGGAGCAAGCACAGAAGGGATAAAGCACCACCAACCTGTACCCAGCTAATATAAGGGAGGTAAGCCCACGGTCAAGGGCACTCAAAGGGCGTGGTTTGGTGGTGGGGGGAAAAGGGGGTCTATATTTGGTTTCTTGCCATGAATTCTTTTGGGAATATATCCTGCTAGGATGGTATCTTACCCAAAAGAAGTAATAAATGGTCGGGACCATCTGATGCATGCCATAGAGCTAGGTAGTGAGGTAGAGGTATACAGTAGGAACAAACAAAAGGGAATTTTGTCATGAAATGAGTAGTGGTACTGCAAACATGTACTGAGCAATGGCAAAGGCATCCAATGGGTGGGTGGGTAATCTTGAAAGGATGCCCACAACAAACCAAAAACAGTTGGCGAAGCCTTAGGGTTAAAAGGGAGAAATCACATTGAATGAGTTCACTATAAAAGGAAGGTAACCACGGCAGAAAAAGGGGACCGAATGGAAGAGGAAAAAACAGGGGAAGAGAGAAAAACACTGAAAGAGGGAGACCCAATGGAGGGAAGCGCTTAAGGGGGAAAACCCATGGTAAGAGAGTAGTAAGCACCCAAAGAGAGGTACCCAGGAAAAGAAAAGACCAAATGGGGAACAACCCACGACAGGAGAGTAATAAGAAACTAAGAGTAAAGAAAGAACGAAGAGAAAGAAAGAAAGTGGTAAAAAGAGGAGAGAAAACGCGGCAGGAATAGGGGCATGCATCAATAGACCATCTTTTCCCTCCCTCTTACAAACCCACTCTTTGATGTCCCCAAAAGTAATAGCTAGTAGCCATTTAGGCCTATTCTTCAAAATGCACAACTTTGATAGCAAAAGCCTATGACAAAGTTGTTCAAGTTGGGGTTTGGGTTCTTTCTTGGTTTATTTATCCTATGGGAAGATTTGATACTTGATTTTGATTGCGAATATATTTGATTTCTCTAATTAAAAATTATATCTGCTGTATTTAGTCATCCTGTCGTAGCATATTTTTTATCACGTTTGCTGCATCAGTTGTCCTACTGTGGTATCTTTACTTTTTGTACTAGTTATTCTGCTGTAGCACCTTTTCATTATGTTTACCGTGTTATTACGTGTTTTACTTTTGACACAAACTAATCATTATCCTGCCGTAAGTACATATATACATATATCTTGTTTATCATGTTCTGCAAAACATATTTTATATATGTATATGTGAATACATATAAGTATATATACTCATATATGTATGTATATATTTGAGAATATGTTAACCCATTTAAACTAACATTTGTTTGATGGGTATTTTCTTTGGACTTTAGATTTGTTTATATACAGGAAGTAGAAAAGTATTTCTGCAGTAAAAACAAAGAGTAATCATTCACATTGCAAAAGGTTTTACTACACGGCAGAAGGCTTTAAAGCACAGCTGATAGCCTTAATGCACAGTAGACAGCTTTATTGCATAACAGAAGGCTTTACGGCAAAAAGCTTTACTACACAGCAAACAACTTCAATACACAGCAGAAAGCTTTACTGCACAACAGGAAGCTTTATTACATAACAAAAAGTTTTGCTGCATAGCAGAAAAGTCAGTCATGCAGCAAAAACTGGAGAAAAGTTCCTTTTGCAGCAGAAACTAGAGAAAAGTTCTTTTTACGGCCGAAACTGGAGAAAAGTTCCTTCTGCGACAGAAACAGAGGACAAGCACCACGTTCTGCCCGCCGTAAGCGTGTTCCTGGCAGACGAGGCATAGTTTGCGCACAAGCTGGACCAAATTGAGTTACAGTTAGACCAGTCTTAACTCCCTTACTTAGAATACTCAAGCCCAATAGCGCAGGAGGTAGCTCTGCCCACTTTAACCATAAAAAGGCCCACCACATTAAAATGGCAACTTCACTGGGGATTTGGAATCAAGATGGGGAGAATGAGATATTTCTCCCTTGCAAACATGTTTCCAAGTCCTTACCAAAGCAAGACATGCAGATGTTCTTAAATCTTCCAAGCTATACTCTCAGGAAAGTATCCAAAATGTCATAGCAGTGCCGTAGCATAATTCTGTGGCAGAATACAGCAACGTTACAGCAAGACAGTACCATAGCAGAAGTTTGTGGTAGAGCACAACAACATTTAAATAGAGCAATATCATGAGCAGAATGCTACGATAGAATATTGCAGCAAAATGTTCTAAAACAAAAATATTCTGAGAACTCTACAATAGATGGCCTTTACAATATTTGGTCATATCCTTTAAATGACACTTGTTCTCCTTGCCATGCATGTGAGACATGTGGCAAGCCACTTATTTAAACATGCAACTCTCCTAAAAGCTTTCTAAGCCACTTATCAAATTTTTGCTCTCATTTCTTTAAAGGAAACACTAGAAGCTTTCTAAACTCTCTCCATCTCCACCTTCTGGTCCAGCACTTAGAGGAGAAAAATCCCTTCATTCCCTCACAAGGTTTCAATCATTTTTTTTCCATACTAGTGATTCTAGCTCTGCTTCCCCTCAAAGAAACAAAAAATGAAGCCATGGCAGCCAAAGGAAAACTTTTATCATTATTATATTGTTGCGAATCACTATTTCTTCCTCAAAGTATCCCTCAGCAGACTTTTCCAGAAGTGCAAAATGTCCCTCAGCAGAAATTTTGTAGCAAAAAGTGCAAATCCTTCTGCAGACTATTTGCAACAGAATCTGCTTAATCTCAAAAATGCAAAATGTTCATCAGCAGAATATTTCGTAGTGGAAAGTTTCAGAAAACAAAGTGTAGATCCTTCGGCAAACGGTTCACAGCAGAATCTGCTGAATTTCAATGCAAAAATGCTTATTTGTAGAATATTTCGTAGCAGAAAGTTTTAGAAGCCAAAGTGCAGATCTTTCGGTAGATTGTTCGCAGCAGAATCTGCTGAATTTTAGAAGTGCAGAATGTTTGTCCGCAGTATATTTTATAGTAGAAAATTTCAGCCTACCAAGATATTCCACACTGAGATAGAAGGGCAAATAGTTAAGGAAGTACAGAAATTGCTAGCCGCAGGATTCATTAAGCCCATTCAGCACCTGCGCTGGTTGTCCAACATAGTGCTAGTAAAGAAGAAGAACAGGCGAATAAGGTGTTCCGTAGATTTCAGAAATCTCAACAGGACTTGCCGGAATGATGAATTCCCACTGCCAAACATGGATTTACTAATAGATTATGCGGCAGGCAGCGCCATGTTTTCATTCATGGACGGATTCAATGAATAAAATCATATCAGAATGGCCCCAAAGGATGCAGAGACTCGTTACCTAAGGGCAGAAAAGGCATGCATGGCCATAGTATATGTCTCATAGAGACTACGCCATTATGTCCTGGCCTATGAAGTGTGGCTGATGACTAAGTCTCACGAAATCAAAGCCTTGTTGCAGCAGCCAATCCTCTCCGGTAGAATATCCCAGTGGTTGCTACAATTGTCACAATATGACTTGAAAACGGGAACGCCCAAAGCAGTAAAGAGTCAAGCTATAGCAGACTTGTTCACACAATTCGCAGGAGAAAAATAATTCCCGCTGGATGATGAAGACCTAGGAGAGGCGGCTATGGCAGAAGAAGTCAGAGAACAATGAGTGATAAAGTTTGATGGGTTTTCTACTACCCAATTAGGAGAAGTGGGAGTAGTTTTGTATCATGAAGACGACAAGGTTGTGGTGCTCTCATTCAAGTTAGAATTTCCCTATTCTAACAATATGGCAGAATATGAGGCCTATCTAACTGGGTTAGCCATGGCCCTTGAAATAGGGATCAAGCACTTAAAGGTGATGGGTGATTCAAACCTAGTGGTCTGCCAGACAAAGGGGGGCTTCTCCTTGAAGGAACCCAGCCTACCCCATATAGGACAATGGCCTAGAAGATGGAGGAAAAGTTTTCAACTTTTGAAATAGATCATGCCCCGAGGAACGAAAACCGATTTACGGATGCGTTGGCTGCATTTGGCTCACAAATAATTCTTGATGGAGATAGCACCAGAATAGAAGTCAGCAAGAGGAAAGAATCTATTATTGAGATGTTGAAGGAAAGGTTCCAAGAGGAACAATGTGAAGAAGATTGGCGGTTTCCCATAAGGGACGCCTTGATGAAAGAAGAAGACACTGCAGAACTAAAGGTGCTAAAAGATTACGCCTTGGTAAGAGGAGAATTGTACCGCAAGATGCCAGGTGGGATCTTAACTTACAGATCCTGCGGAAAGGTCAACCTTTACTGCAAACTTCAAAAGGCAGGCTTCTATTGGCCAAGTATGGGCAAAGACATAGACCAAGTTCAAACCCAATGTGGGACCTACTAGCTTACAGCAGACAGAGCGGAAAGTTATGCCGTGTTCGCTAGCAAGGATTGGAGAAGTCCATTCACGCAATACTTAACAGAAGGTATCCTGCCACAAAAGCACTCTGAAAGATATAAGCTTAAGAGGAGAGTGTGGGGAACGCCAAGGAAAAAAAGAAAGTCATACAGATGCCTGCTACAAATGGGTTACTATTGGCCCACCATTATCAGGTCTAGCAAACCGATTCAACAACCTTGAAGAGTTGAGAAGTTTTCTTTGAAGCACCTCAGAGGATTTATGCCTAGAGTGGCATTAATGATCATGATCTTTATGATATTTCTAAAAAGAATGTATCAAATCACTTGTACTCCACCATCACTTTTCAAGTCATGAAGCTCATTGATGCCCATGTCTCATCCTAGAAGAACTCTACAACAATGACAAACTTAAAGCTCCTTCTTTTAGCTTGTGTACAAGAGGGAAATGGCAGAAAAAATTGCTCTCACACATTCTACCGTGAATAGACTTGCTTATCTTCTTGCTACAGAAAACTATTACATGGTTTTTATTAAAGGTGTTCTGTCGTAAGGGCATTCTGCCACAAGAATAAAGAAGCATGATGTCCCAGAAAGATGTGGGTACATTATGGAAATTCTATATTAGAAGCCAGCAAAGGAATCATAGTTGTGAGTTCTTGGCAAAAGCCCATAATAGGAGCTACACTCAATCAAACCCGCAAAGGAGCCATGATTGCAAGTCTTTGGAAAGAATCTGTAGAAAAGCTATAGCCACAATCATATGTAGCAGAAGATACTTAGGAAGTAATTGTGCTTGTGGTGGAACGAAGCCAAAGCATGCTTGGAAGTAACTCTTTCCCAAATTCTCTAGCAACGAAGAATTTCTTAATATGGCAACTTGTAGATCCATGGCATCTATTTTTTTTATTTTTTATTTTTATTTTTTTTACTGAAGGATGCATGAGCCACATGATGGAGCATCAACACCAAGAGAAAGTGACATCAAACCCATCCAGTTGTCTCACATGCTGGGGGGCTAAGTCTCATTTTGCGGCAAATCTGGGAAGGCTTCTGCAGAAAGCTAAGGACTTATTTTCATACGCTGGGGGCTGCATTATTCTACAGCAAATACAAAAAGCCTCCTGCAGAAAGTTAAGGACCCATTCTCACATACCGGGGGCTGTCTCATTCTACAAAAAATACGAAAAGCCTTCTTCAAAAAAGCTAGAGACTCATCCAGTTATCTCATATGATGGAGGGCTAAGGCCCATTTTGCAGCAGATTTAGAAAGCCTTCTGCAAAGCGCTTAGAGTGTCAATATGCAACAGCAACATTACCCACTACGAAATAAGTATTGATTGTGGTATACATTCATCCCCCACTTGATTTGCTGCAACTTCAAAATATGGCATAGTGCAACACCCATGCAAATTGTTGCAACCTACCATGGTCAATCTATGTAGCAATGAATCCATGAGAAGAAATTCTACCACCCTTGTTGCGGCAAATATAAATGAAGTAAAGAAAGGAAGCAAGAAGAGAAGGCCTACAAGCACTCCGGCAAGAAACATATGTAAAAGTGAACCAACAAGCACTACAGCAGAAAATAAATGCTCTTTGTGAGACTTTAAGGCTTCAAGAGTACTCCGCAGAAAAGATGAGCAATAAAGGAACTCACAGCAAAAACAAAAGGTGGAAATCAATGATGAAGTCCAAACACCTCTCTAGCAACACATTTAATGGCAAACCACCTTCCACAAGAATTGGAAAGACATTGCCAAGCTTAGCACCATGAGAAAGAAGAATTGGGAGAAATAAGATCTGCAGAAGACTACATCAAAGTTAAGAGATTTAGTTCACAACAACATCTATGCCTTTTCATCAAAGAGGTAGTGATATCCTTACCAACAGCGGCTGTGGCAGAGTGACAAGAAGAATGTGTTAAAGAAGAGAAAAGCAAACACGAAGGAATCAATAGTTGCTGTGGCAAAATGACAAAGAAAGTGTTTAGAAAGTGAAGATTTCTCATGAAAGCATCCTCATTTCCCCATTGAAAAATATCTATAGTGGCACCACTTGTAGGCACCTTAAAATGAGTGGCAGACTTAGTCACTTCTACAGAAAGATCAATTTTGCAGCAGAACCAGAATTTATGGCAGAATCAGAAACAGCCCGCAATGCAAACAGCAAAGGACCAACAATATTGACGATCTTAGGGGCTAAAAGGTCCTCTACTATTGCAACAATACATTTGCCCATGTTAGTAGTAGCTCTAAATAAGGAGACCTTCCATAAATACATCATCATTGAAAGAAACTTGCCTTTCTACAAGACCCAACATCCTTCTTCGTAAAAACTTCATCCTGGCAAAGAATACATGTGTTCTTCAGCACGGCAGAAAGTATTATTAACAAATGAAAGAGTACTCTACTATGATGAGGGCTTGCAATGTTAGCTCTATGCTTTGTTTTGATCAAAAGAAATGAAGATATCTGAATGCAAAGAGAAGAAGAAGGCACAAGAAAAGGGAGAGAAGCCACCCTTTGATCTACACACTTAAAGGAATACGTGGGGAAAGTAAGTTAGCTGAAGCGATCAAGCCTAATTCTTTTACTGCAGAATCTACCACAACCTTCACTTCCTATAGTATAGATGCTGCTCTAGTAGAAGCAGATTAAGAGGTGTATTAACGAAGAGAAATAAGTGCATGTATTGCAACAGAAAGTGTTTACATATTCTGCGGAAGCAAAAAAAAAAGAGTATTTGTCCCCCAAAAGCGAAGAAATGAGTACGTGTTACTGCAGAAACGTGAAGAAATAAGTATACAAATTGCCGCAGACATAAAGAAATGAGTACCATTGTAGAAGTCCAAGATCACAAGAAATTTCCAAGAAGCAAACCAAGAAACATGTAAGGGAATGATGAAGAATAGAAGGATGCACACATCATCATCATTGACAATCCCTTTGAATGAGGGTAGTGTTGATGCCCACTTTGGCAAGGGGGCCTAATAGCAAGAAGAAGCCCAACAATATGGGAAGAAAAAAGTTAGTAAATTGAGAGTAAAACCATTAAGCCCGAATGGCAGGAATAATGGATCACAGGCCCATGAGGTAAACAAATGGGTCTTGAAGAGGTAAATGGGCCTAAAAGAGCCCGGAAAGAGAGAAAAAGAAAACCATGGGTAGTATATGATGTGAAAAAGTGAGAATAGGCCGCGGCAGGCCCAAAGTAATGAAAACGAAGAAAGTAAGGGGTTGATGGCAAGCCCATGAGCCCTAAGGATGAGAATAAGGTAATTGGGCCGGAGAAGCCCAATGAAGTTAGTAAAAGCCTATGGTAATGCGAAGTTAAGAAAAGGGCTAAGAAAGCCCAAGGAAAGCAAACGGGCCCAAGACGCTCAAGGGAAAACAAATGGGACAAAGGAGCCCGAATGGGACAAAGGAGCCCGAAAGCAATGAAACGGGCCGAGAATGCCCAAAAGAATAAAAATGGACAAAAGAGCCTGAATGGGACAAACGAGCCCGAAAGCAATGAAACGGGCCGAGGACGCCCAAAAGAAAAAAAGGGGACAAAGGAGCCCGAAAGTGATGAAATGGGCTGAGGATGCCTAAAAGAATAAAATGGGACAAAGGAGCCCGAAAGTAATGAAATGAGCTAAGAAGGCCTAAAACAGCATGAGTACAAGCCCAATAATAGTACTGGGCTACTAGAATTTGGAAAGCATACAGCAGGCCCAAAAGAGGCAAAGTTTGCAACAAACTCGCTTTGGGGTGACAACAACAAAACCACTACCGTCATGAACAACTTTTTGGCTACCCTTGAAGGGTCATGAATTTGCAGAAAAAAAGAGAACGACTTGCATAAGGAAAGTAAAGATTGAAATAATAGGCCCGCGAAGAAAAGAAGAGAAGCATTCACATGTAAGTTATGAAATATCCCACGAAAGAAAACTACATAAGGTTTTGCATATGAATCACAGGAGCAATCCATATGCTCAGGGGGCTGAATGTTGATGCCCATTTTTTGAATCCATGCCCAAAGTCCCATATGGAGGAAAGCCCAATGAAAAGCAAGGCCCAAAGGCCTACCAAGGAGACCAAATGGGGAACAACCCACGACAGGATAATAATAAGAAACTAAGAGTAAAGAAAGAACGGAAAGAGAGAAAGAAAGTGGTAAAAAGAGGAGAGAAAACGTGGCAGGAATAGGGGCATGCATCAATAGACCATATTTTCCCTCCCTCTTAGCAAACTCACTCTTTGATGTCCCTAAAAGTAATAGCTAGTAGCCATTTAGGCCTATTCTCCAAAATGCACAACTTTGATGGCAAAAGCCTATGACAAGGTTGTTCAAGTTGGGGTTTGGGTTCTTTCTTGGTTTATTTATCCTATGGGAAGATTTGATACTTGATTTTGATTGCGAATATATTTGATTTCTCTAATTATAAATTATATCTGCTGTATTTAGTCATCCTGCCGTAGCACGTTTTTTATCACGTTTGCTGCATCAGTTATCCTGCTGTGGTATCTTTACTTTTTGTACTAGTTATTCTGCTGTAGCTGTAGCACCTTTTCATTATATTTACCATGTTATTACGTGTTTTACTTTTGACACAAACTAATCATTATCCTACCGTAAGTATATATATACATATATCTTGTTTCTCATGTTCTACAAAATATATTTTATATATGTATATATGAATACGTATAAGTATATATACTCATATATGTATGTATATATTTGAGAATATGCTAACCCATTTAAACTAACATTTGTTTGATGGGTATTTTCTTTGGGCTTTAGATTTGTTTATATGTAGGAAGTAGAAAAGTATTTCTGCAGTAAAAACAAAGAGTAGTCATTCACATTGCAAAAGGTCTTACTTCACGGCAGAAGGCTTTAAAGCAAAGCAGACAACTTTAAAGCACAACAGACAGCTTTAATGCATAGGAAACAGCTTTATTGCACAGTAGAAGGCTTTACGGCAAAAAGCTTTACTGCATAGCAAACAACTTCAATGCACAGCAGAAAGCTTTACTGCATAGCAAGAAGCTCTATTGAACAACAGAAAGTTTTGCTGCATAGCAAAAAAGTCAATCATGCGGTAGAAACTGGAGAAAAGTTCCTTTTGCGGCAGAAACTAGAGAAAAGTTTTTTTTGCGGCAGAAACTAGAGAAAAGTTCCTTCTGCGGCAGAAACAGAGGACAAGCACCACATTTTGCCCGCCGTAGGTGTGCTCCTGGCAGACGAGGCATAGTTTGCGCACAAGCCGGGCCAAATTAAGTTGCAGTTTGACCGGTCTCAACTCCCTTACTCAGAATACTCGGGCCCAATACTGCAGGAGGCAGCTCAGCCCACTTTAACCACAACTTTAACCACAACAAGGCCCACCACATATATTCATAAATATCTGAAGTTTCAAGCGCTAGTATTTGGGTGCCTAGAGAAGTCTCAAGATTTCAATCTTGCCTCATTAAATCGAGGGATGGCAAAAAGTACCTGACCCGTGGGGGTACTCAGCTCAACCTAACCCTAATGGGGCAGGTTTTACTCAACTCGTGAAACAATAGGGTCGAGTTTGAGTTTTAAAAATAAAACCCGAAGTGGGTTCAAGCTAGGTACGGGTTTTAGTAAAACTCACCTCAAACCCAGACTCGGACTTGGACTCAAACCCGAACCTAACCCGATTAAAACTAAAATTGCAAAAAACCACACACACACACACACACACACTCATAACCTATTCTAACCCTAACTCTCCTCTCACATCCTTTTCTTTGGTTTCAGCCACCTACCCACCCACTATCACTCACTCACATCAGTCATTGCCAGCCCTTAAGCTCACACCTCACCATTTCATCCATCGACCTCAAGCTCATGCCTCACCGTTTTGTCTACCAGCCACAAGCTCTGTCACGCCTTAGCCACTATCTCACAACCACCCTCTATGATTTTTTTTTTTTTTCATCTCGTCTATCATTGTTTTTTCTTTGTTTGTGTTTGTGATTTCTATGTTTGTGTTTGTGTTTTTTATTTTGAAAAGGAAAACCATAAATCTGAAACTTTTGTGTTTGCATTTGTGTTAGGATTTGTGTTTATGTTTGTGTTTTTTATTTTGAATGGAAAAATCTGAAATTTTTGTGTTTGTGAAATCTGTGTTTGTGTTTGTATTACGAACTTAGGATTTGAGTTTGTGTTTGTGATTTTGAAAGGGAAAATCTAAAATTTTTGTGTTTGTGTTTAGGATTTGTGTTTGTGTTTGTGATTTTGGGCCAAGTATGACGGGACAGAACCCACGAGGCCCAACGAGGTGGGTTTGGGGGTTGAAAAAAACCCGTATATTAAACGAGACGGGTTCGAGTAACGAGAGTAGGCCCACAGGTCGGGTTCGGGCATAAAGAAACCCAACCCGTTGCCATTCCTAATTAAATCAAATCTTGATGGAAAAGAACTTCATATTTTTTTCAATAAATCCATGGGTACTAAATGTTTACACCCTTTAACCCCTTTTTATATTATGGTGGGCCTAAATTAGGGGTGGCAAAATCTGACACAATCCTCAAACATGACACAACATGATATGAAATTAGCAGATTATGAGTTGGAGCTTAACAGAGTTATGTCATATTCGGGTTAATACAATTGACCCATGTAATAAACAAGTCATGTTCGTGTCCAACCCACAAAACTTGTTCGGCCCATCTGACCTGTTTAATTAAATGTCATATCAATATACCATTCAAAGCTCTAGGTATATAAACTTATTAATTGTTGTGGTTATTTTCTTTGAGATATGTTTTAGTTTTGAATGATTATTTTTTATGCAATTACTCATTAGTTTTGAATGTTTAATTTTTGTTTTTCTTGCTTTGATAAAATATGATAAATGAGTTGACTCATTTAACAATCAGGTTGTATTGTGATTGAGAAATCTTGACCAGTTTAATAAACGTGTTGGGTTAGTGTCGAATCATATAGTCGAATATCTATAAGTCAATACAACATGAGTCAACACGCGAACACGAATTGCCACCCATAAGTGAGTTGAAGTTTTATGTGAGAGGGTATGTGAGACAACTTATTTTGAAGAGAAATGTTATATTCACAACATTTTCACAACAAATTATAAGTGACAGGTTATTATTGGTGGGCAAAAAAGTAATTTGAATTGTGAGTTCAAATTAGAACCAATAACAACTTACCACCTATGATATGTTGTGAAAATGTTATAAACGTAGCATCTCTACTTTGAATATTGCAATATTGTATCATTAATTATGCGTCGGTTATCTAATAGTATAATTAAATCACTCCAAAAAAAAAAAAAATCACTCTTAAAATAGTTTTTTATTTTATTTTTATTTTAGTAGAATCTTAAAATAGCTCTTTAAAACATGCAAACATTTTTTATCAAAAAAAATACAAACATTCAAAGGTCAATGCAAGTGTAACTCTCAATAATGATTACCGTTTGAATTTAAGTTTTACAATATTTAAATACATAACGAAAAAAATTATTTTTTTATAATTAAATGTCAGTTTTTTTTTTTTTCCAAAATTTATATAATGAAGGTTTCAATTATTTAAAGAAAATATTTTGTAGTAAAGTAATATTCGATCCCTTATTTCGGTAATAATATAAATCCATGCACAAAATTTTAATAAATAATTTCACCTAAAATATTTCATCAAATAAGGAAGCTTGTCATCAATCATTATGCATATGGAAGTTATCGATTGCTTTAAAGTAAATTTTTTGTTGAATCATGTTAACAGTTGTTCTTAGAGAAATTATTAAAAATATATTATTTTAAGAAATTTTTAACACAACTTTTATGGGAAATAGAAAAAATTGTTAAAACATTAATTTTTTTTTTCTTTTTCCCATAAAACATTTTTTTAAATGATTTATTAACAAATGCTCTTAGGACATCTGTTATATATCTATTCTTTAATTAAAGTTAGACAGTGTGGGGGCCTTTTCTGGCAGGATTGGGCTGCCTCCTGCGGTAATGGGCTGGGCTGCCTCCTGCGATGATGGGCCCTAGTGTTTCTGAGTAAGGGAGCTGGGGCCGGTCCAATTGTAACTCAACTTGGGCCGGTTTGCGCACAAACTTATGCCACGCCTGCTAGGAGCAAGTTTTCGGCAAGCAGAATCGTAACAGACAAGCTGTGACAGGCTAGACTGTTGTAGACAAGTTATGGCAGGCTAGACTGTTGCAGACAAGTTATGGCAGGCAGATAATATAATGACTAAAAAAACAGAGTATTCCGTCTACTTAAACAGGTTACTTATGTAACTAAGAAAAAATAAAAAAAGTAACACTGATTAATTTGAATAAGCAGAAAATTAGGTTATAAGCTTCGTCTGCCGTAGTAAATCCAAAGAGGGGAGAACGCCTCTTCTTAATGCGAATAATCCCCCAGGAAGAATCTTGTTATGGGAATTAATGGCTTTGAGGGAGTCGGCCCTGAATGGTTATAGTCTCACTGGGAAAGTTCTCGTTTGCGTTCTTTGGAGAAAGGTGAGATTTTTGAAGGGGGAGAGAGGGGAGCCGATCTATTGGTGCATGCTCTTTCGAACTAACTCTCTCCTTTTCTTTCTTAGTTTTCTTTCCTTTTCTCTCTGTTTTCGTTCTAATCTTTTTTCTTCTCCTCTTACTCTGTTTCTCTTTTCACGTTGTGAAAAATCCTCTGTTTTTCGATCCCCTTTACAGGGCACGGCAAGGGCCTCTTTATAGTGCCTGCCGTGACCAGTGTTTTACTGTTTTGCCCCTTAACCACCTTTGTCTGGTCTGGGTGTACCTGCCAATCGTACAAAACCCCTGCCAAACAGAGGCGGATTCATTTTGTCCTTCTGTGCGCCGCGGACTCATGTTGTCCTTCTGCGCGCCGCGGCCTTTCCTGCCACGATATTAATTTCCTTTCTCCTCACACTCAGAGCATGCACTCAACGGTTCCCTCTCAAATTCCCTCTTTTGGGTGGTCCATCATCCCAGCAGGACGTACCTCCCAAAGAGGTTTGAGCAGGGGCCGAAAATAGATCCTTTCCCCTCTCCCCACCACCAAACCACACCCCCTTTTACCTCTTACCTCTGACCCATGGCCCCACCATGTCCTGTATTGGCTGGGTACAGGCTGGTGGCGCCTAGGCCTTGCGCGTGCTTCCCTTTCAAATTTGTCCATGAGTCTGCCTGCTGCTCATGTGTCTGCCGTAACCTGGGGACTCTCCGTCTGCGTTTCCTGGCCTTTCATGTGGGCTTTCTTTTGGTCCTTCGCTTCAATCAGAAGCTGGGCTTCGTATGATGATGGGTTTTATATTTCTTTGGCCCACCTTTGGTTTTCTTTGCTGCCTGCCGTGTTTGGCTCGTAATTCCTGCCGTAATAACTCAATCCTGCTGGGCCCCTTTTGGGCCGGCCATTTTATTCCTTTTCTCAGTAGCCTATCATAGGCACTGTTTTGTTTCTTTTTTACTCATGGGTTCCTATGTCCCTTTGTTTTCTTCTTTTGGGCATCCACGGCCCATTTGCTAATTCTTTTGGGCTTCCTCGGCCTGTTTGCTAATTCCACACTCCCATGGGCTTTGTTACTAACTTCATTGGGCTTCCCCGGCCCAATAACCTTATCCTTATCTTTGGGTTTTATGGGCCTGCCATAAATCCCTTACTTTCTTAGTTTACATTACCTTGGGCCTGCAGCGACCCTTTCTCACTTTTCTAACTCATATTCTGCCCATGGGATGCTATATCTTTCTTTCCTGGCTTTTTTAAGCCCGTTTGCCTTTTCAAGGCCCGTATACATTGTTGGGCTAGTGACCTATTATTCCTGCCCCTTGGGCCTAATGGTCTTTTTTAACTATTCATACAGTCAATTTCTTGTGGCCCTCATCATTGGGCTTTTCTTTCCACTGGGCTTCCATAAATGGCCCTCAATTCTGCTGCGTCGTCCCCCTTCACCAAGGTCTCCTTTATGGGGATTCGCCAATCCCCTTCGTCCTGTTCTTCCTGAAACTTCTCCTTCAATACTTCGATGATCGATTCCTTCCTTTTGCTGACTTCTACGTTGGTGCTACTCCCTTCAAAGATTATCTGCGAACCCAGTGCGGCTAACGCGTCCACAAACCGATTTTCATTTCTCGGAGCATGTTCTATCTCAAAGGTTGAGAATTTCTCTTCCATCCTCTGGGCCATTGTTCTGTATAGGGCTAGGCTGGGTTCTCTTAAGGAAAAACTTCCCTTGGCCTGGCAAACGACCAAGTTCGAATCTCCCAGCACTTTCAAGTGTTTGACTCCCATTTCGAGCGCTGTGGCAAGCCCAGTTAGGTAGGCCTCGTACTCCGCCGTGTTGTTTGAACAGGGGAATTCTAACTTAAACGATAGTGCCACTGCCTTGTCTTCTTCATGATACAGAACTACTTCTACCCCTCCGGAATGGGCAGTAGAAGACCCATCGAATTTCATTACCCATTGTTCCCTGACCTCCTCTGCTATAGCGACTTCCCCTGGAACTTCATCGTCTAGTGGGAATTCTTCCTCTCCTGGAAACTGCGCTAATAAATCCGCTATAGCCTGACTTTTTACTGCCTTAGGCATCCCCATTCTCAAGTCGTATTGTGACAATTGCAGCAACCACTGGGATATCCTGCCGGAGAGAATTGGCTGCTGTAACAGAGCTTTAATGGCATGTGACTTAGTGATCAGCCATACTTCGTATGCCAAGAAATAGTGACGCAACCTCTGCGAAGCGTAAACAATGGCTAGGCATGCTCTCTCTGCCCTTGGGTAACGAGTTTCGGCGTCTTTTAAGGCGCGGCTGATGTAGTATATTGGCTGCTCAGTACCACCTCCGTCTTCCTGAGCGATTAGCGCGCCAATGGCGTATGAGTTGGTGGCCAGATAGAGTAACAGCGGTCTTTTGTGAATAGGAGCCTGCACCGTGGGGAGGTTCATCATTATCTGCTGCAGCCTTTTGAAGGCCGTCTGCTGCACTGCCCCCCATTCAAAACTTCGCCCTTTCTTGAGCAACTTGGTGAAAGCAGTGGTAATTGATGCCAAACCAGGGATGAACCTCCGAATATATGAAACTTTTCCTAAGAAGCTTTTCAGTTCTTTTACTGTGGCAGGAGGTCTCATGGTTGCTATGGCTGTGGCCTTGGCTGGATCCACATCCACGCCTCTACTGTGAACCAGAAAACCCAAAAATTTCCCAGAGGACACTCCGAATGCGCACTTGAGGGGATTCATTCTTAGCTTAAAAGCTCTGCATCTTTCGAATACTCTTTTCAACACCCGAAAGTGTTCTTCCCTTTTTCTTGACTTGACCAGTATGTCATCCACATAGTCTTCCAGCTCCTTGTGCATCATATCATGGAATATGGCCGTCATTGCACGCTGGTAGGTTGCACCTGCGTTTTTTAGCCCGAAGGGCATCACAGTATAATAGAAGTTGCCCATGGGCGTCCTGAAGGCAGTTTTCTCTGCATCTTTTGGCACCATCTTGATCTGATTATATCCACTGAAACCATCCATGAATGAGAACATGGCGTTTCCTGCCACAGAATCTATCAGTAAATCCATGTTTGGCAATGGAAATTCGTCCTTGGGACAAGCTTTGTTAAGATTCCTGAAATCCACGCAGCATCTTATCTGCCCATTCTTCTTTTTCACAGGTACTATGTTGGATAGCCAGCGGGGATGCTGGATAGGCTTGATGAATCCTGCGGCTAGTAACTTCTGTACTTCTTTGACTATTTGCCCTTCTATTTCTGTGTGGAATATCCTGGCAGGTTGGGCCACCGGCCTGGCCTCTGGGTCCACATTCAACGTATGCGCGACAAGCCTGGGGTCGAGCCCTGGCATTTCATTGTAATCCCAAGCAAAAACGTCTTTGAATTCTTTCAGCAGTAATATGAGTTCTGACTTCTCCGTTTCCGTTAGGCTTGCACTGATTGAGATGGGCCTTGGTTCTTGCGAATCAGACCCCAAGTCAACCTCTTCCAGCTCTTCCTCTGCCATAACCTGGATGTCCCTTTCTGTCGTAACTGCCTCATCCTTCCCTTCTTCTTTTTTCAAACTTCTTTCAACAATGCAACATGCCAAACTCTTGTGTTGCCCCTTTTGGGCGGGACCCACTTGCAATTCACCCGTGGGTCCCACGCACCTTCATAATTTGTAGATAATCTTGCCATCAAGACCTCGGATCCTGACACACCGAGGTACTTCATCCAGCTCTACGGCAGGCGCTTCTTTTCTTTTCTTCTTTCGTGCCAGTAACTCTCTTAAGTCAGGTTTTGGGTCATCTTGAACATCTTTCCACCTAGGCACAAAGGTGCCTTGTGGTTTTGCAACCACGTTTTCTCCAGATGGGGCCCATTGATCATAAAACATGGTTTCTACCAAGTGGGCTTCTACCTGCTCGAATGGCGAAAGGTTTGCCGCTATGCGTATCATCTTGCCATTCAGTCTTCCCTTCACACATTGGTGGTAGGTGGACGAGACTAGTCGATGTTTGTGTAACCAAGGCCTCCCCAAAAGTACGTGGTAAGATACTTCCGTTCTGACTACGTGGAAGCGAGCTAGAGAGGCTATAGGACCCACTTTCAACCATAACTGAATGTGGCCTGCGGTGTATTCACCTCTCCCACCGAATCCTATTACTTCCATCGAAAATCCTCGAATCTTTCTTTCTGAAATTCCTGCGGCTTGTAAGGTGCTTAATGGGATGAGATTTACGGAAGCACCTGTATCCACCAGGGCCCTCTTGATGGGGATTTGATTTATAGATGCTGCTAAGTAGAGAGGCCTTCGATGATCTGGGTGCCCTACTTCCATATCTTCACTGCTAAATGTGATCTCCGTTGATTCCTGCAGGAGGGCCCTATCTTCTGATATCTCCGCTGACAGGCATTCCACCCCTGCGCCGGAGGCGATGCTTACCAAGGCCTCCGTATCTATCTTTCTTTCTTTTGCCGTAAGCCCCAACTGGTCGAATAGATTCTTGAACTTGGCACTCTGCTGAAGGGTAGTAATGGCCGCGGCAGGCAGGGCCAAGTTCTCTTCCTCATCTTCTCCTGGGTCTACACATATTACTACGGCTGCCACACCCTTTCCCTTGTGGTTTGGGAGTGGGTTTCTTTGAACTTCCTGCTGGGTCAGCTCTAATGTGCCTTCTTTGATCCTGCGGTGCACTAGCCTGCGGAGCGCCCAACATTCTGCGGTGGGGTGTTGCACATAATTGTGCAAGCGGCAGAAGCGAGGATCTCTCCTTTCTTCTTCCGTTGGCTCTCTAGAAACCTGGTTGGGTTTAAAGATCCCATCTGCTATCCACTTGTCAAGTAGCACCTCCAGCTCCTTAGGAGTGCATGGCAGGGGTGGAGGTGTATCATACTCCCTCCCCTCTGTTCTCCTTCTCTAGTTTCCAGTGGACACGGCCATAGCCTGCGGTGCGTTCCGCTTGTCTGAACTGGGTTTCACGGACTGAGCCGTCTTTCTTGCTTTCTGTAATAGCTGCGCAAACTGGGAAATCTCCAGATTTTCCAGGACAGCTCTGAACTCCCGAATCATATTGGTCATGCACATTTCTACCAACGTCCTCTCCTCGCAGTGATCATAGCAATCAAGTGCTATGTCCCTAAACCGTTTAATGTATTTCATTAGATCTTCTCCGCTTCTTTGCTTTGTTGCCTGCAGAGTTGCAAGCGTCACTGTTTCTTCTCCGTGAAAGTATTTAGTGCAAAATACGTCCACCATGTCATCCCAAGTTGGGATTGATCCTGGTTTTAAACCAATGTACCAGGTGTATGCTCGGTCGCATAGTGACTTTGAAAACTCCCGAAGGCATAAGTCTTCATCTGCCGCATAAGGGCCAAGGGTGTCAATGAATTTGCTCACGTGCTCTACTACACTTCCCTTCCTGCCATCGTACTGGGCAAAGGCCCTTAGTTCATACCTCTCGGGGTATGGCTTGCTGAGCACTTTTAGGGGATAGGGAGGTCTCCTTGAGTAAAATCTCTCCTTTGGTGTTCTGGCTCTCTCTTGCTCCAAGAGAGCCGCTACCTCAGCCATGGTAATGAAACGCTGTCTTGCGCTCCGTGGGGCACCTCCTGCCAGTGTCTCTACTCCGTCTGCCGCATCATCTGGGTCATGCTGGCTGCCTTTTTCTTTTGTTTTGTCCGCCTTCAGTTGGCAGATCTCTTCCATCATTTGTTGCTGCGAGTGCTGCAATGATTGCAACACTTCGACGAAGGTATTAACATTGTCTACGGGGACTCTTGCTTGAGGCTGAGGATCAGCCCCCGTTCTGTTGGCACCTTCTGTCTAGTTAAGTTGTTCTTGATGAGGCGTCGTTGGCCTGGATTCTGCTTGTGAGGGCACGGCGCTTGTATTTCGTGTCGTCCTAGACTTGGGTGGCATTGTTTGCGAGGGGTGCTGTTTTCTTTTCCTTCACCCCTGTCTGCTTCCCAACTCCCCAATGAAGTCACCAATTTAATGTGGGGGCCTTTTCTGGCAGGATTGGGCTGCCTCCTGTGGTAATGGGCTGGGCTGCCTCCTGTGATGATGGGCCCTAGTGTTTCTGAGTAAGGGAGCTGGGGCCGGTCCAATTGTAACTCAACTTGGGCCGGTTTGCGCACAAACTTATGCCACACCTACTAGGAGCAAGTTTTTGGCAAGCAGAATCGTAGCAGACAAGCTGTGACAGGCTAGACTGTTGTAGACAAGTTATGGCAGGCTAGACTATTGCAGACAAGTTATGGCAGGCAGATAATATAATGACTAAAAAAACAGAGTATTCCGTCTACTTAAACAGGTTACTTATGTAACTAAGAAAAAATAAAAAAAGTAACACTGATTAATTTGAATAAGCAGAAAATTAGGTTATAAGCTTCGTCTGCCGTAGTAAATCCAAAGAGGGGAGAACGCCTCTTCTCAATGCGAATAATCCCCCAGGAAGAATCTTGTTATGGGAATTAATGGCTTTGAGGGAGTCGGCCCTGAATGGTTATAGTCTCACTGGGAAAGTTCTCGTTTGCGTTCTTTAGAGAAAGGTGAGATTTTTGAAGGGGGAGAGAGGGGAGCCGATCTATTGGTGCATGCTCTTTCGAACTAACTCTCTCCTTTCTTTCTTAGTTTTCTTTCCTTTTCTCTCTGTTTTCGTTCTAATCTTTTTTCTTCTCCTCTTACTCTGTTTCTCTTTCCACGTTGTGAAAAATCCTCTGTTTTTCGATCCCCTTTACAGGGCACGGCAAGGGCCTCTTTATAGTGCCTGCCGTGACCAGTGTTTTACTGTTTTGCCCCTTAACCGCCTTTGTCTGGTCTGGGTGTACCTGCCAATCGTACAAAACCCCTGCCAGACAAAGGCGGATTCATTTTGTCCTTCTGTGCGCCGCGGACTCATGTTGCCCTTCTGCGCGCCGCGGCCTTTCCTGCCACGATGTTAATTTCCTTTCTCCTCACACTCAGAGCATGCACTCAACGGTTCCCTCTCAAATTCCCTCTTTTGGGTGGTCCATCATCCCAGCAAGACGTACCTCTCAAAGAGGTTTGAGTAGGGGCCGAAAATAGATCCTTTTCCCTCTCCCCACCACCAAACCACACCCCCTTTTACCTCTTACCTCTGACCCATGGCCCCACCATGTCCTGTATTGGCTGGGTACAGGCTGGTGGCGCCTGGGCCTTGCGCGTGCTTCCCTTTCAAATTTGTCCATGAATCTGCCTGCTGCTCATGAGTCTGCCAGCTGCTCATGTGTCTGCCGTAACCTGGGGACTCTCCGTCTGCATTTCCTGGCCTTTCATGTGGGCTTTCTTTTGGTCCTTCGCTTCAATCAAAAGCTGGGCTTCGTATGATGATGGGTTTTATATTTCTTTGGCCCACCTTTGGTTTTCTTTGCTGTCTGCCGTGTTTGGCTCGTAATTCCTGCCGTAATGACTCAATCCTGCTGGGCCCCTTTTGGGCCAGCCATTTTATGCCTTTTCTCAGTGGCCTATCATAGGCACTATTGTGTTTCTTTTTTACTCATGGGTTCCTATGTCCCTTTGTTTTCTTCTTTTGGGCATCCACGGCCCGTTTGCTAATTCTTTTGGGCTTCCTCGGCCTGTTTGCTAATTCCACACTCCCATGGACTTTGTTACTAACTTCATTGGGCTTCCCCGGCCCAATAACCTTATCCTTATCTTTGGGTTTTATAGGCCTGCCATAAATCCCTTACTTTCTTAGTTTACATTACCTTGGGCCTGCAGCGACCCTTTCTCACTTTTCTAACTCATATTCTGCCCATGGGATGCTATATCTTTCTTTCCTGGCTTCTTTAAGCCCGTTTGCCTTTTCAAGGCCCGTATACATTGTTGGGCTAGTGACCCATTATTCCTGCCGCTTGGACCTAATGGTCTTTTTTAACTATTCATACAGTCAATTTCTTGTGGCCCTCATCATTGGGCTTTTCTTTCCACTAGGCTTCCATAAATGGCCCTCAACAGATAGAAACCTACCTTCTTTGAATTAAAAATAATGATTGCATCATTTAGTGTTTAAGTGACTATTTTGCTCTTTTGCTATTTCTATTTACAAATCATTCACATTTTACTTGTGAAAATGCATAAAGTCAACACGCATTAGTAAATCTAAATCACAATGAGTGATGTAGGGAAAAAAAATTATATTATTAATTATGAAAATCGTAAATAAAATAGACTTGCAAGTTACTACAAGTTACTACAATATAATAATAATACAATTAAAAGTATCATTCCTCACACGGTCACCGTCACAGCTCTAACGATAGGTTAATTGAATTGGAAAAACAATTGCACCATCACCGACAATAATTGTGTGCGCACCAGATGGCAAGAGGGCATTACCATTGGAGTCTACAATGCCCAAGCCCTGGCAAGCATTTATGGCAAACTGAATAGTCTCACTCGTCCCAGCTGCAACAAAAACCTTCTGGAACGCAATCAAATTTTTAATATGAGTTCCAACAATACCGAATGGGGGCTGTGAGTAAACCAAAACAACTTCATCTCCATCTCTGTTTCCCACATTTTTAACTTCAACTGCAAGTTTAAAGTTTTTAGGACATCTCATGTCATCTATTGCAATTGCCGGGCAGCTAGGCTTGAAGGTTCCATTTTTATATGGTAGGTCACGGCAGTGTTGAAATTTTGTCAATTTTATTGGCAGTCTATTTGTCGCGGCTTTTAGTGTATAGTTGAATTTTGTGTAGCTGAGGCCATAACCAAAGGGGAAGACAGTGGGGCCATCGAAGAATTTATATGTTCGACCTGGGTAGCCATTGCTATCATCTGGCCTTAATTGCATGGATGTTAGGGGTAGCTTGTCAACGTAATCGGCTTGATACCAAGTAACGGGTAATCTTCCTCCTGAAAAAGAATAATATAGTAGAATATGTATGCATTAATATGTATGTCAATCAGAGACGGCTTGATGCATTGAGAGATCTAAGGTGAAAAATGAATTGAGACCTTTTATATATTTAAAAATAAATTTTTTTTAAAAATCTAAATATTACTTAAACTCTATTCTCTTGTTAGATGCAAAATTACTAATTAATATGAACCGCTTAGAACCTTTTTTTTAGAATGTCTCTAGATGCAAAAAATTTGACAAAACATTTCACACTTGTTGATGTAGTAAGTAAAAAAGTGACATTAGTGATTGACCTAGATGAGAATTAGTAAAAATTTGCCAACTCAATTGTTATGAAAAATCTTATGAAATTTTTTGTGTATTACTCTTTTTCTTTTTTAAGAAGTGCTAAATTCATAACATTTTCACAACAAATTCTAGGTGTTAAATTGTTACTAGTTCTAATTTGAACTCACTATTAAAATTAATTTTTTTAACCACCAATAACAGCCAGTAACATCCTGCTACTTATAATTTATTGTGAAAAATATTATGAACGTAAAATTTCTTTTTTATAAAAAATACTATTTTATTTATTAGCTAATATTTGTGCTTAATTAACAATATTAAAATGAAAGAAATAACTCTATTGATTAAAATTAGGGAGCCTTTTTTTAACCCGGGGCCTTAGGCGACGACCTCTCTTGCTTATATGCTAAGGCTGGCTGTGTGTACAAATGAAATTAACCAAAGTGGATATGCATTGGCATACAGAATTAAAGTTAGATGTTACCTGGATTGTATTTTCCAAAAATAATATCCGCAATGGCTTGACCACCTTCCTCTCCAGGATATCCAGACCACAAGATGGCATGGATTTTGGGGTTATTCTTAGCAAAGGAGATATCGACACCTCCGGCTGACATGATTACAAGAACTACGGGGCCTTTTGAAGCATTAGCAACCTGGTTGATAAGATCAGTTTGTTTTCCAGGAAGGAGGAGATCCAACCTGTCTCTGCTCTCTGCCTCAATTGATAAATCAATTCCGGCAACAATTATAGTGGCATCAGATGTTGTGGCGACTTGCACGGCTGGGCCAATCAAGCTCCCATCGGGGCATTTAACATTTGAACATCCTGCTGCATAGTTCACTCTTCCATAACTGGAGAAGCCATTAAGTGGAGTTATATATCGACATGGAGTTCCTTTATTCCATGGGTCAAATGCATAGTTTCCAATCATGGCAATGGAAGCATTAGCATGTGGTCCAACCACTGCTAGGGAAGGGTACTTTCCAGTTGCCAATGGCAAAATTCCATTATCATTCTTCAAAAGAACAATTCCTTCCCTCGCTGCTTGTGCCGCTAACTCGATGTGCTCGTTAGAGCACACATCATTTATTCCAAGAGAATTGTATTGAGAGTGTCCATCAAATATTCCTAGCCTCATAAGCACAACATAGAGGTATTGTAGTGACCGGTCTACAAGTGCCTCCCTAACCTTCCCATGTTTCACAGCATTTTCAACATTATCGGTGTAGTAAACCCCACAATCCAAATCCAAACCTAAACCAAGAAGAAATTAAATGTCCGTGAACAAGAAAGTAAAACGAGGAAAGAAAGAGAGAAAGAAATGAATAGGTAAGGCATATAATTAACTAGCCTGCTTGTAGTGTATATGAAACTGCAGTCTCATTGTCAACGTTTAGCCATTTGTGGTTCTTAATCATTACTTCAATAGAATCACAATCTGCAACTATATATCTGGCAAAAATTGTAATATTAGTCTTAATTACAAAAATAAAATCCTAATTAAAATTTAGGGTCTATTTGAATTGGGAAGTGGAATAGAGTAAAGTTGAGTTTTGTTAAAAATATGCTAATTTTGGGCCAATTTTAATTTGCTCTCTCTACTCCCCCTCCCTCCACTTCAATTCAAACAAACCATAGTATTTTGATATTGAGATTAGAATTCAGATTGTACCCATGAAGATTCCAGTCTTCTCTAACGGTTTGCTTCAAGAGTATGGGATCAGCACAAGCAGGTATGCCATTAACACGGTTATAAGAGCACATGACACTACTAACATCACCATTTTGGACACACATTTGGAAGGGTCGGTTAAATGTCTCTGCCAAATCTTGTTCCGTCACCTTCAAATAAAAATCAATAAATACTTTGCTTTAATGGATTTTTGAATCATAGTGGTATATCAACTTTAGAATTAGGATTTTCATAGAGTTGTTACCTTAGCATCGAAAGTGTAACGCTGAACTCCTTTCCAATTGTCAACATCGTAGGCAGTAAAGTGCTTGCAACATGCAGAAACTTTAAGCGGCCTAGAGTTTAAATCCTTATAGTGCTCAGTTCCCTCAACATCCTGTAAGCCTCTCACGTAATTCGCAGCATAGGTGCCAACTACAAATGGATCTTCACCAGGTGTCTCAATGATTCTTCCCCATCTTGGATCTCTTGCTACGTTAATGGTTGGACTCCAAAATGTTAATCCAGCATGCCCTAAATTGTACAATGCTCGTGCTTCTGTGGAAACAGCCTACATCCAGTAACAAATTTTAGCATATTGATTAAAAAAGAATACTTTAAATACTAAAATACAACTTAACGGCTTAAATTTTACCTTCCCAATTGTGTTCCACAATGACTCATTGAATGAAGCTGTTGTGAGAATCGGCGTGGGAAAGCTAGTTGCATGTGCTACTGAATCATCGAAAAAGGTACCTGGACCGACATTGGACAAACCATGGAGCGCCTCAGACCACCATTCGTATTCAGGCAGGCCTATTCTTGGGGCTCCGTAAGCACGATTTCCTAGCTGTCGCACCTTTTCATACAACGTCATTTGATTCACCAAATCTCTTGCTCGGACTTGGTAGGAAAGTTTCTTGTCACAAAAGGGGAATGATTTGATATCCAATCCAAGTTGGGCATACCTGGCGGGATCACATATGTAGGTGAAGTTACTACGGCCAGGGGTCACAGCATCACGGCCTATTT
The DNA here is from genome assembly GCA_023055345.1 of Quercus wislizeni. Lineage (NCBI taxonomy): Eukaryota > Viridiplantae > Streptophyta > Magnoliopsida > Fagales > Fagaceae > Quercus > Quercus wislizeni. The sequence goes on along the minus strand of JALGQJ010000007.1, from coordinate 23,401,303 downwards.
TTGTGACACTTCTTCTTGCATCAGTGTATATGACACAGAAAGCAAAAGTGAGATAGATGCAAAGCAGAAAAGTAAGTAGTGTTTTCCCCATGGCTTGCAATTACGTTGCATGCATATAATACTAGTCGCCCATTAAGGCTCTTATATATAGAGAAAGGAAGATCTCATATCCAAAATAATAAAAAATAAAAAATTAGACTTGTGAGTTGGCGTATCTCTTTATTGTGAGGATAAGCTTGCTTCTCGATTGAGATTTTATGTAGACATCTGGTTTCGACGCTTGAGAGTATATTTGTTTATTTAACAACCTAAACATAACAAAGTAATGGTATCTGTTATACTGGATTTAGTTTGCCCGCCATAGGACTTTATGTGTTTATATATATATATAACAACCTTTTTGTTTTCTGAATTTAACAACCTAAATCTAACCAAATAATGTTCTCTATTAAACTGGATTTAATTAGTTTGCCCGCTATAGGATATTATCTATATAACAACCTTTTTGTTTTTTGAGTAAGATCTATATATATATATATATATATATATAACAACATAGGGCTAACAAAACAAACTTTTATGTCAAAATAATTATGATGTCACCTTCTATTACAAGCTTGTCACCTCCAGAAACCAGTCTTGAAAGCAGTTGATCTTGCAAGCTACTCCTAAAACTAACATTTGAATAATTCAAATCTTCTATTTTTTTATTTTTTCAGTAATAAATTTTACATTAAAATCTCTCCAAAAAATTATATTTTCTCTTTTCTCTTCCACATTTTATAACGTGATAAAATCTACAATAGTTTTTTTCTGAAAAAAAAAAAAAAAAAAAAAAAAAAAAAAAAAAAACCCTCAATTTATACATATTATTATATACATATTAAAACATAGTTTTGATATCCTATTAAGATTGTCGTTCTGATTAGACATATGGTTTCTTCTGATGAAAAATATATATATTAATTTATACATATTAAGAAATAGTTTTGATACCTATTAAGATTGTCATTGTGATTGTGAAAAAAAGAATATAGAATGAAAGCAAAATTAATATTGTTTGACCTTAGTGACCCTTGTACTTAATAGTGAGATCTCATCAACTACATATTTGTTATAATAGATCAATTAAAAATTATAATAATAGACTAAACTTTAGATTAATTAACTACCATAGACTAACTAAATATTACATTATTTGCACTATAAGTACGATGAGGTACAATCAATGTTAAACTGGGATTATAGTTTAACATTGATTGTACACAAACTTGCCTTTCATAGTTTCAGGAACCCTACATGTGTGCACAGGATCATGCCTGCGTGCTCATGCACCATGGCCGCGCGCGCAGGTAAATTCCTACTTGCACATGCCGAGTGCTTCTTTGGCCTTATTTTTCCAAAAATAGATTTATTTTCTCATTAAAAGTTATATTTATCATTTTAACATTTCTCAAGTCAATTTAACATCTGATTGGGCCCTAAACTAATCTTGGATCTCAGAATTTCAACATCATTGGGGAATGAGGGCCCGAGTTGTAAGGGATATAAAATGTGGTGTCTACAGATGCCCCTCTTTTGATTTTTGAGCTTCTTTAATGGAACCAAAAGAATAAGAGACAAAATATTTTGTTTCGACGTACGGCTCGGGCCCAACCCATACACACGACACACATCACACAGACATGGGGAGGGGTGTAAAGCGTGGGATTCGTATGTCCGAATTCCCACCTTTACTGCTTGGAAAACGAGCAATGACAGGTTCACTATCCCAAAACTTGTTTTGCCAATTGCAAGGAAAAGGCGAGTGGCTCACTATCCTAGAGTCACTAAAAAGAAAAACAGATAAGGCCAATAGCCACAACCATCAACCAAACAAACAAGGGTGCTTTTACGAGCTTAAAATGATATATATCTGTAGTGTCCATCTGGGGCTTTTGTCTCCAACTTCTCCAGGTAGCTTGCGCCTCTAGGTAGTAATTGTCTTCTTCATCTCTACCTCTACCAGTTCTAGTAAGGCTTTTACCTTAGGGTGATGGTCTCAATCTCTATCTCTACCTCTTCCACTATGCCTGCATATTCAATTCCCTCGGGATATGTGCACAATTTCTATATTATGTGCCTACATGTTCACTTCCCAGAGGATATGTGCACGAATTCTGTATTCTAACTATTTTTGGATGAAAGATCCACTGAGGTGACAAAGGACTCACTAGGGAGCATAATTCTACTGAGAAGTGTTTGATGATGATTCTAACCTATCGTGAATTCTTGATGGTGTATAGTCCACTAGGGAAGGGTAAGTTTACTAGGGATCTCTTGATGAAGTGTTGCTCACTGGGAAAACTTTCCTCCACTAGGGAAAAATTATCTTCTTCTTTCTTATGACTCACTGGGGATTGATGTTGACTCCACCCTAGACGGGGTTTTATAAACTCCATTAGGGAAATTTTATCTTGCAACTCTCAAGGGGGCTGCCTCTATGTCTTGGACCCACGGGGGAGTCCTCCTATGATACTGAAATTTGCTTGGGGATTTGGTTGATGACCTTGACTCACAGAGAAGTTTTCATGATGATTTCTGATCCACTAAGGGGTGTTTTTTATGCTTTCAATCCACTCGGGATGCTTTTGATGCTTTCGATCGACTAGGATGCTTTTTAGGGTCATTGTGTTTTTTGCCTATTAAGGGCATTTCTGTCATATTTTTATGTCTTTTTGAATTTTCCTTTGCATTTCTAGCCTCCTGAGAACTTCATGGGGATATTTGAATTTTTTTTTTCCGCTAAACTACATATAGTTTAGCAGGGAGGCCTAAACTACATGTAGCTTAGCCATTAGGTATGTTCCCACATCTTCATCTTTTTTTCCCAACAGTTACCAACCGTTTCTTTTTTTCATTCTCTTCATCTCCCTCACCTCTTCACATTCTCTAACTCCCTCTACAAAAACCTCCTGCCATTCTCTCATTCCCTCACTATCTGACCCTCATCTCTTTCTTCAATCTCAACTTCTCTCTCAAACTCTCTCATCTCCTTCAATGGCACCCAAGTCCAAAAAGAGTTACTACATCCTCTCCACTCATGCATTTCATCTCACCCGCTAGAATGGAGCGGTAAGGTTGGCTAAGGCTCCCCCCTTAATCTATATATCACAAAAAAATCTTTCTAAGGGTGCAAAGGCCAGATCGATGAGTTTTTTCATTTTTTTTCCATTTTCAAGTTTTTCTTTTGATCTTCCATTTTGATATGTTTTTAGGCTTGTAAAGCTTGGGTTTTGCTGTGGGATGGGTTTAAATGAAAATTGACACCTTAGAATGGGTAGGAACAAGTTTAGGATGAGTTTTGATTGAGAAAACCCTAAAAAGTCGAAGATCACCATTCGGTGTTTGTTCCTACGTGCGCAGATTCAAGCCTGCATGTATAGATATGTTCTTGCATGCGCAGCTTGTATTCATGCATACGTAGGCTTGTTCTTGCACGCGTGTATCTGTTCTTCAGTTTATGCACACTCAAGTTCCGACCTACGCACGCATGGCGCCAGGCAGAAACCTTAGTTTGGGCATTTGGACTCCTTTTTCACATGTTCTTCATCTGTTTGCAATTTTAACATCATTCCTCACCATTTTTGCAACCCACTGCATGCCTCACATCACCTATCACTTTCCCACCATTCTTTCCACCTAATCATGAATTTAATCTCGATCTCTTTTTGCAGGTTTTACCTCCATACTCTGGTAGAGGGAGTACCAACAGGGCATTGGTATGGTACAACATCCTTATCGAGGAGACTCAAGGTCACATTCGTACTGCAGGTTTTGAGCCCGTCCTCCGCTTAATGCCTGAGAGGTCTGCTAGTGCTGTCTTGGTGTAGACCTTAGCTAAGAGATGGTGGGACACTACTTACACCTTCCACATTACTAATTGAGAGATGACCATCACTCCCCACGACATCCACCACATAACTGGCCTGTGGTTTGATAGAGTCCCGATTAGTTTGGAGGATAAGTTGGGTACTTAACTGGGTGTAGAGCAACTCGAGAGGAGGTACACCACAAAGACGATCCGCTACACTAACCTTAAGGTGAATTTCATGTGTCATCCACAGGGGATAGCTAAGGCGTGTGCTCGGATGGCCAAGGTCTTTTTGTTGTACCTGTTGAAGGCATACTTATTTGCTAATGGTGGGCAGACGGTGTCTTTAAGGTGGCTGGCCCTTTTCCCGGACTTTGAGAGGGCTAGGACTGTTAATTGGGGGCAAGCATGCTTGACCTAATTTTACTCTTCCTTAGACACGCTTAGCCAGGGGACTCTGTGCCAACTAGTGGGGCCATGGAAGCTCCTCGAGGTTAGTTTCTTTCCCTTTTCTCTTGTAGCTTATGTATTTTCACCCGTATAGTCATATATCCATATGCCATTTAGGTTAAGACTAAGTAACATATTTCTCACTGATTGCATTCATACCCATATCTTACAAAACTGTTATCTTGTAAACTGCCATATCTGTGCCTTGTAAACTGTCATCTTACAAACTATCATATTTGTATCTTGCAAACTGTCATGTTTTCTTGAAAACTGTACCATAACCTCTTACACACTATCATCTTGCAAATTGTCATGTTCTCTTGCAAACTGTACCATAACCTCTTACACACTATCATCTTGCAAACTATTATCTTGCAAACTGTCATGTTCTCTTGCAAATTGTATCACAACCTCTTACAAACTATCACATTTTTAGCACTGGGCCATAGAGTACGGCCTCATCACTCGGGGAACTTCGGTGGACTTGAAGAGTGTCACCTCGATTCGGGCTCACCTCGTTAGGCTCTCTCCATTGTTTGCATGCTTCTTAGGATTCTTTTCCTAACACTATGTGTTGTCACAGATTGTGTGGAGTCCTTAGGCCGATGCTGATCTTGTAGTAGATCCGAACTTGGAGGCAACTTCTATTGTCGCTTCTAGGATCTCCCAGCCCCTTGAGAGCACTGGGTTGAGGGTGATCTATTTGGCAGAGAGGGTGTGCTGCCAGCTAGCAAGTGAGGATGCGCCCTAAGTTCCAATGGACTTTCTAGTGTTCATGCTTGCCCTTCGCTCCATGACAACCATGAAGTACGACCTGTAGGGGTCGGACATGCCCTTCACTGAGCAAGTCATGGATGGCTAGACTATGAAGAGTTTAGTAGGACTCGCCTCATGCACACACAAGAACCCTCGGCATGCACACGCAAGAATTAGCTTGCACGCGCAACCATGATCATGCACACACAAGCACGATCTTGCGCATGCATGGCGGCTTACTGAACCATAAATAGGGCAAGTTTTTTGCATTAATGCTGAGGTTTGGAATGAATCCCACATCATATGGGAGTCATTCCAAACCCCTATTTTCTCAATATAAGTAGCCTTACATGTACCTTTTAAAAACATACAGAAATCCCACAGGAAAACACAAAGGATCTGTTTGGATATCACTTATTTTGCTAAAATTGAAAAATTATTCCTGAAAGTACTATAGATAAAGGTAAAAGTTAGTTAAAATAGTACAGTGGGGCCTATGAATAGTAGTAAAAATAAGCTAAATGGTAAAATAATTTTAATTTTTTATTTCAATCCAAACTCACACTAAAATTCACTAGAAATAGTGAATCAAAGAGGGAGTTTTTCACAAAACATCCTCAAGTCAATTTTCTTTTGATTAGGGCATTTTCTGGCCATGATCTTCGAGTTTAAGATTACTAATCACTCTTGTTTTTTATTGTGAATAGATTTGACTGAGGGAAGCAGTAAAAAATAAAGCCTAGGAGCTTTTGTTTTGAGGTATTGAGTTCTAAACTCTTTTCTCTCTTTCCTATTTTAATTTTATTGTTTGTCTTGTTTCTTTGTTTGTTTTGTATTTTAATATGTTTATGTAGTTTACATTTGTATAGTTTTTACATTTTAAAGTATGTTAGGATGTTAGATTTAGTGTTTTGAAGTTCTACTCTGTTTTCTGTGTTTCTAGGGTTTCTGGGCTAAAACCCACGTGCGCATAATCTTGGCTATGTGCGCAGGCTTGATTATGTGCACGCAGGCTTGTTCATGCGTGCGCATGATCCTACCCAAAAACCCTAATTTTATTTTATCTACTTTTGCTTTTGTTTTCACATGTAATACTTCTATTTTGGATCCTTTTTCATGTATTTATGGTTATAACCTTCTGTTTCACATGTTTAATTGTTTGTTTACATCTTAAATTAGGGTTTGTCTTGTATTTTCCTTATTTCAATGCCATGAACATGCATTCACATGTTTATGCATGAATGTCATAGGTGCTAAGTTGCTGCAAGGTAAGTAAGGTAAGTCATGCATTCACATGAACATGCATCAATGAATATGATTTTGTTTAATGATAGACTTGAACGTGTTTGTTTGGACGAATTATGCTTAATCACATGTTTGCTTGAACCTTTTAATGCCTATGTTTCTGCCTTGGATGAAATACAATGACATGATGAATAGTAACATGTGAGGGTTTATGTTATATCATGCTAGATGAATGCTAGGTTGGTTTGACATGCATGCTAGATGAATGTTAGGAGATGCATTGCTAGATGTATGTTAGGTTTGAGTTGTGACATGCCATGATTAGATGTATACTAGGGTTTATGATGGATGACAAGCATGATAGATGTATGGTTAGGGATGATTGATGCCAAGTTGTATGCCTAGATATATGCTAGTGTGTGTGTGAGTATAGATGCAATATTAAGTGTGCCTAATAGGGGTAAGACATAAGACACAATGAGAGGAAACCAACCTTAAGGTTAGGCAATTTTGGGTGCCTAACACCTTCCTAAGACCATACCTTAATTCCGAACTCATATCTCTAGTAGTAAGATCAAAAAAGTACTTCCTCGAAAGGACGTTATATATATGGTTCCTAGACCATTGCAAAAACTAAGTGGCGACTCCACATTCCATCATGTCTACACTCATGGCTTCCCTTACTGCTGGGATATGTGTTCCTGCTTCTCTCATTTCTTTTCAACCATTCATCATTTGCATTCTTATACATTGGTAACAATCAAATGAAACACTTGTATCAAGCTGGCCCTACAACTGGTGCTCTCATTGACCTTTCCTATTTACCCTAGTCGGTCCATGCTTATGGCCCTGATGGCTTTGCTCGGGAGTGTTCCATTGGCCGCAATAAAAATGTCATGAGCTACCCTTTTCTTAATGGTACACAGGCGATGAGTTCTCTTTCATTCTTCATTTACTTTTCTTGCATCTCTCAACCTTTATCCTAACACTATCTTCTTTCAATTCAGCCTACCCTACAAGAGCATGAGGAGCTCGTTTGGCTTATGGTGAACCTTAAGCTAGAGGTGACTAAGTACTCTTGGTAGCTATATGGCGATAAGGATGTTGATGATGATGATGATGATGGTGGTGGTGATGGCGGTGGAGGTTTAGAGTCAACTCCAACCCATTAGCCGAGGAAGAGGCATTTCCGGTGATCTTGTAGACAGACAAACAGACACAAACACAGATAGTATAGCATAGCATAGCATATTTCTTTTTTGTTGTTTTCATTTTTTTTTTCTTTCTTTAGCATACATTCCAGCATTTTGGATTCGATTTGAGACATTGGGTTGTATTTAAGAACATCTTTCACATTTATGCTTTTATTTGGGATATGTACTTAAATTACAAACTTATGGAAACTTTATGCAATTCTACTATTCTTGATCTTCGATATTTGGAAATCTAGAGCTTGAATTGTGCCATGAGCAATTTTTTAGGTTGTAAGACTTATAGGAGAAGATTTTGGGAGAAAACATACTTAAAACAGGGGAAAACTTGGTTTGGCCTGCCTTCCTACGTGCGCAAACATAGGCCTGCATATGCAGGTATTGACCATGCACGCACTGTCTTGACTTTGTATGCGTGTACCGAGGGTTAAAAACCCTAATTGCCTCTCTCCAAGTCAAAAATAACCGCTGGGGTCTCCAAACCTTCACCAAACACATACTAAACTCAGAGAACATTTCTCCAAGCTTTCCACCGCAGAACTTCTCTCCTTTAGAGGTCTTGGCATGGATTGAGAAACTTAGCCATAGTTTCAAAGAGGTTCTCACTCCTTTTGGTCTCTCTTGCATCTTTCCCATATCATCAAGTCAAAATGGGTGAATCTTTTCTCTCAATCCCTAATTTTTGCCTAGGTCCTTGACCTAACGGGATTCCTCTAACTTTTGCATGGATTGCCTTTCGGTTTTCAACCCATCGAGGCTCCTTATATCGTCTTTTCATTTTTCTTTTTCTTTTTTACTCTCTCTCTCTCTCTCTCTCTCTTTTCCTTTTACTCATGCTTTCTCTCCTTCTCTCTTTCCTTTTCCTGATATGGTCATATGAGAGGTTCCAATTGCTCCATCCAACTTTAGGATACAAGAAAGGACTTAGCGGCTGTCATGAAGTGGGTTAACATAGCAGAGGAAGCTTATAAAAAATCTATCAAAGGAAAGAAAGACTGACCGACCACCTTGATATGCCCCAAATTTTACTTTTCTGCACTTTATGATTCTCATGTCTTTTCTTATGTGATGAGGTATGATTTCTTCAGTTGAATTGAAGGTGCCCACGCATGTCCAACTCCTTGCCTGAGGGCCTGCATGAGCAAGGAAATTGCTCCTTCGAGAATGGTCACCGGTGTGGTGACTGCCACAACGCCTCCGACGCTCAAGTTAGAACAAGGGAATATAATCTATCAAGACAAAAGATGACAATAATTTATCCTTTCTGAATATATGTGTTTTTTGTGTGTACGTCCCTGTTGGCAGTACAGGGGAGGCTTTATATGTTGTCTTGGGTCTTAGCCGTTGTGATCGGCATTTACTCCTTTCTTGGGTAACGCTTCTTGCCTTGTAATAGAGCTTTTATTGTGCTCTCAACGGTCAGTACAGATGGCATTGTAACCGCCCGAGATATTATTGAAGGCATTGAATGGCTACGTTGTTCTCGTCAGGGATGTGGGTGTTTCTTGGGCTCGTCTTGGGAATGATCTCGTCAATCCTGCTGTGTTCGTTTTTAATTTATCTCGTCAACCTCGCCATTATGAATTTAATAAAGGACCGGAATGTTCCAAATCCCCTATAAAAACAATTTATCATCTTTTAATTTGAGCAATGAGAGAACCATCCATTTATTATCTTTGCTTATTGTCATCATTTTTCTTTTTCTTTTCTTTTTTCCATGCTATGTAATTTTTGCCCATGACGTCGTTTGAGGAATTTTCACCATACCCACGGTCTTTGCCTCTATCTTTTACCTAGATAACCCTTTTAGGTTTTCAACCTAGCGGGGTCCTTTTGCCTTAATTTTTGCCTTGGCCGCCCTTTCAGGTTTTCAACCTAGCAGGTTTTTTTATTATTTTTTTCAAATGTTGTAACTTCGAAGCCTATTCATGTTGATTAGGCAAAGCATCTCTTCCTCATCCACACACAGTTATGATTATGTGTGGATGTATTAGATCCTCTTATATCATTACTTTTCATATAATGATTTACTTATGCTCTCTTGCAAAATTTCACACACAACAGGCATACTCTTTGCTACTCTTGATACTATTGTATAGTTACAAAGTGATTTGGTCATCATAAGGAATACATGTGATAGTATATGCTTTCTAAACTGTCTAAACTTGTTTTTTAAAATAAAATTAGTTAGACTTGTTTAGTGTGTTTTTTATCTAGGAATGCTTTGCATCTAGAGATGATGGTGTGTTTGAGTGCTCAACATACTTCTTGGTTGCTTGTTTTGGTGTCTATCTTGATTACATTCATCTTGTGTTGTTTCTCCTCCTTGAAAACCCTTGTTTCAGGCTTCTCAATAGATGTTTGATACCTCCTCAATACATGCCTCTTCTATCAAGATTTCTGGGTTTGTTCTCAATACCTTTCAATGGATAGCTTAATCCATTGAGCCAATTCTTTGGAGTCTCTGACTACTCAATAAATGCTTGATACCTCCTCGATCTATTAAGATCTCTTTTCCGTCAATACCTCTTCGATACCTTTCCATCTATAGAGATTTTGTTCTCAATACCTTCTCGATCTATTGAGCTGTTTTTCTATATATATATATATATATATATATATATATATGAGGTCTGACCCGATTTTTCTCAAACTCAAATATCTCAATCTCTCTCTCTTTTCTCTCTTGATCCAAACCACTCCTTTTCACCAAAAATCTTCCTCCCTTCAAGATTTCAGCCTAATCCAAGCTTCTTTCTCTTGGTAAGTGTTCTTAATCTCTTCATCTTCCCTTCCTTCATGCATTTAGACCTAGGTTTCAAAGTTTTAGGGAAAAATTTTGGGTTTTTGAGTTCTATGTGAAATTTTTGGGGTGGGTTTTGTTGTTTTGTTCTCACATGATCATGCATTTATTCTATGTTCATAATGTTTCATGCATTCTAGAATTATGTGACTGATTATACCTTGTGAATGCTGCAGTTTGGATTGGGTTTTTACCCATGATGCATTTTTTCTTTTGCACGTAACATGGTCATGCATTTTTATGCATTACACTTCATGTTTTCCTTCCTTCATGTGCCCTATTCTCTTCTGTGTTTCTGTGTTTCTTCTCTCTCTCTCTCTCTCTCTCTCTCTCTCTCTCTCCCTATTTAGTTTCCTTCTTATGGCACCTAAAAAATCTGTTACCTCTAAGAACCTGATAAGGCATCATGGTTCTTCTTCTTCTTCTTCCTCTATTCTTGATTCTGTGAGGTTCCCTGATGAGAAGGCCAAAAATAACTTCTTTGAGAACTTCTCTAACCAGGCAATTCATTCAGAACACCAGGTCATTCTATCTGATTTTCCAAACACTCCTCTACCTAATGCATTTAGCCCTCAGGGTTGGGCTTCTCTATGTGAGATACCCAAGAGGTGTCCCGGTGTGTTCATTCAGGAGTTTTACTCCAACATGCATGCCATCGATACTTCTGTGCCTAGGTTTACTACGGTATTCTGGGATACACATATCGTAGTTACCCCAGAGTTCATTTCCAATGTATTACACGTTCCTAGGGTTGATCGTCCTGATTACCCTAGTCATCGTCATCTTAGTTCTGTCTCTCGAGACGAGATGGCCTCATTCTTCTATGAGAAGGCCATGGTGTGGGGAGATACTCTTAACTTCTCCACAACCAAGTTTGCTAAAGGTCCAAGGATCCTTAATATCATGATCTTTGTCCTCACACCATGGTCTCACTATAACACTATCACTGAGCCTTGTCCTCACATATGATAGTATCAATGGTAGATTGCTATCGAGACACTGCTAAACATGATAAGCTTATCTTTTGTTTGGCTAGCACATGTGCACTTCTCTATTCCTCTCTCTTTTCCTTTCTATGCCATAGCTGCCATTAGCAAGGAATCTATTAGGAGGAGCAATGTGCAGCTAGCAGCCAAGTGGCCTCATGCGAAGGATGATGCTACCTTCCCCCACATTTGTCTTCATCTTCTACCCCATTTGTCTTCATCTTCTACTCCTACAAACACCTCATTTTGTACCTGATTAATAAACTTTAGTCCCCAATCCCAATGATGAGCTTGAAATGTCTACAAAATGTAATTGAAGTTATTTTGATAGTTTGGAAGTAATCAAAACTCAAAAGTGCTCAAATCGCTTTGAAAACATTGCTGAAAAATGACCTTTACTCACTTTTTTTACCATAACTTTTGATTCACAAAGACTTTTTGAGTAATGTTTGCCTCATTGGAAAGTAAACATCCTGAGTTTCAATTTGAACACAATGTTATCCTAATTTGGGCTTAAATTGAGTGAGTTATGACTATTTGAAGTTGGGCCAACTAGGCAGTCCGATTTTTTGGGTTTTAAAACTTCATCTTAAGAGCCCTAAACATAATGTCTTGATGTGGGCCGGCCCATGGACCCTTGAGAACGTCCAAAGATCTTTAAAAAGTCTAAAAACCATAATTTTAACTTATAAATACTCATTTTATACCTCCAATCAAAACCTTAGCTAGAGAGAGCCATTTTTTAGCCTTCATCTTTTCTAAAACCCTAATTCTCTTTTCTAAAATACACACACAGCACCTTTGCACTTTTTTACAAATTAAAAACCTCTCTTTAGTTATTTCTAAGGCAGAAACTACTTTCCCTATTTGATTTCTCAAAACCCTTTTCAAAACTAATCTTGCTTTTGAGTTGTGATTACCTATAAACTATTGAAATCTTCTTTTACTTTGATGTCTTGTTGAAGCTTGTTGTGTAGACATTGAGGAGCCAGTTAAATATCAATTAATTTTGTATTTCATAGCAAGGCGAGTTTTTCTTCATGGCTTTTCCTTGATTTGGTTCTTTTATAATTTGTGTTTTTGTTGTTCTTAGTTAATTTATATGTTATTCATGCTTAGAAATGTTTTTTTTTGTTTGATTTTATTTTGTTTTGTCTCATGTTTTGATTAGAAAGTTGATATGATTTGATATATTAAAGAATATGTTTTGATGTGTTAAGTGTTGCTCTTGTTTGTTATTAGATTCAATGCATGTTTAGGAATAGATTTTGTTTTGTTTATCTTTGATATCTTTTGTTGTTTGTTTAGGTTGTTTAGTTTTATATTAGAAGTATATTAGGTTTGGTTTGATTGTTATTTTGTTGCTTCCTTTAAAACTGTGTTTCAGGGCGCGTATGTATGAGCACACATACTAATGTATGCATACGCATACTCGTGCCCAGAAATGCAAATTTAGGGTTCTTGCAATTTTGATTGTTTTACTTAGTTCTAAATCCTCTATTTTAGTCTCGTTGAGTCTAATTTTTACATGTTTAGGCCTAGGTTAGTAGAATAGCATGTTTCACATGCTATGATTGTTGAATTGATAATTAGGGTTTATATCTTAGTTGAATCACATGAACATGCATTAATGTATAGATGTTGTGGTGTTATAAGGTAAGTGAGGTAAGTTATGCATAATTACATGAACATGCATTTGATTGGGATGATAAGCATGATATGGTTTATGAACATGATGAATATGCTTGGCTAATACCATGATGGTATGCTTGGATGTTTAGGATATGCTTGATATTAATGCCTTGTCGATGCTACCATATTGTGATATGCTTGCTGCATTGGATGAGATGAGATAATGTATGCTTGGGTTGTGATATGCCATGATAGATGAGTGATTAGATTTTGGGATAATTGATGCCATGTTGATTGTTAGATGTACGCTAGTGTGTGTGTGAGTATAAATACAATATTGAGTGTGCCTTTAATAGGGTTAAGACATAAGACACAATGATGGGAAGCCAACCGTACCTGAACTCCAAACCCATATCTCTAGTAGTAAGATCAAAAGGTTCATCCTCAAGAGGACGTTATATATATGGTTTCTAGACTATTGCAAAAACTAGGTGGTGACTCCCCTTTGTGTCCGTAGTGACGACTCCACTGGGGATTGTGAGTTTAATTCCTATGTGTCCTAGGTCTTAACCATAATAAAGGCTTATTCAATACTTGTTTTTACACACTTCACATGGTTCGTTTGTCCCTTAACCGCAGTTGGTGATGAGTGGGTAGATGGAAGGCTCCATTTTGGGCCCAAATCTTTTGGAGTTCATCCCACCAACTCACAATCGGTGTCATTACCTATAATGGGCTTTGAGTACATTAAAGGTTTGTTACCAATCCACTATGGGGTCCACTTAGGCCCTCTGTCGAAATCATAGCCCACCAAGTTATGAGTGACCTACTTATCCTTAGGGAACCTACCCACACTTAGAGAGATCCTAGATCCTATCAATAAGAGGGTACCCTTTATATATCTCTTATTTGTTAAACCATATATCTTGTGATCACCTAATTCTAAAGGACAAATAAAAGATGTAAAGGATTGGAGGATGACACGAAAGTTGTGGCATGATGAGGATGGTGAAGATGACGATAATGAGGATGCTTTTGGCTCTGAGTATGATAATGAGAGGACTACTTCTCAGTGATTCACCCTTTGTCATTCGTGACAAAAAGGAGTAGTTTTGTATATGAGAGTAGTCTTTTTGTTAGGGGGAAAGCTAGCATAGGGTTAGACTAGTTAGGGGGAGAGTGCTTTGAGAGATGTAGTGAGGTTTTGATGTATCTTTTCTCACTTCAAGTACCATGGTCTTGTGACCACTTTTACATACATTGTACTCTTTGATATATATGTGATGATGTATGTTTTCTTCACCTTTGTCTCACATGTGTTGTTTCTTTTCTATCTTTATACACATGTTTCTTCTTGTATACAACTTGTCTATGTTTCACACTTGATGCCTTGATGAATCTTGTGTAAGTTTTTCAAATAAGATAGGTTGCAAGTCTATCATGCCATGATCTCTTTTCTTGCAAAATTTTTCAAGGGCTCATTGTATTAGTTAGGCTTTTGTACTTTTCGCTTTTTGGCTTTTGTAATACTTATCGAGTTGTTGCTTTATACTTCTCTCATAATTATGCTTGTGGTTTTGTCACAGATTACCAAAGGGAGAGATTGTTAGGGTCATATTTTATATAATTGGCTAATCTTTTGACAAAATGCACTTTACTTGTACTTGGATAGATGTAAGAAGGGTTTAATATATCAAGAAATATGTTGCTCAAAGCATATCAAGTGTTCGTATTAAAAGTCATAAAGATTGGTCCAAGAAATAAGTGAAGAAAAGCTATTCATTAAGTCTCGACAAATAGCTCGACCGATGCCTACTATCGAGACTTAATATGAAGCTCAATAAATAGCTCGACAGTAGCTCAATCTATTAAAAACTACGATTTTCTGTTTTCCATATTTGAATTTCAGCCTAGACTTATGTATTTGTTTAGGGTTTCTTTTCTCACAACCCTAGACATATATAAGACTTATTTTAAAAGCCGTTAACACACAAATACAAAGACCAAGAGAGTTATTTTCTCTGTGAGAAGCTACTGCGTTTATATGCCATAGGGTTTTATAACCAAGTGCTTCCTAATCTTCATTATTGATGAAGTGAAGAACTTTCAACCAATAACATCGTTCAAGTTGCTAAAGTTAGTTATGTACTGGGATCCGTGCAAAGGGTTAGTCACAAATTAGAGATTTGTGCATCAGAGGAAAGAAGGCTACTACAAGATCAAGTCCAATTGGGTATTAAAGCAAAGGTTCAACTGTAGGTTGGTATTTTGAGATAGGCTAGGGTAGTTGGTAAGATTTCTTATACTTGTAACTGCTTGATTGTTGATTAATGGATTTTTGCGAGTGGTGACCTTAAAATCACCCGGTGGAGATTTTGCCTTGCGAGAGGTTTTCCCCATTTGTCAACAAATCACCGTGTCAATTTAATTTCCACTGCATTTAGTTTAATTTTTGATTTGTTGGTGCCTTCATGATTTGCATGCAATTGAACCTAATTAATCAACTTGGGTAATTGAATTAATTAACCGGGGTCAAGCTATCTTAACTCAACAAACCATAAAACCTAAAAATGACCAAAATACCTCCTTATACCTAAAAATAATCAAAATACCCCCAAAACCTAAAAAATGACCAAAATACCCCCTAAACCTAATAATGACGAAAATACCCATGAAACCTAAAAATGACCGAAATTCCCTTGAAACCTAAAAAATGACCTAACTACCCCCCCTAAACCTAAAAAATGGCTTAAATACTCCCAAAAATCTAAAAATGACCAAAATACCCCTTCCCCCAAAAACCTAAAAATTACCAAAATACCCCCCTGAAACCTAAAACTGACCAAAATACCTCTCAAAATTTTAAAATGGCCAAAATACCCCCTAAAACTAAAAAATTACCAAAATAATCCCTAAACCTAAAAATTGATCAAAATACCCACGAAACCTTAAAAAATGACTAAAATATCCTCAAATCAATAAAATGACAAAAATACCCCCGAAAACCATTAAAATGACCAAAATACACCCAAAACCTCCAAAATGACCACCACAAATAACCCGAAAGCTATAAAATTTCAAAATATCTAAAATCACCAAAATACTACTAAACTTATAAGATGAACAAAATGCACTTGAAGCCTCTAAAATTACCAAAATAGAGGTTTAGGGTATTTTGGATTTTTTAAAGGTATTTTCATCAATTTAAGGTTCTAAGAGTATTTTGGTCATTTTGTAGGTTTCGAGGGAATGTAGGTAATTTTTTAGGTTTTAGGGATGTTTCGTTAATTTTTAGATTTTAGGTCTATTTTGATAATTTTCTAGGTTTCGGAGGTATTTCAGTCATTTTTTAGGTTCAGGGTACTTTGATCATTTTTTAGCATTTTGGGGTATTTCAGTCATTTTTTAAGTTTTGGAGATATTTTGGTCATTTTTTTAGGTTTCGTGGGTATTTCAGTCATTTTTTAAGTTTTGGAGGTATTTCGATCATTTTTTATGTTTCAGGGGGGTTTTTTTTTGTTTCGAGGGTAATTCAGTCATTTTTTAAGGTTTATGGTGTATTTTTATCATCTTATAGGTTTAAGGGGCATTTTTGTCATTTTATAGGTGTCGGGGGTGTTTTGCTCATTTATAGGTTTTTGGGGGGTTTAGGGGCTATTTTGGTCATTTTTAGGTTTCGGGGGTATTTCAATCACTTTTTAGGTTTCGGGGGTATTTTGTCCATTTTTATGTTTAGGGGATATTTTGGTCATTTTTTTGGTTTAGGGGGTATTTTGGTAATTTTGAAGTTTCGGGGTATTTTGGTAATTTTTCAGGTTTTAGGAGTATTTCAGTCATTTTTCAAGCTTAGGGGTATTTTGGTCATTTTTAGGTTTCAAGTGTATTTTGGTCAATTTTTAGGTTTTGGGGGGTATTTCGGTAATTTTTTAGGTTTAAGAGGTAATTTGGTCAATTTTTAGTTTTTGGGGTATTTCCATCATTTTTTAGGTTTTAGGGGTATTTTGGTAATTTTCGAGGATTTTAGGAATACTTAGGTCATTTTCAAGTTTTAGGGGTATTTTGTTAATTTTGATTATGGGTAATTGAGTGGGTTGAGGTTTAAAAAAACACAATACCAAAACACATATTTATAAATAAATAAATAAACCATTAACCTTAATTAAAGTTAATTATAAGAAAGAACAAAAATCCATCGAGAGAGAGAGAGACTACTCACAGCTTTTGTGTGGGAAAAATATGAATTGAATGGGAGAAATGATATCAAATTTATACAAAATAAAATATGGAGAAGAATAGTCAAAATATAAGAATGAAAAAATGATTAAGGAATGAAGTGTAACGGTAAAGTAGAGAATAGTGGGGAGATAAAAAGGCAAAAAGGGAGGGGAAAAGTTGAAGAAAGTGTAACAATAAATGCTACGCTTCAACTTTTAGATATAGTGAGTGTTTGGATAACGTTTTGCGTCCACGTTTTGCGCATTTGGCTTAAAATTACCTGGGTTCCACATTACTATTCACGAACCCCACAAAAAGATGAAAAGCACAAATGAATTATTTTGTACTGTTCACGTTACTATTCAGCTGAAGTTATAGTACTTTCAACCCAAAAAATCAACTAGCTTATAAATTATTTTGCTACAGTACTTTCAGTAATAAGTTTTAAGTTTTCAGCAAAATGAGCGGTATCCAAACAGACCCAGACCCATAATAATATAGACGAGAGTGGGTTCAAAGTGTTAATTAGAAGACTTGAACCATGAACCTCATGGATCAAGAGCCCTTAAAAACAATAGACTAAACTCTTGGGTTAGTAACTTTTGAGTTGTTCAATGGTGATTTCGGTAACTTAATTAAGTTAACAATCACAAGTATGATTGAGAACTCCAACTAATTATGGAGCAAACCTTTTGAATCCTAGGAGCTGTACTTGGATCAAACATATTGGCAGGGCCAGGAAGTTTACTGCCTCAATTCAGCAATGGTGCGGTGAGAACCAAGGCTTGAGGTTTTCGCTGGACATTTTTCATGCCAAGGAAGACCAATTATGGTTCCTTTTATTTTCAACCACGCTTGCATTTACTATGCAAATTTGAAGTAAAGCAAAAAACGTATCTACTACTCATTGGTGCATGCTAGTACTGTTATGGAAGCACCTAAAAGTTCAGCACACTCTCCAATTCAACCCTCATTAGAGGACCATTGGTATGCATATGACTATAATATTATATGTTATGCATTAAGCAACATGGAGAGAGAGAGAGAGAGAGAGAGAGAGAGAGAGAGAGAGAGGGGAGATCAAAGGTCACATGACTTCTACCATCTTGAACATCTAGTTTCATTGCTTCACACACACACACACACAAGTATTTTGACACAGCCCAGACCCATAAGGGGGGTGGCGGGGTTAAAAAAAAAAAAAGTAAATGTTTCATAATGCCAGTAATAAAGAAAAATCCCCTATTTTACATTTTGAAACCAGTTACTGGCTTAATGATTAAGGTTTCAAAATTTATAGTATTATATACAATATCTCCCTCACCAATGCAGGCACTTAAAGATATCCAGTCAAAAAACTCTGTTTTAATGTCCAAACAATGGCCATAGATGTAGTCAAGAGTTCAAAGACCAATTGTAGTCCTGGTATACAATATTTATTGGGCCTCCATCCCCCAAAAGATGTGTCAAAAGACCTGATTTAGTTGCATCCAAGTAATTGAGGATCCACTTAAGTATTTCTTTGTCATTTCCAAAATCCACATTGCACCTGCAGGGGAAATAAAACATGTGAAAATTCTATTTGAAAGGATCAATATCTTCCTATATAATTATCATCTGTGGCCTGATTAACAATATCTGTAAATGTCAAAATGGTTGGAAAAACTAAACACTTTGTCACTCACAACTTAATAATTCGGGTGAGATACACAGTCCTCTTCTCCAAGTCCACCTCCATTCCATCACCCTGAAAGAACTCTCTTGCGGAACATCTTAATTCTGATTCAACTCCTTCAGGTGAGAAAAATCGGACAGTTGGGCTTGACCTTGTTCCATTGCAAAGCCCAAAGTGGACCAATGGATTTACTTTAGCAGGAGCAAGCTTGAATTTAGATGAATACAGTGATCAGTTTTATAGACCATCTAATTAGAATGCAAGAAACTATTAAAGCATCATCTTCTCTCAAAAGTATGCTTCATGGAAGAGGGGTCACTAAAAGATTCAAATATCCTTGTTTTGAACATATTATTAATAAGTAAACAAATACATTTCATTTTCAAAAAATGAAAATAGAAGTTAAAAATTTTCAAGAATACTTGAGAGTAAACTAGTACATGAGAGTCTTATTTCCTGATATTTTATATTTGCAACATTTCTTTTGGGGTGGTGGTGGGGAGGGGAGCCTAAGAGAGGCAGATTGTTGTGTGTGTGTATATATATATATTATTTTTTTGACTTAGGAGAACTTCACTCCAAGTATATTGTACAAAATTTCTCATTGTATAACAATTAGTTGCACGACGCAGAACATTCTATACAACAATCCTCATTGTTAATCAAATTTCTACGGCAACTAACTTCACCTGCCAGAAACTAAAGCTATCCAAAAACAAAGTCCAAAACAAAATATCATATAGAGAAAAAGAGACTACATATTAGACACCTATAATGCGTAAGAATGAGAGAGAATGGTATATATTTGTAACAAAGATAAGTGAAAATAGTCACCTCCAAACGCTTGTCTCCAGTGCCAAAGGGCTTGACCAAGGAGTAAGGGGCTCTCCGGTTGTTTCTAAGGATCCCATGGATAATTATGTTAAGGGAATAGGGATACCCTCCTACCAAATATTGGAAGTCAGAAAAGAAGAATCTCCTATCAATTATTCCCTCTGGACAACCAATCCTGATCACAGCATGGATGACCATGGCATTGTACAAGTTCAAAAAGAAGGCTAGCTTCTCATTTTCTGAGAGAGCTAGTAGGTTCACCCGGTGAAGTTCTTGAGCCAAATTTACATACCTGCATTTGGGAAATTGAAAAAAAACATCTATATATTTAGAGAACTTTAGTTTATTTGAATTGTACATGACTCATAATATAAGAAACAACTAATAATAATTTTGTAGGGATTGCATGGCGCCAGGCAGAATCTAACTCATTTCCTTCAAAGAAGAAACTACTATGATGGCTAATTTATATATTTTTTTTATGAAGAATCTGTCACGAGATAATTGATGCACCTTGTAAACATTAACTTGTATTGAAAGGTAGGACAAATATCAATATATGTTTCAGGACACACGCACAACATTTTCTTCCAAATGACAGAAGAATCCCTACTATCACAAATTCGCACCCCACAGAAAATTTAACCAAAAAAACCACCTTATTAAGCAGGAGAGATACCAACATTAACTTGTGAAAAAGTAGGACAAATAATTGATTTCCAACATAAGTTTCAGGACAGTCAACATACGTGTACATAAAACATTTTTCTTCCAAATGAAAAGAAATAATCCCTAACATGACAGATCCCCACCAACCATAATGAATTGATCCCAAAAACTTCCTTATTAGGCAGGAGGGATACCACTTGGCTACCAAGGCCAAAGAAAATTCCCACAGATTATTTGTCATTTAGATTTTAGATTTTTTTTTTTTTTTTTTAAATTGCTATACGGAATCCAAGAAACCCATTCATCAGTTAGAGCTAACTAACAAATCAACAAAAGATAATTGTTGTAAAACGTAGGTCTAATGCTATGATGCAGGTCTCATTCTTTTCCAAAAATTATAACCAATCATACTCCAGTTACTATTTCAATAAGCACTTCAGTATCATCATTATAGCCATAACATCTATTTCTATCTATCTGATGCAGGGAGCACAACCAAAATTATTTCAAAGATTATTTTATTTCAATTTTTTTCTTATTTGAGATTAGGGTTTTTTTTTTTTTTTTTTTTTTGGAAATGGATTCCTTATTGAATTTTGAATTTGTGCTTTAATGTTGTTGAAGATTTTATGCTGCCACAAGTATACATCCTAGTACCATGCATTCGCAGACTATGTATTGGTATTGGAAACATGCTGACATAATATTTTCACCATTATGCTTCCACACCAGAAGTAAATGAAGGCATAAGATAATTTTATCTTAGCATCACACTTTCCTTCTTAATTAACATTTTCTCCAACTAGTCTGATTGTGCTACATAGATTATTGTTGTATTGGAATTGTATAAAATGAATTCCCTTTTACTTTTTTCCTTTTTCCTTTTTTTTAATATGGTTTTGCATGATTCATGAATCTTCCATTTTCTACTTGCCAGTTCAATCTCCAGCATGTGATGTATAGGCTTACATATCATCCATTATGGTCATTTCTGCTGCTCATTTGCATGCATGATAGAATGAGTGAATGACTGAACTGGATTAGCCTATAGGATATACGGCATACCCCAATGTTTTGAGACTTTAGGCTTTTCTTGTTGTCATTGTCATTTGCATGCATGAAGTGTCAGCATTACCACCTACTGGTTAAGTAAAACATTTTCTTCTCCTTTTTGGTGGTTTGTGGTTTTGGGGAGGGCGCCCCCAAGGGGACGTACATATGTAACAACAGACTTCAAAGTTAAAAAAAAAACAAAAAAACAAAAAAAAAACTTAAAAAAACGAAAGCATTTCCTCAGCATTCCTAACATATATGAAATTAGAAATTGACAATATAAGCTAATTGCTGCATAACTTATTGAGTATTGGAGAATAAAATGAAATTATAGATGGAATAAAGTAAATCCAAGAGGAACATTGAGCGTACCTCCGAAATTCTTCACTGTTACTGATGGCCGTATAATCAACATGGCGCCTGTCATCAGAGGCATAGGACTCCAGTATGGCAGTCATTATCTTGGTGAGCCTTTGGGCAATCATAGTTGCAGGCTTTGGTTCACTGTCATTTATAGATCCTCGGAAATTGAAGCATTTGGGAATAAATGGTTCGTGCTCAAGGAAACGATAAAAATGGTTCCCATCTTCAAAATCATTTTCCCTACAGAAATAACTAACCATTAATGAAACTTGTGATTGGCTAAAAAGGTATACTACAAGGGGGGGGGGGGGGGGGGAGACGTGGAGACATGATCTTACCCAAAAACGTGATGAATAAAATGCTTCCTGCTAAGCTGCAATCCAATGAAAACAGCCTACATTTGTTGTAGCACAAAATTCATTAGACATTATGTAGGAGAGACAAGCCTAGATATCTTTTTCTTTTCTTTTTCACAGAGAAAGTGGCTACAGTAAATATAGTCAGAAAAACAAATCATAACTATGGCACATGGCAATATTAGTGCATGTAGTCAGCTTCCCTAAAATTGATCTGTGTGGCAGTTAATGTTTGCAGACATTATAACCCAAATCTTACCATATTGCTTTTTTTTTTTTTTAATGAACAAACTTACCATATTGCTATATATAGAGATTCTCTACATATTATTAGATACAAAGGAGTCTTAATACTAATTTGTGCACATAAAGGAAGAGTACTCGAACAAAGCAACCATCCTTGAATTGCAAAACCTACTTTAAAGGTATCAGCTTTCTTTGCACTCCCAATTGCACAGAGTACCGTTTGGGTGCGCATCATAATTGCCAAAGCCAAGAATAAGATCAAGGAAACTTGAACCATTTTTATTTAGTTTGAGCTTATAAGGTCAGTTTTCAACTTTTATATACAACTTTTTAAAACTAGGCTTTTTTACCCTTTTTTGTTAGTATAACAAAATTTTTTTTTTTTTTTTTAAATTCAACAAAAGACTAAATAAATTATACCCAAATGGACATACATCATCATCTCTTGTAAATTGGAACTTTTCAAAATTGACTAAGGCCGAAAATTGTGGCCTACAACATTAAGTTAGGGCAATGCTCGACCTAGTTTATGCTGAACATGAAAAGCAAAAGAGAACTACATTTAAGATTGTAGGCTAAGGACAACACACAACTGTGCATGTAAGATCACAAATCACGTCTAGCATGTTGAACAATGATGACCTTACTGGACCCTCCCCTCTGAAAAAAATAATTAGAGCAGCTAGTACGTTATGCTCACCCAATGAATCAATGATGTTTATTGTTTTTCTTTAAAGTCTAGTTAAAACTCAGATTAAGAATCAAACAATTCGATAAAGTTAAAACCAGATTAGGAAAATAAAGCTCTATAGCTAGAATAGAAAAAGTACAGAACCAAATAAAAAATAAAAATTAAAGAAACCCTCAAGATCTAATCATCAATTTTGAATGCTACGTGTGACATTATCAACTAGGGTATAACTTGAGGATATTCCTCAACATTTGATGTCAATCAAAAAACATAATTGATAGAATTCACCAAAGGTAATATATATAGTGAAGAGAAAATGTTGTATAATAAATTATTTCCTCTGGTGAAACATGGTAGACAAAGGTAGAGAGCACAAAAAGCCAAAGACATGCATGTTTTACTTTTTCACGAGTATGGGCTGGTGTGGGGATGGGGGGAGGAGCCAACATTTGAAAGTGTCATCCATCATGGTATTTTGGGAGTTGGGACCCTCTCAAACTTTTTAAGGAGTGGGAGTGGGACTCATTCATTCTTAACACCTGGGTTGATATAAGGTAAACGTGGTCCATATGAGGCACAATCTACACTCATAAATTAGGAACCATTCTGTACAAAATTCAAAGTTGAACAGTTAGAGAACCGCTGGGACGGGAGTCCATTTAAGTGGGAGGACCCAGTCATAGACTCTTTTTAACAATTAATAGTCTTTCCAAGAGTTTGGTTAACACTAATTTTTACTTAATTAGTATATATATATATATATATATATATATATATATATATATATAAATCGTCATCATTATCTTAAGGGATGAATTGACCTCATAATTTCCTATTGGATATACCAATGAAATCTCATTATCAAGATTGGCAAGTGGCCACTAATAATCACCCGCAACGCGGATTGAAACTGATTAAAAAATTAAATATCAGACCGAATAATAAAATTATATGGGAAAGTCTTATGTAGCAAAGTAGGACGGACAATTCAGGGAAGCTCTTATTTGGGTACGGAATTAAGGACTAAAACAAAAATTAGTTCAAAAAATAATATTTTTCCAGTCACACAATCTCAACAATTGTCGTAAACTTGTAAAAAAATATTATCTCACTAAAACTGTATCATGTATTATTAATAATATTTTTGTGAATCTAGAGATGTAGAAAAGGCAAAAAAAAAAAAAGTAAGCAAAATGCAACCGTGGCTCTATTCCCTACCAAAAAGAGTAAAAGTAAAACCATGGGTGGCACTGTCAGATATGATTAATAAGAGGAAGATTATTATGAACTCCAATGTCCCATCATGAATTAATAAATTAATTTAATTCCGCTGCAGTAAACGAGGTTGTTACCCACGGCTATCATGCCGCGCAGTGTGTTGTCATCATTAATGTCGCCAATAGGAAAAACAGACTTCTCTTGGCCTTTGTAAAAGGACAGCTTCGTCTCTTTGCCTTTGGCAATTCAATACTACTCTTGATCTTTTGTTGGTCAGCGACTTTAGTTACGCGCAGTTTTCAGTTTACGTTTAGACACTTTGAATTGAATATCAAAACCCAAATTTAAAATATCAAGAAGTCAAAGCAAATGACACACACACACACGTATTATTATCATCTTTTTCTTTATTTTTATGTTCTAGTCTATACAGTAATAATTATATTAGTCATTTCTTATTATTATTTATTGTGTTTTTATGTAAAATTATATATTTTACTATTGATTTTATATATTTTTTACTATAACATAAGATTAATCAAAATTCTAATATAAAATAAGCCAAACTTAGTATAGTGATTTTATAACCAAGGGAGGCATAATGTGGTTCAAAATATAATGAAATTAGCTTGGTTTGGTGGTTTATTTGGTCTGTTGATTTGAAGTTGACCTCAGCAAAATCCCGCATTCTCAGGTTAACAGGCACTCCCAAATTAGCTCAATTAACAAATATATATTAGTATAACAAAAGACCTCACATTTGTGGGACCAATCTCCACTTAAAAAAAAAAAAATATGTGGTGTAATATCGTGATAAAACAAAAATCAGGATATTTTGATTTTTTTTTTTTTTTTTGGAAAATAAAGTATTTTAATTTTAACAACATTTTTTAACTATATTATTGAAAGATATATATGACATTCCTGGTTAAAATTCACGTAATAATAATAATAATTCATAGTTCTATCATTTAAGCTCAAAAAAAATTAATAATAATAAGGTGATAATAGTAGTGAATTAGAGTAGAATTGAGAAATGAGAATTGAGGTGATACCTTTTTACGGCCACAGTCAAAGTGGTGAATGAGGACCTCCACCATCTCTCTCCCAGAGAAGCAGTTTTTAACAATCTTCATCTTCATCAGACGGTCCTGAATGGGCAATCTCTGCCTCAAAACTTTAACGATAGAAACCATCTCGTCCGTCGATTCTTCCTCCTGATCATCAAACCCGTACACAGGCGACGCAGGTGCAGCATCATCCGATGGACATTTCGTACTCAACATTTCCTTCACCCTCCGATCGAAACCCCCACTGTTCCTCAGCGAATTCAAAGCCACCAAACCTCCGAACAACTTGTCGTTGAAGAATATCTGTGGTACGGACGAGGTTCCTGTCCTTTCCACCAGCTCTTTCTCTCTTTCCGGATACACGTCGATGTTTATTTCTACGTATTTCAATCCCTTCTCCCGAAAGAACCTTCGAACCGCCGTACTGTCTCTGCAATTCGACCGAGAAAAGAAGCTGATTCGACCTTTCAGTTCCATGTCGTTTTTCTGTTTTACGATAACCTTTAGCCCCGACAGATCAAACTGCGTCACGTCGTCTTCGTTGCCTTTGTCTTTGTCGTCGTTGCTGTTCTCCTTCAGCGACGACAGTCGTTTTACTATTGCTACAGAGAACTCGTTGCTTCTCTCTCTGATGAACTTTCCGATTGATGATGCTCCGGTGATTAACGACATGTCGTTGTCGTCGTCGTCGTCGTCGTCGTCGTTGTTGTTGTTTGGATTAGAAAGGCCTCGAGGCGCCTCTGGCTTTGGGAGCAGTGAATGAGGTTGGAGGATCTTTACTACGTCGTCGTTTATTGATGACTTGTCTGTCACCGACGACGACGTTTCGGTTATATCGTCGGTGTCGTCTTCGTCTTCCTCTTCTTCTTCTTCCTCTTCTTCTAGTGGAATTTCTCCCTTCTCGATCTCGATTTCATGTCGAGCATCTCCGTGATCATTGGCTTTTGATGAATCAGCGGATATTTCGATATTTTCCAATTGGGTTGATTCCATAACTGTGTTTGTTTCTTCAATAACTAAAACCAAGTTGGGCACTAGAGTATGGGAGAAAAGTGAGAGGCGAGGACAGCTAAGGAATGAGAGAATACGATGAAAGCGGAGGGGTTTTATGGAGGAAAAGAAATTGAGAGGTTTAATGCAACGGAATTTGGTTTTTTTCTTTTTTTTGAATTTTGAAAATATAAATTTTTTTTTTTTTAACAAAATCCTTATCTCTAATTTTATTAAAATAAATATACTCATAAACAAACTAAAGAAGAAGAGGTCAAAGAGGTTGAGACGGAGGGACTCTTTCTTGGGCTATAGTCAGCTGGCGGCCCATTGAAACTATCTACGGCCCCACTTTTCTCGTCTTTTACGGGTTCAATTGGGAGACTTTTGGTTTTTAATTTCGGGTGGACTAAGTTACCCCTGTGAGAACCCCAGGTTAAAATGGTATCCGATTAGTTTGAAACGGGATTAGTTTGAAACGTGACGTAAGGCTTGAAGTTTCCTATTCAATTTACTATATTATTGATTATTAGATTTTTGAATATTTCAACTTACCATGTTTTTTTTTTTTTGGGTAAAATAAATAAAGTTTAAAATGCATTACGTCTCTCCTGTTGGCTCTTTTGAAGTGTTAGGGTGAGCTCTGTGACATCCCGGTCACAGTAACTAGACTCAATCCAACATTCCTAATGATAAGTGTCCCTATTAGGCCACGCTTTAAAAGGTCAGTCACAAATGGTCGCCCCCACCTCCCTCCTGTTTATCAAAAAAATAAAATAAAATAAAGTTTAAAATGAAAAGAAAAATGACACTCATGGCAAGTTATATATATTAAAAAAAATTAAATTAAAGAAAGAACCCTGTGGCTGTGAGAGTAGTGTGAGTAGGGGTAATTTGAAGCAAATGGATTAGGGGTAATTTTGTGAATTTGGAAGGAACGGTTATAGAGGCGATGATCTAGGGACATGATGCCGAGTCATCTCATCTGACTGGGCTAATTGTCAGTGAGTTAAGGGTAAAATTGACATCGTATCCTCCAAGTGCTGATTCAGGAAATATACCCCTCACTATCTACAATTTCAAACCAAATTGCATGCCCAGTCATTAGGCCAGTCGCCACCCAATAATTGAAAACTTAACCTATCAAAAATAAATAATTGAAAACTTATCGACGCAATGAGAAGGAATTATTAGTTCATCAAAAAAAATTAGGTAAAAATGCAACATTGACTTTCTAACTTTCACCATTTTTTATTTTAGTTTTCTAATTTTCAGTTTTGTCAATTCAGTCCTTTAACTTTTAAATTTTTGTCAAACGACGCGTTTTGTGGAGTTTTTTTTTTTAACAAAAATAAATTCGGAATTAAAAGAAAATAAGAAAAATCTTTTAAAATTTTTTTAAAAAAAAAAAACGTTAAGGGGATCGTGATACACTACATCCGAGGTCAGTACAAGATCAAAGTCTTGCCCAATCAAATTCACATCATCGACCTCTCCCCACCTTAGCAACGCCACGTGGACGGTCCCACCACTCGCGGCCAAAATGGCGGCGTTTGCTTCAGCGTTGAAGTGGAGGTTTGTGATGACGTGTGGGAGGTCGATGATCGTGACATTAGCACCAAGAGTAGCGGCTACGGCAATTCCAACTAGGCCGATTCCAGATCCAAGCTTGAGGATATTGAGACTGCGATGTTGATCGAGGAGTGTGGAAGACAAAGGACTATTGCTAGGGTCACAACAATGGTGATCTAGAAGGGTGACGAGAGTATTTGTTGCAGGCCAAAGCTGGAACGAGAGGCCTTGCGATGGGAGCTGCCTGATCACCACCGTTAAGTCGATCAAACGGACATAATGCTACTGTGGTTGTTTTGTTTTGATTCAGGGGAAGGGGAACAGCGACCCCTTAATTTTTTTTTTTTTTTTAGATTTTTCTTATTTTATTTTAATTCCAAATTTATTTAAAAAAAAAAAAAAAAACTTTACAAAACGGCGTCGTTTCAAGGGTTCTAACAGTAGCCATTAATTGAGTTGTAACAAAACCCTAAATTGACAAAAATTGAAAGTTAGAGGACTAAATTGACAAAACTAAAAGTTAGAGGATTGAATTGAAAAAAGGTGAAAATTAGAAGGTCAATTTTGCATTTTTGCCAAAAAAATTAATAGAGAATTATTTGCCTTAAAAAACAATTGGACTAGTTCTTTTTTTTCCCCCCATTTTTTACATAATAGGAGAATAAGTTTTAGTCACTAAAAAAAAAATTACGATTTTTTTTATAATAATTTAGATAACATGTTTAGATTGAGATATATAAAATAAAAGGATATTAATAATGAATTTTATATATTTATATAAAATTATATTTTATTAATCACTTTTTTTTCTAAAAAAAATAAAATTCACAACTTACCATCTCAATAAATTATAAAAAGAAAAAAAATATATATTGTAAAATTTTGTACGTATCTAATATTACTCGGAAACTTTAAGAAAGCCTAGAACCTTTAATTGCACCTATAATTATGGTGCTGATGAAGCATCAACCATTTTATGGTATAAATTCATTTAAAATAAGAGAAATGATATGTCTACAACATTTCTACAACATTTTTACAACAAATTCTAAATGGTAGGTTATTACTAGTTGTTATTGTTAGGGCAAAAAAGTAATTTTATTTTTAATTTCAAATTTGAACTAATAACAACTAACCATCTGCGAAATTTGTTAAATAAATTCGTTAAAAATAAATAAATTCATTTTATGGTATAAATTCATTAGCATTTCCCATAAATAAATTTGTGATATTAATATTAAATCATATACTCATCATCTTCTTGGGAGGGGGGGAGGGGGGGGGGGGGAACTAAAAACATTCTTAAAATTTGTGATAAATTTGATTTTGTTTCTTAACGTTTCAAAACTTAGATGTGTAGCTAACAGTATTAAGTGTTTATCTGTCGCAAGTTTTTTTTTTAGCTTTTAGCTTATTTTAAATATATACAATTTTTTAAAATATCACTTTTTCTATATAATTATACTTTTCCCTACTATAAGTATCTGTTTAAGATTCACTTATTTTACTGAAATTAAATTTTTTTAACCAAAAGTACTGTAAATAAATATAAAAATTAGCTGAAATAATATAGTAAAACCCATAAATAGTACTAAAAACTACAATAAAACTCATAAATAATAGTAAAAATAAGTTAAATAGTAAAATAAATATACAAAAATAAGAATTAGCAAACGCACGCTAGCATCCTGGCGTACCCTTTTTAGTGCCTTTTGGTTTCCCCTGTCTCGCGGTTGGGGTACGTGGTTTGCTCAATCCCTTTGCCATTTTACATCGTCATTGGCAATAAATCAAGCATGCACGTGCCTCTAAAATAGAAGCACAAAAAAAGTCACCACGTGATTATAAATTCATGAACCATTTATTAACTCTGTGATGAAGATATACACACCAGATTTAGTCTAAAGTCAGAGTACAATTGCGAAAAATGGTTAGGTACCTCACATTGCCCAGCCGTAATTAGGCCTCATTTGTTTACATAGATCCTTATACATGCACTCGAACCCTAACCTTAGAATCTAACTAAGAAAGGAGAACCAAAGAGATGAGAAAACAATGATGGAGTGCCAAAAAAAAAATCTGAGAATCAATCGAATATCATCTAGACGTGTGAGCATCCAAGAATGTGGTCATCAATGAAGAGATTCAACATTTAATTTGAATTGAATAATTATCTTCATTAAATCTAAAGTATCTTCCCAAATTATTCCTAACATTAAGAATTAAATGTACACTTAGCTTTTATGAAATATGCTATTGTCTTTTAGGAGATGTCTCACCAATCAATTAGCCAATAGTGCCCCTAGATTCAACCTATTTTAAGCTCAATTCAAGTCTTTTGGGAAGGATTCTCCCACTAATTGAGTTGTTAAGGGGCCATTTGGATTGGGTTTTTTGATAACTCAATTCTCTGTTTCCATAACTTATAATTCAAAAATGGTGGGACCCATAGCAAAAAGGTTGTTTGGAAAACGATAACTCTATTTCCATCACTCAATTATCTGATTTTTGAGTTATGAGTTATGAAAACTGAAAACAACTTTTAGCTGTTTTTAGTTTCCATAACTCATAACTCAATGGCATTTTTATAATTAAACACACATGAGGGACCCGCAAACAGTACCAGCCGCAAATTTTGACCACTTTGACTTTTTTTTTTTTTTTTTCTGGGTTGGCTGTTCGATTCTTTCTTTCTTTCTTTTTTTTTTTTTTTTTTTTTTTTCTTCTTCTTTTTTCATTGGTTCAATTTATTGGTCTTTAGTTATGTGATTTTTTTTTTTTTTCCACTAGTTCGGTCTTCAGTTCTTTTTTTTTTTTCCACTAGTTCGGTCTTCAATTCTGGTTTTATATATATATATTAGCTTCGGTGAGTTTGGGTACTGAAGAAAAAAAAAATTTGTATCGGCTGACAGGTATGGGCCCACAAATAGTGTGAAAAATATTGAGTGATAGAAATTGGGTGATGATGCCAAACGGGTGTGAAAAATTGAGTGATGAGTGATGAGCGATGAGTTATGAACGATGGAAATTGAGTGATAAAAAAAGTAAAGCCAAACAGCCCCTAATTGTCTTCTCCTTCATAATAAACTTTCAAATTCAAATGTAATTGTAAACCACCACACATCTTTAGTGTGATGGTCACTCCAAAAGTATAACTATATAAGTACTTGTAGGGTGCAAAAGACAAGGGTCAAGGTTCAAGTTACTAGGAGGGAGTTTCACACACATATACATTTAGATTAGGCTAGAGTAGAATTTCTATATTGTATAAAAAAATAAAAATAAAAATCAAATGTAATTGTACTGAATGTTTTAGGCAATATGATTTTTTTTTTTTTAATTATTAATCCATTAGGTGACATTTGGTATAATAAAATCCACATTATCCTCGGCATTCAGATTCCTAAGAATGTGATGTATAACAATCTAGATGTCCTAAAATATAACTATTTTTATGTTTGGTTTGATTTGGAATTTTATAAAATTCGTCAAAATATGAGATGTTTATTCCAAAATACCAATTGCTTCGTAAATACAACATGGAGTCTTTTTTTTCTTTTTCTTTTTTTAATCTACTTCCAAATAAATGATGAGAAAAATATATATACCATAAAGCATAGAAAATTCATTAAAAATATAGTATAACATTTTTAAAATGGCATGTATAATACAAAAATAATTATTTAAATTGTCAGTTTATAATAATTATTATTTTATTTTTATTTTATATCTATTAAAGGGTAGAAAGAATGGGTAAAATTGTTAATTTATACAAAATGCAACTTTATCCAAGAATGGGAATATGGATGCCCACCTTTTAAAAAGGAATCCACATTCCCACCCAAAAAAAAAAAAAGGCTTTGTGAGAGAATCCAAATACCCCTGGTATCTAATTCCCTTGTGTGATTTGCAATCCAAATACCCCTTGTGTCAACAAATCTAAAATTTAATCCTTAAAGTCTTTTAGGAAAGATTTACATTTATTACCTCATTAAAGATTTATCTTTTCTTTAATTGACTATAAAATTCAAATTTTAAATTAGTTTCCCTATGTTATTAAATCTTAATTTCCATAAATTTGGAAAGATTTTAATCTTTAATTAGGTAATTAAAAATTTTCCCTCTTATATGAATTGGATTCAAATTTGAAATTTAAACCTAGTCATCTCTCATCTTTAATGGGAAAATATGCATTTAAGACTACCATCTTATAAAGCAAAGCAAAGTTTCGTTTGGGAGTTCATAAGGAAATGGAATGAAAATGAATAATCATAAAGGAATGGAATTAAGTAACCTTATTTGGTTGTTTTAAAATAAAGAAATAGAAATAAATGAAAATGAATAGAATGTAAATAACCTTATTTGGGAGTAACATAGAGGAAAAGGAATAAAATAATTTTGTAACAATATTACTATTAGACCCATATTTTAAAATAAAAGACTAAATATATAGGGGTATTTTGGAAATTTTAGTGAAAAATTCATTAAATCTAATTTCATTTCCTCAAATTCTTCCCAATTTCAGGGGGAAAGAAAATTTGAGGTTTTGAGATAATAGAGATGAATGAGTGTTCCCTCCTATTCAATCCATTCCCTCCCACTTAAACTCTCAAATAAATGAATGAACTTTCCATTTCTTCCATTAAAACTTTCAAACAAAAGAATAGAAAAATATTCTAAAATTATTCTTTTCATTCCTTTCCATTCTATCTTTCCAAACGAAATCTAAAATTTTACAAATTTAGATAAAGGAGAATAAATCAAATTAAGGTTTTTACCCAAGGTGGCACCACTAAGCTCCAAATAAAACCCCAACAAAAGAGACAACACAAGAACAAATGGCGTAAACTTATCATTTTAGACGTAGGCTGCTTTGGACAGTAAGCTTCAAACACGAAAAAATGTGAAAAGTTAAAGTTAATGGATAATTTGTATGTGCAGTGTTCATGTTATCATTTATTTCCTCTCAAAAAAAAAGAAAAATGTTATCATTTATTCTAAAATATAAACAACGAGAATAAGTACAAGACAACAAGAAAACAATCAAACATGTGATTCTTGAAGGAAAAAATAAAATAATAAGCAGGAGAATTAGGGTCATGGTAGCAAATCATTACCGATCCTTACCTCTTGATGATGATTATATGACTGATCCTTCATTTGAATCTTGATAGGGGTATTTTTGTCCTTGAAGGCTGTCGGTACATTTTGACCCATCAGGGTAGATGTCACTCCCAATGATACCACAGACCAAGGGCTCATCAGGATAAGTTCCCTATCCAAATGCCTCAATATCCCGACGGTTCTGTTGTCTACTCAAGACCCGTCAAGTAACTTGTGTATTTGCTCAACGGGCAATTGACACCTCATCCTTTTCTTGGAAACTGACGGATGAAGGATTATCTTGACGGCTGGATGGTCGCACCGACAGTTGAATCTACTAAGTCCCACAGGTCTTTACGTATCCTCTACTCACATGTCTCTACATGGAAATAACTTACACACCACATCCAAAGACCTTACTACACATCTATATCTTCCCTATAAGGAAGAGAAGCTCTAAGGCCTAAGAGCCTTAACTCCAAATCTTCTCTACAAGGAAACTCCCTACATTCAAGGAATCTTGGCCAGCTCTACACTACTATATAAACACCAAACATCTTCTTCTTTAAGGTACATAAAAATTACTGGCTCTCTCACAATTGAGTTCTTGAGATTTTCATATTACTTACTTAACCTTCAGAGGGTCTTTAGTTGGCACTCCACCAATGCTCTCCGTTAGTTCTTTGTTTTCTTACTCTTCAGAAACCCTAACAGATGCACGTGTGGGCGATGTGCTCACTAACGATTTTTTTGCATCGTCAAATCTCTACCACAAATTTGTGTCTCTAACCAAATAGAAGACACGCGATATTAGCAAGACTCCCAATAAGGTATTAGCAATTTCAAGGATAGGAACAATTATGATGGTGGGATGGTGCGATAGTGATAGCTGGGACTAGTGAGTGAGAGACTAGTTTTCTAATAAAGGGCCTCGCCTTTAGAAAAATAAGTCGAGCTCTCAAAAATCCTTTCCTACCACTTGGATACTAGGCGTAAAGTAAAACTAGCAAAGTTTCGGTATAGGAAAAGTATGGATCCCTTAAAATTAAGGTGGAGAGTCTTATTTATAGGCTTAATGGAGAATATGGTTTTCAAACTGGAGTACTACACTAAAAGAGTGGAGTACTCTACTTTGGGCAAGAACCTCAAAGCAGAGTAATCTAAGCGAAGTACGCTACTATATCAGCAGAATACTCTACATTCAGAAGGAAGTTACTGAATGAGTTTGAAAAATGGATTTGGGGCTTTTCAAGGTTATTTGTTGGGCTTTAACACACAGTGCTAATCATTTTGGTAGAAATTGGGGCCTTCTTTATCATACAGATCAGGGACCTTAGATATAAGCTAGAACAAAATGGGGTGCCTACATCCATTTTCAAAAAGCCCAGTAAGTAGATGCCAAATGAACACTTTGTTTTTCGATTTAAACTCTTTTGTATATATTTGTCGATGAGCTATCCATCAAATGCCTACTCATACAAAAAAGACGTGTTTAATACATTAAAACTACATCATGTCGATTCCCTCCCGTCAAGGATAGTTGACCACTCGTGACAACAATATGCAAGGCCTAGTGGGCAATGGGTCCGCCCCTCCCTCCTTTTGAGAAGAATGTATGAATGAGCCCGTGATGAGTGTGTGAACCCCTTATGTGCATTGAGTGTGGGGGCTTTTAAAAATTCACCTAAAGTTTTGGTAGTAGCCACCAAATATTGGGATTTTTAAGGTATGATTGGCCACCTATGTCTATTTGATTTTATTACCAAGCATAGATAGAAGAAAATTCAGGTGTTCCTAATTTATGCGAGGGTCAAAAATCGTCTCTTGAAACAGAATCATGAATTTGGGACTTCAATTACGCATAAAGAAGGTGTTAGGCACCTCACCATGCCTATCACTTGACAACACTTTATTTTGATTTGTTCCTAGGTTTTTTGTCATTGGCAGATAAAAACAAACTATTGGGTTAGCTTTCAAGGCAACAATGTCTTTGGTAATTTGAAATTTTTTGTAAAGGTATATGGCCTCTACCAATGCTTTGCTAGCTAACTAAAACCTCTATTAGATGCATATGATAAAAATCTAGCAGAGTTTTACCTTACTTTTCATGTTAAAATTAAAAAATAATAATAATAATAATAAATAAATAAATAAAAACAACAACAACAACAACAACCGATAAGGTTTACAGAGTAGATGCGTTTTGACACACATGACAGGGTCCTTGCCAAACTTTTGCAGTGAAAATTTGGTAGAGATTTGCTTTAGATGTGTCGTGACACTGGTATTTTCGGTTCTCAGTGCACTAACGTGTATCAATGATGTCCTAACATATGGCGAAGCCTCATTTCACTAGCTAACATTTTGGGGTGGGGGGTGAGGAATCACGTATGAATGCTCAGTATGAACACATGGAACATGGAGATATGTCTACAACAACAACAACCTTAAATATATGCCCACATCCCAAGGTTAAGAAAATCCATGATCACAAAATTCCATTATCGAAATGCACAATTTACTTTTGTGCTTCATACTCCACACAAGATATGTAGCATAAGCATGCATGAAAAATATATGAGCTAAAAAGGATTGGATCACTAATGGAATTAGGGGCTAACAAAATGCCGTTGTTTACCTTCGGAAAGTGTGTGCTCCATTCATACACGCAAAACATAGACAAGAAATCACAAAACTTGGAAATGGATTAGATTTTTGGTGTGGGTTTGGATCGAAGTCATGAATCCAATAGATTGAATTATGAACGTTAATCAATCAAAGATGTAATCAAAACCCATAAGTAAATCGTTGGATCTCGTGTAGCTAAAATGAGTGTAAGACCCCCATCTCCCTCTACATAATTTCTTTGAACATATAAATTTATTGTGCAAGTTATGTGAATTTTCATAAGGATTTAATTATTTCCATGCCAATCTATATTCTATATATATAATAATAGGTAAAACAAAGAGAAAATTCAATTAAATTTCAAATTGAAATTCAATTAGAGTCTAATTTTACGTCATGTGTCTCATCTAATCTAAATTTTAGAATTTTGTGTCAAGTGAGTTAATTTAGTTATAATAATAGGTGAAGCTGAGAGAAACTCAAATTAGAATTTTAAATTAGAGTTCCAATTTTGCGCCAAATGTCCTAAATTATTCTTAAAAAGTTTAATTTTTCTTTTTTTTAGAATCAAATGTGGAACCACATCATAATTATTTATTCAAGTGAGTTATTAAGTACAAAAATCAAAGATTTTAGAATAAATGAATCGTTAAAAAAAATGCTTCACAATAATAAATAAATAAATAAAACATGGACAATTTACATTTTATACCTAATAATATCCTTACAAATTTTTTTAAAGAATTAACAAAATATAAAAATGACTATCAATAGTATTTAAATTATATATATGATACTATGCATCTTATTGTATATCTTTAAGTACATTTTATTGTACATCTTATTGTATCGAGGGAATGTCACTAATTTTTTAGGTTTTAGGTGTGTTTCATTAATTTTAAGATTTTAGGGCAATTTCAGTAATTTTCTAGGTTTTGGAGGTCTTTTAGTCATTTTTTAGATTTTGGGGATATATTCGGTCATTCTTTAGGTTTCAAGGTTTTTTTTGTCATTTTATAGGTTTAAGGGGTATTTTGGACATTTTTTATCTTTAGGGAGTATTTTGGTCATTTTTTTTTGTTTTAAGGGGGATTTTGGTCATTTTTAGGCTTCGAGGATATTTTGGTAATTTTTTAGGTTTAGGGGTTATTTTGGTCATATTTAGGTTTTGGGGGTATTTCGGTCATTTTAGGTTTCTAGGGTATTTCAGTTAATTTTAGGTTTCGAGGATATTTTGATCATTTTTTAAGTTTAGGGGGGTATTTTTGTCAATTTTTAGGTTTAAGGGGTGATTTGGTCATTTTTAGGTTTAAGGGGTATTTTGGTCATTATCTCGATTTAGGTGGTATTTCGGTTTCGGGGGCATTTTGATCATTTTTTTTAGGTTTAGGGGGTATTTGGGTAATTTTTGGTTTCGGGGGCATTTCGATCATTTTTTAGGTTTATGGGGTATTTTGGTCATTTTGGTCATTTTTTAGGTTTCAGGGTTATTTTGGTCATTTTTTAGGTTTAGAGGGGTGTCTTAGTTAATTTTTAGGTTTTGGGGGTATTTTCGTCATTTTAGGTTTAAGGATATTTTAGTCAATTTTTAGGTTTTTGGGGTATTTCAGTCATTTTCTAGGTTTCGAGGGTATTTTGGTAATTTTTAGGTTTATGGGGTATTTTGGTCTTTCTTTCTTCCTTTTTAATAAAAGGTCTAGGGGTATTTTGGTCATTTTTAGGTTTAGGGGGTATTTTGGTCAACTTTTAGGTTTCAAGGGTATTTTGATCATTTTTTAGGTTTAGAGGTATTTTGGACAAATTTTAGATTTTGGTGGTATTTTAGACATTTTTTAGGTTTTGAGGGTATTTTGGAAATTTTCAGGTTTAAGGGGTATTTTGGTTTTTTTTAGGTTTTAGGGGATATTTTGGTCATTTTTTAGATTTATAAGGTATTTTTGTGTTGGGTGATTTGTAGAAATAATACTTGGATTATAATTGGGTCTAATTGGGTACTTAGTTAAAACCCAATAAGCATTAATATTAATTGGGTTTAATTGGGTTAATACCTATTTAACCCAATTAATAATTGGGTGAGTTTAGGTCTCATTTAAGTGGATGGATTTGGGTGGGCAAATGAGTTTGGGTTGAATTTGCCACCCTACCTATTCTGATCTCTTCTCTTCTTATTCTTTGTGTTTTCTCTGCTCCATGTTGCTTCTATTTCTTCGTTTCTCTGTGTGCCCCTCTGGCATCTATTTCTTCTTTTCTTCTCCGTCTCAGATTTGTTTCTCTCTCTGTGTGATTGCTTCTCTCTATTTCTTTGTTTTTTCAATTTTGGTTGCACGTGATGACACTGACACAATAATATGAGACAAGACTTAAAAGTCGGAACATATGG
This sequence comes from Quercus wislizeni, assembly GCA_023055345.1. NCBI lineage: Eukaryota > Viridiplantae > Streptophyta > Magnoliopsida > Fagales > Fagaceae > Quercus > Quercus wislizeni. The sequence goes on along the minus strand of JALGQJ010000007.1, from coordinate 23,363,304 downwards.
AGGAGTTTAATAGAAGTAAAAAATAAAAATAAAAAGAAAAAATGTAAAAGGTAGAGAGAATAACGCTTTGTTTGTTTCAGCATTAACGTTTTCTAAAAAATGGTTCATTTTTCAAAGAGCATTTTCTAGAAAACTGTCTCATTTTCCAATGTTTGGTAACGACCTTGAAAATGAGCTTGAGAATGTTTTCTAGTATTTGGTATGCAATTTCTTTTAAAAATATTTCTTGTATAATTTAAAACATGTGTATTATATAAACCAACTAATGTAATCATTATAAATAAATAAAAAACAAAGAATGAATTTGGTTTTCATACTAAAATTTTGACAATAGATGCAAACAAAATTAATTAGTTGTCAAATTTTCATAATCTCTACCACTCATCTGGCTCATATATATAGACATTAACGTACGCACGTATGTACACACACACACACACACACACATATATATTTATAAAAATTTGACAGGGGAATACATTTTCAATAAGTATAAATAACAATAACTTTTAATTGTCTACTCTTTTTGTTGGTATACTAATTGTCTACTATGGTCAACTACAAGTCTTCAATATTACTCTAAATTATGTATTTACATAATGTATCTACATAATATATCATCGCTACATAAAGTATCTGCCAACAAAAAAAGTACCTACCAATAAATGCAATTCCCCCAAACAATTATCATTCATTATATAACAATATTATTTAGAATATAGGTACTATGTTTAAAATTTTCATCTTTTACTTCATCCATTTTCTTCTTCTTCTTCTAATTTTTTTGCACTTTATGTACAAAAAAGAAGTAACTTCTACCTGGAATCCATCAAACTGAAAATTTCTTAGAGAAAAAAGAAAATCAAGCTTGAAATTCAAAGCAAAGAATTGAGATTTTGGTAGAGATGAATGAAATAATTACCACTACAAATTTGTTTTCCTTTGCAAGTTGGAGCTACTGACCGATTAGTGAAGGAAAAAAATTCTAATCAAAGAATTGTGTTACAGAAGGGAAGAGAAACATAAAGAAAAGAAAGAAGACAGACAGTTAGAGAGAGAGAGAGAGATCTATGGGAAGACGAGAGACTGAAGTTAGTGACAGTGAGGATGTGAGGAGAGAAAAAGCAAAGGGAGGAGAGAAAAAGCAAAGGGAAGAGAGAAAAAGTGAGAAAGCTTACCACGAGAGAGAGAGAAGGCACCATAAAATTATGTTTCCCACAGCTATAGATGAAAATAATATTTATAGGAGATACAACGTGTGAGAGAGAGATTGTTTTCCAAAAAAAAAAAATGGAAAACAACATATAAAAAATAAGCCTTATTTTTATTAGGATTTTCCGTTGACTAAAGATAGTTTTCCATTGACCAATTTTTTTTTATATTACCAAATACTGGAAAATATGGAAAACTATCTTTATAGAAGGTTTTTCGATGAAACAAATAGAGCATAAGAGAATAAATGGATAAGAATAAAATTATTAAGGCTGAAAAAAAGGGTTGGTATTAGTATAGTTATAGAGTAAAAAAATAAAATGATGCTAAAGATACAACATATTTCACCACCTAACCTCTATAAATTAATATCACCAATCAACAAAAAATGATATTTGTTTATTATTTATTATGCTATTGTCATTTATTGATCATAATTATTAGCATATCAATTTAAAAAATATTATGTTATAAAATTTATAGTATCTTTAGCTGTAAGGACCAGATTTGAGTCCTCAGCCCAAAAGATAAATAGACTTAAGCCTAAAAAGCCCAAAACAATGAATTTATAGAGAGTGAGTTGGAAAACTAGACTAAAATGAATTGGACAATAAATAAAGTGGATTCAAATGACAAGAACAGGTAGCTAGATTGATTTAAACTAGAGAAAATTATCCTCAGCACAATCTGAGGAGATTAGTTGTTATGTATTTTTCACAAGTTTGATTACAAATTTAATTCCTGATTGCTATAGTGTTTCTCTCTTAATTTCTCTATCTCCTTATCTCACTGCCTCCTCCTCCTTTTATACTCTCTTCCCCTTTCATCCTTACCCTCCACATGCAAGTCAGATGGTTGGTGTTTGATACTTTTCCCATTAGCACCTTCCTGAAATCTTTATGTAGTAGCTGTAAGGTTGAAAACTACTGTTCAGGTATTACCTCCACATTAATGCGGCCTGAGAGTTAGCTGTAGAGCATTTAATGTGGTGGTAACAGCTTTCTCTTTAGATATTTTAGGACTCCCCTCTGTCTTTTGTTTCTGCAATGCTTATCCATGCCAATAGAACTTCCTGGAACATTCTCTCGGACAGCAGACCACCTCCATGGACCTCGGCTTTGATTAGCCGAGGAGGCATTCATCCTCGGCCCAACCTCCTTGGACATTATGATCAAAACAAACTTCTTCATTTACTAACACGGTTTCCCTTGACAAGGTTTACCCCTCCTCAGACAACCCCTTATCCTTGGCTTGGGCCTCAGACCCAATATATACATAGATAATGAACTTCTGGGCCCAATGCCCCTACCTTAGCATTTTGCAAAACATTTAGTTTAGTTTATATTTGCATTAATTTAAGTCAACTTCGTGGTTTGTGCTGCTATAGAGCATTCGGATTCAATGATAGTATTTCCGTCCCAAAAAAAAAAAAAAAAAAAAGATTCAATGAAAGTAGTATTATTAAAGGGTAGAGAGCGAGAACCATGAAGTGCCGTAGCAAATCTGATTGTCTAACTCATTAGGAAGTGGGAACCTGTTAGCTAGGCTTCTAATGGCTTTAACTTATTTAGATTACACGTACGTTGGAAAAGAAAGTAAGTTATTTATATATAGATTTTGGTTAAGTTAAAGTTAACTGATAGTGTGAGTTAGAAAAAAAATAACGAAAAAAAAAAGGTTTTGGTTACTCTAGAGTCTAGAGTCTAGGATTGCTGTGAGTGGCCGAATATATACAAATATATTTGATGTTAGGTTTATGAGATGTAACCTTACGGAAGTAGATTTTTTTTTTTTTTTTTGATAAGTTATGGAAGTAGATTAGAGAGAATAGATTACATACCTTGAATGAATGGTTTAGAGACAGGGACAGAACTAGGATTCGAACCTGAAGGGGGCCAAAGCTTAAAACCAAAAAAAAATTATGAAAATAAAAACTAACATCTATTTCATATTTAACAAAATACTATATACAAAATAAGTATTTCTTAAACATTTCATAATATAAAAACATCAATAAAGTATAACATACAAAATAAGTGTTTCTTAAACATTTTAACACATTATCAAAATGGAACTCGACGCTTTTTTAAATCTCTAAAGTTGTCTATGATTGATTTTGTACCAAATTTTGCAGCAATCTCATTTTCAATGTACAAAATCAAAGACTTAAATCACAACCACACAAAGAATTAAATTAAATCACAAGAGACAAACACAATTTCATATATATAATATATTGGCCACACGGCCCACACCACAGAAAGTGATAAAGACAAAATTTAATGACTCGGTACCAAAGACTTTTACAATCATTGTCTAACATCTATTTCGATCAAATAATGCCTCACATGTATATTTCATCTATCTGCTTCTACAAAAAGAATGTGCATACTCAAAATTCAGCATTAATAGTGCTACCAAATCTAGTGCACTCAAACAATCATTGGTCTCAAGCACAAACACAATTTCATATATATATATATATATATATATATATATATATATATATATATATATATATATATATATATATATTTTGGTTACTCTAGAGTCTAGAGTCTAGGGTTGCTGTGAGTGGCCGAATATATACAAATATATTTGATGTTAGGCTTATGAGAGGTAACCTTATGGAAGTAGATTTTTTTTTTTTTTTTTGATAAGTTATGGAAGTAGATTAGAGAGAATAATAGATTACATACCTTGAACGAATGGTTTAGAGATAGGGACAGAACTAGGATTCAAACCTGAGGGGGGCCAAAGCTTAAAACCAAAAAAAAAAAATTATGAAAATAAAAACTAACATCTATTTCATATTCAACAAAATACTACATACAAAATAAGTATTTCTTAAACATTTCATAATATAAAAACATCAACAAAGTATAACATACAAAATAAGTGTGTCTTAAACATTTCAACACATTATCAAAATGGAACTCGACGCTTTTTTAAATCTCTAAAGTCGTCTATGATTGATTTTGTACCAAATTTTGCAGCAATCTCATTTTCAATGTACAAAATCAAAAACTTAAATCACAACCACACAAAGAATTAAATTAAATCACAAGAGACAAACACAATTTCATATATATAATATGTTGGCCACATGGCCCACACCACACAAAGTGACAAAGACAAAATTTAATGACTCAGTACCAAAGACTTTTACAATCATTGTCTAACATCTATTTCGATCAAATAATGCCTCCCATGTATATTTCATCTATCTGCTTCTACAAAAAGAATGATGCATACTCAAAATTCAACATTAATAGTGCTGCCAAATCTAGTGCACTCAAACAATCATTGGTCTCAAGCACAAACACAATTTCATATATATATATATATATATATAGACACACACACTAGTTTTTATTTTTTGTGGGGGGGGGGGGGGGGGGGGGGGGCATGGCCCCCTCTGCCCTACTGTAGGTCCGTCCCTATTTACAGAGTTAACTTTGTGCATTAGGATTGAATTGTTATTGAGTACTAAATTAAAAGTGTCATGACCTAGTTACTTCATATATAGGTGTAATACTAACATATGCGTAACTATATAATAATTATATTCCTGTACCTTGATTATTATTAATTAATATTTGTTCAAGGTATTTTGATGAAAATTACTATTTGTGAAGAATTGGTTCATATATATATATATATATATATATATATGGATTGGGTTCAAGTTACACCTAGTGTAACTCTAACCAATATTACACCACTCAATATTTTTTAATTAGATGTGAATATTGACAAATCCACTGTTAGATTACATTATCTTCATATATTCTTCATACTTGCAAAATTTCGAGATGATCAAAGATTAATAGCTATGTCATCAATTAATTATTAAAATTCAAATTTTTGTAGTTTAAAATAATGTATAAAAGATGAGCTTATAGATCAAATGGTAAATAGCATCCGATTGATATGAAAATTGACAAGCATATTAAGAACGAATTTTCAAAATATTAATTCAATAACAAATTATTGGATAGTGTAACATTACTTAGAATTACACCAGGTGCAACTTGAACCTAACCTTATATATATATATATATATATATATATGGTATAAGCTTATGTATTTAAGGCCAAGCACACCTTTTGTCAGTGTTCATATACTCAGCAATTTTCTCCCTCATTCATATAAGTTTTATGATGTTAGCAATAATCATATAATTGTTTTTAATCTTGGAGCACGGCCTACTTGGGTACGTGATTTTGATATTTGATTTGAATATTTATTTGTTATTAAAAATGGGTTTCCTATGGAGTCCAATCTGTCCATTGGGGGAGGGGGGGGGGGGGGGATGTGCGGGGGTAGATGGGTTAATACATGGCCATCTCCCCATTAGTCATCGGTCTCATTTGGCCCTGCCAAAAGAGGTTTAAGAGCAACCATATCAGTTCGTGCAAATTTTCTGTCTATTTTGCAAGAAAAAACCTACTTTTTCTATTTTACACATTCACTTTTACAAAACACCAACATCAATTTATCTATTCTATATATTTATTCAATAAAATATTTATTCTTTTTACATTTTTTATTATTTTCTTCCCTCTCCTCCTCTCTGGAACCCTCTCACAGACCCAACACAAACCCAAAATCACCCATACCCATCAACCCACCCACCCACCCGCCACCATCAACCCACAATCATCAACCACCATCACCTCACAAAAAATCCAAACAGAAATTCCAAACCCCACAGAAAATCCAAATAGTAAATCCAAACCCCACAAAAAATCAAGACACCTAAACCCCATTATCAACGACTCTCATCGTCTCGATCCTCAACGGCGCTGGAGTTCAAGACCTCGGCCCCACAAAAAAACCCCTCAGCACCGAAGGAGGCGCTGGAGCTATCCAGGTAGTAAAAAGCTTCGCCCTCCATGTCCGATCAATTCTCCGTCACCGTCTCCATTTCCAAATGGATTGTTGGATCGAAGAGGCTGATCGGCGTTCCCAACTCACTCGCCGATCGAACTCAGTCCGTGGCTCACGAGATATCCGTCGAGCTATCGTTGTCTTCGTCTTCAAAGCCTGGGATTTTGAAGAAGAAGGAGAAGCTGATCGGCTTTGCAAAGTTGAGATAAGAGAAAGAGAGAGTTGAGATGAGAGTCAGACGTAGGAGAGAGAAGAAATTATTAAAATAGTAAATACACGAGCTACAGTGGCCATGCATATACGCACGGTCACTGTAGCGTTTGTATAATTATGCACAACTTTACACTCGCTGATGTGGGTGTATTTTTGGTTAAAATGTGTAAAATGAAGAAGTTTTTGTATTACAGAAGAGTATCCACCAACTGATGTGGATGCTTTATATGTTGACAAATCTCCACTCACTAGACTATACGTGCAATCCACAGGCCACATGTTTACAACAATCAAATTGATTACTTTTAATGCATTAGTGAATAAAACTTGGGCTCAGAAGTCGTGGTTGCGCTTATAATTATTAGTATCGTACAATATGTATTGTATTGTGTGTAAAAAGTTCAATATCATATTGATATATCGTAAATGCTCATAAATTGTACGATACAATGTGCATATCATATGAATTATATCGTAAAATCGTATTTATCGTACGATATATAGATAAATACTTAAAATAAATAAAAATTTGTTAAAAATTGTACTTTTATTTGAATATAAAAAGTTGTTAGACTTATTTTTAATCCAAAATTATTAAGTTACTTAATTTAGCCAAGTAAAATAACATATTCATAAGGGTTTTTTTTTTTTTTTTTAAACAAAATTTGGATTACACAGTACACACTTACACTTCACTTTAATATTTACAAATTTATTTTCTATACTATGAATACGATATTAATTGATAATATAATATTTTCATTTTTGTCATTATTTTTATAAGTCCAAGAAACTATAATGCCAAGAAGAAATATATATATATATATATATTAAAATTATTAAAATAAAAAGAATAAGAAGAGATAGTAAATATTAATGACAATGAAGAAAATTTTAGCGAAGAAATAAATTTGCAAAATGATAAACATGATGATAATGTTGACTTAGATAAGGCTGATTAGGCAATATGATGAATATAAATTATTATTTTTGGGTCATTTGTAGGATATTATCACTTTTGAATTTAAGCAATTTGAATGTGTATGTTATAAACACATTACTAGTTTGATTTATTTAGTTAGCTTGTTAAATAGTATTACATAATTGATGAATAAATTAGTCATTAGTGAATATAGTCAAACTTTATAATGAATATACATTTTATATATGTATATCTATAACAAATATTACAAATTTCTTGAGTATCTCATAATACACGATACAATATGATACAAAATACAAAAAAATAAAAAATTGATTCACCATACGATTCACATTTTGACAACTATGGTTGTGCCAAGTGGCTTCACCAAATTACAACAATATTTTGGATAAAAACAATTTTTTAGATAAACACAATAGCTTATTTGTTCTTATTAATTTCTTTATATAAAATAACAATAAATGTTTTAACAAAACATGCAACAAGCATCTAAGTTTTAGTTAACAGAGACAACAGCTTATTTTTTTTCTTATCAATTTCTTTAGATTAAGTAACAATAAGTGTTTTAATAAAACATGCAACATGCCTTTAAGTTTCAGTTGATAATGACAACAACTTATTTTTTTTCTTATCAATTTTTTTAGATAAAGTAACAATAAGTATTTTAAAAAAACATGCAACTTGCATCTAAATTTCAGTTGATAGAGACAACAACTTATTTGTTCTTATTAATTTCTTTAAATAAAATAATAATAAGTGTTTTAACAAAACATGCAACATGCATCTAAATTTCAAAAATTTAAATCTACTCCAACTAAAAATCTATTAACAAAATTTCAAAACTTATATATATTCACCAATGGTCTTTCCATAGAATCTCTTTTGTATCACATGTTTTTTTTTTTTTTTTTTTGAGTTGTAACTTATGCACATGTATTTGTTTTGAAGGGATATAAATGTCCTATAAATTCATAAGAGTTGATAAATTTATATGATACTCTCTCTCTCTAGAAATTTTTTTTTTCCTAATAAACAACTACTCTCATTAAATATTAAATTAATTTTTTTATTAATTGTTTGGATATATTTCCTCAAATTAAGGGATAAAATTAACTATAGTTTAATTTACATAAAATTTTGTCATTTAAATTTTAATAAATTCAAAATCTATTCAAACTAAAAGTATATTATAATTTTTTTTTAACTTCCCTAAAAAAAAAAAAATGTATTAATAACCTCATGTAATGTTGATGGAACACATATTCTTAAGATGGAATTCATAACCTTGATGAAAGACATTAAGCATTCCCTTGAGTTAAGTTTAATGAGAATTAATTATTCGAAGTGTCAAACCTAACCACTTTAGTAAAGAGTTACTAAAGGTTATATTTATTGAAATTAAATTTTATAAAATATGGCTATAAATTAAAGATTAAACTAGGGACACAATGAATAAAATAGAGATTTACAAAGTGATAGTGGTTTTATGTCTTAGTATCGCCATGGATAATATTTGGGGGTCAAATGATATTCTAATTGAGTATTGAGATATAATTTATTAATAAGGCCTAGAGTGCAATTATATTTCCATAGTGGTACTTGTTGTATAATTTTTTTTTATGAGAATGTACTTGTTGTATAATTAATAGTAATCACTGCAAGAAAAAAAGTTTATTACAACAAAAAATAGTTGCTGTAATAACGACTAAGTCATTGTTATAAGGTGTTATTGCAACGACAAAAAAGTTGAAGCTAGCCGTTGTAATAAAGTCTAAGACAATAGGTTTATGAAACACTTAAATTTTGTTGTAGTAGCAATAGATTGAGATTTTTTTCTTAAAAAAATAATTTTTACATTAATTTTTCCATCAACCTGTTTTACAATTCAAACAACATATTTAAGAACTAGACTAACAATTTAAAGAAACACATTAAAGATGCAAAAGTTGAAGTACTTAATCCCAATAGATATGTCAAAAAAACACAAATATATACACAACATGTTGAGTTTACATTTAAGAACCTAGTTTGAAAAAGTATGCAAAAATTAATACAAGTAAGAAAAGTTTCTTTCAAAAAGTGTCATCCAAGCAAGCTTCATGACCATTTCATTTTATTTCTCCTATTTTGGAAAAAAAAAAGTATAAAATTGGAAACACTATATAAACAACACAATGACACCATCAATGGTTCTCCCAAAAAAAAAAAAAATCATTACTACTTGAAGACCATACAAAAAAAATTAAAATTTAAATAGAACAAAAAGATTACCTGAAAGTTAGAGGGAAAAAAAAATCCTTAAACCAAAGATCAAAGCTACAAAAAAATCCAAGAAATAGAGAATGAGTCTTTATAAGGAGATTATGAAAGAGAGACAAATATTTGAGAAAGAAATTAATTTGGAGTTAGTATATATGAGAGAGAGAATGAATTTTGAAAGATAAAATTTGTAGTTAGTTGATAAATTTGAATTTTGAGATAGATGTGGGTAAGAGAAAGTAGGAAACTGTGAGAGAGAGAGAGAGAGAGAGAGAGAGAGAGAGAGAGAGAGGGAGATAGAGGTGGGTAAGAGAAAGAGGGAAACCAAGATGAAAAAAAAAAAGAAAAAAGATAGTCATTGGTGAGAGAAAGAGAGAGAAATTGAGATGAGAAAAAAAGAGAAGATATGTGTGGGTGAAAGAAATAAATTGAGATGAGAAAAAAAAAATTAGAATAGACATGGGTGAGAGGAAACTGAGATAGAGAAAAAAAAATTAAGTAGCATCAATTTCCTAAATTTTCAAGCTACTTAATTATTTACCTCTATTACATCAACGTAGTTTAATGTGAAATAAGGATTTAACATATTACAAAAATATAGTTTGATGTGAAATCAAAGGTTACCCATTGCAATAGAATATCTCAATATAAAATAAGAGTTAACTATTACAACAACACATTTAGATGTAACATAGTAATTCTTGCTACAATCTCATGTTGATTTAATAAATTTAAGTTACTATTACAATAATAATAATAATAATAACCTAGAGATGCAATAGTATATATATTACCTCTATTAGTATTATTTTTTTGTTGCAATAATACTTGTTGTAATAGGTATATTTTCTTGTAGTGAACTTTGGGTTTGTCAAGAGTTGATGGAAAGCTCAAAGCTCATTGAAGTTAGAACCTTATTTGTCCCTTTGGTTCCTTTCCAACCTATATATTAGAGCCTAATTCGGTTAGCCTCAAAAGGTAAGCCCAATTAGATAATCAATTATTATTTAATAAGAAGTTATTAAATAAAATAACTGCCTAGGCAAGTAAAATAAATGTATGTGCAATTAAAAAAGAGAGATTAAAAAAGAGAAAACCATTTTCTATATAACACATTTTTCCATAACAAAAGAAAGATGAAAAAAATTTAGTTACAAAATTGGTTGTAGCCTACGGTTACAACCTTACTTAATATCATTCACATTACTACAAATTTTGAAAATTTAACCGTTAAATTGCATGTTCTTTATGTTCTTAATACATATATCAAATTTGATGACAATTAGATATTATTTACTATATGATCTGTAAGCTTACATTTTATGCATAATTTTAAACTACAAACACTTGGGATTTAAACAATGTAGGTGCAAACACAATAATAATGGAAATAACACAAAGAGAAACTGAATAATACTTCTGAATATTATTAATTTAATGAGAAAAATTACACAACACTATTTGGACTCTCTTTAAGGAGATTTCAAGTCCTTAGTTGGCTAAACCTTGTAACCAATGCAGATTGTTTCTGACTTGTCTCTCTCGGGATACAACAATCCAACAAGTGTCGTATGAATAGAACAACTTCTGCACAAAGTGTTCAAGCCCAAAACTCCACAAGAAAGAACACCCTTCCTTGCCAAGAACCTCTCTATTTTTTTTTTTTTTTTTTTGTATGTTGCAGTAACTTTGATTGGGTCTAAATAAGTCTATTTATAGGCTCAATGGGCCTCATGAAATTACTACCTAAATTAATCTAATTAATTAGGTCTATTATTCTGATGTAGTAGGTGTTACAAGAATTATTGCTGGATATTAATCTGATGGGCTGAAGTTACACAATTAATGGTGAGATAAGGAATTTCTGAAGAATGAAAAAGCCCAAACGGATTGTCCATTAAGTGGGTTAATGGATCTTCATTTTCCATAATAAAAATGAAGTATTAATTCGAGTCATTTACTTACCAACGGATATGGTAATTATTCTGAATGAGATCTTCATTTTTAATACCTCCACCCTTCATCTCCCTCTTGCGCACGTATCTAACCCAATATCTGAGTCAATTCATATTAACCCATTAATCACCACAATTAAAAGAATAAAATAATCTCTCTCCTTTTCAACGCGGGATTAAACATGTTCACTAACTCTTCATATTCCATATTCACTCCCACATTTTTACAATTATGTTATAATATTTATTCATTTTAATTAATTAAAATTAAAATGCTCCAACAAACAATTTATTGATAACATAGTTATTGATCTTTGATTTTATATAAACTTTGCAAGAATTAAGGATATAAGAAGAAAATGTAATCCAACGGTGGATTTGTCAAAATTCACCTTCAATAAAAAGATATTAAATAAGGTTGTAGCCTTAGGTTACAACTAATTTTATAATTAAATTTTGTCCAAGAAAGATAATGTACGAAGAATTGATTAAAAGATCACACATTTTGGGCACAAAGTGGAATTAAGTTAAAGATTGAAGGTTTTCTCTAGATCTTATCTCAAGTTTGCTTTAAGAATCACTACATCAATGTATGCTTTCTATTATTTGTTTTAGAATTCCAGGTTGTATGTTATCTTTCATGAATGAATGTGTTGCTTTCGCTATATTGTTTTGTATCATTGTATATGATGCAAAACCATATTTTTCAACCATATATTCACGTATGGCATATCTTAAAAAAAATTAAAGCTTCCATAATTAGCCTTGAGCATTCACATCCCCAAATTTTATCTCATCCTATTTTACCATCCCAAAAATCTACTTTACCAATTATACCATATCATTTTACAATACTCTCAACATCCCAACTTTTATTTTACAATACAACACATTAAAATAATATTTCTACACAATAAAATAATATATCCCAAAACCCAAATAAAAACAAAAACCCGGTGAGAGAGAGAAAGAGGAATCGATAAAGTAAGTGAATAAAATATTAGTTTTTTTTTTTTTTTGAATTTAGCTACAGTGCAATAATTTTTTTTTTTAGAATTGCACTGTAGCACTATTGCAAAATTTTTTGCAATAGTTGGTTTTTACAAGTCTGGATATATGGGGGGTTTTGGTCTTTTATGCTAAATTTTCCCTATATATGACATATGTTATTCCTAATTTGAATGCTCTTACTCCATTAAACTTTGATTCCAAATTTGAATCCCATTTTGAATTTGACTAAACTAGATTTCCAACGTGTAAGACAATCCTAAGTACAATAGTCGATGAGAAAAATCAAGCAATCTAAATCAATTCTGAGAATTTATACTAGGCCCTAATTGCGTAAATTAAATTCCTTCCTTCTTCTGTAGTATAGTTGATTCAGTTTACTTCTTCAAGGCAATAACTCTAAATATGATAAATTTAAACTTTGAATGCGAAGGAAATAAATCCAGAGGGTGGAATGAATTCAGATTATGTTTTCTAAATGAGTTGGGTCATTAATGTCAAAAGATTTTCTCTTGAAACTTACTTTGAACTTGAATGAAATTTGGAAAGCAATAATATTGACTCTTAAATGTTGGTCAGGCTCTCAATTTGAACTTGAATGAAATTTGGAAAGTTACAAAAAAAAAAAATATATATATATATATATATATATAAATTAAAATTAAAAAAATAAAACTATTGACTCTTAAATGTTGGTCAAGCTCTCAAGTTGAAAAGAGATTTTGGTCGTGTATGCCAATATTAAAGAAAATAGCCTCCCCCCGCCCTAAATAAAAAAATAAAAAAAGCCCAAAACAACATTGAAAAAAGAGAGGCCCAAAGCCCAAAACAACTTGGGTGTAAAAATAAAAATAAAGCACAAGGCGTCGCCAATGAACAAATGATCGAGACAGGACAGGAGCCAAAATTATGGGCAATTGAGAGGACAAGGAACAAAGAAATATTCGAAGACCACAAAAACGTTAAAAAAATGATTGGATCCAAGCAAGAGATACAATACAAATCCAAGGGAGCAGGAAACCAATTCATTCGAGCAATATATGCAAAAGTTCAATCATATTCATATATCGTCACCAGAAATAGCAGATGCAACAGAGACGGACAGGCCAACTTTGATTGAGGTGGCAGCAAGAAAAAGGTCGGGCTGTTTGGTAGGATATTTGGAGTAACAGTTTTCAGTATTTAAATAATATTACATCAATTTTTACACACTTTTTCACTAATACATATTTCCAAATCACAGTTATTTCTAAAATATACAAACAATATTACTAAAACAACGTTACCAAACTGCCCCTAATTAGAGATGCAATAATTATCCTTCTTAATTAAGACAAAGCAGGTGGCACAAGTCCTAATTCAATCAAAGTTGTAGGCTTGTAGCTCTTAATGTTAACAAAGCCAATTAATGCATCACCAATTATTAGAACACATCGATCAAGGCGATAAAATTAAGCAATTAATGTTCAAGAATTTGTATAGCATTAGTGATCATAAGAGGCCCAACTGAAATAATTTCATCCGCTTCTCCTAATCATATCGATGAATTTTACTTTACATCACATTAAATATTTATTACTGGGTAATTTATAAAGTTTTGACACTATTTTTATGGAAAATGAAAAAAACTATAAAAACATTAATTGCTTTTTCTTTTCTTTTTCTTTAAAAACTTTTTTTTTAAATGAATTATTAACTATTATCCTAAAGGCATCCGTTAGCATTTCTTTTTATAAAGAACTCATTAAATAAATCGTGTGTGTATATATATTTGCCTTATTGTGAATGGTTTTGCATGCATTTATTTACACGTCTTCTTCCCTCTATAATGATCTTAGAAACCACAGTAAGAAAAATGAGTAAAAAAAAGGGTACTTCAGAGCAGAGAAATGGAAAAGAAGCCCGATAGTACTATCCATTTAAGTGGAATTCTTGTGTCTCGATCTCTCTGGCAAAATTAGTGGAAGGGATCGATCTTTGAAAGAAATGGAATCTCAGCGAATATCCCCTTGTTTGCAAAGATCACTTCCAATAAAATTTGGAAAACTGAAGTTGACATCCACTCTTTGGAAAATGAGTGCTGTGTTTGCAGATCATCATGGTAACGAGCCCATATAACCAATATAAGTTCTCTAGTAGTAGTGGATCAAACCACCCCTGGCCTTGCGACACACGTACCTGTATTGATTTATTTATAACTCAAATGAATTTCAATGATTTTATTTTTATATGAAGCTTAGTGAGAGAAAGCAATGTGATTATAAACTGATTAGAGCACTTGCAAATTGTATAATACAAAAAATAACCACATTTTAGCCAACTAATAAGTCACTCACACATGGATGGAACCAGGATTCATACCTAGGGGGGCCAAAGCTTAAAACTGAAAAAAAAAAAGTTATGAAAATTAAAACTAACATCTATTTCATATTCAACAAAAGACTACATACAAAATAAGTATTTCTTAAACATTTTATATTATAAAATACATCAACAAAGTATAACATACAAAATAAGTGTTTCTTATTTTATATGCGATTTTTGTTTAGTCCATATTTATTTTTTTATTTCGTTTTTGTAGTTAAAGGGGAATGAATTTTATTTATTTATTTTCTTGTAGGTCAATATCTAAATATTTTAGAGGAGAGACAAATATAAATATATATATATATATATATATATATATATATATATATATATATAAGGGCAAATCTTAATTTTTTTATACTAGTTTTTTTTTTTATAATTTTGTTTGGGGTTGGGGCGGGGGTAGGGCAATGGCCCCCCTCTGCCCCAACGTGGGTCCGTCCCTGCAATCACATAAGGCTATTTGTAGTTGTGTAAAAATATATGGTTTCTGTAGTGGGTTTAGATTACTTCCGGTATCTTTTTAATTGGAATCTCATTTTGTTTTAATGAGAAACTGTCACATTATTCACTAACTAAATAGAAGTTAGAGATTAAAACTCACTACCACTTGCTATTGTGTTTTTAAAACAAAATGATACTTCCAGTTAAAAAAGAACTAAAGGTAAGTCAAACCCTTCTATAGTAATAGTGTAAATTTACACCAGTATTATTTATTTTGCATTTAATTTTTTTTATTATTTTTTTACATATCTCAAGATTGGTGGAAAAGAGTAGATAATGGTTGTTATGTATGAAAAAAGATAAACAATTAAAAAATAAATAAATAAATTGATATTTTAATAAAATATAGTGGTTGTTTTGAAAAGTATGTAAAATAAAAGAAAAATAATTTTTTATGTTAAAATAAACAAATTTTTGCACGAGCTAATGCAAATACTCTTATTGCATTATTATGACATAATTCTGATTATAACAAGAGTAAAAACACATAGGATGAAAGTTTAGAGATGTGTAAATTATGTTATAACCATTTATATGCTATAGAATATATATATATATATATATATATATATTTGAAAGAAGTACACAAATTTTAGTAAAACAATATGTCATATAGCTTAGTGTGGTTAATTATAAAATAAATTTTATTTTGATAACAATTATCTTATAATTTGGTGAATTATAATATTTATTCTATCAATTCCTAATATATAACTTGTTCAATGTACAAGAAAGTTTAATATAATATAATTTACCTTCTTTTATAATTTTGTTTAAATATACGTGAAATTATATATATTCTAGCATTAGCTATTCAATATGATTGTGTTTGTATATAAAAATTTAAAGGGCTCTAACTCAGGCCTGGTTGTACCCTTTCAAGTACTGATCTCTCACAAATTTACTTACTTCTTCCCTCTCTTCCTAGTTTTTCCTTAATCACTCATCTTACTCTCTATTTTCCATCCTCCCCAACAATGGCCTAATTCCCCTTTTATATCCCTGAGTGAGTGGGGTGGCCATTATTTTTATTCCCACTCACTCACGTATTCCCACAGCTCCCAGAATCCCAAGGGATCCTCACGAAATCAAAGGATTCCCTTGGAACTTGTTCCAAATGCCGATTAAGGCTTGGTAGTGAATTCTTTTCACAATCTTTAGCTCTCAATTACCAACCCCATTTAGACCAAATATAAGCTTTTTATAATTATTCTAGATTCCCCTTAGGAGGGATGGGGCGGCACTCCCAGTGCTCAGCTAGTGGTCGGGTCTAAAGTGAAGAACCCCAAGACAGTCCTTCTGTTGTACCTCAGGCTCATCACACTCAGTGGGCCTTGGGCCTCATACGGGGCCTTACTTATATGGTCGGCCTAATCCTCCGGGCTTGGTCCCCCCCCCCCCCCCAACACACACACACACACACACACACACACACACATACTTTAAGTTAACAATGTCCTCTCCACTAGGGATGGCAATTCATGTTCGCGGGTTTGATTCATGTCGTGTCGAGTCATGAGTATTCAGCTATATGAGTTGACCCGAACTCGACTTGATTAGTAAACGTGTCAGGAATTCTCAACCCGAACACGACATGTTTATTAAACAGGTCGACCCAACCTGACCTGACACATTTAACTCGTTTAATTAACAAGTCATGTAAAGGTCAATACAAATTATCCATTTAATAATCTATTTAATTAATAGGTCATACCAAACCTATTTAATTTTTATCAATTCTTATATATCTAAAATTAAAATACAATTACAACTATAAATATAGTAATAAACATATAATAAAAAAAACTATTAATTAAGCAATAATATCAAAATAACTAATAATTTTATAAGCTAAATATGTCAAACGAGTTAGACGGGTTCACAAGTTGAACAAAAACACAACCCATTTATTAAACGGGTTAGCCGTGTCAACCCAAATATGACCCAAACTTGTTTAACCTCAACCAATAATATGTTTATAAACGGGTTAATTGTGTCAGAATTGCGGATTATGTCAGATTTTGTTACCACTACTCTCCACCACTTGCTAGTAGCTCTAACTTTTAGTCTTTTTTATTTTAAGTAATCGTTAAAACTTTATTGATATAAATAAATCTACCAGTGTATTATGTATATATATCACCACTCGTGACAACACAGCAAATGAATGTAGATGTTGTCCAAGGATAACTTGCCAACTAAACACGCTAAGCATTACCCCTACTCTCCACCACTTGCCAGTAGCTCTAACTTTTAGTTTTTTTTTTTTTTTTTAAGTAATCGTTAAAACTTTATTGATATAAATAAATCTAACAGTGTATTATGTATATATACCACTCGTGACAACACAGCAAATTAATGAATGTAGATGTTGTCCAAGGATAACTTGCCAACTAAACACACCAAGCATTATCACTCACTATTGACACATCAGTCTATTGGACTTTTGTCCTGTTAACATCATTAATAACTTGTTACCACTGTTGCATAAACAAACACGTGACATTTACTTTTGAACATGATATTTAAGCAAAATATATATATATATATATATATATATATATGTGAGAGAGAGAGAGAGAGAGAGAGAGAGAGAGAGAAATTTCATTTTGAAAAAAATTTTATTTATCAATTGTCCCAAAACCATTTTAGGGGGGGGGTTCATTTAATTGAAAAGGGAAAAAATATTATTACCTTTTAATAATTACAAAAAATGATAACAGGATTCTTAATAAAAATTTATGTATTAACATAAAGTATAGATAAAATTATATAATAAAGTTCACAGCTTAGTTTTACATTTTTACAATCATAATATTTTATGAGGGTCTATATTAGCCAAAGTAATATGAATTTACACAAACTACAATTGATATCCATATAAATACTAAAAATCATTCCATTCATAAATTTGAATTTTGACAATTGATATTCATCTAGATAATAAATTGTTACTAGTTCTTATCTGAATCCATCATTGACATCATTTTTTTACCTATAAACTATAGTTAACAGCTTACCACCTAAGTTTTGTTGTAATTTTTTGTAAAAATATTGTTCCCATAACTTAATTCTACATAAAATGAAATGCTATTTTTTTTTAAAGGTTTTCTTACATTAATATATCACTTAGTATTCAAATGAATAGCTTTGACATTTCAAATTGGTCTCAAATAGGCATATGCATGTGTGCAAGTATCGTGTCTTATATAAATTCCCACCCTCTCCCTCAAGTCAAATCAGGGGCGGTATCACCTTATGGCCAAGGTGGTCCCAGGACCACCTTGACATAAATATATATATATATATATATATACATAATAATTTAAAATTTTATATTTATCTACCTTTAAAACAAATTTTGGGAAAACCCTGAATTTTTTTATGCCAATAAAATTAAATTTTGGTCCATAATTTGAGTAACTTAACAATATATTATGGTCTTTTAAGCAAAAAGAACCACATGCTTTTATATTCTTTTAAGCTTATACTACGGCTTTACTTTTAGTTTTTGTTTTATCTGACACACTATCATTGTACGACTATTTTTTCTCAAAAACATTATAATATATATTATACAACTAATTGGTCAAAGTCACGTAAATTTAGTTTTTTTCATTGTACAACTACTTTTCTTTTTTCTTTTCAGATAATTTTGATTAGAAAGAAATAGTAGTTTTAGTTAATTAAGTGAATAAACTTAAAAAGTTACTTAATTTTTATATAACATCAATTAATTTATTTTATATATATATATATATATATATATATATATATATATATATATATATATATAAATAAACTTTTTATTTTTATGATTCAAATTAAACATGTGATCGTCCATTCTAAGGAAATTTGATTAAATTTACACAAAAAGTGTCACTAAATATTACGTTTTTACATTTTGCTATCATATTATAAGTAATAAACTTATTATATTTTTATTTATATAATTTAAAATTTTATTGATTATATTATTTATGATGTCACCGGTTCGACCATCGATCGGATCTTGGTCTGACCAAAAAACTAGTAACCAATCCATTTTCCAATTCTTTCATCGTACTGGTTTATAAAACCATGGGAACCCACCCCACCTTCCCCCTCCCCACCCCCCCACCCCCCAAAAAAATCTTGAATGAAAATTTGGGAAAAAAAATTATAATAAAACCACTAACAAGGTCCAAACCAAATGCTAATAGAAAAGCCTAGTACAAGATCAATCTCATCTTAGACTAAGACTATCACTACTCCAACACCAACACGATTACATTTTTAATTCAACAAATATTAAAAAAAAAAAAAAAATCCTTATTGGCTTAGTGCCTCGTGGATTCACAAGTCATTAAACAGTTTAAACTAAAACTAAATCAAACCTAAAGGTTAAAATGAAATAAGAAACTCAGTTACTCTTCCTAGCCATCGCGGTCCATCCATGTTCAGCAATACTAACAACAACCACAACTAAACTCCACAAGTTTCTTGTTGTAAAATTTTGTGTATTTGCGTGTTTTTTTATTGTTGTTGTTGTCGTCGTCAATATATAATTTTTTTTAATTAAATTGTGTAATTTACACTTCGTAAAGAACACGCTGAAAAAGAAAAAAATTCTTGTAACCGCCCCTAAGTCAAATCATGGTTACACCATTTCCTGCGCACATATATGTATGATTGTGTACATCTTTGTGTTTACTATTGTCAATACTAAAACGACGTTGTGGATGCATGGTCAGTTCAAACGTTAGAACAAAAACCAAGAAATAAAAAAAGACGTATCTATATAGCTTTTGTTGTTAAAAGAGAAAATTGTAGGAAGTAGAAGCGAAATAGTCTACGTCCACAATTTAAAACCCTAAGATGACTAGTAAATGGATTTTTAACTACAGTTGAATCTCTTGGGCCAATGCATAATAAACCAAAAGAATATCTCTTTAACAGCTTTTAATCAACCTAATGAATGTGTATGATGAACATTTATTTAGTTTCAATTTGACTTTTATTCTGTTTCTTTAGTATATATCTGAGTATTAATAACTTAAACTTTTATCATGCCTCTGCTAATAGGCAGCGTAAACATAAACAACAATGCTAGGCTAGCTGCCAAGCAATTCAAATTCAAAGCTTAGGACAATGTCAACCTCCTGGTGCCACTCAATCTCTCCATCACTAATTAAATGTGAAAATATATTTAGTCAATAGCCCAAAAAAATATTCCGAATAGAAACCACTACCTTATAAACAAAGAAACTCCATTCGACTGCTGCGTCAATACACCAATACTGAGGATGACAAATTGAGTCACGTTGTCCACATGATTGCATACATTGACATTATATTATATATACAATCTTTTGCGCAGATTCCCATCATATATATAAATATAATATATCTTTGCTTAACAAAAACGAATAAATTATACTATAATACTTTGTAAATGGATTACTGATTTTAAAACCTGACACTTAGCACGCCCAAATCCACCATGTCATCTGGGCGGCTGAGTTATGGTAGGTAGGTCAGGTTTTCATGAAAAAAGATATCTTAAATATATTCGACTAATGGGTCTGTACTTAGTGCTCCATCCCATCATGATGAAGATCATAAGGAGCCTTAATTGGTAGTCACTTTATAAACAAACGATGCAAAATTATCCAGAGATTAATTGGGCATGGTGATTGCTTTCTTCCCTTTCCTTAATTTCCCAATAGCCCATCAGTGATCAGTGCAGTGCTGTCAGCTGTGGTTTTGATCTTTCGTCTTTCGTAAGGAAGGTTTAACTCAAATACTCTCACCACTTGTCAGATAATTATTAGGAGGACGGTGTGTTGATGCATTTGATAGACATGATTCTCAAGGTTGTGGAAGCGGAAAGAAAGCCTAATATTCATCATTACTGAGATATAATATTAGTGATGATAACTTTTTTTTTTTGAGAAGATTAGTGATGATAACTTAAACAAAGAGTTTAGTGTATCTTTTGCGAAACAATAGCTAAAGGAAAAATACAAATGCGAACATACTATTCTACACATTCTTAGACACTCTTAAAATGCACTAAAATCGTGACTTAAAATACTGGACCACTATTTCGACTGCCAAACTATAGGCTTCAGTGGATGTACACATCTTTGAATATACAAACTCACTTGGATAATTGTATTTGTACATTCACCATGATATTTGAATGTGATTTGTATGTGTCCATTTTCCATGATATGTTATCCTTATGCTTTTGTATGAGTAATTTGATTTCAATATCCATGAGTTGTTATTTGTAATGCCTTCTATGTACTATGCCCTATGCCTTGTTTGTGCCATGCCTTATATGTGCTATGCTTTATGCCATGTTTTTGTCATACCTTGTATGTTCTATGCCCTATTCTATGTGCAATGCATTGTATTTGCTATGTGACATGCCTTGCATGAGCTATGCTTTATGCCTTGTTTGTGCAATGTCTTGTATGTGCTATGCCTAATATGTGTCATGCCCAGTTTGTTATATCCTTATATGTCATTATAAGACATAAATTTTGCTTTCAAATTTAAGATTTAAAAAAAAAAAAAAAATCATATTTTTGGATAAAAACTCGAAACAGGGTATAAAACAAAATTTTGATAGACTTTTTTCTTTAAAAGGGGGGTTTTTTGAAAATTCAGATTTTTAGAGGAAAGTTAGGAAACCAGGTTTACAAAAAAAAAAAATTGACATCATTTCTACTTTAAAAAGAAAGTTTTTTTATAATAAAAATAAGAAATAAAAAAAACTAGATTTTTTCTTGTAAAATCAAAAAACTGGATTAAAAATAGAATTTTTGACAAGATTTCTTCTTGAAAAAGAGATTTATCTAGAAACCATTTTTTTAAATGGAAAATCGAGAAACAGAGTTGACAATAGAATTCACAGGCTGATTTTGCAAATATAGGAAATTTTCCCAAGCCTTCCAACCACTTCCCGAGCTTGGTTTTTGGTCATTTGACCTTACATATTGGCTCAAATAATGTACCGTCAGAAAACTCTAGGCACTTAGAGCATTCACAGCAATTGTGGTATAAGTGCTAAATGTTATAATATTTGGCACACCACACATCAAAAATTGAGATTTATCAAATGTGCTAAATGTATCAAACTTATGCAATATGCTACAGTATTCTCACAATTTTGGCAAGGTACAGACAAGCAATGGCATATGGTTTATTATTTTTTTATTCATCTTTCTCTCTCCTCTCTCTTCACTTTATTCATTTCTCTTCTCTCTCATTCTTCCTTAGACATCAAGCTCCATTCTTTTCTTCTTTCACTCTTTTTTCTTCTCAATCTCGTTGTTTTTCTCTCTTCCTCTCAGACATCACCCTCAGTTTTTTCTTCTCACTCTTTTCTTCTTTCACTCCTATCTCTGTCGCTATGGTTTTTTTTTTTTTTTTTTTTTTTTTTGGGTAGTGATTTGATACTCGGTTCGGCAGTGGGTGGGTTGAGATGGTGATTGGCGGATCACTGGTGGTGGGTTGCGATGGTCAGATTCAATGGTGGGTGGGTCGGTAGGTGGCAGCGACAGTGGGTGGGTGTGTGGGATGCGATGGTGGTGGGTTCTGTTGTGCGAAATCAGTTGTAGGAGGACTGGCCTGTGAATGGGTTCCGAAGTATGGGTCGGCGGTGGGTGGGTTGGCAGTGACAGTGGGTGAGTGTGTGGGATGGGTGAGTCGATGGGTGGCGTCGGTTATGTTTTGATTTTGGAGTTTTTTTTTTTTTTTTTTTGGTTAATAATTTATAAGGTGGTGTTGGTGGATATGGGTTTGTGCCGATGGTGGTTGTCGGCGTTGTTACAACCAAGGTGGTTGTGCTGTTGTTGATGATGATAATGATGGGGAAGTAGTTTAATATATTATTTTAATGTGTTGAAAATATTATTTTAATGTATATAATTAAATGATAAAACATATGATAAATAGGATGTTGTAAAATAATGTGATAAAATAATAAAGTAGATTTTTGGTATGCCAAAATAGCATTTTTTATTGAACATCTGCTACGGATGCATCAAAATTTTCTCTCAATGCCTCTGCCTTCTACTTGAACACATTCTTCAGGACATTCTCACGGTCTACGGGTAAAAACATGATTTTTAGAAAAATTTTGGGATCCAACACTCAAATGGAATTGGGACAAAATATGGTATTGACACTGGGTTTAAAATAGAATTTTTCACAAAATTTTTGCTTTAAAAGATAATTTTTGAAAAAGCAAATTTTTAGTGAAAAATCAACAAATCTAGTTTAAACTGAATTTTTTTTTACATAATCTCTGTTTTAAAAATGAAGGTTTGAAAAGTAATATTTTGAAAATAAAACAAACTTTTGACTGAACTATTGCTTTAAAAAGGGAGGGGAGAGGGGGGGGGGGGTTGAAAATTCATATTTTAGCAACAAGTCAAGAAACTAGGTATAAAACAAAATTGTTGACATCATTTGTACTTTAGAAGGCGAGTTATAAAATAAAAAAAAACCCTAGATTTTTTGGTAAATTCAGAAAACCAGGTTGAAAATAGAATTTTGAAATTGAGAGTTTTTGAGAATTTAGGCTTGTTTGGTACCGGTACGTGTGTTTAAATAACAGTTTTTAATTTTTTTAAAATATATGTAGGTGAAAAAATATGTGAATATACGTGTAATATTATTTAAAAATTAAAAATATATATTTAAGTTTACGTACCAAACGAGTCCTTAAATTTTTTTTAGTGGAAAATTAGGAAACATGGGTGACAACAGAATTCTCGGGACAATTTTGCCCAAGTATTCCAACCACTTTCCAGAGCTTGGTTCTTGGTCTTCTGACGTTAGATTGGGTCAAATGAAGAACCGTCAAAAAGCTCTTGGCTCAAATTTGAGGAAATTACCATTTTTTTCCCTCATTGCCTCTGCCTGGAGAAACCAAGTACTCAGGAAAACAGCTACTTGAACACACCGTTCAAGACAATCCTACCGTCTTCAAGTAAAAATATGAAAGTTGTGACTTGTGTTGGTGGAAGTTTTCATTGGATATATTGGATTGCAGACACATGTCCAAATTCTACTGTGTCTGGTGAAAACTTTCACTTGACACAAGTTCTGTCCAAACAGGAATTATTAAATTATTTTGGGATCTTGCACACAAATTAAGGAGGAACAAAATATGGTAGTGACACCGAGTTTAAAAGATAATTTTTCACCCAAAAAAATCTGCTTTAAAAAGAGAATTTATGAAAATACAGATTCTTAGTGAAAAAATTAGGAAATCTAGCTTAAATTGAAATTTTTATATAATTTTGGCTTTAGAATGAAGGTTTTGAAAATTAGTATTATCAGTGAAAAAAAATGAAAACAGGGATTAATACAAATGTTGAAAGAAATTTTTCTTTAAAAGGGAAATTTTGAAAATACATATTTTTAGTGAAAAGTTAGGAAACTACGTTTAAAACAACATAGTTGACATCATTTGTACTTTAAAGAGAGAGTTTTTTGAAAGGAAAAAAATAATAATAGAATTCGTATAAAATCATAAAACTGGGTTGAAAATAGAATTTTTGTCGGCATTTCTTCCTGAAAAAGAGAGTTTTTAAGAAATCAAATTTGGTTTGGAAAATCAGGAAACGGGGTTGACAACAGAATTCTCGAGATGATTTTGCACAAACAAGAAATTTTCACACATTTGCCTACCACTTTCCAAATAAGGTACTGTCGGCAAGCTCTAGGCACCTACTTGAAGAAATTACCAGATTTTTCACTTAATTCTTCCTCCTTGAGAAACTACAGACCCAGGCAAACAACTACTTGAACACACAATTCTAGACATTCCCATGGTCCTAGAATACTTTTAAAAGAGATGAGATTTAAAATTAATTATATCACCCAAAATACATTTAAAACAGTCCCAATTAACAAAATTTTGGGGGTTGGGGGGAGTATTCTTAAGCAAAAATTATCAAACCAAAATCCACTTAATTTGAAAGCCTAAATTTGGATCCTTTTGTCTCATCAACTTATAGTTGATAGTTGAATGAGAAGAAATTAACTATGACAAATCATACTTTAAACCCTACTAGTCTTATCACACAAGCTTTGAGCGTGCAATGAGGCTCTTTTTTTTGTAGGCTTTTTTTTTTTTTTTTTTTTAATGGGAACTTAGTTTTTAATTAGAACATGTGGTATTTTTTTTTCATAGGAACATGAGGGTAGTTTTGGATGTGTACATGGGGCAGTGGGAAGTTTTATAGAACATGGGGTAGTTTTATAAACATTGGTATTTTTTTATCAATTTACGATTTTAACCTCATTTTTTATTTTTTAGGAATAAGGATAAATTAATTAAATTGGTGGTATTTTTGAAATAAAAAATACAATAACTAACTATATATGAATCCTCTTAATATATAGAGATAAAACCACTCTCCCACTAACTCATGTTTTCAAAACAACCCTAATTATCAAAACAAAAACCCACGGTAAGTTGATTAAATTTTTTAAAAAAAAAACCTATCCTTATCCCACGGTAACCTACATCAATAATTCTATCCAAACCAAAACTCATCCGTATGTATAGAATGAAAAAGAAGGTGAAAAAAAATATAACAAAAAAAAAAAAAAAAAAAACCCCTCATCCATACAAAATAAAAATGAACGTGAAAAGAAATATATTTTTAAAAAAAATCTATTTTTTAGGATATTCTTTTTTGAAAGAATAAAAAAGCTAAATTTTAGGGAAATTAAAAAGATTAATGTGGAGAATTTGTGTGACCCCTATCCTTATCCCACTGTAACCTACATCAATAATTTTATTATTAAAAAAAAAAAAAAAACCTCATCCTTACATATTGAAATAGAATGTGAAAAATATATAGCAAAACAAAAAACCTCATCCTTACCAGATGAACCAGACCGTGAAAAAATATTTATAAAAAAATTAAAAAATTAAAAAAAAAACCTAAATTTAAGGATTTCTATTGTTGAAAGTTATAAATACATGTATGTGTATATATATATATATATATATATATATATATATATATATAAATTAAATTAAATTAAATTAAAAAAAAGAGCAAGTCTGAATGTGAAAAAAAGGGAAATTAGTATGACGTTATTGACACTATTTTTTAAACACCTCCATGAGAAATTATTGGATAATGGATGAGCATAATTTTTACTTAAAAATAGTTCAGTTGAAAAAATGAAATCCTCTTATAGGTAGTATAGATAAAAAATTGTTAGGATTTAAAGAAATCTATTAGTAGACCACCTTAGGAATCGTAGAGGATTTGAATCTGAGAAGTTTATCTATAACCAATTGATGTTTATCACTTTATTTTAGATTTAATTGTTTTTGTTTGAGATTTTAAGAAAAAACCTTGATTTTGATAGGAGATTTTTTTTTTTTTTTTTTGACATTTTTTCTTTCTTTTCTTTAAAGTAACCCAACATATTTCCCTATAAAAAAGTTTTAAAAAAAAAGTTTTTTTTTTTAACAGAAAAAAAGAAAGGAAGGACGAAGGAGTAATTGAATGTATATAGAAAATACTTTTCAAATAGGGAAGCAGAGATTTAGAAAGAAAGGGAAAAAAAAAAAGCATAAATTCCTAATTAAAAAAAATAAAAAAATAAAACCCAAAATGAGTTTCCAAAAGAAAAAGAAAGAGTCTTACCAATATCATTTCTCAAGAAGCCAGTTCAAGCACAAACCCTCTTATTTGAAATTTCTGAGTCAGCCACGGCCCACAGGTTATAAGCCACCGTCAAACACCTTTGAATCCCTAATCACATTCACCCACGGGTAAGTATTTGGCAGCCATGGCAAGTAAGAATTCAAAGAAAATCAATGATAAACAAAAGAAAATAAAGAGGAAGTTGCAAAATATAGAATCTAAAAAGTTGTTGGAACCTCTAACATTATCTTTTTAAACTGTTTAGAAACCAAATCCGAAAGTAGAAGTAGAAGAAAGGAGGATGTGGAGCTAAACTAAATGTCTTCAATCTGAAGAAGAATGAGAGATAAAAAGTGAGATAGAAACTAGCAAAATATACGTGAATTTGTGGGTCTTAAAGTGTAAGAATTTTAATTCACATATCTATCTCTGTTAGTTGAAAACTTGTAAGTGGGTATGATGAGGTTATTTTAGGTATCAAAATTGAGAAATCCAAACATAGAAAACTTTTTAAATAGTAGTATAAATATTTTAGCCTAATAGTTTCAAAACTTTCAAATTAAACTATGAAATTTGAAATTGTTTCTTTAGTTTTAATTCAAGCCTATACTTTTAAAATAATATCAACTTAAACTTTGGACATTTTGGCCTTTTTAGATTTCATAAAATTGACACAATTTAAAAACTTTAGGGTGATTTGAAAATAACAAAGCTGTAATGTTTGATTTGTAATAATCTTAAATTTTAAGATTTAATTTGAAAATTTTTAAATTTATAAGATTGTTAATATGAAATAACCCGTAAAGTATAGGATTTAAAAATATAATTTTGACCAATTTAATAATAAGTTATGACAAATTACTAAGTCTGGATTAGATCAAGTGCTTTTACTATACTAGATCCGATCGGATGATTACACATCTAAAAATAGATACGTATCACAATTTTAATAGATACAGTGCCATTGAACACACGGACGCACTGAACCCGGACCCAAACCTCCCCCAAATTACTTGCTTGATCCTGTTAGTTCATCTGGCCCACAAGATCTTCCAAGATGGGTCCCAAAGACTGTCTGAAGCCAAGAAAAAGGTCTTATTTCTTCATGCATTTTGTAATTGACTATTGTTGTGAGTCTGACATTCTCAGTTTGTCTATTGGAATTGTTTTTTTCCTTGAGAAAGTCTATTGGGACATATTTGACTGTCCACAACTATTAAAAATTATTGCCAACCTCAAATGTTTCTTATTCATTTTGGAGCTAAATAAATAAACTAATCTCAAACTTTTGACCGGCGGCCCAATAATAAATTACATATTATTTCAGTATGTTCTAAGGAGAACAACCTCATATGAACGCCTATTTTAAAGCTGGCAAAATGAAGATTTTAAGGATTAAAAATGATGAAATTGCATAACAAAATGATTGTGCTTTCGTATTTTCACATTTTCATAGTTTGGCAATCCAATCACGGATGACTTCAAACGTAACGTGTTCCATTTTTTGGTCAATGTTTCCAGCATCATTATTCATTTTTTAAAAATTAACACATTTTGAATAGTTAAAACCCAATATGAAACAGTATCTTTTAAAGATGTCAAGATGTTATATTCGTTAAAAAAATGTTTGGCTCTATACGTAATCACCATGCACTGCATATATTAATGTATTCATAGGAAAAATAAATAAAGATAAATATTAAAAAAAAAAAAGAGAATATATTAGCAATAGGGTAAAACTTGTGTCCAATGTACACACAAGTGCATTTGTGCACTTGACACAATACAATTTGGACACTATCTAGTTTTGAACACCAATGATGCATAAAGTCGTCAGTGAGTTGATAGTCCACACACGCGTCAAATGAGATACTTGAAGAACAAAGAAGATAAAGAACCTACAGAGAGTATCGGCAGGCTATCAGCCAAAGACTCTCCAAAGGTTAAATCAGTGATAGAAAAATCTTTAATAACTCAAAAGCGTAAGAGCTAGGAAATTGCACAACCTTAAGGAAGAGAAGGCTTAGTGCTTATATAGTACTGTAGAGCCAACCAAGATCCCTTGAATGTAGGGTTTTTCCTTGTAGAGAAGATTTGGAATTAAGACCCCAAGATCTTGGGCTTTTCTTCTCATATAGGGAAGACACGAGTGTGGAGTATGGTCTTTCGGCGTGGCACGCAAGTTTTTTCCATATAGGGATGCATGAGTGGAGAATACGTAAAGGTTTGTAGGACCTAGTTACTCATCCATCGGTATGACCATCCGTTCGTCGGTATCACCATCCGTTCGTCAGTATGAATATGGAGGATAAAACGTGACCATCTGTCGAGTACATATACAACCATCCGTCGAGCATATACGTGGAGCATTGATTTGCAGAAACTTCAAGGAAGTCAAATGAGGAGTTCATCCTAACGGGTTCATAGTTGGCGGGTCCCACCATAAGAGGCACATACCCTAATAGGTCAGTGGCGAAGTATTCCATCCTAATGGGTCAAAGTGCTCAAAAGACTTTATTGGAAGAAAATACCTTTATTAGTGTGCAAGTTGGTTTGTTGATTGGATGTGTATAGTGGGTTGTCTGTCAAAATTGTCTCATCAGTTTAGACGAGTTAGTGTCAGCATGTTCTAGGAGATGAGTAGGGTACTTGACGACCCCTTGATACATGACGACCATCAGAGTGGAATGTGTCGCGTGGTATCAGGGAAGGTACCTAACGACCTTGAGGTCCTTGACAACCCTTAGGTACCTGGCGACCCATTGATATGTGATGACCATTAGGGCGGAGCGTGTTGCACAGTGTCAGGGAAGGCACTTGACGATCACTAGGTCCCTGACAACCCCTTGGTACCTAACAACCCATTGATATATGACAACCGTTAGGGCGAAGCGTGTCGCGTAGTGTCAGGGAAGGCACCTGAAGACCGCTAGGAACCTGATGACTCATTGATACCTGACGACCGTCAAGGCGAAGCATGTCGCGCTGTGTCAGGGTACTTGACGACTGCTGCGTCCCTAAGGACCCCTTGGTTCCTAACGACCCATTGATATGTGACAACTGTCAGGACAGAGCATGTCGCGCAGTATCAGGGAAGGTACCTGACGACCGTTGGGTTCATTACGACTCATTAATATGTGACGATTGTTAAGGCGGAGCATGTCGTGCAGTGTTAAGGAAGAAACCTGACGACTGCTGGGTCCCTAACGACTTTTAGGTCCCTGACGACCCCTTGGTACCTAACAACCTATTGATATGTGACGACTGTCAGGGTGGAGTATGTCGCGTGGTGTCAGGGGAGGTACCTGACAACTGCTAGGTCCCTGACAACTCATTGATACGTGACAATCGTCAGGGCGGAATGTGTCACGTGATGTCAAGAAAGGTACCTGACTACCGCTAGGTTCATGACGACTCATTGATACGTAATGACCATCAAGGCGGAGCATGTCACATGGTGTTAAGGAAGGTATTTGATGACCGCTGGGTCCTTAACGACCCCTTGGTACCTGACAACCCATTGATACATGATTACTGTCAGGGCAGAGTGTGTCGCATAATGTCAGGAAAGGTACCTTACGACCGCTGGGTCCGTGATGACTCATTGATATGTGACGACTGTCAAGGCAGAGCACGTCGCACGGTGTCAGGGAAGGTACCTGACGACCGCTGGGTCTTTGACAACTGCTGGGTCTCTAACAACCCCTTGATACCTGACGACCCATTTATACGTGACGACCGTCAGGGCGGAGCATGTCGCACGGTGTCAAGAAAGGTACCTGATGAGCGCTGGGCCCCTGACAACCGTTAACTCCCTAACAACCCCTTGGTACCTGACAACCTCTTGATATGTGACGACTGTCAAGGCGAAATGTGTCGCGCGATGTCAGGAAAGGTACCTGACGACTCATTGATACATGGCAACTGTCAAGATGGAGTGTGGTGCATGGTGCCACATTCCCTTTGTGACCAACGATTCTTTTGGTGACTGAATATTCTTTTGGTAAGCTCATGATACTTATGGTAACCAAAGCCTTTAGGGTGTTAGAAAAAAATTTCTGACTAGTGAAAATATTCCCTACCAAACACGTGTCTATATTGTATCATATCCAGTGCACAGATGCACTGAACACAAGCCATATCCTTAGCATTATAGTGAATTGTGTTGCATCATACTAACTACTGACTGAAGACCGGAACAACCTATGCGTTAAGCAGCACCCATTACAGGTATCGAGAGTGATTGCTTCTTTTCTAGTAAAATTATTCATATCATTTGAAGAGTCTATAATAAAATTCTACCTGACCAGATTTGAAATTATAATGACTTGACACTTGGCATCAAATTTTGTTTGGGTCAAATTAATAAGATATACACATATTCAATGCGTCTTTTTTTCTTTTTTTTCTTTTTTTGAGAAGACATATTCAAAGGGTTTTGAATTGAAGGTTACGCTTAACGAAAAGAAGATACCATTTAAATGAATAAAATCATCAATTGCCTAAAAGTATTTTATTTATTTATAGACAGTTTTGGTAATTAAAATTGATACCGATCCTCCTAGGAAACAATAAAACTGTTATCGTATGTATTTTATATTGAATTTTATCTATTGTTCAAACAAATTGTTCTCAGATTAGTGGAGCAATTCAACTTGCTATGAATAGAAGACGACGGAAATCTATAGGAATTGTTTGGGAATAAAAGTGCAAACAAAGAAAACGATTTTAATAAACAAATAAGGAAACTTAAATGTCTTATAGGCACAAAGAAGTTATTATTTTTAAACAATATTTACTTCCACACAAAATTTGCTAAAAGATTACTGCAAATTTACGATCATGATACAACCAAACCTATCACGTGGATTGTGGTCTTGAAATGAACCCGCTTGAGCCAAATTGTGATACCCAGGGCTTGTTCGAATGCAAAATGGTCTTTGTTTCTTAATATGTATAATGAATCTACCAAAAGAGTTAGTTATTTTGCCTAAATTCCAATAACTTGTTTTTGTTTCTGTTTCTTTTGGGCAGATGTGATGGACGTGGGTTCCATATACTTCGAGTTTGAGAGTAGACTTCCCTCCCATGATTTGAACTAGTTTATTAATTGCAAACTTGTAGCTGTTGGTAGCAATGCATTGGTGTTCTGTTCTTCGCTTGATTTGTTTGAATTAGGGGGGTTTACTGTTGACTTTCGATGCCTCTGTATCTTCGTTTTGGACTTCGGTTATTTTCTACTTTCTTTCATATTCGTTATTCAACGCTAGTCTCATCACACGCGCTTCACGCGTGCGATGAGGCTTTTTTTAATTTTATTTTAGTGGTCCTATTTAGTATTTTGGAGCAAAATAAAATTTTGTATTTTTATTTTATATATATAATTTTTATTTTGAAGATCTAATTTAAAAGTGGATAAAGCAATTTGAAAATTAATAAGAGAATTTTTTTAAAAAAAAAATTAATAGAAGAGTGACCTTATTTTTTAGGCAATGTTTTAGTGGAGTTAGAGTTGTATTTTTACCGGATTGTCATTTAGTTTTGTCTCTACTTAAGTATAAGGGTGTAGGAACATTTTTGAACAAAAAATAATGAGGAATCCAAATATAGAAAGCTCCTTAAATAATAGTATAGAAAAGATATTTGAATTACTAGCCATAATCAGATGGAAAAAGTATATTCCACAGAACTTACATATGTGGTCATACTTGGTTTTAATCTTGCTATGAATTTGGTTTCGGGTATGTTTTCGAATGAAAAAGGTTCAACAAATTTTTTGCAAGTAGTGTGGTTAAATTAAATTATTTCCACTAATTGTTTATTTGTTTGCCTTTTGCTTTCATTTTTTATAGTATAAAAGTAAAATTTGTCCATATCAAGTAATAGTTACTTTATTTTTTTTTTTTTTTTTAATAATAATCTTGACAAAGACAATTTCAGCAATGAAGAACTCATTACTTCTCATTTAACATGTAAAGTGAAATTGCAAACTTCATACCTTCATGAATTTGTCAAAAGATTTTTAGGACATATCCAAATTAATTTATAAGAAAAATCTTCAATATATTAAGTTATAATGACGTATGTTATTATAATAGTTAGTGTACAATTATATATATATATATATATATATATATATATATATATATATATATATATTTCAATATTACAAAATAGATTATGAGGAGTTCTCTGCAGATCTATCGCTTAAAAAAAATTTAAGTTCTAAATTTATGAAATGACAAATTTTAGTTACAAAATTGGTTATAGTCTAAGGTTACAACTTCCTTTTAAAAAATTAACATTACTATATATTTTGAAAATCTAACCATTAAATTACATGTTTTTTATACTCTTAATACACATGTCAAATTTTGTACAAATCGGATATTATTTACTATATGATTTATAAGTTTATATTTTATGCATAGTTTTAAACTACAAAAACTTGCAATTTAAAAAAATTATTGATGACATAACTATTGATCTTTAATTTTCTAGAAATTTTACAAGTATTGAGGATATAAGAAGAAAATGTAATCTAATGGTGAATTTGTCAAAATCACCTCCAATATAAAAATATTAAGTAAAGTTGTAGTCTTAAGTTACAACAAATTTTGTAACTAAACTTTATCCATTTATAAAACGGTATCAATCAATTTTTTTTTATTTATGATTTATGTTTTTCATCTTTACTATTGTTAGTAATATGAAAATTTTCGGTTTTTTGTACGCTTTTAAAGCATAGATTTTTAAAAATTAAAAAAAAAAAAAACCTAACAAAAAATATAAGGAATAAACTGAAAACAGGGTGGCAGCACTTGAAGGTCAGGGTGGTCATAGGACCACCCTGACCTAATTTTATATATATATATATATATATATATATATATATATAATAATAATTTAAAATTTTATATTTGTCTACACTTAAAAAAAATTTTGAGAACACCTATAGTTTTTTTTTTATGCCAATAAAATTAAACTTTACTCCATAATTTGTTTTACTTAACAATATATTAGGGCTTTCAAGCAAAATGAAGTCCAAAAAAAATTATGAACTAAAATCTGAAGAAAAAAAATTATAACATAGCAAGCCCAAATGTCCAATAAACCCCAAGAAAAAAGCTCAAGATCAATCTCTTTTATTAAATTGTGTAACTTATGTTTTTTAAGAAATATTCTTAGAAAAATTCACGAAGCCCCACCAACTGCAAGTGTGTTTGTTTATATAAAATCTCCAACCTTTTACAAATACAGTGTGGGTTTGGATCCGCATTTTAAGCCCCACGTTTGCTTTTCTTTTCTTTTCTTTTTTTTCTTTTTTTAAGACCAGCACTTGGTGTACTGTCTATAAACAGTGCATCAAGGCATATGAGCAATAAAAAATGGACAGTAATTTTTTATGTATTTAAAAATTATTTTGTTATAGTATTTTTAATTTTCACTAAAATAAATGGTATCTAAACGGACCCACAATACTTGGATTAAGTTTAGGCTAGCTAGATAGCTGATAGATTAGATAATAAGAAACCCAATACCAGAAGAAAAGAAAAGAACAGCTGCTATCTATCTATGATCTATCAATCTATCTATATCCCCAACTGTAAATTTTTATAAATAAAGACGGGCCCCGCGTAAGACTCTCTGAGTTCACGTGTCACCACCCAACCTTTGACTTCTGTCTCTCTCTCTTTTTATTACCATTGTCAGTTTGGTTGTCCCATTTTCCATTATCATCAGTCATCATCCTCACGCTACTTTCTATTCCTAATCTCAAGTAAAAACTTGAAACCGGTTTTTGCCGGTCCAACCTACACTATTCTCGGTTACGCTCCTCTTCCCACTACTCAATATAATGTAATAATATTCACAATGGCTCGTACTTGGTTGAGACTTTATAGCCTCCACTACTTTCCTTCTCTCTCTCTCTCTCTCTCCCAACTGCTTTTTTCTGCTCCTACAAAGAATCTCTCTCCTTCTCTCTGCCCGTTTTAATAGATAGATAAAGAAACAGAAGCAAAGCATCTTTATTTCTTTCATTCAGACCCATAAACGTGTTGAATTCAGAGCCACCATTTCCCTTACCTATCTCTATCTGTATCTTACTTGCTAAGTTTTTTTTCTTTCCTTCCTTTAGCTCATTTTTTCTTATATTCATTTTCACACCCAGCAAATTAAACACATCATTTTGTGTATATTCTGCTTTGTTTTGTTCCTAGACTAAAATGACCAAAGCCTTTGATCCCACCTCAGAAATCTTGCTTCTTGAAATGGGTTTTCTTGCAACTTGATTCTACATACTTTTACCTTCTCTCTTTTTTTCTCAATATGGGTATCAAATATTTGTGCTTGATGATGATTGTTCTTGGCTTTTGCTTCCAATCCCAGCTTCTGAGTGCTCAGAACCTGACATGCCACCCAGATGATCAGAGCGCCTTGGTGGATTTCAGGAATGGTTTAAAGTCAGTAATTGAAGGGTGGGACACCAATTCTTCTTCTGATTGCTGTACTTGGCCAGGCATCAATTGCAACTCTCCAATCTCCCTTGGTTTGGACACTTCTTCTGGCAATTACAAAAGAGTAGTCGTGTTGAATCTTTCCAAGAAAAAAATAAGTGGCAAACTTTCTGAATCATTAGGCAAATTGGATCAGCTCAGAACACTCAATCTTTCCCACAATTGGCTCCAAGACTCGCTTCCTCAATCACTGTTCAGTTTGCAAAACTTAGAGGTCTTAGACTTGAGCTCTAATGACTTTTCAGGTTCAATTCCGGAAGCCATTAATTTGACTTCAATCAACACCATTGACATGTCCCAGAACGTCTTGAATGGTTCTATCCCTGGTGATATTTGTATAAACTCAAAGAGAATTCTGATTCTGGACCTTTCTGTAAACTACTTGTCTGGTGATCTTTCAGCACTTGGCAATTGTAGCTCCTTGCACCACCTTTCTCTGGGCGCCAATGATTTCACCGGTGGTATACCTGATAATATATTTCAGCTACCTAGTTTGGAGAGCTTGAGTCTTCAAGATAACAACTTTTCCGGGCCACTGAGCAAAGAAATCGGTAAACTTCAAAACCTTTCTCGTTTGGATTTATCAGCTAATGGGTTTTCAGAAAGTATCCCAGATGTTTTTTATAGCTTTGGATATTTGAAGTATTTTGCAGCCCATTCAAATTACTTCACTGGTCAAATACCAGAGTCCTTGTCCAATTCACCCTCTCTCATTTTGCTTAATTTGAGGAACAATTCATTGAGTGGTAAAGTTGAGCTTAATTGTTCAACAATGCTTAGTCTAAACTCCCTTGATTTAGGTTCTAATAGGTTTTCCGGGCCTGTGCCTGATAATCTTCCCAATTGTCATAATTTGGAAACCATAAATCTTGCTCGGAACAACTTGGGTGGCCAAATCCCAGAAACCTTCGACAAGTTTCACAGTCTCTCGTTTCTGTCACTATCAAATTCCAGTATCTCTAATCTTACTTCTGCCCTCAAAATCCTACAGCGATGCCAGAAGCTAACAACTTTGGTCCTTACCCTCAATTTCCATGGTGAGGAATTGCCTGCTGACCCTTCCCTGCATTTTAAAAGCCTTAAAGTTCTCGTTGTTGCAAATTGTAGACTTACTGGTGTTATACCACAATGGTTGAGCCGTTCTAACAAATTGCAGTTATTGGATTTATCGTGGAACCGTTTGAATGGAGCTATTCCGGAGTGGTTTGGCAACTTTACGAGTCTCTTTTACCTGGACCTATCTAACAATTCATTTACAGGGGAGATCCCGAAAAGCTTAACTGGTTTAGTAAGCCTCATCTCCGAGAATATCTCATTGGTGGAACCTACCCCTGATTTCCCATTTTTCTTGAAAAAGAATGGGAGTGCAAGAGGATTGCAGTATAACCAAGTTTGGAGCTTCCCACCAACACTGGAACTAGGTCACAACAATCTCACTGGGAAAATCTGGCCAGAGTTTGGGAACTTGAAAAAGCTCCATGTCTTGGATTTGCAGTTTAACGGTTTATCAGGACAGATTCCAAGCGATTTATCTGGGATGACAAGCTTAGAGACTCTGGATTTGTCCCATAACAATCTTACAGGGACGATACCACCTTCATTACAAAGTCTCAGC
This sequence comes from Quercus wislizeni, assembly GCA_023055345.1. NCBI lineage: Eukaryota > Viridiplantae > Streptophyta > Magnoliopsida > Fagales > Fagaceae > Quercus > Quercus wislizeni. Next base: position 23,326,143 of record JALGQJ010000007.1, on the reverse strand, counting down.
TTTTGTTCCAAGTTTAATGTTGCATACAATCATCTAAGTGGGGACATACCTTTAGGAGGTCAGTTTCGGACATTCCCAAATTCAAGCTTCGAAGGTAATAATCTTTGTGATGACCCTTGTCAACAATTTAGGGATGCTCCTCATCCTCCTCCATCACACAACAAATCAGGAAGAAATGTAGGAACTATCATTGGAATGAGCATTGGGATTGTATTTGGAACAGCTTTTCTTTTTGTCATCATGTTCATGATCTTGATTAGGGCATATAGCCGAAGAGAGGTTGATCCCGAGAAAGAGGAGGCTGTCACTGATGGTAAAGATTTGGAAGAACTTGGGTCAAAATCAGTGGTTTTGTTCCAAAACAAAGAAAGCAGTAAAGAGCTGTCCCTTGATGACATTATGAAATCTACCAACAATTTTGACCAAGCAAATATCATTGGCTGTGGGGGTTTTGGTCTGGTTTACAGAGCCACCCTCCCTGATGGTAAGAAGGTTGCAATCAAACGTCTATCTGGTGACTGTGGTCAGATGGAAAGAGAATTCCGTGCAGAAGTGGAAGCCCTCTCAAGAGCTCAGCATCCAAATCTTGTCCATCTTCAAGGGTATTGCATGTACAAGAATGACAGGCTCTTAATATATTCTTACATGGAAAACAGTAGCTTGGATTATTGGTTACACGAAAAACTTGATGGTCCATCCTCCTTAGATTGGGATACGAGGCTCCAAATTGCTCAAGGAGCAGCAAGGGGGCTTGCTTATTTGCACCAATCATGCGAGCCCCATATCCTCCACAGAGATATTAAGTCAAGTAACATTCTTTTAAATGAGAATTTTGAAGCCCACTTAGCTGATTTTGGTCTTGCAAGGCTTCTACTCAGTCCCTATGATACTCATGTGACAACTGATCTTGTAGGAACATTAGGCTACATCCCTCCTGAATATGGCCAAGCCTCTGTTGCAAGTTACAAGGGAGACGTATATAGTTTTGGGGTGGTTCTTTTGGAACTTCTAACTGGAAAGAGGCCCATGGACATGTGCAAGCCGAAAGGATGCCGGGATTTAATTTCTTGGGTGTTTGAGATGAAGAAGGAGAATCGGGAAAGTGAGGTGTTTGATCCATTCGTATATGACAAGCAGAATGATAAGGAAATGTTGCGGGTGCTCGAGATTGCATGTCTTTGCTTAAGCGAAAGCCCTAAAGTGAGGCCTTCAACTCAGCAGCTAGTTTCTTGGCTGGACGACATTGATATCAACATCTAGTTTTCTTATGTAACCAAGCAACACTCTGGTTGTACAGCTTGAGATATACTACCATACCTATTTTTGAAGAAGTTCCATGTCCACCCATATAAATTGTTGTTTTTCTATTCTAAACAGTGATCTTGTTGTAAATATTCACCCACATATTTGGGTTCTCAATACCATTTCCTTTCTGGAACACAGAGGAGAGAGGTGTCTGATTAAAGCAACAAAATATTGTAAGTCTTTTTATTCAGATGTAGTTTCTTGCTTCCAATTGTAAGAGAAAATATCGGCTTTCAAACATGCATAAATAACATTTCTGAAATTTTTCTCCGTTGTAGGTCTTAATCAATATAGAATAACAAGTTTCATTTCTGGTCTTACTCTCGCACATATATATACACTTATATGCTTATCTTGATTAAATGGTGTAATATTGATAGTTCAATACCTGTTGGAGTTATCACTTAGTTATTGTGATTGGCTAAGTCCTTTTTTTTATAGAAACTTTGTCATGAACTGTTGGCAGTTTTAGCAGATAGGTGCCAATTGGACTGGTCTAATGAAAGAAATGTCCTAACTATAATGTGAAAATTCAAGAAGAAAAAAAGGATGGCCTAAGTGAAATTGCTCTTGTTTAAATTCCCAATTAGGGAGAATTTGTAAAATCCAGAACATTTGGAATAATAATTAGAGCAGCACCTTTGAGTAGTTTCTTAGGCTTCTCTATCACCTTTGGGCAGGTTTTGGGGGTTGGCTCATTCTGTATTTCATATCTGATTGCTATTTTACTTTTCTTGGATTTTGGTAAAAGTTTTAACAGGTTTCGGCCAATTATTCTCGCTCACAGCCTGTGCGTTTCTGATCCATGATTTGCTTATATTGCACTTCAATAAATGGTCTCATTCAAACATCTTGAGTGATTTTTGAGGTCTGCTTCTTATGTTTTTAGTCCAACTCTATTTCCACTTATTGATTAAGCGTGGCAATTCAGCTGATCATACTTGAGGTATTAGAATTTTCTCCATTTGAAATGTTCTCCTTCAGTCTCTCTTAGTCTTGTGCAAATGATCTCCTTCTATCTCACTCGGTCTTGTGTGGAACTACCATTTCTATATCACAACAATGTAACTCAAATTCTTATTTTATTAAAAAAAAAAAAAAATTATTTCTTCTCCATTTTATTGTTATGCAAAAGCAGAAATATTAATATCAATTATTGTGATTTGGATCTAGTAGAAGCCCATTCACATGAATAAGAAAATAAAACATACACACGAAATAATAATAATTAACGTGGTTCGGCCAAACCAAATCTAATTAGAAATTTGAGGCAATTTCTAACAATTATGGTTTTAATTTACCCCTTCTAATATATATATTTCCAACATTATACATCGTAGGAAACGAATAAGGTAACATTATGCATTGTAGGAAACGAATAAGGCCTATATGGTCATAGGATATATTAGATCAATGTTTAAATCAAATAAGAATAATATCCTCATTATGCAAATTATTTTAGTAAGCTCGTCAATTTTTGTGGTATTCATCCCTTTTATGATATGAAATATAAATACATGATTAATTTTCAAATACAAATATAGAGATAAATAAATAAAAATAGTGTTAACCCTACATGATATTCGGGTGGTGGGTTCATTGGTGTGGGGTATAACGTAAACCCAGAGATTTCATGTTCAATCTACCACAATATTCATGGGGTTTTTGAGGTGTCTCAATTCTCATGGGAAGATAGTAGAATAGTTTTACCAAAATCTGGGACACAACTTTGGAACCCTAGTGCACGAACACTATAAGGATCAAATACTGTAAGTGTTGGCAAATCCAAGTCAAAATGCATTTTTTATGTAATTGAGTTCTTAGTTTTAGTGTCCTAATATGTGTTGAAGAACTACATTAAAGACATAAGAAAACTGCTCAATACTATGGAAGAACTACTACCTCAACACTTGGCTCAACTCCACTCAATCGATCAAGCTTTAGTGATTCTTAACTCCTAGCTTGACACCACTCAACTGATCGATCCGCAAGAATAATGAAATTTCGGTTGTAATCCATGGTGACTTGGTTGACTTGAGATTCGTGCACTAGGGTTCCAAAAGTATAAAATTTTATTTTATGGTCTTCATCATAAGAGGAGAACATTGTACACTTGAAGAAATTTCTACGACATTGTGTGCCTAGGGTTTTGTACTAAGTTGTTTTCTATTCACCAAAGATCAAGTACTTGTTATGAAGACATATGCACCAACAACTTCAACAATCAAGAAGAGTTGATTGTGTGAAGTCAGTCATGGATTGAAGATTCATGCATATCGAAGAGACTTACTTGGAAGAGTAGTCCAATCAAGTTGGAGTTGCACTTTAGATAGTTCTATAAGTTTTATTGTATGTATATATTTCGGGATAGGGTATATTCCTTATAACTTCAATCTTTTATAATGAATTCTTCAAGTTAGTGGCGACTTTCAAACCACTCGTTAGGATTTTTCTTTGTTAGAGTTTTATCCATCGTAATTATATCGTTGTGTTAAATTTAATTTTCACTCATTTAAAATTTGCAATATGATTGGGCCCATTACACTTTAATGTAGGGGAGTCAATACCGTACCGTACTGGCCGGTACGGCCGATATATACCATACCGGCAAGCAAACCGGTATGGTTAACCCCCATGTTTCGTACCGGAAAAAATACCGGCCGTACCGGTCAATTTCGGGCAATACCGGCCAGTACGCCCAGGAAAAAAAGTTTTTTTTTTTATTATTATTATTTTTTAAGTTTTGTAATTTTTGAATTTTTGTTAGGGCAAAATAGTAACTTATTTGCATTAATTTATTAGTATTATTTGTTTTCTTAGTATGCAATGGTAACTTTTAAGCTTTTTATTTTTTATGTTGTGTTTTTTTTTTCTTTTAATTGATACTAAAGTCTAAAACCATGAATAATTAATTCTAAATTGATGAAATGTTTTATGGTAAACTTTTATATTTATTATAATATATATACACACATACATATAAATATATATATATATATATATATATATATATATATATATATATATATATATTTATAAATATAAAAAATAGCGGTAAACCCGAAACGGTACACCGGTATTGATCGGTATCCGAAATATATCATACCGCTGACCAAACCGGTACAACCTCCAGTATGGTATTAACTCCCTTGCTTTAATGTGGAACTTACATAATTAGAATAATTAATCAATTTAAATAATTGGTTAATTCAAGTCGGCCTAACTTAAACCCAACAAAATAGTCGTGTTCTGATATTTGAGAGAAGAAAGTTGTAGTGTTGATTTACCAATTTTCTTCAACGCGCTTTAATGGTAAAATGAAAGAAATTTAATATTTGGTGTTCAACTATAAATTCTTTGGACTTTGCTTATGACTTTTTCCATCTTTGAGAGTCGTAGCTTTAACCCCTGCCTTGGCAGTGAGAACCACTCCATTGACAAAACGGCCGTAATAATTTTTTGGTCAATAGTGTGGAATATTGCGGCGAGTAAAAGTAAAGAAAGAGTTGGAATACAGCAAAATCTTGGTCAGATAGAGGGTGGCACCGTGATCTATTATGTAATTTGTCTGCATTTGCAGCTATTCATGAAGATTGACTTCATAATTATCATATAAATAAAATCCACCAGTTTGTCCTATTTAACCAAATATTGATGTGTTCTTTTATTCAACCATATCTATATATTGATGTTGGACTGCTGAATTGTTATGGGAAATGGCGGGTCTAATCTGGCAAGTGTCTATCATTGACATCTATTACATTTATACTTCACTTTCTAAAGAATTCGAGTAACTTCATTTTTGTTTTTTTGTTTTTTCCTTTGAAAAAAGAATTTGAACACCTTCACATCACCCGCTTTTCCGAAAATATCTTCTATTTAGGTTTTTATATTGTATTACTAGAATACTCTTAGGTTAGGCCTTGACATGGCATGCATCTAATTCATAGGTTCTTCCTTTCAAGTGGATCATAAACAGCTAGATTTCACACAGTAATGTATATGAAATGAATAAATAAATAAGTGTTAGACAAAAGTGTCCTAAAGTTTTAGAATTTCTAGATTTTAAACTCTAATGTTTAAGAATTTAGATTCTACCTCTTAAAATTATATTATGTTTGCATCTGCAACCCCTCCTTCCACCATAGAGTTTTCACAATAATATATATCAAATGAATAAGATAATTATTATTTAAGATAAATGTTAGGCTAAAGTGCAAACTACACTTCTAAAGTTTGGGAGTCTTTAGATTTTACACCATAAAGTTTAAGAATTTGGATTTTAATTTAAGAATTTGGATTTTATCTCCTAAATCATTTTATGTTTGCATCTGCAACCCCTCCGTCCACTATAGAGTTCACACGGTAATATATATCAAATGAATAAGATAATTATTATTTAAGATAAGTGTTAGACTAAAGTGCAAACTATACTCCTAACATTTGGAAGTCTTTAAATTTTACACCATAAAATTTAAGTATTTAGATTTTGCACCCTAGACTACACTATTATATTATATCATTTGCAAAAAGAATATGTCAAGGGACTTCAATTTGAAGCAATCCAATGAGCTCATACATAATAAGCGCAAAGAGATATGGAATTAATGTTATTCCTTGATAAAAACTTGTAGTGATAGGAAATTCATTTGTGATGTCTTCACTTGATTTCACACTAGTTACAACTTTATCGTTCTTATCCTTAATCAACTTAATATACTTTTAAAGGAAATAATTAAATCCACCACATAACCTCTTTATGCATCTCATCATACACTTTCTCTAGGTCAATAAAAAACCATAAAATGATCTTCATAGGTTTCTCTATATTTTTTCGTTAAATGTCCAAGTAAGATATAACTTCCTTGGTAGATCTCATTAACATAAAAACCAAATTTATTCTTTAATATTTTTGTTTCATGTTTTAAAGTATGATTAATCACACTCTCTCAAAGTTTCATAGTGTAACTCACAAGCTTGACTCCATAGTAATTTGTATCGTTTAAAATATCTTCCTTATTCTTGTTTATATGTATTAGAGTGTCTCTCCTCCACTCGCCAAGTATTCTGTTAAACACTTAAGATCTTATTAGACATGTTTCTTAACCATGATAAACCCATGTCACCCAAGCAATTTCAAACATCAATTTAAATATCTCATTAGGTTTCCTATCTTTTCTCGTTTTCATCATTCTCAATGTGTCCTTTGCCTCAATCATTCTAATTATTCATATAGATCTACAGTTTCTATCCTTAATAGGGTTACAAAGTTTGCTCCAATCTCTTATGTGACTTCCTTTAAAAAAAAAATTTATCAGAATAGCATTTCCATATGTCATTAATTTCACATTCTTTTACTAACGCTCTTTGATCTTAGTTTTTAATGCACTTAACACAATTTAACACTCTTGCTTTCATTTTCATTCTATTAGCAAGTTTATAAATACTACTAAGTCACCTGTGCGATGCACGGATAATGTTGTAATATTTTATGTTAGATGGTTTTGAAGAATGTTGTATATATATTATAACATAATTGTTATAAAACTTTATTAGTAATGAGTTTATCATAAAAAGAAAACTTAGAAATTACACACACATATCCATTATAATTATTCAATTGAACTAATGAAAAATTTATAAAAAATAAAAAATAAAAAATAAAAACTTTGGAGTAATATTATCTATATATATATATATATATATATATATCTAAAAGCTGAAGCGTAGCATTTATTGTTGCTACCCTCCTATTGAGCCATCTCATTGCAACAGCCACATAATTAGTCTTTTCCATATTTTTTTTACCTTAATTTTTTTTACAATATTAAATATATAAATATATTAGCTTTACAAATTCATCTTATACAATTTTAACTTTGCATATTCATCTACTTTAATTTTTATATTATAATCTATATAATGAATCAATGGAAAATCAAACAAAAGTATTGTCTATATATATTCATCATGGGTGGATTTAACTTTACATAATATTTTGCCCCTTCATCTTCCTTTTTTTTGGTTCTTCTTAAATTTGTCACTCACTCACATTCTATGCATATATTTCCCATACAAAAAAAGTTATTTCTCTCTCTCTCTCAATTTTTTTTTTCATTTTTTGTTGGATTTTTTTTTTTCACTGTATCTCTACCTTAGATTGATGACTATTTGTGCCACAACACTAACATGTGCGACTATAAGCGATAGAGAAAAAACAATGGTTAAGTCTAAAAGTGATAATTCACCAATCACAATCGCACATGTACTCTTTTGACAAATCTTGTGGTCTATGAAGAATTGTTTATATAATATAATATTGTTGAAGTAGTACCAACCACGTTCATAGACACATTAGTTTGTAAGTTTTCATGTAATAATAATTGCCATAACTTTACCATTTTTTTTATATTGATTTAATGATCACATTTATATCCAAACAAATTTTTATTTATTTTTATATAATTCAAAGAATCATTAGCATTTTACTAATTAAAATGTTTTTAAATGAAACTCGAGTGCTCATATTTAGCATTTTAATTTATCTAACTTGTAAACATGAACAGAATATAAGGTTCAACTACGTCACTAATTAACAAATCCATGACATTACATCGAAGGACAACAAATTTTTCCACATCAACCTTTTCGAATGCAAGAAGTTGCAATTCCAACATTTTACCATAACTGCACCCGTAGATAGTCCCAACACCGATGGAATCCATATGGGACATTCATCTCAGATCACCATTACCAATGCCAATATTGGAATAGGTGATGATTGCATCTCTATTGGTGATGGAACCCAAGATTTTATTGCTAACCAAGTAACTTGTGGACTTGGCCATGGTATTAGCATTGGAAAGTACCAGTACAAACAACCTATTTTAGGAATCAAAGTTACTATTGCCACACTTAGCAATACAGATAATGGTGTTAGAATCAAAACATGGCCTTCTTCCCCTTCTAGAGTTGCTTTTGATATACATTTCGAGGATGTTGTCATGAACAATGTTGCCAATCCTATCATCATTGATCAAAACTACTACCCAAACAATCAATGCTCAAACCAGGTTCTTATAAACATCACAAATATAAACATAAATTTTGATGTTAAAGGTTAAAAAAAGTAAAAACAATTACAAATACTAATATCAAATTCTTGGGTGCGCTTTGTTGTTTTGTTTTCAATCTCCCTCTAAAGTTAAGATCTGCAATGTTAGCTTCAAGAAAATTACAGGCATGTCCTCTACAAAGGAAGCTGTGAATATTATTTGTAGTAAGAGTGTACCATGCCAACAAGTGGTGCTTTCTAACATTGATCTCGCATACAAGGGAGGTGGAGGATCTGCTACTTCCACTTGTGCTAATGTCCAGCCTGCAATTTTGGGCAAGCAAAACCCTCCTTCTTGTACCAACAAACATTAACGAAATGCTTCCCAAGCTATTAAAACTAATGTAGAATGAACAAATACAATTTGCAAATAGGTTATCAGGGTTCTATTCTAAATAAAAACCCCATCTAACATGTTCCATTTTTCTTTATTTAAATGAAATAGGGAAATTTTTCTTAGTTATTTTCTAAGTTGTTTAAGTTCAGCCTTTTGCTGAAATCTACTATGATCTGTAGTGTTGTTGTAGATAGTATTTTTTCTGTTATTGCAATTGAGATCATTCTTAATAAAAATCAAAATTTTTATTCAACTCTTACTAAATGCTTTTTATTTTTAAGTAATATTGTCCACCAATATTGTTAAGCATCTACAACCAATCCAATTTAGTACACAATTAGGTAAGTAAACAAAAAAATGAGTAAAATTTTAGGGTTCGGTGGTATTTCAATCATTTTTTAGGTTTCGTGGATATTTTTGTAATTTTTATGTTTCAAAGGTATTTCGGTCATTTTTTAGGTTTAGGGAGTATTTTGGTCTTTTTTTAGGTTTCAAGGGTATTTTGGTAATTTTATGAGTTTATGGGGGTATTTTGGTCATTTTCAATGTTATGGAGGTATTTCAGTCATTTTTTAGGTTTATGGGGTATTTTGGTAATTTTAAGGTTTTGGGTCGTATTTATGTTGTTTTTAGGTTTAGAATGTATTTTGGAGGTTTTATGGGTACTTTGGTCTTTTTAGTGGTTTTGGGGTGTTTTAGAGTTGGGTGATTTGTAGAAATGATACTTAGGTTTAATTGGATACCCAATTAAAATCAAATTAACATTAGTTTTAATTGAGTCTAATTGGGTTACTACCCATTTAACCCAATTAATAATTGGGTAGGTTTAGGTCATATTTAAGTTGGTGGGTTTGGGTGGGCAAATGAGTTTGGATTGATTTTGCCAACTCGACTTGACCCTTGGACAACCTTGGGCATTACCATCATCAACCAAAACCAAAAACCCATTCAATAGTCTCTCTTTCACAAAGTCACTATCCTTTTGTAATAAATATATTTCAACGCAGCTAGATTTATCCATTTAGCTTTGTACTCACACACTCAACACGTATCTATACTACTATTTAAGGAGTTTACCCTGTTTTGGATCCTCAATTTAGATGCCCAAAATACTCTCAAATTCATCTGTTTCTAAGGCTTAAATTGTAGGGTTAGACATGTAAAATTAGTAATTTAAAAACTCCTAATTTTCAGCTAAAAAAACAAAACAAAAAAAAAGTTTTTTCTCCCACCTCCATGTTTCTCTCTCACATTAGTTGTCAAGTACTAATACAACTTCTTTTAGAAAAAATGTAAAAAATAAAATTGTTTTTTCTTTTTTCCACAGACCTACCATTTTTTTTTATCACTAAACTGTTTTTATCTCATCTCCACGTTTCTCTCTCACATTAGTAGTCAAGTACTAATATAATTTCTTCTTAAAATAAAAAATAAAATAAAACTGTCATGAGTAAAACGTGTAAATCCAAAAAATAAAAAATAAAAAGCATCATTGCACGTGCAAAGTGCGTGTGATGAGGTTAGTTATAGAATAAAAATTGATATAAAATGTGTATTTCTCTTTCTTCTTAATTCTAAAACAAAATACACACCTCAAACACCCACAAACAATCACATTATTTACAAAACCCACAAATCTACAACATTCGATCTTAACATCAAAATCGTAATTTTCATTGTTACTCAATATAAAATGCAAGCCCCCCTTCCTTGGTTGTAGCTAACTTATACAAGTTAAGATTAGATGAGACGATAATAATGTTAGAGCCAGATAGATTTCATCGAAAGAAGGTAAATAACATCATTTTTTGTCTGTGTATTTGACATGGTATGGCATGAAGGACTATGGGTAGGTATAAATAAAGGGGTAAAAGTGAAGGTGAAAATGGTGAATTAAAATACAAAGAGTTTTGTGTGTATTTGTAAGGGATGAAAGTCTTGAAACATTAAACCAAATGATACAAAGAATATTTATTTTTTAATTAGAAAAGTCTTAAAACATTGAACCAAATGAAACAAAAAGTCGATATTTAATTTGTTTTTGTCTATAATGTGGTATTTGATAATATTTCAATTCTTTTTGCATAGAATGTGCCGCTTGGCAAAATCTCATGGTTTCTCACATGAGATCTCTACTTTATATATATATATATATATATTGATTGATTGATTATTTTTTATGTCCTTCAACCTTAACTCATCTCCCTTTTGAAGTAATTAAGTGTGAAACCTATTCTTGAAACAAATGTTCATTAATCAAATCATCATATGCTATTACAAAATCTAGAACAACATCTATTGCTTTATTCCTTACTCCATATCCTTGGACTCTTTGAAGTCTTACAAAACCTGCCACTATCTTCTTTAACATGACTTGTAGGAATAAGTTTAGGGTAATAAAGAAAAATAGCTGCTGTTGGTGACTAATTGTTAGGAGATATTTTTAAGAAAGAATTTTTTTTCTTTAATATTTGATGGAAATACTTACAAATTTTTTTTTTTTTTTTTTTGGGTTGAGAAACGAAATACTTTCAATTTTTGAGTGTTAGAGAAAGCGAAAAAGACATGGATTTTTTTTTTTTTCTCTTTTCACCTAGACATACACTATTTTCTAAAAAACTTATTTGGGATAGTTTGTTTTAGATTCCTATAAATAAATATAATTTATATTATAGGATAAAAATTATGGGACCTAGACTTTCATTTGTGGGCATTAGATTAAAAAGATAGTCTAGAGACAACTTTTGTATCACAACTTAGATAAAAAATAGTATTAAAAAAAAAAGTATGTGGATTTAGTTTAATAAATATTCACTTACTTCTTTCTCAAAAAAAAAAAAAAAAATTTAATTGTCCATATTCATAATTGACTACCATAACAAATTAGGTTAGTAAAAAGAAGTGTGAATTGAAAGAGGAGGAGATAATTTCCATGATATTATTCAAAAATATAAGGCCTTCAAAAGTAAAACACTAATTTTAGGGTTTAGGCGGCGCACAGGCTGTTATATAAAAAAGGTAGGAATTATAGATAGGCATTATTAATTTAGATACATATGGATATGGTGCATATACTGTAATATCTCTCATCTCTCTTATGTCTTACTCTTTCCCGACAATTTGAATACGGATTTGTATATATTCTACAGTTTTACCTGTCCAAATCCAAATTAGAATTTACAGAGAATCAACCAATTTCTGCGCGTTCACTATTGTTTCTTATTAGTAGTGTGGCTTAAAAAGTAGTAAAAAACAATCATATATATTTGATATTACCATACCTCATTTTGTTCAATAAAATCTGGGGAAGAATTCAAGCTATCATCCTGCGTATATGGGTTCCACCTTCACTATTTATTAGTATTTTCAACAACATTGATGCCAATTTCTAGTCCTTGTCATCATTAAACAGACGGGTCTGACACGAGAAATATGAGCTTCCACTACTTCAATGTTCAATCTCTCTCACAATGGCGCTATTATTTCAGCTTTGAAATTTGAATTGATCAAATATTATATATTAATTGTCATTGCAAATTGCAATGTTTCTAATTCTATTCTAACCGTTTCAACTTTCAATCACAACGCAATGCATCTCAGGTGATAAAAACGCGGTCATTTTAGAGGTTTTATGGGTATTTTATTCATTTTAGAGATTTTGGTGATATTTTGCTTATTTTAAAGATTTTGGTAATAATTTTGAATGTTCAAGGGTGTATTGGTAATTTTGGAAGTGTAGGGGGTATTTGAGTCATTTTAGGTATTTAAGGGTATTTGATAATTTTTTAAGGCAAGAGAGTATTCAAGTAGTTTTAGACGTATGCGGGTCATATTGGATTATATGGGTGGGTTACTAATTAAATTAGTTTGGTCGGAAATAGATAATTAATTTATATATAAACTGGTCATAAATGAATAAATAAGTAATTATACGTCCAACTCGTTTATGACCCAACCCACCCATTTGCCACTCTTATTCATAAGTTAGTTGAGCAATCTGTACATGTAGTCATCACCAAAGTTTTGAATGACAGGGAGCACTGAAGCCAAAGACGGATCACATTTCTTGGAATAAAGTTTGTCAGTTCATCAAAGACAAAGACGGATCACATTTATATCTGGATGAGTTTTTTATACATGTAGACACACCATTTTTTTCCACCTAAATTTACACTATTTATGCACCTGATTTCTGCATTTTTATGTGGGTCTAAATTAATTTAGTATATATGTTATGTCAACTTATGCATCAATTTGTTCCTCAAAAAAAAAAAACTTATGCATCAATTTCTTCCTTGCTAACTTTCTTAGCAAGTAATTCCCTTGTTGACTTGAAATCTTGGACCTTCTAGCGGAAAATTTTAGATCATTACCAGCACTTAATTAAGTGGTCATATCCTAATTAAGTGCTTGCCTGACTTTTGTAGCCAACCAGATCATGATAAAGTATAAAAACTTGGAAAGGAAAAAGAAAACTGAAGAGAAAAAGACTCTTGAATTAAAATTCATGTGAATTCTTGGCAGAGTTTGGTGGTTCATTTTTTAATTATACTTTTATCAATATGGATGCATATTAAATTAGGGTGGTGACCTCACCTAGTTCCATCTAATTAGCCACAAACCGCAATGGCGTACAACATTGGTTTGCCATAATTAAGAGCAAGACCCTATGTATGTAAAAGTAAAAGTATCATGCATCAACACCCACAAGACAAGAGAGCTTTACAACTACCATCAACCTTCATATCGAACCTTTCTCTGGGACTTGATTTTAGTGATGAGATTTCCAAGAGTTTAATGTTCAGTATGGCCTACACGTAAACAAAATGGTGTCAATTGTCACATGGTGTCCATCAAACAAAAGATATGATCGACAATTAAAATAACCCTCACAAGTGAAACCATCTGTTAAAGTTTGAGGAGACCGTTGATCATATTAATGCTGCTAGTTGGAGAAACAATTAATGCTAGAGATATTTATTTTGGAAAAAAAAAAAAACTAAAGATTTTTTTTTAGAGAGAGTTTTAAGTTTTAACCTATAACGTTCATTCCAAAACACTAATTAGTTTTTTTTATAAGCGAAAAATGAACCACAAATCTCTTATTCAATCATTAATGACTTTACCAGAAGATAAGCTCTGCTCTTCGAAAAGTATAAAAAAAAAAAAAACAAAATTTAGTTATAAAATTAGTTGTAACTTTATGCTACAACCTTATTCAATGTCTTTTTATTGAAGGTGAATTTTTACAAAACCACTATTAGATTATATCTTCTTCTTATATCCTCCATATTTGCAAAATTTCTAAAAAATTAATTACCAATAGCTATGTTATCAATAAATTGTTTAAATTACAAGTTTTTTTAGTTTAAAATTATGCATAAAATATAAACTTATAGATCATAGAGTAAATTAATAATATCCGATTGACACAAAATTTAACTTATGTATTAAGAGCGTAAAAAACATGCAATTTAATGGTTTGATTTTCAAAATATGTAATAATGTTTATTTTTTTAAGTAATATTGTAGTTTTAGGGTACAACTAGTTTTGTAGCTAAATTTTATCCTATAAAAAAAAAAAAGTTTCTACCAAAATAATAATGATGATAATAACTGAATAAATAAAAGTAAACAGTGTAGACTCTAGAGCAAAAGACAATACTATATAATTTGGGGCCTATAAATAATGGGCAATGTTTCTCTCCAAATTAATTTGGAGGGAAACTCTTTAAACTCTCCTTGTATCTTTTTATTAAATGTAAATTTTTTTTTTAAATTGTTAAATTACATGTTCTTTATATATGTTCTTAACATGCATGTCAAAATTCATTCCAATCAAATATTATTTACTATTCAATCAATAAACTTATTTTTTATGACTAATTTTTTACCAGAAAAACTTGGAATTTAAACATGTCATTGATAACATAACTATTAATCTTCTTGAAATTTTGCAAGTATGGAGGATATAATAAGAATATGCAATTTAATAGTTAGATTTTCAAAATTCATATCTAATAAAAAGATATAAGAGGAGTTTGAAGGGTTTCTCTCCATATTGAAATTTTGCAAGCATTGAGAATATAATAAGAACATGCAATTCAATTGTTAGATTTTCAAAATTCATATACTTTTTTTTCTTATCAAAAAAAAAAAAAAAAAAAAGAGAAACATTTTTCAATAATAATGGTTGCAACAAGTGATTATCATCTACATTCAACAAGTGATTACATTCTGCGTTAACTAGTCACCTTCTATTAAATTAATACTCAAGTAAATTACATAATTTCCCTATTTGTGGTGATTTCCATTAATTTTAAAATTTTCAATTAAAATCATGAACTTGTAATTATTTTAATAAGGACCTAGATGATTTATTGTTAAATATAAATATTAGAAATTAAATAAGTTGTGACTAAAATCTACCTAAACAAAAATTTGTTTGAAATTCTAAATTAATAATCAATCATTTAGTTATAACTAAAACATTCCATATTTGTATTATGGATTGGGTTCAAGTTACACATAGTATAACTTTAAGTAATATTACACCATCCAATATGTTTTAAATTTGATGTAAATTTTGACAAATATACCGTTGAATTACATTATTTTCATATAGTTTTCATACTTACAAAATTTAAAGATGATCAAAGATCAATGTCATGTCATCAATCAATTGTTTAAATTCAAGTTTTTGTAGTTTTAAATAATGCATAAAAGATGAGTTTATAGATCAAATGGTAAATAACATCCAATTGGCATGGAAATTAGCATACAATATGTTAAGAACATATAAAATATGTAATCCAATAGTGAAATTTTCAAAATATGAATTCGATAATAAATTATTGAATTATGTAACATTATTTAGAGTTACACCAAGTGTAACTTGAACCCAACTCTTGTATTATACAAGCCCATATTTAATTAAATCCTATGAAATAATATAATATAAAATAAAAGTTGTGTCTTACTCTTACGCTCTATAATTGCACCAAATAGACACCCTCTCTTCTTCTTCTTCTTTTTTCTCCTGGTTTTTTCTTTATTTCATGTGGAGAATTATTTGTATATTGAAATAATTAAGACCTCTAAGTGAAATTATATTGCCAAAGTTTGAAAAAGTTCAAAAAATACAACTCCAATTAAAATTCTTCTACCAAAAGTTTCAAAAAAAATTGAAAAAAGTTTTATAATTTTTTATATTATTTTAATAAACTATTATAATTTTTTTGTTTAAATAATAAAAATTAAGTTGTATACGTTGTGTTTGCACTATATGACTCAAGTAAGTATTACAAAATGTATGATATAATTTCAACATTTAAATTATTATAAGTATACTAGACTTATCATACGTGCTTTGCACGTACGATTAGGCCCTTTTTTATTTTTTATTTTGGATTTTGTGAAATAATGTTTAAAAGTGAGATATAAATAGTGTCCTAATTTTTAGGAGGAACTTTTTTAAAAAGAGTAAATTACTCTATTAACCAATTTGTGTTTCTAAATTCAAAATTATTTAACTAAAAGATAAGGGTATTTTAGAGATTTTAAAAATTCATGTGAAAATATTTTAGTACGCAAAATGATGAAACTCAAACAAGAAATCATGTTATTAATAGTAAAGATTAAAATTATTAACATAGTTTTAGTTGAAGTGAAATTCTATTACTAAAGGTTTAAAATTTTTAAAATGTCATTCTAATTAAAGTTGGGATAAATAAAAAAAAAATCTAATGTTTTAAGAAATTTAAATGGATTTTCATTATTTATTTTTAATTATTTTATTATAATTTTTTTTTTTAGTCTACCTACATACACATCCAAACACATTCAATTTTGGTAACATGATTAGGTGCCAATTTGTGATTAGATTTTAACACTAATACATGGACCACGCAGAAACTTGTTAGGGAAAAAAAAAAAAAAAAAGTATACCAATCATAAAATGATTTTTTTTTTTTTTTTTAAATGAACAATCACAAAATGACATTAAAGCATGTTGGAAATTTAAGTGTATAGTTGGGCGTGTCTATAGAGTGTAGACTTACTGATTAGGCTTCAACCCATTAAGAAGTTAGTTGGAGTACAATTTACAGAGAGAGTAGAGAAGATTATTTGAGAATGACAGCTGATAGAGGACACCTCCAGAGGGACACATATCACTATTATATAGTTGGTGAGGACAACACACCACTAGTATATTATTATGGAATATTCTCTAGATTCTTCAGACCTTTTAGTATCATTCATACAACAATGTAAATATAACCTATAAAACTTTTGTCTTACACATGTCCTTCTCAGCATGCAACTCAAAATAACTTTTTTATTTTATTTTTATTATCTACTTCACTATTTACTTTCAATTAAATTATTAAATTGTTTTTTTGGTTTGCACCAGAAGGGTATTAATATATAAATACAGTATGTATAAGACAACCTTAGGTTCTTATGCACATGCCATAGTTTGACATTACACTGTCTTGTTGGCATACATATTTCCGTTTTCCTGTTTTCAAAATTTTAAAGGTTTTTCAATGAAAAAGAAAATTGATTCTTAATTGGTACTCTATAACAAAAGTTCTTAAAAAATTCAAATACTACTTACTTTATTTCATCTAAAACGGTAAAACCGTGTTAGTCAAAATTTAAATTGAAGAAAATATGAATTTTTATTTAAAAGAAACTTTTGCATTTACATTTTTTTTTTAATTCGATAGTTACAATAAAGGAAAAAAAATTTAAACCCTCAACATCTCCATTAAAAACACTAGGAGGTCTCATCAAATTAAACTACAAGACTCTTGACAAATTTTGTCACTACATTGAAATGCAATTCCATAAATGCCAAAAAAATTGGCCAGAGTCGAAGTTAGGCAACTTCAGTCATACTAATTGCTTCACTCAAATTGATTGGCATTAGATGAATAAATAAAAATAAATAAATAAATAAAAATACCTTGCAACTTCAACTAAGAAAGTTGGTTGGAGTACCCGTACTTATATAATAAGGATCCTTCTATGTTATCTCTTATATTTTTGGAGTATGATGCTGAAATAATCTTAAGAGATAACCAGGTTATCTTCATAAATTATATACCTAAAAAAAATCATAATAGTAATACCATAGAATTATCCAATATCATAAAATCACACCATTGAGTTCACGGGGCAAACAAAACAATCAGTAAACATCACATATTACACTTGCTAGTTGCTGCTATTATCACATAATAAAGTCAAATGAATCTGTGATACAAGAGTAATACAATTTTTAATTGGTATTACCACATAAAAAGTCAAAATCAAACGGTAATAAAATCTATAGTAATCCTAACATTATTATTCTTCTTCAAATGGATGATAATGTCAAATTTGACTTTCTATTCCTACATCCACAATATCATAATAACCTTACAAACAATGGGGCATATGACATATCAAAATATGATCACAAATTTGAACATAATAAAATGGCGCAATATCTGAGGAAGAAAAAAAAATAATAATATTGAATTATCAGGCATTGGACTCCATGTCATCTTCCATCTCACGCACAGCTTGTAGTGGACCACTTCCATACATAAAGACATTGTCTGATGGATTATTCAGACTCAGAGGCCCATTTCCAAATAAACAAACCTGTGGTTCAATCTGGTTCAACCGGTTCCACTCATCATCTGAGAGAGACCAACTGAAAATGTCTATATTTTTGTTTATCCTGTCAGGTTTCAAGCTACATGGTAGGACACTGGTTCCTCTTTGCAGTCCCCACCGCAATATAACCTACAACCACAGATTATAGATTATAAAAAGCACACCAACATATCACTAAAATCACGGCCACTGTCTTCATTTTTGGCATTCAATACAGAACAGTAACATATGTACTTGTAATTTATTAGTCAATATTATGTTCATAATTGCTACTAAACCCCCCTCATTGCTTGGTGGGCTGTTTGGCAACCAATGGGAAGTTTGTTTTACTAACACAGAGCCAGAACAATTCTGTTGGATACAGTCTCAAAACCTTATTTGCAATCGATTAGCATAAAAGGAAAGTATATCCCTTGTCAAAAATAGTTTTGCTGCATTCCTTGTCCATCAAGAAACAGGTTTTGGACTCTTATACATAAATAACAATGCAAAGGATTTGGTGATTTAGACCCAAGAGGTCCTCTCACATTTGAACAGAAGAAGATTCCTAAAAGAATATAATGGTTTCTTTGAAAAATACTCTAATATTATTTTTGGGTTTGTGTGTGTGAATTAAGAATTTGTTAATTGTTTGAGCAAGAGAATACTATTGGGTGTATTGGCCCTTTGGAATTATGAATATCTTGTTTATGAGTTTGTGAATTAGCATTGAGAGTCTTGTTTTAAGTGTAATGGGATTTGAGTTACTTTTTGTTTGTGGAATGTGTCGAGTGTTTTTGAATTTGTGAGGTTTAGGAAAGTCAATGAGTACTATTAGAGAGAGTTCGTTTGACTGTAATTGTAATACATATCGTTAATAATAGATTTTAGTTGATTTTGCCTGTAGATGTAGATGTAGGTATGGAGTTTGCAAATCATGTTGTTTGTGTGTGCGCTTTTATTTTATTGTTCGTGTATATACACTTTTGCTAGCCCCAACCCCCAATAAATCAAACCCTGCTCCTTATTTGCAAATGGCACTTCTCAACTCATTGTATAAAGCGGGACTTTTGCTTCCTTTTAATTTCCTATCACTCGTAATGACAATTCTGTCCTTGCCCTGTTTGATCCTTATGCATGACCAAGATCCAAAAGATGCAAAGGAGAAGACCATGACTGACTTCAAAAAAGCCAGAAATCAGATATTGCATTACAATCAAAATTGCAAAACAAGGCATTTGATTGATTTTCTACTAGAAGCCATGCTTCAGAAATTTAAAATGACTAGCAGATACAAAAAGAAGACAAGTTGAAAAAAAAAAATACAAAAGAAGTCAAAAAAAGAAAATCAATAGAAAGACAACAGTTGCATATATAGTGTAAATATTTTAAAAATAAATAAAGCATAATTTTACTAGAAAAGGTAGAGAGACTGTAATATACGGAATGTAAACAAAAGGTTAACCTAAAGAATACATGAAAAATTCAGCTGGTGTACTATTATCTATGGATGCATCCAATCATCCACTCATATAATAATCTCCCAAAAAGAAGAATTCAGCTGAAGCATGGAAAGCTAATTAAAAGTCCTATTTTCCTCTCCTCCAAATAGAGAGGTAGCATTCCATATTGACCCATTACCATGCCATCCAAACAAACCATTCCATCCGAAAAGCACATCATTAACCTACAAAGGCATCACCCACTAAACCCAAATAAAGAGAAGGCAAAATACCATCTATTCTCCACTTCATTTCCACATACAGGCAGAAGACCATTTATACATAGAGAGGTAGCATTCCATCTCTCGTAACAGAGGAATATTTCCATCTCTGATAACAGAGGAATATTAGATCTTCCATTTATTCTCCATTTCATTTACACATGCAACACCAATTTACAATAACCATATTACTTTTGATGAGATTAATCACAATTAAAGTTTTTCCAATGCACATTTCCAACCAAAAAAGAGGGCCTTAGGGACTTTGTTGCTCTAAATGTCATCCTAGGCAAAAAAATTACCCAATTAAAACCTCCCAAAACTTCACAAAAAGAGTAAAAATCAAATTTTCTAGTGCACTAAGATTCCAAATCAATCATTCCACCCCTTCTCCCCTTGGGAGATAAGAATATAATAAATCTATAAGAGAATCTACTAATTCTTGTTCTCCTAAAGCCATTAGTAAACATAAGATTCCAGAAATGGAAGCTCCCATCTTTAGAAATCTCCAATAAAAAAGAAGCATCCCTAATCCTTAGTAATGATGAATATGATGAAGATCTTTTAAAGCAGCATTCTTCCACCACACATCATTCCAGATATGAATTCTCCTATCATTTCCACCACAAATTTAACAAATCCAATCCCACCATGTCCTGATTTTAAAGGTAGGTAAAGATTAAGAACAAATTGTATTAAGTTTTAAAAGAAGTGCAAAGATTCAAAGACAGTTTAACATTCTATATACTTAATTGCCTCTATTACACAAAAACATTAATGCAAAGAAAAAAAGGTATTGACAAAACTAGACTTTATTGTCTCTACAGAAACCTCTAGCGCCCCAACAATCAGTTGTTCCTCTCCTTCCAAATGTTCCACATAAAGCAGCAAAGGAACTACATTCCACACCAAATTCTGGAATGATTTTTGGCTTTCTTTGCCAATATTCAACCATATCAATCCCCGTTCTCAACATGTCTCACCCCAACACTAGAACAAAATTCCACAACTCCATTTCCATTGCACAATGAAGTAGCAAATGATCCATATATTCCCTATTTATTTTACATGTAACACCAATCCACAATCACAATAAGGCCTTATAACCAAATTTGTCAACTATAGTCACAATGACACCATATTTCACTACTATTATTTGCTTCCATAAAGGATCACTTTCCTTAACAAAATGGCACAACCATTTGCCCAGCATAGCTTAGTTAGAAGGAGAATGTACCTTCTTCTTTCTCATTTTGAGGAAAAGGTTCAGGAGGAAAAGAAAACAACAGGGGGATCTGAATCAGAGTGAAGGGGAAGATCTATTTATGATATAGTTAAAAAAGAGTCATCTCATTTCCTAACTTCTTTGTTCTTTCTAATCATTCACTTCAAGGCTGGTTTCATAGTTGTTATGGAAGCCTTGAGCATGATGATAACAAAAGCAGTGTCAGGGGGATGGTTTCTCCATTGATAACTTGAGGGGATAAACAATGGTAATATGTCATCTCCTTTTTGCTGATGACAAACTCATTTTTTGTGACGCAAATTTTACACATCTTTGTTATTTAAGATATATCCTCATGTAGTAGTCATGTGCTTTGAGGCGGTTCTAAGTTTGACCATTAACCTAAGTAAATCTGAAACAGTGCAAGTAGGAGAGGTAATGAATATTGAAGAATTGGTAAGCAAAATTGGATACTGTGTCTTATCAATCCCAATGAATTATTTGGGTTACCTTTGGGGGATCCATTTGGGCAAGGCATTTATGGGATTCCAGTTTTGATAAAATGTATAGGAAACTGGCCGGCTGGAAGAAATTGTACCTATCAAATGAAGGCATACTCACTCTAACTAGAAGTACCTTAGCCTTCCAACTATTTTTGTTTTTATCTCTCATCCCATTGCCTGGAGGAGTTGCAAAATAGGATGGAAATTTTTTTCAAAAGGATTTTCTTTTGGATGGTATGGGTGATGAACTTAAATTCCAATTAGTTAATTATAATACTTGTTATACTCCTATTTGCCATTGAGGATTAGGATTAAGAAGATATTTCTTTTTAATCAAGCTTTGTTGGTAAAGTGGTTGTGGCAGTATGTGCTAAAAGTAAATGTATATGGAAGAGGGTAATGGATTTCAAAGTATAGCACCACTTGGGGAATTGGCATTCGGGCTAGGCAATCCTGTTGAGTGGGTTTGTGATAGCATATTATAGAGAATGGGACAATTTTGAATGTTTTATCATATATAATGTTAGTGATGGATCTAAAATTCATCTTTGGCATGATTTGTGGAATGGTTAGACTACTTTAAAGGAGAGATATCCCAATATTTTTCTAATCACTGGAGAAACAGAGCACAGAGTGGCAGACTATATAAAGTTCGGAAATGATCAATTTTATTGGAATCTTCTATTCATTAGTGTTGCATGATTGGGAAGTAGAATCTATGCATGATTATTGGAAGATATATATGAAATGAAGTTTCAACATGGGGAAGGTAGATAAATTGAAGTGGATCTCGTTGAAAACAAGGCTTCCAAGAGATGAGCTACTTTAAAATATTGGAGGAAGAGGTATAGCTTTGCCTTGGCAGAGAAGTTGAAAGTTTGAGTACTGTGAAGGGTGGCTTTCTTTTCATAGTGTGCAGCATTAAGGAAGGACTTTGACAATAGATAATTTAAGGAAGCAAGGGGTAGTTATCGTAGATTAGTGTTTTGTGTAAAAGCCATGGAGAGAATGTGAATCATCTCTTCTTACATTGTACGGTAGCTTGGGAGTTGTGATCTATGGTCTTCTTCTTGTTTGGTGTCTCTTGGGTAATGCCTTATTCTGTGATGGAGGATTCATCATGTTGGACAGGGTATTTTGGCAAGGGGAGTAATGGGGGGATTTGTGAAGTTGTTCCTTTTGTATCTAATGTGGTGTCTTTGGAGAGAAAGGAATGCACATTGCTTTGAGGGGCAAGAGTTACACATGTTGAAATTGAAATACTTATTTTTGAAGACCTTATACGAATGGACTTCAACATGTCCTCTGTCTTCTATAGCAGACTTTCTTGAGTTCCCAGATACCTTGAGCTTTCATTTGTTTATTATTTTGCTTTGCTGCCTGTATACATCAGTGTACTTTTGTAGCACCATTCTGCTTTATTAATGAATTATTTACTACAAAAAAAATTATTTAAAAAAAACTCCAAAACTACCTTACTCCCCATATCCTGAAACCAGATAACAAGGCCCCAACCACCACCCCATTCATTAACTTTTTTATTTTCATTATTAGAATGAATAATAAAAGTGAAAGCGGATCACCTGACCTCAAGACTCTTAACTACTAAAGAAACTAGAGGCAGCCATTAATTAACATTGAAAACCTCACAATAAAAATGCAAGAGAGAAACCATTTCTTCCATTTTCCATCAAAACCAAACCTTCAAAGCAAATAAGTTAAACAATCCCAATAAACATGATCGAAAGCTTTTTTAATATCCAACTAATGAATTACTTACGGGATATGACCTATGATTCTACCATCCAGAAATTTGTCAGCCACAAAGATGAAATCTAAACTCTGTGTACCCTCAACAGATGCATTTTGTGAAACAGCCTTTTGAGTCCATTGTCTAATAATTTGGCCAGCAATTTTTACACACTTCCAACAACACTAATTGACCAAAATCGTTTGAGCTCCAGACATCATTGGGTAAAGGTGCAATTAAGTACTTCTCATATATATATATATATATATATATATCATAATTTTTTCAGAGAACATAATAATATCTACTTCAACATTGTTGCATAGTGAAACCATAGGGTCCAAGAGTTCTATCACCACATACACTTTAAAGCCCCTAACAACTCTTCCATATCAAATGCTCTCTCTAACCTTCCCTTATTCTCCTCATCAATAGCTAAGGAAAAGGAAACCATCCATCCTTGATCTCTAATCAACATATACATTTGTAAAGGTTATAATAGAAACAAAAAAAATCTCATCCTTCACTTCTGTCTTCTCATAGAAATTACAACTTCAACCCTGAATTCCCTAACAAAATTAGCTCTTTTGAGAGAATTTGGACTCAAAAAATTGTGTTATTATTATCCCCCTCATTAATCCACACTTACTAGATTTCTACAACCATGAAATTAACTCAAAGTTAACAAGTATATCTAACTTAGCTTTAAGGCCCTCTATAGTTGACCACTTTTCAAGAAATAACACACTCCCTCTTCCTTCAGATCTAGATCGTGAACCTCAACCAACATGCTACTCTTTTAACACTTACTCGCCAAAAACCAGCTTATTCAATATAATCGTGATCCTTCTTCAAATCCTTCAATTTTTTTTGGCAAGCATATAACATGGATAATCTTGGAACTCATAATTCATAACCTAAGAAACATGAACACGGATGCAACATGAGGCATTGTGACATAGCAATTCTTGAAAAAATAGGACACAACATGGCAGGGACACAAAATTGATTAATAAGTGTGTGTGCGCGCACTCGCATGTGTAGGTATATTTTACATATTTTTAGGCATATTTATGTTTATTTTACGTATTATAACTGAGTAACCATAAAGGTGTGTGATAACATATCCAAAAAAATTCAACTAAAAGCAATAGTTAAAAATATGCAATTAAGTGCTCTACTAAAAACAATAATTGAAAACAAGCAATTAACTCTTCTTCTGCATTATTTAATAACATAACATTAACAACAACAGTTTCTCAAAAAAAAAAAAAAACATTAACAACAACAGAGTTATAATGATAAAATAAATGTGACTATGTTTGAAGTTTTAACTTTTAACAATGATGTTTAACAAATGAAAGCAGCCTGCTGAGAGAAAGGGGCCAAAGCCTCAACACACTGTCATTCCCCCAGAGTTCAGTTAGTAAGACGTAGCAATTTTAAAAATAAAAATAAAAAAGCCCCTTAACCCACAGTTGCCTTCATGGATAAGAGAAAGGGTCAAAAGGCTGCCATACTTGACCAAGAGAGAGAAAGAGCGAAGAAATTATAATTCCAGCAGCATTGATGACCAACGATTTATGTCACCGGTGTTCGATTAGGTGAGACAACAAGCATTAGAGGAGTTAAATCAAGTGAGACAATAACCATTAGAGCAGATTGAGAGATGGGCAGAAAGAGAGAGAGAAGGCTGATAGAGTTCATTCTAAACTAGAAAATGAGAAAAGAGAGGGAGAGCAGAAGAGCAGAAGAGCTTTCATTATTTCCCCTTTTTTCTTTTCTTTTGAAAAAATGTCAGAAAATTTTATTCATTAACTTAAAAGGAATGGACATCATGCTAAAACAACAGAAACCAAGAGGTATGTCTTCTAACCAATAACATTACAACAAGACCTAGCATGTAAAGCCATCAGCTTGGCCACTCTATTCCCATTTGAATGCAAAAAATCAAACTCCCAAGTACACTAATAGATGAAATCAACAATGGTTATACAAGACATCAGTGGCCATAATGTATCGGGTGTAAAAACTTTTGTATCAAAAGAGTTTATGAATCGTACAATACAGTGTGCTTATTGTATCGTTAAAAACATATGCTTTAAATTTTTTTTTTTTTTTTTAATTTATACTTTTATTTGAATCTAACAAGTTATTACACTTGTTTTTATCACTAAATTATTAGGTTACTTAATTTAGCCTAATAAAATAAGATGTCCATAAGTTTTTTTTTTTTTTTCTCTTTCTCCTACAAAATTTGGACTACACACTTACACTTCACTTTCATATTTGCAAATTTCTTTTCTATACCATGAATAAGGTATTAACTAACATAATAATTTTTTTTTTTTTTTGTCATTATTGTTACAAGTCTAAGAAACTAGAATACCAAGAAGAAATAAATTTTAAAAAATCTATTAAAATAAAGTACCAAGAAGAGATAGTAAATATTGATAATGATGAAGAAAATTTCAATTATGAACATAATGATAACATTGACTTAGATGGAGTTGATTAGACAAGATGATTAATATGATGAAAAGAAATTATTATTTTGGGTCATTTGTAATGCATTATCACTTTTGATTTTAATCAATTTGAATGTGTATGTTATAAACACATGCTAATTTAATTTATTTAGTTAGCTTGTTAAATATTATTACATAAGTGATAGATAAATTAGCCATTAATTGAATATTTTCAAAATTTATAATGAATATACCCTTTATATATGTATATCTATAATTTTTTTTTTTTTTATAAATTTTACTAAGTGTTTATGTATCTTACAATACACGATACGATACGATACGATACGATACACGATACAGAAAAATAAAAAATCAATTCACGATAAGATTCATGTTTTGAAACTATGGTCCCAATGGCTCCAAAAAAGATAAATATTCAGTCAGTAACATACCAATAGCATTCGTTAACTCTTAGATTAAAAAAAATGGAAAAGTTAGATCTTTAAAAGGGTTCATGATCCCAAAATGAATCCCTATCTTTCCCATATTGTTACACAGTTGGCCACTTCATAGTTGCTTAATTTTCAGCATAGATTTTTTTTTCTTTCTCCATTTTTTCAATTAATAGAATAGATAGTTTCCAACATAGTGATCATCGATGCATAGATAGTTTCTGGCACAGATAGTTTTCTGATGTAATTTTCTGCTCAGCACAATGCAGCAAACTAATCATGATAATAGGTATTGACTATAATGTGACTCATATGGTAACAAAAATTATAAATTAATTATATTTTATCATATTATAATCAAGCATTTCACATTATAATTTCTACTTAGTCCTTGTTTTATGAATAGTGGCCTATTTATTTCAAAAATAAAAGAAAGAAAGAAAGTTCCCGTGAAACGTGTACTTTAAAGTTTATGTGCATGACCCTATTCTCCAATATGGGCAAGGAAAGTCATATCCATTGGCCTTACCATGTTGGCAGAAAGAAATAAACTACAACACATAATAAATAAATAAAAAGGTATAAACAACTAGAATGGAAACCAATTATGAGGAGTACGAAGTATAAAATTAGAGTATAACTGAGTCAAAAGTACCTGTTCTGGTGTCTTTTTGTGTCTATCTGCTATTTCTGCAACAACTGACAATTTGAGCATAGGGCCATGCACAGATCTTGATCTCCTAAATGATATACGAGGAGTTCCAGGTTCATCTTCACCACCTGATCCACTGTCCAATGGTCCAGGAGATGAAGTAGGTACTCCTAAAGGTGTATGAGCAGATACATGGATACCTTTCGATTGACAGAACTTCACAAGTTCATCTTGTCTCCAGAAAGGGTGCAACTCCACCTAAGCCAATCATAAATCGCTTCAGAATCCCAAAGTTTCATGGCAATGATGACATGATATATTAAGACCAAAAAATAAAAAATGGTTCTAAGAGCCCAACCAATCCCAAAAAGCATAAAGAAATACAACACAATGTTCCATCCCCTGAAAGAAAGCAGGTATAGTATAAGACAATGGGATGATGGTATTGTCCGAAAAAATATCTAAAGATCACAAGAAGAAAGGCTGCTGAAACTGACAAAAAATATGTCTAACAATAATATTGAGAAGAAGGGGCATGAGAGATGTGAGATATTTTGCAACTATGACTTACCACTTTGGTCCCTTACAAGCTAATTGAAAGATCCATGTACATGCAGCTAAGATTTACCATTTCAGTCCCTCCCAAATTATTCTAATTCCAAAAGAATGACATCCAGGTTATCGTTTCAATTTTTTGTTTCCAATACCATTATTAAGAAAGAAGTCACGAAGGGCCTAACTACTACAAATGGTGTCCTAAGAGAAGAGTTCCTTAAAAAAAAGCTTCAACAAATGTGAGACCTATTAAATATTATTGGAGTGGGTATAAAGATATCTGAAGGAACAAACTTAAAGTGTCCTCAGAATCATATAGAATACATAGTTTTCCAGGAACAAGGCAGAGCATGGTGATGTTTATGGTTTTGGTAATGGCACATGGACCTTCTTCAGAGCCAAGAAAATGGCTAACCTTACCCTCCTGGTAGTCCACCCCTTAGATGAACTTTCCAGCTCAGACTGGTTGTATGGTTGCCCCATCAGATAATGCGTTTCTCAATGCAAAATGTTAAGTATGGTTGTCAGTGTCCAATTAGTCAGCAACCCATCAACAACAAATCCTTAGTTCCAAACTTTTGGGGTTAGCTATGGATACTTAACAAATTAGACAAGGTCTATTACATGTATTCCTTTCCTCCGTTCTATACTACCCAAAGTCATACTTTATTCTTAATTGACATGTCCTTTTTTACTACTACTAATGTTAATTTTGGTTTTCCACCACCCTTTTCCATTTCCTCAACTTCAATCAACTCACTCTTCCTTATCGGTGCATTAGTCAAGGTCAGCAACCCATCAATAACAAGTAAAAACCAGAGAGAACAAGAGTACATTGTGAGTGAAGACTTCACCTTGGTCAACCAGTAAAGTTTGTTAGTCACAGATCTGGGTTCAATTTTTTAGTTCATTGAACACTACCACCTGATACATATTAACTTAAAATTTTCTTGGCTATATATTTGACATATTGTAAAAAGTAATGCTTTTTCCAGATGGGAATGAATTCTAGTGCTCTCCTTTTCAAATTAAATAATTTAATAAAATGACCATTGATGTAGAGAGCATCCTGTGTCAAAAACCTTTTTTTATATTGAACGAGTGTTACTAGCATGGGCAGACAACTTTGGAAGCATGTAATTGTCTCTCTAAAGATCCATGAATTAACTTTATTGTGCTTCTTTATCAAATTAGCCATAGAGCAAAGTAGAATGTTTTGAATCAAGAAGAAAGTTTACAACCGACCTGATTGACTGC
Source organism: Quercus wislizeni (assembly GCA_023055345.1). NCBI lineage: Eukaryota > Viridiplantae > Streptophyta > Magnoliopsida > Fagales > Fagaceae > Quercus > Quercus wislizeni. Next base: position 23,297,151 of record JALGQJ010000007.1, on the reverse strand, counting down.
AGGCACAATTTTTGCAAATTTAAGCAATTCTTTGATCTGCTGACTGCTGAAATTGCTGACTCCAATAGCTCGAACCAGACCCAACTCAACAAGACCTTCCATGGCTTTCCATGCTTTCTTCAACCGATTCAAAAACTGCCTATACTCACTCCCCGACTTCGAAGGAGGATCGGTAGCATCACCAAACGCAGAGCTCTCCGGCCAATGCATCAAATAGAGATCTAAGTATGAAACTCCAAGATTCTTAAGCGAAACTTTAACATAGTTGTCGATTTTATTGAGTGAATTCATGGTACAATACAGCTTAGAAGTCAGGAACACATCCTCCCTCTTCAGTGAACCATTGAATGCTTTTGTGAGTGCCTCCCCAACTTCAATCTCATTCCCATAAAGATGTGCACAATCTATGTGACGGTACCCAACCGACAATGCGGTTTTTACAGCCTCCACACAGAGGTCTCCGCCACTCTGCCATGTCCCAAGTCCAATGGCTGGAATTTCAGCTCCTGTGTTTAACACAAAGTCACTTCCTAGTGTTCCACCCTTTCCTTTCATTTCCTCAAACTTATCAGATTGAATCAATGGCAAGAACTAATAACTAACTCTCAGATAAGATAACCCAGTTGCCCAAAAATCACGAGGGTCCAAGAATCAAGTTCAAATTCCAACAAGTTAAAGCTATTTACATATACGGCATATGAAATGACATCCTTTTCCAAGCCAAGATCTCAGGAATAGAATTGAGATAACACAAATCAATCAAACACCCAGTAATCAAATACTGAAATACAACTCAAAAAAGCTGGATTTCAGAGACAAATCAAAAGCGATTTATAATTCAAGAGAAAGACAATAAAGCATTCGAAGTCCAAGGAAGAAGCATATACAGGGTTGACCAACAAAATAAAAGCCCACCTTTGTGTTTGGTAAATTGTCCCAATGAGGATGAATAAGATAAAAGTAGCGGTCTAAATAAGTCTACAGAAAACAACAGTTCTAGAAGTCTTCTCTCCACCAAATTATAAGACTCTTGAGGACAAGAAAGCAAACCAAAACACTCAAAAGATATGATTGATTTGCGAGGAAATCACCTAGTCCAAATGAAAGACCAAACAGATTTTTGATCGGTTTTGTCTGAGAGAGAGACAATATAATATTTAAAAAAAAAGGTGTAAATAAAAATTATTCAAAAGGACAGCTGTGGTCAACAACGGCAACAAAGAGAAGCCCCCAAAGCCAAAACTCAAAAACAATACAATAGAGTTTGGCTTAGCTGTAAACGACTAAAAGTCAATATCTGTGTGTGAATCTCTCTCTCTCTCTCTCTCTAGAGCAAGCAGAAGCTAGAAATGAATGCGAAACATGAAAGTGAAGTGAACAGTCCTATGCAACAACAACATCATCATCATAATAATAATAATAATATTGTAGTATATTTCATAATAAGAGGAGAAATGGGATAGGAAGTAGCGAAAGAAAAAGACAGACAAAGGGGGTTGTGGGCTATAAGGCTATGTTAAGACTAGTAGAAATTGGAAGGGTTGATTAGATTAGTACACAACACAACACACCTAAAATTGAGAGAATGAGAGAAGGGTCTGTCGGTCTACTCCAACCAACAACCAGCTCCAGCAAGGGTCCACCACCTACCTACCCAACTTAACAAAGCACAACAACAACAACGTCGTTCATTTGATGATACACATACATACATACAGACGCGGAGAGCGTGGAATGAAATGGTATATTAATTTACTACATCCTGTCATAAACAACAAAGGAGGCGTTGTCGGTTGTCCTAAAGTTAAGGGAAGATGAACAAATTCAGCACGTTTGGTAACTCTACTGTTATAGGTAGAAAATTATACGACACTAACTATATACTTTAAAATTAGTCATAGATAGATAGATACCCTTACCGTTTTTTCCAGGTAATGGGTTTAGTTTGGAGTGTTACCTAAATTGAAGGTCTCAGTTATTCCAATTAACTTACCAAAAACCAATTGAGGGTCCGTTTGGGAGTTTACAAAGGAATAGAATAGAATGGAATGGAATGATCATTAAAGGAATAGAATGGAATAGAATGGAATGGAATGGATTTAGTAGGGAAAGGAATGGAATGGAATGGAATGGAATTTAAAAATCTTGTTTGGATGTTATAAAATAAAGGAATAGAATGGAATGGAATTGAATGGAAAGTAAGTAGCACCGTTTGGAAGTGACATTGGAAGGAATGGAATGAAATCATTTTATAATAACATTACTATTATACCCCTCATTTTAAAGAACATACAAAATAATCAATGAGAACTTATAATGGCTTTGAAATGAAAAGAGAAATTTGCATAACATTTAGGTCTAAGTAATTGAAACATAGCATAATCTTAAACAACATGACAACAATAAACCCAAAAGCTATCACATTTGAACATAGTTTTGCCACATGGCTAATGCTATAGAATCTCTTATAATATCTCCTTGCCTAGCATCCTCATCATCTTCTCTTGGAGTAGGGGCCACACGTTCATGATGAGAATGAAAAACCTCTTCATCAACTTCAGCAATAAGACTTTCATCAGGATCGACACCCATTAAATAATTATGAAGTATGCAACATGCTAAAATGATTTCATTTTGGGTGTCAATACAATAATTAGGCTCTGTAGTACTTGCTATGATAGGAAATCTCTTTTTAAGTACACCAAATGCTCTTTCAACAGCAGTACGCAATGATGCATGTCGCAAATTAAACAATTCTTTAGCATTTTCAGGGGGACGAACAGAGTACTCTTTTAAATGATAACGCATTCCCTTATAAGGTGCAATCAGACGACTTCTATTCATGTATCCCACATCAACAAGATAATATTTACCTAATAAACAATAACAACCATTAATTATATACTACAAATTTTTTAATTATAAAGAATACACCCTAATGCGTATTTGAATTAAATTTACCTTGTGGGATTTTCAAGTTATCGTTTCTAGTTAAAGCATTCTTTATTATTCTTGAATCTGAAGCAGTTCCTTCCCAACCTGGTAATACGTATGTGAATTTTAAATCAAATGAGCATGCCGCCAACACATTTTGTGTTGTGTAACCCTTCCTACCCCGATACCTTGGTGCATCCTCATTAGACACTTTGACACGAACATGTGTTCCATCAAGTGCCCCAATACAATCCTGAGATTAATATTATCTCTCAAAAACATTTACCTTAAAATATATTTGTACTAAACTACTATCAAATATAAATTGTATACATGATATATTTACCTTAAAATATGGGTTGAACCTACTACTTTGTAGTATTTCAAGTGGCACTTGGGTTCCATCAGGTTGTCGAAGGAATTGATCTTCTAACATAATTATTGATTTTAACACGTTATGAAAATGGCGACTAATGGTCTCACCAGAACGACAAAAAAAGAAGGACATTGTACGAGTCGTCTGATTATGTGCTAGCATTTGAAGAAACTTGCCAACTTGCTCTTCAACCGTGGCACGTTGTGTGTCTTGAAGATCACCATCTCTCCGCAAAATGTCACACAAACCTTGAAAAGCTTGTGGACCCATGCGTATTACATCATAGCATTTTTCACTATTCCTAAGTCGAGACATTAGTTCATCACGAACTTTTTGTTTTTCTATGGTTGATTGTGTAGGAATGTGAGGAACACGTCTTCTTTTTAGTCGTTGCCTTTGATGGATAATGTAACACAAATAACGACATGCAACATGAACCAAGGCTAGTTTCCGCATAAAGTCCGAAAAAATTATGGTCTTAAGTACCTCATCATTCAAATACATCTAAGTAAAAAAATAGTTATGTTATCGATCCAACTTAGAAAAATATGGGCACATGTTCTAAAATAATAGTTATGTTATTAATCTAACTAATTATGAGTTAGGATTTTAAATCCTAGGGGGCAAGGTTACAAGATAAGATTGAAAAAAAAATTAATCTAAAAAATATTAGTTTGCATCAATAAAAAAAAACTATATAATAAAAAAATAAACAAATAAAGATAATTAGTTCATATTAAATAAAAATTATTTACAATTCAAGAAATTAATCAATGTACTAAAAATAAACTATGAGATTAACTCAATGAAAAAGTGTAAAAAATATAACAACATATTTGAAAAGTTGTATAATGACTCGTTGGGCCAATGGCTACGGACCTACTGCTTTGAGAAAAGAATGGCTGATATTAAAGGGGTATTTAGGGGTTTTAACAAAAATTTCATTAAACCTAAATTCATTCCCTCTCATTCCTCCCAATTTTGAGGGGAACAAAAATTTAAAGTTTGGAGGGAAAAGGAAGGAATGAGCATTCCCTCCTAACCATTCCATTCCCTCCTACTTAAACTCCCAAACAAGGGAGTGGACTTTCCATTCCCTCCGTTAAAACTCCCAAACAAGAGGAGGGAATAATATTCTAAAAATATTCCTTTTATTCCATTCCATTCCATTCCATTCCCTCCTCCCAAACGGACCCTGAGTTTCTTGATCTTATGATAAAGAGGAATCATTAGAAGTGGACTCTATAGATTGAAATTCTCTATAAATAAATAAATAAGGGTAAATTACATAATTATTTCTTAACCTTTACACTATATTTCAATTTAATCCCTTATATTTCAAGTGAGTCAATTTGGTCTTTAACCTTTTGATATTGTGTCAAAATGGTCACAATTGTTAAAGATCTGTTTGGTTAGAAAGGTGAAAAAATGGGAGAATAGAAAATTGTGAGAGGATGGAAAAATAAGAGGAAAGAAAAGACTTTAATTTTCCTCATTTTTGTTTGGTTGAGAGTGGAAAAATAGAGGGATGGAAAAAGTGAGTTTGTATATGATGAACACAAGGAAATCAGTAGGCTGAAAATCTCGGGTGTTAACGATCTAGAGGCTATTCGTGTGTCCTGAAAAAGCAAACACAATATCAGAGAAGACCGGTGGAGGCCGACCAAGAATCCTCCGATGGCAAAGTCAGTATTTTTAGAATTCCAAGTATAATAGAAATGTCTGATTACCTTACCCTCCTGTTGAAGAGCGCTAATATAGTGCTTATCTGGGACAGTTATTTGTATAGTAACTTCTACGGTTGAGGAGTTCGGAGGATTTGAAGGTAACTTCCATAACCGCTATGGAAGTTACATTATTCGGGGTCTGTTTTTCACAACCGTTTATCAGGAAACAGTTTGTAACCTGACAAGAATACAGGGGTCGCTTCAAGTTTGTATCCAAGGAACATGCTCAGGACGCAAAATGCTCGTCCAACCGACATCATGGACGGACAAGCTTGTCTTTGGACGAACGTGTTCGATGTAACTCATTCTTCCTTTAGATGAGCCATATGGACAAGTTAGGAGTTGGTCTATTTTATTACACCATCAATTGCCCCCTCATCCACATGGATCGTCTAAGGGAATGTGTAGTTTGGCATCATTTCCTTGGACACACGTATTTAATGTCTACGGTTAGATGTGCCACGTGTCATAATTTTATCGATGATTAGTCCCATTGATTTATTTTTTCGAGGGGTAAGCCATGTGTCATCTCCAGGTTGGTTGTGTCATTTCGAGTGCCCAGGTCAGCTGCCTATAAATAGTGGAATCCCCTATTTGCCCTTCACATTTCTAAAATTTTCCTTCCAAACACTTCTCATCTAGAACCTCATCTAGAAGTCCTTCCGCGTCCATAGCCTTCCTCCGTCTTAGAGCCAAGTATTTTTTTCCTTTCTCGTCTTTAGATTTTCCTTCAATATTGCCAAAAAATGTATGTTTCTTCGTCTAGTGATGGCACAGAAAAAGCTATAGACGAGTATCATGATTCAACTGGGTAGAGTGGTTCCAGTAGTAACTCTAGCCATAGCAGTAGTGGGGGGAGTTCTACAGACGAGGGGTACACTTCTGGTGTCCCTGGGTTTCCTTTAGAAGTCATTCAGGAACAACTTAGGAAGGCCTCGGGGTCCCAGGTTGGTACCTCGTCCAAAGTCCCTCCATCTAGTCCTTTGGACGAGGCAGAGATCACTGTATATAGCTGTGCAGTAGATATTCCTTCTAAGACGGATGAACAAAGGCTCAATAACCTTAGGACGTGGCACCAGATCCAGGATGAGCTTAACCCTAGGTTGCCGTCCGTGGAGAATGGTGCTGCAACCCTCACTTTGAAATAGGCGTCTATGAGGCTTATTTTTTGGGATGCTTAAGGTTGCCTTTGAACGCCTTCGCTAGGGAATTGTTAGTTAGATTAGGTTTAGGAGTATGTCAATTTAACCCCAATACGTGGAGACTAATTATCTCTATGCAAATTTTGTGGAGGGAAGTACTTGGAGGGGATCGTCTCCTTACTGTGGACAAGTTTCTCTTCTGTTACAAACCCTCGGAAATATATCAATCCTTTGGCTTCTACCAATTCACAGCTAAAGGCACAGACTATAGATTGATTAAGTCTCTGGCCTCATCTAATAGAAACTGGAAGAAGGAATTTTTCTTCGTCTTCGGCTTTTGGGCCGGGAATCCTCTGGACGTTGGCCAGGACACTTTTAGTCGTTACACCGGGGATCTAGGGAACCTTCGTCCTGAGGGTAACTCCCTCCCCCCTTTTTTCTCTTTGTGTTCTCTTTTATTCATGTTTTAACCTCTTCTTACTTGTTTCTTTACAACTATTGAACGACCGTCTTTGAGCAAGTTTCATTAAGACCGTGTCCATAGGGCTCGTCTACACGTGGATAGGAGCTTTCATTCCTTGGTCACGCTTAGACGACTTCCTAAGCGGGGATTAGGTCCTAATCCGTCCAACGAAGCAATCGCCCATGAAATTACAGTAAGAAGAAGTAAGTCTTTAAACTTTTAGACAAACATTACATGTTTTACATTTTGCTTTAGTTCTAAAATTTAATTTTTTTTCTATTTTTTTTTTTTATAAGAATGGCAACAATGAAAGGAAACAAAGGAAAAGAGGTTATTAGTGAGGAGGGTCGTCTTGAGGCCCAATCCTAGACTTATCCATCGGCTGGGGATAAAAGGAAATCCCTGTCAAAGAATATTGATTTGGGAAGTCTTCCCAATCGACGAGATAAAAGAGTTAAGCATGGGTCATCCCAAGTAATCAAGCCCCAGCTTCCTCAATCCCAGCCTTCTGTCCACATAGTTGATGTTGACTCATCCACTCCAGTCGAGACTACCCTGTCCAAGACTTCTCTACCTAGGACGACTATGCCTGTCTCGTCGCAGCCTCCCCCCAGGGTCCCACAAACATTATTGAAAATGAGGACTTAACTTGGGAACGCTTTGGGGAAGCTGTGAAGGACGAGGACATAAATGTTTGTTACGACATGTCCCTAAAGGATTTTGAACACTCAGGTGTTCATGATCTTTTTAAGGTACTAACTGTACTTTTGCCTCGTCTTTATTACTTTTTTTTTTTTTTTTGGTCTATCCAGCATCATCCTGTCCATCTTTTTATAGGCCATGTCAAAATTCATTGCAGCGTCCAGGCAAGCTACTGAGTTGGACAAGACGAGGATCTTGCTGGACACGAGAATTCAAGACATGAGGGATGAGTGCAAGAAATGGGCTAAGGTAGCTGCCAAAGATAAGGAGGAAGTAATGGAACAGCAAAACTTGGTCTAGGAGTTGAGAAATGATGTAGTGCAGAAAGAGACTCGTCTTGATCATTTACAGAAAAAGAACAACGAGTTGAGTACTCTTCTCTCCAAGGCGAAAGAAGATGCAGTTGTTGAATTCAAGGCATCCAAACAATTTACTAATCTTTTGGACGCCAATTATGCAACAAGTTTTGAAGATTTTAGGATAGACGCTACGGAAAACTTCCTTGAAGTGGACTTTAGCTCCATCAAGCTTAATCTTGCTACTGCTACCAGTTCTCTTCTTCAGGCCAGCTCCGAGGATGTCAATGTGGAGGATGACACTACTACCCAACTGTCCCAGGATGACCCCAACATTAATGCCCCTCCTGCTTAAATCTTTTAACTATCCTTGTATTTTTTCTTTTTCTTTTTCTTTTGATGTTTATTTGGTCCTTGTTTTTAGGACCTTTTATGTAACTTGAATACACTGGGCTCGTCCATGGTTTTAGGATGAGTTATCAAACAATTCGTTTTACTTTCGTAAAGGTGTTTGGACATTGGTTGTCCGCCCTTACAACTGAATGAATGTTATTTTCTTTTATCCTGGTATGGATGAGAATTTTATCTCCATATACAACAGATTTCAATCTTAGCTCGTCCATTCTTCATATATATATTTTTTACCACTGAATTTCACTAAGTGTAATTTTTCTATGTGAAATGGTAATTATCAGTATTACTTGTCTTTAGACTTAACTGGTTTTCATGCTTAATAAAGGCCCAACTTTTCTCTCGTCCATAGATTGGATTGTTTTAGTAGGCATTTTGAGCAATAGGTTAAGCGTTTGCTTATGTATTTCCTCATCCACGGATTGGACTAACGCATTTGGGCTTTACTTCGTCCATTGTTAGGACGTTTTCATGCTTCACCTAAAGAGTTAGCCTTCATTTCGTTCATGATTTGGACGAACATGCCTTTGCTTTTACCCTTGGGGGTTTGTAGATGTTACATCTCTGCGTCCAGAGAATTTACTCGTCTTGGGCTCTTAGCCTTCTTGCAAGTTAATTTGAACGAAAATAGCATGGAAACTAGGAATTCACAGAACATTATGTACATAACATAAACATTGTTCACAGACGAGGCATATGCTTAGAAGCAAATGCCTTCCAAAGAGTTTAATAAATACAAAAAAATCCATAATTTCATTCATAACCACAACATAATAATAATAAAGTAGTATTTGAAATATTTAGATAAACATGCTCCAAGCTCGTCCGGGGTAACACTCGTCCAGGGTAGCATTTTATTGATAATACCTCCTCAGGTGCTCAATATTCCAAGGATGCTCCAATTTCCTCTAGTCCAAGGCCTCCAAGTAGTAGGATCCTTGCCTTTTACAGTTGATGACTCTGTATGGTCCTTCCCAATTAGGTCCCAGTTTCCCATGAGCTGGGTTCTTGGTTGCCAAAGAAACCCTTTTTAGGACAAGGTCTCCTATGTTGAACCGCCTTGGTTTTACCATTGCGTCATACTGCCTAGCCTTGAGGTTTTTGTACCTTTCCGTCCTTTGTTCTGCGTCTGTCTTTACCTCTTCTATTAGATCGAGGTTTAAACAGAGTTGCTCCTAGTTATCCTTATCCTGATATGTCGTCACACTGTGGTTGGTCATGTGCACTTCTGCAGGTATAACTACCTCGCTTTCATAGGCTAACTTGAAAGGAGTTTCCCCTGTAGGGGTTCTCATCGTCGTCATATACGCTCATAAGACACCTAGTAGCTAATCTAGCCATACTCCTTTTGCCCCCTCAAGTCGAGTCTTGATGATTTTCAATAAGGATCGATTTGCAACTTCGGCTTGACCATTTGCTTGGAGATGGGCGGGAGAGGAATAATGATTTTGAATTTCAAAGTGTTCACAGAAGTCCTTAAAAAGTGCATTGTTGAATTACCGTTCATTGTCAGACACTAATACTCTAGGGACCCCAAACCTACACACAATGTTCTTCCAAACGAAATTCTTGACATTCTGTTATATGATACTTGCTAAGGGTTTCGCTTCCACCCACTTGATGAAGTAATCAATGCCTACCACCAGAAACTTCATCTACCTCGTCCCAAGCATAAATGGGCCCAAAATGTCTAGTCCCCATTATGCGAAGGGCAATGGGGCCATCATGAGGGTAAGATACTCTGACAGTTGTCTAGGGACGTTGCTAAATCGTTGACATTGGTTACATACCTTGACATAAGCTTTTGCATCTACTTGGATAGTTGGCCAGTAGTACCCTGCATAGACGACCTTGTGGATGAGTGATCTAGCCCCCGAATGGTTTCCACAAGCTTCTTCATGAACCTCTCTCAACACATAGTTTGCCTCGTCCGGAGCCAAACACCTGAGATAAGGTTGAGAGAAGCCTCTCTTGTATAGTACTTCGTCCAAAAGGACATACCTGGCTGCCCTAACCCTGAGCTTTTTGGCCTCGTCCTTTACTCCCGGAAGCCTTCCGTCCTTCAGGTATGATATTATTGGAGTCATCCAGTTTTCTTCGTTCTCTATTTGTTGTACTTTTAGAAGGTCTATACTTAGGCATACCGAACTTCATCAAACTCGTCTTTGGCTTCATTCGCTACGGCTTCCTTCCCTAAGGTATCCACTTCCATGTTCTCCTCCCTCAGGATTTGAACAAAGTCAGCTTTTTTGAATTTCTCCACAAGCCGCAACACCCTTTCAAGGTACTTTCTCATTCGTTCTTCCTTAGCCTCACACGTCCCGTTTATTTGGCCCATGACCAACTGAGAATCCCCCAGGACGAGTATTGATTTTGCTTCTTCTGATTTAGCCAGTTCCAGTCCTTTAAGAAAGGCCTTATACTCGACTTCATTATTGGTTGCTTGATATTGCAAATGGACCTTATGTTTCAATTTATCTCCTTCCGGGTATTGTAAAACCACTCCTATTCCTCCTACATGTTAAGTGGATGAGCCGTCCACATGGACGACCCACTTCTTATTGTCTTCCACCCCTTCTAAGTCGTCATTGCTTGGTGTGAACTCCGCAATGAAATCTGCCAGGGCTTGAGCATTTATCGCATTCCTTGGTTAGTACCTGACGTCAAACTCATTGAGTTCAATAGCCCATTAGATCAGTTGTCCTGCAGCTTCCAACTTGTTCATGGCTTTCTTGAGTGGATGGTCTGTCATGACATTGATTACAAGAGCTTGGAAGTAGTGCCTTAGCTTCCTAAAAGCCGTTATTAGCGCAAAAGCTAGCTTTTCTATCAACTGATATCATCCTTCTGCTCCTCTCAGTGCTTTGCTTGTATAGTACACTGGCTTTTGCACTCTTCCTTCATCCCTTACCAATGCTAAACTCATGGCATGTAGGGTCACCACTAAGTACAAATATAACTCCTCTCCCATCACAGACGGACTTAGCAACGGAGCCATAACGAGGTACTCTTCAAGTCTTGGAAGGCTTTTTAGCATTCGTCCGTCTACTCAAATGCTTTCTTAAGAACCTTAAAAAATGGTAAATATTTGTCGGTTGCTTTAAAGACAAACCTATTGAGAGCAGCAACTCATCCAGTAAGGGACTGGACTTCTTTAATGCTTTGCGGAGACTTCATATCTAGAATTGCTTTAATCTTTTCAGAATTTTCCTTAATCCCTCTATGCGAAACCATGAATCCGAGAAATTTTCCTGATGATACTCCGAAAAGGTATTTGCTGGGGTTCAACTTCATATTGTATCGTTTAAGTATGTCAAAAGTCTCTTGCAGGTCGTTTAGATGCTTTCCCTCATCTAGGCTTTTTACCAACATGTCATCTATATAAACTTCTACATTTCATCCAATCTAAGGACGAAACATGTGGTTGACTAGTCGTTAGTATGTTGCCCCAGCGTTCTTCAAGCCAAAGGGCATTACTTCATAACAGAATAAGCCTTGACTAATAACAAAGGATGTCTTCTCCTAGTTTGCCTCATCCATCCTTATTTGGTTGTATCCTAAGAAAGCATCCATAAAACTAAGTAATTTATGACCTGTAGTGGAATCCACCAGTTAATCAATATGCGGCAATGGATAGCTATCCTTGGGACAAGTCTTGTTTAAATCAGTAAAGTCTACACACATCATCCACTTGCCATTTGCCTTCTTGACCATTACCACATTGGCTAGCCAATCTGGATAATACACCTCTCGAATAAATTTCGCTACAATTAGCTTTTGGACCTTGTCCTTAATAGCATTGTCTCTATCGGGGGGCGAATACCCTTTTCTTCTGTCGCATAGGCTTAGAGGAAGGACATACATTCAAACGGTGGGTAATGACACTAGAATCTATACCCAGCATATCTTCATGACTCCAAGCAAACACATCAATGCTCTTTTTTCAAAAACGGACAAGGTCCTTCTTAGTCTTCTCTTTTAAATCTACTCCAACCCTGGTGCACCTCTCAGGATTATTCTCATCTAAGAAAACATCTTCCATCACTTCGATGGGCTCTGCCACGACTCTCTTTTCTTCAATATTCATCGTCTAAACCTGTTCGTCCATGGCCAACATGGCCAGGTAACATTCTCTTACTGTTAATTGGTCTCCTTGTACTTGTCCTACTCCACACTCTGTTGGAAACTTGATTGACAGGTGATAGGTAGAAGTAACCGCCTTCCAACTATTTAAAGTTGGTCTTCCGATTATGGCATTGTAGGAGGACGAACAATCTACTACAAGGAAATTCACATCTCTGGTTACCTATTGCGGATATGCCCCTACTATCACAGGTAATGTAACTGTGCCAACAGGCTGCACCTTTATTCCACCAAAACCTACTAAGGGGGAGTTCACTGGACGAAATAAGTCTCGTCCTATCCTCATCTGCTGAAAAGCTGAATAATACAAAATATCCGCTGAGTTCCCGTTGTCCACTAACACTCTTCTTGTTGTATAGTTAGTAATAAGCAAAGTGATGACAATGGCATCATCATGGGGGTGGTGAACTCTTTCAGCATCTTCGTCTATGAATGTGATGGCTTGTTCATCCATGTTCCTCATCCTTGGTGATCGCCCAGAGAGTTGAACGTTCTGCATTACCTTGAGATATGTTTTCCTTGACTTGGACGACTGGATTGTTGAACTTCCTCCTGTGATAACTCTTATTTCTCCAAGCGGTGGTCATGACGACTCTTCCACCTTCCCTGTCAACTTCTCATTCTCGTGGTCTCATCCAAGGAAATTTCTCAACTTTCCTTACCTTATGAGATTCTCAATCTGCTGCTTTAGATTAAAACACTTGTCCATATCATGCTTATAGTCTCTATGGAAGCGACAATACTTATTCCTATTGCACTTATTAGGGTCTCCTTTCATTTTCTCTAGCCATTTCAAAGAAGGATCATCCTTGATTTACATAAGGACTTGCTCGAGCGGCATGTTCAATGGTGTATACTGTTGATTTCGTGTTGAAGGGCCAGCCTTCTTGTCTCGGTCTTTCTTATCTTTTGTTCGTCCCTTCTTTGGACGAGGACCTTCTTCAGAATGATGCAAACGATCAACTTCCATTCTCTCGACCCTTTTTCTCTTCTTAGCTATAATCGCATCTTCTGCATTCATAAAATTTTGGGCCGAATGGACGAGCTCGGTTGTGGTTTGAGGCTCTTTCTCGTAAAGCTTATGGATGAATAGGTCAAATTTTATTCCATTATGGAAGGCCGCCAACAATAACTTGTCATCCACCTTGTCTACTGTCAAGACTTCCCTGTTGAAGCGAGTAATGAAGGACCGCAAGCTTTCATTCTCCCCTTATTCAATGGTTAACAGGCTAGACGAGGAACGCTTGTACCTTTGTCCTCCAATGAAGTTATTAACGAACAACTTACTTAACTCTTTGAAAGAACTAACTGTGTTGGGAGGGATCTTACTGAACCACACTCGCGCTATTCCTTTAAGGGTGGTAGGGAAGGCTCTACACATAATCTCGTCTGGAACCCCTTGAAAGTGCATTCCAGTCTTGAAAGTTACAATGTGATCAAAGGGGTCACGCATTCCATCATGCGAATCCAAAGAAGGCATCTTGAACTTTAGTGGCAAGGGGTGACCATTGATGGAAGCCGTGAAAGGGGAATTTGTACGGTGAACTAGATCTTCTACGGGGTTTTCCCTTCTCATATTCTCCCTCATCTCATCCATAGCCTTCCTCATTTGGTCCTTCTCTTTTTCCAAGTGTGGTACCCTGCGTGAAGTGGTACCCCTTGACTGACTTTCGGGTTCAACATTCCTTCTATCTTCTTAGCTTCAGTATTTCCTTCGTAACGATGCCTCTGTAGATTAAGCTCCCTGGTCAACTCCTGGTTCTAACGGGTTAACTCTACCATGGCGGCAGCTATGGATTGCATGTGTTGAACAGGAGACGGTTGCATGGTAGGCACCGATAGTCGATCGCGATAGGGGTTACTAGAGGCATCCCTACTCCCTTGAGGGCCTAGACTAGTAGCTTTTGATCTTGTCTGAACCGTTTCAGCCCTTTGTCAAAGAAAGAAATTGCAGAACTCAAAGATGAAGTTCTGATGCAAAAAATTTCTTTCCCACAGACAGCGCCAACTGATGAACATAAGGAAATCAGTAGACTGAAAATCTCGGATGTTAACGATCTAAAAGCTATTCATGTGTCCTGAGAAAGCAAACACAAGATCAGAGGAGACCGGTGGAGGCCGGCCAAGAATCCTCCAATGGCAAAGTCAGTATTTTTAGAATTCCAAGTATAATGGAAGTGTCTGAATACCTTACCCTCATGTGGAAGAGTGCTTATATTGTGCTTATGTAGGGCAGTTATTTGTATAGTAACTTCTATGGTTGTGGAGTTCGGAGGATTCGGAGGTAACTTCCATAACCGCTATGGAAGTTACATTATTCAAGGTCTGTTTTTCACAACCGTTTATCGGGAAATGGTTTGTAACTTGACAAGAATACAGGGGTTGCTTCAAGTTTGTATCCAAGGAACATGCTCAGGATGCAAAATGCTCGTCCAACCAACATCATGGACGAACGAGCTTGTCTTTGGACAAACGTGTTTGATGTAACTCATTTCTTCCTTTGGACGAGCCATATGTTGGTCTATTTATTACACCATCAGTATAAATTTATGCATATGCCCTTATTAAAAAATGATGTCCAATTCCCATAAAAAAAAAAATGATGCCCAATTAAAACCAAAAAAGTGATAAATAACCAAAAAAAAATCAATCACCTAGATTTATTAAAAAATAAAAATCATGTCCATAAAAAAATCACATCTAAACAACAACAACAACAACAACAACCAAAAAAAAAAAAAAATACTGGACAAGCATGCCCAGTAAATCATAAAAAATAAAAATAAAAATAAAAAAAGAAGAGGAGGAGGCAGGCAATGTCCAGGAGGAAAAAAGAAAAAGAAAAAAAAAGTGTGAAGAATAGCAACGTGGATAAAGCTCATGTGCAATTGCATATGGGCATTTTCGTCCAAAAATGATGCCCAATTTCTTCCTTCAATTTTATCTCCATTTTGAGGAGAAAACTTTTTGGTAGGCTCGGGGAGGAAACACCTAGGCCTCACCATTTACTTTCCTTCATCCCCACCCAACCATTCACACTCAAAAAGGTTTTCCTTCCCATTTTCTCTCCAAAGTTTTTCATCCACCTTATTTCACCTCCAAACAAACACACCTTAAGTGATGGATGGAAAATGTTGAAATGGTTAATAATTAAAATAAAATATTTTTTCTATTCCACACAGAGCACCATGTCAGTATAAACTTTAAAAAAATACTAGTGCCATGTGTCTCGTTTTTCTTTATTTTCCTTTCATTTTCTTTTGCTTTGCTTTCTTGGGAAACAAACCAGATTATAAAACCCATTATTGAAATTTTTAACTTCATTTTCCTGCAATTTCCTAAAATCAAACAGGGAAAAACAATATTAATGAAAAAGCAAAAATTGTGAAACTAACTACAAACGCATTTCTGAAAGAAACTTCAAATACACAATATTTATGTTGCTTATAGAAATTTAAAGGCCCTCTATAAAGTCCAATATTATTTTCATACCTTATAGGCGTAATTGAATTGTTGCTAATAAAGTCTAACACTAGGCCTAACAACAAATTGTTAGTAACACTAAATAATTTTATGGACAATTTTGATCTTTGAGTGGATTGGGGGATTAACAAGCACAACACTTTGATGGCGGTAAGGAAGAGCAAGGGTAAAAGATTTGATCATTGGTTGAGATTAAAGAAGAGGAAAATTTTGATTCCATTAAGCACGATAGTGAGGACAGCGAGTAAGAAGAACAAGGAAATTGGGTGAGTAGCTTAAGCTTCAAAGTTTGGTTTTTCCCTTGGTTTGGTTGTTGAGAAAATGCAAGGAAAATGATGTTGAATTTTTCAATTCTGGGTTTATAATCCCGTTTGTTTCCCTAGAAAGCAAAGCAAAAGAAAATGAAAGGAAAATATATATATACACACAAACACACTAGACTCATCACACACGCTCTACACATGGAATGAGGCTCTTTTTTTAATGTTATTTTTCAATTTGAATTTATCTATAGTTAGTGAAATTACATAGGAAATGATTTTTAAGAAACTAAAATTTAGGATTTGAAAAAGAGTAAATTGCCGAATTTAGTGTGTGCGAGTTTTTAGGGAAAAAAAAATGTATCAAACATGTATGAAATATATTTAAATAAAGAGTGTGCTAATTTTTAGGAAACAAGTTTCTCTTGCAGTTTTTTTTTAATTATAATTTTAACCATATTTTTTTATTTTTTAAGAATAAGAATTATCTAATTAAATAATATTCTTTTGCCCAACTGCCACTTTTATATACTTTCATGTAACTTTTTGGTGACCACGTTATTATTTATGTGTAATCATGCAAGCAGAGCAATTTTTATGTATGATTGAATGGTCGCAGGCTATGTAAATTATTTCTTTTCATGGTGTAGGAATAAAAATATTGGGGTCTCCCTCAAAGAAAAGCATTCAAGTTTTTTTTTTTTTTTTTTTTTTTTTGGAGCTAGGAACGATAGAAAACTTTTATTAGACAGTAAACGAAAGATACAAGTTAAGTTAGATAAGAACTAGCACTGGGGGGAACATCAACTAAACATTCACACTAAAACCACCCACACTAAAACACCAGTCCTCTCTATATTCTTTGCACTGCCATTAAACACTGATTTTCCCCCAACAATCATTCGCACTTTCAAAAATAAACTTCAGGTGAACCTGGACCTGCACAAAATAGAACCTATTTCTTGCATTTCAGATCTACCAAGCCGTGAATCTAATTAATTTTAATTCTCCGTTAATCAACTTCCCAAAGACAATTGGAATCCTTACAACTTTGACATCAATTATAAAATAATATTGTTTGGCTTAAGACTTTACCTGTTAACCAGGTTTAAGCCTTGCATGCTCGACTGATGGACAGCCTGAGAATGTGAGATAATTTAAAACAGATTTATCTGCACACTTTCTATCCTAGCCAAAATTGGAGGCTGACTAGGGTATTTTGATAACAAGTATTCAAGAATTAAATAAAATATTATACTAATACTGAAAATTGATGATCTAGGAAGAGAGATAAGGTTTACAAATAGTATATCGTTTGTCAAAAAATAACACTCAATGAATCAATAATTACACTTTTCGAGCAATATTGAAAAACAAAAGTATACCGACTACATCAATAAACAAAATATTGAACTAAAAAATTATTTATCTCCTTGCTATCACTAGACCTTAGCCTTTCCCTTATCCTTCTCGCTTCCACTAGCGTTGTCCTTCTTTGTACGACTTTGACTTGATTGTTGAGTACCCATATTTGATTGCCTACTTTCTTTGTAAATTCTGGGGCCTTGATAGGGTCATAGAGTGTTTTTGGCCACTGTTCATGGCTTGGACAGTAATGTATACATAACTCTCAAGTTGCTCTCCATGCTCAATTATTGAAGACTACATTTGACGCAAATTTGAGATCCTTCTCAAGCTGTACATTCTTCATGCCAATGTGCTGGTTAAACTTAGGAAACCTAGGCCTTGAACTCCCTTCATCATCAAATGACCCTTCTGCACTCCTCAACTCATCACTATCCCCATGGTCGGAGTCTCCTTCATCATCCCAAACTCCCTCAAGCTACTTGCCCCCAATTGCTCTATTGATTCCATCATCCTCCATACCAAAATCTTCATTTATATCATGATCAGATTCAAAAAAATCACTCAAATTGTAATCTTCATCATCCTCCACATCAATTGGAACATTAACAATTTCAAATTGGCCATCAGACTCAATAGGATCATATTGGGATTGAGGGCTTGTACATTTGGCATAGAAGGTGAATTTCCAGGGAGTGACAGATTAACAAGAACATTAATAGAAGAACTGATGAGGAAAAAAAAAAAACAATATAGTGAATAGTGGGAAAAAAAAGACTTGAATGCAAAAAAAGGACAAGTCAATTAAGCTCACCAAAGCACACAAGAATACAGCAGTGAGATATATAAATGTCACATGAAAGCAGACAATTGATAGAAGTGATAATTTCTAAAGCAAATTTCCATTTTATATTGTTGTTATGTAACTTCATCCCATGGCCTCATCCCTCTCATACACAAGACTGTGACCCACAATTGCATCAATATTTCTGCATATAAAGATTAAGAAAAGAAAAGCAAATATGTTTGAAAAGAAATGAAGCACTCTAGTATTATCTTATGGTAAGTCGATTCATTAATATCAACAACATCACAAGTGAAAGACAACAATTTCATCTCCTGCTCAAACATCTCAACAATAGAGTGGGCATGCAAGCTAAAAAGCGCCAAACCCCATATCCATCAGAATAATACATGAATAAAACTACTAAACTTCACCTTGCAAGAGATGTACATCACTGCCATATGTAAAAACCACAAGTTCAAGTGCCTATTTATCCATTATTCTAATAGACCACTACTGATAAACAGACCACAGCTACTAATATGACCAATCCTGCCAATGTCAAACAGTTCTATGGCATACTCAAAAGCAACACTCAATGACCCCGAAGGTGGAATCTAAAGTTGTTAAAATAATGCATCTGTCTTATGATCTACAAATTGACACTAAATAATCTAAAACAATTATTCTAGCCAATACTAAGTGTGAGGAAACAGCCACCATATCCTCTAAGTCTAAGATAATGCAGTAGCCATATCTCACACAGGCATTTAATCAAACAGTTCTATGGCATACTCAAAAGCAACAGCTTTATAGAACCTCATAAAACCAAACAAACAAGAATTAAACCAAACCAAGAATTTCTACTATAGAAATTCGCACATGGATATTAAAAAAGAAAAAGAGTTTCTTTGTGGATTTAAACTCAGGGAAAGAATGAAAGGAAAAAAAAATACCAGATGCTGGGTTCTTGAACGGTGCGGCTGAACCACCAAGGCACTGCCGGGACAAGGGCGGCGAGACAGTGGAAGGAAGCTCTGCGGTGGCTCTAATTCTACCGCCTCTCTCTCTCTCTCTCTCTCCTTTCTGCTTGTCAGAGGTCTCTCCTCTCCATCGTGTTATTGAATTTGTTTTGTGAGGAAGTGGGAACACGTGCATCTGACATGCTTGTTATGTTAGTGTTTTGGGAGGTAATGTGCAAAATAGCTGTGCAAAATAATTGTATATAGTTAGTTAGACAACGTTTGAAACAATAAAGGAAACTAGCATTTCGAGTTTTAGAAACTCGAGATCCATATTAGAATACTCGCGCTGCGAGTGTGAAAATGCCACATAGATCTCAAGTCTTTAAGACTCGAGTTTTAAGCAAAAAAAATTTCACCTATAGTGGCGTTTTTAAGCCTTACAGTGACGTTTTAAAGCCCTATAGCGGCGTTTTCCTGCAAAAAAAATTTTATAAGTACAGGTTTAGGGAGTCCTATAGTGGCGTTTTTAAGCCCTATAGTGACGTTTTTATTCAATATATGGAAATCGAGTCTTTAAAACTCGATTTTCAGGTTGATTTTTTCCCAAATTAAACTAATCAATTTACAAATCGAGACTTAAAAACTCGGTTTTTATCTTGGAACTCGAGTTTTAGACACTCGAGATGCTAGTTTTCAAAATTATTTTGAAACATAACAACTAACTAAATTTTTTAATATTTATTGTTATTTAGAAAAAAATTTGTGTTTTGGTTAATAGTTGAAAGTTTAGAGAGTGTGCGGTATTTTTCCCATTTTTTGAAATTATAATTAATTTTTTGAATTCTCTGAATATATAAAGATAAATTACTGGGTTTAGTGTGTACTAGTTTTTAGGAAAAAATGTATCAAATGTGTGCGAGATATATTTAAATAGAGAGTGCTAAATTTTAGGAAAAAAATTTCTCTTGTAGTTTTTTTTGTTTTTGAATTTTGTTGAATTAGAATTTTAACCTCATTTTTTATTTTTTAAAAATAAGGATTATCTAATTAGATTATAAGTATTTTTGACATTTTCTAAAGATATAATTAACTTTTTGAATCCTTTTAATATATATATGAAAGACACATGGCACTTGTTTTTTTTAAATTTATGCTGACATCACAATACATGTGGAAGTTTATGTGGCAAAAAAATAATATTTTATTTTAATTGTTAGTTACGTCAGCTTTTTCTATTCATCACTTAACTGTTGGGACCATTTTGACACAATATCAAAAGGTTATGGACCAAATTGATACATTTGAAATGTTAAGAATTAAATTTAGATATAGTATAAATGTTAAAGACTAATTATGTAGTTTACCCAATAAATAAACTGGAGGTCTTAGGTTCAATGCATGAAAAAAAATTGGGAAAAATTATTAATTACTTCTTGAGTACATTGTCATGGTACTTCATCGTGTCATATTAAAGATGAATCTCACGATAAATTTAATTGATAATGGAACCCACTATTCATGTGAGATGAAAAAAATATTATCTCGTTGTACTCAAGAAGTACGTAATAATTACTCCTAAATATATAAGGTTTTGAAATAATTTTTTTTTTCTCTACTTGAATTGAAATAATCTTTCTAGAAGTTAAATTCAATTTAAAAAAACTATGTTAGAATAATAATTTGGAAAATCTGGGATTTTCAAAAGCTTGTGTGACAACATTCAAAGTAGTCAACAAAAAGTCAAAAGTTTTCTAGTCATTAATTCATATAGCTTAAGGGAAAGTTCAACAAGAAATATATATATACTATTGTTCTCACAAAAATATTTATATATGATTACTTATTTATTTAAAAATTATTAATAAATACATAATAGTCCATTATAGACTTTTGTAAAAAAGAATATACATGTTTTAATTAGAATTTAATAGAGAAAATCAAATATAAAAAATAAGGAATTTAATCATTATGATATTTATTAATAATGATTTATTATGATTGTGTTTGCATATGAAACTATTTAATCTACCATTTAAAGAAAATATGATGTGGCAAAACTTTGATGAAGGGTGTAAATATATGAAGTTTTATAAGAAATCCTTAGGCCCTATTTGATTGGGATGATTTTAGGGGGATTGGAAATGGGCAAGGGAAAATGGGAGGGATTTTGAATGGTTGAGATGTTTGGTTGGGGCATAATTTTGGTGAGGTCCAGGCGTTTGTTTCTTGAGCCCACTATTTGGAGGGGTTTTGTTTTTTTCCCCAAATTTGGGAGCAAGTTGGCTTAGATAGATCACTACCCATCTACTCCTCTCCTCCCCCCCCCCTCCCCCCCCGGGGTTAGCTTTCATTTTTCTTCTTTTTCTTTTTCTTTTTCAACATTAGTTTTTGAATTTTCCTTATATTTTGAAACATTTATAGGGATATGATAATTGTTTTGAATTATACCATTATCTTAGTCTTAGTAGGCATTATTATATCTATTTTGTGTTTAACTACACACAAGTATGTGAGTTTTCTTTGAAATATACTCACTACGTATATTTTTCTCTTGTAGAATATTAAAGCTAATCAGCTAATCATGCAGACATGTGATAACGCCTTAACATGTATATTTAATATATATTTATGTGGGCGTCATCTCCTTATTACTATGTTTAATTTGTATAATTAAGTTACGATTTGCATTAGCCCCTATTGTTAATCTTTACATAATTTCTTGAATAAGATGTTATTCATTGTGTGTAACTTTCTACTTTCAAGAAATCATGTGAAATAATGAGCTTACAAGAGTTTGTGAGAGAATGGAGGTTAAACTAGAATTAAAGAGGAGTTAAAGTACCATGCTTAAATGTTTAAGGAGGTGCAACTATAGTGCTTGGGTCATTTACCATATTTGGAAGCTTCAAATTAAGGAAAGAAATCAAAGAGGCATAATCTGAAAAGGATAATATCAAATTTGAGCACTGATCAATATTTTGAGTGTATCTCTCTCCTCAAAAATCCAATTGACTCAAGGCTGAGAATTAAAGAGGAGTTAAAGGATCGTGCTTAAATGTATAAGGAGGTGCAGCTGGAGTGATTGGGTCATTTACCATGTTTGGAAGCTTCAAATTATGGAAAGAAATCAAAGAGTTATAATTTGAAAAGGAAAATATTAGATTTGAGCATTGATCAGTATTTTGGACGTATCTCTCTCCTCAAAAATCCAATTGACTCAAGGCTAGATGGACTAGAACCGTGATTTAAATATCTACAACTTTCCAGTTTTTAGTTTTCCGAAATTCACATTTTTTGAAGGCTGAAATTAACTTACAATTTACTGCTGAAAATCTAGATGAAAATTAAATAGTCAAAAGTTTTATTTTCTTTGTACAGTTTTACATTAGGGTTTTGAAGGGGGGCTGTGAAGAAAGAATTTGGGAGACAGGAACTTGTATTTTCTTTTACCTAACGACAGCCTAAACTCTTAGTTAGGGCTAGGGGTTAAGTTTCTTTTATACAGTATGATAATTCATTGTGATTCTTTTATAATTTGAGACGACAACATATCTAATTGTTCAATTAGATTTCTTTTGATGTATTAATTCTTCAATGCTTTCAATAAGTTCAATCATATTTTTCTTACTGTTTAGATGAATTTCTAATAGTTTCAAATAGAAATCAAGTTTTAAAGTGAATGAGTTTTTCTGAAAACTATTAACTGCATTATTCATCTAGTTTATCATGTGTTCTTAAATTGTCTTAGTTCAACTAAATCATAACTTTTTTATTGTCTAAGAATAATCAATTATGAAATATATATTTTCTTAGATCACAAATAATTTCATATCGATATAGGAAAACATCTTGATGCCCTAATATTTAAAATATCTATTTAAACCAGTTGTTATTTAATTGTTAACAATCACCAAGCAAAAATTATTTTTCATCTTCACCAAAAGTGTTATTTAATTACATTGTCTTGAATTTACCCCACCCCTTGTGGTTTGACCTCGGTACTCCAAGAATTATATTACTATGATTTCATATACTTGGGAGTGAGTAAACAATTTGGCGTCGTTGCTGGAGAGTTGCTATGTTTTTAGTGGCAAATTTATTTTGGAGCAAAGGATAATTTGTGGAAATTCTTCTATTGGTAACTTCACTCCATTTTTCCCTTATTTTTGTTTTTATTTTTTCTGTTTTTATTTTTATTTTTATTTTATTTTATTTTATTGTGCATTCACTTTTGCATGAGCATTTGGGTTAGAAACAACATGCAGCCAAGAGAATTCAAGGGTCAAGATCAATTGGAGCATGGTTTTTGAAGCATTTGGCAAGTCAAAGATGTGTGAAAATAAAAATAAAAAACAAAAAAAGGAAAGAAAGAAATTTGTTCAAAGCAAAATTGAAAAAATCTCAATATGGAAACATCCTCTATTATCTTATTGTTTTTGTCAAAACTTTTTTGCAAAAATGTACCAATATACTTGACTCTTGTGGTCACATAAGGAAGACTCGAAAATCTACGTAGTTCACCACAAATTCAGAAAAAATCGTTTTGAAGGTCAAACGTGGACTGGAAGTTGACAGCAGACAAAATCATCAGAATTTTCTAGTTGAATGATTTGGCACATGAGTTTGAGATTTTTTTTTTTTTTTTTAATAATTAAAAAGTAAAAGCAATTTGAGTTTTTTTTTTTTCTTAATCTTTTAATTAATGTTGACCTTTGAGTTGTGCTTGTGTTGGGTTATTCTTAGGGAGTTTAGGTTTGATAAGGCAGTGTTATCCTATTAACCACTATAAGGCCTGATGAACCTTGACTTGCTTGTTCACTTGGTTCGCTGAAAAAAAAAAAAAAAAAGTTAAAATTTGGAGGCATTAATAAAGTACCAATGAATTAAACTAGGTATAATGAAAATGGCTACTTAGTTGTGAAGATCTCTTTTGGAATGGCTACCAATGAATTAATAATACTACGCTTACCTTAGTTGTGAAGATCTCTTTTTTGGAATGGCTACCAATGAAAAGAGAAAGCTATCATTACCAATGAAAATGGCTACTTAGTTGTGAAGATCTCTTTTGGAATGGCTACCAATGAATTAATAATACTACGCTTACCTTAGTTGTGAAGATCTCTTTTTTGGAATGGCTACCAATGAAAAGAGAAAGCTATCATTACCAATGAAAATGGCTACTTAGTTGTGAAGATCTCTTTTGGAGTGGCTACTAATGAAAATGGCTACCAATGAATTAATAATACTACGCTTACCTTTTTCTCATAAAAACCAAAAAATATATATATCTCTTTTGGAAAAATAAAAATAATAAAATACAAAAAAAAAAAGACAAAGAAAAAGAAAAAGAAAAAGGGGGTAAAAAAGAAAAAAAATTGGGGGGGGGGGGGGGGTAGTTGAAGAAGAGAGCAATATAACCAAATAGTTTACGTGACATGATTTTTTTTGTTTAGCTGGTCTATCTAACTAAAGCAAAAGCTATCATTGTAAAAAAGCGAGTAAGTTGGAATATTACAAATAAAGCACAAGAGGTATTAAGGTGAATATCCACGTCTTTCTTTAACTTGGACAATGAGCTAGGTTTTGAATTAGAATCTTAGGTCTTTGACCCTTTCTTAGTGGACATTGGTTTTGATATTGCATTTGAGAACTGAAACTTTACTTTGTTTAACCTGGTGCATATTTATTTGCAATTTTCTAATAGAGGCTTAATATATTAAACTTGAGTTGTTGTCTTGAAAATTATAATGAAGCTAGTATTATTCACAATTTTTTGTGCTTTCAAATTCTAGATTTGAGTGTTCTCCAAAAATCTTGTTGTTATATTCTTTTGATTTAATGGTTAAATAATTTGCCCTTGAAAGAAAAAAAAATGGACTTGGTTGTGGTGCAATATTTTTGATGAATTCTACACATCTTTGATTGAGGGAAAGCAAAATGCTAGTTTGGGGTGTGATAATTGCTTAAAATTACACTATTATCTTAGTTTTGGTAGGTTTTATCATATCTATTTTTTATTTAATTACTCGTAAATATGTGAGTTTGAAAGTTTTCTTTGAAATATACTCATTATGTGTATTTTTTTCTTTTAGGAAATTAAAACTAATCAGCTAATCATGCAAACATGCAGACAAAAGAATCCAAAGGTCAACATCAATTGGGGTATGGTTTTTGAAGCATTAGACAAGTCAAAGATGTGTGAAAATAAAAAATGAAAGAAAAGAAATCCATTTAAGGCAAAATTGAAAAAAATCCTGATATGAAAATATCTTGCACTGCCTTAGTATTTTGGTCATAACTTTTTGTACATATGTACAATTGACCTGATTCTTGCAACCATGAAAAGAAGACTCGAATATCTACAACTTTGTAGTTCACCACAAATTCTAAAAAATTGTTTTGAAGGTCAAACGTGGGCGCAAAGTTGCAAGTGAATAAAATTCTGAAAATTAAGGGGATTCACATCCCAAATTTGAGAGATTTTCCTCTATTTCTTTGGAGGAGGTTGAGGTCATAGAGGAAAAAAAAGTCCTAGAATGTTTTAAATCTTTTTTTTTTTTATAGACGTTTAGCATTATTTTACAGTTTTTTTTTTTTTTTTTTCCATGACTATGTGTGGCTAAATCTTTAGCTAGGGTTCGAGGCGAAACCTAATATTTTTATCATGTGTTCTTGCGATTATCTATGTGCTTTCTATATATTGAAGATTGAAATTTGAGATTAATATTTGGAACCGTTGCATGTTAATAAGTTCTTAAGATTTAATATGATTTTTAGATATATCGAATACTTGAACTCAAGTGCAGATTATTTGTAGGTAATAATATCTCAATAAGATTGAGGTCGATCCACAAGGAATGATTGACACTAATTGAGTTAACATGCAATGGTTCCAAATAGTAAATCTTAAGAATTTGTCAACATGCAATGGTTAATCTTAAGAACTTGTCAACATGCAATGGTTCCAAATAGTAAAACAAATCTCAAAATTCAATCATCAATCCATAAAAAACATATAGATAATCCCAAAAACACATGATCAAAATACTAAGTTTTACATCAAACCCTAACTAGAGATTTAGCCACACATAGTCATGCAAAATAAAATCCATAAAACCAATGCTAAACATTTAAAAGAAATAACAACAAGATTAAAAATGTTACAGAGTTTTTTGTGTCTCTATAACCTCAGCCTTCTCCAAAGTAAAAGAGAAAATCCCTGAAATTTGGAATGTAAATCCCTTAATTTTCAGAGTTTTGTCCACTGTCAACTTCTAGCTCATTTTTGTCCTCCATAATATTTTTTTTTTCCAAATTTTAGGTGAACCTAAAAGTTGTAGATCTTCAAATATTCTTTCTACGGCCACAAAAGGCAAGTCAATCAGACATCAATGCAAAAATACCTAGACAATGCAAGATGTTTCCATATCATGATTTTTCCAATTTTTCCTTAAACGAATTTCTTTCTATTCTTTTATTTTCACACATTTTTTACTTGTTTAACACTCAAAAACCATGCCCTAAATGATCTTGATCATTGGATTCTCTTGGCTGCATATCTGTATGATTAGCTTATTAGATTTGATCTTCTACAAAAGAAAAATATACATAGTAAGTATATTTTAGATAAAACTTTTAATCTCACATATTTACATGTAATTAATCATTTAATTTATGTGATATTTCCTACCAAAAATAATACAATAGTGTAATTTTAAGCAATTATTAGTCCACAACCTACTCTCGACCTCGACTCTCTTGGCCTAATGGTCCACGGCCTACTCTCATCCTTAGCTCTCTTGGCCTTATGGTCTACATCCTTGTCTCAACCTTAGTTCTTCTGGTCACACCTTCTATGACCTAACCTCAACTTTTTCTAGGCCTGAAACACCTCTAGTGTCCACTCTCCCTCCTCACCTCAGGCACATAAAAACTAGGGGGCTATTGTGGGACGTCCCACTAAAAAAACACCTACAACAACATATTCCCAAGAGCACCTACAACCATACATTCCTATAAGCACCTATAACCATGCCTCTTTATAGAAGACTATTTGGTTTAAAGGTTGGCTCTCTCTTTATCTCTCTCTCTTTCTCTCTCTGGCCAAGGACTCTTTCTGACTTTCCCAGGGATTCTCTAACGCCCCTGAGGTCACTCTATCAAGCACTCTCTCTCTCTCTCTCTCTCTCTCTCTCTCTCTCTCTCTCTCTCTCTCTCTCTCTCTCTCTCTCTCTCTCTCTCTCTCTCTCTCTCTCTCTCTGACCTTAGTCTACTCGTTTAACAAAAAATTTTAAGAGCACATTTTTAGAGAGTTTACTTAAATCAAGCCTTCATTATTTGGTGGGATGGGATTTATGATTCTAGCAAGGAAGCTAGCATCTTTAAACCTTTACACTCATGACAAATCAAAAAGGATAATAAATAAAAGACTTAAAGTAAATGCAATAAAGGAAATAAAGCATTTATTTAAACAATGTTTAATATCCATGTATGTGCATATGTTTGTGTGTGTATATATATATATATATATTGATGTACACAAAAATAAATATATGTACATGTATATATTTATATTACCATAGATAGATAGATATTCCAACTTCAAGAACAAAGAATTGAAAAGCATATACCAATATATATGTAAACAATGGCAAGACAAATATTTAAAAGCAATATTTAAACTTGAGAGTCTAGATCTTCCTTGAATAAACTTTACATCCATGGGAAATCAATAAATGGTTGTGCAATTCAAGGGTATAAAAATACACCTCCACTCACCACATTGATTAGGGATGTAAAGGAATAGACTAGGAAAATCCATCGTGAATAAACCCTACACCTATGGAAGCATCAATAAGTGGTTGTGCAATTTGAGGGTATAATAATACACCTGCACTCACCACATTGATTAAGGGTGTAGAGAATAAACTAGATGCAAGGATGATATTTTTTTTTTAAATCTATGGGATTTAGTATATGAATGTGTACATAAAGGCATACCACATTGTATATACTCATAAATATGAGAAAAGCCAAGTCTTAATTACATAATATTATAAACAATGATGTAAAGACTTGGATTTAAAGATCAATAATGTAAATGACTTGAATTTAAATGACAAGAAAAGTAAAAACTTTTATTTAAATGAAAAGAGATGTAAAATTTGTATTTAAATATCAAAAATAATAAAAGAACTTCAATCCATAGTGGATGTACAAAGAAAAGAAAGAAAATGGTAGCTAACATAGTAATCTAGATTATCCTAACTTTTGTGATTTCTCATCCGTTTCAACTTCGATCTAGGTTTGTAAATTGTCATTTTAAAGGAAAATTCATGGTCTTTTAGATGGGCACAAATTAATCTTGATCGGATGGTTGGATTTTTTATTCAACTAAACCTGTTTAGGGTTGGTCAAAGTTAGCCAAAAATGGCAATTTTGTGATTTTAAACTCTTGGACCATCAAAATGATTTACCCAACTTTCGATCAAGACAAATAAAATTATTTCATGTATTTCCTTATTTTCCCTTGTTTAAAAATGCAATGGCATTTTAAGATTTAAATTAATATTTTGGCATGCAAATCAAGGCCAGACAAAATATAGTATTAACAATAATCTATTTCCTAAGGTAATCCACCACCAATTCTTTTGCAAGAGGTAGTGTATGTAGCTATAGTTTTTAAATCTTAAATCTCTTTGCATTATTTACTTTTCTACTTATTCAATTTATAGATACAACATGCTGAATTTTTATGATATGGGTTAAGTATGAGTAGGCATGCTTTAAAGTATTGACTATAACATGCTAAAATATAAGATGATTAGATGAGATATTACCTGCATGTAAAGTAGGACCAAAATTTTGCATGATGAACATGAGCAATATGAACATGATGAGACAATTATGGCATTATGCTTAGCTGGAAGCCAAATATGGTGAACGTAATTTTTAACCCAAATGTTAGGATTCTTTGGCATGAAATACATATTATGTCATTATAACATGAATGGATAAAATTGTGTGAAGATGCATAACAAGATATGACCACTATATCCTAGAAGACTGACTTTTGGGTTGGGTGGAATGGATGCCAACACCTTTTTATTATGTTACCTAACCTCCAAGCTTAAATTTTAGTTTTAACTTGTTAATTTCCATGTCATTTTCTATTTTTCTAGGGTGTAGCAAGGAAACAAGTGACATAATTTCTTCTCATAGATTGTCAACTAAGATTAAAAGCAATGTGCTTTTCCTTTTTAGTTTCTTACTCAAAGAACAATGTAATTTCAAGTTTCCATAGGATAAAAGATTATTTTGAGGGTTTTTATTTTTTATTTTTCCCTTTAAACTATAATTAAGTGGTGATACCTTTTGCAAAACCCTCAATGTATGGGTTATAACATTGTTATTTGAGGAACCATTTTGAGAACCAACACTAATGAGTAATGACTAATACTAATGACACCTTGCCCTAAGGTTGTGGTTCTCACACATACTACACCTAGAAGTTAGATACAAGCAAAAAGAATGAGAAGCTTTCCATATTAGTCAACACCAATCTCACCCAAATAGTCTTAAAAAAAAAGAGACCCATTTTGTCTCTATAAATATGTGGTGATTTCATTTTGGTACTAGATAGTTCATTTGTGTTAATTTAGTCTCTTTTTGGTTGGGATGTTTCAATATTGTTTTATTGTCATCTCATTTACAAAAATTATTATTGTGTTTAACTAATTCCTAATGTGTCACTTAATATGATAAAAAAAAATGTTTAGTTGTCATAAAATTGCCACACTAACTACTTAAATGTCATAAAATTGGCGTGTCAATAGAATATGTGGCATTTTCTTTTTCTTTTTCTTTTCTCTCACCACTGAGTCCCTCTCTTTGTTGCTTCTTTCTCTTCTGCAATTCATTTATTTCTTTTTGGTTGCAACAAACCAATTGTCTTTTAATATTGTCCTTGAATCACTTGACTATAATGGTGAATGATACGTGTGGATATACTAATGAAAAACATTAACAAAGCCATCAAAAACCACACAAAGAGGAACTCCTCCAATCCCCCCCCCCCCCCCCTCACACACACAACACACCAAGGAGGAGCACTCCCCCACTCAACTAAGACACAAATCTCCCCAATTCAAACCTACCTAAGCCCCAATTGTTGTCCAAATTTCAAGCCACTATACCAAACAAGTCCCTCATCCATAAACCCAACAATAACCAAAGTCATCAAGACACCACATATTAAAACTCGACCTTTAAGCTACTATCATTGTTGACTCAATCCCAAGAAACAAACACTAAAAACCCATAATCAAACTAAGCTAATACCCTAGTCAGCCAAATCCTTCCAAATCCATCATCGCCCTTCAAAACCAAATACTCCCTAAAGCCTATTTGAAACCACCCATCACCCTCAAAAGTTTCAAAGGTGGTTGCTATTCATTAGCATTGAAATTTGCTTAGATATGAGAAATCGAAGAAGTTCAAGTTTCTATTCTATCCTTCAATTAGAATTAGGGCAATCTCATTATAATTTGCCTAGATTTAAAGGAATTTGAAGGAGTCTAACACAAAGTTCCAATTGAAGTTTGGGTTAAGAGAGAGAGAGAGAGCTTAAGTAACATATAGAAACTTGGTAAAGAGACAAAACACGGAGATTTGGAGGCTCAATGGTGAGACAAAAGTAAAGGGGAAGATAAAAGGAAAATAAAAGAAAAATAGAAAAAGAAAGAAAGATGCTACATATGTAAGTCGATAGTATTACCATTTTCTTGTGTCTTATATGTTGACCAGAAAATTAATACGTAAATTACTTATTTGATAATTTTATTTCAATGAAACATTTCTTTTATCATAATTAAGTAATATGTTATCAATCCCCTTGTATTTACATCTTTCATGAATAAGATGACAAAGAAGGCAATATTGAATCTGCGCCAAAAAAATTTAAAAATTAAATTGATGTAAAACTTTTTTTTTTTAAAATAGAAAAAGGAAGAAGGTAGTAAAAGAAAAGGGAAAATTTCATAAAATAATATATTTTTACATTAATATTTAAATTAGTATTATTTTAAAACTATGTGAGTATTTATTTATTTTTTAATCATATTGAATACTCTTGTTGTGTTTTGAAAATACAATTAAAAAAAAAGTTAGAAAATTAGTGAAAAGAAAGAAAGAAAGAAAGAAATTGATGGGAAATGATGATGTTGGGATGGACTCCTTTTTACCCAAAAAAAAAAAAAAAGAATTGTTGTGATTGACGAATGAAGCGTTGGCAACTGGAGATGTAAGAGCGCAGGGAGTGTCAATTTTCAATATATTAATAAAGCTAAAAGCCAGATAGGACGACGACAGCCTGCCCCTATTGCCGCTAACATTACAATTACAATTACATAACCCTCTCCCTTCTCTCCCTCCCTCCCAACTCCGCCTTTCGTTTTTTGGATTTGTTTTCCCCCATAAAAAACAAAAACAAAAAAAAACAAAAACAAAAAAAAAATCTCATACGAACCACAATTTGAAATTGAAACGAAACAAATAAAAGAATCAGTTCAATCATATTTTCTTCTTCTTCTTTCTTTCTTTGCTCTTTGGATAAGAAAAAGTGTGATCATCATATTATCAACGGTGGTGATGGGTCGTAGCGGTAGCGTAATAAGCGCACCAACGGCGGTGATGGTAGCAGCGTACAAACTAAAAAACGCTTCGAATTGGTGGGACCAAATCGACGAATCTCCTCTCTGGCAGGATCGTCTTTATCACATCCTCGCTGCTCTCTTTGGCATCGTCTCCTTCGTAGCTGTGGTAACCTTTTTTTTTTTTTTTTTTTTTTTTTTTAAATAATTTTAAATTTCGCCGCTTAATTTTCGATTGGAATTTGGTAATTACGTAAAATTAATTAAATATTATTATTATGTGGTTTAAGGTTCAATTAATTCGGATACAATTGAGAGTACCAGAATATGGATGGACCACGCAGAAGGTTTTCCACTTTCTCAATTTCGTCGTCAATGGAGGTTTGTATCTCATTATTAATTTCCTTTTATTATTATTTTCATGGATTAATTTTGTGTATTATCATTATTATTATTATTATTATTGAGTTCAATTCCTGTTTTACAGTTCGATCATTAATTTTCGTGTTTCGTCGGGAGATCCAGAAGCTGAAGCCCGAGGTTTTTTTTTTTTTTTCGTAGTTTCGTGTTGTTGATTTTGTGCTTTGTTTTAAATCTTTTCACTCAATGACAATTGTGTTAGATTCTAACGTGTTAGCTTAAATGTCAATTAGATTGTCCAACATGTCTTGCTTGATACGCCGAGTCTTGCTTTCTTCACAACATACGCACTTTTGGTTCTTTTCTGGGCAGAGATTTACTATCAGGTTCGGGTTTTAATTCGATGTCAAGTTGCTTTATTTTGGATAAAAGTGGTTTGATTACTCTTATTAGAAAAGGTGGAAAATGTGGACTCGTAATAACTTTTGATGTGCATTGAAACAGGCGCGAGCTGCATCTACTGATGGACTGAGACCAAGTTTCGTTACGATTAATGCAGTGGTTTATGCTGTTCAGGTGAAATTTCTGGCCCATTGTTTCACTTTAAGTCCCGGCAAATGGGAGGGTTTGAAGTTGGATTCAATCTATGAGGAAGCTAATTCTGTTTCATGATATGCCTCTAGCTAACCTTTCTTTTTTCTTTTCTTTTTTCCAACTTATTTTTCCTTTTACCTTTCTTAACTATTTTTTTTTAAGGTAAATCGATGTAAAGAGTTATTAGAACTAAGTGGAGGCGAGTTGTGGAAATTTTATATCACAATTTAGCATGTTAATTAAACAATTATTAGGGGCTCTGTTTATAGTGTAATTGAGACTTAAATGAATGAAGTGGTTGAGTATTTACACATATTCTATTTTGCTAACAGTTGATTTGAAGAACCTTCTGTTTATTTATATTTGTACTTGACTTATTAATTTTCTAAGAATCATGTATTAAGGAATTTAATGTAACTTTAAGCCACATTATCAGTTGACAAATTTGGGAATTTCTAGAATCTTGGGTGAAAAAAAGTTTAGCAAGGTGTTCAGATTGGGAATTACCTTTATTCAGAAGCTTGGGTTTTGTTTGAGTGGGAGGACTCTGGGGCTTCTGAACAAGCTATTATTGGATATCAAAATATAGGGTAAAGATAACAGGTAATATATGGGGATTTTCTTGGATTATACTTTGCTCTGGACTCCTGGATCTCGGACATTCTTTGCAAATCCGCCATGTCTCTATCCTTATTACTTAATATTCTTAGGTCTCTACTTCATTATTGCCATTGGCTTCGGACTTGCCTTCTTCTTCATTGGTAGCAACGTATATTGTGGACCTATCTTGTGAAGATTGTAAATATTGTTCTTCCCATCATGAATGGTTTGATGATCATATTGCCAAGGTCGTTCAAGACAAATATGGCAAATATTCATGGGCACCACATCACATCGAACTTCGTTGAAGTACTAATTCTGGATAGAGAATGGTATTAGGCAGCTCACAGTAATCATAACATAATGCTATTATTGAACCAAAAAAGTATGTAAAGATGGGAATGATTTTCAATTTTGAGGTTCAGCTTGTCTATCACTTCTTTGAACACCACATTCTCTCAACTCCCACTATATATGATCATGTTGCACACTCACCCACCCATGTTACATGTGGTAAAGAAGAAGTTGGTTCATAACCAATCTTCTTTGGTCTCTTGTTTTGGTGTTGAAAGGGTCTTTTCATCCTGAGCACAAGACCTTCATTAAGATCTCCTCCAAGTTCCTCATACAATAGTTGGTCTTCAGGAAAGGTCTTGGTTCTTGAACAATCTCATCTTAATCTTCCGCCAAAAGTGCCTTCCCATTACATACTCCCATGGCCTTCCAACACTTCGCTGAGTATAGCTATTGCCATGCAATTCCGCCACATGCTCCCTTGCCATCAAATGCTACCTTTCTCTCTCCCCCCACCCCCCTACTCCCCACACATGAGCCTTCCAAATATTCACTTTGCAAAAAAAGACCGTGTTTACCATTTTAAGAATCATGTTTTTTAGTTTCCTGCTCATCTCTACTTATAGATTCCAATGAAGAAGCCATTTAAACAAAAATAAAATTTCATTAGTCCCTTGCCATTGGGCAATGTTGAAGCAAGTGATCAGCAGGCTCTCCATCTTGTTTGCACATAGCACATTAGTTTACAATAAGGTGCCTCGTTTTATCTTTTATGAGGTTGTCTATTGTGAGTATCCTTCCCCAAAAAGCCATCCAAACAAAGAAAGCCACCTCAAATGAACCTTGACCCTTTGTATTGCTTTTCCAAGGGAAATTCATTGCATCATTCCCTCTTAATTCTTCATAGTATGAGTGTACACTAAAGAACTCATTTTTGTTTACTTTCCCAAACACCCTCTCCTCCCCACACTAATCAGGTGGAGTATAACACCTCAAAAAAGATTAGCAGAAGTTTAATTCCTAATCCTGAGCGTGTCTCACAAAAATTGATTCCAATGCACTCTCCCATAAGATAGTTCCATATACACGGACACCCTAGCATCTTTATTCGCTACAAGCTAGAATAGATCAATGAAAAGGGATGCCAAGGTGCTATCAATGCACCTAAGATCATTCCAAAATTTAACTCTTTGTATCATTTTATGATTGGTGAACATTTTGGTTATAATTGCTCTTGTATACTTCCCGTGTACTTGGGTTCTACCCTTTTTCTTTCAATAAAATCTTATACTTATCAAAAGAATCCCACCCAACTTTAATGGCTTTCCAAACTCTCTCCTTTTTTGTTATACCAACAGGGTTATAGATCCAACCATCTTCTCCTACTCTTATTTTTTTTAAAACCAATCATTTCCACGAATGATCATTCTCTTCAGTGAACCTCCATAGCCACTTATCGATGTTTGATTAAATGTGCTCAATTTTATAATACCCTTAATTAAACGTACTCAATTTTATCATTGCCAAGCCTCATACCTTGTAGATATGTTCGAACAATTTACATTTATAAATAATATGATTACTATAAGATCTAGATTGGGAAGACCCTTCCCTCTTGGGTATAGGATAAATTGCTTAGCCTGTCAGGGGTGAAAAGCCCTTGGATTACCCGGTAACTAGTTCTGGAGGGTGGGATTTGTTGCCCGTAGGAGTTTGGTTAATAATAAGGATTGTTGTACAGTATTCTTTGCGACATGCAACTACTCTAAGTGAAGTTCTCCTACATAATAAAAAAATAATAATAAAAAAAAGGATCTAGATTGGGGAGAGAGATAGATTGCCGTGGATCTCGTTGCCCCGAAAGGGTTTCCATGTGTGGAGCTATTGCATGGTTTTATGGGGGTGTATCATAGTTTCCTTGGAAAAATATTTGTAAATCCCCTCCCCTGCCAAGGGTGATGTTCGCTTGACGTTCTCTGTTTGGTGTGTAGTTTTAGAAAGGATTTTGACCCTTTGATGGTGTATAATATACGGAAGAGGGGTATTATCATTGTGGGTGGTGTTTTATGTGTAAAAGAAGTGAGGAGAGTGTGAATAATTTATTTCTACATTGTGAGGTGGCTTAGGAATTGTGGTCCACGTTGTTATGCTTATTTGGTGTTTCTGAATGATGCCATTTTCAGTTTAGGAGATGTTAGAGAGTTGATGGAGGTGATACAATAGGGGTTATTGGGGGGATATGGTTAGTTATTCCGTTGTGTCTCATGTGGTGTCTATGGAGAAAATGGAAGGCACAATGCTTTGAGGACCGTGTAGTCAGCATGATGGAGTTGAAATACCTACTTTTGAATTCTTTATTTGGGTGGACTTTGTCATCTCCTTGCTTTTCTAATTTGTGGCTCCTAGAATTTATGGACCTATTTTTCTTTTTGTGCTTACTATTTATGTATACAGCCCGTGTACTTTGGTAGCACTTTATGTTTTTTCAACAAAATTGTTTACTTATCAAAAATATGGTTACTATATGTAAAAAAGCATACTCTCTCTCTCTCTCTCTCTATATATATATATATAGATAGATAGATAGATAGAGAGAGAGAGAGAGAGAGAGAGGGGTTAAGTTCAAGTTACACTTGGTGTAACTCTAAGCAATGTGTTTTTTTTTTTTTTTAGTAATAATTCTAAGCAATGTTACACCACCCAATAACTTGTTATTAAATTCATATTTTTAAAATTCCATCGTTGGATTACATGTTTTACATGGTCTTAATATGTATGCCAATTTTCATGTCAATTGGATGTTATTTACTATTCAATCCATAAACTTATCTTTTATGCCTTATTTTAAACTACAAAAGTTTGAATTTAAACAATTGACTAATGATATGGCTACTGATCTTTGATCATCTTGGAATTTTGCAAGTATGGAGAATACATGAAGATAACGTAATCCAACGGTGGATTTGTCAAAATTCGTATCTAATTAAGAAAAATGATAAAATGCTCGGTTACTTGAAAGTCTTCTTTTTCCCCTCGATAAACT
Organism: Quercus wislizeni; assembly: GCA_023055345.1. Classification (NCBI taxonomy): domain Eukaryota; kingdom Viridiplantae; phylum Streptophyta; class Magnoliopsida; order Fagales; family Fagaceae; genus Quercus; species Quercus wislizeni. The sequence continues at coordinate 23,260,559 of JALGQJ010000007.1, read as the reverse complement.
CCACTTGGATATTATTACCTTAATATTTTTTTCAAACCTATCTTGGATTACATGTGCTACCCATGGTAGTTACGTTTGTTCATCAAATATCGATGATTAGCGATTAATAACTGTCTCATTTGAATTGAAATTTGGTTAGGTGTGGGATTCTTGTAATTCGAGTAATATGAAATTTGCATGTCTGATATATGTATTGAATACAAGCAATTCACTGAAATTTGCATGTCTGATATTTGTATTGAATACAAGCAATTGACTATGGATTGAACAAATTTTTATTTACTAAAAATCTATTGTATAATGTGACATCAATAAAGAGAAATATCAAATGCAACATGAATTCATGTATTTAACAACTCACTCCTCATTTATGAGTGCACAATGTCTACACTCCTTTCATTAAACATTGTAGTGTCAAAATTGCTACTTGAATCACAATCCTTCTCTTGTTAGCTCATTAACTCTTCAAATTGTTTTGGTATAAAACGCTTTTTGAGATTTGGTACAATTGAAGATCTTGGTCAATGGAAAACCTTTTCTAAAATCAATGGAAAATAATCCAATAACAGCTTAAATGCTTAAAATATTTCCATGTTACATGGCTTCCATTCTTGATAGAGCAAAATAAAGAAAAAGAATCTCTCCCCCCCTCTGTATGTGTGTGCGCACACACACCTTTCTCCCTAATGTTGTTGAACAACACCAAGCATTTGATCATTTTGAACCATCACATTCCTTAGTTGAGGACATAGGTTTATCCTCAATTTGCCTCCAACATTGCACCCTTTGACCTCATTGTGCAAAATAGTGGAATATGTTTTTGGGATCATAGGAGAAAACTATTTTTTGTTGAAACAAATGGAGTGAAGCTTGATGTTTCCAAATTGTTCTTGATCATTTTATGGTCATGTATTTCCTTTTTTATCAGCAAGTTAGCTATCTAGTGGGGCTTGGGCCTTCCACTCTATCCCTGGGGGGAGGAGATGCTAATTGAGCTAGATTTCATTGGTTGGTTTTTGTCATCCATTTCTTTGCTACCTGGTATTTTATAGTTGAATCCTCATTGGAGTTAGGTGCTTGTACAATTTTCTACTTTTTTGAGAGATATAAGATATAAACATACTGCATATGAACTTTGTGAAGTCATATATTTTAGTCTAGTTTTGTGATATTTAAGACTAGGTTTACGATTGTAGCATTTTGTGTTTTCAACTGGTTGGCACCTCTTAGTGTTTCCAACGGAGACATTCATGGTCTAAATCCCCCCTCCACCATTGTAACTATTGAATTTTATATATATGTGTGTGTGTGTGTGTGTGGTGGATTCTCAAGTTCTAATTCACCAATCGAAACAAGGAGAATACCCCACCCCCCAATCCACACACGAAAAAAAAAAGAGAAACTTATTGCAAACAAAAATGAAGTTCTCCTTCGTATCAAAATTGATATAAGGTTTACTACATACATATATACATATCTACATCTCTATGTAGCTTTTGAAAATGACCTTTTTGATCTCATGGGTGGGATTTGGTTCATATTTTTCTGGAGGTTATGTTTGTTATGTAGCTTAATGTTTCCATTAGAGCAAACACTAATAATAAATAAATAAAAGAGATATCAAAAGAGAGAGAGAGAGAGAGAGAAGGTTTGCAAGTCATCTATGATATTAAAAAATCCATGGTTGATATGACTTGATGCTGAGCTGCTTTTTCAATGCTCCTTTCATATTTTAATTCTTCATTGACTATTCACTCAGAGGTTCATGCTATGAGTTATGAGAGTTGTCTTCTGCAAGTTTTATGTTGAATGATCGTCTACTTTCTTTGTGTTGGAGATATCAAAATGCTTTCCCTCTATATCTTAAACTTTTCTTGCTTTATACAAAATATTTTATACAGTATTGTGCAATTATTATCCAGTCCGTTTAGTGTATGTCATAGTACCAATGGTGTGTGTGTGATATGCACGTCTGTAATGTACATCTGATAAGTCTCCCACTCTCCCTGTACTAGATCTCAGTTCTGAAACTATGCTCCCTATTCTCCATGCACTCTTTGATACCCATCCTAATTACTGTCTAAGTTTTGTTGGTGGGATCATTATGCACGCACCTGTTCTGCTTGTGATCCTGGCAATATCATATACTTGTTACTTGATCCATAATGTTGCATGCTTGACTATAGAATTATGTTTATGGTAAATGCAAGCTAAAAGAGTATTATATAAGATTTTATGTTATAAGCAAGGATATTTTGATCTGCAAATTTACTCTGTTATGTACTGAAGTTTTATGTGGATCCAGATTGCTATGTGGTTGATTATGTGGTGGAAGCCTGTACCAATTGTGGTCATTCTATCTAAGATGTTCTTTGCAGGTTTATCTCTACTATACGCTAAATACATTTTTTGTAACGCTCAGTTAATCCTGATATTGATTTATGGGTCCTGGTCCATGTATTCTGGCAGGTGTCTCTTTGTTTGCAGCCCTGGGGTTTCTCCTCTATGGTGGCAGGTAACTTCTCCTTATTTTTTTGTCTGCTGCATTTGCTTTTCAATCAACATTAATTCATCCAAGGTTGCATCATATATAAATAAGTATATGTAAAGGTAAAGACCAAAATCCACTTGCTTAGTCAGCTTGATTTTCTACTGCCCCAAATAGATAGCTCATTCACTAACACTTACAAGATATTATCTGCATGCTTACACCTGAGGCCTTGTGTTCTTGTCAGTCTCTAACTCCAGGAAACCAAATAGTTTAAACACACACTAAGGAAAATGAGACATGTCTTTTTCATGTCATTGGAGGTATTCATACCGGACAATGTCAATTCAACCTCCTTCATTCATTAACCTAAGCTCATCTTCAATGGGTTTGTGAGCTTTAATTTCAATTTTTGTTAATTAGAACTTGGCAAACAATTGACTTTTTGGACCATAGCTAGTCTTCTCTTCCTGTGCCTAGTCCAGTTTGATCCAAATTATGTGAAAATCTGGCTGTCTGAGTTATTCTCTCAATTTTTATTATACTATCTTCTGGGTCAGTGTTCTTTTGGCTAGGAAAATCTGCATTTTTTCTGCCAATGAGTTGAGACTTGAGAGTATTTGAATAAAAAGTTTGACCTTTCCTTTACTGGGATGAAGAAAATGGGAAATTTAGTAAAAATTTGTATGTTGCCAATGAGCTCTAGCTCAAATGACAAAATTTCTCCTCATAAGAGCAGGTTGAGACTAAGTCTCATTTTCCTAGGTCTTACCTACAATTTATGGTAGAAATTTTGACAGTGTAACACCTTACTTGATTATCTAGTTTGGTGAATCATTCTCCTAATTATAACTGTTCATTGGCATCCCTCATCTTCAATCACTTAGTAATGTGGTTGCATGGATGTGGCATAACTGCATAATTTTGAATTTTGGCATATACCTTGTGTCATCTTCTAACATTTTCAGCTGTTATCTTCTGTCAGACTCTTTTTGATGCTGCAGCGATTCCCTGTAGAATCCAAAGGACGACGTAAGAAGTTGCAAGAGGTATTTACATTTTTAGAAATAATCATTGTAACTTTTTCACTTTTTTCTTTTTAAAATTTCTGAATTTATTTTTGTGGGTCTCTTGTCTTGGACAGGTTGGCTATGTGACCACCATATGTTTTACATGTTTCCTTGCCCGATGCATTATGGTGAGTTCACCTGGATTCTTTTCAGGTTCACTTCCTGTAAGCCTTGCCTTTGCTTCTTAAACCGACAAAACCAAAAAGTGGACTTGGTTTGATGTTTACTTAGTTTAATACTGATGAAGCTACTAGGGTGGTCAGTCGATATTTACTTAATTTCAGAAGTTTATACAAGAATGCTTTATGTATGATTCTAGTGTGTATATACTTTTTGTGACCTAAATTATTTACAATCCTGTGCCTGCTGCTTGATCATTCCTAGTTCATTCTGTTCAGTTGATCAATTGATGATGACAATGTCACTCTGTTGCTGTTCACTGCTTTTGATGTCTATTCCACTGATTAACAACTTTTTAAAATCATTTCCCTTACTGCAGATGTGTTTTAATGCATTTGATAAAGCAGCAGACCTTGATGTTTTGGATCATCCTATTCTAAACTTCATATACTACCTGGTAAGTTTTGGTTTATAATCCTAGAGGAAAATCTGATGGCAAACTGACCCTTGATCTTGTTTTGATTGTCAGGTTATATAGTAACTTGAACAGCAAATGTACATTGTATTTGTTAGCTGACTTAATTTGATTGATTGGAAATGTCTAGGAGTTAGGGCGATGTGGCTAATTACATAGACTTGATTTGGTGAATGGCAAAGCTTTCATGCTATAAGAGCATTAGCATTAGGCTCAATGCACTTTTTAGCCAAATTGACCTCCAAAACTCAACTTTTGTTCCTTTAGCTAATCTACTATTCACATTCTACTACATTAGCCTCAATACTCTATATCCATTCTGTTTAAATACTATTTTTCCTCTTTCCAAAAATCAACCCACAACAACCACCGCAATTAACTATTGCACAAAAATCAACCCAAACCAAACAAATCAACCCACAAAAATCATCCGTTAATCAACCCAAACCAAAGAATCAACCCACAAATCTCCAATATGTGAGCACTTCGAAGCACTGGTGGTGGTAATGTCAAGCATGTCAACCCAATGAATCAACCCACTGCGCACCTCCATCACCACAAAGAGAGAGAGAGAGAGAGAGAGAGAGAGAGAGAGAGAGAGAGAGTGAATAAAAAATGATTTTGTTTTACCAATAGCGATGAACAGTACACTCAACAAGAGTATTGAGGTATTTTTCATTTGTTTTTGGGTTGATTAGGTAAATTGTTTTGCTAAAAATAACATCTGGTGAGCCAGATGGGAATGCCCTAAGTAACTATTACATTGGCATGCTTCATCTGTTGTACTTTATGAGGGCATATTCTTGTAGTGGTTGATTTCTATAATTACTAATTCAGGTAAACCCTTTCTTCTTGTATAGAAAATGACAGTTAAAAAAATAATGATTTTCTCATTCAAAAAATAATTTGAACATAATGGAAATGCTAGAGTCATGAAGTTTTTTGATGTTTTGCTGAGTTGAGTAGCGTCAACTTGTAACCTGAGGAGGGGCATTAGATTGGTGGGATATTGACTCAGCTTTCCAAAACTTATCAAAAAAAAAGTTTTTTGATGTTTTAAGAATTGTACTTAGTGAGTGTTGGGTGTATGATTAGGTGTTGCATCTCAACCCCGATTATCATTATTTTGTTTTATTTTTGGTCAGTGGTAGCCAGTCTTCAATTTTATTGATTAATATGTAGGTGTGTGTGTGTGTAGCGCGTGTTTGTTGGTTTTTAATGGCCTGAATTGTGTTTTGGGACAACTCATCTAGAAAGGTGTTATTGTTGAGCTTTAGGTAAGGTGTTATTCTTGAGATGTAGGTTGGGAATGTTCATTGAATATGTATTGTGTTAGTGTTCTAGATTTGGATTTTATTTCATATGTATTTTGTGTACCTGAATTTTGTTCTGGGATAACTCATCTTGGAGTGTCTTATTCTTGATGTTCATTGTATCGTTTCTAGATTTTGAATTTGTTTTATATGTACCTTATGATTCTTGAGGTTGATTTTTCTCCTTTCTTCCCTTTCTTGCAGTTGGTTGAAATATTACCTTCTTCTTTGGTCCTTTTCATTTTGAGGAAGTTGCCTCCAAAACGTGGTATTACACAGTACCACCCTATTCGCTGACAGGATTTGGAGATAATACATGATGAAAAGCAAACCTAGAGAAAGGGGGTAATGGATGAGTCAACTTTGGGGAACAAGAGCTGGGGAAAGGATTACAAATGTTGATCCTTCTATGTTGGAGTATCAAGCTAATCTCGTGGGTACAGAATTGTCTGTTTGTGCTCCTTATGTGGTTGTAGATTTGTTGACAAGAAATTACCAAATTTCAAGGCTTGTGAAATATGTTGCTGACTCTTGTTAGTGTCGTGATCTTTATGCTATTATGTCTTGGGAACATATAATCGGTGTTCTTTTAGGTTCCATACTGATTGAACTTGTGACCCACCATGCTATTAAAACCAAAAAAAAGGTGGGGCTTTTAGTATGATTTGGGACATTGAACTTCTGAAACTAGTTATAGCGTGATCTGTGTTGGATTTTACAATGTTGTCCCTACGGTCTGAAAAACATGCAATACCCATTGTTGTGATTTTACTTTGGATTGTGTAAGAATGTTGGTAAGTATCAAGCAAACGTGCAGTGAGAGAGATCTTCCATGTCTTTTAATTATAAGGGTGAACCTGTTATTCTAAATTCATATTCACTATGATTGTGTAGTGACAGTGGTATATAATTACCTATGTTTTGGTATTGTAAGCTATAGCTTAATTGGTTCTCTCATCTCACCCCGTTATGAGATGAAGGCTAAGGTTTCGGTTCAAGACAAATTGAGTACGTGTTTAACGTACTAACAAAAAAAATATAAAATATTCTGTTTTATTTTCATATGAGGTCGCAGACTACAGGGTAGATTTTTAAATTTTCTGGTCTTGATGAGAAGTAATTCATATAAATTGAAATTTCGTCCTTTGAAATCTAAGTGTAAATTATGTAAACAACATTGATCAGAAAGTTTAGACTAAACGCATGATGTGGAACTCAGCCCAAATGCCACACATGTTCACAATCCAAATCCACACACGAATCTAGACAATCCCAAGTATTACATACCAATGAGCATCTACATGGGATAAGGATTATAAACCAAAACTTACCAGGTAGTATAAGCATATGAAAGTTTTGGATAGGATGATCCAAAGCATCATGGTCTGCTGCTTTATCAAATGCTTTAAAACACATCATTAAAGCATCGGAAACAACAGGGGGAGTGCTTCAAGCTGAGGGCAGCTAGTAATAGTATTTCTAATCATTTTCAAAAAATAAAAATAAAAATAAAAATATAGAGAGGTATACACTCTTATTTGGAAGCATATCTCGACTAAGTACACTTATATATGAAAATCGATTTCAGCACTTATAGAGTTATTGGAAGAAGTACACAGATCAAAGGAAGCATACCTTGGACCAAGTTTTCTGAGATGGCTGAAACTCTGGTTGTCTTCCATCTATGGCAGTTTCTTGTAGATTTGTGTATAGGAGAACTAAACACAGATCAAAGGAAGCATACCTTGGACCAAGTTTTCTGAGATGGCTGAAACTCTGGTTGTCTTCCATCTATAGCAGTTTCTTGTAGATTTGTGTAGAGGAGAACTAATTGGGTGAATCCTTGAATTCTAGAGGAAGGAAAACGAATGTGTGAGTGAAATGATTTGGGATATGAAAGCCCATTGAGAAGGGTGGACTAGTTGCTGGTGTGTGCTTCATTCACCTTCTAGTCTTGTCTTCTCTACCAGTCTTGCTATCCACCTCTTAGCATATGGAATGGTAGGTTTTACTTTTTTTTTTTTTTTTTAATATATTTATTTATATTTTATTGTTTCAACATAGAGAGGTTCGACATTCATTTTCAAAGAAACTGATCTAATGGATGGATGAGGAAGGTGACCAAAACTCATTCAATCAAGTTACTTGAGATTGAGAGTTATAGTGAACCACTTTTTGGCCATTTTTATTTCTCATAATATCATTTCGTTGTAGGTATTTTGGATTAGAGGGTAACCATGCACACAGAAATTCTCGCTAATTAAGTTCACGAGCATGAGGTTGTGTATACAGAAATTTCGTAAAACTTTTTAGTGAGGAGCATTTTCTTTTGGATTATGAGCTTTGAACTCTGAAAATATTAGAATATTCTTTTTATCTCTGTTGAAACAAATGCATTTTAATGACCTGGAGAACACTATTAACCTTCTTAGGACTACACCATATCTATAACTTGGTTGCATTTTTCAAATAGGAGAACTTCGTTCACTGGGGTTGTTTGAATAATTGAGAGTACATATTTAAAAAAAAAAAAAAAAATAATGATAAAATAAAAAAATTATGTGGAGTTTTTGGGGATTTTGAATTCGTGAGTCACCACAAAGGTCGAGGCCTCGGACGTGTCACTACTCACTAGGCCAAAAAGTTATTGACAAAACGATTTAGAGATTTTTTTTTTTTTTTTGATTTGGTTTTGTTGGAATCAATTGAGAGTTAGTTGGTTAAGCCATGATAGTTTGATATGTCCTTGATGATATTATTTTGTCTTTTTTGGGGAGTGGGGTTGGTTTTTTTTTTTAATTATATAATTAACAAAAATTATGTCAACCATCAAACATTTTATCAATTGAACTAATTAAAAAAAACAAAAATTACATATTTTTTTTCCATAATTAAAATGTAATATATTGTTTAAAAATATTGTAGGTCGTTAGTATTTCTTAGTCTGTTTTTATAAAATGAAAGAATGTTTAAATCCTCTCTCTACCTAATATTGTAACAATTAAAATATTTATAAAAAAAATTGCAATATATATGTTAGCATCATTATTTTCTCTGTGATGTTTTTTTTTTTTTTTTTGAGAGAAACTATAGAAGTGTTTGTGGTATTGGAAGGAATAAATATGTGTGTCTATGTCAAACGTAAACGGTTAAATTTTTCTCGATGGTGATTGCAATTTCACTGTTACACATGGATTGATCCTACCTTTGGCTTTGAGAGGTTGAGTGGCATAGTGTTTATGGTGTAGGGGCATTGGATGATATATAAGATGCTCAATTGATTCTAGATGGCGATTGCACAGTACACAATTTAAGTCATCTTAGGGCCATTTTGTGTTAAGGAACTTCTTTTGTGGAGAGAGCATCTCAAGCTATTTTCCACACGAGCATTTTGAACATCTCATGAAATTTTTTAGTTTCCAAAGATAATGTTTCCATTCCTGTTTTGAGAGAGAGGAATCTAATTTTTTGGGTCCAGATGGTAGGCAGATTTGACTGCGAATTTACCTTGGCTATGGGGAGCCTAGACTAGCTGCTCAGGTGGGAAGGAATTTGTAAAATTTGGTTAGATAGTGTTTCTATCAAAGGTTTGAGTGAGAATATTTATGTCACAATCTGAATCTAACTGGTTTTTTAGTTGGCAAACCTAGTTAATATCATGAGGGATGACTCTAGCGTCCATTTGGTTGGGAAGATAGAAAATGGAGAGTAGATGGAAAAGTGGAAGAATAGAAAAGATTTTAGTTTCCCTCATTTGTGTTTATTTTTTATTTTTTATTTTTTTAATAATCTTTTGTGTTTAGTTGGGAGGTTGGAAAATGGAAGGATAAAAAACTTTTTTGTTTGGTTGAAAATAAAGTTTGTATAAATTCATCATCATGTCCCTATTTAAGAAGAAAAAAAAGGAAAATGACACATTATACTTTTAAAAAAATTGTGTATAGATTGACACTTCATTAAAGTTAAAAAAAAAAAAAAAACATAAGAAATTAACCCAAAACAGTTTTTTTTTTTTTTACCAAAAAAAATAAAAAAGAAGAAAGCTAACACGTCTAGAAAAATCAAAGAAAAAAAAAAGAAAAAAGAAGAAAGAAGCCAACACGTTAGTAAGAAAAAGAAAAAAAAAGAAAAAAGAAAAAAACAACGAGCCAACCTTCAACGTGAGGGGTATTTTTGGAAGCTCATTTCATGAACTTCCCCTTCCCAATTTTTTCCCGATTTTGGGAGAACACTTTTTGATGGGCCCAGAAAGAAAACATCCGAATCCCACTATTTATTTTCCTTTCTTCCTACCCAACTAAACACACTCCAAAAAAGTTTCACTTCCCATTTTATCTCCAAATTTTTCCATCCACCTTATTTCAACTCTAAACAAACACACCCTTGGTGTTGCTCAATGCCTGTCGCCAGGGCCGATCCTAGGCTTAGGCCACTTAGGCAATCGCCTAGGGCCCACTATTAGAGAAAGGCTCCCAAATTTTGGGGCAAAAATTGAGATATATATATATATATATATATATATATATATATATATATATATTAATTTTTTTTGAGATATAGGAAAAAAAAAATTAGTTTAACATTTTTCTTTTACTTTTAAGAATTACCAAAGAATTGAGTAATGTTAGAAATATTACAATTTTAAATACTTAGGGCTTAAAAATATGTGTCACTAATTACAAGGAATAATTTAGATAGGAAAATACTATAAATACTATAAATTTTACTTTAAAACCTTTATACAAATTGATGTGACAATTAATATGATTTATAAACGTCAACAACCTATTAAATGTATTTTTAAATTACTTAGTGATACATCTTTATAAATATCATGTTGTAAAATTTATAATATCCCTAACACCGCATACCCTTGGTGCAGTGGTCACTCTACAAGTATAAATGCTTATGGAGTGTGGGGGGTAAGGGCCGAGGTTCAAGTCTCCAGGAGGGAGTTTCACACATATATATACACTCAGATTAGGTTAGAGTAGAAATTATATCTTGTATATAAAAAAAAAATTTATAAATACTTATTTATAACATCATTCATTCAAATACTTATTTATTATCTTCTTGAAGTGTCATTAATCATATTCATTGTTATGCATTTCTTCCAAAAAAAAATTACAAGATAAAAATAATGCATTTTTACTTTATAAAAATTATGATATTGAAAATTAGTTAAATATTATTTAATTAATAACAAAAATACCACATTTAAATATATCGCTTTATAACTCAAAGTTTGTTGGGCCACCCTGCCTGTCGCCACGCAAGGACCTCTGCCCCTTTCTCATGTCTCTCTCTCGTATGTCATTCATTCGGTGCTAATGGCCGTGTGTCACATAGGAGTAGCTCTATATATATATATATATATATATATATATATATATATATATATATATATATATTTTATTCTACTGGCTTCACCTCTAATTTTCTTTTGATCGGTAAATTGTTTTTTGTTTTTATATCAAATACACGTTGCGTTTGGTAACACATGTCCAGACTCCAGAGAGAATAAATTATAATAGAATAAATTCTGAAAAAATTCATTATTATGAGAAGTAATGTTTGATATTATGTTTATTAAAATTGTATTTGGTTATGCGACAAGCCATTTTCTGTCATTAAATAATGATTTATTTATTAAATATTTTCTCTTATATGTTATTAATACGTATGATCCATGAATAAATTTGAATAGAAACAAAACTCAAAAAATGTGTAGGGGAAAAAACAAATGTTAAGCTGATCCAGGATCCATCGCTATATATAAATAAAAATAAAAACCCAAAATTCATATCTAAATTTCTTATGTCTGTTATAAAACTAGTTCAAATATTTGTTATAAAACTAGTTCAAACAAAGCTGATTCCAATATGTTTCCAAGACTTTTTCAACATCCAATCCTTTAATATATATTTTTAAAATTATTTAAAAAAAAAAAAATCTCATTGAAGCGTGCAAAAGCCATGAAGTAATTACATCGTTGTAGTTGTAGACAACATTTTTTGCAATAGTGATTTAATCAATGAATCAACACCACAGGCAAAAATGTCATTTTACACTGACTATCAACTGATCAAATCAATAACAAGAAACAAAATGTACAACATCAACGAAAGAAGTCATGATAAATATAAAAGGAAGGGCTCCTACTTGTGGAAGTAGGACCACATTTCTCAAATCTTCACCAATCCCATCTTTGCAGCCAAATAATGGTCAAGAAGTTCATGTTAAAATAAAATGACCAAAAAAAAAAAAAAATGAAGGAAATAACTTATGATATTGAAGTAGGACAAGGGGAACAACAAATATCAATTTAGAACACCAAGGGTAGATTTGGTATAGCTTGGATTTTGAAGAATTAGGGTTAGGTTTTGGTGGGGAATAGGATAAAAAATAATAGGGATTATAGGGTTTTCAAAGTGGACAAGGATTAATAGGGTCTGAGAATGAAAACAAATGTGAAAAATCAAGATTTGGGTTGCTGTGAATAGTGATGTAAACAGTAACTGTGAATAGTCATTTAATCAATGAATCAACACCGAAGGCAAAAATGTCTTTTTACACTAACTATCAATCGATCAAATCAATAACAAGAAACAAAACGCATAACATCAACGAAAGAAGCCGTGATAAATATAGAAGGAAGGGCTCCTACTCATGGAAGTAGGACCACATTTCCCAAATCTCCACCAGTCCCATCTTTGCAGTCAAATAATGGTCAAGAAGTTCACGTTAAAATAAAATGACTACAAAAGGCAAAAAAAAAAAAAATTGAAGGAAATAACTTATGATATTGAAGTAGGACAAGGGGAACAACAAATTCTGATTTAGAACACCAAGGGTAGATTTGGTATAGTTTGGGTTTTGAAGAATTAGGGTTTGGTTTTGGTGGGGAATATGCTAGAAAATAATAGGGATTATAGGGTTTCAAAGTGGACAAGGATTAATAGGGTCTGGGAATGAAAAAAAAGGTGAAAATCAAGATTTGGGTTGTCGTGAACAGTGATGTAAAAAGTAATTGTGAATGGTCATTTAATCAATGAATCAACACCACAGGCAAAAATGTCATTTTACACTAACTATCAACCGATCAAATCAATAACAAGAAACAAAACGCACAACATCAACTAAAGAAGCCGTGATAAATATAGAAGGAAGGGCTCCTACTCGTGGAAGTAGGACCACATTTCCCAAATCTCCACCAGTCCTATCTTTGCAGTTAAATAATGGTCAAGAAGTTCATGTTAAAATAAAATGACCACAAAAGGAAAAAAAAAAAAAAAATTTGAAGGAAATAACATATGATATTGAAGTAGGACAAGGGGAACAACAAATTCTGATTTAGAACACCAAGGGCAGATTTGGTATAGTTTGGGTTTTGAAGAATTAGGGTTAAGTTTTGGTGGAGAATTGGCTAGAAAATAATAGGGATTATAGGGTTTTCAAAGGGGACAAGGATTAACAGGGTGGGAAATGAAAACAAAGGTGAAAATCAAGATTTGGGTTGCAGTGAACAGTGATGTAAACAGTAACTGTGAATAGTCATTTAATCAATGAATCAACATCACAGGAAAAAATATCATTTTACACTAACTATCAACCGATCAAATCAATAACAAGAAACAAAACGCACAACATCAACGAAAGAAGCCATGATAAATATAGAAGGAAGGACTCCTACTCGTGGAAGTAGGACCACATTTCCTAAATCTCCACCAGTCCCATCTTTGCAATCAAATAATGGTCAAGAAGTTCATGTTAAAATAAAATGACCACAAAAGGCAAAAAAAAAAAAAAAAAAAAAAAATGAAGGAAATAACTTATGATATTGAAGTAGGACAAGGGAAACAACAAATTCTGATTTAGAACACCAAGGGTAGATTTGGTATAGTTTGGGTTTTGAAGAATTAGGGTTAGGTTTTGGTGGAGAATAGGCTAGAAAATAATAGGGATTATAGGGTTTTCAAAGTGGACAAGGATTAATAGGGTCTGGGAATGAAAAAAAAAGGTGAAAATCAAGATTTGGGTTGCCGTGAATAGTGATGTAAACAATAACTGTGAATAGTCATTTAATTAATGAATCAACACCACAGGCAAAAATGTCATTTTACACTACCAACCGATCAAATCAATAACAAGAAACAAAACGCACAATATCAACTAAAGAAGCCGTGATAAATATAGAAGGAAGGACTCCTACTCGTGGAAGTAGGACCACATTTCCCAAATCTCTACCAGTCCCATCTTTGCAGTCAAATAATGGTCAAGAAGTTCATGTTAAAATAAAATGACCACAAAAGGCAAAAAAAAAAAAAAAAAAAAAAAAAATTGAAGGAAATAACATATGATATTGAAGTAGGACAAGGGGAACAACAAATTTTGATTTAGAACACCAAGGGTGGATTTGGTATAGTTTGGGTTTTGAAGAATTAGGGTTAGGTTTTGGTGGAGAATTGGCTAGAAAATAATAGGGATTATGGGGTTTTCAAAGGGGACAAGGATTAATAGGGTGTGGGAATGAAAACAAAGGTGAAAATCAAGATTTGAGTTGCAGTGAATAGTGATGTAAACAGTAACTGTGAATAGTCATTTAATCAATGAATCAACACCACAGGCAAAAATGTCATTTTACACTAACTATCAACTGATCAAATCAATAACAAGAAACAAAACGCACAATATCAACGAAAGAAGCCATGATAAATATAGAAGGAAAGACTCCTACTCGTGGAAGTAGGACCACATTTCCCAAATCTCCACCAGTCCCATTTTTGCAGTCAAATAATGGTTAAGAAGTTCATGTTAAAATAAAATGACCACAAAAAGCAAAATAAAAAAATTGAAGGAAATAACTTATGATATTGAAGTAGGACAAGGGGAACAACAAATTCTGATTTAGAACACCAGGGGTAGATTTGGTATAGCTTGGGTTTTGAAGAATTAGGGTTAGGTTTTGGTGGGGAATAGGCTAGAAAATAATAGGGATTATAGGGTTTTCAAAGGGGACAAGGATTAATAGGGTGTGGGAATGAAAACAAAGGTGAAAATCAAGATTTGGGTTGCTGTGAACAGTGATGTAAACAGTAACTGTGAATAGTAAAATTAAAGATAATAGATAAATTTTAGGCATCACACCTATACTTCCTAAGCATCACACCTAAGGTTCCTTGGCATCACACCTCAAAAAAGGTTGCATCACACAAACCGTAAAAGAAAGTTTCATAGCTCTTAAATTCTGAAAACATTCATTAATAATCAACTCAGTAAAAAGTACTACAACTCTTTAAATAGAAAACTAATACCTAATCCTAGTTGAACTCGGATTTCTTAAAACCCTAATAAGACTTGGACTTGGACTCGAGCTTTTACTACTAAGCCCAACTATATAACCGAACTTAAAATAAAACTAAAGTAAGACCAGTAGTCGTAGGATAAGGGGGAACAAGGTAATTTGATTTAGAACACTAGGGGCAAATCTGGTATAGCTTGGGTTTTGAAGAATTAGGGTTAGGTTTTGGTGGGGAATAGGCTAGAAAATAATGAGGATTATAAGATTTCCAAATGGACAAGGATTAATAGGGTTTGGGAATTAAAACAAATGTGAAAATCAAGATTTAGGTTGCTATGAACAGTGATGTGAACAGTAATTGTGAATAGTAAAATTAAAGAAAATAGACAAATTTTAGGAATCACACCTAGACTTCCTAAGCATCACACCTAGGGTTCCTTGACATCACACCTCGGAGAAGGTTGCATCACACAAACCATAAAAGAAAGTTTCATAGCTCTTAAATTCTGAAAACATTCATTAATAATCAACTCAATAGAAAGTACTACGTGTGCGTTTGTTTAGCAACGCGTTTGCGTTGCTTTTGTGTTTGCGTTTTTGGTTGGTCCTATGGCGCTGTTCATGGACCAGCCAAATCATAAAAACGCGTGAACAGTAACAAGTAAACAATGCTTTTCCATTTATAAAATATTTTGCTATAGTGTTTTTAACAATAAGTTTTCAGTTTTCAGCAAATAAGCAGTATTCAAACAAACCCTACAACTCTTTAAATAGAAAACTAATACCTAATCCTAGTTGAACTAGGATTTCTTAAAACCCTAATAAGACTTGGACTTGGACTCAGGCTTTTACTACTAAGCCCAACTAAATAACCAAACTTAAAATAAAGCTCAAAAGAATATCTAATGGACTGTTAGCACAACCCATTCCAAAATATTATGAAATTACAAAATTGCCCTTAATACATAAAATCAAATAAAATATAGGAAACCTGTCTTCTCATTGCCTCCTGCATCAGATATTTTAGTATTTTATGAGTAAATTAAATACAAAATGAGGGAAAGGTATAAAGCTATTTATTAACATCACATATAAACTTTTAATCAAGTTTGCATGTTGACTTTTAGAAATTAAATATGATAATGAGGTCCCTTCAAGACACTTAAGTGGTGGGCTCAATAGACTTGAAGGACGTTATGTAAATCTAAAAGTTTTTAATTTCATCCACCACACTAATGATCCATGGAGTATCTAGGGTATCTCATGAGCAGGGAGAGGAATTGTCTAGTCAAATATTAGAACACCACCTCTTGATATATAATTTTTTTTGGGGTAAATATGATCATGAAAATTAATTAACTTGTAGCTTGAGAAAGACTTTTTTCCATTTCATGCAAAACTAATGGAGAGAATCTTAGTGTAAAATATTCTTTATCATCACTTTTACTTATACCATTAAATCATTCAATACTATAAATATGGATAAGATTCACACCGCCCCCACCCTCCTTTAATGTAGCATCATTTAGGAAAATTATTAGGTACTTTTAGAGTATCATAAATGCGTACTCCTCCCTCTCATATGAATAACAGGTCCCACTAATTACATTCAGATGGTA
This sequence comes from Quercus wislizeni, assembly GCA_023055345.1. Classification (NCBI taxonomy): domain Eukaryota; kingdom Viridiplantae; phylum Streptophyta; class Magnoliopsida; order Fagales; family Fagaceae; genus Quercus; species Quercus wislizeni. Next base: position 23,244,170 of record JALGQJ010000007.1, on the reverse strand, counting down.
CTCACCATTCATGTGAGAGTAAGGAGTACGCATTTATGATACTCCGGAAGTATACAATAATTTCCTCATCATCTATCCCTTTAGATTCGTACTCTTAGTTGGAATATTAATTAATACCATAAAAATGGATAAGATTTTATTTATTTATTAATTTCTCAATGAGACATATGTCTGTGTAGGATTAAAATTTTCAAAATAATTGTTATGATGGATGAATATGATTTAAGAGTTTCATGTAGAACTAATGCTTTGTTTGGTTGCAAGGTTCAAAGAGTGGGAAAATAGAAAATATTGTGATGATAGAAAAGTAGGAGGATAGAAAAAAATTTTGGTTTTCCATTATGTGTGTTTGGTTAGGAGGATGAAAAAGTAGAATGATGGAAAACTAATATATATTTTCTTTGTTTAGTTGAGGAAAAAAATGAGAGGTTGACATCATAATTAATTAAGTAAAATATAATAAATATTAATTATAAAAATTATAATATAGAAATAATTATATTTATATTAAAAAAATGAGTATTGTGCACCTTTGGATTAGTGAAAATTTCTGGGCTCAAGTGGAAAATCTTGAGCCCCACTATTTTATTTCCTCCTCATTTTCTTTCCATTCTCCATTTCCCCTTCCTCCTTTTTCACCTCTCTATTTTCACCCCAATCAAACATTGGCTACGAATTCTAGATGATTGTAATCCGATTTTTATTACTTTTTAGGTTTATGAAAATTATTTTTGCATAACTTTTTCCATTTTACTTATCAAAAAAAAAAAAAAAAAGGTCTTTCCTTTTCAAAGCAAATACATAAAATCTTTCCTTTTCAAAGCATTTGAAGTAAATCTTGGCATAAAATTTAAAACCATAAAAATTAAATGGATAAGATTTTTTTTTAAAGGGAACTATCCATTTCCTTAAATAAGCGTTTGCACTAGCTCATTTAAAATATCATAAAGCTTAGAATATATACATTGAATTCCAAAAATCATCCACATTAGATTATGTCCCGGTATGCCAAATGAGACTTTGCTTTTTTTTTTTTTTTGAAAGCGAGACTTTGCTTAGTATATATGCAAATATACAAGTCATTGTAACTCATACAAAATAATTTTTATTATTTCTTATTATGTGTAAAAATAAAGAAACAATTAAAATGATTATTTTAAAAATTATTTACTAAAATAGAAAAAAAATTAATTCTAAAATAAACAATAATTTTTTTTTTTTAATAATACTTGAGCTTAATCAATACTCCCAAAAAAGGTGAAAAACACAGCCAGATGATACAAAAAATTGCGAAGGAAAGTTATCGTATAGGGAGTGGAGAATTAGCTGTTTACTTGTACTGTACTGTCTGTAGTCTGTACACGGTCCATGACAGTGAGAAGTAAGTCAGAAACACATAAAATCTATGCGTGCCCCCACGTGGACTAATATTATTCTCAAAAAAACAAAGAATTTAAAATTTGCATGGCAAATTATGATATGTGCCAAAGAAAAGTTTTCAAAGGTTTTTCAGGGAAGGACTCGGACACTGGGAATTCTCAGGGAAGGACTTAATTAATTGCCCTCTTCTCTCCGCTCATATAAATACATGCTGCCTTTCTCATCAAAATTTATGCAACCACAACCACCGCTTCATTTTTCTTCTTCCCTTTTTTCCATTATTGCAGTACTACTAGTATTCTTTTTCTTTGTTTTTGATTCAGGATGACCATCCTCACTGACCACCCCCACCAAGGTATTTTTTTTATAAAAAAAAAATGTTATTTTCTGGCATTTTTTTCATGTTTTTTTATTAAGTTTTGTTGGTAATGTTTTTATGTCATATATAGTTTATATATGAACTCTATTATATATATATATATATATATATATATATATATATATTTATATATTTATATTTTGTATGTTAAAATAGGAGTTGATGAATTGGAAGAGAAGAAGACCCCTGCTGATGAAAATGAATTGATGGTGGATGCACGGGGATTTGTAGCACCTGATAACAACGCATTTGGTCACACTTTTAGGTTAATTTACTTGCCTTTTCATTTAATTTTCGAGCAACATCAATTGCTTAAAGAAAAAAGAATGTTGAAATTTTTGGTAGATTGTAGGAATTGCATGCCCTGATAAAGGGATCACAACGCTTCTCTAATAAATCGTTATTATTTTTTCTGTTCTGCATAATTTCTTTCCCTGGCCATCACCAAACCAAAAAAAAAAGAAGTCAAATGATTCATAATTCTGTTAGCCATCATGTTAAGAGGCACATTTTAGAGGCTTTTTCTCACTTCATCTAATTCCTGCAGGGGATTTAGTGAAATAAATGAGCCAAACTAGATAATCTATGTTATTGTTATTCCTAGGGGCAAAGTTACGAATAACAAAGCTAAAAATAAATAAATAACTAAAATTTATTTATATATTTATTTAATATATTGTTAACTTATATATAATCTAACCCTTTTTTTTAATACATATTTGATTTATAATTTAATTATTTTTTACATTTTTCATCACCATTTCCAAAAGCACTTGTTTTCTCTAAAGCACTCTCATGGCTACCCCTCTCTATCCTCTTTCATATCTACCTAATTAATATTGAAGAGTCACCTAGTCAAAGGCAGCAAAATACTTTCAACCAGCCCCGCCCGACCTTGAATTGCCTCGGTTTTACCCTACATGGGTTTTTCTTGTCCCCAAAAGAGGACAAAACAACCCTAATTTGACCCACTCCATCTGTTGTCATCCCTTTAATAAGGCACTAAATTATAGTTTAAACTTGAAAGTATATCGCCAGTTCATTTTATCTTAATGAAGTATACAATCTAGTGCTTATTATTAATTATAATTATTAAAAAAAAAAAAAAGCTGTCATTTTTACTTCAAATACAAAAGAAGGGTCATACGGCCCCAAAACTTAAAACTGAGATTGTACTTACAACTTATATGTATTTTTGCTTTCCAATTAATCTAGGGATATAAATTTTTTGCAACTATTAGAGTGGTTTGTTGGAATTGATACATGTACATTATAAAAGTAATATCAGTGATAAAATCATATGAAAGTGATGTTTACGACTTTTTACCTTAATAAACAGTAAAAAGTTCTCTCTCCAATTAACGGTGCTCTTTTTATTTACTTATTTATTGTTTTTTGGGTCCTTCAGCGCTAGATCCTTGTAGGATTTATTAAACATTTACGTGTGAACAGGGATTATGATGCTGAAAGCACACGGCAGAAAAGTGTTGAGGATTTCTACCGGATCAATCACATTAACCAGACCTATGACTTTGTAAGCACAATTTGTAATGATATTTCTTTTGAGCTTTAACCAACAAAATCTATCAATGCTATATCTATTTGTACAAATTAAACTAATTTTGTTTGAATTGTAGGTGAAAAGGATGAGAGAAGAGTATGGCAAATTGACCAGGGTGGAGATGAGCATTTGGGAAAGCTGTGAACTTCTTAATGAAATTGTGGATGAGAGTGATCCTGACTTTGATGAACCTCAGATTGAGCACTTGTTGCAAACGGCTGAAGCCATCAGAAAAGACTATCCCAATGAAGACTGGTTGCACTTGACTGGTCTCATCCATGGTATACTTCCTTCTCCATCTTTTTAAGTCTATCATTAGATTTATTTGATGCATGCAATAATACGATAACTTCGTTTTTTTTTTTTTTTCTTAATGAATTTTAGATCTTGGAAAGGTTCTTCTCCATCCTTCTTTTGGAGAGCTTCCTCAATGGGCTGTTGTAGGTATGAATCTTGTTCACATATAGTTGCATGATTTGTCATCATTTCTTGTTGTTTTATTAAATTACTAATCAAGATTATTCACATAGGTGACATATACCCTGTTGGATGTGCCTTCGATGAATCCATTGTCCATCACAAGGTGATTTTTTTTCATAAATTTTGCGTTCAAATCCATTTGAGTTGACTAAACACTAACTTAATATCATTCAAATAATTTTTCCTATAGTTACTCAATATTTTGACCCTGTTGCCACAGTATTTCAAGGAAAACCCTGACTACAACAATCCTGCTTATAACACCAAGCTTGGAGGTTACACAGAAGGTTGTGGGCTCAACAATGTACTGATGTCATGGGGGCATGATGACTACTTGTACTTGGTAGTATTTTTTAAACCTTTACTAACTTTTTAATATGGTTTCTTTGTTACCGCTTCACTTTGTGATGCTTCTGATACCCTTCCAGTGTCTATAAATTTCTTGGTTCTCCCATTATGGAGTGATTTGTAAATTCAAAAGTGGACAACAAAGGCAAATAGCGCCGTAATTTTCTAGAGCTCAATCTTTTTTTTTAACAATTACAGTGACATTTAATTTTGGTTTCCCATACTCAGGTAGCTAAGGAGAATAAGACCACTCTACCTTCAGCAGGTCTTTTCATTATCAGATACCATTCATTTTATGGTAAGAAACAGGATAAAAAGGAAGAGAAGGGGGGGGGGGGGGGGGGGGGTGTTCCTTTTAGTGCTATATATGTTCGGATGCCAAGCCATTGTTGTATTCTTGTAATTAATTTGGTACTAAAAGAAGTAATTTATATTGCAGCCTTACATAAGGTTGGGGCATATAAGTACTTGATGAATGAGGAAGATATTGAGAATCTGAAGTGGCTCAAAATATTCAGGTAAGAAATCCACTACCCTATTTGGGAAAAGTGCTAATTGGGGAGATGAATCTTGTCCATCCTGTTTGCAAATTGCCTTGCTGCAGAAACCAATCTTCTCTTGCTTTTCTATGTGCAGCAAGTATGACCTTTACAGCAAGAGCGAAGTTCGGGTTGATGTGGAGAAAGTTAAACCATATTATCTCTCTCTCATTGAAAAGGTAAAACGCCGGTTGAATTAGTAAGTGCTTCATTTGATATATGAGAAGACATGATTGGGAAATTTAGATCAATAAAATGGTTTTTGGCAAAAGTGGCTGTTTCCAAAAAGGGAAAAAAAATTGTTGCTATTTCACTGGATTAATCTGCCGCTAATACGGAGCTTATTTATTTCTTCTTTTCTAATCCCATGTTTCTTTGAAAAATTGTATTGCAGTACTTTCCTCCTAAGCTGAGATGGTGAAATCAGTAGTTCTCAAGTTGGAAGAAAAGAAATTCATGAAGGTGATGAAATGGTAGCAGTTAAATAAATGGGAGAAATCAGACTATCTGAGAGCCTCCTCTTTTGTTTTTGATTTTGTATTTGTCGTGGCTGCAAAAGCTTTGATACCAAATTGTTGCACAGAACAAGGTCTCAATTTCGGCTGTCACAACTTTTTTTTCTTCTTGTTTGCCCTCTCCCTTGATTGGGTGGAGGTGTTTCTGCGTTTCAAATGATTTCACTGAGATTGTAAATAAAATAAGATTGTGCTGTTGCTACTTCTGAGGAATATGTCTTCGTACTGTCTTCTCAAATATCTTTTTTTTTTTTTTGTTTTTTTTTTGAGAAAGAAATATCTATTTCATTGCCCTCAAACATTCAATTATCTCTTTTAATGCTTTAAAACATGAAACAAATTTCATGATGCCTCTTTTTTGTACCATACTTTTGTGTGACATACCCTAGAACCTATGACTCAAAAGTATCTCATGAGACTACCTCTCACTGTGCAAGAATCCACCTTTTTTTTAAAAATTAATTTAAAAAAAAAAAAAAAAAAGAGAGAAAGAGAGAGAGTGCACATAGAGAAATGGCCAAATGGGGGCTAAAGCCCTTGCCCAATTAATATCACTGGAAGTATTGAGGGTTTAGAGATAGTAATCCTAGATGGGTGTTGGGCATGGTTTTGAAATCTGAATCGGACCATACGGTCCAACCAGATTAACTGGGAACCACTTCTTGAAATGGTTCCTTAAACTCCAAAACCTATTCTACACAAAAAAAAAAAAAAAAAAAAAAAAAAAAAAACCTTAGTGGACTGTGCGAATTGCAGTTGAACCGTCTGGGTTTGAAAACTGTGGACGATTCTCATGGTTCCAATCCAAGCTTGAAAAAAAAAACATTATCTACATTCTACAGGCTTACAGAAGTAGATCTCCATTATTGTAGCTTCAAACATGCTGTTAGACTTGAGATCACATCATAGTTTCTTCTCATTCTTCTTCTCTATATCGCTCCCTCTTGTTCTTTCTCTGTCTCAATATTCTTCATTTTCTCTTTTCTCTTGTTATTTCTGCGTTTTTGCCTTCTCTGTCTTCCTCCTCTTGTTATTTCTTGTTTTCGCCTTCTCATATACTCAACTTGACTGTCAACCACAACCTATATTCTTGGGCTTTGATTTTAATCCGGTGGACAAAACAATGTTTTCCTTTCTCACTTTTCTAGGCTTCTAGCTTTAGTTTATATTTTATTTTTAAAATTTCATGGGAATGGGTAAAGTACTGGAGCTAGGGGTGTGCATGGGTCGGGTTGGGTCGGGTTGAGGAGATTTTTTGACCCAACCTGCCATGGTGGGTCAAAAAAAATTCAACCTAACCTAACCCATCACATAAGTCCAATCCAATCCAACCCAACCCACATGGGTCGGGTTGGGTTGGGTTGAACCCGTGGGTTTGACAATTTATTATTATTATTATTAAATTGAGTAGAAAAAAATATAAATATTAATATATTAAAAAAAACCTAAAGATTAGTATCAATGTAACTCCTTAAAGGAAAACAACACTAATGACTAAACAACAATAGTAATTTATTAGGGTTTGTGTGAACTAATTAGTTTTTATATAGGATAGAAAGAACTGGTTATTTTAAAAAATTTATAATTATATAATATATTATATATATATATTAAATTAGTATGTAGGAGGAACCGAGGAAGTGCTGCTCTGTAGCTGGTTTTTTTTTAAAATTATTTTATATATATATAAGTGCCCTACAACTGATTTTAAAAAATATATTAAATATATAATATATTTTAAAAAATATTAAATATGGGTGGGTCGGGTTGGGTTTGGTGGGTTTGTAATTTTATGATCCAAACCCAACTCGACCTGCTATAAAAATTTTTTTGTAACCCAACCCAACCCACCAAATCTTAAAAACCGACCCAACCTAGTGGGTCGGGTTGGGTTAGGTCGGATTTGGTGGGTTGGTGGGTTTTCTGCACACCCCTAACTAGAGCCTTGGGTCTTTCAACAAAAGTTGAGTTGGAGACAAACTAGTAACCACTGCTGCTACTGTTAAGGTTTTTTTTTTTTTTGGGTAGAAAAGCCGGAAATGTCTATTAACTTTTTTTTTTCCCAATTAATTTCATGGAAAATGTCTATTAACTTTTATATTGGGTTTCATAAAAATAAAATAAAAAAGTTTATAAATAGTCAAATATTTGGAACTATTTTAGGTAATTTTTCAATTTTTATTAATTTAATATATTTATTTATATTTTAATTAATTATTAAATAAATTATGACGTCATTACGGTTCGATCTTAAAAACCTTGAATCTTTCCCTTTTATGGTTCATTGAACGGTTTGGGTTTGAAAACCATGGTATCGGGGATGTTTTGCGACATAGGTCAATATATGAGAATGGCCAAAATCTCCCATTGAGTTTTTTAGAAGTGATTATTTGTAAAAAGTATCAAGCCTAAAATTACAATATTTAGTAAATAAAAGCTAATGGTGCTTTAACAAGAGAGAAATCAAAATGCCAATAACAAAAATGCTAAAATTTTTATAAAAACACAACAGGTCTGAAACTTCAATCCTCAATCAGTGAGAAGAGGAAATTGAGAGAGACTATGAGGAAGAGAGGGAAAGTTTCCCTACACTCATATTTCCACCCCAAGCTTTGGAATTGTGAGAATTTTAGCTGGTTGAATAGACTTTTGGCTTCAGCTCTAAGGGTAAAACGTGGTTGGTTACTTTTGAATTTGATTGGGGTTTTTTGTATTGAGTTTGGAGTGCTCCAAGTAACTGGTTTTTGGACCAAAAAAGAGATTTTGAACCCCAAGGTCTCAATCAAAGAGGTTTTGGTCAGATTTGCTTTAATTGGGTAAGAAGGTTGGCTTGCTTTTTGCATAATTTGGAAAATGAGTAGCCTAAATTCATGGCCTGATGTTTCCTAGACATGTTAGGTCCTTGAAGGCTGCATTTGGTTGTTGTAGCAGATAAGGCTAGCCACTTAAGGTCAGCTAAGTGTTTTAAGACAAAAAAAAAAGTGTAAAGCAGTGTGGTGGGCCTTTTTATGTACTGGACTGGGTTGATCCTGTTGCACTATGGCCTAATGATTCTGGGGTAGGAGATTCGGGACTAGCTTAATTGAAACTCACCTTAGGCCAGCTTATGCGCAAGTTAGAACCCTTGGTAGGAATCTTGATGGAGTCATGAGCCCATGGCAGGAAACACTGTTACAACAACGTTATAGCAGGAGAAACATAATACAGTAGGATAGCTAAAATATTTTAACTAAAGTACTTGCTACCGACCAAAGATAATATTTAAACAATTTTGCAAAAGGAAAATACAATAATGTAAGTATGGCAGGAATGAGTTAGTAACAAGAAAGATAACATTAGCACTTTAACAATCGTAATAAAAGAAGGAAGGGGGTTAGTCTACTAAACTTGGCTCCTTGACAGATTTAAGTCCAAGAATGGAACCGATCTCTAAGTGGCTTAATCTCATATTCTTAACTTGCTAGAGAGCAGGCTATTGAGAGGGAGAGAAGTGGGTAGCCTATTGGTGTATGCTTTCCATTCCTCACACTCCTATTTTGCTTCCTCTGTGTTATCTTATTTTCTTTGTTTATCTTCTCTGTTTTCTTTGTTTCCTACTTCTCTGTTTTTCTGTGTTTTCTCCTATTCCTCCTTGTTGTTGTTTACTGTGCATGGTTAAGGCCTTTTTATATTGCCTGTCATGATAAGATTTACCATTTTACCCCTTAACCACTTTTGGCCTGTTATGGGTGTCCTTCTTGGACTTCCCACTAATTTGCTAGCTACCCAGCCACCACCACTACTTTGTGTTGGCCACACCACCTTCATTCTTAAACAAGAGTAATTTTTGTTTTATTTTCTTGCTTCTCGTGGCACTCCCATTCAGATAAGGGTTGAGTTTCTCTCTTACTAACTCCTATAGCATGTACCTAATGATTCCAGCTCATCTTTGCTCTTTTTTGGGTGGTATGTCATCCCAACAGGACATTTCCTCCAAAAGAACTTGAGCGAGAACCTCAGAATATGTTTCTCCCTTCTCCCTACCGCCAGACCATACCCTTTCTTACCTCTAACCCATGGCCCACCTCCCTTGTATTGGTTGGGTACAAGTGGGTGGTGCTTGAGCCTTGTGTGTGCTCCACTCCTATATGAGTCCATTGCTTGTCTAGAGTTCACACGTTTGCCATTGCCTACTGGTTTGTCTAGTCTTGCTACGTGTTCTGCTACTTGTTTAACTCTTTGTGGCATGGATGAGTCATTGGGTCTTCATTCTTTGCATCTTGTTTCTTCTTTGGGCTAGGTATTGCTTGGGTATGAGCCTTTTTTTTTTCTTTAATTCAGCCCCTGTCTCCTTTCACTTCTAGTTTGTGGGGTAACTAGTATTCTTACCATGCCATTGCATTGTTTTTGCTATGATATCGTTTAACTTGTGTTTGCTAGGCTCCCTCTGGGCCTACCATGCCAATTTCATATATTATTCCTTCCCTTAGTTTACTTTGCCCAGTATTCCTGCTGGGTTAGTTCTCATAGCATCTTGAGCTTTCTCAGCCCATTTTATTCCTTGGGCATCCTTAGCCCATTTCATTCCTTGGGGCATTATTAGCCCATGTTATTCCTAAGGCACCCTTAGCCTGTTCCATTCCTTAGGGCATACTTGAACCATTTCATTCTTTCCTATTTCTTACATTCCCATGGGCTTTTGCTAAATTTTTTGGGCTTCTTGAGCCCAATTACCATATCCTTTGTTTTTTGGGTTTATTGGCCTTTGAACCAATCTCATTTACTAATTCCTTTCTTAGGGCTCCTCCGGCCTATCTTTGCTTTCTTTCTACTTCTTATGATTCTCATGGGCTTATTACTTCATTCTTTGGGGCTTCCTTGGCCCGCTTGCTTGCTTTGGAGCCACTTTGTTATTTTGTGGGCTCGTGGACTATTATTCCTACCATTCAAGCTTCAATGATTTTTATTTTACTACTTTTTCTTTCTTCACCCCTTTTTCATATTTTTGGGCTTCTTCTGTCATTGGGCCCTTTTGCTAAAATGGGCATTAACAAGCAGAAAAGTTGGCCCATAGTCAACAAGAGCACAAAAGCTCTTTTGGGGTGAAAATTTTGAGTATAAGTCCTCCTCCATGAGCTTGAGGTGCTACCAATATCCCTTGCCCACTTTGTAGCACGCATAGGCTGGGCTCATGAAAAAGGTCGGAAAGAAACCAACTCATACCCTCCAAACCACATTTCCTCAATTTCCCCAATATGTCACATGAGCTTGGGTCATGCTTAAAAGAATAAAATATAATATAATACATGAATTGGACTCACAAGGAAGTTGGGCTTGGTTGAATCTGGCTTGTAGAAAATGTGTCTCAAAAATGGGTGTCAACAATGGGCTAACAGTACTTTTAGGTAATTAACATCTTTAATATTGAACACCACTTGCGTTTATGTATTTATTAACTAAAAGTTTTCTTTTAGAGGGGCAGAGGGATGGGGTGGGGCAAGAAGAGGTAGCATCTCCAACAGGATTTTTAAAGCCATTTTCCTCCCCATTTTGGAGAGCAAACCCACAAAAATCAGCTCCAACGGTCTCTCCAAAATGCAAACAAAAATTAGAGTTGCTATAATTTTTCTTTTAACCAAGTGAACACTGTTCACTCTCCACACCATTTTATCTCCTTAAAAAATTTCACAGCTAAATAAATTGAAATAAAAAATTTAGCACAACCAATATCTCAACAAATATAAATCACAAACTCAAACCACCACGTTTCTCTCTCTCTCTCTCTCTCATATCTAAATTCAAGAGAGAGACGCTACTGAAACACAAACACAAGCTTTCTCATTAAACTAATGAAATCAATAAATAAATAAAAAGAAGTCAATCTAACCCATCTAGGCCGCATGTCATTGATAGTGGAAGAGCAAACAACACGGCTTTGCACATTGAATGCTGATCTTCACGAGCCCTTATCCTTCGAGCGACTTTGAGAGAGAGAGAGAGAGAGAACTAGAGATAATTGTACTGGGTTAGATGAAGTGGTAGAACAATAAAGTGAAGATAGACAGAAGAAGATAGTGAAATGTAGAGAAGTGGAGAAGAGTAAAGATACATCTTTGAAGGAAAAAAAACAAGATGCAAAAAAGGAAAAAAAAAAAAAAAAGGCTAAAATGAAAATTGCACCCTCTTATTTTGACCAAAATTCATTTTAGTTTTCTAACTTTACTTTTGTTCAATTGAGTCTTTTAAGTTTCAAATTTATTTAATTTAGCATTCCGTCCAATTTAGTTTAAAAATTGCCATTAAAAAAATTCTCACATGAAAAAAAAAACTATAAAATTAATAAAAATATTTTATAGACTTTTTATGTGAGATTTTTTTTTTCAATTTTTTTATTATTAGTCAATTGCATAATATGGTCATTTTTTAATGGAATTGGACAAAAATTCCTGAATTGAATAAATTTGAAACTTAGAGGACTCAACTGAATGAAAGTGAAGTTAGAAGACTAAAATGAATTCTAGTTAAACTTAGAGAGTGAAATTTGCATTTTAAATAAAGAAAAAAGAACATTAAAAAGAGAATAAAAAAATAATGGAGAAATAATATTCAAATAAAGTAGAAAAATGATAGAAAGTTTGTTGAAAAGTGTATTTGAAAAACTACGCATACAAAAGGTAAAAGTAACTATACACTCTTCAAACAGTACAAAAATTTAGAAAGATTAGTGGAGATGCTTAGGAGGGATAATAGCTGTGTGCTCGTTAGTTACTTCATTTTTAGGTCGCTTTGTTTAATACTTGAAAGGTGTTAAGTTAACTTTCAGATGTCTAAACTTCAATTTTTTAACTATGAGAGAGAGAGAGAGAGAGAGGCTTCCATTTTAGGCCGCTTTATTTAATTCTTGAAAGGAACTATCAGAAGTCTAAACTTTAATTTTTTAAGTGGGTGTGTGTGTATGAGGCAAGTAGGCAACCACCTAAAGCCCCTAATGAAAAAAGGCCCCCGAGTATTCACCAATAAATAAAAAGTAATTTTTTTATCAAAGAAAAATCTTTTCATTGAATGTGGCAACGATTATTTGTTTTTCTCAATTTTAGAGTGTAAAACTCATTGATCTCCCACTAATAAATAAATTTATACTCAAATTTTATTTAGGGATATTAAATATATATCATAATTTTTTAGTATTTGGTTGCTTCATTCAATGGATAGTGTTTATTTTAGTTGTACAGTCATTGAGTACTACAATATATTCGTTTTAATTTGTAATTTTGCATTTAAAAATAAATAAATTTTAAATGAAAAAATACCAAAAGTTAAATAAATATTTTATTAATATTCAAAATATAAGAATAGACTTCATTTAAATTAGTTGTTATAAGCCCCATAATGCCTTAAGTTGGCTCTATATATGTTATTAACCAAAAAAAAAAAAAATTATATATAGGGTTTCACTTGTTATCACCAAGGTTTTGAAACCCGGACTGGACCATACGGTCCGACCGGGAAAACCTCAAACCGTTCATTTTTGCGGTTCTTTTAGCCTTAAAAACTGCTCTATGGGAAAAATGTAGGGACCCATGTGACCCACGGTCGGACCTCACGGTTTTGAGAACCGTGATCAAACCGTTTCTCACGGTTCCCTGCATCCCTTTGAATCTGAACCTTAAAAAAAAAAAAAAAAACACAGAAAAACAAAAGAAAAAGAAACACAATTACTGGGAGTACATCATGTCTTCAGAAACACTACCATTGCCATCTCCAGAGAAACATAGCATGTCCTTATCTTTCTTCTTCTTCTTCTTCTCTCTTTATGGTACATCACGCAGCTCCCTCTATTCAAAAACTCTTCTCTTTGGCGAATCAAGCTTTAAATTCCGGCTTTGTTCTCCGCCGGTAATGTGTGTGTGACAGGGTGAGAGTATGAGAGAAAGAGAATGAGAAAGAGAGAGCTAGAGATGAAGAAAGAAAAATAAAAGCAAAGGACACGGTGTGGACAGTGGGGGAAGAGTTCTAGAAAAATAAAAACATGATGATACTTGAGAGGAGTGGGTCAGTGGGGATGGGGATACGTGTGTGGAGGAAAAAAAAAAAACAAGAGAAAAAAAAAGAAAAGAAAAGGAAAAGAAACGTATGGATGGAAGGAGAGGAAGTAAAAAGAATAAAAAATCACAATTAAATGTTACTATAATATTTTGACAATATTTCACAATAAATTTTAAGTAATAGATTGTTATTAATTAATATTGGTGAGTAAAAAATAATTTTAATGGTGGGTTTAAATTAGAACTAGTAATAATTTTTTACATAAATTTTATTATGAAAGTATTGCTAAATATGATGTAGACTTACTGCTTCAGGAGACTTCTTCTTTGCTCTGCGTGCTTGCTTGCTGTCAAGCACTTCCTTCTTCTTGGGTTTTCTTATTTATTTAACTTTAACCATTTTTAAATGCATGGAGTCAGATCTAGCTTTTGATTTTTTTTTTTTTTAAATAATTCATGATAAATGGTGAACAGTGACTATTCAAATGGGCTTTGTCATGAGCAAATAAACTAATTTGTCTCTTAACTATTTTATTGGGTTTCATAAAATAAAAATTATTGGGTACTAAAGTATGCTTTGTCATGACTTAAAAATAATTTAGAAACTTAATAGCTATTTATGTTTTTTTAGATTTTAATAATTTTTATTTGTATTATGAAAGTTATGTTATAAAAAAGACTATCTATATTTGTTTTGGACTATTTTAGTTAATTTTTCTATTTTTTATTAATTTAATGTTATATATATTTAAAATAATTATTAAATTAATTATGACGTCATCATGGTTTGACCCCGGTTTGACCTCAGTTCGACCTTAAAAACCTTGAACCTCTCCCTTTTACGATTCAATGAATTGTCTGGATCTAAAAACCTTGGTTATCACAATAGTTCTAGCCCTTGACATATAATGTTTAGGGTGGATTGGTTTTTCTCTTTTTTGACATGCATGTTCAAAGTTTTTAAAATATTTTATTAATCCTGGTAATATTCTTCCCGTCTAATGACTTACATAGGCCTAAAAATCTTTAGACCAATTCCTTCAGCTTTGGGTACCTTTGCTTACTTTTTCTTTTTTTTGGGTGACCTTTGTTTACTTCTTTTATTTTTTAATATATTAAATATGATAATGTTTCAAATCTATCACGTCCGTTTTATGATTATTACTCTTCATCACTTGAGTGTCTTTTGTTTACCTATAAAGTTATACTAAATAAATAATGTGTCCTTTTGATTAAAGTAAATAAAAATACCACTGTAGACACTATTATTGGTGACATTGTTTCTTGACATGAACTGAATTCAAAGTGATGCCTCCTGTAATTAACCACGTCAGTGCTACCAACTAAGTTCAAAATCATGAATCGAATGCACAATTTCAATTAAGAATTCTTATTGATTGTAAGGTTAGAAATGGTATCTTCAAGATGTGAATTTGTAAGAGCATCAGCATCAGCTGTTCTAAAATCATAAAAGAGCTCACCTCAGGGTTGTTGCTTGCACCAGAAGTGGTAGGTAAGAATTTAGTAAGTTGATGGTAGAATTAAAATAAAACTTTAATAAATGTAACAACACATTAATTGATTTGAGAGATACAAAAACACAATCCAAATAAGCTTCATCTCAAAAGGGGGAAAAAATGAAAAGTTCCACCCTAAACAACACAAATAGACATCCATAATAACACATAAGATTAAAAAACAAAGAACTGAAATATAAAAATAAAATTTAAATAACGTTGGGCTTTCTACAAACAATTATAATGAATTCTGAAATTACACTGGACACATTGAAAGATCATTTATGTCATTGAGGGTTGTCTTTAAAATCAAATTTATGTGTAACATCTCCAAACAGGAAGGCATTAACCCCTCCCCCCCACCCCCAAATGTCTTTCCAAGGAAAGAGAACAACGATTGAGCCATATAGAACAGAATAGAATGAGCGGACACTAAATTTCCCATTTCTCTTTATCCTCCATCTCACTTGGTCAACACCCTCTTTGTTGGGGATATGAGCATCTAAAAGATGGAGGAATGATGCCACCGGCTCTAAGTCCTAGTCTTCTACCTCCATCTTTCATCCCAACTTCTTCGTCCCCCCTCACCCTATCCCACCAATAAAGATTCCACTAAAGATTCTCTATCAGTGGAACTAGCCTATAAGATAGGAAAAGCCATCCTCTAAGGCTAATCACCACATCAATGGTCATGTCAAACCTGTATCCAACTATCATAACCAACATTAAAATTAGTTTGTTGTAGAAATCTATCTCATTTTATCCTAATGCTTTTCCACATACTACATCCATGCGTGGGAGGGGTGGGGGATAATTCTAATGATATCTTGAGGTTACCTAGCTTAGCAACTTTGCTTGATTTAATGGAGCAAACTTATCACATAGATGACAGCCTTGACCATTAACTCTAGATGTCACTAACAGAATCTATTATGCCAATTGTGGATCTAAAACCATACTGTCATAAGGCAATAACAATAAAATTCATTTTTTTATGTACTTCAATGCCTTTGGTGTAAGAATATGAGTGAATAATATGACGGCTACTAAAATCTTAGACACCACAGCCTATAGTATATTCTCTTTTAGTTACAATCCATCTACAATTTATCAGTGTCTTATTGTTCTTTTTATTTTATTATTACAAATTTGTTTCTTAAAAAAATAGTAAATCTCTACACATACAAAAATAGTAGACCTTTTATTTATCTTCCACTTTTGGGGGGAGGGGAGGTGTTGAACAAGTGAGCTGTTTGACATGTGAAATTCTAGTTAATAATACAAAATGGATAATTTAAAAGCCAATTAGACTTGTCATACATGTTACTAGTGCTAAGTTCTATGACTCTATAGCCTACAATAACTTGCATTTAGATTTAATTCTACCTTGACCTAACCATTCTCCCATAGTTCTAAGAATCTTAGTTTAAGTTTCTTAGTGTATAACATATTAGTGAAGAAATGGCAGGAAAGAACAAAACAATTTTATGGTAGTGTCTACCTATCACTAATATTGAGCCATAACTCATCAATAAATTCTAATACTTTCTATGAGTATGCAAAGCTTATCAATAAATTCTAATACCCTCTATGAGTATGCAAAGCTTTCCTTGAAATATTCAAGCTATTAAAGCATCCAAACTTGAAGGACTATGCCTAAGTAGAAATACTTAAGAAGTCAAATATAGCTCTTGTTCTCTGTTATTATTCTTGTGCTAATTAGCCACATTAATAAGATCCAGGATAAGCCTTTTCTATTGCCTCTACAATGCATTTCACTTCAAGCAATACCGATCAAATTCCTCTATCTTAGACCTTTTCATCAAAGAAAAACCCTACATCACGTAAACGCTAACATCCTAAGCCAGATGATGGACAATGTACTACCCATTATTGTTATCCACAGAGATCCAAATTGGAAAAATAGAATTGTTGACTTAAGCACTCTCTGTTTGACAGCACAAATAAGCTTTTCTCAAAAAGGGAAAAAATAAAATAAAATGAAAGTTCCCCTTAAACTACACAAATAGACTGCCATAATAACACATTAGATTCAGCAACAAATAACTAAGGTTCAACTCAAATGGAAATATAAAAATAAAAACTGAACCAATATTTGTCTTTTTAATAAACAATTATCATGAATGTTGAAATTACATTGGGCACATTGATAGATCATTTATGTCATTGAGGGTTGTCTTTACAATCAAATTAAGGTGTAGGATAACTACAATCTTCACAATAGTAGAACCATTGCTTAGGATCTCGTTCTTCTTCACAGATATTATAGCAATATTCACTAGTGTCATCTTCAGGAGCATAACATAGAATGAAGGGATGCTCATGTTGGTAGTACCATGCGGTTGCACATTTGAAGTCTAGAACAGAATCACAAGTAGTAGAACAGAATACTTGGTATCTTTCAAAACCATAAATATTACACTTCTGTGAATAGTTTGTGATTAAGAGGTAAAGACGATGCTCGTGACAAGCATGAGCAAGGGTGTTTGAGGTCAAACTACATTGAACATCGAGTTCAAAGTAGCATCTCTCACATTTGTAGTAAAATCCATTGCGTCTCTCGTTACATATAATACCCCAAAAATAATAATCTGAATAAGTGAGGGTGAGTGGGTGTTGTTTTATTTTGGGTAATTTAGTACAAGATATATGAAGAAAGAAGCTACATTTGACACAACTATAAAAAGATGGAGGGAGAATAGCTCATACGCACCTGTTGCAAATTTTGTTATTTGGAACCTCATTAGTAAGCTTTAAGTCATGCTCATGGCTGAAGTGTTTGATTTCTGTGGCAATTTCAATTCTGTCCTCCCCCACAGTGCTTTTTATGACCTTGCAAATTTCTGAGTCAACGGATTGATCAAGCTTTGAATCTACATTTTCTAGCATAGCTTTTGACTTAGCGGACTCCTCCTTTTTAAGTGCCAGCAAATTTATGTCCTCCATGTTTCCCCAGCTTATAGCACAATTGAGGTGGGCAGCAAAATCGCATCTGGAGCAATAGTAAAGCCTATAGTTTGTGTCCACTTTTTGAAAACAGAGTTGACATAATTGGGAATTGGATTGATGGAGTTCAAGAGAATGGATGAGGTTGAGGGGGTGATTGTGTCATATGACTTTGAGTTTGCTTGGGATAGAATAAGCACATCTTCTATGAATGAAGAAACCACATGCGTTGCACACATAGGGCATTCCTCTGTCTTCTTTGCCACAAAGGGCTTAAATATGTACACGAGGAATGTTGGACAAGAAACTTAGAAGAAGGAATGTTGAATATCTTTCAAAGAATTCGAGATTTTATCACATTGGTGTTGGTGTACTAAATAATATTCATATTCATTTTAGGTTGCATTTCTTGCACTGCTTAGGGAGACATTGGAGATAGACCTCTACACCCTGGAGATAGGCCTCTACACCCTGGTGCTAGCCAAAGGAAGACTATGTTTATACTTTATACTATTTCATTCAATTCAAGAATACTTACACCATCATGATACTTTGACATGTTGACATAACAACATTTTATGTATCCATCAATAGCAGGAAAAAAACAGCCACCCCGCACAAAGGAGCTCAAAGAAGGAAATCTCATCAAACAATTTATGTATAATAGTTCACCCATGGTTAAATAATAGAAAACAGAGGACCATAATGGATGTCATACCCTGAGAACAAAATGGCCCACATAATATTCTTCATACTATATTAAAAAATGAGGAATTTAGGGTCCCAATTTAAATAAGACTAGCATCTTACAGCGTGTGTGCTTGATTACAGACTTTGAGTAACAGGAGAAATGATTGTATTTTAGAAATTCAAAAAAAATGTGATTTGTGTTTTAATCTTAAATATAGATCTAAAGGTTGAAGGTATAAAACAATTGTACAATAAAGTGTGCAAATAGCATTCTTGTGCTAACATAAGCCAATAGCATAAAAGTTTTACAAGTTACCAAGCCAATCAACACTAACAAGCTCAGTAACTTCATTTTTTTTTTTTTTTTGTCCAACAAACCATTTAAACCAAAAAAGGAACATACCTATGCAAAGTATTTTGATCTTCAAAATGACTCACCATTTTCAGGCCTTATTTATTACTGTTGCAAACTTGAGTTGAAGCTACATTCTTCAGTTCTCTCAATAATTTATGATCTCTAGTTGAGACTTCATTCTTGGCTGTCATTATTTCTTATAAAGCTCCTACAAGATTGATTTCAACAAAGAAATGACCATCAAGGGAAAACAATAAAGGAAAAGATTAAAAATTCAGAGGAAACCACCTTTCCTTTATTGGTAATTTCACTCTATGTTTTCCCCCCCTAGATTCTTGTTTTCTCTAAGACTGCATAATTGCCTATTGGGCTATTTTCAAGGCCATAATGTTTCCTTCCATTTAAGATGATTACTCCATAGGAATACAACAAAGTTGATATTTTTGGTGTATTGGGAATTATTTAAGCAAAATAGTAATTTAGGTATAAAAGCAAATTTGTAGTAACTCTTTAGGTATACTGATAACTATGGCTGCAACAACATAAAAAACAAATTTACTAAAAATAAAAATGGTTGAATTTTTAAAGTTGAGAATCTTATCTACCTATACATTATGTGTTAATGCAACTTGAGACTTGAGGTTACGAAGACCTTTTTTCAAACAGGTAAGGTATACCCCCAAACACCACCTACAAGACCAAAAAGGTTTCATCATCGGCAACTAGTACCCAAATACACAAGTAGAGCCACAACTAGCTTAAATTTTGTTCAACCCTCCAAACACACCCACCAAAGT
Organism: Quercus wislizeni; assembly: GCA_023055345.1. NCBI lineage: Eukaryota > Viridiplantae > Streptophyta > Magnoliopsida > Fagales > Fagaceae > Quercus > Quercus wislizeni. Next base: position 23,224,618 of record JALGQJ010000007.1, on the reverse strand, counting down.
AGATCAAGTGAAAACCATCATGAATCCACCAAATAAATTTTTTTTTTTAAAGGAAAGAAAAAAAGAGAGAGAGAAAAATCACCTCAAGGTTATTTCCAGAGCCACGATTTGTAGTTACAATGAAGAATATAATAAGCTAATTGTAGAATAAAATCCAACTTTAATTAATATGACAACAGGTTAAATGTTTTGAGAGGTATAAAACAACAATCCTTATAAGCTTCATCTCAAAAGGAACAAAAAAAAGTTCCCCTAAACCAAGCAAATAGACAATCATAATTACACATAAGATTCAGCAACAAAGAACTAAGGTTCAACCCAAATGGAAAATATATAAATAAAAATTGAAACAATATTTGTCTTTTCTATAAACAATTATCATGAATGTTGCAATATACTAGAGAGATTCATAGATCATTTGTGTCATTGAGATCTTCTTTATAGTCAAATTAATGTGTAGATCTCCAAACAGGTGGCCATTATTTGTGTTTCTTGTAATTTGGGTCTTCCCCAAGAATACATTTGAAATGAGCAGGATAACTGCAATCTTCACAGTAGTAGAACCATTGCTTGGGATCTCGTTCTTCTTCACAGATGTCACAGTAATACTCACCAGAGTCATCTTCTGGATTATAACATAGAGCGAAGGGTTGCTCATGCTGGTAGTACCATGCAGTTTGTGGTAGTGTAGCACATTTGAAGTCTAGAACAAAATCACAAGTGGTACAACGAAATACTTGGTATCTTTCAAAACCACAAATACTACACTTCTGTTTATGGTTTGGGATAGAGAGGTAAAGATGATGCTCATGACAGGCATGAGTAAGTGTGTTTGAAGTCAAACTACAAGGAACATTGAGATCAAATTTGCATATTTGACAATGGTAGCTAAAGCCATTGCAGCTCTCGTAACAGGCATCACACCGAAACTTAGGTCTTTTACTATAAGTGAGGGTGAGTGGGTGTTGATGAAGTGGGTGTTGTTTTATTTTGGGTAATTTAGTACAACATATATGAAGAAAGAAGCTACAATCGACACAACTATAAAAAGATGGAGTGAGAATAGCTCGTACGCACCCGTCGCAAATTTTGTTATTTGGAACCTCATCAATAAGTTTTAAGTCATGCTCATGGCTGAAGTGTTTGATTTCTGTGGCAATTTCTTCATGCTCATGCAGCATAGCTTTTGACTCGGTGGAATCCTCCTCTTTAATTTCCAACAAATTTATGTCCTCCATGTTTCTCCAGCTAATAGCACAATCAAGGTGGGCAACGAAATTGCATCTGGAGCAATAATAAAGCCCATAGTTTGTGTTCATTTTTTGAAAACAGAGTTGACAAAATTGGGAGTTGGATCGATGGAGTTCAAGAGAATGGATGAGGTTAAGGGGGTGATCGTGCCGTACGACTTTGAGTCTGCCTGGGAAATGAGCACATCTTGTATGAATCCCAAAACCACATGTGGTACATAGATAAGGCATACTTTTGTCCTCTTTGCCACAAAGGTCACAGGCTAAAGTCATCCATCTCCCAATGGCAGTCAATGGGTGGTCGTGGACTTCAGTTGCTTCCGTGGTGGGTGCTAAAGAACCACATTTGATATGAAGCTTAAAGTTGCATCGGTAACAAAAATAACAGTATTCCCAAAGCATTTCTTTGCAGACTTCGCAATTGCTCTTTTCTCCCTCAAGATGATGTGTCCCTTCATAAAAGAGAATAAGAGGATGTAATGGGTGCAAGGGATGGTGCAGCAACCCCAGGGGTAGTTCCGCACATGATTTATGATGAAAGGTGCTATTCCATTTGCATTCTTTACAACTGTAGCTAGGACCCAATATTGGTTCGTTGCACCCAAAACAATATTTGCCATAAATTCTGTCTTCATTAAAGACCAACGGATGCTCCAGATGTCTAAAATGTTGAAGCTGCTTCATCTTCTAATGACATACACAGACATAGTGAAACAAACGGAGAGAGAGAGAAAGGCACATTAGATATTTGATTTTCAAGTCTAGGAGCATTTGTTTTGCTCTCTCGTGTTTTTGTAAATAGCAATAGATGTAAACATAAATGGTGATGATGTTAGCGTTTAAGGCTTACTATTGAAGCTTCCAATCTGGATAACCCATAATAACACATGGTCATGGTGGGCTTGGCTTTGTTGAGGTTTATTTTTGGGGTTTTGGGAATACTTAGTGCATGCATTGTGTTGTGGGCTTGTTAGTAAATGATTCACACCAGACTGTGGGCTTGTTATTTTGGGGTTTTCATGAATTAAATGAATTGTTAATTCATGAATTATTTTATTTAAAAAAATTCTGGTTGTAGGCTAGAATTTTGTTATCATTCATTAAATTTTTACTATATATTATCTTCCTCCCTAAAACATAATTCACATCTTCTCTTACTATTCTCCCCTAAATTATATTAATATTTATTTAATACTAGTTGTAATATAAATATATCTTGTTGCTTATTTTTTGCAATGTAAAAAATGGAAGGCAATGTTAGAGAGTTAAAAATATTTAGATATATATATATAAGTTCTTTTTTTTAATAACTTTTTTAAAAACCTGTATTGTCAAGTAAGGATGTAATTATATTTGAACAAAGTGTAGATTTTTTTGCAAAATATTATTATGGAAAAAAGTTATCAAGGAATATAATTTTGTATAAGTTGCCCAATGTGTCTCATGAAGTGACTAGGTTGATCAAATGACTAACATCACGTGTTTCATTTTGGGTCTATTGTCAAATGGTGTTGGGGTTTTTACAAAATAATTCACATTTTCTCTAACAATTATACCTAAATGGTAATATTTATTTAATTTATTTATCACAAAAAGATATATATATATATATATATATATATAACTATTTTGAGGTGTTTGTTACCTTGGGAATGCTTTTGCGATGATCAGTAGCCTCTACCGCAATTTTTTGTTCTTTTTGTACCTCTTTCGCTTTCTGGGTTTGATCCTCTTCACCCAAATTCCTTGCCATTGAGTCACCACTTTTGCCTTTTAACTCAAGCTGTTGATCCATCGTACAGCTAACTGAGTAGTTAATCAAAATAGTTTTAGTTTTTTTTTTTTTTTGGGGTTAAATTTCTCAAGTATTTTTTTTCTTTAAATATTTAAAAATAATATTATTTTTATTGTTTTAGTTTTTAGAAAAAATATTTTCTTTATCAATTTTTTAATGAAGCTGATCTATTCTATCATTCTTTTCAAATTTAATGTGATTAGGCATTACAAACTTAGTAATATACAAAAGAGCTTAAAATTATAGGGTTTGTGTGTGTGTGTGTGTGTGTGTGTGTGTTGGTATTCCTAAATATACTAAACATACAAATTTAATGTGATTAGGCATTATAAACTCAATAGTAGACAAAAGAGCTCAAAATTATTGGGTATGTGTGTGTGTTGGTTTCCTAAATATACTAAACAAATATCTTGATAGTGAATTGCATCCGATTGTTGTAAGTGAAATACCTTTTATCAAAGCTACATTAGAGGTAACATGAACTAAACCCATTTGACAATATCATTAATTCAAGTGCAACTTAACAAGTAAATAGGCCCAATTGCATTTGTAACATTTATAAGAAAAATTAAGCAGCTAAAGCAACCCTATGAACATTAGTAGAAAAACATATACATACAAACAGACTTGAAGAATTAGCCATTGATACTTATAAGGAAAAGCTTCTAAGTTAGCCTTAATTTCAATTTTGTTAATACGAAGTTCATATGAATCTCATCTATAACTTTTACTATATATAGATTAGATGGTGTTACTTGCAAAAGATAAAACATATTAGAATTATTCCATTGTGCCAAAAATAAAAAGCATCTCCAACACAAAAGAAAACAAATTAGGAAAAGAAAAACTTATACATAAAGGCTCATACTTGCATTCTCCTAGCAAAGTTTCATACTCAGACCATCCTAACTAAATAATTCTCTCCCCCTTGGCCCACAAAAGGACAAAAAAAAAAAAAAAAAGATTTTGTAGGGTGCTCCACTTAAAAGTCACATACTTATACTTGCAATTGAAAAAAAGAAGAAGGAAATTTCATTACTTTATTCAAACGTTAATTAGCTCCACATAAAGGCTCATACTTTCACTCGAAAGTATTAAGAGTGGTTCTAGGACAACAAAATATTCTACAACTTTTTGTTACAACTTAGACGTGGCAAATTGCAAGTAATTGTTTATTACTTACACATGAACCTACCATTTTTCATCACTATTCACACTTTGTCACATCATAGTTGTGACAAGGAAATTGTATAATAATTTGTGGTACTAGATTTTTTTTTTTTTCAATATTAAAGGTGTCTTGGGGCAAATAATGTACAGTAGCAAAAGTATAACTCAACATCTTTAATCTGACTTAAGCAAACTAGATTCATATGCTTTTCTCTCTCTCCTTTCCTCTTTATATATACTTATTACCTAAAGGACTCATATCAATGTGTGAAAAATATTATAAGATGTTAATTTTTCATATTTAAGTTCAAAATCACCCACATCACTCAATTTAAAAATATATAAATATATAATGTTGTTACAGTAACTATATAAAAGAAAATCATTGCCCTCAACAAAACCAAAAAAATTGTACTTTTTTTTTTTTTGATAACACAGAAAAGGTGTACTTAGGTGTATGGGAGCTATAAATGGGGATAATAACGTAGGAACAGTGAAACACTGATTGAACATTTCCCATAAGCTTGTCCCCTTCACATATGTTTGCCCAACTTTAATTCTAGTTATTTAACGACGATAAGGAATTAAGAACATTTTTTAAGACCGTAAGCTAAACCTTTGAATTCAAATGCTTTTTCAGGAATCAAGTAATCCGAAGTCCATTCCAATGCCTTCCTAATATCCCAAACAAGGATATATCCACACAATTTTTTAACACAAGGCAAGATGAATATTTTAACAGGCATTGTTATCAAGTTATACTTAAGGTAACTTTTACAAAATTATACTACTTTGTAACTTTTTTCCATAATAATATTTTGCTAAACATATAATTTATTCAAATGTCGTTTTTGTATCTATATATCAAGAACTCAAATTACAGTATTTTGGGTTTTTTTTTTTTTTGAACAAATGGTAGGTGCTTTATCAAAATATTATTATGGAAAAAAGTTATCATATAGTATAATTTCGTAAAAGTTGTCTTTAAAGCTAATTTGAATTTCTATCAAATTTTAAACCAAAAATATAAATATAAATAGTTATTCTATTACAACATCTAATATTTCTAATAATATGAATTTCTATTCCTAACATAATTTTCATCCAATGTACCAAACGTGACCTCAAATTTTTATTTTTATTTTTTGGGACAAGTGTTAATCAATCATAGTAAGAATATGAATTTTGTCTTCACATTTTGGACTCTACTTATCAAGGGGAAGCCTAGACACATGTGAGAGGGTGTTAAAATATTGGTATAAAATAATTAAAATCTTCAATTTTCTTTTTCTCGTAACACTTCCAAACTAACATTTTATCTTTTTTCCATTCACGTACAAGATATTTTTTGCCCATCTCTCTTCAACTTATGAATAAATGAGATTCAATCTTTTAGGGTTGTCATATATTTTTTTAGTCTTCTTTCTTAGGATTTCTTTGAACATGTTGCTTTGATATAATTTCTCATCTTGAAAACAAAGCAAGATTAATTCTAGTGGCCTAGTGGGTGTAGACGACAAACCCCCCCCCCCCCCCCCTTTATTCCCGCCCCAACACACACCAAAAAAAAAAAAAAAAAAAAAGATTCTATTGTTAGCATAAAACATGACCTTATAAGAAGTATATAACACCACCATCACTTGAAAATTCTAAAACTGAAGAAAAAAGAAAAATAAAAGCAATAAGCTTGCTAAACAACATATGAGTCAAATGCTTCTCTCTCTTATTTGTTAGATATTCCTTTCCTATATTATTTTTATTTTAACATTTCCTCTCATTGACAAGGAATAAAATAAAATAAAAAAAAAAATAAAAGGAAGAAGAAGAAGAAGAAGCAGAAGAAAAAAGAAGAAGATGAAGATAGTGAAAGAAAGGTAATGGACCTTGCTAATTAATCTTAAATCAAATGCTACTCTCCCTTTGATACCATTTCTTTTTCTATATTCCTATCACATTTCATATTTCCATTTTTTTACAAAATTTTAACATCTTTTGTGATTTTTTTCATGATGAATGACATTTAGAAACCAATAGACTTTAAGGAACTATATAACTTTTATGTTTGCTCAAAATACATTCAATAAATTCTTAAAATCAATCATTCCAAATATGAAAGTTATATTGCATGTACCTAATCCCGTTAGAGCATTGTTCACCTTGTTTACTATAAAGAAAATGGTAAATCATGATATTTTCAAACTTCATTAGTAAATTATAATTCCTTTTATATGTTTACAATTTTTTAGATTATATATATATATATATATATATATATATATATATATATATATATATATGTGTGTGTGTGTGTGTGTGTGTGTGTGTGTGTTTTCCAATACAGAGTCTATAAAAAATTAAAAATATTATAGTTTGTTTAGAAAATGAATTTATAGAATAGGGCTGGTAGTTATATACCTTAAATTAAAACTAGAGGAGATGCGAAAAAAATCATTGGAATCCAATTGATACCTTTATAAATTTGTGTATATTTGATATGGCATTGGAACTCAAACTATGCTCTCAAAATCCTTAGTCCTCAGCTCCTCTATTGCTATGATGTCTCCAATCTCATGTGCTACTCAATTTGATGTGCAAAAGTAAGGATTAAACACTGTAAGAAAGAAAGTGTAAAAAAGAATTTAAGAAGGGGAATAAATGTGTGGACATAAAAAAATTAAAATTTGAAATGATGGTGGGGATTAGTGTGGTTTAGTCTTGCCTTATGCTTACCAAATATTAAGCTAGTTTATCATGCTTTTCAAATATCAATGTCACTAACTAAAAAGATTCACTAATATATGACAAGCTTAATTTTTTGTGTGTGTTTCTGCATTCCTAAATATACTAAACAAATAAACTTATAGACTAAATAGTATATAGCATCCAATTGTTGTGAAAGTTTGCATGTGATTAACCTATAATAGAAGTTTAATAAAATTATAGATTCCATGTAATAGTGATTTATAAAAAGTAAACATCATGTACCTTTTTACCAAGGTTGCATTAGATGCCCCATGAACCAAACCTCTTAGCAATAAATATCACTAATTCAAGTGAAAATTAAGAAGTAAATAAACTCAAAATTTATTGCATTTTTAACATTTATAAGAAAAGTTAAGAAAGTAAAGCTACCTATTGTTTATGAATAGTACTAAAAAACCATAGATGTACAACAAATGTTGGAAAAACAACTACCAATACTTATAGGAACAAAAATCAGACTTTGGCTTTAAAACACCTTTAGGGAAGCTTCCAAGTTAGCCCTAATTTGAATTTTGTTAATGTAAAGTATATAGGGAGCTCATCCATGCTTCTACTATATATAGATTTGATGGTATTGCTTTCTAAGGATAAATTTATCAAATTCCATCATGCCAAAACAGAAAAGCATCTCCAACACTATAGACAAAGAATTGGAAAAAGAAAAAGAAAAGCATATGCTTGCCTTCCATATGCAAGAAAGCAATGAACTTATGCTTCCCAACCTAGATGTATATACTAGTCTTCTCTTTTCTCTTTTCTCTATGTTTTTTTTTTTTTTTTGAAAGAAACTTTTGTTCATGCCTAGATGTCATAATAATATTTATTTTTCCTTTCGCTCCCCCTCCTAAACATGTCTACACCAACATTTTGTTTTTATTCATTTAATGAAATTTATTTGCTCATCTTTATTTATGTCATACAGCATCACTATCAATGCTGTTGTCACTGTCACCATCACCCCATTTTCCTCACCTCATTGTTGTTAGCATCACCTCCAACATCATTCACTGCTATTGTCGTTACCACCAATAACATCATGATACCATACCATCACCATAATCAAGTTATTGTTATCATCATTGTTATAAAAGCCTTAATTCTTTACACTTTGTTTATGTTTTTAAAAAACCATAACAATCTTTTTTCTTTTTCTTTTTTTCCAAAAAAGACATTTTCAATACTAAATTCTAAATTTTTAGATATACTCATTTAATCAATGAAAAATTAATTGATGTGTTTAAAATTCCCATCATGTAGTAAATTCTATGAATTTTTGGAACTTGGAAGTCTTTTTTTTTTTTTGGGCTGTGATTTCCTTTAATATGTTGTTTTAAAAATATTTATTATGTGTAAAACAAACCAAGCATTGGTTTAGGCTTAAACACCCAATTTATTATTATTATTATTTTTTATGAACACCACCCCAATTTCACCACACTAAACATTATATATATTGTCATATCCCACTCTCACAGTCACATCAAAGTCATACTCACACCATCCTAACAAAACATCCCACTCCCCCCCCCCCCTGCAGAAAAAAAAAGGGAAAAAAAAGATTTTGCTACATGTTCCCATCAAAAGTCTCATACTTACAACTGAAGGAAATTAAAAAGGCAAGATTTTGTCATTAGTACCACGTAAAGGCTTATTCTTACACTTGAAGGCTATTAATGTGGAGATTTTGTGGGTGAAGGTGAGCAACCTATCCCTAGGAATATATATATTTTTCATTAGCTTCACATAAAGGCTCATACTTGCACTTAAAGGTAGAAAGGTATTCCGACTTGTTAAGCAAACTAGATTCATATGCCTTTCTCTCTTCTTTCTTTTTCTATATTCTTATTACCTTAATGTTTTCATTCTCTCACATGATGTCTTATTTTCTTTTTCTTTTTCTTTTTTTTCCACTTGACTATATAAAAAATTATGCTTTAATGGAGAGAGAGAGAGAGAGAGAGAGAGAGAGAGAGAGAGAGAGAGAGAGAGAGAGAGTCTACTAACACTATCTATCAAAAGAAGAAGAAAAAAAATCTTGACGAAAAAGTGCTATGAAACTCTACGTAAGACATATAAAGCCATTCATTCTTATAATTAATTTTTTAGGAACTAATTTTTTTTCTTTCTTTCCCTCCTTTTTTTTTTCTTTATTGCATTTAGGATTAATAACATAATAGCTAAGAGAAAATAAATCCAAAAAATATTTGTGCCACAAAAAAATCACAATTTTTGCCACAACATGCCATATAACGATTTGTGAGTGGAGAATAATAGTGGGTCCATGGGGTTCTATGGGGGTGTTTGTTACTGTTGTTTAAACAATAGTTTTCAGTATTTAAATAACATTACATTATTTTCACACATTTTTTCACCCACATGTATTTCCACAAAACAACAATAACGTTATCAGAATTCTCTTACCAAATAGGCCCTATATCTCTATAACTCACCAGCAAAAATTGTAATATTAGCATTTCTCAAGTAAGTGTAAGTCCCCCTAAAAAAAGAAGAAGAAGAAGAAGAAGAAGAAGTAAGTGTAGGCCCATTTTTATCTATTTTCTCTTTTGAAAAGATAAGTGGTACAAATATTCCCTATATAAAGCCCCATAAATTATCTTGGGCTTTCTCACAAATATTACCCATTATATCCCACATATTACCCAACTAGAATTTTTTTACAAAAATACTCACCATACCACAATTGGGCCACAAAATTATGCTATCCCCACAAAAAATCCCAAGAAAAAATCCCAAGCTCATTTACCTTGTGGGAAAAGCCCAAAAGGGCCCAATAATACCATTTACTAAGCCCATTGCTATACGGCACCCCCAAAACCTGATACGATCCGACACCTCTAAAGCCCGTTGCTACACGGCAACTTTAAAGCCCGATACGATCCGGCACCTCTAAAGTCCGTTGCTACATGGCACCTCTAAAGACCGGTACGATCCAGCACCTTAAAGCCCGTTGCTACATGGCATCTTTAAAGCCCGTTGCTACACGACACCATTTACTAAGCCTGTTGCTACACGGCAATACTTTACAAAATCTTAAAATCATTTTCACAAAGCCCAAATAATAATTTGGCGACTATTTTCCCTAAGCCCAAATAATAAATTGGCAACTATTTTTCACAAAACCCAAATAATAATTTGGCAACTATTTTCCTTAAGCCCAAATACTAATTTGGCACTTATTTCATAAAACCCAAATAATAATTTGTCAACTATCTCTAAAAGCCGAAATACTAATTTGGCACTATTTTACAAAGCCCAAATACTAATTTGGCACTTATTTCATGAAGTCCAAATAATAATTTGGCAACTATTTTTCTTAAATCCAAATATTATCTTGGCAACTATTTCACGAAGCCCAAAATACTATTTTGGCAAAAAACAATTACTTTATACTCAAAGCCCAAATGTTATTTTGGCACATACTTACAAAACTCAAATATTATTTTTGACACTTGCTTTACATGTACTAAATCCCTCACTCATGGGAAATATAATTATTCATCCCTCAAGAAATATCTCTCTTACAAGATTTATAAAAACCCATGTGCATCACCCATGGCAAAACTACTCATCTTGTAGGGTTAACCAAGCCCAAGCAAGCTTATCTGCAAAGCCCAGCTAGGTCAGGCCAGCCCACAAACAAATTTAGCAAGAGGAGAACACGTGAACTGGTCAGCCAAATTTTAGCAACAATTGAAACAGCTGGAGCCCCTTCCTATCAGGTCATAACTTGTCTAATCAGATCAGAAAACAGACACGTGTCCACTAGGGGATGAATCCTTTCTCCACAAGCTGAAATCCCATCATTTCTCAAGTGACATAAAGCTAAAGGTGATGTGACAAAAAGCTGGGAAAGCTTCAGCCAGCTGTCACTTCTTTCTTCTCCAACCCAGCTAGTCAAAAATTAAGAGCAGCCATAATCAGACCTCTGAAGCTCCTGAAATGACATAAAATCAGCTCATTTTTATACTAAAAATGTGTATTCTCTAGTTCATGAACCAAGCATATGAACCCCAAATGAGGAAATTTAGGGAAATGTGGTTTGGAGGGCACCAAGGGGATCCCAACAGAGTTCCAAGCAAGGGCTCCAAGGTTGACACCTGGCTTGGGGTGGTCTAATCTGCCCTAGGGAACTCTGATTCTAGTTGCAGGACAACTGAGATCATTAGCCTAAAAGCATGCTCTAATCCCATAAACCAAGGCTAATCAGCATTTAATTCTAAGCCAGAATCCCAGCTGTTATTGCCCAAAACAACAAGAATCTTCTGCAAGTTAAGCTTACCACTCTTAGCTAAAATCTTAAGAACGATTCTCTAAGGATTTTCTGGAGATTAAGAAAGATTTAGCAAAGATTATTTGCTAATCATCCCCTGAAAACCTTGATATAAATGGAATTCTCCATTAATGTTTCAACAACCAACTCACTAAGCTACACACCAAGATTTTTCCTTAACCTCTCTGCAAAAAGTCTTCTCTAAGCTCTGAAAAGTCACTGAGTTCTCAGTCTCAAGCTTAGAAATCAAGTTCCCCAACTCCAACTCATAAACATTCTCCATAACTCTGCTCATAGACACTTACCTATCTCCAGTAGAAAGCTCCATCAGCTTTACCTATACTACTCACTCATTACTCATGCTACTTACAAATGACTCTCTCTACTCACTACATATACTATGTTCTTGAGCATGCCTTGGCACTATAATGATCTTGTTGTGCTAGCTGGGATCTCTCTCTCTCCCTTCATCTCACATTGAGTTTTCTCCATTATTTGTTATTATGGAACCCATGATATTTACTTATTCATTTACTATTAATGGTTATGATGTAACTGTTACTATAGAATTTTTCCCTCATATTGTTGTATTAGAAGACTCTTCTCCAGAGCTAACGGATGATAAGTCTGAAAGTGTAGATATTTCCCTTGATCTGTGAAATAGCTAACAGCTGAAGTTTTTCTCTGTTTCGTATTATATTACTGCTGGGCCATTTTCTGCAGAAACATTTTACCGCTCGGTTGTTTTCTGTAGAAATAGTTTACTATTGGACTATTTTCTGCAGAAATACTTTACTGCTAGGCTATTTCTTACAGTGTGCTTTTTAATCATGCTGATGTGTCTGCTGTAGGGATTGCTCATGGGCCACTCTTGTTAGCTCTAATCTAAGCCCAATGCATAAAATATAGTGAATTTCTTAGATCTTCACCGATAGCTTTTGGGTTGTGCATCAAGCCCATCGTTGAGTTTCGGTTTAGACCTCTAACCTAATATAAATATCATTTGTCGGAAGGGAACCTTTTCCGCCCCCGACATTTTGGCGACTCCACTAGGGAGTTTACTAAAGCTAAGAGTTCACCATGCCTCATAGGTTGCGAAAAAGCTGGCAAGAAGGGACTAGAAACACTAGTCTCCCAACAGCACAAAGCCATCATTGTCAAGCTCCATAAGGAGAACAAGCTGACCAACATGAGGTTAACCAAGAAGATTTTGACTGCCGATTCTCTTTCCTCTTGGAAACATTACAAGGAATGCAACAAGCTCAGGTTGAACTTGCTAAATCTTTAAGGGTCTTGAGAGAGACTCAAGGGCCAATGCCCCAGCCATTACATGAAGGATCAGATCCTAGAACATAACAGGAGAGGGGATCAGCCGCTGGGAATCCTCAATCTGGTGAGCAAAATGCCTCTCCTCCTCAGTTTGCTACATTATTTGATCTTACTACTTTGCTGGAAAGGGAAAGGCTTAGCCAGCCAGAGGAACCAAGGAACTTTGTCTGTAGGCCACCCTACCTAGCTGAGCTACTAAGCAAGCCATACTCAGAGAAATACGAAACTCCCACCTTCTCCCTTTATGATGAGAGGAAAGGGATTGCAATCGAGCATGTCAACAAATTCCTTGACTCTATGGGTCCTTTTGCTGGGAATGGTGATCTTTGCTTAAGGGAATTCTCAAAATCTCTTACTGATCATGCTTATACATGGTACTACACTCTTCAGCGAAGTTCCATTGCCACATGAGATAAAATGGTTGAAAGTTTATGTTCAAAGTATTTTCATGGAAAGGAAAAGGTTACCATCCTCACTCTTCACAATACTAAGCAAAAGTCCTCCGAAGGACTCCTTGATTTCATTCGACGATTCCGAGATGCTGCTTTTGATTGTTATGTGCAGTTCAAAGAGCAAGAGCTAGTTGAGATTTGCATCGACAACATGTCTCATGAGTATCGAGCTCATTTAGAGAATCTTAATATTATTCAGTTTTCCCAGCTACTCTAGAAGGCTCGTAAGACAGCCATATCAGTCAAGCTTTCCATAGCTAAAAGGTCTAAGTCAAAAAAGAAAAATGCTCCTCAAGCTCTTGCAGTCTTCACCAATGAGCCAATAGTTGGGGAGAAGAGGAAAAGGGAAGAGAAGGAAGAGTATCCTCCCATAACATGCACCGATGAAGAAATAAATGCCGTCATTGACAAATGGATGGTTGATAGAGTGCTTAGGCCCTTCAAGCTTATTTGAAAGCTTACTCTGGAAGATATGCTAAAGCCATTCTATTGTCGGTATCATAGGTATGTGGGCCATGGAACTAGAGATTGTAGAGCAATCCGGAGAATGTTTTGTAACGACCCAAGGAAAAGCGCTAGCCACATCTGCACTATACCTCAAAAGGACTAGTCAGCCTAGTTCAACCTAGTAAATACCCGATGTGGGACTCATCACACATTCACACACATCACACAATCAATCAAATTGGGGCATCACAATCTCCCCCACTTAAATCCCTAACGTCTTCGTTAGGACCCACTTTGTGGGGTAGTGTACTAGACCGGCTCTGATACCATACGTAACAACCTAAGGAAAAGCGCTAGCCACATTTGCGCTATACTTCAAAAGGACTAGTCAGCCCAATTCAACCCAGTAAAAACCCGATGTGAGACTCATCACATACTCATATACATCACACAATCAGTCAAATTGGGGCATCACAATATCCTCCACTTAAATCCCTAACGTCCTGGTTAGGGCCCACTTTGTGGGGTAGTGTCTCCAAGCCCACACGGGGTTACTGGGCCGGTTCTGATACCATCTGTGACGACCCCACCCCACCTGTGTAGATATTGTCTACTTTGAGGCCTCATACCCCTCATGGTTTTATTCTCCCCTAAAGCACACAACAGTGGAGGAAAATGTCTTTACACATTAAAGGAACGTCACTCCTTATAAGCACATCTTCATGTGCTTCCCTAGGCGATGTGGGATTCCATGGATTGCAAGATCCCCTTTTGGGCCACTACATGTTTCACAAGAAAATTTCAGATGGCACTTTGAACCTCACTCGTGAGCAAAAGGTCTAGCGGAACCCACTGCCTCAGCATCACAAAAGGAAAGCCATAATAGTTGTACTTTTTCATAATAGGGTTGATGAAACTGAGATTGTCAGCGATACAAGCATGTCCCCAATAGCTATCTCTGCTCTTCAAAGAAGCCCTACCTTTCGGACATTGTTCAATCAATTGGAGCTCAAGGAAGAGTCAAGGAGATCAGCAACTGAAGCTCTTGTATCCATCGCTGCCAGCTCTAGAACACACTACCTCACAGCTAAAGCTCATGCCAGCCATGCCTTTTTAGAGACTACTAATATCATCACCTTCACCGACGAGGATATGGAGGTACAACACCCTGATCATAGTAAACCATTATATATTGCTGCTCAGATTAATGATGTTCACATAAGAAGGGCACTAGTCAACACTGGTGCATCACTTAATCTTATTCCAACCAGCACACTCAAAGCAGTTGAGATCCCACTCAGCAGAATCGCTGAGGATCCTTTTAAGGTTTTTGGTTTTGCTGGAATTCATGAATGCACTATTGGGAGTATACAGTTAGTTCTTAAAGTGGGGCCCATCGTCGCTCTCACCAGATTTCATGTTATTGACTCACCCGTTTCTTATCATGCTCTACTTGGGAGGCCATGTCTCCACAAACATAAGCTTATGCCATATATTTAAAGGAAGATTCAATGGTAAGCCTATACGTATCCCTGCTAATCCTACACCATTTGATCTATCCGAAGCACACTACTTTGAAGCTACTTTCTATGATGAGCTTACCCCAAATGGGGAAGATTCTACTTCAAGGCCTGTTGGGATTCCTTTACCCAGTTGGCAAGACATTGAGAATAACCCTGAGATAGACATGAGGTCTTTCATTGATATAAGGAAAAAGAAAAGAGAACGTGGGAAAAACTCTAGCGATGCCTCACAGCCACGTTGTGTACAAGTCCAACTGTCAGATGGTCGTTTGGGGTATCGTTTATGACGGTACGCGAGGCCTAGCTATCTCAAACAGAAGGGTCTCGGATTGAATGAAGCAAGCACTACTCCAACATGCTGTTATACTCAAGAAAAAGAATCACCGGCGATAGAAGAAAATCTACCCAGCAGTCTGGCAAAACTATCTGAAGAGCGCCCAGCGGTAACTAATTTCTCACCTAATGTAGAACTGAAAACCATTAATCTCAGTGATGATCCTAATGTCTAGTGACCAACTTCAGTAAATGCAACCTTGCCACTGCTGGAAAAGGCTCAGCTCATTTCACTATTAAAAAAGCACATTGATGCCTTCGCTTGGGAGTACCATGAGATGCCCGGTTTGGATCCTAACCTAGTAGCACATGCTCTCAACGTGGAACCAAGAGTGAAGCCAGTAGTACAGCCCATGTGGACCTTCCATCTTGATGTTGACGCTTAAATTATCCAAGAAATCCAGAAACTTCTCACAGCTGGGTTTATCAAGCCTATCATGCATGCAAGGTGGCTTTCAAACATAGTACCAGTCAAGAAGAAGAATAGGTAAATACGATGCTATGTTGACTTTAGGAATCTTAATAAAGCATGTCCCAAAGATGAATTTCCACTTCCCAACATGGATATGCTCATTGATTCAGCTACTGGGCATGCTATGTTTTCATTCATGGATGGCTTCAGCGGCTATAATCAGATCAGAATGTCATCCAAAGATGTAGCCAAAACAGCCTTTCGAACTCCTATTGGTAACTTTTATTACACTGTTATGCCCTTCGGTCTCAAAAATGCCGGAGCCACATATCAAATGGGCTATAACCGCAATCTTTCATGACAAGATGCATAAAAAGATCAAGGACTATATGGATGACATTGTTGTGAAGTCAAAAACCAGAGGAGATCATCTCATTATCTTACAAAAGGTCTTTGAAAGGTGTCGACTCTACCAGCTTCGCATGAATCCACTCAAGTATGCCTTCGGAGTTACAACTGGGAAATTTCTGGGATTTCTTATGCACCAAAGAGGTATAGATGATGATCCTAGCAAAGTGCAAGCCATTACTACTATGAAGCCACCTGTAACACTCACACATCTCAAAAGTTTCCTTGGTAAACTCTCATACATCCGGTGGTTTATTCTGGGTCTCGCTGCCCTCATAACTGCCTTTGCACCACTACCGAAGAAAGGAAAACCCTTCCACTGGAATTCTAGATATCAGCAGGCATTTCTCCAAGTGTAGCAACTCATGACCAAACTGCCAACCGTATGTGCACCCATACTAGGTAAACCACTTAAGCTGTATTTGGCTACCAATAACGAAGCAATAGGGGCACTCATAGCCCAAGATGACCAAGAAGGGATTGAGCTACCAGTTTATTATGTTAGTAGAAAGTTAAAGGATGCAGAAACCCGCTATCCAAGGGCTGAAAGGACTTGTCTTACTCTAATATATGCTGCCCAGCGACTGTGCCATTATCTGCTAGCTGACACGATACAACTTTTAACAAAATCTCATCCAATCCACTCACTCTTAAAGCGATTGGTTCTTTCCGGAAGGCTGGCACAATAGCTCTTGCAATTATCTGAGTTCGAGGTCATAGCAATCACCCCAACAGCTGTAAGGGGTCAAGCCATCGCTAATTTGTTGGCAAATTTTCCTGGTGAAGACAGCTGGGACATTACTGATGATGTACCTGGAGAACTACCAGCAGTTGCACTAGTGGAAACATCTGGGGCAACTTGGACTTTACATTTTGATGGATCCTCTACCACTTTTGAAGGAGTGGCTGGAATAGTCTTATCCAAAAGTACCGAAGAAATGTGGGTATATCATTCAAGCTTGATTTTCCATGCACTAACAATATGGTTGAATATGAAGCATATCTCATGGGCCTAGCGGTAGCTCATGAAATGGGTATCAAACGTCTTCGAGTAATTAAAGACTCAAATTTAGTTGTCTGCCAAGCTAGAGGAGATTTTGCACTCAAGGAACCATCTTTGGCTCCATATAGAGCTATGGCCCAAAGGTTGGAGAATTCTTTTGAAGAATTCAATATTAAACACTCCCTAAGATCTGACAACTGCTTTGCCGATGCTCTAGCCACATTGGGATCAAAAATCAGATTTGAAGGCACAACTACAAATGTTACTATTGTAAAAAGGCCAATCCCAGTGGTACAAATGATGAAGGAAGAGTTCTCTGATAAACCCTTGGGACAGATGGATTGGCGGTCTTCCATTAAAGAAGCACTATTATCACCGGATGAGAAGAATTATTTGAAGGTACTCAAAGATTATGCTCTAATGGCAGGGGAATTGTACAAAAAGCTACCTGGAGGAGTTCTAGCTAGATGTTTGAGCCCTGGTGAGTCCACTAAGTGATTGAAAGAAGTTCATGAAAAATCTTGTGGCCTCCGCGATTCTATCAGTCTCTATAAACGCCTTTAGCGGTCAGGCTATTACTGGCCAGAAATGGGCAAATAGGTTGCCACTGTCCAAGAGCAATGCATCAATTGCCAAAATATTTTTGATCAGATGGAATCATGTGCAGTCCTTACTACCAATGATTGGCATGTACCCTTCCTTGAGTATCTTATAGAGGGCATCTTACCCGACAATCATGAAGAGGCCTACCGCTTGAGAAAGTTGGCTACTCATTATTTTGTGGAAGGAGGTATTCTTTTCAGGAAAGGGTTCAATGGGGAGCCTTTGAGATGTCTAGGGACCCCTGAAGCACAAACAGTTATGCGAGAGGTGCATGCAGGTGAGTGTGGTGACCATCAAGGCAAAAGGCGACTTCTCCAACAACTACTCAATTTAGGGTATTTTTGGCCCACCATGAAACAAGATGCAGCTGAATGTGTGAAGACATGCCATACTTGCCAAGTCCATGGGAATCTTATACATACTCACCCCACCAACCTTCAAAACATGATGACTCCTTGGCCATTTCACACTTGGGGACTCGACCTAATAGGCCCAATCAATCCACCATCCAAGGGTCACATTTGGATATTAGTGGCCACCAAATACTTTACAAAGTAGGTTGAGGCCATCTCCCTAAAGAAGGCTATAGGCCCAGCTGTTGCCAATTTCATCCGAGAGCACATAATCTGCAGGTTTGGCATTCCTCACAAGATTGTTACTAATAATGGCACTCCTTTTGTCAACAAGGATGTCCGAAAATTACTTGACCATCACCACATCAAGCACCGCAAGTCCACTCCTTATTATCCATAAGGCAATGGTCAAGCGTAAGCCACCAACCAAGTGCTATTAAGAATTCTCAGCAAGATGGTGCATGAATATGAGGGTGGCTGGACAGAACACCTGTTGGAAACCCTGTGGGCATACCGAAGCTCAAGTAAAACAACCACCGAACTATCACCGTTCTCTCTTGTATATAGTACCGAGGCTATATCTCTAGTCGAGCTATTGATTCCCACACCAAGGGTCATTCATAAACAAGAAACAGACATAGATGTTGCCATTTATGCAGAGATCAAAACTATAGACCTTGAAACCTTGGAGGAGACACGAAATCTTGCTTATAACCGCACCCAGCGGTATCAGCAGCAGATGGCCAATGCTTACAACAAGGCCACGAAATCCAAGGTTTTTGTCAAAAGACAAATGGTTTTAAAGGTAGCAGATCATATTAAAAGGAATCTCTCAGCACCCTCTAAGTTTGCCCCAAGTTGGGAAGGGCCTTATCTCATAAGGGAAGCCAGTGCCAGCGGTTATTATCATCTAGCTACAGCAGAAGGCGAAAGTCTCATGGAACCTATCAATGGCAAATGGCTTAAGTTGTACTGTGCTTAATTCGACTTTCAAGTATGTACCAAGTAACTCTCTTTTGTATGATCTTAAGCTACTTCTACTATGCCAATAAAGAATTAAGCATTGCCTTTTGCCTCAAATATGAACTCCTTATATTTACAATTACTCTAATATTATTTTTCATACATAAGTATGCTTACTCTAAACTATGAATAAAGTTACAGCCCTAATAGCTGGGCATCTCGAACCAAAATAGTCATGAACACAACAAACATTTGCAAAACTATATATATGATTTCCATGACTATATTTTAGCTTGAATATAATATTCTTTGATAAATGAAGTATTTTTCATAAATTGAATTCATGTACTTGTGCATAAACAAAAACACAACTTGCACAGTTGGGAAAATATTGAGTTACTACACAAAGTTCATATGGCTGGTGCACCTCTGCACAAAACATAGCCTATATTGTCAAACAAACCCAAAATACATAACCGCTTTCATCATATCACAATGTAAAAATAACTGTCCAAAATACCAAGCTACTAATAATAATAAAAGAAAAGCTAGTCAAATAAGCCATCGCCAAAGGTTTCCGCTAAGGAAGAAGCACCTCCAGCTGATGATGACTACTTCAATGCATCTCTCTGACTCAACAAAAGTGAAAGCTTAGCTCTTTTTGCTGCTATTTCTCTCTCAAGATTAGCTATTTTCCTTATGAACTCATCATCATGGGTAATACAAGCCTCAGTAGCAGCCCGAATCTTGTCAAGGATGAATTGAACTCCGAATTTCATAAACAACAAGTCTTTAAGAGCATTTTTCCATTCAATTACTCTCTTCAAATTTGAACTATCAAGCTTCGTACGCTACATGTCTAGCAACACTGCAACAAGCAATTGAAGGTCGGATTTCCTCAATGAAACACCTAGCTTGCACCCAACCATGAAGTATGGGCGTTTCTTTATAATTGCTACCAGCAGTGGCTGACATTCTGCAGGAATCTTGGACCACTGGAACATAATAGTGTTACTTGAAAGAGGATGAAAGTCAGTTGCCACTTTTTCATTCTCTTCATCTTCTGCAAATCTTTCCAAAAATTCTTCAAGGATCATTCCCTTAGCAGCACCACCAGAAGACTTAGCCCGTGACTCTACAAAAGAAAAGGGGCATGATTATATCCCCAACAGTAGCTAAAAAGCTTTCATACAGCCAAGTGTCATTGAACAAAGAAGCTTATTTTACTATTCACATGAGCAATTCAAAACTACCATACTTGAAGGTTCTTTGTTGTGATGTGCATCATGAACAGTCGGGGAAATAGCATACCCTTGGTTGGGCACACCAACAACAACTTCGCCAGTAGTAACAGCAGCACTAGGGTCCTTGCCAATAGACTCCTCACTGGAATCCCAAGCAGCAGCTTCTCCAGTTGTGGTAGCAATAGTAGGGCCTTCACCAGCCGTCTCTATGTCTTCATCAGTTGGACCTAGAGAACAAAGGACGTTAGTAGAGGAAACACGAGAAGAAACCGAAGCGAGGAACAGTAGTTTACCAAAATCAGCAGCCGTACCCTCAGAATCATGCCCCTCTGATTGCATTTCTTCGCCAGACTGTTGCAGCCATAAAAGCACACAGTTAGCGCCAAAGAATGAAGGCAAAGAAGAAAAGAAAAAGAGAAGTAGAACAGAAAAACTGTAAGAAGATAAGGGCTTCGAAAAGATACCTCTTCTAAAATTTCAAAGATTTGTATCCTACCAGCACTGGTTTTCCTTCTATAATGCTTTGCTAGTGGTAACGAGCTAGTAGGGGCATCAACTGGGGCACTGAACTTAGTAACCTGAGCAGCACCAGAGCTGGATTGAGCAACCATTGGGGGCTTGGGGCTGCCAGCTTTAAACTTTTCAACACCTGCTTTTTGTCGTCTCACCTTCTTGGGCTTGTCTTTGGATGAAGGTGATTTGCCACGAGGTCTTTTGAGTGCACCAGTGGTTGGGTTGGACTCAGGGGCTTTTACAATAACATTCTTTTCACTCCATTCCACGGGAACATCACCCCCATTGACCACCAAGCAATTCAAATCAGCTTTCCATTCAGCAAAACCCAAGTTCTATCTAACAGCCCAAGCTGAAGCTGCCTTTGTGTTGGAATAAGTTGGGCATTTGAAGAAAAATCTCTCAAAGGAGGACCTATCACCACCTCGTTAACTTCTCGGCTTTTCACATAACCTTCAAAGGTACTCATCACTTTCTACCAATACAATTTCATACTTGGGGTTGCATACCCCTCACGATGCCTACTTGGGACCAAAATTCTCTCTATCCTATTAGCCCAATACTTTAGGGCTATACCATGCACTAATGGTTGCACTGCATCACTCAAAGCACAAACTGTGGTGTTAATGTTTGGAACATCCTGGTCAAATCCGAATTGTATCATGACTTTATGTGGGTTGTACTGTGTTAAACTGAACCCGTCACCTCTTGGGTATGGAATAAATGAGGGAGATGTGATGAGTAAGAGATTAGGGATCTCATTCTCATTCAGCCCAAACTCCTAGGATCCAGGTCTAGCATTCGAAAATGGGTTTGGACATTGAAACGTAGCAGCAACATATGAGTAGGGCTTCCAAGCAAAGTGGCTTCCATCATCCAACAATGTAATGGAAGGGAGGTTCCACACTTTCAGCCCCATCCATTTCATTAATAATGGTAAGCCATCTTCAAATCCAAGAAACTGAAGCTCACCATCAGGACCAATAGGTTCGATCAACCAATTGCTTGCCTTTACATCACCAACATCTTTACCAACATCAACATAATCCTTTGAATGCTCCCACATGAAAGTTTGCAGCAGTACCACATTAATACTAAACTCTATGATATGATAAGGAGATCCTTCAAGCTCGTCACTACGCAACCTATCTAGCTCAAAATATAATGTACCTAAACACAGGGTACCTAAAGGCAATGATGCACCTCTACACAACACTACAACTAAAGGAAAAGTAAAAGGTTTCACAAATTGAACCGGGGCGGTATTAAATACACACTTACTCATCCATAAAGCTAAGAATGCGGCTCTTCTGACATCACTGTTCTCAAAAATTTTAAACTCAAAGATCCAAAAGGAAAATCGAGCTCTATTACATCTCCAAGAAGCAGAGGTACCTTTGAATGTCTCCAACAACTTACTAGCAATCTCAAATTCTGCATCAGACAACTCCAACTCTAAAGGATTGACATCTCCCATGCTGGGTAGCAAGCATATCCTTTCCATGTCTTCAAGTGTGACCGTGGTCTCACCCCAAGGGAAGAAAAAAGTGTGGGTATCAGTGTGCCAGCGCCATACCATGAACCGAAGTGCCCTCACATCTTTATACATGTTCCACCCACGAGATAGGACCACAGCTTTGAATATTCTGGCATCCCTCAAAATTTGGCACAGACCTTCATCAGCAACTTCTTGCTCCATCCAGTCAAACCAACCACTAGTCGTGCCACAAGGGCACAAGATATGAATAGGAGCCGGTAGGAGCTCCTTCCGCTAAAAACGCAGATCAAGTATACCAGTGGCAGCTAGGACCCAAGTTGTCTCTGGACTGGGGGCTTCACCTTTTAGGATCCATTTCTTTGGCACTCTAGGTGGACTAACCTCAGGGGCCTCAACCGTTGGGAACAAAAGGGATGAGCAGTACCATGGGTCCTATAACGGCAACAAGGGCTCCCCTAGTCCAACCTCCACATCATCACCCCTAGCAGCTGCTGTAGTGATGCCCCCAACTGTAGCATCTCTTTCGGGCATAGTCACCCCAGCAGTGTTGACACCACTAGGACCCAGCGGTTCTTCTCCTTCAGCCATGACTTACAAAACCAGAGGTACTGTTTCTCAAGGAAAAAAGGAAAAAGAGCAGAAGAATACCCGTAGCCACCACGGGAAAAAAAAATTTATGGGTCTTTCTCTCACTTGGCCGAAATCAACAAGGAAAGAGAGAAATAATGCAGTCCCTCACCAAACCCTGGCTGTCGCCTTCTCTCTCTCATTCTTGGTTGAAGGCAATGGAAAATAATAAGAAAAGTCTCTATTTCTCTCTTTGTTTGGCCGAAAATCTCAGACACTCTCTCTCTACCTTGGTTGAAACTGGTATTACTCTCTCACCCTTGGCCGAAAATAGAAAAGGAAAGAAGAAAAGATGCTCTCTCTGTGTTTCTCACTCTGTTTTTCGATCCAAGCAAAAAAATAAAAGAAGAAATAGCCAAGGCCAGCCCTTTACTAGTAAGCATGAAGGGTATAGATGACAAGACATGGAGAAGAGACCAGCATTTAATGCCATAAACCTGAGGAGTAACTAAAGACCCACCAAATGCTAAATTTGGGAGAGTACTGGACGTGGGAAAGTTGCAGAAGCCCACTATTCATAACTGCCACCAAATTTCAAACTCGCACATGTGACCAAGTAGAAATTGCTCACACGTGACTCGGGGGGCTAAATGTTAAGGTACAAATTTTCGGGTCTTAATTTCATTAGCCCACTCACAAAAATACCCACATGAGCCCACACATTATTCTAAGCTCACATAAATGTTTTCCACACATTACTCAAATATTCTCCATGATATTGGGCTCCCATAAATATTCCCTATATAAAGCCCCATAAATTACCTTGGGCCCTCTCACAAATATTACCTATTATATCCCACATATTACCCAACTAGAATTTTTTACAAAAATACTCACCATACCACAATTGGGCCACAAAATTATGCTATCCCCACAAAAAATCCCAAGCTCATTTACCTTGTGGGAAAAGCCCAAAAGGGCCCAATAATACCATTTACTAAGCCCGTTGCTACACGACACCCCTAAAGCCCGGTACGATCTGGCACCTCTAAAGCTTGGTACGATTTGGCACCTCTAAAGACCGGTACGATCCAGCACCTTAAAACCCGTTGCTACACGACACCATTTACTAAGCCCGTTGCTACACGATAATACTTTACAAAATCTTAAAATCAGTTTCACAAAGCCCAAATAATAATTTGGCGACTATTTTCCCTAATCCTAAATACTAATTTGGCACTTATTTCATAAAGCCCAAATAATAATTTGGCAACTATTTTTCTTAAGCCCAAATAATAATTTGACAACTATTTTTCACAAAGCTCAAATAATAATTTGGCAACTATTTTTCACAAAGCCCAAGTAATAATTTCCCAAATAATAATTTGGCAACTATTTTTCACAAAGTCCAAGTAATAATTTGGCAACTATTTTCCTTAAGCCCAAATACTAATTTGACACTTATTTCATAAAACCCAAATAATAATTTGGCATCTATCTCTAAAAGCCCAAATACTAATTTGGCACTATTTTACAAAGCTCAAATACTAATTTGGCACTTATTTCATGAAGCCCAAATAATAATTTGACAACTATTTTTCTTAAACCGAAATATTATCTTGGCAACTATTTCACAAAGCCCAAAATACTATTTTGGCAAAAAACAATTACTTTATACTCAAAGCCCAAATGTTATTTTGGCACATACTTACAAAACTCAAATATTATTTTTGACACTTGCTTTACATGAACTAAATCCCTCACTCATGGGAAATATAATTATTCATCCCTCAAGAAATATCTCTCTTACAAGATTTATAAAAGCCCATGTGCATCACCCATGACAAAACTACTCATCTTGTAGGGTTAACCAAGCCCAAGCAAGCTTATCTGCAATGCCCAGCTAGGTCAAGCCAGCCCACACACGAATCTCAGCAAGAGGAGAACACGTGAACTGATCAGCCAAATTTCAGCAACAATTGAAATAACTGGTGCCCCTTCCCATCAGGTCATAACTTGTCTAATCAGATCAGAAAATAGACACGTGTCCACCAGGGGATGAATCCTTTCTCCACAAGCTAAAATCCCATCATTTCTTAAGTGACATAAAGCTGAAGGTGATGTGATAGAAAGCTGGGAAAGCTTCAGCCAGCTGTAACTTCTTTCTTCTCCAACCCAACCAGTCAAAAATCAAAAGTAGCCACGATTAGACCTCTGAAGCTCCTGAAACGACATAAAATCAGCTCATTTTCATATTAAAAATGTGTATTCTCTGGTTCATGAACCAAGCACGTGAACCCTAAATGGGAAAAGTCAGGGAAATATGGTTTAGAGGGCACCAAAGGGATCCTAGAAGAGTTCCTAGCAATGGCTCCAAGGTTGACACCTGGCTTGGGGTGGTCTAATCTGCCTAGGGAACTTTGATTCTAGTTGCAGCACAACCAAGATCATTAGCCTAAAAGCATGCTCTAATCCCATCAGTCAAGGCTAATCAGCATTTAATGCTAAGCCAGAAACCCAATTATTGCCCAAAACAGCAAAACCTTCTGAAAGTTGAGCTTACTACTCTTAGTAAAAATCTTAAAAACGATTCTCTAAGAATTTTCTGGAGATTGAGAAAGATTTAGCAAAGATTATTTGCTAATCACCCCCTGAAAACCCTGATATAAATGGAACTCTCCATTAATGCTTCAACAACCAACTCACTAAGCTACACACCAAGATTTTTCCTTAACCTCTTTGCAAAAAGTCTTCTCTAAGCTCTAAAAAGTCACTGAGTTCTCAGTCGCAAGCTTAGAAACCGAGTTCCCCATCTCCTAGCTCATAAACACTCTCCATAACTCTGCTCATAAACACTTACCTATCTTTAGCAAAAAGCTCCATCAGCTTTACTTATACTACTCACTCATTACTCATGCTAGGTGACAAAGCAAAGGTTAGCCAGACGAAAATAATCGGATAGGTGACAAATTTTAATTCTTAGATTTTGCTAATAATTTTTTTTTTGATAATATGTTTTGGGTGGCCGAAATTATAATTTCTACAAAGAAAATAACCTTAATAGATTATCAAAAAATTTATGATTGTTCCTATATTACATTTATGATTGTTCCTATAATAAATAAAAATATAATTAGATTAGTTTAAATTGTAAAATTTTTTTTTTTAATAAAACCATCATAAAAATAATTATCATGCGCAACGCGTGGATTTGTGGCTAGTTATGATAAAGTTAGAAGTCAAAGGATTTGTTTGGACTAAAATATGAAGTATATAAAATTAAAAAAAAAAAAAAAAAAAAGTGTGTGAAAATAGATTTCATGAGAAGAAGTATTGATATGTTTGACTAAAGCTGACCTTTCAAAAAATTTTCCCTTTTTTTTCTTTTTTCACTAGTCTTTATACCCCACCAATTATTTTAGTATCTTGCAATTTTTAATGACATCAATTTTTGGGTTCCTACTACATGAGAGGAAGGGCTTATGGGTAGCATCCATAGTGCAATAACAACATTCTAACTATAATGGACCTTAAAGCAGTGAAAATTGAAGATGAAGAAGCTAATTAACATACCACGGTTCTAAACAAAACGACAATTATAGTTGAGGTGATCATTAGTGCACTATCTTCCGTTAACGTCTTGTCAGAATTTGCAAACTTCAATTGTAGATTGCAGAAGTCAATAACTGCTCAAGAATCAGCATATTCAATTGTTATTGACATGAGATACTGTCTACTTACCTGGTTATAAGGCAAGGCGATAGTTACTGCACCTCTCATAAGGCCTGCCCACCATATTATAAACTGAGATTTCAGATAGTTAGCAAAGCTTGAGCTAGAATCAATGGCAATAGCTAAGTGCTGAAGATGTTTGAAATTATCACCTATTTCCATGCAATTTGTAATATTGGCGATAGGGAACACAAATGCTGCTCTTCCAACCAACACTAATGCAAATAATGTTGAACTCACAGCAATGGAAGTTCTTGGGCTGAAACAAATATCATGAAACCAATTAAATGGCATCAAATCCATAGGAAAAGAAAATGGAAAATGAAATATATCACTTTTCTTATGAATGTGGTAATTGTGATTTTACTTTGGTGAGAACAAAACGAAAATAAAAATAGAATATTCTTATGTGTTGCACTATTATATATAGTATTTGCCTAACTGCCATTTTTTGTTCAGTTGAGGGCTTGAGGCAATGATTTTCTATCTAGGATCTTAGAGAGCATGGTCAGTACAACCTAGCCTAGACCCCTTAGAAGCAGGAGCCTTGTGCGCTACATATGACCTTTTCTTTTGTTCTCTTCTCCTTTCTAAAAACAAAATATTTTAGAGATGATAGTTACAATAGCTACAAGTTACGATGCATTTATTGTGACCATTTTTATAGCAACATGCATGACATCACATTTAATATCTGAATTTGGTAGTTGCTGTTTCATATTATCTGAAACAATATACAAGCTGTCAATCAACAATGAGCTCTGAAATGTGAAATAGGAAATTAGTAAAATTACCTTGCTTTGCTGCTTTTCCATCTATCAATGTCTAAGGCATCCATGCCAACATATAGGAATATAAAAGTCTCTGCAATGAACGATATTGTTGCAAATGCATGCCTGATATCATCAAACCATTTTGAAGATTAGAATCGGTCATTGGAGCTTAATCTTCATCTGTATACTTAAAATGTTAACACTTGTCTTGTCTAGTAATATACAAAGATCAGAGTCCCTTATTTCTGTTAAAACATGTAAATTGCAGACTGAAAAGAATTTATTCAATAGAGCCGCAAAAGGGAGGATAGAAACAAAAAGTAAATTGGAGATTTGAAGTAAAAAGATAAAGAGAACAGAGTAAATAGGTAAACATTTGAATCCTGACACCTTTTCAAATGAAATACACCAATGGATATTGCTGACGGAGAGACATTTTTTCACATAAGAATGTTGACTGAGGATCCAGCTTGAGAGAACCTTAATTGTGAAAGAAAAAATCATGACTTCTGCATCCCTTTCTTTCTAGCATTTCAATCTAAAGTTACTAACTGCCCTCTTTTCCTGTCAAATAGTTCTTTTCCTTTAAATTTATAATTATCCATTGTCTTTCTGCTCTGTATGTGACTTAATTTGGTTGGCCTTACTGTCTAATTTAGCTGCTAAGAGTTTTATAAGCATTTATTAATTAAGACACCCTTTTTAAGTTCCTAAAGGGCCTATTGAGTAAATTCTTAGATTTTACAAATACTACAATTTGACGTGACAACAATTTGAACAAATTTGCTGTCCATCTCTTTTTTTTTTGAAGGAGCGGTTAATGCCCCATATTACTGGCAGTTTAAAAAAAATTAACCATGGTACTTGTATGCTGCCATGGATTTGTGAAAATTACAGTATCTCCACTACAACAACAAGAAATATCAACAAATTTTAGAGGAAGTTCAATAGGAGGTCAACCTTGTTGTAGGCATTATGATACTTCATATACACAAATTAATGAATTTAATTCAGATTGGAGCTGTTCAATATTATCACCATTAAGAGGGAAAGGATATGTTCTTACTTGGTTGTAACTCGTGAGTTTTCCGTAACATTATGCCATGTGTAGTGAGACATGACAATGCCACAGAAGAATATTGTCAAAATCCCACTTAGATTTAAAAGTTGCAGGAAAAATAGCAATTTATTAATTTTTAAGAAATAAATGACAGGGTGATATTTTCATATTCATCACATATCTTGTATCAGTCAGATGGTGTCATTTGTTTGGAAAATTAGTTTAAGCTACTGATGGAATTTTTTTTTCATTTAACATTATTTTTGAAATATTTTAGTTAGTTGTCATGTTTACAAACTATATAGTAAATTAACATCTCGAGGCTCTAAAACTCGAGTTCAAAGGTGAAATTTGAGTTTCTAAAACTCGATTTGTATGTGGAAAAAAGTGTACGTGGAAATCAAGTATTTAAAACTTGATACCAAAACAGAAACATGAAGAACACCAGAATAGAAACACGAAGAAATAACCAACAAATCAGAAGAAACACGAAGGAACAACAAATCAGAAACAAATACACAAAAAACAAATCAAAAAACCCAAATCAGAAACACCTACACGAACCCAAATCTCCCTAACCCAGGAGCAATGGAGGCAGCGGTGACGAAGCTCCAGGCCAAGGTTTTTCTTCTTTGGGTCTTTGGTTTGATGAATCTTCATCGTGTTCTTCGGTGGGTTTCCTGGGCATCGTGTTCTTCCGTGGTTTCCTTTCTTCATTGTGTTCTTTCTTCAATTTCTTTAGATCTTCATCGCGTGGTCTTCAATTTCTTTAGAATCTCAGATCTTCATTGTGTTCTTCAGATTCATCTTTTTCTTCTATGAAACTCGAGTCTTTAAGACTTGATTTCCATGTGGCAAAAATATGTCCATGTCAACAAATGATCTCGAAGCTTTGAGGCTCGATTTCTTCACTAAACTCGAGCCTCAAAGACTTGAGATGTTATCCTCCAAACTTCTTCCCAATTCCTGCTAATGATATATTGGGGCAATCTCATGCTACTCTACAAATTCCCTCGCTACTGATGTCATTTCTTTGTATTTGTAGACAAATGTTTTCTGCAATGAGATTATATCTCTTCTTTTTTATTGGGTGGTAACTCAATTCATTTTAGTCATACTGTTTTTGAACTACAGATGACACAAACATTAAACAAGTATGGTGCAATCTATTCCAATGGAAGTCCAAAATGCCTGTTTAAACTAATGTACATGTATTACAAGATATAAGTAATTTACTGAAGAGGCGTGCCCAAAGGAGATAGAATGATGAAATGTAAGGCATTCATCTTCAGATTCCTTTTTCCGTTCCATTCCTTGCTATAAACCTTTGATATATCAATTTGACATATACTATAGAAATTTACTTTATATGAATTCTAATGCTTTTGATATACTTTCTGGAGGTTGAAGGCATCATGATTTTTCCAAATGAAATAAAAGTGATAAAACAAAAATTAAAACTCAGAGAAACACAAGAGAAATAAATAATTAATATTATATAAAAATTTGTCAGGGGTACCTCAGCCAACATGTATGACAAATAAGCCATAAGCATCATTAGTGCAACTTCACGGTCTGTGGAGTGCCTGTTGTAGAAAAATGACAATGTCAAGTTATATAACGAGACTAACATATAAGTCACAATTAATCATTTAGATATGCAAGACTCATTGACTAGTAAGATGTCCTTCCACAATTGCAACGTAGGTGATTTCAAGATTGTGTTGGTTATGGGATTCCTTCACATTTATCTCAATTTTGACTCAAGCCACGTATTCCCCTCTTCATCTTTTCCTTGTATCACCTTCACTAATTTTCTTTCACTTGAATTCCATCTATTCTTTTCCCATTTAGCTCTCTTCTTTTGTTTAGTTCCAAATTCTTAATACCTTTCAAATGTACGCAATCATGTAGTCTTCAGTAGATGAATGTAATTACAAACTTGGATTCAAGTAAATGTATATATAAGCACCAGAAGAATGCAAGGATAGAGGTGCAAATAATTTCCTAGGATATAGATGAATGTTAATTGCACCGATCATGAATGACATACGTCCTTCAAAGTGATATAATTGCATCAGACTCTGAACATATGGCTATAAATTCAACAACTATATGTGAGAGGTATAAGCATGTATGATTATAGAAGGGCGTAGATCCATCAACATTATTACCAATGAACCATCTAAAAGACATCAAATTGACAAATTTTAAGAATTCAGAAATTTGAACAGTACTAAAAGTGAATGCAACAACAAATACATAGAAAAAACAACTTCAAGCTAAAAACAAAGTGAATTTGATTTTACTTTCCAAAGTAAAGTGTCTTTATGATATACGCACTTATAAGACCCGCCTGAGTGTTACCATGTAGGAAGTTAGACAATGATGTCTACCAAATTCCCCACAAAAAGTGCATGAAAATTTAGCAAGCCAATATTAATTTTTTTTCAAAAACAACTTTTATGTGAAACGAAAATAGAAGTCCAACATATGCTCAAAAAGATTGCCTTTAAACTTGATGCTTTACAATCCAGTACAACATAATTATGTCAAAAAGATTGTCATGTTTTCTTGTTTACTGTGTACTTTACATACAGTATCTAAAACAACCGAATTTGAATTTTGAAGAGAGATGCCCAATAAAAAGGAGGAAAGAAAAGAAACAATAATAATAAGAAGAAGAAAAACAACCACTAAAACAACTTACTGCTATACTAAGAGCAGTACTGGTGAAGAAGAGGTAAAGGAAGTTCCCCAACAATTTTAATGCTGTAAGCAGATCGATGTTGCTGACGTCAAGTGATTGGACTGCATTGAAAAGCACAATAGAGGTGGCATCATTCACCACTCCCTCACCGAATACAATACCGTAAAGTAAGGGCGTCTCATCTTGATTGAGAACCTTTAACATGAGAAAAACATCATGCATTAATGGAGCACGTCAATTTCCATGTATAACATTCATGTAAGGATGAAAATCGTGTACCTGCAGCGTGCAAACTGAATCAGTTGCTGACAATATGGCACCAACAGCTGCACAAAAAGGATGGACAAATTATCAGTATTAAAGGATGACTATCAACGACTGTATGAACAAAATGATTCAACAATTCTTTTAAATAACAAATAGGCACCCTGGTGTAGACAACACAAAAGGAAGTGAGTTTTCTATCCCCGGTTTTTTGGGGGGAAAGAAGGCAGTTATAGTTTTTTGTTTTATTATTAAAAAAAAAAACACAATTTACAAAGGGCCCACGTTGTTGAGGCTCAATTTTTTCATCGGTGTAGCCAAGTGTTTGTTGAGGCCCAATATTTTGTCCGATGATTTTCATTCAAGTAGTGTTTGTTGAGGTCCAATACTTATGCTACGTGGCAGCTAATTTTCTTTCAAAAGCCCACAAAAAATGGGGCCCAAGTCAGTTACTCATGGGTTTTAAGGGCCCACATGCCAAAAAAAATGATTGAATGGGCTCCGTTCGTATCATTACGGGCAAGATGGATCATTGAGTCGCTACCAAAACCAAGGCAATGTGCTAAACTAAGGTATTGCACCAGCTGTAATTCATCTTTCTCTCTCTCTCAAATTTTTTTCATATTTCACTTTTTAAACTTTTACTTTTTACTTTTCTTAATTTTTTTTTTCTTAACTTTTTTTAATCAATGGTTGAGATTGAAAGTTGTTTTTTACAATTATCAATCTCAATAATTGATAGTAATTGCATCAGGTGCAATACCTAGGGTATTGCATCAGGTTAAGTTGTGGAGGATAGAACAAAACGTTCTCCCCGCCAAAGCAAATATTTTGCTGAGAATTGGTAAAGGGAATCTTAATTGTGTGTTTTGTGGCAATAATCTAGAAAATTGCAGCCATCTCTTTTTTTAAGTGCAATGTATCAGGGCACTTTGGTTTGCTAGTTGTGGTGGATTGAGATCAAATTGCCTATAGATATCCACTAAGAGCATTAGCATTGGAAAATGCTAATGCCATATCTAAGACCAATTTGACATTTTAAGCTTTAAAATCCTTTGCATCAGACAATTCTAAACTCAACTGTTGCAAATTTTTTTGCAATAGTGCTACAGTACAATTCTGAAGTTAGAATTGTACTGTAGCAAGTATTCTAAAAATAAAATAGTTTTTTATTCCCTCTTTTCCCCCGAAATATCTCTCCTCTCTCTCATTATTCAGTTATCTTCTCTCTCTTCCTTCTCTCTTTCTCCATCTGCACTCTCCTCTCTTCAGACCCAAACTCCATTTTCCTCCCAACATACATCACACATCACATCTCTCTTTCTCCATCTGCTCTCTCCTCTCTTCAGACCCAAACTCCATTTTCCTCCCAACATACATCACACATCACAGTGGCTCAGTTTTTTCGGTGGGTTGCAATCCGACGATTCTGTGGCTGTTGATGGGTTGAGGTGCTGTGGTGGTTGTTTTTTTTTTTTTTTTTTGCTGTGACCAGTGATGATTTTTTTTAATGGGTTTGCTCCGGTGGGTTTCGAATCGGCAGCATGGGCTGATGGGTTTTTGGTGTCGTGGCTGTGGTTGTTGATGGGTTGATCAGTGGCTTGAGTTGACCGGTGGCTTGGGTTTGTGGTGCCGTGGCTGTGGTTGTGGTTGTTGATGGGTTGAGGTGTCGTGGCTGTGGTTGTTGATGGGTTGCACGGCAGTGGTTGTTGATGGGTTGAGGTGTTGATGGGTTTTTGGTGTCGTGGCTGTGGTTGTTGATGGGTTGATCGGTGGTGGCTTGAGTTGATCAGTGGCTTGGGTTTTTGGTGCGGTGGCTGTGGTTGTGGTTGTTGATGGGTTGAGGTGCCGTGGCTGTGGTTGTTGATGGGTTGCCCAGCAGTGGTTGTTGATGCGTTGAGGTGTTGATAGGTTTTTGGTGCCATGGCTGTAGTTGTTGATGGGTTGATCGGTGGCTTGAGTTGATCGGTGCCTTGGGTTTTTGGTGTCGTGGTTGTGGTTGTTGATGGCTTGTGTGTTGCTAGAGGTTGAGGGAGAAGGAGAGTAAAAAAAAAGATTGTTGGAAAGCCTAGGAAATGAGTCCGAACAAAAATGACAGTTATAAAGAAATATTAAAAAATAATATTTTAATAGAAATAGAGTTTTGGGATGTGGAAGTATTGTAAAATAAGATGGTATAATGATAAAGTGAGTTTTTAGAATGCTAAAATAAAATAGCATTAGCATTTTCCAATGCTAATGCTCTTAATGAAGATATTGTCAAATTTATAGTTAGTTCTAACAGTTTCCTGGGGGGTGGAACAAGCAATGAATATAGAGAATAATGATCTATATTCATTAAGAACGTTGCTCACACTGGAAGCAATATGGTTCTTGAGGAATCAATTTTTGTACAATGAGGGTCACGTTGACAATGATATCTATCAGTCTCCTAGTCCAGAGGTTTCAGCAGCTTTAGTTGGTAGAGTTTACACTTATTAACATTCATCTTTTGGTTTTGACTTTTGAGGTCACAACAAAATTGACAAAATTTTTACACAAATTGAGCTGCCAAAAAAATGACTTATCTTTTATACAAGTGAAGTTGACAATATATTTGGTTAATAGGCCCCTGGTATAGACAACACAAATGGAAGTGAGTTTTTCTGTCCCGGTTTTTTTGGGGGTGTCTCCTTCTCTTTAGAAGCGGTAGGGTGAAGGAGGGGAACAAAGTAAAAGTCTTTGCTTCGATGGCTTGTAGGGACATTCCCCAACTCGAGTCAAACTTGTTTGTCGTCGGGTTCTTTTGTCTGACAGTTGTAAAATTTGTCAACAAGGGCTTGAATCTCATCATTGAGGTGAATAGTATTAATGTTATGAGAAAACTCTCTCTACAAGATATGGATTATTCATGATGAGCATATTTTGCAAGAAATAAAGACATTGGTGGTTGGTCATCGTAAAGGCTCTTTCTTATGTGTCAGGCAATCTAGCAATTCAGTAGCGCACTTTTTAGCTAAGTTAGCAAAATCTATCTCTGATGATGTAATTTGCATGAAAGATCCTCCTCCTCCTACCTTTGAGGCTTTGTTCTTTGATGTAAATGCTTCTCTTTTGTGAATGGAAGTTTGTTTTCCTCAATTAAAAAAAAAAAAAAAAAAAGCTTTCTTTCTACCATTTTTGTTTAATGGATTTCAAGTTGATTTATGAACAAGTTTTAGATGAAATACAAGATTTAATCTACGGGATTCTTATTTAAATAATTTTTGGATTTTCATATTTTAATTAAAAAAAATTAATAACATTTATCTAATATAAATATTGTAAAAATTTTGGGATTTTTTTCTTTTTACAGAGAGAGAGAGAGAGAGAGAGAGAGAAGAACCCATATGCTTACTCCCATTTTTTCTACCAAAACACTTGCCAATTATTATTATTATTATTATTATTATATAAGATAAAATCATACTTAAAATTATTACCTTGTGCCTCAACTTGTAGGGAGTTGGTTTATATGAAATGAAGGATAATGTAAGGGTGATTTAACAATATTGTGTACAATGCTCTATACTTTTGACCATTAATGGGTTTTAACTTTTAATTTTTAAAATACTGAATGTGATTAATGTGAATGTTATTTCCTTTCTTCTTTTGGAGTGCATTAATCATCTTTCCTTTCCTTTTTTACTACAACTAATCGCAAACTCATGTAATGTGTGAAAAAATGTAATATAAATATTTTCATTGTAATATAGTGTAAATTGTGTAAGTTAAATAGTTAAATAGTGCATGTGTTATATAAATTATTTTCAATTTTATAAGTTTTATATAATAGAACATATAATATATTTTGCATTCAACAACAATGCATAGTAGTGTGTGTATATATATATATATATATATATATTAAAAACATTATTTTATAAAAATATTTAAATTACATAATTATAATATATATATATATATATATATATATATATTTTTTATAAATGGAGAAGGTGCTATTAAAAGGATTTTTTTAAAAAAAAATCTAAGATTATTAAAAATATATATATGTACACTCACATTCCATGGAACAGAAATAACATGTTACATTAAGTTTAAATCAGTTTAAAGCATTTTTTTTTCCAAATATAGGAATAATGCCAATATTATTGAAACCTAAATTTTAAGGTAATCTTATGAAAATTTGTCATTTTTATTGCTTTTTTAGGTCCATTTTTAAAAAAATTACAAATGAGGGTATTTAGACCTTTTTGAGTATCTGACTATTTTCTCGAGTGTATACAGTCCCCCCCCCCTCCCCCCGCGGTGGCATCCCACACACACCAGGTTATCACAAAAAGAATCTCATAAGGGTGGCCTCAAGATGTCGGCAAGAGGTTTCGAAACTAGGATCTCATGGATATCATGAGACCTTAGAAACTATTAAATCAAAAAATAAAGGGTTTGACCTAAATAAAATAAAATTTAGTACTTTTCAACTCAAAAGAAAGAAGAAAAAAATAATTTTTTAGCCCAGATTTGAAAAGGAAACTTACAAAAAGAATCAATATAAGGCCTAATTAGTTCAGAATAACCTAAATGGATAGGAGTGGACCAAAATGGACCAAAGTGGCCCTAGTGGACCAATGTGGACTGAAACCAAATTGGACCAATATCAACCGAACTGGAAGGAAATGGATTGAATGGACCAAAGTAGACCAAAATGGACTGAATGAACCAAAGTCTATCAAAATGGACCAAAATACTACACTAAGAGCGTAACAATAATAAATGTTACGCTTAAGTTTTTAGATATTATATAGATGTGAGTAATCCTCTTTCCCTTTTTTAGAGTAATTTGATCGATTATGATCTTCAAAGGGAAAGAAAATGGAATGGGGAAAAAGTGAAGGAAAACATGTTTTAACTTTTAGGGAAAAATGTAAAAAATACTTGAAGTTTTAGAATTTGGATTTCATACTTTGAAGTTTCATACTATTTTAACTGCTAGCCCCTTCATTAGTTTTTTGCTTATGTGTGGGTTAAGTGCCACATCAACTTACCATATACGGATTATCAAAAACAAATTGCCATATATGATAATTAAACCAATTAAATCATGACACATGTTGTTAACCATTACATGTCATTAATTAAACTTAAAAAACTTTTAAAAAATTAAATTTCCAAATAAAAAAAAAGTTACGTCTTCTGGACTTTATTTTAATTTTTGTATTAAAAAAAAATAATAAAACTCCATTCTTAAAATTTTTTATCCGAATGTGAATTTGTTTTTCTTTCAAAAGAGGAGAATGGTGAAATGCTAATGAATTCATTTTATTTATTTATTTTTTTGCTCTCAAGCCCATTATTTTTCAAATTTGTAGCCATGAAATTCAACCACGGCAACCAAAAGGAGAATATTGAGGTTTTAGGAACTATTAAACCAACTCTTAAGAGTTTAATGAGTATTATATTGATGGTACATATATGGCCCAGATCATGCTTGATGGCACTAGGTTCCATTTGTATTCTTTTGGATGAATTACTATGTCAAATTTTACGTTTGATTAAGAACTTTTTGTAACTATTACATTGTCATTTCAAAGTGAATGAGAAATTAATTTCCAAATTTTTGTTATAAAAAAATTGGATAAACTTGGTTATAGCTAATGGCTATAACTCTATTCAATATTTTTTTATTTGATGTGAATTTTTAGAAATCTACCATTGGATTAGAATTTTTTTTTTTTTTTTTTTCATATCCTTTGTGCTTGCAAAATTTTCAGAATATCAAAGATCAATAACAATATCATTAATCAAATATTTAAATTTCAAAATTTTGTAGTTTAAAAATATGAATAAAAAATAAATTTATGGATCAATTAGTAGATAACATTATATTGACATGAAATTTAACATGTGTGTTAAGAACATAAAAAAACATGCAATCCATCGGTTACATTTTCAAAATATGTAACTATTATAAAAATATTGAGAGGAATGTTAGCTAAACTTTGTCCTAAATTTTTATTTCTCTACTCACAAGAATTTGAAACTAACACATTAAATAATTCATGTTTATGATGCTGACAAATAAAAATCAACATACATATATATACTCCAGCTGTTATTGGGAATAAATAATTTACCTGCTATGATACAATTAATCCTATGTTACTTTACAGCCTTAATTAAAAATGAAAGGAAAAAACGAAATCTTGGAGCTCCATTACAAGTTTATTGCACCAAAAAATAGTATCAAGAAGTTTGAGGATCTGCTGCCCCAGTTGGAGAACCAGGAACAAATGGAACAAAATCCTGTGCACCAAATACTGGTCTCATGAACTTGTCATCAAACTTTCTCCAAAAATTGTGAACAGTTTAAGTGGGGTGAGTTATTAGAAAGCTTAAGCTACCTTTCCGTCAAGCAGGTTGATTGCTACCACCATGATCACTTAGATCACCATTTTCAAGGACGTTATTTGCAAGTCATCTAAACTTGGTATGTCAGTGGCATCTAACAGTGCCGGTTTTGCATTCTGTAACAGCACTGCTTCAATAAGTGGCTTTGTGATGGAACGAACAACTGCTTGGAGAACAAAGAAAACTAATGATATTTAAGAGTGTGATTTCCATAAGTATGGTGATAATATGCAGCCTACATGCCTAATTGTACATTTGTATTGAAAACTAAAAGATGGCATGAGTCTTATTGATTGTTTTCTTCTTCTACACATAAGCCAGAAATAAACTAGAAGCTGGACATCATTATGTAGAAGTTTTATAAGTCATAAAAGGTTTTGTTTTGATTAAAAATTAAGTGTACAATAAAAAAAATGAGTGTGAAAATAGTACTTCATAAGAAGTGTATTATTATATTTTATTAATGAGCAGACCTTTCAAAAAGTTTTCTCTACTCATTTTTACAATATTCTGTGCACCCAACCAATTATTTTAATATCTTGTAAGATTAAGGTTATTTTTGCTTTAATGACATCATTTTTTGGGTTCCTAAAACATGAGAGGAAGGGCTCATGGGCTGCATAGTCAATAACAACATTCTAACTTAATGGGCCTTAAAGCAATGAAAATTAAAGACAAAGCTAATTAAATAACATAACACGGTACTAAACAAAAAACAATAATTACAGTAGAGGTGATCATTAGTGCACTATCGTTTCTCGATGTCAAGTCAGAATTTGCAAACTGTAATTGTAGATTACAGAAGTTAATAACTGATTAACTGCTCAAGAATCAACATCTTCAAATTTTATTAACTACTGTCCACTTACCTGGTCGTAAGACAAGACAATAGTTACTGCACCTCTCATTAGGCCTGCACACCATATTATAAACTGAGCGAGAGTCAATGGAAATAGCTAAGTGCTGAAAATGCTTGAAATTATCACCTGTTTCCGTAGCTCAATTTTCGTACTTGGTCTTCTTTTTTTCATGCAAGTTGTACTATTGGCAATGGGGAACACAAATGCTGCTCTTCCAACCAACAGGTCCAACACTAATGCAAACAGTGTTGAACTGACAGCAATGGAAGTTCCTAGGCAGAAGCAAATAGTATGAAACTAATTAAACAGTATCAAATCTATAGGAAAAGAAAAAGGAAAAAACCATATATCACTTGTCTTCTGAATGTGGTAATTGTTATTTTTCTTTGGTGAAAACAAAAAGGAAATAAAAATAGAAGATTTGTATGTGTTGCACAATTTTATTTTTAAAATTATATATAGGATTTACCTAGTTGCCTAACAGCCAATCTAGTTCAGTTCAGGCAGTGATTTTAGATTGGATGTCTATTGCAGAAAGTCATTCTATCTCTTTGATTTATGATTTGATGGATGCTTGTAATTTATGTTCTTGATTGTATTGATCCCCAACTGTATATGTTGTGTATACTTGGGTGACTCTCTTTTTTAATGTTTGAATAAAATTTTTATTACTTATCAAAAATAAATAAACCTTCAATATTCCAATGTGACATAAACTATGTAATTTTCTGTACATGAATACTTCTAATTTTGAACATACTTTTTGGAGGGTGAACTTGAAGGCATCATGATTTTTCCAAATCAAATTAGAGTAGATAAAAACAAAAATAAAAAATTTGAAAAATATAAGAGAGAAATGAATAAAATGACATAAAAAGTTGTTTTTAGTACCTCAGCCAACATGTATGACAAATAAGCCATAAGCATCATGAGTGACACTTCACAGTCAATGGGGAGCATGTGGTGGAAAAATGACAATGTCAAGTTATGTAACTGCTTACATATAAGCCACAATTAATCATTTCGGTAAGCAAAAGCCAGTAGGCACTAGGCATACAAGACTAATTGACTAATAAGATATCCATCCACGATAACAAATAGACAATTTCAAGATTGTGTTGGTTATGGGATTCTTTCACATTTATCTTAATTTTGAGATATGGTTCATGCTTAATATTTTTCCATGTTCAAGTTTACCACTGACTCAAGCTACATTCTTCTTCCCCTCCATCTTTTCCTTGTATCACCTGCATCTGATTTTCTCAATAGATGCACTCCCTACTGCTATTTCTCACTTAACTCTCTACTTCTGTTTAGTTCCCAAATCCCAATTCATAATACTTTTGAAATGTGTGCAATCATGTAGTTTTTCAGTAGATAAATATAATTACAAACTCGGATTTTTATGTAAATGTATATATAAGCACTAGAAATATGTAAGGATAGAGGTCCATGGATTTCTTAGGTTATAGAATAATGTCAATTGATCATGAATGGCATGCACACTTGAAAGTGATGCAATTTTGAAGCAATTGCATCAGACTCTGAATGTAAGGCTATGAATTCAACAGCTATTTGTGAGGCGATGATAAGCTTGTATGATTACAGAAAGGCAGAGATCCCTTATCATCATTACCAAGGAACCATCTAAAAGACCTCGTAGTGACAAAAAAGTAAAACAGAATGCATTTGATTGTACCTTCTGAAGTAAAGTGTCTTAATGATATAAGCACTTATAGGACCTGCCTGAAAGTTACCATATAGGAAGTTAGAAGATCACGTCTACCAAAATCCCCACTAAGTACATTAATATCTAGCAAGCCAGTAAGCCACCAATTATGAGACTAACTTTGCAGTCAAATGTCAAAAAATGAGCTCAAAGATCTATGCAGGAGAATATGACTTATACAAGAGCATTTACATATGCATATTTGCCCCGGACAAAAACCTAGAAGATACTAGATATGGAGATACACATATACATACACAGAAACAGGCATATGCATGTAATAAAAATCATTAAATAAACAGGTATACTCTTGAAAATTTGCTTTTTTCTTGAACTGAAAACTGGAAACAAATGAAGAACCCGTATAAGATTCAGTACATACTTCAGTTAGAGGACATTACTTTAGCTTGGAATTTTCAAAGAAATAGTATATAAGAAGCATAAAAATCAACCAGTTAATGAATCTCACAAATATCAATACTGATAAATCTAAATTCAATAAGATTCAATAATCTATTCATAATTACTTTCAAGCCCAAATCATCATATAACACCTCTCTTGCTGCATTACTTTAGCTTGGAACCAATATTGAAATTGGAATTGAAGGGTTTATATTCAACTCAACATTGGATACTGTTTGATCTCTCCTATATAGATATTGGAAAAGGAAATTCTGATTACGGACCCCAAATCCAATCCACAAAAATACAGTTCCAAAGTAAAGAAATCCCTTTTCCAAATTCCACACCACTAGAAACCCAATTCAAATATAATCCAATTCTGAGCAACTACTTACAATTCACACACACACATAGAGAGAGAGAGGGAGCTACCCAGCATTGAAAATGAATGGAGAAAGCAAATAGAGGAAGAACAAGTCCTCACTAAACACTAGTAAGCGTGAAGTCTGGAAT
The DNA here is from genome assembly GCA_023055345.1 of Quercus wislizeni. Classification (NCBI taxonomy): domain Eukaryota; kingdom Viridiplantae; phylum Streptophyta; class Magnoliopsida; order Fagales; family Fagaceae; genus Quercus; species Quercus wislizeni. The sequence goes on along the minus strand of JALGQJ010000007.1, from coordinate 23,183,268 downwards.
TTACTGACCAGCAACACCACCACCCTCCAGAGCACAACCCCCTATATCCAACCACACGCATATTCAACCAAGAAGTACAAGACCCCATAATTGAACAACACATATAGTTTCGTTAGCCCACTGGTTCTGTAACTAGTGTTGCAGGAGGTGTCCAATAATGAAGCAAAAGCACAGAGCGGAGTGTGCAATTGCAATATGCACCGTGCAATTAACCCCCCTCCCTCTCACAACATTTTCTTACTAATCTTACCTTTTTATTTTCATTTAAGTCATTCTCATTCTAAATGAAATGTTCTCTCTCTACCCCTATATTTTAATGGATGTAAAATTGATTTATGAACAAGTTTTAAATGAAATACAAAGTTTAATAATGGGCTTCAAATTGAAATAATTTTATAAATTTCATATTTTAATTGAAAAATTAAATTACGTGTTATTTAATATAAAATAGGGTATAAATTTAAGGATTTATTTTTAACTAAAAAAAAAAAGTCTTGCAACTCTACTCATTGATATATTGATGTCTCTTTTATCCAGAGTTCATATCCCCCCTTCCCCTAACTACCAAATTATCAGAGAGAGAGTGAGAGAGAGATCTTCTCCAATCATGTCACCAATTCTATCTATGAAGGAACATGTCATCATTCCAGATAATATGCCAATATTTTGCCTCGATCCCACGCCAAATGACATGCCAATTTTCCCTCGAAGGCACATGCTATCTTTTTGGGGGTGGCTTTGTTAAATTTTAATCCAATTATTTATTAATATGTTTGTAAGTTGTAAGTTGTAACCACGGGACGTTAACTACAAAGGAAACACTTTAATTACATTTTGTGCTTCGGCTCATGTTTTTGCATTTTATTTTTATTTTATGAATAAGCTCTTTTTTTTTTTTTTTTAATGAATTGTCTCATGTTTTTGCTTTGCTCATCCGTTAATTGGTTTTTTTCTTTTCTTTTCTTTTTCTCCTTCATTTTAGTAGGCTACACTCCTCTAAATTAAGATCTCTAAAGCTAGTAATTAGGGGAAAAGAATCACTACAATAGGTAGTTGACTTGAGAGTAGAAAATAATCTTATGAGATGGTCTCTTGAGACTTTTCTATGAGAGTACATGTCGATCCCATGTATTATGAGAGGTTGGTCTCATGAGATACTTAAGGGTGTGCATGGGTCACTTAGAAGGTTTTTTCAACCTAAGCCATCACATGTGTAAAAATCAACCCAACCCACATGAGTTAGGTTTGGATACTCATTGTCCTTTTTTTTAAGCCAAAACCAAGATTTCATTCTACGAGAAGCTGTCACACTCACACATGCTTTTCCATAGGCAGAAGCTATCAATGCTCATCCTTTCCTTAATAAACTCGAATTGGGATCCGGTGCAATTGCAATATGCACCATGCAATTAACCCCCCTCCCTCTCACAACATTTTTTTACTAATCTTACTTTTTTACTTTTTCTAATTTTTTTTATTCAATTGTTGAGATTTAAAGCTGCTTTAGGGTATTACACCTGTTCTCAATCTAATAAACTTAGGTTCATCCTATATCCAAACAATTTCATGGTTTACATTCTTGGCGTGCCCTGCTAACTGATGGGCCATGGTATTTCCTGCTTGTCTATGCGAAGCTGTCACACATGCTTTTCCACAGGCAGAAGATAGAATTTGCTTTTGGGATTGAGAATAAGTTTTTGTTAAGACATTCCTTCCCAATTTTGCAATCAAAGCATTGTTGAAATTCGTCAAACCCCCTTTTCCCCCAAAAAAAAAAAAAAAAATCGTCATACCCCTTATGCCTAGACCACCTTTACTTTTTCAATGGAATTTTCAGCCGAAGAAGGAAAGAACAATGGTGGTCACTTTTTCATTGCAATAAAAGAACTTTCTAAGGAAGAGTGAAGCTTTGAGCACACAGATTTTGGTAGAGAAAAGCTTGACATTGTTCAGGTCAAAAATAAAATAAAATAAAATAAATACTCCTAGGAATTGTTCTTCTAGTCAAAAAAATAAAATTTTAAAAATATTAACTGCCACTTGCCCTTGCTTAATATTTTGACAACTCACATAAGCCTTAATCCCAAGTAAATTGGGGTTGGGTATGAATTCTCATCAACAAATCAACCGAAGTAAATATCTTCAATAATCTTAAAATATAATAGGTTCAAATTCATTAAAATTTGATGACAGTGATGGTATGGTAACATGATATTATTGGGGCAGCAACCACAATAAACTGGAAAGTAAGAAACCAGAAAGAAGTCACATAATTCTCAAAAAAAGAAAAAAAAGAAGAAAGAAAGAAGTCATATAAAAATGATTTAATGTGAATAATCAAAATAAATTGTCACAAATTATCTACATATAATCAAACCACACATGACACAACATCTAAAAGTTTTATAAAGCAGTATATCTAATTTTCTTTCCTGCATAAATTTTTTGCTACAAAGCAATAAATGCGGAACAATGCTCAACAAGACTAATGATGACAATGTCCTCTAACTATCCCAAATTCCCAATTAACCACTTTTGTATCACAAACAATTGCCTAAATGAAACTACATCAAATTTCTTAAACGATACACTGCCTAACCACACCCCCCCCCCCCCCCTCCAAACAAAAAAAAAGTGATTTGGCCTTTTGCAAATAACATTTAGAACATTGTCAGGGGCGAAAAAATTTCCCTTCAGACAAATGAGATTTATATTGGGTTGGAGGTCTAAACCGAAACTCAATGATGGGCTTGATGCACGGCCCAAAGGCTATCGGTGAAGATCCAAGAAATTCACTATATTTTATGCCTTGGGCTTAGATTGGAACTGATAAGAGTGGCCCATGAGCAATCCCTATAGCAAACACATCAGCATGATTAAAAAGCACACTGTAAAAAATAGCCTAGCAGTAAAGTATTTTTGCAGAAAATAGCCCAGCGGTAAAATGTTTCTGTAGAAAACAGCCCAACGGCAAAATATTTCTGCAGAAAACGGCTCAGCGGTAAAATAATACAAAACAGAGTAAAACTTCAGTTGTTAGCTATTTCACAGATCAAGGGAAATATCTACACTTTCAGACTCATCATCCGTTAGCTCTAGAAAAGAGTCTTCTAATACAACAATATGAGGGAAAAATTCTATAGTAACAGTTACATCATAACCATTAATAGTAAATGAATAAGTAAATATCATGGGTTCCATAATAACAAATAATGGAGAAAACTTAGTGTGAGATGAAAGGAGAGAGAGATATCCCAGCTACCGCAGCAAGATCATTATAGTGCCAAGGCATGCTCAAGAACATAGTATATGTAATGAGTAGAGAGAATCATTTGTAAAATAATAATAATAAAAATAAAATTGCAAAAGTTAAAATTTGTCACCTATCCGATTATTTTCGTTTGGCTAACCTTTACTTTTCTTTAAATAAATAGCATTATAGAGTACTTCTAATACAACTATTAAAAATACTTTGTCCACCACAAAGGATTAGAAAATAAACAAAAATTAGTAAAGTCTCATAGTTTAACATCTAAATTGAACTCTATAAAAAATCATGCTATGTAACAGAATAAATACCAAATTATCCAAATCATGCTATGTAATAGAATAATATTATATTTTTATATGCTATATTTAATTCTTTAGAACACAGTAGGATAACATTTAACAATCAAAGAGAATAAAAAGTAAAAAGAACAACAACAACAATTTAAAAAATAAAACTAAATCGCATTAACCCAACATAGAGTTTTAAAGAATATAAAAAATTATCAACCTAAAGTAGAGATGCAAGAAAAATAAAAAATAAAAAAATCCACCAAAAAATTTAGAGAGAGAGAGAGAGAGGGAACCCCTTTTTTTTTTGTGAGGGAAAACTATGTATAGAATAGAAGACATAATGACAAATTTATAGTAAGAGGGTGTGAATAAGAAGAGACAAAAATAAAAGAAGATGAAAGGAAAGAGAAAGAATAATATTAATGTAGAGAGTAGTAGGGAGATGAAAAGGTAAGGGAGGGAGAAAGATTGAAGAAGTAGTGGGGAGATGAAATGGTAAGGAAGAGAGAAAGTTTGGAGAAGTGTAAATATTAAAAAAAAAAAAAAACGTTAAAAACAATTATAGTAGTGGGGAGATGAAAGGCTTCAATGTTTTTTTCTTTTTCTTTTTTTTTTCTTTTTTTTTTTTCCTTCCTTTAAGCTAAAAGGCTCACACATAACCCTAAAGCTAAACTAAAAAGGATTTGGGTTGGACTTGATAGTAGAACTAAATAAATAAGAGGTGAGCTGGATTAATTATACAGATTTATTATAGGGTGATAGTGGAAGTAAATAAATAAGTAGTAGGATGGATTTATTATAGGGTGATAGTGGAAGTAAATAAATAAGTAGTGGACTATATTTATAGGGCTGAAAATTGTAAAAACTATTTTAAAATTGTAGGACAAATTATATTTAAAAAAAAAAAAAAAAGAATGACGTGATAGCTGATGTGGCGTAACGTGAGAGCAGCAGCATTAAACTCTACGCTTCAGCTTTTAGTAATATATAGATGATGTACAGCTTCTAGTTTATTTCTGGCCTATATATAAAAGAAAATAATCATCAATAAGACTCACTAGCTTTTAGTTTTCAATACAAGTGTACATCATGAAAATCTTGAACATCATGATGTGATCTTCGTTTCTTTGTTCTCCAAACAGGTTTTTGGTTCCATAACAAAGCCGCTTATTGAAGCATTGCTGTTACGGAATGCAAAACCAGCACATTCAGATGCAACTGACATACCAAGTCTAGATGGCTTACAAATATTATTCCTTGAAAGTGGTGATCCAAGTGATCAGGGTGGTAGCAATGAACCTGCCCGCCAGAAGGATAGCTTAAGCTTGCTAATAAGTAACCCCACTTCAACTATTCACTATTTTTGGAGAAATTTTGATGACAAGTTCATGAGAGTATTTGGTGGACGGGGTTTTGTCCCATTAGTTCCTAGTTCTCCAACTGGTGCAACAGATCCTCAAACTTCTTAATACTATTTTTTGGTGCAATAAACTTGTAATGGAGCTGCAAGATTTCTTCTTTTTTTTTTTTCTTTTTTACTTTTTTTAATAATGCAGAAAAAGTAAAGCAGTCACAGAATTAATTGTATCATAGCAGGTAAATTATTATAGACTTCAGTGACAACAGTTGGAGTATATCTATATGTTGATTTTTATTTATCAGCATTATAAGCATGAATGTGTAATTTTTAAATTCTAGTGAGTTGAGCAATGGAAATTTAGTTTTTTTTTTTTTTTTTTGAAAGTTTATTGCTTATCCACTTTGAAATGGCATTGCAGTTGTTACAAAAATTCTGTAATCAAACATAAAATTGAACCTAGTTATTCATTCAAAAAAATACAAATGGAACCATTGCCATCAAGCATGACCTAAGCAATAAAAGTTCAATATAAGCTCAAGTAACCCTAAGGGGCTGACTTGGTGGTTCCTAAGGCCCTATGATATTCATGAAATTATGGCTTTGAAACCTCTAACCAACATCTTGGGGGCAATTCCATGGGTTCTGCCTTGTAATAAGTTGGTGTTTGTGCAATAAGGGAATTACACACTAAAGGGAATAGATTAAATCTTTGCTGAATTCTAGAAACCATATTTCTTACTCTTAACTTCTTTTAATACAGATTTGAAAATCTGGTTTTAAGCAAAAAATGGCACTTGTTTTGAAGACAGAATAATTCTTTGGATAAGTTCAATAAGTACCACAAAATTGTGCTGACTAATCACAAATGTACAATTTGGCAGTAGAAGAGTTTCCTTATTTGATGAGTCCTTTAGTTTTAGTTTTAGTTTTCATCACAAATGTACAATTTGGCAGTAATTAATGCCAAATTGTACATTTGTGATGAAAACTAAAACTAAAACTAAAGGACTCATCAAATAAGGAAACTCTTCCCTTGCTTCTTCCAAATCATAACAAGCTGGTTGCTCCATCATTGTTGCATTAGGATAAAAAGATCTTTCCTTTCTCAGGCTCCAATCAATAAAAGGTGTTGTTTTGGACCAAAATGACTATTTCTTTGACAAATTTAGAGGATACATTTCATTAGTGTCAACATCATAAATTGATATTTCTAAAGAAACCCATGCCTCTAGAGATCTATGACTATCCTTATTCATCTTACCTAAAATGTGTACTTCAAACTCCTTAAAAGTGAAATCTCGAGGCTATCCCACAAACATGATTTTTTGTAAATATAGTCCTAAATAGCCAAGAGTTACTACTTTCTGACGAACCGCTACAAACTTCCTTACCATTAGTGCTAGCACTATCTTCTCCTATGCCACTTCCAAGTTCCAACCCTCAACATTTTCTTCATTGTGGAAATGAAATAGAATTGAAGCAGAAGAAAGAAAGGGTGTGGAAGGAATTGAAAAAACTTTCTTTTTCAATGCAATGCATTTCTCTTATCTATGCTTTATCATTTTTCTTAAGATGGTTCAAGTCCTATGCGGCAAGTCTATATTGCTAATAGTGCACATGAAACTGGCTGAGTTCATATATGAGCGCTAATATAATGATCAAGTTTGGTTAAAAACTATGAAGCATTGTCTAATGCAGAAAATATTACCAAAATTCTGGTCAATATTTTAGAATGCTTCTAATATACTCTCCAACAAGAAACAAGGTTGTCTCAAATGGGTGACCATAACTATATCGGCCATGGTAGTGAAAAGTTTCTCTTTTACACTGAAAAATATTAAGAAGATACAAATATACAGTTTCAAATTCCTAAAAACATAATAAGGCACTCTTCAATTTCAAGATAGCAGGTTCAGAGATCCAACCAGAATTTTTTCTTACAAAGCAGAGTTTTCCCATCTAATTGATCCATATCTTCACTTGTCTTTGCAACTTTAGCTTACACATTTGTAATTCATTGAGTTGCACCTTCATTGTGTCAACTACTTGCAGTATCTCTCTTTCTGCAAAATCATCCATCCATTTTCAAAACCTTTAGATACTCTAATAATTGTCTGAGTCTTTGTTCTTTAGTAATTTGATCCAAAAGCTATCATTGACCTTGTCACGTTTACTTGCTCTAAGAGGATGAAATGTGTTGTGAATTTCAAGGGCAGCCGGTAGTTCCTCATCATGTTCTCTTATGTTTCTCTTGATAATCTATGGTATTCCAGTGCTTTTACATCCACTTACTCTTTCTTCTTTTATCAACCTAGGGTGTACCTGCATAAATGGTCTCAAAAGAATGGTCAACTGGAACTTAAATTCAAGTGCTTCTGTGACTGATTAAGATGTGAGTCTACAAGTTTTTGAAGTCCATCAATAAAACGCTATATAATTCAACAACACTGGTTGTCCAAGGTTAAGATTTGAAATTTAAGAGATTTTATAGCCCATTGAAGATTGAAATATCCAATAAAAGACCCAAAAGAAAAATTATTCTTCTTCCTTTAAATAAAGTAAATCTTGTAAGGTTGAATTTATTCAATCATGTGTTGGTTTTATTCCGTGCCAAATTTGCTTGTAATTTAGCAATTAGATACCTTGTATTTAGGTGGGATTTATGTAAGGGTAGTGTGTGAGAGAGTGTGAAGAAAACTCAAGATGTGTGCACTCAAAGGAGTCTCGCGACTGGATCTCGTGACTGGCAAGTTGCCAAAGCGGCACACGTGTGAAGCATGCAAGGGAGTTGAAGGGTCACGATAGCTGGAGCATTACAGGACAAAAATTCCAGTCTGACCAGGCAGTTAGCTCACAACTCAGACTCGCGACTCGTTCCAATCATGAGGTTAATTCGCCAAAATGCCCTATTTGGATGAAAACTAACTTTTCGCATTCCTCATACACTCTACTATAAATACACTCATATTCACAAAATGTAGAGAGCTTCCAAAGAGAATTTTGAGAGAGAAACCCTAAAGAAAACAAGATTGACTCATCCACAATCTTTATCATTTGATTCTCCAAATTCCTCTACTCTCACCCTCTCTATTAACATATCCTTGAGAGGTACATTTGCCAAATCCTTATCTCACCATAACCATATCAGTGATGAGGTACATTTGCCAAATCCTTATCTCACCATACCCATATCAGTGATGAGGTGTTTTGGTACTTGGGAAGCAGTTCAGAATAGGTTAGATGAAGTGGTAGAAAAATAAAATGAAGATAGATAGAAGAAGATAGTGAAATGTAGAGAAGTGGAGAAGAGTGGGGATACATGTGTGAAGGAGAAAAAACAAGATGCAAAAAAAAAAAAAAAGGCTAAAATGCAAATTGCACCCTCTTAGTTTGACTAAAATTCATTTTAGTCTTCTAATTTTATTTCTGTTCAATTGAGTTTTTTAAGTTTTAAATTTATTTAATTTAGCATTCCGTCCAATTTAGTTTAAAAATTGCCATTAAAAAAATTTTTCTCACATGAAAAAAAGAACTATAAAATTAATAAAAATATTTTATAGACTTTTTATGTGAGAATTTTTTTTCAATTTTAGTGGAATTGGACGAAAATACTTGAATTTAATAAATTTGAAACTTCGAGAACTCAACTGAATGAAAGTGAAGTTAGAAGACTAAAATGAATTTCAATCAAACTTAGAGGGTGAAATTTGCATTTTAACCAAAGAAAAAAGAATAAAGAATATTTAAAAAAAGAATAAAGAAATAATGGAGAAATAATATTTAAATAAAGTAGAAAAATGATAGAAAGTTTGTTGAAAAGTTTATTTAAAAAACTAGGCATACAAAAGGTAAAAGTAATTATTCACTCTCTAAACAGTACAAAAATTTAGAGAAACTAGTGGAGATGCTTAGGAGGGGTCATAGGTGTGTGCTAGTTAGTTACTTCCATTTTAGGTCGCTTAGTTTAATTCTTGAAAGGAGTTAAGTTAACTTTCAGAAGTCTAAACTTCAATTTTTTAACTAAGAGAGAGAAAGAAGCTTCTATTTTAGGTCGCTTTGTTTAATTCTTGAAAGGAGTTAAAGTTAACTATCAGAAGTCTAAACTTTAATTTTTTAATTGTGTGTGCGTGTGTGAGGCAAGTAAGCAACCACCTAAAGCCCCTAATGAAATAAGGCCCCCAAATATTCATCAATAAATAAAAAGTAATTTTTTTATCCAAGAAAAACCAAAAAAGAAAAATCTTTTCATTTAATGTGGCAACAACTGTTTTTTTTTTTTTTTTTTCTTGTTTTAGAGTGTAAAACTTATTAATCTCCCACACACAAATGTTGAAAGAACTCATTGATCTCCCACTAACAAATAAATTTATACTCAAATTTTATTTAGGGATATCAAATATAAAATTTTATTAAAATCTTTAATCATAATTTTTTAGTATTTGGTTGCTTCACTCAATAGATATTGTTTATTTTAGTTGTATAGTCATTGAGTACTACGATACCTTCGTTTTAATTTGTACTTTCGCATAAAAAAAAATTTTAAATGAAAAGAATATCGAAAGTTAAATAAATATTTTATTAATATTCGAAATATAAGAATAGACTGCATTTAAATAAGTCATTATAAGCCCTACAATGCCTTAAGCCGACCCTATATATGTTATTAACAAAAAAAAAAAAAATATTATATATAGGGTCGCACTTGTTATCACAATAGTTCCAGCCCTTGACATATAATGTTTAGGGTGGATTGGTTTTTCTCTTTTTTGACATGCATGTTTAAAGTTTTTAAAATATTTTATTAATCCTCGTAATAGTCTTCCCGTCTAATGGCTTTCATAGGCCTAAAAATCTTTAGACCAATTCCTACAGGTTTGGGTACCTTTGTTTACTTTTTTTTATTTGGGTGACCTTTGTTTATTTTTATTTATTTTTAATATATATTAAATACGATAATGTTTCAAATTTGTCACATCTGCTTTATGATTATTACTCTTCATCACTTGAGTAACTTTTATTTACCTATAAAGTTATACTAAATAAATAATGTGTCCTTTTGATTAAAGTAAATAAAAATACCACCGCAGATACTATTATGAGTCTTTTGGCTAAATATTACTAAATTCGAAGTTAATTGGTGTTATAGGTACTGTTTCAACTTATTTAGCAACCTGAGAAAAGAGAGTGAATTGCGGCAATACCATTTGTCAAAATTCAACAAAAGTTGGAGAGAGAAAGATAAAAAGTAGGAGAGAGAAATTTTTTATTTTCGGCAATGGTATTGCCGCAATTCCTTCTGCCCATACCTGCTGCCCGGGTGGGTGCTCGAAGTGTGAGTGCGCGCAAGGAAAACCAAATGATGGGAAAAAAAAATTGGCAATTGTGGCAATGCCATTGCTGAAAATGGGAGGAAAAAAAAATAGTTTGCGACAATGGCATTGCTGAAATAGAGGGTATAAATTTTTGGCAATTGTGGCAATGACATTGCCGAAATAGGGGGGTTAAGAAAAAACTTTTGGAATTGTGAAAAGTGGAATGGAATTCGGCAATGCCATTGCCACAATTCCATTCCACTTTTTTTTTTTTTTAAGAAATGATAAGTGTACACAATTTTTACAATATTTTTACAACAAATTTTAGGTGGCAGGTTGTTATTATTGGATTAAAAAAGTAACTCAGTGTTAAATTCAAATTTAAACTAATAATATCTAATAACCTAAATTTATTGTGAAAATGTTGTAAAAATATTGTGGACATAGAACTTTTTTTTAATTGACCTGAAACTTACAACGGGACCCACTACAAAACAAAAAAATCTTATCTGGTTTTTTTAAAAAAAATTTGGCCCACTCTTGGATCTCCTTAGTCCTTACCATGTTTTCGTAAATAAATAAATTAAAATTAAAAAAAAAAAAAAGAATGACAATTAAGAAAGAGAAAGAGAAACACAACAAGAACAAAGCAACTGCTACATTAATTGAATTTCGAAAACCGCTTTTTTTTTTTTCCTTCCCATTTTCGACAATGGGAGTGCCACAATTGGCCAAAAAAAAAAAATTTTACCCCCTTATTTCGGCAATGGCATTGCCACAAACCAATTGGAAGATTTTTTTTTTCATCCTATTTCGGCAATGTCATTGCCACAATTCCATTCCACTTTCTTTTTAAAAAAAAAAGATAAGTGCACACAATTTTTACAATATTTTTACAACAAATTTTAAGCGGCAGGTTGTTATTGTTAGATTAAAAAAGTAATGTTAGTGTTAAATTCAAATTTTAACTAATAATAACTAATTACCTGTGATTTGTTGTGAAAATGTTGTAAAAATATTGTAGACGTAGCACTTTTTTTTTTTAATTCCTCACATGTGATTTCGACAACCACTATTTTTTTTTCCTCCCATTTTCAGCAATGGCATTGCCACAATTGCCAATTTTTTTTTTCCACATCATTTGGTTTTCCTTGCGCGCACTTACACTTCGAGCACCCACCCAGGCAGCAAGTATGGGCAGAAGGAATTGCGGCAATACCATTGCCGAAAATCAAAAATTTCTCTCTCCTACTTTTTATCTTTCTCTCTCCAACTTTTGTTGAATTTCGGCAATGGTATTGCCGCAATTCACTCTCTTTCCTCAGATTGCTAAATAAGTTGAAACAGTACCTATAACACCAATTAACTTCGAATTTAGAAATATTCAGCCAAAAGACTCCACTATTATTGGTGACATTGTTTCTCGACAAGAATTGAATTCAAAGTGATGCCTCTTGTAATTAACCACGTCAATGCGACCAACTAAGTTCAAAATTGTAAATTGAATGCACACTTTCAAGTAAAATTGCTTATTGATTGTAAGGTTAGAATTGGTATCTTCAAGATGTGAATTTGTAAGAGCATCAATATCAACTGTTCTAAAAGAATTCTATTTTCACACATCAAAATTTTTTTTTTTTTTTTTAATTTGAACACACCATTTTACAATTCACCTTACATCAAATATTCTATAATTCCATATAACACATTAAAATAATATATACAATACATTAAAATATACTTAAAAAACTCATATAATACCAAAAATAAACAAATAAATAAATAAAAACAAAATCTACACTACCACCCGCAGCCCACCACAACCCACTGCCCACCACTACTACCACCACAACTCACCATTATTGCAAACCCACCACCACCCAAAATCAACCAACCACTACTCAAATTAGCCAACCACAACTTAAATTAACCAAACACAACCACCAAACACAACCCATTGCAACCATCCAAAAACATAAAACCACCAAACACAACCCACAACAACCACCCTAAAAAACACCGCCACAACCACCGCAAGAGAAAGAAGAGAGATCTGGCAGTGTGTGAGATGGTGGAGGACGAGATCAAAAGAGACCTAGACGACCTGGATGGCGAGACAATGGCGAGCGAGATCAGAGAGACCTGGAAGGCGAGATAGCAGCAAGCAACATCAAGTAGAGTTTGATAGAGGCGTAGGTAGGCAACTTGGCTGCAAGAGCTGGAGGCTGAGGAGAGAGAAGGGCTAAGAGAAGAGATAGAAAGGTTGAGGAGAGACAGTCAGAGAGTGGAGAGAGGCAGCCAAGAGAGATAGATAGTGATAGGAGAAAGAAAAATGAAAATAAAATAATAAGAGGAGAGAGAAAAAGAATTTTAAAAAATGTTATTTTTTTAAAGCACTAGTATTGGAGGTGTAAAAAACCTTGTTGCTATTTTAGGCACCTATAAACCAAAACACATCTCCATCCGAGTATGTTTTTTTTTTTTTTTTTTTTTTTTTTTTTTTTTTGCGCAACCTGTGAACAGTTGGTTCTCATAAATAGAACCAACTATTCATAGGGTTGCAAAAACTTTTATTACATACTAGTTGCCAACCCGTGCGATGCACGGTAAAGCTATTAAATATGGGACAAAGTTTAATTACAAAATTAGTTGTAACATTAGGCTACAAACTTAATATCTTTTTATTGAAGATGAATTTTGACAAATCTACCATTAAATTACATCTTCTTCTTATATCCTTCATGCTTGCAAAATTTCAAGAAAATTAAAGATCAATAACTATGGCATTAATATTTTTTTTTTTTAATTGCAAGTTTTTATAATTTAAAATTATATATAAAATATAAACTTATAGATCATATAGTAAATAATATCCGATTGACACAAAATTTAACGTATGTATTAAAAACGTAAAAAACATGCAATTCAATGGTTAGATTTTCAAAATATGTTGTAGCCTTAAGTTACAACAAATTTTGTAGTTAAACTTTGTCCTTAAATATGAGTTATTGCATATTCTATTAGGGTAGTTTAAGAGATTATTTTAAATCTCCATTTCATTATATTTTAGTTAGAAAATACTATATTGTCCCATAAATATTGGAACACAAATTGTCTTTTAACACAAATGTTTATGAAGTTGCATTTCAATAATAAACTCCCCACAAAAATAATATAAATCAACCAAAAAAACAAACTTCTATGAACAACTACTAATGTGAATTTCATATTTTGTTGTTATTTCTATAGTATAATATAGTTGCTAATCCATGCGATGCATGGTGCAGTTTAATTAAAATTATATATATTTATTCAAATTCGTATGAAAAAAAAAAAAAAAAAACTAAATTTTGGTTCAATTTTCAATCTCTCTATTAATTCACTTGTTGTGAGTTTTATAGACAAACTTCATAAACAAAAATGATAGAGAACATCATACAAACATATAAAGGCAAAGCAAATAATGATTTTTTTTTTTAAATTTAATTAAGAATAGTTATATCAATAGGAGTCAAGGTTTCATGTTTCAATTTGGATATTTCTTTTCAGTTGTATCAAACTAATTACATACAATAAATGATATATCAATTTTTATTAACTGATAATAATAATAATAATATAATAGATGTACATGGCCTTTAAGGTAACCAATTAGACTCATAACTAAAAATTATAATAATCTACAATAAAATGCCCCAAACAATTTCACAATATTTCTAAATTAGTATATCAACTCAAATAAGAACAATATAATGCATTAGGACTTGGGCTTGAGCCATATCTGTAACATTTATTACTATAAATTTTTTTGGGTAAAAAAAATTACATATGATACAATCATAAGTGAGACCAAAAATTAGAAGTATTTTTGATGAAGTAATTAAATTTAAATATTGCACTACCTTCCAGATAAGGATTCTGAGCATCTGTTGGTCACCACCATAGTCGGAAATAGGGCTGAGGGATAGTTTGAAAAAAGCCTGAGCATAGCATATTGTAGCAACAGATGTTATTATTTGGAGAAATCTGCAGGCATTATAAAAGACTCATTTCAAAAACCAGTAAAAAGAAACAATAAATAGGCTGGTGCTAGTGGGGGAGTCAAAAACACTAAAATGGGCATAGCTATTATAAAAAAAACAGTTTAAAATCGTGGCATACTTTTTCACCACTCATTGAAAAGTGGTTGCAGGCTTTTTAGTTGGTCTTGTTCCCTCCTTCTATGCTACTCAAATACTCTCTCGGTAAAGTGCCATTTAAGCAAGACACAAACTTGTTTGATTCAAATTCATTCACGCACAATACAGTGAGAGAGAGCTGGGCTGCGTGTGAAGAAGATAAACAGAGGAAAAGAAGAAGAAAATTCGAAGAAGAAAATTCGAAGAAGAAGAAGAAGAAGAAAAACATACATCTATTATATCTTCTAGTGGATGATAAATCTAAGTTTTTCATACTAATGGAGTCAAGGTGGCACCGCCAATGCCTTAGCCGCATTGATGCCAATATTCAAAGCAAAGAGAACGAACTCTTTAGAGCCAATAGTCAAGGTGGCATGCTTTTTCACCACACACTGAAAAGTGGTTGCAGGCTTTTTAGTTGGTCTTGTTCCCTCCTTCTATGCTACTCAAATACTCTCTCGGTAAAGTGCCATTTAAGCAAGACACAAACTTGTTTGATTCAAATTCATTCACGCACGATACAATGAGAGAGAGCTGGGCTGCGTGTGAAGAAGATAAACAGAGGAAAAGAAGAAGAAAATTCGAAGAAGAAAATTTGAAGAAGAAGAAGAAGAAGAAAAACTTACATCTATTATATCTCCTAGTGGATGATAAATCTGAGTTTTTCATACTAATGGAGTCAAGGTGGCACCGCCAATGCCTCAGCCGCATTGATGCCAATATTCAAAGCAAAGAGAATGAACTCTTTAGATGCCAATAGTCAAGGTGGCATGCTTTTTCACCACACATTGAAAAGTGGTTGCAGGCTTTTTAGTTGGTCTTGTTCCCTCCTTCTATGCTACTCAAATACTCTCTCGGTAAAGTGCCATTTGAGCAAGACACAAACTTGTTTGATTCAAATTCATTCACGCACAATACAGTGAGAGAGAGCTGGGCTGCGTGTGAAGAAGATAAACAGAGGAAAAGAAGAAGAAAATTCGAAGAAGAAGAAGAAGAAGAAGAAAAACTTACATCTATTATATCTCCTAGTGGATGATAAATCTGAGTTTTTCATACTAATGGAGTCAAGGTGGCACCGCCAATGCCTCAGCCGCATTGATGCCAATATTCAAAGCAAAGAGAATGAACTCTTTAGGGTTTTGAGTTTGTTGGTGTTATAAAATAGGAGTCGGGTTTCACATTTTAGTTTGATGTTTCTTCTTTTTTTTATATAAAATTTGAAAATAAATTAGTGATGTGGAAAATATTTCTTTAGTATATATATAAATATAAAATCAAAATTTTTGTTTTTTTTTTTAAATAATGCTGACATGGAAAATTGTGGTGCTAGCAAAAGCTTCGGTTTTATATATATATATATATATATAGATTATTCACTCATTTTCTCTCTCTTACTGTCTGTCACTCTTAACTTCTTTAGCCATTTTTTTTTTCATTTTTTCCAGTTGTCATCTCTCATTCACTCCCTCTCTGTGACTCTCTCCCTCTCTTTGCCCCTTTCACCTCTCTCTCTCTCTCTCTCTCTCTCTCTCACACACACACAAATAGTCTGGTGCTCGTTGGTAGAGGTGTGGTTGCAGTAGAGACGGCTCAACACGTGTGATGGAGGCGTTGTGTGCCTGGGTTTTAGGGCTTCTGCTAGGTTTTATGGGTTTCTACTGAGGTTTGGGGTGGTGCGACGGTTGCGGTGGCGGTGTGGAAGAGAGAAATAGATGGTGGCCGAGTTTGGGTTTGGGTGTGGTTGGATGATTAGAGTTTGGTGGGTTTGGATTTGGGATTTTGGTGTGGTGGTTTGGAGATCGACATCGACGGCATGGACTAGAGATTAGCGTCAATGAAGTAGTGGTTTGGAGATCAGTGTCAACGGACTAGAGATCAACCTGTTAGCATATAATAGTAATAGGTGATTACACCATAATATGGTACACCCTCCTCACCTATATAATAACACCCACTTGATAGATGGTGTTGCTTCACCAACCAACGACAGAGAATTAATTAAGCGTTAAAGTTAGTTATTTACAGAAATAGCATGTCTTTTAAATAAGATACAACACTCTTGATAAATAGACATATCTCTTCCAAAGAGACATGAGGAGTCTATAAATATTTGGACCCGTCATTCATTGTTACGTTACATAATTTTATTCTCTCTGTCTGTGTTGGAAATTTCCAGTCTAACAACATCACCATACACAATAAGGGACTAACAGTGGTATCAGCGGGAAAAAACACTCCACCACCACCACCACCACCCTCCTCACCCACAACGTATAATCACTCTATTGAATTGTTGAAATTAATTTTTCAAACAATTCGTAGACAGGTATTAGGCTTAGTGACATCAGTGTCTTATTATAATTATCATCAAAACATTGCCTATCCTGATGAACCACCGTTTTGGGTGAGAATTGGTGGTTTACCATTCACTAGTGATATTCATTAAGTACATGAAGATTTTGTTCTTCAAGAAAAATATTGGGATTCTTATACTGAACAAGAAAAGGTACAAGAAGAAACATTGAATCAACTGGAAACTGAGATCAACGATTTAAAAATTGAAGAACAAGAAAATACCCATTTTTGGATTGACCCGGAGAATTCAGATCGACTTTATTTCAATATTGTAGCAACCCCATCTGAAAGTGACCCATCTGAAATTTCAGATTTTGTTGAGAAAACTGCAATATTTTGGAGAAGTTGATGCTAAAGAATCAGTGTTAGAGGACCAGAGAAGTGGAGAAGATCAAACTCAGCAAGCACCGCTTCAAAAAGTAATTGTCCAAGAAGACACCGTTTCACATTCTCCTACTTTAGATCTCAACAAATCTTTAAAGGATTTTGTCTTCATTCAATCTGCATCTCTGAGTCCCTTTGCCGACAATAAAGAGAACTTTGCTTGCAAAGTCAATCAAGACTCTCCCAACGTCAATCAAGATTATCCCGAAGTTCAAGAAACAAAACAATTCAGTCCTAATCCTAATCCACCTTTTATTCAATCCAAGAGAGGCCCACATGTTAGAGCAACTGCCAGGAAGACAATTAGGCCTCAAACTCCACTTCCTAATCCACTTCGTAAAGCAATTAAACTTGGAGTCATTCAAGCCTTGAATCAAGCCCACAATCAAGGCCCACTTGGAGTCCAATTCACGGTTGTCCTGAGTCTCTAAACTTGAATAAAAAATTGGATTCTCTTGACTTTGAAAGTAGATTACGGAGAAGTTCATTCACATTTTCAAGCACAAATTGACAAAAATTCAAATGGTAAACAAGTCAAAGGTATTCCCAATCCTCAATACAAAAGGAAAAGAAATTTTAGCAAATTTGAAAGAGGAGAGTCATCCCAAGTCCACAAGACAAAAATGCAATTTGAGTTCCCCACAATACAAGAGAAGGTACGTAAAATCATTTCGAGGATATCCATGGCAAAACCCAAAAGGAGCATATTGGAAGGGACACATGAATGACTATAAGCGTCGTTATATGTAATAGTTTTATTATTTCCTTTTAAATAGTGTGCTTATATATAAGTGTGTTTTAATGTACTTTTTAGTCTTATTTTCCAGCTTGGTGTGTTTATATTTGACAAAGACAATATAAGTATTTTTATTGTACTTAATTTTCTTATATAATAAAGAGTTTGGTGTGTTTATTAGTTTTATTTTGTTATTATGTTAAACACATTTTCAATATATTTCTTGGGTGCTATATTTACTTTGCAATGACAATAAAAACCTCATTTGATTCTAATCGTAATGAAATTCTTAATGGCATTAATTTCCGATCATGGAAACGTCATATAAAATATTTATTGATGCATGAGAGGACTTTATATACATTGTCAACAACAAAACTCATACCAATAAATAAAAATGACAATGAGGGAATTAAAGTCAAAGATAATTGGGAAGTGGATGACTCACTTGCTAAAGCTTCTATGTTATACCATATGAAAGACAATATAATACCATTATTTGAAAGTAAATAAATTGCTAAGGAATTGATGGAAGCATTAGAAGCTAAATATGGACCAATATCTGACACACATGTACAATTATTGTAGGATAAATTTAATAGTACACGAATGAATGAAGGCAATTACATGGGTGATCATATTAATACCATGGAACTTTTAGCCAAAGAATTGGCCAATGCAAATAATCCTGTGTCGGACAAATAGCCTTCTAACATCTTGGGATCATATAGTTTCCACACTCACTCATAGTGGTAAAGAAGTCACTATGATATTATTACCTATTTTGTTGGCACTTGAAAAAGAAAGACTGAAAAATAAAATCACTATTTGTTGATAACTCAAACAGTTCCTAAATCTAAACCTAAGCCTAATAGTTGTCTACAAAGTGTTTGAAAAATTAATTTCAACAATTAAATAGAGCAATTATAGGTTGTGGATGAGGGTGGTGGTGGTGAATATGAAGTCTTTAATGAGTTATGTAAGGGGGAAGGAATTAGGCATATTTACACTATGCCTCATAAACCTCATCATAATGGTATTGCTGAAAGACGCAACAGAACTCTAATAGAGATGTCAAGATCAATGATGGAACATTCACAACTTCCGCTCACTTTTTGGGGGGAAGCTTTGACAATTGCCAATTATTTATTAAACAAAGTTAATACAAAATCCAAAGATCTTACACCTTATGAATATTGGATTGGTCACAAACCAGATTTATCAAACTTAAGTGTTTGGGGATGCAAAGCCCATGTACTAATACCAAAACCATTAAGAGATAAATTAAAAGGGAAGACATGGGAGTGCAAATTTATTGGATATGTTCAAAATGGTAGTGGTTATAGATTTTATAATCAAGAAAAGGGATTGATAGAAAGCAGAGATGCTATTTTCCTTGAAAGCACCAATCAAATTACACCACTTGAAGAGATAAGGTTACTAGAAGATCTAGATAATGAAAAACAAGATCACTGTAAGAATGCTTCAAAATAATGGCAAGATGCTATGATAGATGAATTAGAATCCATAAAAAAAAATGATGTCTGGGAATTAATATCTTTACTGGAATGAAGAAAGGCCATTAACTATAAATGGGTTCTAAGAAAGAAATTTAAGGCTGATGGTAGTTTAGATAAATATAAGGCAAGATTGGTGGCTAAAGGGTTTAATCAACAACCCAGTGTAGATTTTGTTGATACATATTCACCAGTAGCTAAATTTGCTTCACATAGAATAATTATGTTTGTTGTGGCAATAATGGATTTAGAGTTTCATCAATTGGATGTCAATATAGCTTTTATTAATGGTGAATTAAAAGAAGACATATTCGTGTTACAACCAGAGGGTTTTGAAATAAAAGGACATGAAGATAACATTTACTAACTAAAAAGATCCATATATGGATTCAAACAATCTTCTAAACAATGGTATTTAAAGTTCCATCAAGCAATATTAGTGATTGGTTTTGAGATGAGTCCACTAGATCACTGTGTTTACATATGGAGATGCAACAATGAGTTAAAAATATTATCATTATATGTTGATGATATATTATTAGCTAGAAATAGTCCAAATATGATGTCAAAGACAAAATCTTTCCAATCATCAAGATTTGAAATGAAAGATATGGGTCCTGATACGTATGTATTAGGAATTTAAATAACAAGAGATAAAAATACAAAATTATTATATCTGAAGCAAATTTAGCTACTGGTGAATATGTATCAACAAAATCTACACTGGGTTGTTGATTAAACCCTTTAGCCACCAATCTAGAGATAAAAACACAAAATTATTATATCTGAATCAAAAGAACTATTTGGAGAAAGTACTTAAGAAATTTAATGTGGCAGAATCTAAAGCTTTGAGAACGCCTGTAAGTAAAGGAACTATATTAAGTAAGAATATGCTCCCTAAGGATAAAGAAGAACAAGAATTTATGGAAAATGTCCTCTATGCCGAAGATATGGGCAATTTAATGTATGCAATGACAAGCATAAGGCTAGACATTTGTCATGTAGTATGATTAATAAGTAGATATCAATCTAATCCTGGAAAGGCATATTGGCAGGCAATAAAAAGAATTTTTAGATCTCCAAGGCACCAAAGGTATGAAATTATGTTTTGGAATTAGTGATCTAGAAGTAATAGGATATACAGATGCTAATTTTACAGGAGATGTAGATGATAGAAAATCTACTAGTGGTCATGTATTCCTATTTGGTGGAACAATTGTCTCTTGGTTATGTAAGAAACAAAGTTGTGTTGCAAAATATACCATGGAGGCAGAATACATATCATGCAGCACAGCAATAAGTGAAGCGGTCTAGATTAAGTGATTTGTTGATAGTTTAAAATTAGGTATACCAAATAGACCAGTCAATGTGTTTTATGACAATAAGTCCGCTATCTCGTTAATAAAAAGTGGAGCAAATAGCTCTGAAGGCAAACACATCGAAACAAATTATCACTATATTCAAGATATAGTGGAAAGGGGTGAAATACAAGTCTGATTTATCCCATCAAGCGAGACGATGGCTGATCCTATGACCAAAGGATTGACCCTAGATAAATTTAGAGTACATGTAAGAAATATGGGACTTGTGAATCCAAAAACTTAGGTGGGATACTACATGTATTTGCATAGATGGAAGGACTGGGGACGCCCCAAGAACATGGCAATGCAGCTTCTGCTTTGGGGACACAATTGGTCAATATTAAGCAGAATAGCATTGTATAAGAAGTTAATGTATTAATGTAAAGTCCACTAATGTGCATCATACATAACACAGCTTGTACAATGAAAAGTTGCTGAAGTCGTATGAAAAAACCTTCAAGATACTGGCTTAAAGGAAGTATCAAGCAATTTTGTGTAGGTCTACACATGTCTAATATGTGTGGCTGAAGGACATTGACCTGCAATGCAAGTGTGGACTATGATTTCTGGCTGCGTGTGGTAACAAACGTTCCACATGTTCAATGACATTCATTTGAAATAATAATGAATGATAAGACATCCAGAGTATACTACAGGAATGGTATATAACAAAGGGTGTGGTCAGTGGTGCGTGACAAGATGTGTACATAGTTTTTGCCAGAGTCAGACACTAACGCCGATCTATGAAAGGCATAGATGAGAATTAACTTTGGGCAATACCGCAGTGACATCATAGTATATGTTGATTGTAGCTAACACCATTTATTATGGTGCGATCAAGTGGGAGATGTTAGCATATAATAGAGATAGGTGATCACACCAAAATATGGTGCACCCTTACCTATATAATAACACCCACTTGGTGGATGGTGTTGCTTCACCAACCAACAGCAGAGAATTAACTCAATGTTAAAGTTAGTTATTTACAGAAGTGGTGTGTCTTATAGATAAGAAACAACTCTTGGTAAATAGACATGTCTCTTCCCAAGAGACATGAGGAGTTTATAAATACTAGGACTCCTCATTCATTGTTATGTTACATAATATTATTCTCTCTATCTGTGTTGGTGATTCCCAGTCTAATGACATCACCATACACAATAAGGGACAAACACAGCCTCACTCCAATTCTCTCTAATTCTCTCTCCTTCTCTCACTCCGATTCTCTATCTCAAATTGGGTTTGGGTTTTGGTATTGCTTTGAATTTTTTGTTGTGGCAGTGGGGGGTTGTTGTGGTGGTGGTAGGATGGGGTCACTGATGGTGGGGATTAGTTAAAGCTTGGCTTAAATTTGGAGGGTTTGTGGGTTTTGCAGTGGGTCTGTGGGTGTTTCGATGGTAGTAAGGATTTTAAGTGGTGGTGACTGGTTGGTGGTGAGAGATTTTTTTTTTTTTTTGGTAATTTTGGTGGTGTCAGAGTTGGTGCTTGTGGCTGAGTTTTGTAGAAGGTGTTGAGTGGGTTTGAGATAGACAAAGAGGTAGGGAGGAAAGAGAGATGGAAGTGAAGAGAAACTGAATTTTTTATTTAATTTGTTGGTGTAGCTTATATTATTTTAATAAGTTATATCTAAAAATAGATATTGGGATGTTAGGTGGGTTGTAAAATGATATTGTAAAATAGATAAAGTAGATTTTGAGGATGTAAAATAAAACTTTTTTGCATCCTCAGATGCTAATGCTCTTAGCATTAGGATCTATACCATTCCAAATTTGGAACAGTACTGTTCATTAATGCCAAATCTTTTAGCATTTAGAACATCTAATGTGAGAGGTTTTTTGATGTTTAGTGTGCCAAATGCCAAATATTTGGCATTTGACACACCTGATTTTAGTGCTCTAAGTTTTGAAGAATGTTAAATAGTTTGAGAAGTGCTGCATTTTCAAAATTAGTTTTTGGGACACCATTCACCAAAACTTGATAGGAAGCTGAACCAATGCAAGACATAATCAAATCCACCCACCAATTACAAAAGCCCATTTTTCTTATGGTTAACTCCAAGAACCGCCACTCAACTTTATCATACACCTTGCTCATATCTAGTTTAAGAGCCATGAACTCTCCCTTCTTTGACTTTTGATTTTTCATATGATGAAAAGTCTCAAATGCTACAAGGATGTTATCCAAAATTGCCTTATTAGATTGAAAGGCACTTTGAGTGTCCGATATAATAAGTGGTAGTAAACCCTTCATCTTGTTTGCAGCAACCTTTGATACAAGCTTATAGATAATGTTACATAGAGAAATAGGGCGAAATTCAGAAACTTTTGTAGGGCTTTTTACCTTTGGGATAAGAGTGATGAAAGTACGATTGATGGATGGAGGAATGACACCCATAGATAGACAACTCAACACTGCCTCAGTCATATCATCCTCTACAGCATGCCAATAATGTTGAAAGAACAATGGTGATAACCCATCTGGCCCTGGTGCTTTCAATGGTTCCATTTGTTTCAAAGCCACTACCACTTCTTCCCTTGTGAAGTTAGCCAAGAGCTCTTCGTTAATCTCATCATTAATCGAGTATGGAATTTGTTCAACAATAGCTTCAATCATGGATGGGTTGGAGGAAATAAAAAGCTGTTGGTAATAGTCTATCAAGATATTTGATATACCATCTTCATCACTACACAAATCTCCATTTGCATCTTCCAAGTTATCAATCCAATTCGTCCTAAATCTATGAGAAGCTTGACTATGGAAATACCTTGTGTTGTTATCCCTTTCTTGCAACCACAAGAAACGAGACCGTTGCCTCCACATTTGTTCCTCCCTCACTAGGAGTTTTGAAATTTCCTTGTTCAGCCTCAATACCCATGCAATGCATCCTCCTCTAGTTGCTTCAACTTCGGCTAGCCCCAACAATTTCTTCTTCTATTCATAGCACAACCCTAAAATTCATATGCCTATGCATCTTCCACCACTTCCCTACATCCCACTTGTTAGGACATATGTGTTTCACATGTTAAGAACATATGTCATGATTTTATGTAATTGACTTATCCTTTGACAAACGCACTTTACTTGTATTTGGGTAGACTTAGGATGTGTTTAAATACTCAAGAAACTACGTTTCAAGATCAAGTGTTGAAGCCTTCAAGTCTATTCAAGAAATCAAGCAAAGAGTGCAAATTCATTAAAGCTCAACAGCTGGTCGATAGCTTCTCAACACCTCCCATCTGTCGAGGTTTAAGAATTTCAGAATTCAAATATGATTTTCTTAGGATCCGTGAATATGTCTTTAGGCCTTCTTTTATCCTAACCCTAGACATATAAAAGGATTGTTTTAAGAGCCGTAAAACAGTACACAAGTTGCACAAGCATTGAGCAAACTCTGTTCAAGCAAATTGTGACCAGAGATAAGGTTCTTGACCTAGTTCATCTCTTTCTCTTGAAGAAGTTGTTGTGTATTTGCACCATAGGGTTTTATGACCAAGCATCTTCTTTATCTTCATCGTGTGGATGAACTGAAGAACTTTGCAGCCGACAATCTTCTCAATTGGTGTTATTGAAGTCGCATATTGGGATCTGCGCAACTGTTAGTCACATACTTGGGAGCCATGCATCAAAAAGGGGAATTGTTACTACAGAACAAGTCCAATTAGATATTGGGGTAAGGGTTCAATTGTAGGTGGTAAGGTACTTGGGATTCCTTTACTTGTAACCGCTTGTTGTGATAATAGTAGAGTTTCGAGAGTGGTGACCTGAAAATCACCACATGGGGTTTTTGCCGTTAGGTTTTTCCCCATTTGTAAACAAATCACAGTGTTATTTATTTTCCACTGCATAATTAGTTTATTGGTGATTTGTTTGTGCTACCACGCGTTTGCATGATAAATTGATTAATTAATAACTTGGCTAATTAATTAATTAATTTCTATCACAAGGGGTCATTCAATTTGTGGCCTATCACCACTTCCTCCATCCACATTTGTTCAAACCTCCACAGTTTGTTAATCTTTTTTGGAATGCCTGCTAAAAAGATCATGAGAGGCTTGTGATCCGAAGAGCCACTCTCCAAATGAATCACCTTAGATGTCAAGAACATATCCATCCACTCCACTGTACCCACCGCTCTATCTAGCCTTTCCCACACCATGTGTCCTTCCCCATGCCCATTACACCAAGCAAACTTGTTGCCACTAAACCTGAGACCTTGAAAGCCACATTCGTCTAATACATCTCTAATATCCTCCATTTGCTTACTCAGCCTCAACCTCCCTCCTAACTTCTCATGTGCCCTAGTTATTTCATTAAAATCCCCAGCACATAACCAAGGCAATGAGTATTTTAATTTTAGTCTCCTTAATGTGGCCCAAGAAATATAGTGATTCCTTGTGTTGGGTTTGCCATAAAAATCGGTGAACTACCATTCATCCTCCTTACCCTTATTTATAATAGCATCAATATGGTTGAGTGAGTAAGTGTCAACTTAAACATCTACATCTTTCTTCCACATAACAGCCACCCCAACACCTCTACCCTCCCCTGAAAATTCCACAAACCTTCAAACATGAGATTATCTCGAATGAAAATTAGCCTAGCCTTATCAAGCCCTGTTTCAGCTAAGAACACAACTAAGGGACCTTAAGCCCAAATAATATCTCCAAGCTCTTACTTTGTGATAGGCCAAAAAACAAATTGACCCATTGTGATAAATTAATTGATTAATTAACCAAATTTTATAATTAATCAAATTAACATGCAAATGCGTGGTAACACAAAAAAATCACCAATTAAACTAAGGCAGAGGAAAATAAATTGATACGGTGATTTGTTTACGAATGGGGAAAACCAAAACGGCAAAAACCCCACCAAGTGAATTTAAGGTCACCACTCCCAAAATTCCACTATTATCACAACAAGTGGTTACAAGTAAAGGAATCCCAATACCTTATACCAACCTACAATTGAACTCTTATCCCAATACCCAATTGGACTTGTTCTGTAATGACAATTTCTCCTTTTAATGCATGGTTCCCATTACGTGACTAACCAATTACGTGGATCTCAGTACGCGACTTCAATCACCAACTAGAAAAGGTTGTTAGCTACAAAGTTTTTCAGTTCATCCCAACGATGAAGATCAAGAAGATGTTTGGTCACAAAACCTTACGGTACACAAACATAGCAACTTCTTCACAAGAACAATGAACTAGGGAAAAACTATGTCTCCAGTCACAATTTGCTTGAACAAACTTTGTTCAACACTTGTGCAACTTGTGAACACTTTGACGGCCCTTAAAATAATCCTTTTATATGTTTAGTGTTGTGAGAAAAGAAAACTCAAACACATAAACACGGATTGGAATCAAAATAGAATTGGAATTCTATTTTTCATAAACCTCGATAGATACCTTATCTGTTGAGCTACTATCGAGCCATAAGGCTAAACAGCTCTTTAAGCTCGATAGATGGCTAGCTGTTGAGCTTTAATGACAGACACTTTTCAGCTTGAATCTTGGACAGACTTGCATGGGTTCAACACTTGATCTTGAAATAAAGTTTCTTAAAGTATTAAACACATCCTAGATGTACCCAAATACAACTAAAGTGCATTTTGTCAAAGGATTAACCAATTACATAAAATAGTGACATATGTTCCTAACAAGTGAATCACATATGTCCTAACAATCTTCCCCTTTGGCAATTCGTGACAAAACCACAACAAACAAATGAACATATGAGAGAAGTCATAAATCACTCAACTCATATTCACTTGTTGAATACAATAAAATCTATCCTAACACAAACTCTTGAAAAACTTTGCAAGAAGAGTGTTTATGGCAAGTAGACTTTGACAACCTGTATTTCTGAAACACTTTAAACAAAACTCATCAAGGCATCTTTGTGTGAAACGGAAATAATAGATTGCATACAAGTAATAAGAACCATATGTATAAAGAAAGAAAAGAAACAACACATGCAAGGATAGGTCAAAGAAACATACATCAACATATAAAGAAAATAAGTACAATGTATGTCAATAATGGTCATAAGACCCATGTACAAGAATAAATGTATCTAAAGTAGAGAAAAGAAAAATATACAGGTAATCCTCACTACATCCCTCAAAAATATCAACACTCCCCCTAACAGAAATGTCCTATACTAACTCTCCCCCTAAGAATGACTACTTTCATAGCCAAAACTACTCCCCTTTTTTGTCACGAGTGATAAAGGGTAAGAGTGTCAAGTAGACATCTCATCGGTAGAGTTAGCATCTCCATCATCATCAGAAGCATCATCATCATCCTCATCCTTAGAATCAGAAGCCACAGGAGGAGGTGGAGGAGAAGCCTCAAGAGCAAAATCACCCATAGTTGCCTGCTGTCATGCAATACGACCGACATGAACGTTCACCTGATACAGCTCTATAGAGAGTGTATCAAGGCAAGCATCCATGCGCTGCAGCTGCGCCATGATGTCTCTAAATGACATATCGCTCGTAGAAGAGGAGGGAGAGGACGTAGATGGAGCAGATTGAGATGGAGTCGAATGAGAGGGAGGAGCTATTGAATTTGTCTGTCGTGATCTAAATTGCGCCTCGCTATGTTTAACGGTAGCGGCATCTATGGCACACATAACAGAAATATGGGCAGAAGTGGGAAAAGGAACAGAAAAATGACATAAAATCTGCGTGATAGCCGAAGGGAAAATGAGCTTATCACGAGTAGCCGTATCCCTAAACACATCTATAATAGAAAGAATAAAATGTGAAGGAAAATCAATAGTGAGGTACTCTAACAAAGAAAGCAAAAATCGAGCACGAGGCTCTGTGATAGAGTTGGAGTGAGAGAGTGGGTGCAAAATAAAAGTCATCACCATGTTTATGAATCTAGGACCTTTAGCAAAGGCCTTTTATGGTGTAAATTGACGATCACCCCAATCAGAAGGGCGCTTGCAAAAAGCAAAGATCATCTCGTCTTTGGACATAGTCCTTAGATGATCACATCCGAGGTAGTCAAGATGCTCTACCCTCGGAACATGGAGCACATCAAATTCGGTGTGACAACAATACACGTACCCCGAACGCGAGTATGAAAGAGAGGTACTGAAGAATCAATTCCATGCATGTTAGAGTAAAACTCCTGGATCAGCACAGAAGGACATGTGACCAGAACGTCACAGAGTGACTCCTAACCCCGATTGTGAATGACATCGGGTAGGTCAATGTCGGCGAAGTCCACCAAAATAACTCGGCATTTCGAATGAACACCTCGTCAAGAAAAGTTCTCCGAGAAGTCTGACAGTTTTTAGACCCCTTAAACAATTTATTAAACCTAGGGAATTAGCCAAGTTGTTACTTAGTCCAATTAAACAAGTCTAGGTTATCACAATAATAAAGATCAAATCATGCAAAGTAGCGGAAAATAAATAACACACGATATGATCACCCAGGAAACCAAACCGGTAAAAAACTGGGGAGGATTTGACCTAGCTATCCTCAAGGTAAACCTGAATCCACTATCTTGAAAGAATCGAAGTTCATACAAAAGGACTTACAATCACCCCCGCTCGACTTCCTAATGCTACCAACCAGTAGAACTTACTGACACGACCACGTGCAAGCTCCGAATCCACGGACTCCTTCTTTCTTGGATTCTCCACCAAATACAAGCACACCCGCTTGTGTTTTCTTTAAGCTTTAATGGCAGCAACTGAATTGATCATCAAGGCGTAGATAAATCTTCTCCTTGAAAACCCTAAGTTTGTGTAAAGGAAAGCTCCTCTAGATCTCACAAGAGATTTACACAAACCGCAAATATGAGCAACACTAAAACGTGGTTAGGGTTTGCCTTTTATACTTAAGACAAATAAGAAACCCTAAAAATGTTTTAAAACAAATAGGGCTAAGTTGGACGAATCTGCAGAAAAGCTTTCTACCCGAGCTTCGATTGGTCGAGCCTATTGTTCGATCGATCGAGCCAGGCCGAAAGGCACAAAGCCTCCTTGCTTTAACTCGATTCCAACTTTACATTAACACACAACTTTAAGCTAGCTTTAAACACTTCTAAACACATTGTTTTGATCATGGTTTGCCAACAATACATATTAGAGTTCTAAATACATAAAATCCTAAACTTTAGAACCTAACAAAGTCTTTTCGGGCATCCTCATCATGGAACTGGATATGAGAAGGAGTAGGATCAGAGGAAGATGATGCCCCAAAATGAAGAGGGTTCTAAGACGGAGTGGATTTACGTTTTGGTGCCATAGACACGACTAACGTAAACAGAATAGAGAGAGGGAAGAAAAAGACAATCAGAAAAGCTCCAAACAAATTTCGAATATAATAAGTATATTGAAAAAAGAGCACGTATGCATGGGGAATGCATGAACATATGACATGCAAAAGAAATTGCATCATGGGCTTAACCCAATCCAATCCTACCAGCACAAAATCAATTTGCACATAACTAGATGCATGATATTATTGTTATAATGCACATGAGATGCAATGCATGAAGTTTTAAGATCACATAAACATATCCCAACCCAAAAATTTCACCAAAACTTCATCAATTTTGAAAAAACCCCAAAATTTTTCAAAAACCCCAAAACCTAGGTTTCAAAACATGAAAATGCATGAAAGTGAGAGATTCGAAGCTTACCAAGTGAGTGAGAGAGGTTTGGGAAGAGAAAACAAGAAGCTATCGAGAGAGAGATCGAGTGAAATGAAAAACCGGATCGCACAGAACCTTTATATAGAGGTTCAGTAAATCTCGACAGATAGAGGTGTCGAGAGGTCTTAAGCCATCTGTCGAGGTAGGTGTTGAGAAAAAAAACGTTGTTAGATGTAGCTATCGAGAAGGTGTCGAGAAACAAAGCAAAGACACAAAAACAAAAACTCAATCGATCCACTAGCTGTTGAAAAGCTATTGAGGGTCTAGGAACTTTCTCGATCGATCCACCTAGCTATCGAGGATTTGTCGAGATTGCTATAAGAAAAAGCTTAAGAGCTTGACAGATAGCTAGGTGTCGAGGAGGTGTTGAGATTGCTTAAAAACAGTTTTTCAAGAAGGGGAAAAACACATATATGAATGCAATCAAGCATGCAACTCAACCAAGGATCCAAAAAACATTTTGAACTTTCAAAATCATCTCTCTACAACAATTTTTAAGCAGATGGATCCCAAAAACACACACACACACACTAAACAATTCTAACAAATTTTATATTTCAAAAACAAGTTAAGACAGTTTAGTGAGCATACATTAACGCATGTAAACCTTGTGATGGCTAAATCACATTATACCTACACATGTATCAAGAGTAGCAAAGAATATTGCGTGTTGTGTGTAAAAAACATCATAAGATTGCATAAGTGTATACATGTTATGACGATTTAAGATATAAGAAAATCACTTTAACTCACACATAATCATAACTGTTTGATGGGGACTATCACCTTCGAGGTACATCCTATAACTCCCACATCTCTTAGAATACACACTTACAATCATATTTAAAGCATTTTAATTCTTTTTGCTTTTTATTTTTCTTTGCATATTTTTCCTTTTTAAGCAAATCATGCATAGGCATATAAGAGATAGAAAAAAAATACCCAATTATGTTAGGCTTTTGACATTCCAACTTTGCTATGCCGAAGCACATAAATTGTTGGAAAATCTGGTTTTGTATCTCATACAAAACATACAGCGGAAGCGACAAATATGGATCTATTTCATTCATGATTGATAACATGCACTACGTAAATTTCAAAATTTAAGAACAAGATAGCGTACCTTGGTGAGGTGAAATTCAAAACAAAAGATTAGAAGTACTTGGGAATACTTTTAATCTTCACTCCAATTCCACTTTATGTCCAAGAAGTGTGGTCTCTCAATCAGTTTCCAAGAGAGAATAATCGAGTGGCTTCACTCACACATACACACCATTTCACAATGATGTCTCTCTTAAAAATAAAATTTTGTATATTTCTCCCTTTATAACTAACTAATTATCTAATTTGGCTGGCCTATTGGGCCTTTCCAATTGAGCTTTAGTGTGTGGCTTTGAGTGGGACCAAAAGGGACCAATAAGACACTAGCTCCAATGGGCCTTGGGCTTTTTTGTCAACTTTTGATAAGTCTAAAGTTACCATTAATTATATTTAATACTACTATATAAATATAATTGCACACTAAGCCTTATTAATAAATTATATCCCAAAACTTTATTATACATGCAACCTCTTTATAAAATATTCGTAGTAATACAAAGTCATGAATGAAGACTGTCACTTTGTGAATTACTACATCTTAATCCTTGAGTACCCGGTTTAATCCTTTATGTTATTCATCATATATTTATGAAATCCAATTTCATAAATATATACTTTAGTAACTATTTACTAAAGTAGTTAGGTCTAACATTCTGAATAACAAACCCATTAAACTTATCTCAAGGGAATATTTTGTATCTCTGTTAAGAGACTATGAATTTCATCTTGAGAATATATGTTCCATCAACACTAAATGTGGCTGCCCAACATACTGAGGTTTTGACCGTTACTTTAGATCTCACTCCTGATATATCAAAGCAACCTACACTTCATGATCAGGTCCATTATTCTCTTAAGATTAAGAGTTTATGTAAATATATAAGCCGTGAGATTTATTATTCAATTGACAGTCATTAGGAGAATAATAAATCTCACAGCGGTCCAGTTTAATATGTTTTAACTCTTAAAACATATCAACATATCAATTAGAAGTCAACACTTTCATGATCAAGACAAATCATCTTAGTTAATATGTTATAGTCTTCGCAGATGAAACACCCAATTTCATCACTGACTACGAACTAAATTCTAAGTTTACAAAGAACTTGTGATTTATATTTTCTGTAACTTTTCACATAAATCGCATACTATGCATCTCATGGACTCTATGATAATATACGAATATTCATGTTACCATTATTTCAAATAATAATAAAACAACTTTATTAATTACAATACTAAGTCATACATCATATCATACATAATATCATACATAGCATTATACAATAGGATTTAAGGGCATTAATCCTAACACAAATGTCATTGACATTGCACTTTTTCTATACCGAAGCATACATATGTCATTTTATGATTGGCGAGTAGTAGTGGTGAAATGGTTATTTATACCTTTCTCTTAGGATTTTTTAGTCCTTCTTGTAAAAAAGAGTGATACGTGTGTTAAGTACAAGAGATAACTTAATCTTACTCATCACAAACAAGAGCCATAAAGCTCACTTGCTTAGTTGTGCATAGAGATGCTCATCTAAGCTACAAAAAATATAAAGTTTAGAAAATTTTGTTTCAATGGCCATCCAAGGTACACAAGTACCAATGTACACAAAACACACACTGTTTTTGTATTTTTCTGATTTTTCATTTTTTTTATATCAAAAACAAAATAAACAAAACTAAAAATAAATAAAAACATGCTAAACAAGGCAAAGCATAAAAACTAGACTAACTCAAAATAAAAGCAAAACACATAAGTTATGCAAAAGCAAAAACACAAAGAGAGAGAAGAAAGTGATAGAATCACTTGGAGCCCTTTTCCTTCCACACCCTGGAAGAACCTTTCTTTTGATTAAACCCTTGAACCGGCGGTGAGGGGGAAGAATTGAAACCATTCAAGTTCGAAAGGAACTTAAGGGTTTTGAGAAGATCTCCAAGAGGAGCAAAAGAGGATTGAAACTGATTCTGGCTTCCAGATGCTATCAAGTCATTGCTCTGTTGAGTGACTAACCACTTATAGCAATTTGGTCGAGTATGACCGGCAACTCCACAATGATGACAGAAATGCTGCTTCTTTTGTTTAGGCTTTTGAAAGTTAGCCTTTTTAGCCCCAAGGTTTTTAGCTTTCTTCTTATCTTGCTTAGAGGGTGCTCCTAAAATAGATTTACTCTTGTCTATATTCTCACTAGCTAAATCAATTTTAACATCATTATTCTCAATTTCAACATTATTACTAAGAGGAAC
Organism: Quercus wislizeni; assembly: GCA_023055345.1. Lineage (NCBI taxonomy): Eukaryota > Viridiplantae > Streptophyta > Magnoliopsida > Fagales > Fagaceae > Quercus > Quercus wislizeni. The sequence goes on along the minus strand of JALGQJ010000007.1, from coordinate 23,150,466 downwards.
AAAAGCAGTAGTACTAGTAGAAGCAATATTAGAAGAAGAGAAATCATACCCTAAACATGTTCAATTAGAAGCAGATTTCTGAAGACTGAGCATCTCCTCAAGTTTAGCACTTGAAGTCCTCTCCAATTGAGCTTTGACTTGGAACAGCTCCGCTTCAAGCTTCTTGGTCTTTTTAGCCAAGAAATTGTTCTCAAACCTCAGTGCCTCAATAGTCTTATTGGCTTTATCAACCTTTGTGGAAAGCTCTTCTCGCTCAAGCTCTACATCACTAAGCTTCTTGGAGGCCAACCTATACATCTTCTCATGCTTCTCTAAGACCTTGTACAACTTTGCATAGGCTGTGTGGATGTCATCTTGTTCATCCATCTTTTCAAACTTAGACTCCACCAATTCCTCTTCTTCATCCACATCTTCAACAATCCCCTCAGTAGGATTAACAGTGGTAGTGAAGGCATTCAGGATTCTGTCATCCTTATTGTCGGAATCATCCTCAGGCTCAGTGTCGCTCAAAGTAGCAGTGAATGCCTTGCTCTTCCCAATGCTCTTGAGATATGTAGGACACTCCTGTTTCATATGACTAAAGCCTTGATACCCAAAGCGCTTAGGTCCTGTGGGAACAATGTATTGACCGCCATCCCTACCATCTTTCTTCCCTTTGTCTTGGCTCTTGAATTGAGAAGAATTGGATTACCTATAGTCCTTGTCGAAGCCCTTCCCATTGGCATTCTTCATGAACTTCTTGAATTGCCTGGTGATGTAGGACTTCATCTTAGAATCTTCATCATCTGAAAACTCATCCATGTCACTACTCTTAGTCTTCAAGGCCATGCTCTTGCTCTTGCTCTTGCTCTTGCTCTTGCCTGACTTACCAATCCTTGTTAACCCAAGCTCATAAGTTTGCAGATTACCAACCAACTCTGTCAAAGGAATCTTGTCAATGTCCTTTGATTCCTCGATCGCTGTAATCTTGGCATGGAATCTCTCAAGCAGAGATCTGAGAACCTTTCTCACAATCTTGGGTTCAGGAATGGTTTCCCCAAGATTGAAAGCTGAGTTCACTATGTCCTTGAGCTTGGTATAGAACTCATCGAATGACTCATCCTGCTCTATCTTAATCTCTTCAAAGCTTGTAATGAGTCTTTGTAGCTTCGAATCCTTGATAGCCTTGGTTCCCTCATAGGTTGTCTAGAGGATAGTCTATGCCTCCTTAGCAATTTCAGTAGAGGGTATCTTTTTGAACTCCTCATTGGTGATTTCACTGAAAAAAGCATTCAATGTCCTGCTGTTGAAGTTTCCCACCTCAATCTTAGCTTCATCCTAATCAGCTAGCGCTTCCTTTGGCTTGGTCCAGCCTATCTCAACAGCTTGCCACACCTTCTCATCTAAAGACTACAAGAAAACTCTTATGTGTACTTTCCAGTATGCATAGTTAATGCCATCAAATAAATGAGGTATGATTAAAGACTATCCTCTATCAATGACAAACAGGGGTCAATGGATCAACACAACAAAAATTAAAACCTAATCAAAGTGTGCCTGCTCTGATACCACTTAATAGGCCAAAAAACGAATTGACCCATTGTGATAAATTAATTGATTAATTAACCAAGTTTTATAATTAATCAAATTAACATGCAAACGCGTGGTATCACAAACAAATCACCAATTAAATTAAGTACAATGGAAAATAAATTGACACGGTGATTTGTTTACGAATGGGGAAAACCAAAACGGCAAAAACTCCACCGAGTAAATTTAAAGTCACCACTCCCGAAACTCCACTATTATCACAACAAGCGGTTATAAGTAAAGGAATCCCAGTACCTTATACCAACCTACAGTTGAACCCTTATCCCAATACCCAATTGGACTTATTTTGTAGTGACAATTTCTCTTTTTAATGAATGGCTCCCAATACGTGACTAACCAATTACGTGGATCCCAGTACGCGACTTCAATCACTAACTAGAGAAGGTTGTTGGCTGCAAAGTTTTTCAGTTCATCCCAATGATGAAGATCAAGAAAATGCTTGGTCACAAAACCCTACGATGCACAAACACAGCAACTTCTTCACAAGAATGATGAACTAGGGCAAAATTGTGTCTCCAATCACAATTTGCTTGAACAAACTTTGTTCAACACTTGTGCAACTTGTGAACACTTTGATGGCCCTTAAAATAATCATTTTATATGTCTAGGGTTGTGAGAAAAGAAAATCCAAACACATAAACACGAATTGGAGTCAAAACAGAATTAGAATTCTGTTTTTCATAAACCTCGACAGATACACTATCTGTCGAGCTGTTGTCGAGTCACGGGGCTAAATAGCTCTTTAAGCTCGATAGATGGCTAGCTATCGAGCTAGCTGTTGAGCTTTAATGACAGACACTTTTCAGCTTGAATCTTGGACAGACTTGCATGGGCTCAACACTTGATCTTGAAACAAAGTTTCTTGAAGTATTAAACACATCTTAGATCTACCCAAATACAAGTAAAGTGTGTTTTGTCAAAGGATTAGCCAATTACATGAAATAGTGACATATGTTCCTAACAAGTGAATCACATATTTCCTAACACTTTGTTTAAGGGTTCCCAAGCCCCTGACAGTTCCAGCATAAGAGATTCATCATTGTTGGTAGGGCTGTGTAACAACCTCCACCATTGATAAAAGTGTAGCTTGATCATAGAGAGATTCCACTCTCTATGATCAATTGGTGTGAAACATCTTAATGCATATAGAAGATAAATATGTATCATTTGTTTTAATGATAAGGATAAACGGGTCAAAAAAAGTTAAAATTTAAAACGTATGCTCCAAAAAAAGTCAGAACCAATTTTTCTTGTGCCTCCCAGTTTCAACTTACAACGCAAATATATAAGTGCTATCTATAATTTATTCTCTTTATTTATTTTACTTTTTAAATTTTTTTTTAATCTCTCCTTAAACCTAGATACTATTTTTTTCTTCTCCTGAATATATCCAGATGATTTAATATTATATTCTATTGAATCTATTATATATATTTATTATAATATATATGTGTGTGTGTGAGAGGTCAAAATTGGCTAAGCTAGATTTCAACCTCACACAATTTACTTATAGAGATGAGATGCCAATCAACCTTAATTACCCTCTTTTAAAGAGGTCAATCAAGTGATATTGGAATGTTTGCTTAGTATATATGTAAGTCAGGAAAAACTGAATAATACAAGTTAAGGATTGATTTAACAATGCTCCTCGGATTTAGTTCGAGGTGAAGGTTTATACTTGTATGAAAATATTCTCACTCTTTATTTCTCTCTATTTCTATTCCTTGCAATTCTTGATCCCCTTCTTTGTAGGGATCTCTTTCTTTTATATAGTCATCCAAGTTATATCTTGACCTTCCACTTGGAGGGCCAAGGCTTATTTCCTCTGATACTTGTCCATCAGGATCTTGTTAGAAGGTTTCTCTTTAAGTTGTGAGCTGTGATAACACTGTTCAGGGGTCATTCCACCATTAATGCGTCCAGTTAAGTGGGTGCAGAGGTGATGAATGCTTTATCTATACTTATCCTTCGTTTGCTTAATGACAAACCTTCCTTCCTTTCCTTTGTTACATGTCTGGTGGTCGTCAGAACTAGACCTCAACCCTTTCAAGGTTGTATCAATATCCTCAAGATCCTCAAGCACTCCAATCTTCTTGGGTTTGTGGTTGTGTTATCATATTTGCTCTAAGGACTCCTTGACAAAACTTCCCGAGGTGTGTCCCTTTGGTCTTGATCTCTTCTCGCTCATTCCTATCCTCAGTTTCTCGTCCTCCCACAATACACACACACTTGTAAGTTATTATTAACTTCTAGACAGGATTCTTAAAAAAAATATAATTAAAAAAAAAGGGACAAATTGAATAGTAAGTCTTTTAAAAATTAGGATTGATATGTGATGTAATAAGTGAAGATCATTTATTTTTTATTATTAATTTTTGGATGAATATTATTTTTATTGTTGTTTAATTAATGACTATTAAAATAATTTTCTTTATTAATTAAATTGTTGAGAACCTTCTATATGGCTGAAACACACAGATTATTATATTTATCTCAGAAAATATATAAGACAAATGTTTCCGCATTTTTTTTTAAAGTAAACATATTGTACACGTTCTATGCACATAAGGCTCTTTTTCCATTTCCGTTGTTTTCTGCCAACTTTTTAAAATGTACATACTTTTTTGAATAATACCGAATTATAGACGTACGTACATTTACTGTATTATACACGTATCATATATTACTAACTACTTGATGTAATATATTAGATTTTCTAAATTAATCCATCTATATATTCAAAAGTGTTTTAAATTTTGTAAGGTTTTTTTTTTTTTTTTCCCAAGGAAACATAATATGCATTTGACATTCAATTATTATATAAGGCAAGATAGTTTGTAAATAAATTAAACTGTGGTTGAAATTTGTTTTTAGTGCTCTTTACAAACGGTTCATTCTCTAAAACAGTTTAAACTGAACCAAATTAATAGATATGCTATGCAAATGTGACTTAGTAGAAGTATAGGAACAATAAATGCTACACTTTAGTTATATGGTATTTTTTTTGCCGCTTCTAATTAATATTGGTGATTAATTCATATAACCGGGGTCTAAAAAGTAGAAACTCTGACAAATTGGAAGATTGCTATATTTGACCATTACCGGGCCAAAAATAACATATGCAGCTCGTATATAAGCTAAACCAATATATGGCTATTAGATGTTGGTTATAAAGTTTTGCAGTACATCAAGAGTTGTCCCGGTCAGGGCATCTAGAAATAAATAAACTATCCCATAGTCTCTAGGTCATCAACAAATGCTAAAAATTAAGGCATGGCAATAGCTGTTTGTGAGATAAAATGGATTTAAGCTGCCTTAAAAGATTTCCAGATTGATCACTCTAAACCAGCTTTGTCATTCTACGGCAATCAAGTAGCACTGGACATTGGAGAGAATCCAATTTTTCATGAGAACCAAGCATATAGAGGTGGACTGTCGTGTAGTGAGAGAGAATCCAAGAAGGTGTATTGATCAAATTGCTACATATTACCTCTCAATCACAATAACCAGAATTTTTAACAAAAGCTCTCAGTTCTCAAGCTTGCTATCCAAGATGAGCCTCATCAATATTCATAGATCTAAAGCTCATATTAATGGCTTAACAACAACCGTTTAGTTTTTTTTTTTTTTTTTTTTGATGAACAATAAAAGGGCTTATATGGCAGGGTATCATTACTCTGGCCCATTTAAATCCGAATTCTATGGCGTGGGACCACTGAAGCTGCTTGGGCCATCCATGTGGGCATAACATTTTAAACTGAAGCACCACTTAAACCGTTTAGTATTGGATTCTAATTAGCTTAACTAATAAAGTCTATGATGGTTGTTTAAAAGATTTAGAGTTCAATTTCTGTCTACATTAAAAATTGATTGAAGTCTTGATCTGATTATAAAAAGCTATCATCAGGAGCGGACGTCATAGGTTGAAACTTTCTCCAAAATATATATATATATATATATATATATATATATAAACCATTTAGTATTTTCCTTGCTTAAATTTTTTGCAGTTTTAGATTTATTTATCCTACAACGTGAGAGGCACATGTACGTTGTATTAATAGTTTAATAGCCGCGGTTCCAAATTGTTAAGTTTGATAGGATTAGTTGTTTGTAACAGTTTATAGAGAGAAGATTGAGAGAGAAAAAGTTACTTAAAAAAGCTAATCACGGTTTGCTATGTTTTCATCGTATATAAACGAAGTCTTCGTACAATCTAATTAATCAATCCAATTAGAGGAATTTTCTCAATCTTGTGGATATCTATAGACTATAGACTATAATTTTACGTACAATGTCAAACAATCAATTGAAGGATAGCTATGATCACTGACATATTGCATGTCCTTAATTAGATTAGATTATGTAGTGCTCCACAAAAAAAAAAAAAACAAAACAAAACAAAACAAAACAGAATCAATCATGGCATTTCAAGGCCATCCAGTCTTACCTCCTAATTCTTCTTGGCTTATTGACTAATGGCATTGCTATTTCATCAAGCTATGACACTGCTTCACTTAACCGGACCAGTTTTCCCAGTGGTTTCATTTTTGGGACAGCATCAGCATCTTATCAGGTATCTAAGTCACAGTTTTCTTTATGTAAATTTATATCATAGTTTTACTACAAATTTCCTGAGATGTCAAGCATATGATCAATATTATTATGTTCATATGTGTGTTCTTTCAAATTTCCAGTATGAAGGTGCAGCAAATGAAGGGGGGTAAAGGACCAAGTATATGGGACACTTTCACTTAGATATCCAGGTCTCTCTCTCTCTCTCTCTCTCTCTCTCTCTCTCTCTCTCTCTCTCTCTCTCTCTCCAAAAACTTTTATTATACGAAACTACAAAACTTATGTGTCACCAATCACCTAAACATATTTCAAACATTCATTTATTAGGTGGTTGAAATCCACCAATCACATACGTTATCACATCCGTTTGTAAACTTTATGTAGTAACACTTGTTGTACCTTTAGTATTTTCCTACAACAAATCACCTAAACTGTAGGGATTTATAAACAAATTAAATCATTGATATGTAACTTTGGAGAGAACTGGAGAGAATTAATGGCATGTTTGGATGTTTAAAAAAGGAGGGGGAGTAGAGTAAAAGAAGGGAAAGTAATCCAATTACCTTGTTTAGAAGTTTTTTAAGGAATGAGGGGGGGTTTGGAGGGGTTTTAACTCCCTCTAACCCCTCATTTTTAATTCCTCCAAATTGGAGAGATTTGGAGGGAGAGTAGAGTAGATAAATTATTGTCCGAGTAAATTCCCTAATTTACCCTTTCTAACAAATTAATTATAGACCAATGTTGCAAATTCATTTTCAAATAGGGGTAAATTTGTCTATTTTAATCATTTCCTCTCCTCTCCATCCTAATTTTTAAAACATCCAAACAAGGGGAAGGGCCAATTACTCCCTTTCCCTTACTAATTTTAAAAACATCCAAACAAGGTAGAGGGGAACCATTCCCCTCTACTCTCCTCCCTCTCTAAACTTCCAAACAAACCATAAAGGAGTAATATATGGTAGCCTATTTTTAGCTGTATTTGAATTGGACTCATTAATTATCTATTACTATCAAAATTGATCCATTTAAAATGAAGAAGATCATTTTTGCTATCTCAAGAACCAAAAAAAGAAAACCAAACAAACAAACACTGTGCGTGTTGATATAAGGCTTGAAAATTGAGATGACCAAGCGAAGCAGGTGGTATTTTAGGACCAACCAAAATAGCCACTGAATTCTCTATATGAGTAATGGCATTATAAAATTATTTTTACTTTTTCCAGTTTTACACTGACCTTGACTTTTTCTACGGAACCAACTCTGGGAGGCTAAAAAGTATACACTCTTTCTTGCCTGAGCTTCTATATAGGGCCAGCCAAGATTGTATGAGGCCTAAGGCAAGAATTTTATAAGGGTATTTTTACATCTAAATATCACTTAAATAATATTTATTTATTTTTATTTAATTTCAAAATCATCATTAATTCTTACTTATTAATATGACTAATTCACCCAAAATGAGCTAATGATAATTACTATATAGGTTTTACAAATTGGCATATCACCAATAAAAGAAAAGTTATTCAAACATTCATTTTATTATATTATTTAAGTAACACTAATCATATTCCTGTCACATCAATTTGTAAATTTTTTTCCCTAAAATTTGTATTAGCTTTAGCATTTTTCATACACTTAATGGTGACTGTGTTATATTTTTATTAATTTTTTTTTTTTGGAGAAAATGCTAAACTTATTACAAATTTTACTACAAAAAGCTTACAAACTGATGTGACAATGAGGTGACACTTCAACAAAATAATAAATGAGTATTGAATTACTTCATTGGTGACATATCAATTTATAGGATCTATATAATAAAACTTGTAATATACTAGCATAACTCTAATATTTTAGGCATTCTTAAGATTGAGATAAAATATACACCTAACTCACACTTTACGTTCAAAATATACCACCCAAATTAGTATTGTAAAGGTCATGCAGGCCATCATCTAGCTTGTGAAATTTTGTGTGTAATTTTGTGTCTAAAGTCTTACTATATTGAAAAATAACAAAAAGAAAACTACGTTAAATGACACGTTCAGTAAGGCCGAACTATGAACATGTCAAAATTAGTAAGGAAAATTGGAAAAATAAAGGTGTCCAATGTTGTAACTATGAACCAACCATTATAAACAAAGCAAAACTGAAAAATAACTAAACAAAAACATGTTAAACAAAACAAAGCATAGAAACTAGATTGACTCAAAACTTGAGAGCAAAATGCATAAGTAATGCACATACAAAAACAAGAAGAGAGAAAGAGAAAAGTGATAGAATCACTTGGAGCCCTTTTTCTTCCACACCCTGGAAGAACCTTTCCTTTAATTAAACATTTGAACCGGTGGTGATGGGGAAGAATTAAAACTATTCAAGTTCGAAAGGAACATGAGAGCTTTGAGAAGATCTCCAAGGGGAGCAAAAGAGGATTGAAGCTGATTCTAGCTTCCAGATGCTATCATACCATTGCTCTGTTGAGTGGCTAACCACTTATAGCAATTTGGTTGAGTATGACTGGCAACTCTACAATGATGACAGAGATGCTGCTTTTTTGTTTAGACTTTTGAGAGTTAGCCTTCTTAGCCCCAGGGTTTTTAGCTTCCTTCTTATCTTGCTTAGGAGGTGCTCCTAAGATAGATTTATCTTTGTCTAAGTTCTTACTAGCTAAATCAGTTTTAACATCATTGTTTTCAATTTCAACATTATTAGCAGGAGGAACAAAAACAATAATACTAGTTGAAGCAATATTAGAGGAAGAGAAACCATACCCAAAACCTGTTCAATTAGAAGCAGATTTCTGAAAACTGAGCATCTCATCAAGCTTTGCACTTGAAGTCCTCTCCAATTGAGCTCTAACTTAAAATAGCTCCGCTTCAAGCTTCTTAGTCTTCTCAGTCAAGAAATTGTTCTCAAACCTCAGTGCTCCAATAGTCTAATTAGCCTCATCAAACTTTATGGAAAGCTCTTCATGATCAAGTTCCACATCACTAAGCTTCTTGGTGGTCAGCCTATAAAGTTTCTCATGTTTCTTAGAAAGCTTGTATAATTTCTCATAGGCTATATGGATATTATCTTGATCATCTATCTTCTCAAACTTGGACTACACCAATTCCTCTTCTTCAACAATATCTTCAACAATCCCATTAGTAGGATTGATAGTGGCAGTGAAGGCATTCAAGATTCTGTCATCCTCATTGTCGGAATCATCCTCAGGCTCGATATCGCTCAAAGTAGCAGCAAGTGCCTTGCTCTTCCCAATGCTCTTGAGATATGTAGGACACTCCTATTTCATGTGACCGAAGCCTTAACACCCAAAGCACTTAGGTCCTGCAGGAATAGTGTACTGACCACCATCCCTTGCATCCTTCTTCCCTTTGTCTTGGCTCTTGAATTAAGAAGAATTAGATTGCATACGATCCTTGTCGAAGCCCTTCCCATTGGCATTCTTCATGAACTTCTTGAATTGCTTGGTGATGTAGGACTTCATCTTAGAATCTTCATCATCTGAACACTCATCTGTGTCACTGCTCTTAGCCTTCAAAGCCATGCTCTTGCTCTTGCCCGACTTACCAATCCTTGTTAGCCCTAGCTCGTAAGTCTGCAGATTACCAACCAGCTCTGTCAAAGGAATCTTGTCAATGTCTTTTGATTCCTCGATCACCGTAATCTTGGCATGGAATCTCTCGGGTAAAGATCTGAGCACTTTTCTCACAATCTTGGGTTCAGGAATGGTTTCCCCAAAATTTAAAGCTGAGTTCACTATGTCCTTGAGCTTGGCTTAGAACTCATCAAACGACTCATCCTCATCTATCTTAATCTCTTCAAAGCTTGTAGTGAGCCTCTGAAGCTTTGAAACCTTGATAGCTTTTGTTCCCTCATAGGTTGTTTGGAGAATGGTCCAAGACTCCTTAGCAGTTTCAGTTGAGGATATCTTCTTAAATTCCTCATTGGTGATAGCACTGAATAAGGCATTCAATGCTCTGCTGTTGAAGTTTGCCGCCTTGATCTTGGCATCATCCCAATCGGCCGGCACTTCTGTAGGCTTAGTCCAACTTGATAGTTTTTAGACCCCTTAAAAACACAATTGGATTAACCTAGGTAATTAGCCAAGTTGTTACTTAATCCAAATTCCAAATTTAGGTTATCACAATCAAACAATCATTTCATGCAAAGCAGCGGAAAGATAAATAACACAATGATATGATCACCCAGGAAACCAAACCGGTAAAAACCTGGGGAGGATTTAACCTAACTATCCTCAAGGTAAACCTGAATCCACTACGAAATAATCGAAATTGTTCAACAGGACTTAGACCACTAACATCCTATTACTACCCACTAGTAGAAACTTACTGACATGACCACGTGCAAGCTCCGAAACCATGGACTCCTTCTTTCTTGGATTCTCTAGCAAGTACAAGCACACCCGCTTGTATTTCTTTAAGTTCTTATGGCAGCAACTAAATGATCATCAAGTTCTTGAATGAATCTCCTTCTTGATAATCCTAAACTTGTGTAAAGGAAAGCTCCTCACAGATCTTATAGGAGATTTACACAAATAGCAATATGAGCCACACTAAAATGTGGCTAGGGTTTGCCTTATATACCTAGGGCAAAAATACAAAATCTTAAACGTTTTAAAGAAACTAGGACTAAGTTGGAATTCTGCAAAAAACGCATTCTGCCCGAATTTCGATTGATTGAGCCTAAGCTTCGATCGATCAAACCAGGCTTAAATGCTTTATTAAATCTGCATCAACTTAAATCCAACATTACATAAACAAACCAACTTTAAGCAAGTCTAAACACGACTAAACATCTTGTTTTGATCATGGTTTGCCAACAATACACATTAGAGTTCTAAATTCATAAGATCCTAAGTCTTTAGAACCTAACAAACTCCCCCTTTGGCAATCCATGACAAAACACAACTAAAAACTCAAAGTTTACAAAGAAAAGCCCTTTACAAAAAATATGCTCATAAAAAACAAATCCAATCCTAACTACTATCCATCAGTTACAAGTGTAGATAGCAGCTCAATTGGATCAACCCGTATATTTCCTGAAACACTAAACAAAATGCATAACCGCATGTGTGGAAAATACAAGTAAACAAAATAAATTCTTGATTTCAACCAACACACAATAAAGACATATATCAATGAATAACTCATAAATATAAATCAATAAGCAGTTGAAACAAGAAACATATAAAACAATAAAAGTATCTCCCCCCAACATGAATAGCCCAACAAAAATATAGCAAGAGCTAAAAAGGTAAATACAAAGTGAAGCACCTAAATACAATCTAATCTCCACAAGCTCCAATAAAAAATACAAAAAAAAACTCTCCCCCTGAAAACAAAAACTCTACAAGCGCTCAAATATGTACTCCCTTTTTTTGTGATGGAATGCCAAAGGGCAATCAAAATCCATCATCAAAAGGAGGTGGCGGTGTGGATCGTCGAAATTGTGCCAACTCTGCGCGCAAAGCACAGATCTCATCGAGCACATCCACTAAAATCTATCCATGAGCCGCCTAAATGGTCAAGACATGATCCAATGTACGTCGAATGTCTAAATCATCCGAAGTAATCGATGGAGGAACATCACCACCCCCACCAGCAGCACCAAATGCCTCAGCCGTATCAGCACCTGTAGAAGAGGGAGGAAGGGGAACAACACCAGATGACACACCTCTAGGACGCATAGGACCAACTCTCAAGAGAAACAACAAAATCCTATGAATGAAAATAGGATGGATAAGAGCATGAGCTACGGCAAAACTCCTATGAACTTCGTTCAAAGAACGAAGAAACAAATGAGGAAAGCTGATAGACACACCAGAAACAAAAGCGTACAAAAAGACACATCACTCAAAAAGGATGGTGTGGAGATGAGAAATAGGCCACAAAGAATAACATGCTATCCTAAAGAAAAGATAGGCAGTCTTAGTAAGCTCAGCAAACGTGATCCGAGGATTAAAACCCCATTGGATAGAAGACCCAGTGATGTAACATCATCTAAGGGTGGAGACTCCTCATAGGGATAGACAGGCTCCTTAACGATTGAAACCCTAAGAGCATCAGCCACTACCCTAGGGGTAATGGTGAACTCAACACCTCGTATCCAACTCCTAATAAGGGTGTTGGAATCATAGACGTGGCAAGAGAGATTCAAAAAGAACTCTCTAATCAAGGCGGTCGGGGGTGGATGATCTATCTCTAACAAGGACAGCCAACCTCTACTCTCAAGGATTGCTCTAATGGCAGGATCTACCTCATCTAACACAACAGAATGCTCAGCCCAAATCTTACACTTACAGTTCAATTTCTCATAGACCTCTCTGCTTAGGTCATTCCTAAACAGCTCAGTCCTAGAGGGAGACACAGAGGAAAGGGAGGGAGTCCTATTTGCTCTAGTCTGTCTAGGCATGGTACTAGGCTAAGGACCAAGACACAAAGCAAAAAAATAAACAAAAACTAAGGGCAGACTGCAAGTTAGCACAAAAAAATATAGAACAAAAATCTATATGATGCATGAACAGTTTAAATGTCATGATGCATGCTCTAATGCAGTGCAATTAAGTTCAAATTGAATTCAAGGTCACAAAATTGGCTTGAGCATAGAGTTTCTAACAAAAACCCCAAAAATTGAGTAACCACTTGTTCATTTTGTAACAAATTGACCAATTGCTCATTACACAAGATAGATTACAAAAAATAATGATCAATTACATCAATTCAACAAGCCAATTTCATCAATTGAAACCAATTTGAACAAAATCCCCAAATTCGGATAAATACAAGCTCTAGAATTTTCAATTTCTCACAAAACACCAAATTGATCAAATTAATCATCATAGATCATGGTTATAACATTATAGGAACAAAACCCAATGGTCAATTTCAGAAAAAGAAGCTTGAATCAACAAAAATCCCAATTTGAAAAGTTTCAAAAATACCCAAAGAAATGCATGAAAAATGCATGAAAACATGAAATAAATTGCAAAAGGAAGGGCAAAAAGGACTTACCGGCTTATGAAGAGGAAAACCTTGCAAAAAATTCGGAGAAAAACGACAAAAAGTTATGGGCTAGCCTTGTCCAATTTGGAGAGAGAGAGAAAAAATTTGAAAACCCTTTTGAAAAGTAAGTTTGAAACGTCAAACTTTGATTTTTTTTTTTTTTTTTTAAAAACCTAATTCACTAGTTTCGATTGATCGAAAATCAGTTTCGGTTGATCAAAACAGACAAGGGCTTCTTTAAAAATTTTAAAACAATTTTGATTGATTGAAAAACAAATTGGATCAATTGAAGCAGATAGAGGCTCACAAAATTTTTGAGAAAAAACACAGTTTTTGAAAAGAATAAAGACACATGGTAGAACCACTTCAAAGCATTGAAATTGATGAACAAAATGCATGAGTATGTGATGTAATGTTTTTCAAAAAAAAAGTTTTAATCATAGTTTTCCCAAAATTAAGATTTTTAAGCATCAGAATTGTTTTGCATAAAAACTCAAAGTATTTGCAAACTTGGTTGGTTAAACCAAAAACACACACAATAACATGTGCAATGTTTAGCAAAGAGTAACTTGTGTAATGTGTGAAACTAGCAAAAACTTGAGATACATGTGAGGTGATATGTGAATGGCAATTAAGCACAAAGCCTACAAAATTCATCACATAAAATTTTAAAGACACTATAACCTAAAGAGTTACATCATATAACTCCCACATCTCCTAGATCATAATCTTACAATCATGTAAGTTTCTTGATTTTGCCTCATAATATACACTCCAAATTTAATTATGCAGAAACTTATTAAAAAGCCAGGATAATGTACACACAAATTTTATTTGTTTGATTTAGCTTTAAGGCTAATAATGTACACACCAATTTTAGCATTTAAACCGAGGCTACACCTTATGTTCTTTTTGTGCATGTGCTATACTTTCTCGAGCACAGAATCTTACGATATGCACTAAGGTGTTCATGATTGGCTAGTGAATATTGGTGAAATGATTATTTATGCCTTTCTCAAACGGTTCAAGTCCGACAAACAAAGACATGTGACTTCAAGATCAAGACAAGGTGATCAAAACCATAAACATTTTTCCTACACAACATGCACTACAAAGTTTTAACTAGTAAAGTGCAATAAGTAAGCTCATCAAAGCTAAACAAGGTACAAAAGACATGTTATGTGAAAATAAATTGACCAACCTTGTTTTTAAAACCAAGAGAATAGTGCAAAACACAATTTGCTTCCTTTTTCTTTTTTCTTTTCTTTTTTTATTAAAAAAAAAACACCTAGAATGAAATGCATGAATGTTATGCAATACAAATCCTAGAAAACAAAGAAAAACAAAAAACCAAAGAACAATAGTCACAAAGAATAGCAATGAAGTACAAGGACCATGTCAGAAGGACTTAATTAGATTGAGCCTTTTGCATCCAAAACTTTTTAGATACACCACGAGCATTGGAGTTCTTATTCACATGAGAATGATTTCCAACTCCAGGATTGGAATAAAAGTTTAGAGCCTTTATCAATTCACCAATGAGTACCATAAACATTTTTCTTACACAACATGACTACAAAGTTTTAACTAGTAAAGTGCAATAAGTAAGCTCATCAAAGCTAAACAAGGTACAAAAGACATGTTATGTGAAAATAAATTGACCAACCTTGTTTTCAAAACCAAGAGAATAGTGCAAAACACAATTTGCTTCCTTTTTCTTTTTTCTTTTCTTTTTTTATTTAAAAAAAACACCTAGAATGAAATGCATGAATGTTATGCAATGCAAATCCTAGAAAACACAAAAAACCAAAGAACAATGGTAACAAAGAATAGCAATGAAGTACAAGGACCATGTCAGAAGGACTCAATTAGATTGAGCCTTTTGCATCCAAAACTTTTTAGATACACCACAAGCATTGGAGTTCTTATTCACATGAGAATGATTTCCAACTCCAGGATTGGAATAAAAGTTTAGAACATTTACCAATTCACCAATGAGTACCATAGGATCTTGTGCTTGAGGCACAAGTACTTTTGATTTGTTTGCGCTCTTAGCAACTTGTAGCTTGTAATAGTTTGGACG
Organism: Quercus wislizeni; assembly: GCA_023055345.1. Taxonomy (NCBI): domain Eukaryota; kingdom Viridiplantae; phylum Streptophyta; class Magnoliopsida; order Fagales; family Fagaceae; genus Quercus; species Quercus wislizeni. The sequence continues at coordinate 23,135,190 of JALGQJ010000007.1, read as the reverse complement.
AATGTGTCCAAACTTTCCACAAAAATGACAAACCCATGCAGGCTTATCATGTGACTTGTCCTTAGAAAGGGTAGATTGCTTAGGTTTAGACTCTTTCAATTCAACCATAATCTTCCTAGGAGGTAACTTCTAAGGGTTTGACAACCTCACTCACAGGAGGTTCAGAAGAAGATGAAGGAACAAAGATAGTGGAATTAGGTGCAAACACATTGATGCTTTCTACAAAACCTAATCCAGTTTTGTCAGAAGAAGACTTTTGAACACTAAGCATATGATCAAGTTTGGAACTAGCAGACCTATTAGATTGTTCTCTAGCAACAGAAAGCTCAAGTTCCAAATTCTTAACTTTATTAAGTAAAAGCATGTTCTCAGTCTTCACATTATTCAAGGGTTCATTTGCATCAAACAGTTTAACAAGCAAAATTTTTTTTTCAAGCTCAAGAGAAGCAATTTTCTTTAAGCCTAATTCAACATTCATAACATCCTTTGCGGCAACTTTACAAAGTTTATTGTAGGCTTCCTGTACATCTACATCCTCAGAGAGTTCCCCATCAGAAGGGTTCTCTTCAACAGACACACTTTCATTGACTACAGCAGTAGCAGTGAAAGTTATGAAGTTTCCATCCTCGTCACAACTAGACTCATCATCAGAAACTTCATCATCACTAAGGGTTACAGCCATAGCCTTACCCTTAGACTTCAAGTAAGTAGGACACTCAGATTTCATGTGACCATACCCTTGACATCCAAAACATTGAGGACCCATAGAATTATTTATAGATTGACCTACTTTTTCTCTAGGTTTTTCAGTGTTGTTAACCTTAGTGGGATCGTTCTTCCTAAAATTTCTAGGTTCAATAGTGTTCTTATCTCTTGCCCTTCTGTTATTGTTTCTAAGAAAATTCCTAAAGTTCTTGGCAAGGTAAGCTATCTTTATAGCAGAGAGCTCATCATCAAATCCACCAATATCAACATCATCAACTGACTTAAGAACCATTGATTTGGATTTGCTAGTCTTAGGTAGGTCCAACTCATAAGATTGAAGTGATCCTACAAGTTCATCAACAGTGATGGAGTCCACATCCTTGCTCTCAGTGATGGCAGTCACTTTAGGTCTAAAATCTTCAGTCAAAGATCTAAAAATCTTCCTAACAATTTTAGGTTGATCATAGATTTCACCCAAGTTGTAAGCAGAATTAACAATATCATTCAGTTTAGCATAGAATTCATCAAAAGATTCATCATCAGACATCCTAATGCTTTCAAATTTAGAAGTTAATTGCTGCAACTTACTAATTTTAACAGCCTTTGTGCCTTCATGCACAGTTTGAAGGATATTCCAAGCAGTGTGAGCAACCTCAACATTAGAGATTCTCTTAAATTCCTCCATAAAAACAGCATTAAAGATAGCAGTCATAGCTTCGCTATTGAACGCGGCTACTTTTTTTGAGAAGTTTGCCACTCACTAATAGGATTAGTGGGCTTCTCCCATCTGTATTCAATGGAGTTCCAGACTCTCTCATCAATTGATTTCAAAAATGTTTTCATCCTTACTTTCCAATAAGCATAATTATTCCCATCAAAGTGAGGAGGAATAACAAGAGAGTGTCCGTGTTTCATGACAACAAGGGTCAAGGATCAGCTCAATGATCAAAAGATCAACAACAAGAGAGCTACCCACTCTGATACCACTTGATAGTTTTTAGACCCCTTAAAAACACAATTGGATTAACCTAGGTAATTAGCCAAGTTGTTGCTTAGTCCAAATTCCAAATCTAGGTTATCACAATCAAACAATCATATTATGCAAAGCAGTGAAAAGATAAATAACACAATGATATGATCACCTAAGAAACCAAACCGGTAAAAACCTGGAGATGATTTAACCTAGCTATCCTTAAGGTAAACCTGAATCCACTATGAAAGAATCGAATTTGTTCAATAGGACTTAGACCACTAACATCCTATTGCTACCCACTAGTAGAAACTTACTGACACAACTACGTGCAAGCTTCGAAACCACAGACTCCTTCTTTCTTCGATTTTCCAACAAGTACAAGCACACCCGCTTGTGTTTCTTTAAGTTCTTATGGCAACAACTAAATGACCATCAAGTTCTTGAACGAATCTCCTTCTTGATAATCCTAGGCTTGTGTAAAGGAAAGCTCCTCACAGATCTCACAAGAAATTTACACAAACAGCAATATGAGCCACACTAAAATGTGGCTAAGGTTTGCCTTATATACCTAGGGCAAAAATACAAAACCTTAAACATTTTAAACAAATTAGGGTTGAGTTGAAATTCTGCAGAAAACGCATTCTGCCCGAATTTCGATTGATCAAGCCTAAGCTTCGATCAATCGAACCAGGCTGAAATGCTTTATTAAATCTGCATCAACTTAAATCCAACTTTACATAAATGAACCAACTTTGAGCAAGTCTAAACACGACTAAATATCTTGTTTTGATCATTGTTTGCCAACAGTACACATTAGAGTTCTAAATACAAAAGATCCTAAGTCTTTAGAACCTAACACAGCCTATCTCTATAACTTGCCACACTTTCTCATCTAAAGACTGCAAGAAAGCTCTCATGCGTACTTTCCAATTTGCATAGTTAGTGCCATCAAATAAAGGGGGTATAATTAATGATTGTCCTCTATCCATGACAAACAGGGGTCAATGGACCAACACAGCAAAGATTAAACCCTAATCAAAATGTGTCTGCTCTGATACCACTTGATAGGCCAAAAACGTATTGACCCATTGTGATAAATTAACCAATTAATTTAGCCAAGTGAATTAATTAAGTTAATTAACATGCAAACGCATGGTAGCACAAACAAATCACCAATAACTAATTATGCAGCGAAAAATAAATAACACGGTAATTTGTTTACGAATGGGGAAAACCTAACGGCAAAAACCCCACCTAGTGATTTTAAGGTCACCACTCCTGAAACTCCACTATTATCACAACAAGCGGTTACAAGTAAAATAATCCCAATACCTTATACTAAACTACAGTTGAACCCTTACCCTAATACCCAATTGGACTTATTCTGTAGTGACAGTTCCTCCTTTTGATGCACGGCTCCCAAGTACGTGACTAACCAATTGCACGAATCCCAGTACGTGACTTCAATCACCAACTAGAGAAGGTTGTTGGCTGCAAAGTTCTATAGTTCATCCCAACAATGAAGATCAAGAAGATGCTTGGTCACAAAACCCAATGGTGCACATACACAGCAACTTCTTCACAAGAATGATGAACTAGTGCAAAACTTTGTTTCCAATCACAATTTGCTTGAACAAACTTTTCTCAATGCTTGTGCAACTTGTGAACACTTTAACGACCCTTAAAACAATCCTTTTATATGTCTAGGGTTAGGAGAAAAGAAGGCCCAAAGACACATTCACGGATTCCAAGAAAACATATCAAAATTCCTATTTCTTTAAACCTCGACAGATAGAAGCTGTCGAGAAGTTGTTGAGCAGGTGTCGAGCACACGGGGCTGAAACAGCTTTCTTAATCTCTATAGATGCAGCTGTCGAGCTTTAATGAACTTGTACTTCTCAGCTTGTTTCTTGGACAGAATTGATGACTTCAACACTTGATCTTAAAACCTTGTTTCTTGAAGTATTAAAAACATCATAGATCTACCCAATTACAAATAAAGTGCGTTTTGTCAAAAGATTAACCAATTACATAAAATATTGACATATGTTCCTAACAACTGAATTACATATGTCCTAACACCAAGTTCTATTAGAAATTAGAGATTCCATCTCATCATTTACAGCCTCTTTCTAAAATATAGAATTAGGTGATGTTAAAGCCTCTTTTAAATTTTGGAGATTTTCCTCAATGTTAAAAACATAATAATCATGACCAAAATCCTTTTCAACTCTAGCTCTTTTACTCCTTCTAGGTTCCATTTCATAATTTTCTTGATTTTGTAAATGTGAAGTAGAAGAACTAGGTTGTGACAAAATATTTTCTTCACCCCCACTTTTTTTCAATTTAAAATGAAATTTTTCTTCATGAAAAATTGCATCACTAGATTCAAAAAATATTTTGTTTTCAAGATCAAAAAATCTATAGGCTGCACTATTTATTTTTTTAATTATTTATTTTGTAAATAATTTTTTATTTGTTCATCCCTTTGATGTAAGTGCATTTATCTTGTAATGTGGAGAGGTTAAGTAAAAAACTCTTAATGAAATTTGTAGCTTGTATGAGTGGGGTGTTAGAATTATAGAAGCACCCTTGACAAAATTTCACCTATGTGAGTGTGGGGGTGGGGCCGCTTCCTATGAAATTTGGACTTAATTTCAAATACACTCATGAAACCGGAGTAAGCACACAACCGTAAAGTGCTAGATATAAAAGCTCATGTCAACACCTGAGTTGTTATGTGTAAGCAATGACACTTAATTTCCCTAAAGCAGTCCTAGTTCAAGTCAGAGACCACTACAACTCCGGAGTTGAGATCGCTGTTTTACTAAGTGAAGGTTCAATGCAAAGCACACCTTCATGATACATAGTGACCTGTCTTTGCCTGGTAATCTCTCTTTAACTAAAAGATTTAATATTAAAATGAGCGGGGGATTGTTGGAGCATTTTAATATTAAATAATTAAAATGAATAAATGTTAAAATATAAGTATAAAGATATGGGAGTGAATATGGAAGATGAGGAGTTAGTGAAAATATTTAATCTTACATTGAAAAGGAGAGAGACTATTTTATTCTTTTTAATTGTGGTGATTAATGAGCTAACATGAATTGTCTCAGATATTGTGCTAGATATGTGCGCAAGGGAGAGGTGAAGGGTGGAGGTATCAAAAATGGAAATAAATCAACCTCTTGGATCCTCTTACTTGATAGCCCATTCAGAATAATTACCATATCCATTGGTGAGTATGGACTATCCACAAAGAAGGGTGTTCTTTCTGGTGGAGCTTTGGGTGCTTTGGGTTTGAACACTTTGTGCAAAGGTTGTTCTAGCCATACGACACTTGTTAGGCTGTTGTATCCTAGGGAAGACAAGTTAGAGAAGGTCTACATTGATTTCAAAGTTTAGACAACTAAGGGCTTGAATCTCCTTAAAGAGAGTGAGTGTCGTGCCTCAGTCCAAATAGTGTTGTGTAATTTCTTTCTTTACGTTAATAATATTTAGAAATATTATTCAGTTTCTCGTTGTGTTATTTCCATTATTATTGTGTTTGCACCAACAGCTTCTATTTGCGATTGGTTGGAGGTCTTCTTAAGCATTCACATCTACTCTTGCAAAAAAATTCCTTCTATTTTAGCATAAGAACTTACTTTTTTCTATTTTACATACTCACATTTTTTAAAACACCCTACATCAGATTATCTAATTTACACTACATTACATTAAAATATCAAATTTTCTTGATTTTTTTAATTGTTTTTCTTTCTTCACATACAATAACCATTAACCATCATCCACTATTTTTCTTCAACCTCGGGATACATAAAGTAAGAATTAAAAATTATATGCATAGTAAATAATGCTAGTGTAAATTTACACAATTACTATAGCAACTTTGCAACTAACTGATGTGAGCGATTTTGGAAGTTAAATGTGTGAAAGTGATACCTTTTTTCTATCTTGCATTGTTTGATGCAAATGATCTTGGTACGAGCCATTGAAGTCTTACTTCAGATTGAACAAGTTGGTTATGGTAGATAAAGCAGATAACCAAGGGTTCTTTTGAAGAAGATGAATGATTAGTTGAGGTGAACTTACATAGGAACATCCTCCAATTGAGATCCCTCAAAAAATGGGACATCGATCTCATTATGAGGCACCGTGGCAATAGACCACCACCACAAATGCAACAAAATGGCCATGAAAACAAAATTATAAGACAATAGAACCCATATGTGAGAGGAATATATAAGCGTATAGATTAATTTTTTGTTACCTCTATCAATTTTACAATTTTATTGAGCTTATGACATATGTTCTATAATATTTTTTATCAATCAAGACACTAACTGATTCCTATATTTAAAAATTAAAAAAAAAAAGAAAAAAAAGAAAAGAAAGAAAAGAAAAGAAAAAAAGAGAGACAATAATTGGTATTTGCCATAATTTTTTATTATAAAAAATGACACTAACTTTTTTTTTTTAGGGAACTAATTGTTTATTTTAAGATACACAAATTTGTTTTCTGATGGGACAAATTTTATTACAAGAATTTTCAAACTTTATCTGATTGCCCAAACTTGTGTTAGTTTGCAGAGATTTAGTAATGTTGCTGATCCATGCGCTCTTTGTGAGAAACTGTAATATATTCTTGATCAACATATTCGTGATTTGAATATTGGACAAAACTAGATAATATATAGAGAGGTATATTAAGACTTGGACAAAGTTTATCTTCTCAACTCAATACGTGGCAATTTATAAAGAGTCTGAATTTGGAAAAGATAACGCGTAAAACTCATGTTTTATATCATTCAATAAGAGATTGCTACAACAACTTTTTACTTAAAACTCAATACATTCTACCACACATAATAACATCTTAATAATCTCACAATTAAATTGGATTTTCAAATGGGTATTAGATTTTTTTTTGGAGAATCTGTGTATTAGAATTAATTGAGTATGATTGTGCCTATTCTATAATATGTAATATGATGATATGACATGTTGGGATTGAAGGAGCAAAACTTGGGTTTTACACTACATCCATATAAAATTCAATCTCATTTATAAAATTATCTACGTGTATTATTTAATTTAAATCCAAAACACATAAGACATAACTCATTAAAAAAGTTAAGGGACTAAAACTTCACATGAATAACCGTATAAATAGCCACTTAATGGTTTGGAGTAACTTTTTCCTTAAAACTTTGTGACCTAAATATTGAACAACATATAAAAATTATAAAAATTATATTCTTGTTGAAATTATGTAAATTATTTTTATGAAAATTGATATATAATAGGTTTTCCAATTAAATTCAACTACATAGTTGTGCTAACCAATAAAATACAAAAGAATTTATCTTTTTTAAGAATAATTAAATTTAACGCAGCCATACATTTGAATTTAATCAAGGAATTTAATATAGTAATGAGTGTCATTTTACCTTGAATGATAGCATTTTTCTTTCAAGAAAGAATATTATAAGATCTTTTTATGTACCAATTTTCAATTGGCAACAATGGGTATTTTAAGGTAGCAGATGACTTAGACAAGGTGATTTCATATTCTCATAACTCTTTATAATTGCTATGAAATTTGATATTTTTTGGGGTCAGCTTAAGTTTTATTGGAGATGTGGTAAAAATGGGGGAAATAAACTTATCTTGATGATATTTTGACTAAAAAAGAAAAATAGATCTCATATTCTATCACCCCAAAAAAAGGTTTTGGTGATAGTCGTTGCATGAGTAGAAACACGCGTTAGGTCAATAGATTGTAGGCTAGCAAATCATGAGATAAAGTTGGTATTAAGTGTGTTTTACCTTTTAGAGAGTTTTTGAAGTCCAAGACTTATGCCTAGAACAATTCAAGAAGAAAGAAATTTTTGAAATCTCAATACATAGCTCGATACAAATCGATTGGTTGAGATAAGTTCAATACATGCCTTGATACCTATTGTTCGATCAAGAATTACAGATACAAAATCCAATTTAGGTATTAATTCATCCAATGTCTAACATTTTATGCCCTACTTGCTAGAATATATGAGGACTAAAAAGGACAACCAAATAAAGATTTTGATAGCTAAGTTTTGCACGTGCAGGGTTTTTGTAGCCTAGTTCTCACTCAGCAACAACCAAAGATATTAAGATCGATGATCAAGGGCTAGAGTGAAAACCTTCAATGTGACACTTGAAATTCTGATGGAGCATTCGTTTGTACAAAGTTTTCTAGAAAAGAATCTAAGGATTTTGAGTTGCATGTGGTAAAATTGTAAGTGCTATAGGAAGGAATTGGGGGGAGTAGTAGAATTAAGGATGATTCTATTTAGTGGATCTGTTTCTTTGGGAGTTGGTGGTAAACCTTAAAAGAGATTTTCCATGTAGAATTTTTCTTTTCGTAACCATATTGCTTATGGTGTTTACTTATTGCATTTATTTGTTTACCAATATTGGTTTGTACTTATCAAAGCTAAGAGAAATCCAATTAGATCTCAAATAGGAGTTTAATTTTATGTCACATTTTTCATCCAATTTTCTTAATTTTGGTAACTATTTATTACACCTCAAAAATCAATTCCAATTTAATTTTTCTTAATTTTTGTGTTAAATGATTTAACAAACGAGAAAATCATAGAATCAAAATTAATAAACCTTAAAAAATCACCATCATTAATTTTATTATTATTATTATTATTATTATTATTATTATTATTATTATTATTATACAAATTAAATAGAGGTTAGCCAAATTAAAATTGAGAATTTTATGGATAACAATTTCAATGATTTTTTTTTTTTCATTTGTTTCAAATAAAATTATATTTATTTTATTAGTAGTAACTGTATATTTTCAAATATACAAACATTATATATATAATATATAAATTTGGTAAAATTTTAAAACTCATTTAATTATGCTTATTTGTAAATGTATCTCATGCATATGTATGAGGTTACAAGCAAGTTAACCATAAATTGAGTGTCCCAAAATATTTGGTTAATTAATTTTCTAGATTAAAATTGTTTAATTTCTAACAATCGGGGTCTAAATCTCCAACAACGTGTCTAGGAGTGATCGGTTCCACAAACAACAATGAAGCTGAGTTCCTAAGCATTGTTAAGCTCATAGAGAGTCAAATTTACACCACAAGACTCAAAACTGCAAGTTTTGTGACATTGGATAATGACCAAGTAAAACAAAGATCATCTTTGTTCTCCTAAAGGTAAGGAGGTTCATACAATGCCTCAATGAGCTACCATCCCACAAGGGAGAGGCGCCAAATATAAATACCTCATTTGCTCCACTATTTAGTTCCTACAATCAAACAAACGAACAAGATCCTTTGTTGAGTCACAAAATGGCAAACTCCAAGTACTTGTTTCTACAAATTGCGTGCTTCATCCTCTTGTTATCCTTGACTCCTTCATATGCTCACAATAAGAGCCACGAAAGCATGCCACCTCCTGCTGGTTTCCAAGCAAAAGTTGATTTCAAAGGTTGCTTCAACAAGGTTTATGCTTTCGGTGATTCAGACACAGACACTGGAAATGCTCACAACTTGGGTGATCTCAAATCCTTCATTAGCACTTTATTCTCTCAAGCTTGGTCCCCATATTGCTCATCAGAGAATTCAAAGTTATCTGGTTATCGACTATCTAATGGCCGCTTGGTCATTGATTTCCTATGTGAAGCTCTAAACATACCCCACTTGTCAGCCTATAAAGACTCTTTTGCAAACTTCTCATGTGGTGCAAACTTTGCAATAGCCGGATCAACGGCTCTTTCAAGTAATCTCTTTAGTCATTTCAATTTTGGTAACCCCCTAATGTGGAAACCAAATCCAGAGAATATCCTAACTCAAATTGATTGGTTCCATAGCTTTGTTGGGGAGAGAGAATGCCAAGGAAAAGATGAGGCTGCATGCAAATCAGAGCTTGGGAATGCTCTCTTTTGGATAGGTGAGATCGGTGGCAACGACTATGCTCGTCTTTTTGCCTCTTCCATTGGCCCTGCTATTGTCAATAAGCAATTCACAGAGCAAGCTATTGATCACATCTGCACACTTGCATTGGTAAGCATTGATAAACTACCATTTATATCAAAAGCTTAAATTGATTAAAAAAATAATGAATTTAATCATTTAACTATTATTCCAGCATGCATAATATTACCAAAAAAGAAAAGAAAAGTAGCATACAGCCTTAGCTTGTTAGAAGGCAAAAAAAAAAAAATAGTGTCTCAATGAGTTCTTCCAACCTTAACATTTTATCAAGACTCTTTTCACAAAATGGTGCAAAGAGAAAGGATGAATGTTATGGTGAAGTTAATGTTGGAATAGTCATATTAAGCCTACTTTCTTTTGACAGGGGCTAATAGACAAGGGTGCAAAGTTCCTTGTGGTTCAAGGGCTACCACCAATAGGGTGCCTTCCATTGCAGTTAGCAACATGTCCCTCAAATGATCGTGATCAAAATGGGTGTTCAGTGAGTGCCAACTCGGTAATAAAGGGTCACAACAATCTTCTCCAGAAGAGGTTGGATGAAATTCGAATCCAACACAAAGATTCTATGATCCTATATATTGATTACTACAGTGCATTCACAACAATATTGGAAAAGCACACACAATACCAATTTGAAGAACCCTTCAAGGCATGTTGTGGAGCTGGGGGAGGATCATTCAACTATAAACCAAACCTCCTTTGTGGAGCTTTTGGCACCTCTACTTGCAAGGACTCCAGCACCCACATTAACTTTGATGGGGTTCACTTGACCGAAAATATGCATCTACACCTCTCTGATCTCTTCTTCAACCAAGGCTTCTGTACACCATCATTTGCCGATCTGATTAAGAAGAAGAAAGGCCAATATTAAAATGTTTTATATTGGCCTTCTAGTTCTCTTTTTAGTAATAAATATCTAATGGCTAATGGCTAATGCTGCTAGGTAGATTAGTAGTAGGCTCCCAATGGTGGCATTCGGAGAGCTAGATAATAATTCTTGTTTCAAGATAGTTTACTATCTTTTTACCCTATTATTGTCATTATTTAAATGTTACACACGTACCTAAGGTCCTGAAACATGGCCTCACTTTTTACTTTACACTCAGAGCCGACATAACAACTTTCACGACCTAAAGTGGAAATTTTAAATAGATCATTTTTTATATTTAAATATTAGTAACAAATTTATCCATACATACTTTATTAGATTCAATTTATTTTTCAACTTTTTTTTTTAGTTTTTCATATGTTGACATTTATAATGAACAAATATTTATAAATAAATAAAACATGATTTTTAATTGAAAATTATAATTTAACTAAAAATAAAATCTAATGTATAGAATAATAAAACCTAGTTTACCAATAGCAAAGTTGCAACTTTACTAATATTGTGAGCACTTTATAATCTAAACTTGTACGAATAAAAATTAATTTATTACATGATTTAATAAATTAATATCTCTAACACAAATGGATTGACGTGATATACATCAAATTAGCAATACATGTGATAACTTATAAGTTATAAAGCAAGTACATCATGTGGCTCACTCTCTCGGTTGCTATGTGATATGTTTAGAAAGAGAAAAGAAATAGTAATAAAAGACTAGAAATAAAAGGGTGAGTGGGTGACAGTGTTATGTCCTGTCACTTCTATGTCTCTTTCCACTACCATGACAAAACAAAATTTTAATAGCTTAATGAGAAAAAATAAATGGAGCGAGGGCTTAAAGCCAAACATGAAGGGAGAAAAGATTTGAAGTACAACAAATTTCAAGCCATTGCAGAGAATTTAAATGGGGAGAATGACACAATTTCTAGCAATGAGTATAAAATTCTAAGGTTTGAGTTTGATTTATTTGGGCCATTTAATTTTAGTCTTTAGTTTTGCTTTGTTCATTTATTAAGAGAGAAATAGAGATTTTACTGTTTGTGTAGTACGAGAGACTTAGTGGTACACTCATAAACTCCCACACAGAGATGGAAGAGTCAAGAGCACTAATCACCCAGAGTTCTTTTTCCCCCTGTTTTTTCTTTGATATATATGAGAGATAATCAATTCTACTCCCACAAAAAATTTTTATTTATCTTTTTTCCTCAAGAAAAAATATATTTTTGATGCATTGATTTATTTTTTGGCCTTAATTAATATTCTTAGAGCATCCATAGCAAATGTTCTATAAAAATGCCATTTTGACACACCAAAAATCTACTTTATTATTTTACCACATCATTTTACAACATCCCATTTATCAGATGTTTTATCATTCAATTCTATACATTAAAATAATATTTACCACACGTTAAAATAATATATTATCTCCTCCCTATCATCACCATCAACAACAACAATAGCACATCCACCATTGCCACAACAACGGCCACCAATAGCAACAACACCGACCAGCCACCACCAGCACAAACCCACATCCACCAATGCCACCTTAAAAAAAATAATAAAAATAATAAAATAAAATAAAAAAAATAAACCCAGAGAGATTGGCACAGCCACAAATCTCAAACCCATCGGCACCATCCCAAATCTTAAATCCACAGCACCATCCCAAAATCAACCAACCACCGCTCAAATTGGCCAACCATGACTCAAATTAACCAACCATGACTCAAATTAACCAAACACAACCCACTACAACCATCCAAAAACACAAAACCACCAAACACAACCCACAACAACCACCCTAAAAAACACCACCACAACCACCGCAAGAGAAAGAAGAGAGATTCAACAGTGTGCAAGATGGTGGAAGGCAAGATCGGAGAGACCTAAACGACCTGGATGGCAAGATGGTGGCGAGCGAGATCAGAGAGACTTGGACAGTGAGATAGCGGCAGGCAAGATCGAGCAGAGTTTGACAGAGGCGAGATCGAAATCGGCAGGCGACACAACCAACTCCACCACCCAAACCCAAAACTCAACCAACAACCCGCCAAAAACCCTAACCCAACTAACCCATCTACTATCTCAACCAATCACAACCCAGTCCATAGCTCTACCGCTCGATAAAGAGAGAAGAAAGAAGATTTTTGGGTTGGATTTGAGGTGCAAAGAGAGAGAAAGACGTTTAAGGTTAAGGGAGGAGCTAGGAATCTGATCTGAAGAGGAAAGAACACCAGTTGGGAGAGAGAGATAGATTATGAGGAGAAAGAAAAATCAATTAAAGAAGTGAGAGGAGAGAGAAAAGTCAATTAAAAAAATAATAAATGCAAATGCCATTCTCGTCCATACCGTGTCAAAATTGCAACGGTATTGTTCAATGTTGCAAAAGTTTGACACATTTAACACATCTGATAAAGCTCCATTTGTGGTGTTTGGTGTGCCAAATGTGTCATAGTATAGCATTTGGCACATTTAAGAGCTCTGTTGTGGATGCTTTTATAGAGAAGAAAATATATTATTGGTTTAAATTTGGGGACTTGTTCCACATGGGGCCTTAGGCAATTGCATCTGTTGCTTATAAGGTAGAGTTGCCCTGGACATGAGACTGTAATCTATAATTTCTTTGGCACTTGCTGAGATAGCTTACCTATACTTTATTAAAATAAACAAATAGGCATCCAAAGAAGGTTACAATTGAAGGGAGAAGAAGATGCAATGCACTGGTGAGAAAGTGAGTTGGTTCAAGTTGAGAGAACGAAAAAAGATTGAGGAAGACCAAAAATATCGTTTAGTAGTAAAAAAGGACGTCTTAATTAAGAAGGTAACAAAGAGTATGACTTAAGATACAATGGAATAGTGGAAAAGAATACACGTGGCCAACCTTGACGAATATGTTGAGAATTCTGTCTACCCCAAAAAATTTGGTACTAAGGCTTGGTTGTTTTTGTTTGGTCATTGGTGGAGTCAGTTGACTTCCTAAAGGTTAAAACATTTTCCCTATGCCCTTTGTGCTGTCATTGTATTCTGACTTGAAATGGTGTTCAATGACCCAAATAACCAGAAATTACTAGGACTAAATTTCTTATACTTGTTTTCATCAGCTCCAAGCTAGCTTAGCTCCACAATCAACTGATCCTCATGGCTTTTAGGATGACTACAAATCAAACCATGTACGGTTTAATTCATCACAAATCCAGTTTCTTCAAGGTAGTCTTGAATTATTTATTATTATTTTTTGGTCATGTTTTCATTTCCTTTGTTCAGCAATCTTTGTTATGAATGTTTATATAAGCATATTATATAATTCTTTTCTTCTTCCTTATATTTCTATGAAGCATACTTTAGAAAATAAATGCTCAGTTCCGTTAGAGACTTCTCAAAGTCCAGTCAAAATGGATTATTCTTAAATTCTTGTTTTGCTCATTGCCAATCTGAGAGACAGGACACATGGTTTGCTGTTGATTCTCCCCTAGTTAAAAACAAGGTATGTAGTATCTCGAAATCTGTAGTTCTCTCACATAGTGACATTGTAAGATGCCGCAGCATCATTCGACACTGATAACTCAGAAACCCGTGCATTGAGATCTCCAATCTCTTGTTCCTTCATAAGAACAACACCATGAATTTCCCTCATTGTCGCCTCAGCCTGTAATCGTTCCTCTTAAGCTAATTTAACAAATAGCGAGCATTCCTTTATCATTTCAAGCAAAGGGCTATTATCATTTTCCCCACTCTCATTCTCACCAAGCAACGGCTGCTGATGATTAATCAGAGCCTTAAGCCTGTGACGAAGCTCAACAACTTCCCTAACAAATGCCTCTCTTTCGTCCTGCACACCAAAAGTCACAAATCAATACCAAAAGAGAAGTGATCATCAACAATAGCCAGTAACAACCCATCACTTAGAATTTGTTGTGAAAACGTTATGAACATATAGCATTTCTGATACCAAATTGATAATCACAAAGAGTAACTAAACAAAACTACCCAACTAAACAACATTTTTCGGCCTTGTATTCCCGTGCATTGCTTAGCTATTTTTGATGTTGTTCCGGCTGCTCATCCATCACGTAACCATCCAACACCCCACTTTCGACTACCTGAACCCCATCATCCCCCGATTCTTCCCTCACTATTGCTACAACTGCTGCTTCCTTCTCGGCACTCGAAACCAACTCGTTCGAGCAGTTAACAAAATCGCCCCCCTCTTCCTCCTCCAAAACCCCATTATCATTATCGTTTTCAGCACGACCCATCACCGACAATAATGCCGATTCCTACAATCATTTCTCAACCTCTTCACTAATATGCACAAATTACAACCATTTTTCACATCAAATCAAAATTGCTATACTTTCAACCAATCATAAATTCATTACCTGATTGACTTGGTCATGGTCATACCCGTTAGCTTCTTCGAGTGCCCGGATTGCACGATCTGGATTCGGGTCAAGAAAGTTGTTGTTCTGAGCTCCAGAAACTTCCAAACCCTGCTCTGAGCTATGATTCTCAAACATTTCAATCACTCATAATCAAAATTGTTGCCCCTCCAAATCCGTGAGATTCGAATAACAAAACCTAAGAGAGATATGAATTCAAAATCTAGAA
Organism: Quercus wislizeni; assembly: GCA_023055345.1. Classification (NCBI taxonomy): domain Eukaryota; kingdom Viridiplantae; phylum Streptophyta; class Magnoliopsida; order Fagales; family Fagaceae; genus Quercus; species Quercus wislizeni. Next base: position 23,119,985 of record JALGQJ010000007.1, on the reverse strand, counting down.
TCTGGAAATGAAAAATGAAACAAAACCCTAGAAACAGAAAATTATTTTTTGTATTTTGACCTGTGAATTGAAACGGCGTCATGTTGTTGCAGTGATTGGACGGTACACGATGAGCTTTGGATTTTGAGATTTGAAGACTTTTTTTTTTTTAAGAGTTGTAGTAGTGGTTAGTTGAATCTGGAAATTGTTGCATGGAGCGATTAGCAAAAACCACCTAGTCAAGTAAAAAATTCCCACCTACTTTAGAAGCATTACTGCGGTGTCGTTTTATTATCATTGTAGCGTGTCATTTCGATACGGTACAAGTGTATTTAAGAAGAAGTATCGTTTTGGTGAGGAAACACTGCCGACTTTGGGCATTTCTATTTTTCTTATAGGGTGGCTCCAACCTAAACTAGCTCATTTAATAATGAACAAAGTTTAGCTACAACTTTACTTAATAAAATAAATATTACTATATATTTTGAAAATCTAACGGTTGAATTGTATGTTCTTTACGCTCTTAATACACATGTCAAATTTTGTATCAATCAGACATTATTTACTATATACTCTATAAACTTATATTTTACGCATAATTTTAAATTACAAAAACTTGCAATTTAAACAATTTATTGATGACATAGTTATTGATTTTTAATTTTCTAGAAATTTACAAGCACGAAAAGTATAAGAATAAAATGTAATCTAATGGTGGATTTGTCAAAATTCACCTCTAATAAAAAGAAATTTAGAAAGGTTGTAACCTTAAGTTGCAATCAATTTCGTAACTAAACTTTGTCCTTAATAATTATGTCAAATCAACTCTCCCTCATTTCTAATACAACTTATTAATCAACCGAGTTAACATAACACAACTCATTTCAATCTATTTAATACATAATCTAAGGGAATTTTTTTTTTCTTTGTTTTGGGTAGAAGAGTCAGGGACTTGAGAGTTTCAACGAAGAATTTATCAATGGACAAAGTTTAGCTACAAAATCAATCTTACTCAATATCTTTTTATTGGAGGTGAATTTTGACAAATCAACTATTAGATTACATATTCTTTTTATATCCTCCCCGCTTGTAAAATTTCTAGAAAATTAAAGATTAATAGTTATGTTATCAATAAATTGTTTAAATTGCAAGTTTTTTTAGTTTAAAATTATGCATAAAATATAAACTTATAGATCATTTGGCAAATAATATCTGATTGACACAAAATTTGACATATGTATTAAGAGTGTAAAGAACATGCAATTTGACAATTAAATTTTCAAAATATATAGTCATATTTATTTTAGGGTAAAATACTATTTTGGTCACTAAACATTAACAATTAAACTTTACACAAAGTTTGTTTTTCATCTCTAAACTTTAAAAAGTTCATTTTTCGTCCCTAAACTATTGAAAAGTTTGTCTTTCATCCCTAAACTATTGAAAATAATTTATTTAAAAAATCATCCTTAAACCGTTGAAAAGAATTCTTTTTTCATTCATATTTTTGTCCCTAAACTATTGAAAAAACTATTTACAAAATTTAGGGATGAAAAAAAAAATTTTAAGTTTAGGGACAAAAAAACAAACTTTTGGTAAATTTTAGAATCCAAAAAATTATTTTACCCTTTATTTTATTGAGTATGATTGTAACCTTAAGCTACAACCAATTTTATATGTAGCTAAACTTTATCCTTTATCAATATAACTATTAAAATTACTTTAATTACTTAATTATATTTAGAATCAATTTTTTTAAATGACATTTATTTATATTCAAATGGGTCATTTCTAGTTGATTACCTATTTATTAATCATGTTCAGAATGTCGACCCATTTTTTACAATAACCCATTTAAACTAAACACTAACCCATAAAATAACTATATCATGTTTGCAAGTCATGTCAAATATTGTCACCCCTATTTTATAGTCTTATTACAATAAGAATTAGTCTATTAGAATTCCATGGACTATATGTCCATATCATTCCTACAAACTCGTTATATGAATGTTGAGGATGATTCTCAAGAAAAAAAAAAGTAAATTAAGGGTGTTGTTAATAGACCGTGAAGGGCCTTTCAATTGTATAGAGCAAGAGTATTTGCATTAATAGGTGTATAATAAAAGAAAAGTGTCAAATTTATACATTCAAGCCCTAAATCACCCACATCAGTTAAGTTATTGACGGTAAATTTGCAAAGTTGCTATATTAATCGTGTAAATATACATAATTACTGTAGTAGTTTTGTATATCATTATCTTAATTTTTTTCTCTCATCTTTTGCCTCATCAATTCCTCTCCCTCTCTCTCTCTCTCTCTCTCTAAAGATAATAATAAACAAAGAATGAAAAATGATTATTTAAATAAA